>OX276374.1:20089656-21409472 GCA_946251855.1 Alsophila aescularia
TTATAGTAAGTAACATCTTATTATTGTACTTAGATGCCTAGACAAACTATATTTTTTTTCTGACTTTAAAAGTAAATAAAACTCATGCCTTAAAGAAATTTAGAAACCATCGGTACTGTTTGTTTGTTTTTTCGTATGAGGTAGTGCTGGCCTCTGGTGCCACAGTTTGTCAGGCCGCTCGACGACCTCTGACATGGCTTAACGACTGATGTCAATCAATAACAGCTGGGACCGACAGCTTGTTGTGCCCTCCGAAGCACGGAGCGACTGAAAACCACACATAACTTAAAAGCGTCATTGGTGTGGAACCTAGGACCGAACCCGGTGTCGTTGGATTCTAATTTGGTCGTTAGGCTACGCCAAGGGTATACGGGTAGTACGGGTACGGGTACACAAAAAGTCGAGCTGTGGGTACAATTTGTATTTGGAATTCAAAGAAAGTAGGTATCTAAAATTATGTAAGTAGTGTTTAAATAGGAACGATTTGAATGTTTGTTTGTAATGGCTAAACACAAAAAACAGTGTTCCGATTTAAAAAATTCTTTCTCCTATAGAAAGCTACATTATCAGCGAGTAACATGGGCAGTATTTTATTTTTCATAAAATTAGAGATCCGTACGAAAATTGCAATAATTTAACCAAAGTTATCATCTAATGTCACGGTACGGGGGTCACGCCGACTCTCGGCGCGGCGATGCGAGCGGCCTGGCGACGCGTCACCCCGCCGCTAGTGGCTCGTCGGATCTTTTCGCCTCAACTCGGCCATATTCGATGTTTACACATCTGCCAGGTGTCCCGCGACGGCTCATTTTTTTTAGAAGTTACGATGGATGTATTAACTTTTTTTTTGAAAGAAAATTTCCGCGGTGTGAGCGATACCCGTGCGAAGCCGGGGCGAGTCATTAGTATGTTATATACAAACAAAATTATACTTTACCTGCTATGCAGGCTGTCATAAAGCAAATTCCACAACCAGTGAAGAATGCTCTAACTGCTATCTGTAAAATAAAATACAAGTAAATAGGTAAGACTAAAAAAATTGGACAAACCCTAATTATTTAGAGGATAGGTTTGTGAGGTCCATAGATAACAAACGCGGAAAATAAAATCAGCAGTCACGTCACAGAACACCTACTACGTAGTCAAGTGAAGACCATTGTACGTGTAGACAGACTGTTTCCGCTTTCAGTTACTTTTTTACCAAAGAGTTCGTGTTGCCAGTGATGACATACGGCACTGAGACGTAGTCGCTAACTATTGGCCTCAGGTTTTTTTTTATTACTTTGTATGACGAGACGGGCTAGTTGCTCGCCTGATGGTAAGCGTCACGCCTGTCCATAACAGTTGCAGTGCCACCCAGAACTTTGGTTGCAAAGTCTTGCGCGTCACTGCACAGCGCTCGTCACCCTGAGACATTCGTTGTTATGTCTCAGTGCCCAGTAATTTCACTGGAAACATTGCCCTTCAATTTGAAACACAGAAATGTTTACACACTGCTTGGCGGTTGAATATCTGACAAAGGTGTGGTATTTCCCCAGGCGGACTCTTGCGCTTGCTTAAGCTCAAAGTCACGCAGCGTGCAATGGAGAGAGCTATGCTTGGAGTTTCACTACGTGATAAGGTCCGTAACGAGGAAATCCGTAGAAGAACCAAGGTTATCGACATAGCTCTCAGAATTTGCAAGTTGCAGTGGCAATGGGCAGGCCATATAGTTTGCAGAGCTGACAACCGCTGGGGAATAAAGGTTCTCGAATGGCGACCACGAACAAGCAAGCGAAGTGTAGGGAGATTCGCCACACGACGGATGGTCGACATTGTAGCCATCGCAGGGAGTCGGTGGATGGAGGCGGCACAAGATCCCTCTGACTGGGTGCCATGGCCGCAATGATGAAGTACTTACACTGGACAAGGTTTCCCACTGAGTAGGCGCCATGGCCGCAATGATGAAGTACTTACACTGGACAAGGTTTCCCACTGAGTAGGCGCCATGGCCGCAATGATGAAATACTTACACTGGACAAGATTTCCCTATGACTGGGAACCATGGCCGCAATGATGAAGTACTTACACTGGTCAAGATTTCCCTATGACTGGGCACCATGGCCGCAATGATGAAGTACTTACACTGGACAAGATTTCCCTATGACTGGGAACCATGGCCGCAATGATGAAGTACTTACACTGGACAAGGTTTCCCACTGAGTAGGCGCCATGGCTGCAATGATGAAGTACTTACACTGGACAAGATTTCCCTATGACTGGGCACCATGGCCGCAATGATGAAGTACTTACACTGGACAAGATTTCCCTATGACTGGGAACCATGGCCGCAATGATGAAGTACTTACACTGGACAAGATTTCCCTATGACTGGGCACCATGGCCGCAATGATGAAGTACTTACACTGGACAAGGTTTCCCACTGAGTAGGCGCCATGGCCGCAATGATGAAGTACTTACACTGGACAAGGTTTCCCACTGAGTAGGCGCCATGGCTGCAATAATGAAGTACTTACACTGGACAATGTTTCCCTCTGACTGGGCGCCATTGCCGCAATGGCGCCTATCATGATGCCAGCCGAGCCGGGGTTGGTGAACCCGCAGAGAGAGTACGTCGCTATCAGCTCGGCGCGGGGCTGTCAACAAATGTCCTTATCCTTATTAATCCACTTCACAAAAGGAGGGGGTTCTCAAGTCGTCTGGGATTTGGATGATTATTTTTTATTTGAAAGGGTAAACTTCCAGTGTGTTTCTAAACAAATTTCAGCTATGTTTTGGGCCTTCTAATGAACACGGTCAATCAATGCAACCCATTACCCAATCTGAACGTTCGAGGTTAGTCAAAATAATATAGTGAAATTAATTTACGCGCGGATATTTAGTTTTTTACTTATAAACATGAGTTCAATTATTATATTTTCCAATGAACAGTGTTTTTTTTTAGTAAATCCATTTTGGAAGTAATTTATTATAGAATTACATTTTTTAAATAATTGTTAATTTCACATTAAAATTATACAGAAAATCCGTCGAAATGAAACTTTCTGATAACTTTCAACCGACGAGACTCAGTATTTTGGAGACTTAGTATTTTGCTAGCGTGCGAGATAATGAGCGTGCCACCAGCTCGCACTCTTCCCACGGGATCCCTGGGTGAGTCACGTGTGGTACCTAGTTGAGATCTCACCGAGAGCAGTCCTTGCGCCTTCATCTCTCCCATGCGCTAGTACGCCACATACTCGTTAACAGTCTTCAGGCCGATGAGCGTGCCCACCAGCTCGCACTCTTCCCACGGGATCCCTGGGCGAGTCACGTGTGGTACCTAGTTGAGAACTCACCGAGAGCAGTCCTTGCTCCTTCATCTCTGCCATGCGCTGGTACGCAACGAACTCGTTGACGACAGTCTTCAGGCCGATGAGCGTGCCCACCAGCTCGCACTCTTCCCACGGGATCCCTGGGCGAGTCACGTGTGGTACCTAGTTGAGAACTCACCGAGAGCAGACCTTGCTCCTTCATCTCTCCCATGCGCTGGTGCGCAACGAACTCGTTGACGACAGTCTTCAGGCCGATGAGCGTGCCCACCAACTCGCACTCTTCCTACGGGATCCCTGGGTGAGTCACGTGTGGTACCTAGTTTAGAACTCACCGAGAGCAGTCCTTGCTCCTTCATCTCTCCCATGCGCTGGTACGCAACGAACTCGTTGACGACAGTCTTCAGGCCGATGAGCGTGCCCACCAGCTCGCACTCTTCCCACGGGACCCCTGGGTGACGTTTCAATTACAATACAGAAAAGACAATTGATTTTTCTTATATAATTATAGGTTATTAGTTAATCATAAATATCACAATTCATACATTCATAATTGTGTTGACAATTTCATAATGTCGAATGTAATATTTGTACGCCTGCTTTCAGGCTGAAATTATATTTCTATATTTTTCTATGTATTATTCTTGGTCATCATCATCATTATCAAAAACCTGAATTAGTCCACTGTTGGACATAGGCCAGAAGAAGATCGGACTCAGTGGCGCGCATCAGGAGAGCCTGATGCGCGCCACTGAGCCCGATCTTCGGCTCTTCTCACGTAATTACAGCCAATTACTTTGCGTAAGTCGTCACTCCATCTGGTCGGAGGGCGTCCTTCACTAAACTTATTATACCTAAGTAAATTTATATGTTTTAGAAATTGTTATTGAATTAGAAAATGAATATACCTACCTAAGTAACAAACCAAAGTCATCAATGGCCACATTCACAGAGTACTTTTCCTTATATTGTCATATGACTTTGTGACAACAGGAAAATAATCATAACATCTATCTATCTATCTATCTATCTATCTATCTATCTATATCTATCTATATCTATCTATATCTATATCTATATCTATATCTATATCTATATCTATATCTATATCTATATCTATATCTATATCTATATCTATATCTATATCTATATCTATATCTATATCTATATCTATATCTATATCTATCTATCTATACTAACTATAACTGTAACTGTAAACTGTAACTGGGCTAAATCTGTACATTAAATATTTTTTTGAAAAATTTATTTGAGATGAACTTCAAAATCGATATGGAGTACAAAAAGGTTTTTTTTAATTTTTTGTCTGTCTGTCTGTCTGTCTGTCTCTTTGAACACGCATCACGCAGAAACTACTCGACGGATTTTGATGCAACTTGGCACAATCATAGCTTATGTTATGGATTAACATTTAGAATACTTTTTTTCCCGAAAAAAAACCAATGGTTCCCGCAGGATAGGGGTTGAAAGTTATTTAAAAAAAACACATATCACGCTGAAACTACCGTACGGATTTTGAAGTAACTTGGCACAGTCAAAGTTTATAGTATGTGTTAAAATGAATGATACTTTTAATCACGAATAAATACGGGATTCCTGCGGGATATGAGTCTAAAGTTATGTTAATTTGAAAGGAATAATAATTGCACATCCGTTTATAAAACGGTACCGTGAATTCGGCTCCTATGCCACAAGTCAGAGTGGCACAGTAGAAGCGGTGTCTGAGTTGCAAACCAGAGGCACATGGATTGAATCCACGTGCTGCTATGAATGTTTTGCCTCAATATTTATAAGCATTTACATATTCTGTGCCTTTTTTTACATTTTATTTGATTTTTTATGGCTTACATAAGCTTTTTTCCTGAAGTAAACCGTCAAGTTTTGTTTGAAAACAATATATTATAATGGGATTAGTCCAAACTAATGGTCCGACTTAGGTGCGGTTTTTTATGTTTGCAAGCTGAGGTAATCGAGATGGTATAGTACGAGTTTGGTACATACAGTTGGAGTATAGATAGCACAATGGCATCAACAACTCAAGCGAATAAACCAAAGACATCAAAGTTCTCCCTCCGATTTAACTAGATGGCGCTGATTGACCTTAAAACACGCAATCATTTCATTCCTGCAACCAAGGGTCCCGCTAAATTCAAATTTATCAGGTTTTTCGGATTCGGCTCACACTAGCACTAGCACGACCTCCAGGGGCCTAATTCTCTAATTTTAAGACGCTAATTCCTCGCTGCCTGCGTGGAAATTGGAATCACGAACAAATTCCACGTAGGCATGGGTCATACTCGCAATATCCAGCACCAGGGCTTTCAAGTACGTCCATCTTCAAACACCAGGGCGAAAAACCAGGGTTCAAAATACTTTCAAGTGCTTTCTGTAGAAACAGATTAAAGCCTTGAAAGTAGAAAATACTTGCATAGGACATTGATCCGTGGGTATGCATAAATAAAGACCACAATTGCTTTTGCGTAAAAAATACTTCGAAGCGTTGCAAGTTTTCTGAGTATGTATATACATTGTATGTACCACGTTTTTGTATTATGTTTCTTCCATTGAGATATTATAATGTACTACCTACGTACCTACATAATTATATAATTATATCGGAGGTTTCTTCATGTCTTACTGGCAAAATGGTTAGTTGTCGGTATTGAAATGTGTACATACAGAGGTAGGTACATGTATTGCTCTTCACAGAGAAAGTATAGAAAACTTTTATTTTTTCAAATCAATCCTCATATCGTGTTGATCGTGTTGAAAAAGCTCAAAAAGTAGGTAGGTAATTATTAAGAGCCAGTTAAAGTGCCAGTAAGTACGTCGTTCTGTGAAACATAAAAAATTGTACTAAGAACACAATGTTTCGTTGCATTAAAATTTGTTCGTATGGACCTCATAATAATGACCTACCCTTGAATCCCCATCCAATTTACCTCACCACCTTAATTACCCTCTAATCTGTGCCACCTTACCTTCGGAGATAATTTTCTGTACTCAATAACAAGACGTTCATGATAACAAGTTACTTCATTTAAACTAGATGGCGTTGTCTACCTTTAAAACACGCAAGCGGTTTGCTACGAAGTGGTTTGAAGGTTGAATGAACTCGAACAATACGATTTCTTCTTTTTTTTACCTTATGGTCCCTAAAGGCTCTTAATACGTATTTAGATGTTTTTTGTGTTTTTTGATAGAATAAGTCGACTTCAGTTGTAAAACGCGCAGCGAAATTAAGCGAATTATTTATAGTAAAATAGTAATTTATTAATTAAAAAAATAAATTTAACTCATTCATGTCATAAATCTTTCATTATAAAAACCAGGGTTCAAAATACTTTCAAGTGCTTTGTAAACCGAAGCCTTGAAAGTAGAAAATACTTGCATAGGAAATTGATCTTCGTGTCCATTTAAATAAGGAGCACAATCGTGTTTGCGAAAAAAGTACTTGGAAGCTTGGAATTGAAAGTAAAAAATACTTGCATAGGAAATTGACCCGTGCGCTTATGTAAATAAAGAGCACAATTGTGTTTGCTTTAAAAACTTCGAAGCCTTGCAAGTTTTTTGAGCGATGTATCGGCCACCTAGCTTCTTGTGACCCAGCTGGCCGAGTGCGGCCGAACTCGGCCGAAGCCATGCCGAACCCGCAACCGAGTATGTAGGAGCGGACGGGGCGAAAGAGCGAGTTGGTGAGTAAAATACTTTGAAAGTCTTGCAAGTATTGCGGGTCCGCACCAGGACGGCGTACTTACAAGCCAAAACCTGGTTTAAAAACCTGGTCGCGTAAATACCCACCTTCCCTAATTCCACGCAGGTGGCGTGGAATTGGCGTGAGTGGTCATACAGAATCCAGGCCCTGCTCTCAAGCCCTTGTGACTGATTTAAAAACTGGGGTACTTGGTATCTTAGGCCTTGCACGCACTGCCTTGCAGTGGAACGGTGCGTTTATTCTAGCGTTTATTTCTCATTGTATTATATGCGTTTATTTCATATTTTATTATATGCGTTTATTTCATTGCAATACGTGCACTTCTATGAAGTGTCATAGAAGTGCAAGTGTGTTATACGCATATTCTGTGAAGTACGGAGTGCCGTACTTCACAGAATATGCGTTATAAAAAGGCAAGGCAGTGCCTTATTCCGATGATTAGATGCCGAGCAATCGATAACAACTATTTGACGGCTGAACGAATTTTGAAGAAATGTAGTATAATATTGGTTTGGTCCTGGTCCTCCTGGTCCTCTGGACCTGGACCAAACCTACAACTGGTCTGGTGGTGGTTTGGCTTTTGGTCCTGGAATAAAACGTGTGGGCTACTTTTAAATGAAATGACCACGCGGGCAAAGCCGCAGGCACAGTTAGTATACTATAATAAAACTGTAACTTGCTAAATCTGTACATTAAATATTTTTTGAAAATTATAATTGAGATAAACTTCAAAATCGATATAGAGTGCAAAAAGGATATTTTTGTAATTTTTGTCTGTCTGTCTGTCTGTCTGTCTCTTTGAACACGCATCACGCTGAAACTACCAGATGGATTTTGATGCAACTTGGCACAATCATAGCTTATGTTATGGATTAACATTTAGAATACTTTTTATCCCGAAAAAAACATGAGTTCCCGCAGGATAGGGGTTAAAAGTTATTTAAAAGAACACATATTACGCTGAAACTGCTGGTCAGAGTACATATTATATATTAAAATTATGGATTCTGTTTATCCCCAAAAAATACAGGTTTCCTGCGGGATAGGTATTCAAAGTTATAGTAACTTAAATGTAATATAAATAAAACATTAAAACGGTATCATAATTTTGACCCTCTAGCCACTATACTGTCTGGTTTAGTGGGAGCATTTCTGCCTGCCAACCCAGACGTGCGTGGATCGAAATCATGTACTATTTGAAATGTTTTGTTCCATATTTTTATGCATTTACATATTTTATGCGTTATTTTTACAATTTCAATGCTTTTTTTCCTGAATTAAACCGTCAAATTGTTACAACAAAACAGGTCACAATAATTCAAATTCAAATAATTTAGAAAAAACTCAAAAACAGAAAAGAATTCTGTCAATTTACTTTGTTTTTATTTTACTTTGTATATTTGTTAATTTTACCTGAAGTGCATGTTTAAAAAAGAAATAAATTATCATACATAATTTACATTCCCTCATAAAAAGCGACCTCTTGCGGCTGTTTTTATTGTTAACTGAACTGCTTACATTTTTAACCCCCGAACAAAGAGACGGGTGTTATAAGTTTAGGGTGTGTATCACTGTGTGAGAGGGTGTGTGTGTGTGTCTGTTTGTGGCATCCTCATAAAAAAGCTCCCAATCGGACCGATTATGATGCGGGTTTTTTTGTTGTAAAGCTAATGTGATCGAGTTGGTTCTTAGCTTAGCTGTATGGGGTGGGGAGGGGGGGTGGGGGGGGGGGGGGGGGGGGGGTGAGAATCGTAGCGTCCAAACGAATGCTCCGATTTAGCTGCGAGTTTTTTATATCTGAAAGCTGAGGTAAACGAGATGGTTCTTAGCTATAATGGGAGGGAGGATGGGGGGATGGGGATGGGGGTTAGGATCGTTGATCTCCAACAAATGGACCGATTTTGATGCTGTTTTTTATGTTTGAAACTGATGTGATCGAGATGGTTCTTAACTATATAGGGTGGGGGGCGAGAAGAGGGAGGAGTTTCGAGAAAAAGGGGGGTGATAATAGTACCTTTCAAACGAATCGACCAATTTAGCTGCGATTTTTTATGTTTCAAAGCTGAAGTAAACAAGATTGGGGGGGGGGGATATGGTGAAATTCATAGCTCCCAAAAGAAAGTACCAAATTTGATGCAGTTTTTTATGTTTTAAAAAGGATGTGATCGAGATGGTTCATCATGTTCCTTTGCTATATGGGAGCGGGTGGGAGGAGTTGAAAAAAAGGGGGGGGGGTGAGAATCGTATCTTACAAACGAATGGACCAATTTAACAGCGGGTTTTTATGTTTCAAAGCTGAGGTACACAAGATGGTTCTTAGCTATAATGGGGCTTTATGCTCGCTACGCTTCGCTCCCGCCTTCGTCTTCTAACCTATCACGACCATGTCGGATCGCCACTGAAGGTTGTTAACACAGGTGGGTAGGTACCTATTTTGGTACTGGAATAATTCATAGGATCGTTATATCCCAGAAAAACTACCACGCGAGCAACGCTGCCGGCACAGCTATAGGCAATAATAACGTAAAAGTCTGTACAAAGAAGATAATTTAAAAAAATTGGTCTGAGCTACTGAACAAGAATAAATATTTTTTAAATTCGTGTCTGTCTGTTTGTTTGTCTGTATGTTTGTTCGCGCATCACGTAAAAACTATTAGACCGATTGCGATGCAGTTTTCAGTGTTGGATAGCTTAGGGTTTGACCAAGACCTAGCGTACTTGGTATCGTAATCCAATGATTAGATGCCGAGCAATCGATAAAAAACTTTTAAACGGCTGAAGAAATGTTTATTGTAGGTCTTGGAATAGCACATAGAGTACTTTTAACCTAGAGAAATGACCACGCGAGCGAAGCCGCGGGCACAGGTAGTTAAAAAATAAATTGTAAGTAGGTATACTTAAGTCTAGTTCTTTTGTACTCACTTCCGTCACTCTATTTACCCATGGCAACGGCCTAAAAGAGCAGTTTAAGTCATTAGCAGTGTAGTTTCTCATTATTTTACACGTTTTCAATAAGAAGGAAATACATCTCACATAGATATAATTTCGTCTGTTGTAACTACATTACATTGTTACCGGCTTTTGCCCGCGACTTTATCCGCGCTGACTACAGTTTATCGTAATAAAAAGTATCCTAAGTCCTTCCCCAGCAAAGTATCACCATACCAATTTTCATCAAGATGGATTCAGGCAGTTAGTCGTGAAAAGGTAACAAACAGTCAGACGGAGTTACTTTTATAATATTAAGTATTTATTTTACTTTTTGTAGATATTCTCTCTGTAATATTTTTGCGCTCGCTTCGCTCACTTATACTTACCCATAACCCAGCAGAGCGGGATGAACACCTTGCCCATAAGCCACTCTAAGTTAAATAAGGGGTCTCCCAGCATGCCACCGAGGTATCCCAGCACGCCGTTGACAAATGCGATGAACGCGACGAACGCCACTATGTTAGCGATGATGTTTAGAATGAGAGCGATGCCGTTGGTCGCGCCGCGTGTCGCGGCCGACAGGGCGGATTGGTCTTCCCTGCAAGAAAATAAAATCAAAATTAAAAAATATAGACTGTGCTGTGACAATTAAATAAATAAAAATAAATATATTCGGGACATTTCCACACCAATTACTTAGCCCCAAACTAGGATACCCTGTACTATGGGCACTAGATAACGGATAAAAATACATAGATAAGAATATTACATCCATGACTCTGAAACAAACATTTCTGCTCATCACACAAATGATTGCACCTTGCAGGATTCGAACCCGCGACCGTTCGATTTCGTACCTAGGATCTCTAGCCACTAGACCAACCGGTCTTCAACGAGACAATTAGACGAATTAGGTCGGGACAATTAGACGAATTCCATTATTTATTACAGTAACTTTTATTTTTTGCGATGTTCGTTTGTTTGTTAGTCGTATGACGTAGTCTACACTCTGGTGTCAGAGTTTGTCAGGCCGCTCGAGGGCCTCTGACATGGCTTAATGACTGATATTAATCAATAACAGCCGGGACCAACAGCTTAACGTGCCCTGGAGCTATGGAAAAGCGCACGCAACTTAGAAAAGCCATTGTTACGGAGCCTAGGATTGAACCCGGTGTCGGTGGATTCTACGGTGGTTGCACTATTGAACCGTTAGGCTACCATCGTTTTTGCTATTCTAACATGCAAGTATTATTATTAAGGTGCCTCATCACTTTTATAACAATGTGGATGTGTTATAAGTTACTCCAACCAAAGTACAGTATAGTACAAATTCTCTCCACAGAAAAAAAACCGCTTACAATCAAAAAAATACTAACTAAGGAAACAAGGATTGAAATGAGCGAGCAAAAACGAAAATTTCTAAGCAAATATTTGTTCAATACCAAATAACTCTAGACACCTACTATGAAATTTACGGAATAACTAGCTTAAAAGCTAAAAAAAACACTGTTGGAATGTGCTTATCAAGGCCTAAAAATTGATACCCATATTGTAAATTTCGAAGTTTTTTTTCGAGTTTGTATGTGGTGCCATACTGCCGCCATATTAAATGTTTTAAAAAAAGTTATATAGCCTGTGTTACTCGGTGGGATGTAAGGATTCTAACGATACCATACGTTTAAATCTGTTCAGGCATTTAAAGGTTATCTATATCTATCTATCTATCTATATTCTATAATAAAACTGTAACTGGGCAAAATCTGTACATAAAATATATTTTTTAAATTTTAATTGAGATAAACTTCAAAATCGATATGGAGTGCAAAATGGCTATTTTTTTTGTCTGTCTGTCTGTCTGTCTGTCTCTTTGAACACGCATCACGCTGAAACTATCAGACGGATTTTCTTGGCACAATCACAGCTGATGTTATGGATTAACATTTAGAATACTTTTTATCCCAAAAAAATAAGGGGTTCCCGCAGGATAAGGGTTGAAAGTTATTTAAAAGAATACGTACCACGCTGAAACTACTGGACGGATTTTGATGTAACTGGGCATAGTCAAAGTTTATATTATCTGTTAAATATTAGAATACTTTCAATCTCGAAAAAATAAAGGATTTATAAGGCTATCTATAACAATATACTTGAAACGTTGTCTGTTTGTTTGTTTGGGGAGCTTTCACGCGATAACGGCTGGACGGGTTTTGATGAAATTTAGAATGGAGACAGCTCATACCCTGGAATAAAACATAGGATACTGTTATCCTGGAAAATTGAAAGTTTTCGCGGGAAAACTGGAAAATGTTGATTACTCACTGTAAGGAACGGCTGCCATCACAGAATGGTCTTTGGTTGCCATGGAAACGAAATAACAAGTCTGTCAATAACATCAAGAGCATTTGTGCTATACCTACTTTTGTATTGATTTTTAATATCCTAGAAGAAAATAGGATGCATTTTTTGCCTTCATCTTCTAACCCAATCACGAACATGTCGGGTCGCTACTGAAAGTATGTAGGTACCTATATTGGTACTTTTGGTACTGGAATAACTCATAGGATCCTTATATCCCAGAAAAACAACTACGCGAGCATCGCCGCGGGCACAGCTAGTAGTGGAATAAAGAAATTCACATACATACATGAATGCTAAAAACAATACGCTCCTTTTTTTTGGGCAGACGTGGAAAAACAGAGTTAGCAGACAATATACTAACACTAGGTAGAACAGGCTGCATGTGGCGCTGCCTCTGGTAAGCCTGTAGCGTCTTCTGCCTTACTAATTTATCGGTACTATAGTGTATTATCTGCTTTAATTGATACAAAAGACGAGCGAAATGAGAGTTAAAGTAAAAACTCAAACAAACTGTATTTCTCAATAACCCCCTATCGGCCAATCGTGTTTTGTTTGATGTATTAAATTTACTCAAAGTTGGTCTTATCCGAAATTAACAGGAAAACGCAACATACAGAACACTGAGGGTATCACTGCAGAGTACTAACACTTGGACCGGCTGTATGTTGTCGACGCTGGTGAGGGTGCGGCGCGTCTCTGGCAGCAGCAGCTTGGAGTAACAGATGGCGGCCGGCGCTGACATCACGGACGCCGTCACCAGGTGCGCCGGCTCCGCGCCGAACCCGATGTACGACGCGAGGATGGTACCTGTGAGAGGAACAAGTGGAACCTAGTAGCATAGACCAAATTGCTCTTCGGTAGTCTATCCAATAGATGCAACAAAGCATCGAAGACAATGATTAACGTAATTTACGTTTTTCCAAACGAATATGGATGACCAGAATAATTTTGGGGTTGTTTTGTGATATCGGGTCGAAAAGGCCAAAAACAGGTCAAACATTCCAAAATGATACCAGTCATGTAGGGTGTCATGTTCTCCTAGTTTTATCTAAGCCTCGTAGTGTTTGGGTTAAGCCAACATGTGAAAAACTCGGTAAAAAAAGGTCTCCGTTTGGGGTCATTACTTTTATTTTGAAACAAAATGTTGCGACCAATAATCCTTTAATCAGGCACATTATTTAAAAAAAAAAAGGTATTTCCTTTATATTTGGTGTTAATTTACTATAGGATGGTTTAAGAGACCAATACTTACTTTCAGTGATTACGACAAAGAAACTAACACAATTTGAGTTAAAGGATTTTTTTCTTGAGCTTAATTTGACCAGTTTGCCCCACGGCATCTCTTGCGACATTGTCTTGCTTGCATTGTATCATAATATTATAATATAATCGTAAAAATCATAATGATAACTTAACGGCCTCATATTGGCTCGTAAAGCCATATTAAGTAGGAATATGTCAATATAATATTTTATGAGTTGATGTGCCCATCTAGATTGTTTATTGCTTTTTTGCAATAACATCACCTATCGTTGAATTATGTAATTGATTTTTTTATTCGCTATATTTGATGAAATAACTTTATTATCTATTGATAAATTTGGAATTTATGGTACAAGGATGCAGTAATTTTCGTCATTAACTGATAAAAGCGTCGTTGTTTGGCATTAGGAATAATTTGATGAAATAGGTAAGTACTTACATAGTACGGTAGATATATGATAGAACCTACTCAGGTAGTAAAATATTGACAAAAAACGTAACAAGTTAAGCACTGTTAAGTAGGTAAGCCAAACCGTGTGCTCTTTTCAGATGTATGTGTAAGCATTTATGTGATGAACTAATTTCTCGTCGAACACCATAATTTTACTTACTGGTAACGGTGTTTCACAAAACGTCAGTAACAAAAAAAACATAAGTTTGCAAAACGTATTTTGAGAAGGTTTAGATACAAGTTTGTTTCTTGAAGTAGATACCTATTTATAACATCTTCTATTTGCATGCAGATGCATTAGAGAATTCTAGTTTTGCTGGAACTCTTTTGAGCAATTCGTCACTGTCTATGGTCACTGCAATGAAAAAAGGACGCGAGCGAAATGAGCGAGTGAAAACGAAAATGTTTACATTAACTTTAGATGCGTGTTACGGTTCTAACTGGACGGAATAAATGTTAATAAACTGTGCGTGTGTGTTTAGTGACCACTTACCAGAAACAGTGGCGAAGCCCGAGGACATCACGACATGCAGCTCCGATGGCGTGAGCAGAGATAGGTAGGGCTTTATCAGGAGCACAGATTCCGTCTACAATGAAAATTACAACTATTTTAGATTTGTTCAACTATTTGTTCTATTTTTTATTACATTTGTTTGAACAGCCCACTTGGTGGGTAAAGTCCATTGATAGTTATTAATTTAGTCGTATCTATCGCAGTTACCTCACCTAGTCACAGTTTAGTGGAAGTGTTACATAAAAGTGGCGTAGTTGTCACCATAAGATGATGAAAACTCAGAAAGACGACAGAAACTCGGAAAATTGCGTCGCGTATCGTGTTTTATCTCAAACAAATACTTAGCACACTTTCCGTGATTTTGCTAAACGACCTATTGTGTCGCATATTTTTGTGGTATTACGAAATTATTGTGTTTGGTAACTAATTTTGAAAAACGGTGGCGTGGGATTGTGGAGTGCCTGACATTAACATAAAGTAATCTTATGAGTTTAGTTATTTTATTTTATAGACGACGACAAGCAGTTCCGATGAATGCTGTTGATTTTTTAGGCTTTCGTACGTCCGAATGAAAAAAAACAGAATATTTACTATCAGTTGATGAAGACAATACATATGCACAGATGGAATACATATTAGCTCTACTCAGTATTAGCTCTATTCTAGTATTAGCTCTACTCTAGTATTAGCTCTACTCTAGTATTAGCTCTACTCTAGTATTAGCTCTACTCTAGTATTAGCTCTACTCAGTATTAGCTCTACTCTAGTATTAGCTCTACTCTAGTATTAGCTCTACTCTAGTATTAGCTCTACTCAGTATTAGCTATACTGTAGTCTCTCTACTCACCATGCCAAGGAACACGTTGCCCACCGCGATGACACTCTCGCAGACAGTGGTGGCGGTGGCAGCCCGCAGCAGCTGTCCGAGCTTCAGGCAGAACCACTGCAGAGCGCCCCAGAAGAAGAGCACTTCTACCAACATGCTGAAGAAGAAGATTACTGGTAGAGTCTGGAATAGAAGATGTAGTAGGGTATGATATGAGCAGATTTATTTTTGTAAGTACCTAGGTTTTTGTCTTAGGTATCCAGAGAGTTAAAATATTTTCGATATGAAAAAACAATTACCTACACGTTTATTATTCAAAATTGTTCATTTATTGTTGTTCAAAGGACATTTGTGATAGTAACAACCAGGATTCGTTCCTGGGACACTAAGCTCAGCAGAAAGGTAAAATGAAACTTGAAGCGAATATCGTAGTATTTACATTTACAATGTACCAGGCCGCCTTTGGTACAACATTGTGTTTTATGTATAATTACTGTTATTTTGTTTTTTAATGTGATGTTCAAAAAAAAAAAAGTTCAATAAAGAGTTATTGTATTGTATTGTAATGTACCTGCCTAGACCTACCTACTTACCCCCATTCCTATAAAAATTAAACGAGTTGTTTTTCCAACGTTTCGTTACTTTTTGACGTTTTTAGTATGGCGTTTATGTCAAAAGCAGACGGACAGTAAGCGAAAACGGTTCGTTTTAAATTTGTCGATTCGTCCTCACGAATATTTAAAACTAGACATTTGAAAACGGTTAATTGACTTTATTTTTTTATGTGTAATAAATGTTCACAAAATACTTTATCCGGCTGTGGTCACGAAAACGTCATCGAAACACGATTAAATAAATGTGGATCGATCGAAAAAAACCTAAAGTTTCCTAAAAATCACCGGTTTTGAAGTTCCCTTCGTTGGAATGAATCGACTTCATTCAGTTTCTATCGAAGATAATTTTACAAAAACCAAATGTGTGTAATCCCAACAAACAATCAAATACTTCTGTGAGATTAGTTTTTTGAAAAATCGTAAGATTATTAAAAAAAGAATTAAATTGAAAATATGAACTAAAATCGGCTCCCGAGAAGCATAACCTTTCCTGCTTACCCTGCACCATAACGAGCAGGACAAAAATTTGTAGCCCATAGCGCCTTAAGATATGGGAACTGACCAACTATACAAATTGAACTAGTTAGTTCAATCTGTATAGTTGGTCGCCATTTTCAACAGAGACAATCGCAGACCCAATTAATACTTTCATAGCCCAGAGTACCACATGTGGTACTCTTGTGTGTTGTGAAACAATGTCTGTGAGAGGGTTAAATACTCACGCTAAACGCAAACACTCCTTCTTTCCTGACAAGCAGTTCGCCAAACGCGAACTCTGCCCCGTCCACGCCGTATCCTAAGAATGTCGCCACCTGAAACAAACAGTTTTTGACAACTGAGGTCTTGATCGTTCGTGTTTGTTCGTTCTTGTTCATTCCAAAACTTAAGTGCCACCCACAGAGATAATATCTAATTATAAAAGTGCAGCTCCTCAGTACATTAGGTGCAACGCACACCATTTGCCTCCTTTAGCCTTAGTCACAATAGGAGTGCCGTTTGTGTAGCACGTGTTAACAGTGGCTCTCATTCGCGCTTCAGTCTACATAATAAATGTCTCTCTATCTTTTTTGTTGATGCACGATGGTGCGAATGTAGCTGTGTGGTTTGCCCGTAATTGTATCCAATCCAGTTTTTGTTTATATAAAAGTGTTCTAGATCTATGGCCACAGATGTGGCCAGTGGCTACCTAGAACTTACCGGCCAATTTAGTAACGTAATAGAGCTAACGAAAACATTAAAAAAAAACGTTAGAAACATTATTGGCATGATGTTATTTTAAAATCATTTTTATACATAAAAATACGGAATCAGAACGTGCGCTTGCCTTCCTCAGTCCGGTCGAAGAACTTATCAACTAGAACGTCAAATTTCCATATTTTACCACGATACGATTACCTACAACTATTATGCCTAGCGCACCTCATGAAAAAGAAGCTTGGACTTACTGCGTTTTGCAAATGCCTATTAGGATACCACAATTTTATCTGTTCCTGTTCTATTAGAGAACTCCTTCTTTATCTGTTTTGTTCCTGGTACCTTATCGGAGAAGCACTGCAGCGCCAGCCGGCCTGCCGGCCAGCGGATGAACAGCAATCCGAAGATGAACTGCATCAGCAACCCTGACAGTACGCTGCGCCAATTCACGCGCCCCGGATGTGCGGAGAATACGAAACCTGGAGGTAGAAGCACAGGTAGAAGTAAATATTAATAGACGAAGAAATTACTTTGAATTAATAACGATGGACGAAGATTACAAGCGGATAGTACACGGCAAAGGACCAAGAAAGAAGGATGAAGACAATACATCCCAAGCGGGACGCAGTGCAGGTCTTACCCCCCCCCCCCCCCCCATCTCGATTAAGGGTGAAGGGCCAAGTTTGACGTACGAAGGACCAAGGACGGAATAAGAAGGAAGAAGACAATGAATCAAAGCCGATAAACAAAGCCCAGAACAAAACCCACGACACGGGCAAAATTTTATGAATTACAAAGGATGAAAAACTAAGTAAGTACTTACAATAGACCAAGGTCTATTCCGAAGATAGAAGAGGATGGAGGATGAAAGATAGAAGAACAAAAATGTCGGCACACTATAACTATTTGATGGCGAAAAGGTAGTCCTTACCCAGTCCCATAATAATGCCGAGTCCCAGTATTGAGATCAGTCTGTCCGGAGAATCCCTCGTGTCGAAGAAGAGAAGCACGGCGATCGCAGCCAAAATTACCGCGCAAAATCCCCATCTGAACAATCTGTTGATAAAAGCAAGTATTTTACAGGTTTTAAACATTGAAATATGTCAATGGTTTTTTAATTACAATTGTGAATGGTCTGGCCGTACCACACTCATTAATCAACTTTATCTAAACGCCCGGCCTTAGTGAGTAAAAAGATTGGATACTTTACAGAAACAATACCATAAGACTTCGCGAAGAGCTTGATAAATAGCACATTCACAGTTTTGTTTCATTTTGCTTACAAACGCGTTGTGCAGGTTAACGATCAGTTAACGCATTGGATTACAACAGTTACATAAAACCTACCTATTGTACCTAGGTAGAACAAGCTAAGGCCTCTCGCACATTAAATCCCCAGTCGCTGCGATTAGTTTTTCAGTCGCCACTCGCCACTGCGGCGCGGCAAGCACTGGCTGGTAAACAGGAATTAGGTGAGGAATAGGTACCTATGCTGTGGACTGCTTAGTGATAGATGTTGAAATGTTCGATTTTTGATGGTGATGATGACTAGTACTACTAGTATATTCTTGAGGCCAAGCTAAGTGACTAGATGCTAGTAGCGGACACCAACCACGGCCAACACAACACAACACTTCCACTTGTCGCATTTACATAAATTTACTCAATGGTAATCACTTCGCATGTCTTCCTCAAGTTATAGTGTCGCGTGCGGCATATTTTCACGCAGAATTTTAAGTATAAAATTTAAGTTAATAGTGAATTTTAAGTTAATAGTGTGAAATAGATTTTGAATTTCAGAATTAGACTTCGCGATTCAACTGCCGAGAATGTGTAGAGTTTAATGAAAGAGCTCAAACGCAGCTTGTGGCGGCCATTAGTGGTTAGTCTGTGAGCGAGTGTGCAGCTGGTCATATCTCACGGATTTATTGTTACGGATTGAGTTGCAAGCACGTGGTGCGGCATATACTTACCAGCTTGAACCTGCACTTGAACCATAAATTGTTAATAAATGCTTGAACTCTCAGAAGGACAATTACATATATTATTGTCCAAAACTTGCGTGATGTACTGGCTAATAGTGTATAGTTATATATTTAAACGGGAGTTAATCGCGCTGAAAACTTAATATTTATTTACCTCGACGTTAATAATAGAGTATGTTTGAGTTGGTTTCGTTCTCTTAGTTGGACTGTAACTTTTAAGACTTTTCTAAACTGTGGCTTAATCACTGTGATAACCAGTCAGACCCAGGATTTGTCCATATAAAATGGACCAGCTCACTGAATCGAACTCGAGCGAATTCGCGTAGTGCATATTTTCTGAAGGACAAGATTCGTGATGAAATGAAGATATCCGAAAGAGAATGAAGGTGACCGACATACTCTAAGGATTTATATCCTTAGAGTATGTCGCTAAAGTGGCCATTTGCTGGTCACATTTTTCCGAAGAACCGATAACCGTTGGGGTAGACGATTTTTCGAGTGCAGGTCTAGGCAAACTTAGTGTAGGACGCCCTGTGACCAGGTGGAGTGACGACCTGCGAAAAGCGGCTGTCAGAAAATAGACGAGGAGAGCTGAAGACCGAGCTCAGTGGCGTGCATTACTAGACGCCTATGTCAAGAAGTGGACAAGTACCTATAGGCTGATGATGAAGATATTTTCTTTGATTGAACTCTATTTGAAATCAGAGAGTAGATTTTACTGTACCTGAGACATTTAAAAAAACAACTTTTGATAAAGCACTACTGCTTTATCAAAAGTTGTAACAGAGAAGATAACTAATTTTAATAAAAAGTTTATGGAACTTAAAATAAGCTACTGAACAAGAATATAATTAACAAAACAAACATAAAATGGCGTATGTCTGTCTGTATGTTCGTGCATCACGCAAAAAATACTGGACCGACTGAAATGCGGTTTTCATTCTTGAAAAGCTTAAAATCTGGTATACTCATCCAATAGGTAGAAGCCGGCGAGCAATATATATTAGAAAAAACTATTTGACGGCTGAAAGAATTTTGATATAATGAAGTGTAAGGAATATCACGCCAGGAGGTGGCGGTGAGATGGCGTGAGCGGCTGGGCCACAGAATAAATAATAGTACAAGGCTGGGCAGACATTTCATTGGCGAGGCGGGAGGGAGCAGCGCAGCGCGCGCGCCACTTATCCGTCGGCAGTCGAAGGAGTCGGACGTTCCATAATCTATCAATTGCGTTCCTTAGTTCCCCCTATTTAATGTTGTAAAGTTACTTTGTGGAATGTACCTTTATATACAATTGTATGTATGATCGTGTATATTTTTTTTAATAAACATGCTTCTGGTTGCTAATAGTAGTATTATTGTACGTTATAGGTAACACGTAGAACATGTATAACACACGTTGTGCTATTATTTATTCTGTGACGTAGGTTACTTTTAACCGAGAGAAATAAACACGCGGGCAAAGAGCCGTGGGCTCAGCCTTATACTTAATATAAAATGCGTAGGTCATATAAAATAGTGTAAGTAACTAAGCATAGACAATCAAAGGTAAAAAAATATAATACAAAAAAATATTGACCAAGGCAGTCACTGAATGACGACCACTGCAAATATAGGACAGTCGCATGCAGTCCACGACCCTGGGCATAAAGCGAAAGGAAAGTAATCAGAGTCGTACAGGTCCGAAAAAGACGGCGGCCGCGGCGCGTGTAGAAGCAGTTAATTAGCAATGGTTGAAAGTTGGAGAATAATGGTTAGGTATACTTACATATTATTCCACCATCTTTCCGAGACGCTCTCCACCTTCGTCCAAACGTTCGCTTCGAACCATTTGCCGAAGAACCGCTTCACGACGTAGAAGTAAACAAGGAAGAAGTAGATGATCGTGTACACGGCTATCAAACTGCCGAAGCCGTGGCACAGTTCCAATGGCTCGTTTACTGGAAATAGATAAACATTTTACAAACATTTTTATACGTCAAACCTAAAATCTGTGGCCAAGGAGTGTTCGCATTTGAGAGTTATTCCCAATTTATGATCATCGCCAGATATATTTATATTCATATATTTATATATATATTTATAAATATATATATATATATATATATATATATATATATATTTATCTTGCCTCGCGATCTTTTGGACGAACAAGATATAAGATAAAAACTTAAACCCGACTACGGTCTGGTAAAAAATAGTCCATGAGACTTTTGCTATGAAGACGAATCGATTGATACCTCGCTTGTCAAAAATCGGACCAAAGGGGTGACGTTATGGTGGAACATCCACTTATATACATACATAGATACATAGACGGTTAAGCTCATTACCCTTCCCTTGCTTCGCCGTAGTCGGGTAAATAGGTCGCGAGGAAAAATAATGGCGACGTTAGTCGACATCGCACGACTTCGCCTGAAATCTAGCGCCACGCGTCGTGGGACATGCTATTTAGAAGCGTGTTTACCATTTTCGACTTCATCGTCATTTGACGGTAATCGTGCACTGTTGAACATCGTAATTAGTGCTATTAAATATCGTTATTCATTGGGGTTTATGCATAATCACCGCGCTTGGCAGGCGGCTTGGTGGTCGCAGTAGTTAGTGGTAATACATAGCTGCATGCTGCTGTCCATTTCCTGACTTCCCTTAGTTGGTGCTCACAGCACCCGCGGGGTGTGAAGGGGTGATACCTATTATTATGATGGGCAACACAAGGCACCTCTGACAAAAGTCAAACGCCTAGAAACATTATACATATTATTATTATTTAGCCTGGTTTGTCCCACTACTGGACAAAGACCTACCCTCCGACCTATCTAGGGATTTGACTTGCCAGTCCTTTCAACTGGACTCTTAAGTCCAGTTCATCCCGCCATCTCCTTATGGGCCTGCCGCTACGTCGTTTTACCGTAGAATAAATAATACTACACATTTAACGTTGCGTGGCTCCACTCTGGAGACAGCTTGTCTGACATGCGGCATATGTGTCCAGCCCAGTTCCATTTCAAACTGGCAGCGTTTTGACCAACATCGGCGATTTGATCTTGTCATAATCATTATGTAAATAAAAAATGCATTGGTGTAAGATAGGACTATAGATATAGGATAGAGAGGAGCAATAATCCACCGCGTTAATACAGTGCGGTCGATCGATAGACGATGTCACATAACTTGTCCTTGAATTTTGAGATTCTTGCGGACATGCTCTATAAATCTTCACGGTGGTAATCAAAGAAAAATACTTACTGTAAGTCAAATAATAATAGAGGCACCCCAGGAAGTATCCAAACAGCACGCCGTGCACCGCGAAGTAGAACACCCCGTGCATGGTTTGGTTGTTCTTCTTGAAGAAGCCGTCAGTCGAGCTCCCGACGCGCGTGAGAGTCGTCTCGAACCACCCCGAGGGCTCGTAGGCTAGGTATTCGTGGGATATCTGGAATATAATAAGAAGCTGAGGTCGCAGGGGACAGCAAATAATAGGGGAAAGATAATACGGGCATCAAATAGGGGAAAGCGCTATAAAAAGACAGCTAATAGAAATGAGTAAAATGTGGGTACAGCCGCAGGGGTAATCTAATAGGAATGCTAATAGATGAAACTAATCCCTATTAATTTCATCATTCAGTTAACAGAAGGGGACAGCTAATATGGGGCACAAAATAGAGGAAAGATAAATAATATTACGTGGTGTCATATTAAAGGAAAGCTTAAAAATGAGTAAAATTCAGGTGCAGCCGCAAGGGCTAAGCTAATAGTAATGCTAAAAGGAGTACTAATAGGGGGCAGTTAACAGAAGGGGAATACTAATAGGCATGGAGTCCAATAAGGAAAACCGGGAATTAAGTCTTTTTTTATTATGACACTAAAAGGGGGCATTTAACAGAAGACAATTAGGTATAATATGGGCAAATTATATATACGGGGCATCTTCTAATCTACAGCAAATATAAGTGATCATCGAAACCACAAAGGACAGCTAATAGGGGATTTATATTATATTAGCCTCCTAATATGGGACAGTGCTAATACTGCTAATAAGGGAAAGCTTACAGGAGTGATCATATGGAACAACTTATAGAGAGAAATTACTTGGGGAAGAGCAATACGACGCACTACAGCAATGATAAGGAACAAAATATAAAAATTAGAAATTTGCGGTCGCAACCGCAAAATAGGGATTCTACAGAGGCAGTTACTATTAAATGCCTCTGTAGAATCCCTATTATTTTTTATTTTTTTAATCGATGTATTGGGCATCTATTATGGGGTAATGCTAATAAGGGACAGCAAATAGAAGATAGAAAGATGAATCGCAGGCGCAGGGGAAAGGATACAGAAATACTAATAGGGGACAGCTAATAGGGGAAAGTTAATAAGGGACAATAATTTTATTATAATAGGGGACTGGTAATAAGGGTCATCTAACTACAATGAGATAAATGTGGTCACCGCTGCAAGGGACAGCTAATAAGTAGATCTAAAATAAAGAGTACTACAGAATTTTTATTTTGTTCAGTGCCATAAGGATAAGAGACCTCTCTACCTATATGGCATGGAACTGTGGTCTCTCAAAAGACATTTAAAATCTTAAAATAGTAGGTGTAACTATAAAATCAATTACAGGCCTATGTGTCATTTGCTCCCAGAATACCAACTGCTTTTTTATCATAGAATACTACTTACTTATAATTATATTATTAATTTACTGTAGTTTTGTATTTAATTTGTTAATAGTTCATCACTATTAAATGTAATTATATTAATATTTACCCCTCCATTCTTTCCGCCATTGGTTCGCACCACATCGCCCATTTCTACGCCATGGCCCGAGTTTGATTGCTGAAACTAAAAGATATATGGTGGATATTACCTATATTCGGAATCGCTCATTTGTATTACTTTATCGACAAAGTTTTTATTATTAATCTAGTACGTTTTTCTCTTTATATTACAATACAAAACCACTGAAGAAAATTAACTGAAAACAGAAATACTTAACACGCGGTGTACATGTGGCGTGGCAAATTGAGAATGAATAAAAGTGTGAGTAGGTAACCTCGAAATAGTATGGACACATACATATTCAAAGGAGTTCGTTTTTGTTCAACTTTTCTTAAATTTGTACGGTAGCGCTACAAAGAAACAAAAACGTCCATTAACATTGCATCGTTATTACATGCTAGTGACTCGCCCAGGCTTCGCACGGGGAAGAAAAGGCTTTATCCCAATACCTCTTTATTTTATCAATATAATTTACTTGCTTCACCCGCGTCATATCCGCACAAGTGACGATAAAAATAATAATAAGGTAAAACAATGTATTTTTACAAATAAATAGTTAACAAACGTGAAAACGCTGTTTGAAAATGCTCTGTCGAATAAGTTGTCTTAGGTTACTAGATATCTATAAGGTAAAGGGCCCCTGGTTCGTGCTAGTACGTTATTTCGTTAGTTTTGTTTCTGGCGCAAAAAATAAGTAATTTATATATTATTTATTTAAATTATTCAAAATCTAATTTAAACTGTCTATGACATTAAGTACGAGTAAGTACCAACTATGCGACTAAACTGAGAGTGAAAAGGGAAAATTAAGTCCATTTGAATAAAACTTTTATTAGTGTGTTTTTTTTTGTTTCTTAACAATTAATTTGACTTAGAATAAAGTTATATGCAGGCATAGAATTTCTTTAAAATTGCAATAAATTGACTCACGAAATAGCGGTCATATTATGTTCGTGTCACCACCAATACAGGGATATTCTAGAAATATTTGTGTTGTATTTATATAATAATAAAGATAATTCAAATGTAAATTAAAATGATCAAAAGATATACAGAACTCAACAAAAAGTATTTGTTTGAAGGTGACCGAAATTTACATTTTTAAGTAAATCAAGCCTAAAAAAAAAAAAAAAAAAAAAAAAAAAAAAAAAGTAAGTAAGAGTAAGTAAGTAAAGTAATCCAGCCTAATTTTGTTTGTTATTCGATTTATTTTTTCTATATTTAGGTTAATTTACATCATTTAAAAATGATCTACGAACTTGAGTGCAGGAATTTCCAAAAATCGATAACACTAAACCAACGCCAATTAAGCTGAATCTCACACAAATCATTTTTATTTAATAATATTTATTGATCCTGTTCTTAATTATCAAACAATTTATACATTTATGTTTTTTATTAATACATTATCATAACTCACTGTTCAAAACTGTATCTCTAAACCCCTGTTTAAGCCCGTGGCTCGTGACCCCTGCCACGAGCCTCTGAGCCACGAGCTCACGAACTTAGAAGTAAGAGCCAAATTTTATCACGAAATAGGGTTTAAACAAAATGACCTCTTGTAATAATAATATCTTCTATCTTGTGGACCACAAACTAATTACTATAAAAAAACGAACTAAAACTACATAATTCATGCATTAAATTACTGGCTAAATAATAATATTCATCACACAAAAGCTTTCAAACTGATATTATGTTTGGTAATATTAAAAAAACTTAAATTCTTAGGTGTATATAATATTTAGGTAGTAAAAAATTGACTATAATTGGCTACTACCTAAAAACCTACCTATGTCAATTTGTTATCTAAAGAAGTTCGATAGCAAAGGCACAATCAAAATTTGGTTCAATAACATTTTGACCTACCTTTTCAACTCGAAGCACAATCAAAATATTACATTACCACGATCAAAACAAGGCCGCTAATAACAAAACATGATAATTATAACAAATTACTTTTTAGTGACGTTTTACGATACACCTAACTGATTGAAGTGACAATTAGATCTAGTTGGCAAAAATAATACCTTCGTCATCTAGTTAGTGCAAGCCTCAGTTGTATTGTTTTCAAAACATTTTAATAACAATATGAAGTAAACATTGTCAATGTTTTAACAATATTTGTTTACGTATGTGAGATATAAAGTTTTACTGTGAACGTAAGAATTTTTAATCATGTTGAAAGATTTAATTAAATAATTAATCAGATTATTATTTTAATTCTCTAATCAGTTATTAGTAAATAAGTAGATACTAATTGCTATTGTACCCAACTACTTTAAGTGGGTACAATATATGAGGAGGTGAGAAACAAAACCTAACATTTGCACTTAACTTCAAGCCTTGCTCGCCTTGCTAGGAAAATAAAGCGAAAACTTACAATTCTTATCAAAATAGCCAAGCATAAAATGTACATAAACACATTTAGACACACACACATGTGCACAACATAAGTTGGTAGATACAGAAAATAAATTAACAAGCCGGCATTAAAATGTAGATACAACTCAATTAATTTTTAAGTAATAACACAGATAAATCACTTCTATGATTTATCTATGGTATTATAGATAAATAATTGTTACAGGAATCATGTTTTTTAAATTTGCTTAATCATAATAAATAAAAATCCAATTCACTAAAATTGGTGCAGTATTTTTATTTGAGGTCTATTTTTGATTCGAAAAATTATTAAATTACTTTTCGAAAAAATATCTCTCAACGTAATATAAAAGACTTTTCTTTTAATACATTAAAAATATAAAATTAACTACAATCAAAAACTATAATCAAAAACTATAATCAAAAATTAATTTCAATCTTAGTCGCTCATTATGAATACTCTAGTCACTTCCTAAGAAAAATGAATAATACCCAATAAAACATATACATTTTCTTAAAACATTAGTAAATTTTTATACACGATGATAATACATTATACTCACCACGGGTTTTGATCCAACAGGATAAACCACGTCCGCCATGTTTGTTTTTTTTTATATATATTTTTAAGACTAGATAGCACAAACTTCAAGAGTCATTTGTTCACACACTACGTGACCACTGGCAACGTGTATTTGAAAAGTAACAACCCCTGGTCAATTCTACACTCCATTATATACCTGTAACAAAATACATAGAACATTAATAAAACATAAATTACTAATTTTGTAAAAAAAAAACCGTGCAAGGGGCCGTGCTTATTACTATGCTGGCCATCACGATAATTATCTAATGAGATAGTTTTCCAAATCTACTTTTTATTTTAATGTTTTTAAAGTGCAAAATGTAAACACTTCCGTGGGAATTGAACTCAGGTATATTTATCAGGTATATCCGGTCCGAGATGTCTCCCGCTAACCAGACTTACGGTATTATGATGAAAAGTGAGTATAAATCAGATGAAGAGTTGCCGATTCACAGTTGACCAATGAGAGCGTGCGGTGTGAAACGTTGCTCGTTGTTTTACTTTCATCTTTCTTACTAAATTTATATTAGCTGAATGAATTATATTCTGTTATGTTTACACATCTGTCAGGCATCCCGCGACGGCTCTTTTTTTAATATTTGAATAACTTAAGACGTAGACGCGAGATTTTATGAGAATTTTGAGACAATTTTTAGAATGTCAAAATACCAGTGCTGGACGTAGGCCTCTCCCAATGAACGACGCTGAGCCCGATCATCGGCTCTTCTCATCCAGTCGCTGCCAGCTGTCTTTCGCAAGTCGTCTGTCCACCTGGCTGGCGGGCATCTCATACTACGTTTGCCTAAGCTTGGTCTCCGCTCTAATTCTCGTTTTTCCTAATGGTTATCGGTTCTGCGAGAGATGTGACTAGCCCATTGCCACTTCAGCTTCTTATTCTCTGGGATATTTCGGTTTCCTTGGCTCTCTGACCAGATCACCTCATTCTGGATTCTGTTCTTCAGAGATACTCCTATGCTATCGCTATGGAGAGAGCTATGCTTAAACTTTAAATTTGTGGACCAGCCCCACCGTGAGTGTCCACGTTTCGGCTCCGTAGGTCATAACTAGTAGAACACACGCGTTGAAGACTTTCGATTTTAGGCACTGCGGTATGGATAACGAATAGACTTGACGTAGTTTCTCAGCTGAATCCTATCGGCTTCCATTTCGAAATTGTTCCTACCCAATCGCATAGTCTGCCCGAGGTAAACATATTTCTTAACAACCTCAAGGGTTATAACGACCTTATTACCCCGCAACTGTTCGTCGTTAACGGTGTCCGTTAACGACGAACAGTTGCGGGGTAATAAGGTCGTTATACATAACTTGGTTTTGTCTATGTTCATCCCGAGACCGATACGTCGAGAGGCGTCAGCTAGGTCAGTCAAGCAGTTCGAGATCCTGCAGCGACTCCGCCATATGGACAATATCATCGGCGTGTCGTAGGTGTGAGATTTACCTACTCACCAATTATGTTTATTCCCGTTCCTTTCCAGTTCAGCGTCATATATCTTCCAGGGCGTTAGTGAACAGTTTCGGGGATATAACATCCACCTGTCTCACTCCCTTGCGCAGCTAGACATGTTTAGTCTGCTGGTTCTATACTTGAATGAACATATTCGCGGCGTCATACAAGCTTTTCATCACCTTGATGTATCGCCAGTCCACTTGGCATTGCTGCAGGGACTTGAGCACAGCCCAGGTTTCGACAGAGTCAAAGGCTTTCTCATAGTCCAAAGCAAGACAGGGACTGGTTATACTTTTGTGGTCTTTTGTATAATCTGCCGCACTGAATGTATGTGGTCTATGGTGCTATAACCCAATCGAAATCCGGCCTGCTCTCGAGGCTGAAACTCGGTAAGTTTTCTCTCGTTTCAAATAAATAGTCGTGGCTCAGAAGCGAAATGGCCCTGCAGTTTTTTAGGAGAGTTTTATCTCTTTTTTGAAGAATAAAACTACAATGCTTCTTTTCCACGCCTTTGGAGTTCTCCCACCGCTCAGAACACAGTTCAACAACTTCTGGAGCTCTCGAAGCACAGGTTTTCCTGCTGCTTTCAAAGGCTCCGAAGTAACTCCATCGTCCCCAGGGGCTTTTCCATTCTTAAGCTGTTTGAGGGCTATCTCGATCTCGTCTAGGCTGACTTCCGGCAGGTCATCGGTGTAGTCATGTAGTGGCAGATCAGTGTGGCTATGGAATGAGGATTCCAGATCCTTATTGCTAGGTTCGGTTCGTAGAGCATGCGAGTCGTACAGTCGGCCATAGAAATCCTCTAACTCGGCGAGAATATCCAGCCTTGAGGTAACGGTATCGCCAGAAGATGTTTTTAGCTTCATCAGATGGGGCTTTGGTCCCCCGATTTTGCTCTATAGCCTTTATTTAGCATTTTTTAGCCTTTATAGCCTTTTTTTATATATTTTGCGGCGTGTATTAGAGCATCGGAGGTCCTTTCGCACCAGCTTGCTAAAATTTCAATTGAGGGCCCGCTTCTCTGACGAAGTGGCCTGCACATCATTCCGTCTCTGTTCCATAAGCCGAAGAGTCTCCACCAGAGTTTGGATTTCGTACCAGTAGTACGCTGCAGCTGACAAAACTTAGATCCTTCTTCCCTTAGGATTCTGACCACTTGTTGTAGGGCCACGTCAACGTGAATCGTGGTTTCCAGAGCAGCGACTCTGTTTTCCAGGTAAAGTTTAATGGTAGGTAGCATCCATCACTAACATCACGAACTAGTGTGAATGGAACCTACTTGGTCCCTTAAAACGTCCCTGCTTTTTCGAAGGAATTCAAGGACGCACGACGAATCTGATATTTCAGAAGCATACAAATAACTGCTTGACTGAAGACAGAAAATAACATCTGAATAAATACGAATTGAAATCCGGCGCGACCGCAATCGCATGAAGTTACATAATTATTGTAAACAATAGTACCTACTTACTGCCCACCTTATCCTTTCGCAAAGGCCAATTTTACCTACTAACTTCAATAACAGCTGAAATAAAACTAATGTAAGGAAGTCGTGTCTACGACATTTTAACTGCCTAAAGATATACATAGATAAGGAATATCAAATAAGATAAGCAACACACCTACATTTTAAGAGGCGATTTTGAACGTGGATGTCGCGCACTTTTGTTTTTACAGCTCAACACATGTCTGCTTGAAATGCACAATATAAGTACAGTATGTGCAACGGATCTTGCCTCGACTTTTATCTATCATATTTATCGAATGTTCTTATTCAAATTAATTTATTGTAATAAGAAACGGTGAAACCAATTAAACATAATAATTTACCAAAACATTCATAAACATATTTCAAATCAAACAAAGAAAATTATAACATAAAGTATTACAAATAAAATAATCAAATGTCAAAAACCTTAAAAATCAAATACTTAAAAACTATATTAATGTTGTTGTTACTTAATGTTGTGGTAGATCCCCAGTTTACAGACTTCATTTATACTAGCTGAACCCAAAAAGTAACGAAATCTTTATAAACACTTATATTATAATTAATATATGAATACCATCTTAGTCTGAAGAGTAGGTACATAGGTTGTCACGAGGCGGTCCTAGGGTTTGTACTAGCCCAAGGACCAAACCTCAGTGGACAAGATAAAAATACAGGAACAATTAGGAGCACTCGGAGATGTTCATAAACAGAGATCTTGCACTCGACTATTCTATTCAGTCTTCTCCCAATTTAATATATTTTAGGAAGGAATTTTTAGACTCTGGCCAATTTTCGATGAAACTTGCACAAGCTCCTTTGAATTTTTGTTGTTGACCAATTTGGGTTATCGCCTTTAATTTTTTTGGTGCACATGTTTATTTACAATGTCAATATACAATTGATTTGATTCTTAGATGCATTCAAATTCATAAATCACACATTCATTCATCATCAGTCATAGTCTTAATCCCATTCCTTGGAAATAAAACTCATATGAAAGAGGAACCTTAAATAATATTAAGGTTACTCATGGAACCAATACAGTGTAGTGTAGGCACGTTTATACAGTCACTAGCCGCTGATTAGGGTGATTAAGTGAGTGGATGTGTGTATGCGTATGTGTGGTGAGTGTATGGTGTGTGATGTGTAAATGTATGTATGTGTATATTTATATACAATTAGTTTGCCAAAATGGCTAAACGTACCTTAAGGTACGATGTGCCTGTAGCACGTGTATGTACATAGTAAACGTTGTGTTAGAACGTTAAAATGATATAAGCAAGGTAGGTAGGTAATAGTATATTAAATATAAGATATTACTGGTTTTGTGATCTAGGCTTGGTTTATAGAGTAATCACATTTGCCGCTCTTTTCAGTGTTGGAAGTTTTGTGAGTAGGTGTAGTAAATATTAATATATGGAACTGGTTTCGCTTTATACTGAACATTATGAATGTAAATAAAAAAAAAGTACATAGCTAACAAGTAACTACTGTTAGTACCAAAGAATTAAAGTATGTAGTAAGTACAACTGCACTGAATAGCAATACTTAGGGACTTGAAGTCAATATTCATAATGAATCCGAAAAGTTAATGAAGTGAATAAAAGAAAAATAAGCTAAAAATATGGACATTATTCCGTAAAGGAAAATTACATTATTTTCAACTTAAATACAAGGTTATTTGTAAGTACCTACAATGGTTTGTGGAAACCTACAATGGTCATAAGTATGTATTTAAATGTATGGTAAGGTACGGGAATATGAAAGCAATGTAACTTTTATAGTACATAATAATAATAATAATAATAAGTAGACAAGTGATGGTTAAGGTTAAGACGTACGTGTTATAGGTTTAATGTCTTTGATATGCCAACGGCCTAAGGGATTACCAGATAAATCACTGAGGTCATAAATTTGTGGTGAAATTTTAGCTGCTATGATGCATTTTACAAATTTAGGAGCTAATTTAGCTGAAAAATACTTGCCTGCTGAACTTATGGGATAATTACGTTTCCATATAATATCGCCATGGTTAAATTCAAGGTGTTGATGATGTTTATTATAGCTTTTACTTCAGCAAATAAAGGTCTTAACTGACCTATGTTGTCAGCGTATTCATCGCATGGAGCAAAAATCAATTCTTCAGTTAGATCCGAAGCATTATAATACTGAACCACACGTTACAAGTTCGTGACCAAATACTAAGAAAGCTGTGGTGAATTTAGTAGTTTAATTAACAGCTGAATTTATGGCAAATTGGTTTTTATTTAAATATAGTACGATGGTCATTATCAACAAAAGGAGCAACTGCTGTTATAATTGTTTTGTTGTAACGTTCAACAGTGTTGACTTGCGGACAGTAACGGGGGGTGTAATGAATTTTTGGTATGTTGTAATATTGAAATAATTCCTGGAGTTCATGACTAATTAGTTGCTGGCCATTATCTAGGATTATGGTCTCTGGAATGCCATAAACCATGAAAACTAAGTCCTCAAGTATATGTTTGATTACAGAAGAGGTAGCTCGCTTCATGGGGAATATAAGACAATATTTGGAAAAACAACATGTGACTACAAAAATAAATCTATTAAGCTTACGTCATTGGAAGTGGACCAAGAATATCAATAGATATGCATTGGAAAGGACGAGAACAGTTCTCGGGTTTACCCGTGAGACCAATGGTATCTTGATTCTGATGCTTATAAGCGAGGCATGTTTCACATTTGGAAATATGGCTGGCAATGTCTTTGTACATTCTGGCCAGAAGTATTTTTCTTTAATACGATGGTAAGTTTTGAAAGTGCCAAAATGAGCTGCTGTTGGTAACGAATGGTTTTCGTCGATAATAGCTGCACGAAATTGAGATGGGATTACTACTTTCCAACTTAATTCTGAGTTTATGAGGGTATTAGAACGGGTGTACCTGTAGAGTTTATTGTGTCGTATCATATAATCAGGAGTTGATGTGGGATTTGTGCTACACTTGGAGTATACAGAAGTGTACCACGAATCAGAAGTATGTGTTGGATCATAATTAATCACATTAATTGGTTTAAAACGAGACAATGTATCTGGGACCAAATATTCCTTGCCACGTTTATATTTAATGTCAAAATTAAACATTGATAAGCGTATGCTCCAACGGGCAAGTCTACCTGTAGGATTATTTAAGTGTAAAAATCATTGAAGTGCAGAATTATCAGTATAGATGATAAACTTTTAGCCATTGTCTAGGTAGCAACGCCAATACTCTAATGCTGTTATAACGCTTAGGAGTTCACGTTCAGTGATAGAATAGTTTCTTTGGGGACCTGTAAGTAATTTGCTCATGTAAGCTATGGGTTTTTCAACTCCATCGAAGTCTTGGGTAAGCATTGCTCCAAGTCCAAAAGCGGATGCGTCACAATGAACAGCAAAGGGTTTAGAAAAGTCAGGGCAAGTTAAAATAGGAGTTGATATTAAAGCTTGTTTGATTTTATTAAAAGCTTTATCAGCTTCAGAAGTCTACTTGAAAGCGGGAGCTTTCTTACTGGTAGACGTAATTTTAGTGAGGGGAGCAGCTAATGTGCTAAGATTGGGTACAAAGCGTCTATACCAACTAGCTGTACCGAGAAACTTCTTCACTTCGCGAGCAGACCTGGTGCTGGTATTTTTAAGATTGCTTTGACTTTATCAGGATCTGTGTGGAGACCTTGATCATCAATTACGTAGCCTAGGTATTTAAGTTCATTTCGGAAAAATGCCCATTTTGGATAATTTACTGTTATACCTGGTTTTGAAAGTTTTGCGTGTAATTTGTTAAGTAAACGTACGTGTTCCTCGTACGTTTTTGTAGCTATTATTATATCATCCAAATAATAAAAAGAGAGTCGTTATTAGACTCATTAGAAAGAAGATTACCTATAAATCTTTGTTGCGTAGCTGGTGCGTTAGTAAGACCAAAAGGCAACACAAATGTTGGACCTTAAATTGAAAAGATCCACGACGTGAAAAGCAGTCTTAGGTCTGTCTTCTAAACGTAAAGGCACTCGTTGACGAATTGGTGGGTGGTCACCTGTATCAATACAGTGTTCAATAAGGTTTGTTCTTCCTAAAGGAAGTACGTCGGTAGATGTTCGCGACGACACTAAAAACAACTTAAGACCTAGAACATAAGTGAATAGATTAAGCTATAGTTTGTACATACGTTTTTTACACAATAATAAATGCTGATTTGGGGTTGTTTGATTGGTAGGGTCTATGAGAGCAAAAATAAATAAGTAATACAGACGACAAAAACATTAAGAATTAAAGGCTAAAATAGGATTACAAAGACAGAGAGGGAGCGACGTGCGAGCGAGAGACACTGCTCGCCACTCCCACCGCCCGCGCTGCGGCTGACCGCCGCGAGACAACAGTGCGAATCAACCGCATAAATACAGGAACATTTTAGCCCGAAATTCATTCCATCGCCAGCAGCCGTCGAGTAAACATCTCTACTAGAACTCGCTCTCAAGACCTCTCCAGTCAAGAACAACCCAGGGTCGGAACCCTGAACCAAGGCGACTTTTGTTCATCAACCCAGTGCCCGTTCCATCGACCGAACGAGCGCCATCGACCACGGTCGGTCACTTTCCGACTTCCGCCTCAGCTATACAGTCCACTAATCGACTGGTGGCTGGCCGAGCGGTGGCGCTCAGGAACAGTAGAAATATTACGAAATTGTTCTAGGTACAACTGCATTAGCAAAAATCAATTGCGTGTAAGTCTGTCATAAGACTGTAAGTAAGTATCGTTAGTATTGATGATAAAAATGGGAGTATCTGAACTCTTGTGCATACTGACCGTATTAAGTATGTCTGGAGACAGCTTAAAAGTTTTCCAGAAGTTGATACTTAATATGAAAGGTTGAGTAATAGCGGGTATTACACGGTAACTATAGCAAACTTCTTTTTAAATAAAGTTGGAAGCTTAATAGTACCAATTGAATTGATTGTTTGACTATTAGCAACAGAATCTTTGATAATTTAGTCACGTTGTAGTTCCAAACAATGTTCAAGTAATAATTTATGTGAGTTATTACCTAAAATTGTAATGGCACTGCCACTATCCAGTAAACCGTTTAGGGTTAAATTTCCAACATTTACTCTAAGGTATGGACGTTCAGTGTCTGTTGTATTAGGAGGATTACAAAGAGGAGCGTAGAAACGTTGGTTTTGAAAAATATTAAAATAGTTTTAAGCGAATGGTTCCAATCAGTTTGATCAAATTTATTGTTAGTATTACAATTTTGTGCTTCTAGTTCCTCTCTAATTAGTTTTTGAAGTTTGAGTACATACAGGGCAATTGGTAAAAATTACGTCTTTTTTACCGCAACGAAAACAAACTTGTCTGTAGGAACATTGACATAAAGCATGGCTATCGTTTCGACATCGAGGGCAAAATATAGGTAGTGCAGGTTTCTTAGAATCTGCAGCAATTGAATGTACAGGGTAAGATTGACGGTAAGAGTATGTTTGCACAAGTGGTTGTTGCAAGAAAATAGTATGGATAAAGTGGTATATTAGGTGTAGTAGCGAATTTGTGTTGGGTATTAGAAGTCGAAGGCTTCACTAAGTTTTGTAGTGTAGAAGGAGTACCAGAGTTGGACATTTCAATGCAACTTTCGTACCATTTGCAAGATTTAAATAATGTTGCAACCGAGTCAAGATCGTTTGGTGATAACCTTTGACCAAATTCGGGTCGCAAATTACGCCTAAGAATGTCAATCTCGGCTTTTTCTGAAATAGGCTCATGTAATTTTGCTTTAATTCGGTGAAATAACAAATCACACGCTCATTTGTTTTTTGTTTGCATGCATCTATGATTTTCCGTAGTTTATAATCATAGTCTTTAATTTCAAATTCATTTAGTAAAGTTATTTTAAAAGATTCCCAATCTGTGATTGTTTGTTTGTGAGCTCGAAACCAATCCAAAGGAGTTCCTTTAAGAATGTCGTATATGTGGTTGTACAGTTCAGTATGTAAAATATTTCGAGCAATTGCGAATTCTACAACTTTTTCAATAAATTCTTTTGGACAACTATCCCCCTTGTAAATAAACCGTTTATATTCGCGACTTGATCTATTGATCGAAATATTTTGTAGGTTTTCTGTAAGGTCAAAATATGTACTTCCTGTAGAAGAGCAGCTTGGATTTTCTAATGTTTCGTAAAGTTTTTGTAAATCGAAAAACTTACTGAAACATTTTTAAATGTTTCTAGTTGTACTGTCGTAAGTTCGGTGGTAATATTCATGTTATTTAATCTATTTTTAACATGCAGAATATAGGACGCATTCTTCTCCTTTCGTACCGGGTATGCTATTAAACGTGCAGAAATCATGGTTATACATTTTTGAATTTCGGCTATATCCTGTTCAAATGTATACGGCCTTTGTAAGTCCTGAGTATTCGAGCTATCAAGTAAGGTCGATAACCTTGATCGTAAATTTTCTGCAGTATCTGTTGTATGAACCTCAGCATTTCGATATTTTAATTCATAGATCAATTCTGGTTTATTTAGATGCGCGCAGGGTCCATTTTTATTAATATGAGACCAGCAAATAAAATTAAGTCTTTACTTTGTAAGTAAAGTTAAGTTAAGTGCGAAAGTAACGCTTTATTTTTTTTTTTTTAAATAGCGTTAATGCAACTACGTGTTAATGCGTCACGCATAATAACGCGTCAAATTTAGCGTAATTCGGAACTAGGTAGGCCAATAGTGAAATTCAGAACAAAGTACGTAATAATGAAAATGTCTTACTTACATGAATGACTGGAATGAAATTATAAAATACACTTTAGTATAAAAAACTGTTCTGGGTTTGCCAAATATTTCCAAAATTAAATCGAGATGGCCTAGTGCCTATTAGAATTTTGTGGGACGACTTAAAAATTGAACACTGATTCACAAAATAAAACACACGGATTAAGAAAACACGGAGAAATCAGGAACTTGTAGGCATGATGACTGGTCGGTCAGGTAGAGCAGGGCTGGGTAAGGACACGTTGAGGGCGGGTTGCAGGCCGGATAACCTCCAAGAGTGCCCGACTGTTGCTGGTCCCCTTCGATGCGTTTCATCTGGGGGAAGAGCAGCCGTTGAGACGGTGCACCCGGGGATAGGTCAATAATTCTCCTCGGGGAATTATTGGCCGTAGCCGATATCTGGCAAGGTGGGTCTGGGTAGTTTTTACTACCTGGACGGCAGGAGGGGAATCGCTACAAAGAGCTTTTATCTTTGAGGAGGTTCTCTTCCTGTGGGATGGGCGTCCTAGTGACGTGGAGGGGGGGGGGCCAGGCGCTCGGCGCAGGCTCGAGGAGGTGGGGCCTTGTGCGCTTGGCGCCGGCTCGAGGAGGTAGGGCCCGGGTGCTTGGCACCGGCTCGAGGAGGCGGTCCGCTCTCAGACCTACCATACTTCGGAATGATGGATTCGGTGCTGGGAGTGTGACGTGGAGGTGGGGCCTTGTACGCTTGGCGCCGGCTCGAGGAGGAGGCGGTCCGCTCTCAGACCTACCATACTTCGGAATGATGGATTCGGTGCTGGGAGTGTGACGTGGAGGTGGGGCCTTGTGCGCTTGGCGCCGGCTCGAGGAGGTGGGGCCCGGGTGCTTGGCACCGGCTCGAGGAGGCGGTCCGCTCTCAGACCTACCATACTTCGGAATGATGGATTCGGTGGTGGGAGTGTGACGTGGAGGTGGGGCCTGGGCGCTCGGCGCCGGCTCGAGGAGGTGGGAGGAGGAGGCGACTCCTCCTTCGTATTTGTGGGGTCACTGGTGGAGAGTCGGGGGGGCTCTCCATCGGCTTGCACGCCCCACCGGTCGTGGTGACAGGTGACTTTGGTGAGCAAGGTTGCCCCTGCACAGGCGGAGAGGCCCAATTGGGTCTGCCACTGGGGCAAGATGGTAGAATGCAACCGCGACCCCATCTTGTCCCACCTCGGTGGAGGACTGCTCACCATGGGGTTTTAGTGGGTAGGACGGGCAGTCGCCCGGTGAGTCCCACATAGCCCCTGGGCCTTCCCCGGGCTCAGTGGTATGCGTAAATGCATTTCCCCATGAAAAAAAAAACGTTGAGGGCGCCAGTGTCACGAGGTGGTCCTAGGGTTTGTTCCACTAGCCCAAGGACCAAACCTCAGTGGACAACATAAAAATACAAGAACAATTATGAGCACTCGGAGATGTTCATAAACAGAGATCTTGCACTCGACTATTCTATTCAGTCTTCTCCCAATTTAATATATTTGGTAAGAGTGTACCCTTGGGGCTCTAGTATTGTTATTATCACAGACTTTTCGTGCTTCAACAATACGGATCAAAACAACCACGAACGAAAGTACTATCATATATATTTAAAGGACTCCAGATGTAATAAACTTATTTAGGTAGGTACATATTTTATAACATATTATTTCGTAAAATTTTAGTTTTTGCTAATCCAATGACAATGTGGAAATTACAGGTTATTTAAATTTAGAATTAATATAGACAAACTATCAAAAAGGTATGATTATGATGAAAGAGGTTTGACATCACAGTTAAATATTTAAACGGGACTTAATCGCGCTGAAAACTTAATATTTATTTACCTCGACGTTTCGATCAAGTTGCATTGATCATGGTCACGAGAAGACTGAAGTAGCGGGTGTCAGCGTCGAGAAGGGCGAGCGTTGTCTCCAACTACCCGCATTTGGTTTTGTAAAAAAACAGAATTGTCACGAAACACGACACTAACCACATCTGCAGATATCTTCTGACATAAACCGCGACGCGAACACTTGCTTATCACGGGATTCCAGGACGCAGCCAGCTTGAAACCATCCTCTCGGTTGAAATTGGGATACTTTTTAATTTCAACCGCTTCACGTACAATCCTGGAGTAGTAGTGACGTTCCGTGGTGAGGATCTTCGGGTCATGGAGTTCAATCCAGTGATTAGGGCCCGATTCGAACAAATGCTCAGCAATTGCAGATTTATTTATCTGGCGGTTCTTTACAGCTGCAATGTGTCCTTTGACCCTTTTCCGCTATAGTACGCTTGGTTTGTCCAATGTAGGAACTACCACAGCTGCAATCTATCTTATATACGCCAGGAGTTTGAAAAGGTATGACATCTTTCGGTGTTCTAACATGCCTTGCTAACTTGGAAAAAGGAGTACTTATAAACGGTCTAGAAAAGTCCTTTAATAAAGCAATAGAAAAGTCCTTTAATAAAGCACCGACTTAAAGGTTTACTTTTTTAAAGGTTTGACATCGTCACAAGGTACTTATTATACGCTTTATATTAGCTTCACTTGTATGTTTGTATGTTTGTAACAGACGACTCCTTTGGACGCTATTTTGACCCACTTTAAAGGGTCAGATTTCATTCAAATTTTGCACACCTGTCAAAGACCAATGACAATGCAAAAATTCGAAGAAAAAAAAAAGGTAGAAAATAAATAATAGTTTAAAAAATAGAAAATAATTTTTAATAGTGTAAATAAGATAAAATGTTTTATTTCAAAAAATATATTTATTTTTATAGATTTTTTGTGCCCTTTGTTCACGTTCTGATAAGGTGGCATGGCAATCAATTGTTTAATGAACTTTAATGTACCTACCTACTTGCTGATACCGATACTGTAAATTGGCGGGCGCAGGCGCAGTAGTGAATTTGCTCATTACACTTGTACTATTATTTATTCTGTGTCATAATCCTAACCAATTAACGAACGGACGCAACGTTGCCGAATACACTGGCCTTCAAATACTACACTTTTAATGTCCGTTTGTTCGCGCATCACGTTAAAACTACTGGACCGATGCAATGCGATTTTCACAGTTGGATAGCTTAGGGTTTGATTTAAAAACTGGTGTACTTGGTTTATAAATCCGATGAGTAGGAGCCAAGCAATTTAATAAAAACTCTACTAATTTTAAAAGTGTAGTTGCCAGTGAAGGCCAGTAGGTAGGTAGGTACTTACGAGTATATAGTTCCCGTCCATAATATTTTGATTTGTCATTATTTCTCGTCATATAAGACGTCGTCATTAGAAATGTCGATGCCTAACAAACTCTGCTGACATCAATATTTTTATCTCCGCTGATAAATAAATTACAATTATCATATCTATATAACGCGTAAATTTGTTAAATACCTTGATAACTTAATTACATTATTTATCTCTCTTTATCCAGGATTATACTATAGATATAGGTACAAAGGAATATAAAAGGTTTTAAAATTATTAGAACAAAATTTTGTCACGCTTGGTATCCTAGAGACATTAGAGCAGTTGGGCTACTCAAAGTACCTAACAATTTGGTTGGTAATATAATATACCTAAACAATATACAAATACAACACACAAAAATGTTATTGGTAACATATACATAAATTAGTACAAAATGTAAAAATGTTACTGGTAACATATACATAAATTAGTACAAAATGTAAAAATGTTATTGGTAACATATACATAAATTAGTACAAAATGTTAAAAAAACAACTTAGGTAGTACCAATTGTTTTTACTGTGCACATGCACATGGGACCAAGGGACCATATCTTCTCTATATATTATCAATCAAAGTCGCTTTACTCCTCTGTCTGTATATCTGCTAACTCCTAAACCATTATATATTTCACCATTAGTTAGATAATTTTACACGGAAGGTTTATAAATATAATAAAACAATACTTTGTAACCAAGTCGCCGAAAATAGTTATTTGTTATGCAAGGCTGCAAAGTGATTTTTGGCGAGAGTACTTGTAGTGAATCCTGAGCGTAATCAGAATAAATAAGTTATTATATATACTTATTTATTCTGTGACAGAGCAAGCATACACAAAAAAAAACTATAAAATCCAGAACATCCTTCTTTTGGAAGTCTATAATAAAGTTGAATCCACACCAATATGTATATAAAAGTGAAACGTCTGTTTGTTTGTTTGGGGAGCTTTAACGCGATAACGCCTGGACGGATTTTGATGAAATTTGGAATGGAGATAGTTTAAATGGAATAAAACATGGGATGCTTTTTTCGCGATAATCTGTAGTCTGCGCGGACAAAGTTGCGGGCGAAAGCTAGTAATTAATAAAACTCAAGCTTCTACATAATATAGTTATACGAATGCGTTATTACAGAACAGAGATCTGTATGGCAGCTAAGATAACCGATAAAGATAGGAAGATGTCGTCTTAGAAATCCATCTAGTGCAGTTTTCAAACATTACTACTACTAGTGGCTCTGTGAGCTGGTAGACCACGCGAGCACAGACTTTTTGCATACATTCTAGCGGTGCACAGTAGCGCCATCTAGTTAACTTATTGTAAAACTAACATTAATAACTCCATCAATCCCTTCGTAGTAGGTAAAGGTAGAAACCAAGAAGTGAGCATATACTGCATTTGAGGAGCTGTTCTGCTCATCACGCCGAAGATCCTAATTAGATTTTTACCAAATTTTTATGAAACCAAGAGTTAGGTACTACCTTTAAAAAAAAGAAGCATCGAAATCGGATCTAATAAGGCGGAGACATTCAGTAGCCCCCTTTATGACCCTTTCTGGAGGAAGTAAAAATGCCTGTTAAACCTGTATAGCAAATTTCGTCTACATCGGTTGAGAAATGCAACTAGAGGAGAACAGCCGGAAAGACATACTTTTTTTTGGCCAAGCTGAAACAGAGACGCTTCGCGCTCGCTTGGTCAAAAACAGCAATAAAGGTTTTTACGAATCGAGTTTTTCCACCTAAAACAGATTAAATGTGTTTATTTTTCACGTAATTAGATTCTGATGTAAGCCAGAAAACATATATATACCTAGTTTTTTATTTTCATAATATTACTAGCGACCCGCCCCGCCTTCGCACGGGTAGCTAAGGGTCTCTCTTAATTTGTTCAAAACGTTACATTGACCATACACATACGCGGCCTGCCCGCACCCGCGCGCCGCCTCAGCCACAGAATAAATAATAGTACAAGTACCTCAGCGCTATTTACACCACAGAATAAACTAATAGTAAGTATGAAGAATTGGTCGCGCAGAATTCGCTTAGCAAATACATCGTCATAACACTCAAACTACTCCTCAAAAAAGTATGTGTAAATGCAAAATGTATCTTCATGAAAAGAAGATTACTGTGATATTGAATTTGATAAGGATTAATACAGTTTAGCACAAAGAGCTCTAGAAAATAACGCCGCAAGTAGCGCAATTTTTAATGAAAGATGGTTACGATGGTGGATGGTGAGTCAACCGTAACAGATAGAGATATGCCATCGCAGACAATGAGATTTTACCAATTATATATAACATCATTGATCGCAGTTTTCTTTAGGATTTTAGAAGAACTACATATATTTAGTACATAATTTTTATGTATATTTTCATTTTTATGTAGCGATAAGGCCGCCTATTGTACAACATTCGATTTTATGTATCATTACTGTTATCTTGTTTTTATATTGTAATGTGTTCAATAAAGAGTTATTGTATTGTATCTCTTAAGGTTTAGGCTACGTAAGCCATGTAAATTTATGTTTCGGAGACTTGGTTGTAAAATATTGTTTTTTTCTATTTGGGACGAAACGAAACAAATTTACATGGCCTTTGTCAGCCTTGTAAATTTATGTTTCGGCGAGTTGTTTTTTCTACATAAATAAAAAATTAAGGTGATAAAATATCTAACTGATGGTGAAAACCGTATCAAAATCCGTTGCGTGGTTTAGGAGGAGTTAGCGGATATACAGACAGGCCGTCGCGGAAAGCGACTTTGTTTTACACTATGTAGAGATAGAGAAGATGATGAGGAAAAAGAAAGTGGAGATGTTCATTTTCAAGAATATGTAGCTACTTTTACAAAAAACAATCTAATAGGCTTTTTATTTTTCTTTTCAGAACAAAACTTGAATGCTGTTTTAATTTGTTGAAGACTGCTAGATTGATTCTTAAGAACACATCTTCCTATCTGTAACGGGTATCATAGCTGCCAAAAGGTATGTTAAAAAACTCAGCCTGTATAAGGAAACGTAATAAAACATGTGTTTACTGCAACGATCTTGCCAAACAAGTTTTTTTCCCACAAACAGGAAAATTATGAAGCCAATGAAAGGGAAAGAACCAATTTCTTCGACTTCTACAAGGAGGAAGTTCTCAAATTAACATGTTTTTGTTTGTAGATATACACTTTGTATGGTTTAATATAAATTGCATCCAAATTTCTTTAGTATTATTTAGTAAGTAGTTTTTTATTAAGTTTTTAAGAAATTGATGTTTTGAGGGTTGAAAGTTAAATCACACCGCGAATAAAGAATTAGACGATATAATTATTACTTATAACTCAGGGCACACAAAGTACAGATATATATTATACTAGCTGTTCCCGCGGCTTCGCCCGCGTGTTAATTTTTAAAGGTTAAAAGTACTAAGTGTGCTATTTCAGGACCTAAAATACCGATACTAACATTTCTTCAGCCGTCATAATGTTTTTATCGATTGCTCGGCTTCTACTCATCTGATTGAGATACCAAGGACCCCAGTTTAAGTCAAACCCTTAGCTATCAAATAGCGAAAACTGCATCGCAATTGGTCCAGTATTTTGTACGTGATGCGCGAACAAACATAGAGACAAACAGAGAGACGATTTAAAAAAAAACTGTCAGTAGCTTATTTTAGGTCCTAGAATAGCACATAGAGTACTTTTAACCTAGAGTAATGACCACGCGTGCGAAGCCGCGGGCACAGCTAGATTGCTTGGCTTCTACTGATTGGATTGAGAAACCAAGTAGGTACACCAGTTTTTAAGTCAAATCCTACTCTATTCAACAGTGAAAACCGCATCGCAATCGGTTCAGCAGTTTTTACGTGATGCGCGAACAAACAGACAGACACGATTTTTAATAATGTTCTATTCTTGTTCAGTAGCTTATTTTAAGTACCCTATAGCATTTTATTTTTTATTATCTTCATTGTACAGACTGTTTCGTTCTTATTTATTTATTATAAGTATAGATAGATAGATTATATATAAGTATATTATATATTCGGGACTATTCACACCAATTACCTAGCCCCAAACTAGAATACCCTATACTATGAGCAAAAACAACGGATAACGGATAAACACAACACAATCATTTCTGCTCCTCACACAAATGATTGCACCTTGCGAGATTCGAACCCACGACCGTTTGATTTCGTAGTAGGGTCTCTAGCCACTTGACCAACAAGCCGACAAAAAAATAAAAATAAAATAACTAGTGGCTCTGTGAGCTGTAGTCCTCGCGCGTACAAACTTTTTTGCAGACAATTTAGCGGTGCACAGTAGCGCCATCTAGTTACCTTATTGTAAAACTAACATTAATAACCAAGGTGCTCCATCAATCCCTACCTAATAGGTAAAGGAATGATTCCACTGGTAGAAACCTAATAGTGGGAAAACTGCATTTTGAGGAGCTATTCTGGTCATTACGCAGAAGATCCTTATCAGATCTTCACCGAATTTGTATGAGATTAACTTATAGTTACTACCTTTCAGATAAAAAAAGAACCATCGAAATCGGATTTAATAAGGCTGAAATATTCAGTAGCCCCTTTTTTACCATTTTTGGGGGAAGTACCCCCAATCAAAAACCCCTGAAGACTAAAAAAGTTTCGTCTAGATCTGTTGAGAAATGCGACCTGTAGAGGAGAACAGACATCCGGAAGGACATACGAAAGCATTTTTACCCAAGCTGAAACGGAGACGCTTCGCTCGTGCTTCGCACTCGCGCGGTCAAAAAAGAGAATACATGTTCAAATAAAACAGTTACACCGACTGCGACTGACCGTGTACAGTCGCAGTCGGTGGTACCGGAAAGCACAGATAAAGGCGCACAGTACCACAGAATAAATAATAGAACAAGGCCGCTCTCTCTGTATGCATTTTCTTCCAGCTGCCTTTCGCAGGTCGTTACTTCACGTACGTCTTGATATGATCTATTTATAATAATTTAAGTTTTTCTCATTGTTCATGTGATGTTAAGTTTTGACTTTTGAAAGTATTTCGCCTATTTACAATAAATACTTTGACTTTGACGGCATGAACGCCTTTTGTTGTTGTCAGGCGAGTGATTAGACGAGCTAGCTACAATGACGATTTTTTAAACAAAGAATTATTTAACTTCGAGCAAGCGACCAGGTCTAGCATTGAATAGCAAACGTTGTTCGTTGGAGCGAACTATCTGTAATCTTCCTAAATATTTGCATCGGCGTTGTATACAATTCATTTGATTTCATTATAGCATGGCAAGAGTTTCTTCAAAAGTGAACACAGATATCTTTGGTGTTTGGTGGCATACACACCGACGCGCAAGCATCATCATCATCATCATTAGCCGGAACATAGACGCCCACTGCTGGACATAGGCCTTCCCATATAACGCTAAAACGAGCGGTTGCTCGCTGTGTCATCCAGCGGCTCCCACAACTCTCACCTGGGCGCTTCTTCGCTTTGCCACACGAAATTTCTTACAGAAAACTTCTTACGAAAAATCACAAACAATTCCACGACGATCATAACGCAAAAGATATCCGACAGAGAACGAAGGTAACCGACATAGCTCTAAGAATTTTAAGCAAGCTAAAGTGGCAGTGGGCTGGTCACATTTCCCGAAGAACCGATTACCGTTGGGATAGACGAGTTCTCGAGTGGAGACCACATTTAGGCAAACGTAGCGTAGGACGCCCTGTGGCAGGTGCATTGACGACTTGCGAAAACGGCTGGCAGAAAATAGATGAGAATGAAGACCGAGCTCAGTGACTTGCATTAGGAGAGGCCCACGTCCAGCAGTGGACAAATATATATGCTGAGGATGCTCGTAACGCGACGTGTTACGTGTCTGCATGGTCGTGGCGAATGAGAAACCTGCATTGATATGATTAGTCTCTTCGGTCTTAAGTAAGCTTAAGCTAGCTTCGTACCTTAAGTCCACAGACATATATGTTATAAGTAACATATACGAACATGTACGAAGCATGAATTACCAAGACCCAAAAACTTCCAATACCTGTAATAAAGGGTTACTGACCTCGGTTAAGTAGATACCCCAAATTAAAGAGGTATAATGACGATGGCCCCCAAACTTGCCATACCATAATTATACATCTGAGCATGCAAGTAAATATGTGCATATTTTGTACTTGTGTGTTTGACTCATAATGCGAGGTATATGAGGTAACCTGTTTGTAAAGATTATGTGCACCCCCAAACCTCTGAACCGAATTAGAAATACCTAGTGCTACAGGAGATCATCATGCATTTAGTAAAAGTAGGAAAACTGAGGAAAAAGCTGGTTTCGTAACAGAACAAAAAAATACGAATTTATACCTACTCAAACGAGATATGGTTCGTGGCGCTTACCATAAGATGGTCAACCTGCTCGTCTTGTGACTCGTTTTTTTTTCTTTTTTTTATGAAGGTTTTAATGCTGTTTGTCTCTAGCCAACCAAGACCGGACTGGGGCGCGGGCGCAAAGGCTCACCGCCGCATTGCTAGCGCAGAAGGCACTTCGCCCGAAGGTGCGTGGTGCAGGGGGTACGAACCTCGGCTTGGGCCGTCGCCTAGATTACAAGGGTGGATCGCTAGGGGTGATCCAGGGGGGCCGGACATAATTGGCTTGGAGCGCTTTTATGATAATTAAACTTGACCGCCGATCGGAATACAACCTTCGAGAAGAATTCGGCAAGCAATTAGAAGGCGAGACTATTTGCAAGGGACTTTCTACCTCGCTGGCGAGGTCTGCGTCTGTGTCTAATGATGTATGACTCTGAATCGTTGCCAGACGTGATGAGTCAGATCGAGGGAAGCTCGAGATCACAGTGCAGGTCGGCGTTCCTCTGATACCAGGGGGCACCTACTGCACTGCGGACGAATTTATTTAGGATAATTTGAAGCATATGCCTAAGATAGATGAGTAGGTCATTATGGGTCATATATTATCTAAATATATGGCAATAAAACATCTCTCCCGTAAAAAGGCTCATGAGGTCTGTTGTTTAGCGCTGAAACGGCTGCACAGATGTTGATTTAATTTGGTATATTATTTTACAACTTTAGGTCCTGAAATGACACTTGGATACATTTTCATCATTATCACATCCACGCAGGTAGAACCGGGGTGGGGGGTGCAGAAGCTAGTAATTTTATAACCCAGTCCTTTGCTAAATAACGAAACTCTTAATCCTATAACTTTCCCCGTGGTTGGGTAAGTATATAGTAAATAGTAGAAACGCGCGTACGAAAGTGTAAGAACTTACCTCTGTACTTGCCGTTTACCTAATTTTGCAACAGACTGTACATATAGACTTTTTAACCATAAAAATTCAAACCTCGATCTTACCTTGAGTATTAAACTCGGTAATTCTTGAGTATAAAAACAATCACTACACAATTTCAAGGCCACAAAAATAGTATAAAACTTCGTAAAATTGACAAGTTTTTCGAACGAAAAAATAAAAGAAAATTAAAAAAACAATTCAAGATGGCGCGAGCAGCTGCGACAGCGTTTCGCGGTAAACTGATAAAGTAGCCGTTCTACTCGCTTTGTCAACAAATGTACAGGTGCACTTCGTAATCGTATCGGAGGAGTGTAAAACATACATTAAATATACCTATGTGTCTAAGTGCTTATATTTTTAAATTGGAATGCCTTGCTTTTATCTTTCTGCAAGGAATGTAACAAGTAACATTATCTGTCTGTAGGTATCAGTGGCCCAATTCCATAACTTGGCTACAATCGGATTATCACTTTTTTCATAGCAAATTCGACTCTATCGCAAGGCATTAGTGGTTGCGATACTGAGAATTCGATTGAAGCCAAGTTATGGAATCGGGCTGCAGTATCGTTAAAGAAACCGACATAACTGTTTCGAATACCAAGCGGTCTGTTTGATGTTGATGGTAATGACTATGGTCATCATCGACAACACAAAAAAACAAAAGCATTGAGATTCAAACAATAATGCACAAGTTACATTATTGACTTGCAATACTGATAAAAAATGCACATATACAAGTGTCCCAAGAAATATGGTATGAATATGTTCCAAGGAATTATGGTGTGATTGAGGGGACCCAAAGCATGCCGGGATCATCCCTATGTATGTTCCGCAATTTTTGATATTTTCAGACACAATCCATTTTTAAATTAAATGCAATTTCCTTATTTCATCACAAATTTACTTATTTTGACTAAACCACGTGACTAACGTGTTTATTTTTTGCATTTTGTTAGTCTACAGGACCCTCTTATATGACACCAAAGTAATATTGTAGGTACTAATAACAAAATATTAAGTAAAATAAATAAAAAAGTATTAGAAACAACATGTAGGTTACTTACGTTAAAAGTATTAGAAACAACATGTAGGTTACTTACGTTAAAAGTTTGGAGGGCTCAACTAGAAAATAAGTATTTTTTGTTCATTTCTTAATATTTCATCTAATTCACTAGAAATGCATCCTATAAATTTTATTTATCTAGCTCTACGTATTATTCTTGGACCTAGTTACATGGCAACACTATAGGACTCTAGGACAGATTTCTGGTGAACTAACGAAGTTTTAAAGAAATAAACAAAAAAAAACCTTTCATTTATTAGTTAGAACTTTGAAGGTACATTTTGGTCTAAACATAGTTTTGATATATTCTTTTATTGTTCTTAACATTTTTCTATTAAAACAATACCATTTTGGTGTCTTTTATTAAGGCTACTACTGGACTACCAATATACAAAAAAAAACACGTTACTAAGTAGTGTTAGTATGGTCAAAATAACTAAGTTTGTGATGAAATATGGAGTATTGCTAAAATAGTGGAACATACTTGGGGGTGTTACGGGTAGGCTTTACTAGGCAGGCCCTACTTGTACTATTATTTAAGCTGTGGCCCTACCTCCTATTTTCATTCATACAATATTTCTTGGGACACCTATTTAAGCATTAGCGTGAGTACGCGGATAGTACAATGCCATTTTCCCACGGTGTCTTCCTTCACTTTTGTAGTGAGGCATAATCGCACCTAATAGTTATATCCTTGAAACATTATGTCAAAAGTCCAATCCAATGTCTTGACCACTTCTTCAGTTTAATTTAGCATATTGATTGCAAAAGTGTTACGAGAAAGTAAAAAGAGGATACGAATACGTGTAGTATGTACCTACCTACCTACCTATAAAATTAGAGAGATGCACCGAAATTCGGTTTACATTCGGTGGTGCCGAAATTAGACAGAATTTGTTACTTTTACCGAACCACAGAACAAATAATAGTACAAGCCCGAACTTCAGATTCCGCGAGCTTCGATAGGTTCAATATGTTGAATTAACTGTATTCACAAATGTCTAGAAGAGAAGAAGAGGAAATTGAAAATTGTTGTTATATTTATTCCCTGTAGTACAGCGGGAATAAATTTAACAACAACAGCTAAGTTATTAAATTCTGTCACTTAAGAGTGAAACTAAGGTTTATAATTTAATTTCGAAGAACTCATTAAACTTAGTAATTTACGTAAAAGACAGTGCAGAGATAACAAGGCGCACTAGTAAATAAGCAAGGGTCTTGACTGGTTACCGGGAGGACAAACCCAGCATTAGATACCATACGACAAGCAAGCAAGCAACTGTCGTACCATAGCGCGAAACTTAGCCGAGCTTCGGCTTCGGCACATAGTTAAACCTAACATTCAGCCGAATTTGGCATTCGGTATAACCCACATTCGGGGCATCTCTAAAATTATACTACTTCCATCATAAAAGGATACGTCACGTCCAGTTCAGACTTCTAAACGGAAAGCCTACTGCAATAAGTAGGTGTGTGGGTGGAATTACACTAAGATCGGTGTTAAAAATAAGATCAGTCCAGTGTAGGTACCTACCTAACAAAACGGTGTTGAAACATACTTAGGTACTTACGAATTAAACAAAAAAAAAGAAGAATAATCTTCAGTTAGTGATAACGAGACGAGAAGATCGATCGTCTGATGGTAAGAGTTATGTATGCCTGCCCATCATCCATGACAAACAGTGCCCCCCATAATTTGGGCTGCAAAATCTTGTGGCGGCACTGCAATGAGCTCCTAGACAAAATGCTCGGGGTGCTGATCACAAAAATTACCCCCATTTTCAAATCCTATATGGCGGATATGTTTTATTTAGTAAATTGATATGGGTGTAATTTTCGAGGTTTGTCGGTGTGCTGATTACGAAATTTACATCCATTTTCGAATCCAAGATGGCAGACATATTTTATTTCAATAATATGATATGGATATTAAATACACTCAAAAATTTCTCGAGAAGCTTTTTTTTATATTTTACTAGAAAAATACAAGTCAGCCATCTTCGATTTGATCTCATTTTCATAAAAAGCACTCGGAGAAAGCTAAGAATCGATACCCATATATCATTTTACTTAAAAACATATCCACCATCGAGGATTTAAAAATGGATGTTATTTTCGTTATAAACATCGAGAAACCTCGAAATCGACCCCATACTGTGCTACTACAAATATAATTTCCACCATCTTGGATTTGTAAATTTATATATTCATGAAATATTATTTCCTGTCATTTTTCAAGGATTACTTTTAAATTTGCCATTGAAAAATCTATACATAACGATAAAAAGTGCTACATTTGCACTGGAGGGCGATTCTCACGAAGTGATATAAATATCACAGTAAATAAATGTCGCAAAATCCATACATTTTTCGATATATATCTGTTGTGATATTTATATTAGAATAGCCGCCCTGGTCTATGCACTGGTATCACTCGCATCAAAAACTGGCTTCATAAATATAAATAAAATATGTTGTATTCAAAAATGGCTTCTCAATAACACAACGTACCACAACAAGGAGACAACAAAAATAGGAGCCAAAATAGGAAATACCTATTTTGTTGTGGTAATACTTCTGATCCCCCTTTATCTCAATTCCGAAAATGTATGTTTTATATGAAATGACTCGCTACGCTACAAACAGTCGAGCTGCCTGACAAGTTTTATTTATTTATGTAGTTTTTTGTATGTTGTTCAGAGACTATGTACTAAAAAAAATGCTGTTTGGTTTGTTCGTGTTTTTCATAGAAAACTGCACATTACTCCGTTCGCGTTTTCTTTTTATAAAAAATTACAGCTACTTATGTCGATAGTTCCATTTCTTTTTTGGAACCTCGTGTCATGTTATCGTGGATCATCATTACACGGAAGCATAGATAAATCATAGTAATTTATCTATGACGGAAGCACAGAATAAGTAATGGTACAAGACGGAAGGTACAATGGCTTACTTACAATTTTTATTGAATTGTTTTAATAAAAACAGACTAGCGGGTTTACATTAACTTACAATGTTTTATAAACATTGTCTAGATACATTGTATTACATGAATAAAAAAATATGCTCCAGATCCCGATACTTCAACACTAGAATACCTACAAGCTGATATTAGACAGAGTGACCATTACCAGACCGGTTGGCTGAATGGTTAGTGACCTAGACTAGTCAACCAATGGTCGCGGGTTCGAATCCTGCTAGGTGCAATCATTTGTGTGATGAGCAGATATGTTTGTTTCCGAGTCATGGATGTAATATTTGTATCTATGTGTGTTTATCCGTTATCTATGTGTTTGTCCGAATTTATATATTTATTTTACCTTCCGGCGTGTTTCGGTAGAAGTCCTCAAGAGCCTTGAAGAGTTTGTCCCGTTCTAGGCACCGTGTAGTCACACACACACATTGAGGACCGATGAGAAGTTGGTAGAGCTAGAAGAAGTAGTAAGTAAGTTGCGCTGGGATATTATAGGGTTATCAGAAGTCCGAAGAGAGGGAGAGGATACGATGACTCTAATTTATTGAAGTTACGCACCATGCAATACTGTGAAATAAGCTGGTAAAAGAGGCTAAAAATCACACTTGAGAATAGTCCTTTAGGAACTTAAACACTGATCACATGTATTTAGCAAATTTATTCAATACAATTTGCTCTAATTATTTTTCACAACTGACATAGTCGTTATTTTACTTTCAGTCAATCTGTAACTAAGCAACCACTTTTCATCTCAATTCAAAAACTATGTGTCTTGCTTGACCAAAAAGTATATACATCAACATAATTTCCGGCAACTTAATCTACTACCGGGAGGGCGACCAGCAGTCCCAACACGGTACCGGGTTTCTCGTCCACAAGTCCCTCGTCAACAACATTGTGAAGATCAAAAGCGTTTCGAGCAGGGTGGCATACCTTATACTCAGAATTCTGGACCCCACGGCAGCACTTGAGGTGTTACTTGGATTGCAGCCGTTACAGCTTCACATCCAACAGGAAGCTGCTGCATCTGCTTACAGGCTTAGGGCAAAACAAACAGGCATCACACACGAACATCATAGAGGAGTAAGCAGAGGGAAACCCATTCATACTCTCCATCTACGATAGGGTGCCAAAACAACATCAATTCGTCAAAAGCTATAAAGTACAACTAATACAAAAATCAAATCTTTTATATTTTTAATATTAGTGGAGATGTTTACTTATTTGACACAATGTTTACATGTTAATGCTCGTGAGGCTGTTTGATAAGTCCTTTTAAAAACTATTTATAAAACCTTTTTTCTGGTAAATGGCATTAACACTGGCAGGCACAATCTTTCAAATAAGTTTTTGTCAGTTTGTGACGAGGTCCAAACCTCTTTCATAATAATACTCTTTTGATATCTAAATTCTTTCATAATCCATTTCTTTTCATTTTGATAGTTCATTATTCATTTCTATATACAAATAACCTGTCATTCGGACATTGATTGCATTAGCAAAACCGTGATTTTCGAAAGAATATTATAAAATACATAAATAAGTTAATTACAAATGGAGACTTGTAAATATATAAAATAATTCCGTCGTTAGTGTTCGTTTTGTTTGAAGCCACTGTTTATGGAAATCACCAAATGCTCCAATAGTTCCTGACCTTTTATGTTGTCCACTGAGGCTTAGTCCCGGGGCTAGTGGAACAAACCCACACCCTGGGACCGCCTCGTGACACTGGCGCCCTCAACTTTCCCGTACCCAGCCTGCTCTACCTGCCTACAAATCCTCCTGATCCTGAATCCTTCCTGATTTCTCCGTGTTTTTTTTTTTAATCAGTGTTCAATGTTTAAGTCGCCCCACAAAATTCTAAAAGGCACTAGGCCATCTTGATTTAAATTTGGATTGGAAATATTTGGCAAACTCAGAACAGTTTTCTATACTCAAGTGTATTTTATATTTGCATTCCAGTCATTCATGTAAGTAAGACATTTTCATTAATACGTACTTTATTCCAAATTTCACTATCGGCCTACCTAGTTCCGAATTACTCTAAACTTTAAACGCGTAGTTACATTAACGCTATTTTTTTTATATATTTTTAAAGCGTTACTAACGCACGTTACCTACTAAGTAAACACTTAGTTTTATTTGCTGGTCTCATATTAAATAAAAATGGACCCTGCGCATCTAAATAAACCAGAATTGATCTATGAATTAAAATGTAGAAATGCTGAAGTTGATACAACAGATACTGCAGAAAATTTACGTTCAAGATTATCGACCTTACTTGACAGCTCGAATACACAAGATTTTCAAAGTCCGTATACATTTGAACAGGATATAATCGAAATTCAAAAATGTCTAACCATTATTTCTGCATGTTTAATAGCTTACCCGGTACGAAAGGAGAAGAATGCGTCCTATATTATGCATATTAAAAATAGATTAAATAACATGGATATGACCACCGAACTTACGACAGTACAACTAGAAACATTTAAAAATGTTTCAGAGAATTTCTTCGAATTACAAAAACGTTTCGAAACATTAGAAAATCCTAGCTGCTCTTCTACAGAAAAATTTTATACACACGATCATTTTCCAGAACAACAAACTCAATTACCATATTTTAACCTACTGACACAAAAGCTACAAAATATTTCGATCAACAGATCAAGTCACGTAATTAAACGGTTTATTTACAAGGGGGATAGTTGTCCAAGAGATTTTCTTGAAAAAGTAGAGGAATTCGCAGTTGCTCGAAATATTTCACATACTGAACTATACAATCATATATACGATATTCTGAAAGGAACTCCTTTAGATTGGTTTCGAGCTCACAAACAAACAATCCCGGATTGGGAATCTTTTAAAATTACATTACTAAATGAATTTGAAATTACAGACTACGACTATAAACTGCGTAAAATCATAGATGCTCGCAAACAAAAAACAAATGAGCGTGTGATTTGTTATTTTACCGAATTAGAATAATTATTTGCGAAATTACGTGAGCCTATTTCAGAAAAAGCCAAGATTGATATTCTTAGGCGTAACTTGCGACCCGAATTCGGTCAAAGGTTATCACCAGACGATCTCGACTCGGTCGCAACATTATTAAAATCGTGCAAATGGTACGAAAGTTGCATTGAAATTTCCAACTCTGATACTCCTTCTACATTACAAGACTTAGCGAAGCCTTCGACTTCTAATACCCAACACAAAGTCAATGCTACACCTAACATACCACATTATCCGTACAATACCTTGCAACAACCACTTGTTCAAACACACCCTTATCCACCTGTACATTCAATTGCTGCAGATTCTAAGAAAACTGCACTACCTATATTTAGCCCTTGCTGTCGAAACGACAGTCATGCTTGATGTCAATGTCCCTACAGACATAAAGTTTGTTTTCGTTGCGGTAAAAAAGACGTAATTTTTACCAATTGCCCTGTATGTACAAAAAATTCAAAAAACTAATTAGAGAGGAACTAGAAACACAAAATTGTAATACTAACAATAACTTTGATCAAAATGATTGGAACAATTGGCTTAAAACTATTTCAATATTTTTCAAAACATACAACGTTTCTACGCTCCTCTTTGATAATACATCGGACACTGAACGTCCATACCTTAGAGTAAATGTTGGGAATTTAACCCTTAACGGTTTGCTGGATAGTGGCAGTGCCATTACAATTTTAGGTAATAACTCACATAAATGATTACTTGAACACGGTTTGGAACTACAACGTGACCAAATTATCAAAGGTTCTGTTGCTAATGGTCAAACAATCAATTCAATTGGTACTATTAAGCTTCCAACTTTATTTAAAAATAAGTTTGCTATAATTACTGCCCATGTAATACCCGCTGTTACTCAACCTTTCATATTAGGTATCGACTTCTGGAAAACTTTTAAGCTGGCTCCAGACATACTTAATACGGTCAGTATGCTCAAGAGTTCAGATACTCCCATGTTTATCATCAATAATAATGATACTTACTTACAGTCTTATGACAGACTTACAGGTACACAATTGATTCTTGCTAATGCAGTCGTAGAACAATTTCGTAATATTTCTACCGACGTACTTCCTTTAGGAAGAACAAACCTTATTGAACACTGTATTGATACAGGTGACCACCCACCTATTCGTCAACGTTGCTATCGATTATCCCCTGAAAACAGAAAGCTCTTCGAGCAGAAGTTGATAAAATGCTAAAACTTGATGTTATAGAGCCTTGTGAAAGCCCATGGCTAAATCCTGTAATTATTACCCCTAAGAAAGATGGTACTTGGAGATTTTGCGTCGACAGTCGCAAGCTTAACGACATAACTAGAAAAGATGCTTATAAATTACCATTCATATCAGACATCATAGATAACCTTAAAGATTCTAAATATCTGAGTTCAATTGACATTGCTAAAGCTTTTTGGGAAGTGCCTTTACGTTTAGAAGACAGACCTAAGACTGCTTTTCACGTTCCAGGTCGTGGATCTTTTCAATTTAAGGTTATGCCTTTTGGTCTTACTAACGCACCAGCTACGCAACAAAGATTCATTGATAATCTTCTTTCTGATGAGTCTAATAACGACTCTCTTTTTTGTTATTTGGATGATATAATAATAGCCACAAAAACGTACGAGGAACACGTACGTTTACTTAGCAAATTACACACAAAACTTTCAAAAGCAGGTAAAACAGTAAATTTTCCAAAATGTGCATTTTTCCGAAATGAACTTAAATACCTAGGCTACGTAATTGATGATCAAGGTCTCCACACAGACCCTGATAAAGTCAAAGCAATCTTAGAAATACCAGCACCCAGGTCTGCTCGCGAAGTGAAAAAGTTTCTCGGTACAGCTAGTTGGTATAGACGCTTCGTACCCAATCTTAGCACATTAGCTGCTTCCCTCACTAAACTTACGTCTACCAGTAAGAAAGCTCCCGCTTTCAAGTGGACTTCTGAAGCTGATAAAGCTTTTAATAAAATCAAACAAGCTTTAATATCAACTCCTATTCTAACTTGCCCTGACTTTTCTAAACCCTTTGCTGTTCATTGCGACGCATCCGCTTTTGGACTTGGAGCAATGCTTACCCAAGACTTCGATGGAGTTGAAAAACCCATAGCTTACATGAGCAACTTACAGGTCCCCAAAGAAACTATTCTATCACTGAACGTGAACTCTTAAGCGTTATAACAGCATTAGAGTATTGGCGTTGCTACCTAGACAATGGCCAAAAGTTTACTATCTATACCGATCATTCTGCACTTCAATGGTTCTTACACTTAGATAATCCTACAGGTAGACTTGCCCGTTGGAGCATACGCTTATCAATGTTTAATTTTGACATTAAATATAAACGTGGCAAGGAACATTTGGTCCCAGATACACTATCTCGTATTCAACCAATTAATGTGATTAATTATGATCCAATACAGACTTCTGATTCGTGGTACACTTCTGTATACTCCAAGTGTAGCACAAATCCCACATCAACTCCTGATTATATGATACGACACAATAAACTCTACAGGTACGGGTGTACCTGTAGAGTTTTCTAATACCCTCATAAACTCAGAATTAAGTTGGAAAGAAGTAATCCCATCTGAATTTCGTACAGCTATTATCGACGAAAACCATTCGTTACCAACAGCAGCTCATTTTGGCACTTTCAAAACATACCATCGTATTAAAGAAAAATACTTCTGGCCAGGAATGTACAAAGACATTGCCAGCCATATTTATAGATGTGAAACATGCCTCACTTATAAGCATCAGAATCAAAATACCATTGGTCTGATGGGTAAACCTAAGAACTGTTCTCGTCCTTTCCAATGCATATCTATTGATATTGTTGGTCCACTTCCAATGACACGTAAACTTAATAGATTTATTTTTGTAGTCACATGTTGTTTTTCCAAATATTGTCTCATATTCCCCATGAAGCGACCTACCTCTTCTGTAATCAAACATATACTTGAGAACTTAGTTGTTATGGTTTATGGTATTCCAGAGACCATAATCCTAGATAATGGCCCTCAACTAATTAGTCATGAACTCCAGGATTTATTTCAATATTACAACATACCAAAAATTCATTACACCCCCCGTTACTGTCCGCAAGTCTATACTGTTGAACGTTACAACAAAACAATTATAACAGCAGTTGCTTCTTTTGTTGATAATGACCATCGTACTTGGGATTTATATTTAAATCAAATCCAATTTGCCATAAATTCAGCTGTTAATGAAACTACTAAATTCACACCAGCTTTCTTAGTATTTGGTCGCGAACTTGTAACGTGTGGTTCTGTATATAATGCTTCGGATCTAACTGAAGAATTGATTTTTGCTCCACGCTATGAGTACGCTGACAACATAGGTCAGTTAAGCCCTTTATTTGCTGAAGTTCAAGCACGTTTATTCCGCGCTCATGAAACTAACGCAAAATATTATAATAAACATCATCAACACCTTGAATTTAACCAAGGCGACATTATATGGAAACGTAATTATCCCATAAGTTCAGCAGGCAAGTATTTTTCAGCTAAATTAGCTCCTAAATTTGTAAAATGCATCATAGCAGCTAAAATTTCACCACTAATTTACGACCTCAGTGATTTATCTGGTAATCCCTTAGGCCGTTGGCATGTCAAAGACATTAAACCTATACCACGTACGTCTTAACCTTAACCATCACTTCTCTACTTACATACTTTATTATAATTATGTACTATGAAAGTTACATTGCTTTCATATTCCTATACCTTACCATATATTTAAATACCTACTTATGACCATTGTAAGTTCCCTACTTACAAAAAAACTTGTATTTAAGTTGTAAATAATGTAATTTTAATATAATTTCCCTTTACGGAGTAATGTCCACATTTTTAGCCTATTTTTTTATTCACTTCATTAACTTGTCGGATTCATTATGAATATTGACTTCAAGTCCCTACGTATTGCTATTCAGTGCTATTGTATTTACTACTTACTTCAATTCTTTGGTACTAACAGTAGTTAATACCCTACTTATTAGCTATATAATTTTTTTATATTTTACAAACATAATGTTCAGTTTAAAGCGAAAACAAGTTCTATATATTATTATTTACTAGACCTACACACAAAACTACCAACACTGAAAAGAGCGGCAAATGTGATTACTCTATAAACCAAGCCTAGGTCACAAAACCTGTATTATTTTATAGTTAATATGCTATTACCTACCTACCTTACTCATATTATTTTAACGTTCTAACACAACGTTTATTATGTACATACACGTGCTACAGGCACGTCATACCCTAAGGTACGTTTAGCCATTTTGGCAAACTAATTGTATATAAATATACACATACATACATTTACACATCACACACCACACATTCACCACACATACACATACACACATACACTCACATAATCATTCTGATCAGCGGCTAGTGACTGTATAAATAAGCCTACACTATACTGTATTGGTTCCACGAGTGACCTTATTGATATATAAGGTTCCTCTTTCTTATGAGTTTTATTTCCAAGGAATGGGAATAAGACTATGAATGATGATGAATGAATGTGTGATTTATGAATATGAATGCATCTAGGAATCCAATCAATTGTATATTGACATTGTTAATAAACATTTTCACATAAAAATTAAAAAGACTCAGCATTTCCATTAATTAATTATTTTACTATTTTAACTTTATTACCCATATTATATATATTTTTATTATTAACTACTATTTTTTTTTTGTTCTTAGCATATTTTTTTTTTCTTTTTTTTTAAATAAACCTTACAAAAAAATATTTTTTTGACTATCAAAAATTTTTTTTTTTCTCCGGGGAGGCGGGGTATTGTGACGAGGTCCAAACCTCTTTCATAATAATACTCTTTTGATATCTAAATTCTTTCATAATCCATTTCTTTTCATTTTGATAGTTCATTATTCATTTCTATATACAAATAACCTGTCATTCGGACATTGATTGCATTAGCAAAACCGTAATTTTCGAAAGAATATTATAAAATACATAAATAAGTTAATTACAAATGGAGACTTGTAAATATATATAATAATTCCGTCGTTAGTGTTCGTTTTGTTTGAAGCCACTGTTTATGGAAATCACCAAATGCTCCAATAGTTCCTGACCTTTTATGTTGTCCACTGAGGCTTAGTCCCGGGGCTAGTGGAACAAACCCACACCCTGGGACCGCCTCGTGACAAGTTTAACCATTGTTTAGATGTGACTCGTAAATTTTCAACAACTATGGAAAAATCTGAATTTCGTGCCGTTATAAAACATTTTTAGAAGGGTTGCAGTGTTGCCACAATAAAAACTGAACTTGATTCTGTTCATGGCACTAACGCACCAACGTTGCAGTCTGTTTATAACTGGATAAATGATTTTAAACGTGGTCGGTCAAGCACATCTGATGCTCCACGCTCTGGTCGCCCAATCGAAGTCACTACTGAGGATGTTGTTGAAGAAGTCCATAATATTGTACTCGACGACCGCCGAGTGAAGGTGCGTGAAATAGCTGAGAACACAAGCATCTCTACTGAGCGAGTACATAAAATCCTGCATGAAGGTTTGGGTATGACAAAGCTGTCTGCACGATGGGTGCCACGTTTGTTGACAATCGAACAAAAACGCGAACGAAAGCGAGTTTCAAAACTGTGTTTGGATATGATGAAGCGTAATCCTCGGAAGTTTTTGAGTCGATTTGTCACTGTGGACGAAACTTGGGTCCATCATTATACACCTGAATCAAAACAGCAATCAAAACAATGGACTGCGACTGGTGAACGTGCCCCAAAGAAGGCCAAGACTGTTTTGCCGGCTGGGAAGGTTTGATTGTTATTAATTCATCCACATAGATGGCGACAGTCTTCTGGGATGGCGTAGGAATCATTATGATTGGAAAAGGGAAAGACTATCACTGGCCGTTATTACGCAGAATTATTGGACCGTTTTAATGCCGAATTGTTGGAAAAACAACCAAAATTATCCCCCAAGAAAGTTCTCTTTCATTAAGACAATGCACATCAGCTATTGCAGTAGCCAAAATCCCCGAGTTGGGCTTCGAGCTGGTTCCGCATGCTCCGTATTCGCCGGACCTAGCTCCGTGCGATTATTACCTACCTATTCCCAAATCTGAAAAGATGGCTTGGAGAGCAAAAAATTTTGACAAATGAGACCTGCATCGCAGGTGTAAACGGCTATTTTGAAAACCTTGACAAAACGTATTTTTTGGAGGGGATAATAAATTGAAAACTCGCTGGAACAAGTGTTTGGCCCTCTAAGGAGACTATGTTGAGAAATAAATGTTAATTGTTTAAAAAAAAAAAATTTTTTACTTTTTAAAACGACTTATCAAACAGCCCTCGTATATGAGGAGTCTAGTTATAGTTCAAACACACATGAAGTTAGGATTTACACTGATGGCTCCAAAATGAAAACAGGGACGGGAACAGGCGTGTTCTCGGACGATCTAAACATACACATATCAGCAACCCTGGGTTTACACAGCTCTTTCAGGCGGAATGTGTAGGTATAATCCAGGCGGCAACTGCAGTACTACGCAGAACGTAATTGATTTTAATATCAGAATACTCTCAGACAGTGCTGCACTACGTTCTGTTGAAGAGCTTGAAGAACTGCTAAGCCTCAGGGCTAATTATACAGTGCCACAATCTACTGAAGGAGGTTAGTAAAAACAACCGAGTCACTCTCCAATGGACAAAGGTGCACAGCGGGTGGTAATGATGCGGCTGATGAACTGGCGAGGCGAGGCTCGGACTTGCGCGCGGTAGGTCCAGAACCGATGATCCCTTTTCCTTTCTGCCAAATCCGAGCATGGATCCGACAGAGAACAAACAACCTGTACAGAAACTACTGGGCAAGTATTAAGGACTGCAGGCAGTCGAGGGAGGCATTCCCGGAGTTAAATCGGAGATTCTCCCGTAAACTCCTAAACCTTAATAGGGATAAGCTCCGACAAGTTGTCGGAATAATCACCGGTTATTGTGCCCTTGTCACCTGGCAGTTTAGTTATAGCACAGAATAAATAAGTTATAGAAAGAAATAGTTATAATGATTAAGAAACTTACCTACCTAGCAGATACTAAGTGAAAACTCGACTAAACGGAATAAAAACAACGTTAGATGAAGTGAGACGTTACACCCTTAATAAACACCTTTTTACTATAAGCATTACAGACAGCCCCCTGTGCAGAGGATGCATGGAGGCTGAAGAAACGGCCACGCATGTGCTCTTAGAGTGCAGTAGCGTGGCTAATCAGAGAGCGCATTTCGTGGGAGCACCGGGAATCCTACAGGAGGCCTGCACCAGAATACAGGAGCTGCTGGCCTTCCTGGAGGATATCGGGTGCTTGCACTGACGAGCAGCACCACTGACGAGACATACGGCCTAATTGCGGAAAAAAGCCCGCGCATAAAGTATCAAGTAAATAGTACTCATAATTAACTAACCATATTCGTTGAAGGTCATACAGGTGAACGCCCCACACTCGAAACGCCCGGACAATGAAGTGGAGGCAATGCACGACGACATTTCCAATGTCATACATGCCCCGAAAACACACTTCACAGTGGTGGTGGGGGTCTTCAACGCACGGCTGGGCATGACGAATGGCGATGAGCTGAGAGTGGGGTAGTTTGGATTTGGATAGCGGAATCAAAGGGGTCTGCCTTTAATCAAATCAAATTAAATATGACTTGAGCTGCCTTTCAATCTGACACAATTACTATTGTGCATAACATTTTTCGGGGACAACAGCAACGCAAATTTTGGTTGAATATGAAGAGCATAGGGACACAAAAATGTCTTCCACGCAAGCTAAAAGAAAATATTATGTTCAAAATCACGTGACGCGCGATCACTTTTCATTCATATTTCAAACGACGCGTTAGTCATTCAAAATATTGCTGTAACTATGAACCTACCAAAATGATTTTACTTTAATTTGTTTTGAATTTGCCAATAAGAAGAGAGTTCTAAATCATTAATATTTTTGCGAGATAAGTTCCTACCTAATTTTTATAGTAGAGTACGATATTATAGATATAATTAAATTATGTTATTGAAGTTATTTAAGACATTTCTAATAAGGCGAGAGTTATTTTATTAAACAAATATCTAAAAAAAAAAACAAGGACGTCCGGGTAAAAAACCCGATTTAGACCAAATCTCCGGGGTTTCCGTCATCTTTGTTCGGTTTCAGCAATATAGATGATGGAAGCCCTACCCTAAAACACACTTCACAGAGTGATGGGGGACTTCAACGCACGGCTGGACATGTGGAATGGTAATTAACTGAGAGTGGGGTGTTTGGATTTGAACAGCGGAACCAAAGGGGTCAGCGATTGGCTGACTCCATGGAGAAGGAGGGACTCTTTATGATGAACTCCTTTTTCAAGAAGCGCCCATACAGGAAATGGACGTAGCTGGTCATAAGTGCGAGATAGATTTAATTTTGACGATATTCAATGATGTCTCTGTGATCAACAGGGTTAAGACCGGCAGTGATCACCGCATGGTAAGAGGCTCATTAAATATCAACGTAAATCTGGAGAGGTCTAGTTTGATAAGATCTACTCTTCGCCCAAGTCCTGCTCAAATCCAAAACCCCGAGAGCTTTCAGTTGAAACTCCAAAATCGCTTCCAAATCCTTACCGAATGCGATACAGTGGACGAACTAAACAACGGGCTGGAGGAAATTGTTCACGCGTTCTGGTCGGAGTTCTTCAAGATCCATCGCAAAAAATAGAACACAAAAACTCTCATAGCATACACTCAAACTTATGGCAGAACGAGGCGAGATGAGGCTGCAGTCTTCAGTGGATATGTCGAGTTACAGCTTGCTTAATAAACAAATCTCCAAGTCGATGCGACACGATTTGCGTTCGTATAATACTACTTGTATTAAGAACACATTAGAGCGCAACAAGGGCTCCAAAGTGTTCGCAAGAGATCTGTCTATTGAGCAAAGCCTGTTGACGAAGCTGAAGACTGACAGTGGCAGCATCGTTTCGTCGAAGCCAGAGATTTTGAGTGAGTTCGAGAAGTTCTTGGACAATTATACACCTCATCGCGTAGTCCTCCTAGAACGACTAGCGATGCAAGAGCACGTTTGATCCGACATTACACCGAAGATATCCCGGACGTCAGCTTATACGAGTTCAGAATGGTTCTCAAACATCTTAAGAGCAACAATGCACCAGGGGAGGACAGAATAACAAAGCTATTGAAAGCGGGTGGAACACCAGTGAAGCTGTTTAACTCCGGCATCCTCGAGGGTACTACGCCAGAGGCGTGGAAAATAGTAGTACTACTAGTGCTAGTGATACAAACGGTGATATAATCAAAGATGTAGTGGTCTAACGCTAGCCTATAGTCCGGATTATATAACTATGTTTATGGTCTAAGTATGTGAGTAATAATAATGCAGTTGTCTATGACCTTTCATTTCATGAAAGAGGTAACATACAAACAAACAAACAACAAGAAACTGACGACTTGGGAACTCCTTGTAAAAACTGATTTAAAAAAAACTACAAAAAATACTACTGCGAGCAAAAGTATTTTGAAAATAACTGTATTTTGTTTTCAAAAAACTTACCTGAAATGAAATATAAGCGAATATTCCATTTTGCATATAAGTAAATACGGAAAATTCAATATTTGCTTATAAAGGCTGTTTTCTTTAGAGGTACCTATAGAACTTTGAAATGGAATAAAACAAAGATGATTTTTTAAATTGACGTGAAATTTACTGTATTCGAAAGATAATCTTCTGGCTCGGACGTAGTCCAATCTGGAGGTCCAATTTTCGATGACCTTTTCCAACATTTGTGGCCGTATATCGGCAATAACGGCGAATGTTGTCCTCCAAACGGTCAATCGTTTCGGGCTTATCGGCGTAGACTAGCGATTTCACATATCCCCACAGTAAAAAGTCAAGCGGCGTTAAATCGCAGGATCTTGGAGGCCAATTCACGGGTCCGAAACGTGAAACTATGCGGTAATCAAACGTTTCCTTCAATAAATCAATTGTGGCACGAGCTGTATGACATGTTGCCCCGTCTTGTTGAAACCACAGCTCCTGCACATCATGATTGTTCAATTGATGAACGAAAAAGTCAGTAATCATGGCTCTATAGCGATCACCATTGACTGTGACGTTCTGGCCAGCATCATTTTTAAAGAAGTACGGACCAATTATTCCACCAGCCCATAAAGCACACCAAACAGTCAGTTTTTCAGGTTTTTCTCCAATTACAAATGATTTTGGTATTACGTTACAGTATAGAAAATTCATCCTCCGCCGGAGGCATGAGACTCGTCAGGCTGATCTCGTCAAAAGAGAAATGAAATGCATGAAGCCTCCGACTTCATCATATATCAAATTTCCATGATCTTTGATCAAACTCGAGAATCTAAAGCTTCTTTGCTTCTTTTTAGTTTTTTTCGCAGACGTGTTCTTTTATTCTTTTTATATTTCCTTGTATATTTTTGAAATGGTCTTCTAAAGACCTTCATTTTAATACCTAACTCGATAGGTTTTGGTATTTTTTTGTTCAGTAAGACGTAAAGACCTTCATTTTAATACCTAACTCGATAGGTTTTGGTAATTTTTTGTTCAGTAAGACCTAAAGACCTTCATTTTAATACCTAACTCGATAGGTTTTGGTAATTTTTTGTTCAGTAAGAATTACAATATGGCAGCTGTAAACTGCCCTATTAGTTTTATTGACACTTCATAAATGTCACTCTCGTCGTTAAATCATAGAAAAACAAAAGAATAGAAATAGCCCTAGACAGAAAGGTTGTTCACTATTGCTCATCTTTTCATTCCTATGACCCTACAGTTTGACAGAACAAGACAGACGTACGATTGTCAAGCATCCATTTTGATTCATCCATTGATATCACCGTTTATGAATCCATTAGTTACCTATTAATAAACGATGATATATATATTCCTATTACCTATCTTTACTTTGATATGTTTATAACAAGCAGGTAAAAACATCATCAATAATCATCATCATCAAAATCATCAACCCGTATTCATCCACTGCTGGACGTAGGCCTCTCCTGGTGAACGCCACTGAGCCCGATCTTCGGATCTCCTCGCCATTCGCAACTCATCACTCCACCTGGCCGGCGCGGCGGTCTCACTATATTTACCTAAACGTAGTTTCCACTATAAAACTTGATTACCACAACGGTTGTCGGTTCTTCGAGTTATGTGACCGATCCATTGCCACTTCAGATTGCTAATTCTTTGAACTATGTCGGTCACCTTGTATCTCTGACGGATCATCTCATTTCGGATTCAAAGAAACTCTGAGCGTAGCTCTCTCCATAGCTCGCTGAGCGAATTTAAACTTAAGAACCAGCCTCATTGTGTTTCGGCTCCGTAGGTCGTAACCGTTAGGACGCAAGCGTTGAAGACTTGCGTCTAGGCATTGCCTTACAGACGATGAGAAGACCAGACTAAGTGTAGGTACCAAAGTACCAAATGCTGCCCATCCTCTCAGGCGAATGCGGGGATGTTTTCCGTCCACCGCGGCAAACAATGTTGGCCAGTTTTGTTGGATGAATTTTGTTGTATTTCTCAAACCACGCCCCTTTTAGTTCATCAAACATGTTGTGATAACTTTTTGTCGTATTTTAGGTAGCAGGAGACCGGGCTTTATGGTTAATCTCGCCTTTGTACATTTAAAGTAAAGCTTTTTGTTCGACTTCTATGACTGCACGCATCACTACACGCATCCGCGTAAGTTAAAACGCTTACTTTCAAAGTGAAGGTTTCCGACAAAAAAAAATTGAAAGAAAAAATCATTGAAGGAGACTTTGCGACGCATCAATAGTTTATAATAGAAATAGTGCAGTTAGTACTACTTTTGGTTTTATCCCATAAAAATGACCATATGGGCAAAAAAAAAAGCAGCTAATAAAGAATATAGGAATATTTCGCATAAAAATATCGAACATATATTAATAGTGAAAGCCGAAGAACGATTTGCTTCGTTGATGAATGTGATTTGCACGTCAGTGGAAAACAAGTTACGCTTTGGTAAAAATATGATATTTAGGTAATATTTTTCACAAAATAATTTCATACTCAAGGAGGTTGGCTACACCCTGTTCATACTATTCACTGACGTAATATTATACAACTAAATTGAATTCTGCTTGTCAAACTTAACATATTTCATATTTTCGTGCATTATTGTGTATTTTTTCCTTTGGATTAAGACGAATCCAATGGTACCTAATTTATCAAAATCCATCAAGCCGTTTAGGCTGTACGCCCCAAAGAAACGAACAACCATACATACAAGCCAAACACAAACACATATTCCACCAAATTCCACCAATTTCCATACGGTGAATTATTGTAATAATTCACAGTGAATTATTCCAATATATCACACACTTGATTGTATGTTCCTTTTTAAAATTATGCAGAGTATCATGGATGCACCGAATTTATTCGCGGAGCTGTACAGTTGTGCGCCTTATAGGCTGCCTAGGGCTTCGCGATACAAATTATTTCATGTTGCTGGTACTCACTCTAATCCTGGTCATAATGCCCCCATGACAAAGTTCGTGCGACAATACAATATTATTTCTAAATCTAAGGATGTCGACATATTCGTTGTCAAGATTCACAGTTTTAAAAAGACTTTGACTATCTGACTTCTTAATTTATTTAAGTTTTTAAATTTTATTTATGTTTCAAAAATTTAACCACTTTTTTAATTTGTAACATTTTTTATTTAATTATATTTTTATGTAATGATTTAGTTTTAATTTTTAATCTTAATTAACTTGTTGTTACTCGCTCAATTTCAAATTTATTTTGTTGTGTATTTGCATGTTGGTGTGCACCGTGTTGGTGTTCGAATAAATAAATAAATTCGGGACTGCGGACGAGATATAGCCTCACAATATTTTCCTTAACTTACTTCTTCATACAACCTACATACAGCCAGATTGAAACTTAATGGCGGCTGTGAAATTAGAAGCGAGGCGCTGCGCAATACCAAATATTAGGGCTGCTCTCTCAATCTGGGAGAGCGAACCTTCGTGCGGAGCGTCCGCACCGCGGGCCGTCATCACCGTCATACATTAAAACCATTGCTAAGCCAAGCCTATGATCAAAACGCATCACACGACGGCGATTGATTGATAGAGGATTTTCAAATGTTTGTGTAATTTAAATAATTTACGGTAGGTATTGTCAAATGTGGTTACAAAGAGTACCTACTTACTATATGGTACTATGTACATACGGAGACTTGGTTACTTGGGCCATTTAGGTACGGATAGTTAAATAAAGTAGTTATCTTTTTTAGTATACTCGTATGTTCAATTGGTCACCGCCATGTCATTGTGATGCGTGTTGATGTCCGACGGTCCGCAGAGCAGACGACCATGAGGGCCGCGCTAGGCCAGCATGGGTCATGGATCATACTATCTATCCCACTGAAGAGAAGGCCTAAGTCCCAACTGTGAGAAAGAGGCTGAAGATATGGTAAACTTGTCGCATCGACCCCCCCAGAGCGGAACCTTCGTCAATTGTAACTAATCAATAGCGTAGCAATAGCTGAAGTCATAAATTGTTCCTAGATTAGATATTAGATTCCTACCTACAGTGCGATAGCTGTGGTGATGATAACTCGTATTTAAATAGTTTAGATTATTTAACTTTTATCTAAATCCTATGAAATAAAAGTATAAAACAAATTACAGTTGACATATAATAAGTATACCTACCTAGAAGAAACGGGATATTTACCAAGTTTGGAACTTTTTCAATAGCGATGATGGGTTTGTTTTTCGTACGTCGATTGTTCTTTTGACAGTTTGAGCAGTAATAGCACAGAACACAATAATACTACGGTATCATCGCAGTACCTACACATTGTCATACATTGCCTACATATTGTCGTAAGGACAGTAGTGTACTGTGGCACAGAATAAATGGTAGTAGAAGACTGTGCTAATAGCTTACCTAAATGTTTAATTAGGGATCCGCAAAAAGAATCGATACCTGAGTAGTATCGATACTTTCACTTCGATACCAAGTATTTACTTTTATTCTAGTATTTCACTAGGTATCGATACTTTCGCAATTACTCGATACTTTTGTCTCCTTACTAGATTTCACCAATCAGATTAAGGTGCAACGCTTCGCTAAGCGCGCCAAATTAAAATTTTCTTGTGTTTTTTGTCAAGTACAGTTCATCGTGCTCATCGTGGTCCACGAAAACTTATTTTGCGGCAATAAATGTGTTGTATCAAGAAATTACACCAACCAAAAAAGCAAGGTGAAAGCTAGTATAAGTATATTTATCAATAAACCAAAAACCAAGATGATAATCAGCTTATTGGCATTTGTATTTAAACCAATATTAACTAGGTGATCATTTTAACTGTAATGTCTCGACAAAATCTATTTATTTCCGCAAAATAAGTTTTCATGAACCCACGATGAGTTATGACAAAAACGCAAGAAAATTTAAATTTGGCACGCTGACTGAAATGTTGCACTTTAACGACAGTAGATAATTATACTACTTCTCTTTCTGATGTATATCGTTGTCTCTCTCGATGAAGTGATATAGTTTTCGAGAAAACCCTACTTCAGATGAATGATGCATGTGTGACCAGATAAGTAAAAGTAACAAATCAGAAGTTTTCGGCTTATGTTGATTATTTATATCGAACTATACTGCAAAATATCTGAATTTAGATGTCATTAATTTATTTGTTTATGTTTAAATAACGTATCATGTAATCAGTCAGTAATAATTGAGTAGAAAACACAATGAGAAATAGATGTTTTTATCGAGAAATTTTATCATTATGACTAATTATTTCATGGCAGTATTGACCGTTTTTGACTATGGACTTGTTGTTGTTTGATTGATTTTATATGCAGAGTAAGTTCTGGCTCTGGACTGGGTATTAACTGTCGTTTTTTTTTCTCTTCTTATCTCTTAAAAATATTAGTATATTACTCGATACCGAGTAGTATCGATACTTTTGATTCGATACATTTATTGGTATCGATACTTTTGGTTCGATACTTGGGATCGAGTAGGTATCGATACTTTTAAAAATTTGCGCATCCCTATGTTTAATTTATCTCTGTTCGCTGGATTCGGCTCGATCTATGTATTTTGTCCTGGGAATCTTGCAATTAAAATTTCGAGCACTTCCCGATTAGCTATCTGGCTGAAACTTTCAGGGTAGCTTACAAACCGATGATAAAGCAATAAAAAAATAGGGAAAAAAGAAAAAATTGACGTTTTTTTAAGCTATCCTTTTTATTGGCATAGCTCGTAAAGTATGCGAGCACTAATTGCCATTTACACCAGCACCAGCTAGAGAGCACTATAGTTTGGGAAATTTTGGGCCATATACAAACAAATTTCCGAATGTAGTGACCGGGAAGGACATGTTCCTACTGTGAAGGCTGACTCAGACTAAAAAACAAAGAACATGGTTCTTAAATAGACCTAGAATGTGGGTCTGTGGTTGTTTCTTATGATCTGTTGAGAACGCAAAAATTAGGTAGGTAGGTTTTTGTTTTGTGTGTCGTATGAGTTAGTGCTGGTCCCTGGTGTCAGAGTTTGTCAGGCCGCCCGAGGGCCTCGGACATCCAACGACTTATCGAATGCTTATGAATCAATGAATCAATAGGTAACAGCCGGGACCGACAGAATAACGTGCCCTCCGAAGCAAGGAGCGATGGAAAACCGCACATCACACAAAAGTAATTGATGCGGAGCCTAAGTCAGAACCCGGTATCTTTGGATTCTAAGTTGCACCATTGAACCTTGAGGCTACCACCGCTTGGTAGGTAGGATTGGAGTTAACATTTACTGGTCATTATGATCTGATGAATAAGCCAAAGTGTGGTCAGTTAAAATCAGTGATACCTACCCAAAGTAGTCTATATGGTAAATATAGACCACTTTGGGTAAGTACCACCAGGGGTCGAGGACGACCTAAAATGGTCTCATGTCAACGAAAAAAATATTGGGGTCATAGCATAATATAACGCAATTACATGTTTAAAATTTAAAACATGGGGTTGTAAGGGGGCACAATCACCATCTCAGTGGCCCAAGGCAACCTCACCTGCCCGTGGTGCATCCTGCCGAACAACGAACGAGGCTCTGGCGACCGACAAACGGCGGTATATCCATTCAAAAAACTTGTGCAGCTACCACAGACCGATGACGGGCAGCAGCGGCACTGGTGCGAAGAGTTGCGTACTGCGATCGCCAAGCCTGCCAGCGTGGCGATTATGGGCATATCCTCCCATGAACAGTACCGCAGAAAAACGGCCCCTATTTCCCGGCGGCCCTTCTATTCCTGACCACGGTGGCGGTCATGGTAACGGCAGGGCGGGGGGTGCTAAGAATCCCCGGGCTACGGAAGCCCACCATAAACGAATGACTTTGGCTACGTATAATGGACGCACTCTAAGACTGGACGAACAGAAGTGGAACTGGAGAACATAAGATGGCACATTTTGGGGTTGAGCGAAGTCCGAAGAGAGGGGGAGGACACAGTGATCAACCAACCATCAATTCACCAAGTCCTCGCTAACAACGTTGAAGAAATCTATAGTATGTCGACCAGGGTAGCTAACCCACCAAGAGATGTATATCTCTTGGTGTAACCTGTTTCTCACGGTGATTCAGGTATACGCACCGACCTCGAGACACACAGATGAAGAAGTAGAAGATATGTATGAGCACATATCTAACTAGGCCTTACATAACACCAGGAAGGCCCACTTCAACGTTGTTATGGGGGACTTGAACGCCAAAGTAGGAAACCAAGCTGGCAACTGGCTGGGAATCAAAAGTAGGACCTCACGGATTTGGTAGCAGAAACGCCAGAGGGGAAATGCTGGTCAACTTTCTTGACAGGGAGGGGCTCTTATTCTTGATGAATTCTTCCCAAAGAAAGCTGACGTGGCGAATCCTGGATGGTGTTACCAAAAATGAGATCGACTTTATTATGGCGGATAAGAAGCGCATAGATAGATAGATAGATAGATAGAAAGATTAGCTCTTTATTGACACCAAGAAAATGTAACGATACAGACATAGGAAAACACTTAGCATAACACTTAGCGTAACACTTAGATTATAGGTACAATGGGCGGTCTTATCGCTAAAAGCGATCTCTTCCAGAAAAACTTTGGATGGACAGAAATTATTGATTTACAAGGACGGTGGTGTAGCAATATAGAAATATAATGTGTGAAATTAAGATTTGGACTATAAATAGGCATAAAAAACTAAATAATTTCCAATACTTACATACTATAAATAAATACAATTACAATATATATTCAGAGATGTCTCAGTGAACAATAGGTTTAATACCGGCAGCGATCACCGATTGGCAGCGATCACCGAGAGGCACTCTGAAATTTACTTTCAGCTTGAGCGAGTCCTCATGATAAAGTCCACGCTCCTACCAAACCTGCTCCAAATTATGTCTGGGTCCAAAAAATTCCAAAAACATTTGGGAAGACGATTCGATGACGTGGAAACCACATGCGATGTCAGCGAGGGACTTGAAAAGGTAGTGAGAATCCTTACGGAAGAGGGCCATAGATTTTGTAGTTTGCAGCGTAAAGATAAAAAAAACCAAGCTCTCAGACGAGACTCTCCAGCTCATGACAGCTCATTGTCACAACAGGGTGGCTCTTAACAAAATGATTAAGAAGCTGACTCGACGTGACCTTCGGTCCTCCAACGCACGCCTTATACAAAAGGCAATAGAGCAGAACTGAGGGTCTAGAGTTGGTTCAGCAACTTGGTAAGCGTCACCTGACAAAGCTCAAAACAGCTGATGGCAGAACCGTCGTGTCAAAACCGAAGGTTTTTTTTTCTTTTTTTTTATTACGGACTAGGCATTCGTTTGACCACGATCTCACCTGATGGAAAGTGATGATGTGGTCGAAGGTGTAGAACGCTTGCCTAGTAGATACCTATTCACTCTTGACTTGAACACACCGGGGTTATAATTTACCGGAAACACTGACGAGGGCAGGGCATTCCACTCCTTTGCAGTTCTTATAATAAATGAAGAAGCGTAACGCTTCGTTCTTGTAGGAGGTATTTCAACCATGAAAGGGTGGCGCTTTGCTGATCGTCTAGTCGTACGGTGATGGAAAGGTGATGGGGGAATCAGGTTGTGCAGTTCTTGTGCACACTCTCTATGGTGTAATATGTAGAATACCGCCAGGCTTGCTACCTCACGTCGATGTGCCATACTTTGAAGCTTACTCTTTACCAGAGTGTCATCCCCATTGAGCCTGATAGCACGTCTCTCAATTGAATCCAAAGACTCGAGCTGATACTTGGCAGAACCGTCCCAGAGGTGGCACCAATACTCCATACAAGATCGGACCTGTGCTTGATAAAGATTCAAAAGCTGTCCCGGTGTGAAGTACCGCCTAACCTTAGAAAAAATACCAAGTTTTTTTGCAGCTACCTTGGCTTTGGATTCAATATAAGACCCAAAATTCAGGTTTGATGTGAGTTCGACACCCAAAAGCTCCAAATGGTCGCCTATTGGTATTGCCAAGATCGAGGATTATTACGGACACTTATACATTGCTTCGCATGCTCCTCGGCCAGAGACTGTTTGTGAGGATTCAAGAGCCACGTTGACCCACCCCTATACTGATGAGCTGCCAGACGTCAGCTTGGAAGAGATGAGATGGCCCTGCGACAATTGAAAAATGGAAAATCCTCCGGTGAAGGTGGAGTTACATCGGAGCTCTTAAAGGCGGAGGTAAACCTGTCCTCAAGGAGCTTCAGGTCTTATCTAACTCCGTTATCAACTGTGGGAGAACTGCTGAGGCATATCACGGGAGTGTGGTGGTACTGTTTTTCAAGAAGGGTGATAAAACTTTGCTTAAAAATTATAGACCCATCACTTCTATGCCATGTCTATAAATTGTTCTCGAGGATCATCACAAACCGTCTGGCGCGAAGACTTGACAAGTTTCAGCCTCCTGAGCAGGCTGGGTTTCGAGGAGGATATGGCACCGTTGGTCACATCCACACAGTGCGCCAGATTATACAGAAAATCGAAGAGTATAATACAAGAAAGCCTTTGACTCAATCCAGACCTGGTCTGTTCTGGAGTCCTTGCAGCGATGCCAAGTGGATTGATTTCCAACGACTTCCTGCGATGGCTACAATGTAGTCGGTCCATTGTGTGGGGGATATCCCTACACTTCGCTTGCTTGTTCCATTCGCTTGGCCATTCGAGAACCTTTATTCCCAAGTGGTTGTCGGTTCTGCGAACTATATGGCCTGCCCATTGCCACTTCAACTTGCAAACTCTGAGAGATAGGTCTCAGTCTACGGATTTCCTCGTTTCGGATTCTATCACGTAGTGAAACACCGAGCATAGCTCTCTCCATTGGGCTCAGTTGCGCGCCTTGGGAGAGGCCTATGTCCAGCAGTGGAATAATATAGGTTGTTGATGATAATGATGAAAAACGGGCAGTATTTCATTTTAAAAAATTTAGAGGTCCTTACTAAATTTGCAATAATTAAACCCATCATCATCATCATCAAGCCTATATCTGTCCACTGCTGGACGTGGGCCTCTCCTAATGCACGCCACTGAGCTCGGTCTTCAGCTCCCCTCTTCCAGCCGCTTTTCGCATGTCGTCACTCCACCTTGCCGGAGGGCGTCCTATACTAATATGTTTGCCTTAACGTGGTCTCCATTCGAGAATTCGACTACCCCAACGGTTATCGGTTCTTCTGGAAATGTGACCAGCCTACTGCCACTTTAGCTTGCTTATCCTTAGAGCTATGTCGGTCACCTTGGTTCTCCGTCTGATATCTTCATTACAAATGTTGTCCTTCAGAGAAACTCCAAGCGTAGCTCTCTATTGCACGCTGAGCGACCTTAAATTTCTGGACTAGTTTAACCATTAGTGTCCACGTTTCGGCTCCGTAAGTCATGACTGGTAGGACGCACTGATTGAAGACTTTAGGCAATGCGGTATGGACGACGAGAAGACCTGACGAAGCATGCCGAATGCTGCCCAGTCTAGCTGCATTCTTCTGTTGACTTCCTTTTCAAAGTTGTTCTTACCTAATTGCAATATTTGTCCAAGGTAAACATATTGTTGGACAACTTCAAGAGGTAAACCGATGCGTCGAGAAGCATCATCTAGGTTGGTCCGCATACTTTCAGTTTTTAATGTATCCCAAGGTGAGTGGCGGATTTACCACCAGGCTGAGTAGGCTGGAGTCTAGGGCGGCAGATTTTAGAGGTGGCAAATATGGGGACAAAATTTCAAAATCAGCCAAGCATATAAAAAAACACTTAACGCGAAACGAAGCGACGGGAATACAATTTAATGAATTTAGAAAAATTGGAAATGGCGGTGCTGTGTGAAATGTTAGTGAATTTTCAAATCCAGTAGATTTGATCATTGTTGCCGATCTTTACGAATCTCTGAAAGTTTTTCGTACCGTACGTACTGAATGAGTTTTTTTTTAAGTAGGTATTTCGAAGAAACGGCGATGGAATTTAAGTGTGTCGAAGCAGTATACAAAAGATATGGGGAAAAGACAACCGAAAAGGAAATATATATAGACCCGATGAAGAAATGAGAATGACTGCGAGTGACACGGTCAGGGTTAACACATTTATTTTCTCGTCTTCATTGACAGACTCGTATCCGAATTAGAAATACAGCAGGAGGCAAATTCAATAAAAAAAAAACATATCTGACCAAAATGACACAATCCTTACCTACAGAAAAAGCTCCTGGAAGGAGACTTTTATAATTTATTTATACGGCGCTAAGTAATATCGAAGTCCAAGTGCAAGTTGAAGATTGTGTATCAAAAGACATATTTTCTAACAATATTTATTACTTCTGCACTTTACAACGAAATAGGTAGGTATTTAATACATGTCTACAATTAAATAAATAACCATTATAATAACATTTTATAGCACACAAAATATTATTATTTTGTCGTGTTATGACGAAATAAACATCTGCCAAATAAACGGGCAAAATATGAAAAGCATCTGACACCTCAATGTTTTTCTAATACATACACCAACACGTTCTTTATTGAATGACTGCCCTATTGATAACGAACAAGTATTGTTCTATAAGCCTGAACCAGAATATAAAAAACCGTCAAGTTGCGAAAAATCTTTGGAACTAATTTATTTTGCTAATTTATATATAATTACCTGTCGTCCGACATTGTTGCGGGTGGATATCTGAATTGTTTTTATTTGTTGTAAGTATTGAAATGCCGAAAAGGATAATAAAAGAAGGGTAGAGAGTCTCGATTTATCCAAACGCTGTCTCAGAACGTGTCCGAATTTATCCAAACGCTGTTAGACAGCGTGTTAAAAACCTGTTTTAATTACGTTATTTTAAGTGGTGCAGCTTAAACTGCCGTAAGTTTAGAATAGATGCCAGGGGCAAAAAGACCTTGTTACAAAGTCGACAAGGTTTAAATTACATTTGAAGAAATTTAGTCTAGTTTAGTTTAAAGAGTAAAATGACCACATTGCTGCCTATATTATAGTAAAACTTTCAAACAAAAAAAAGGGATTTTGTTAGTTTGAATACCGTCGCCGATTTCTTATGATGATATGATGCCAAATCATGTCGAGTTAGAGAAGGTATCGTAACATTGTCACATCTATTCTGAATGTTGCTATGCGGAAGGCAAGATTACAAGAAGGAAAAAGATGGCAAGTATTCTATTTCCTGGTCAGGCAACTATTTGAAATTAGCAAAACAAAATATCCAATAGTCGCATTGTTCGTTAGTTTGCGTCATTCAATATTAGCTTCGGAGCAACATTTAATAAATGTATGCTTTTGACTATTATTTTGTGTCTAAGAATCTTCTAATGGAAAAATATGGATCTCGGACGGGACTCGAACTCGCATCATCCGTGCCTATCATTATTTTGTGTGCAAACGCCATTTTTTTAATAATTATTATTTTGATGTCATCTTTTTAACAATTTAATAGATATGCGATATATTGCTTTACAAATTGAATTTTAATTATTATTTAATAACATTTTTGTACAATATGCAGGTAACTTTCAACGATCTCAAATTTTCATATCGATTGTTGCCAGATATAATGCCGGTAAGTGAAAAATTCATTTTTTTAGATTATGTATTTAAAAAGTGGGTAAAATTAACAGTTTTTTTAAACTTATAATAAGCTACATCTAGCTACATCTGGTTATTATTATGACAATTGACTATTATTGTACGAGGTGAATCAAAATCCATAAAGAGGAGCCGTATAACTTACCACGTTATTTAGCTATTAAAAATTGCGTTATATTAATTCACTTATCGGCTTTTATCTTGCAGTCAAACAAAGCTGCATAATATATACTGCATTTTTTTGGGAAAATATCCTAATGAAGATTTCTAACGCAGCAAAATGCCCATTTTCTGTAATATACAATCAATTGACGAATACATTTATTTTTTAACATTAATAAATAAGTATTTTATAATAAAGCTACACATTATAAGAAGAGTATACATAGAATTCTAGTATTTTCAAAACAATATTCACCATGGAATGTTAACATTGAGCACCCTATATTTTATATAATATTTTTAACAATTGAAATGAATTAAGTGAATATAACTGAATTAAACCTTGAAATTATCACAAAAAAATACAACAATTTTGATAACAAGAAAACTATTTTAATTGCATTAATAAATAAACAATAATAATAATATCAAAAAACCCTTATATAATTAAGCCCAAAAAATAATACCCCAAATAAATACTGATTTGCACAAAAAAAACTATAATACAGTAATAATTCACATAAACAAAGTAATAATAAATAAGTACATTTTGCTAAGAGTTGCCATTTAAAAGCACCTATAGTAACAGATGGTAACACTTTTCAACTATTTGTTAATATTTCTCTATATTATTATTAATGGGTCCTCGATTATGTTCCTCCAAGAAAAGTTGCAGATATTAATTTAAAAATGTATATTTAAACAAAATACAAGTCCATGAAAAAGTTGATGAGCCAGAAGAGTTTTTAATAATTGAGATATTTATTCAAAAATCTTCGTAGAACTGAAGGAATCAATCCTGCGCCGCGCTGACTTCATTTACCAAGCCAACCACGACACTAATGAAGATATAATAATAAGATAATTAAAAATGACACATTTTTATCTATCTTTTTATCAATTTATCTTTACATCTGCAACTTTTCTTCAAATATTTCTAATAACAGACAAATAATAATTAACATTTTAATATTTTTTTTAATAAACAAAATAATACATATACAATTATTTATTATTAATGGAATGTACACAAATAATACCACATTGTATGAAAAAAAAAACAACAAATTGAACAAATTTCTTAGCAAATTATTTGAACAAAATTTAAAAAACTAACTTAAAAGTAAACAACTAATTTCGTTGATTATTAAAATATAAACGTACATTATTTTTTCCAAGACCAAACATAGCAATGTCAAAAGTAATTTATTTATACCGCGAGATCTCTCATCTCGCGGTATAAATAAATTACTAGTTCAGTATCCCACTGGATTTAGCAATATTCCAATTGTTACGGGAAAACAAGGCGCTTACCATCAGATGAATGCCGTGCTGGTATCGACATTTGAATCTAAATAGATGTTTTTACATATTTTTTTTATGTCCCAGCATGGAACTATATATTTTGAACAATACTATCATTATATAAAATAATCTATCGCCTATTTCCTATCTTTAGGTATATTTCTCTATATAAAAACTTTATTTGTCAAGCTATTTCAAACTCTATGACTTTTGGTCTTTAATGTTTCCATTTAATGAAACGATTTTATGTTCAGACAAGAATAGTACATAACATATTTAAATATTTTATTTTGATGAATGAGATTACAGATTCGTTTTAGTATGCATCTGAATAAACAAAATTAGCACAGTTTTGAAAATTTGCTTCTTTTGATAACAATTTCATGTTTATGTGCTATTCTGGTCTAACTTCAATATATATGGTATGGTGTTCTTATAAATATGGTAATAAAATAAAGTCATCAATAAATCATTTTAAATAATACATTATTTCGTTTCACACAATGGCACCTGATTGTTTTTAATAATTTCATATTATTATGGCAATATTATTAATAAATATGGAATGTTATTAGGAACATAAGTTCTAAATTAAGTACATAATCAATATTTATATAAAAAACTATGAGGTTAATTAAAATAAGCAAAAAAATAATTCTATTCTAAAGTATTATAAAATCATAAAACCACATGAGTCACACCAAATTTTCTTTATAATTTTTACTTACGGCGATTCACCTCACAGTCGTCGATATACAAAAACAAATGCATAAAGGCAAGTTTCAATTATTTTAGGAAATGTGGAATAAACTTGGTAATTAAATTAAATTTTCAAGCATATTGCCCTGTACATAGACACGATAAATTGTTGTTATTTTGATGTCTTATTATGCATCAAGATTGCTATAAATAGCTCCATTTAGATTTTGTTGCATTTTATTTAGCTCCTGTCCTGTTACATTTGGTTTAAATCTTGTTACATTAGGTTTAGATCTTGGTGAGAAGTCCATCTAACTCCAGCACCGAGGGCAGTTCCACGTCTTCCAGCCTGATGGATGAAGGGTTGAACGGAAACTGCACTGAGAATATCATCTTGGAATCCATGAGCAGGTTTACCTGTAACAAAAGTGTGGGTTAACGTTTGACGTTTGTACATGAGCCATGGAACTAAAATTTACGTTGTTTCATCTCCTGACATTAGTCACAGAATAAATAATAGTACCAGCACGTTAGTTCCGTGTACTCTCACTACTGCCAAACTACTGCTATCAGCGCCAAAACAGCGATAGTCAAATGCTCTCATTGCGACGTTCGTCAACAGCCTGTCTAGAGTACGGAGTAATATGCAGTTGTCTATGGTGCAAGTACTCGCAAAGTACCTACACATAAATGAGAATATGTGTACCGTGAGTTAGGACTGCAAGAATATAATTATATAGTACTGAAGTAACCAAACACAAAATAACTACGCGACCAAAACAAAAGACAATCCGCTAATTTGAGGGATCATACAAACCGCTTGTCTCTTAGATTTGGGCGTCATTTTTACTTTTGCACTTGTTTCACTGACTGACAGCTCGCGTCCGCCAGAATGCGCAAGCACGGTGCGGGCGGTCCGAGCAATGACAGAATAAATAATAGGCAATGAACTCACATTGACCCCCGAGCTGCAGGGTGGAGAGCGGGGACGCGGATCGCTCGGGGCGGTGCCGATAGTGGCCATTATGTACATGCGCGCGCTAATTTCTGTAACACCCGCGTTACTCTATCCGTGGCTTGCCGCGAGATAGACTGAGATAGACTTACGCGTTAGAAAGAGAGACGCATATAAAATGATACGCATCAAGGTTTTGCGAACTGAAATGCACTTTATTGAGTGGCGGCAAGAGTCGCTTTTTATTTAATTGTCTTAGCGGAGTGAGCGTTAGTACTATTATTTCTTATGAGCTTCAGTACTATACAATACATATTACACGAGGTCTAAAGTCGGAACAGTGGATAGAATAAAACAACAAGCCTGGACGTTCAAATTTCGGACAGTAGTCAACAAGCGTAGACGAGAATGTCATAAGGACGCACATAACGGAGAGACGTCATTGCGATTTTCTCTTCGCCAACACAATGTATGAAAAAAATGTTGATCTTAATCAAGTTGTAAAAACTTTAGATAAATGTTTTGTTACAACTTGTTGTTCACTATAAGCAAGTCATTATAAAGCTACATTACTGGTAGTGCAACATGTACGGCTTAGTAATAGGTTCACCCCTACTCACCGCGCGGGTGCTGTGAGAACCAGCGCACAGGAAAATGCTGCCAAGCGTGCTAATTATGTCAAACCCCCCTATTATGAAGGGAGGTCTATGTTCGACTGAACTTCTGCGGGTTGAGGATGATGTCAAGCTACAGAATTGATTATCAAGTGCTGTACAAAATGCCATGGTACAAAAATCGATCACAGATAAATTAAAAAACAAAACTACTGTTTCAATTTTTATACAATTTATATCGTGTGATAAAGCAGAAAATGTACAGGATGCGAACAGCGTGCAACCGCATGTTGAGGCATCTTAGAATATAGAACGCGTTCTATGGGGGAGGGTGTTCTGCTGTAGACGCCTTCCGGCTGATGATGAACTCTTACCGGCTCCTTGTCAGGGTTGGTGCCAGCCTTCTCCAGCATCTTCTTCTGGATCTCGTGTATAAAGTCTCGCGTCACTTTCACCTCGTACTCTTCAGCAGGTGTGTACATGTTGAGAATCTGTGGACAGTATAGTACATTTAGTGTTTGTTTCACAACAATCCCCCCAAAACCCGCATGAGAATTTAAATCTAAATTTAAAAAAAGACATATATCTGTACTTATGATAAAGCAGTCAGTAACGAAAAGTCTTTAAAAGAAGACAATTAGATAATAAAATGGTCTAGGGGAATTAATATATGCTACTGAACAAGCCAGCTGACATGGCAGTGGGCTGGTCACATTTCCCGAAGAACTGATAACCGTTGGGGTAGAAGAGTTTTCGAGTGGAGACCACGTTTAGGTAAACGTAGTGTAGGACGCCCTGTGGCAAGGTGGAGTGACGACTTGCGACTGCGAAAAGCGGCTGGCAGAAAATGGATGAGGAGGGCTGAAGACCGAGCTCAGTGGCGTGCATTAGGAGAAGCCTACGTCCAGCAGTAGACAAGTATACGCTGATGATGATGATGATGATGAACAAGCAAAGCCGCAATAACAGGTAAATTATAATATAACTGTATTTTTAATGTTCTAAATTTATTTCAAAGTTTATCGATGGCACAGATCCCCTCGATTCAGGGCTTCATATTCTCATCATCAGACCCTCATACATGCATGAGGGTCAGATTGGTACGAAGAATGTCATCGACACTGACCATTTGAACTCAAACTGTACAGTTCCTTAGCTGCTACAGTCCCCGAGATCCTTCACAACGAGTGGTCAGATCTGAATAGCTTGGTAACGACTGCAACTATTTCTTACTAACCTAACAACCATCCCGCCAAGTAACAACAACAAAAAATGTCATCGACACTGACCATTTGAACTCAAACTGTACAGTTCCTTAGCTGCTACAGTCCCCGAGATCCTTCACAACGAGTGGTCAGATCTGAATAGCTTGGTAACGACTGCAACTATTTCTTACTAACCTAAGAACCATCCCGCCAAGTAACAACAACAAAAAATGTCATCGATACTGACCATTTGAACTCAAACTGTACAGTTCCTTAGCTGCTACAGTCCCCGAGATCCTTCACAACGAGTGGTCAGATCTGAATAGCTTGGTAACGACTGCAACTATTTCTTACTAACCTAAGAACCATCCCGCCAAGTAACAACAACAAAAAATGTCATCGACACTGACCATTTGAACTCAAACTGTACAGTTCCTTAGCTGCTACAGTCCCCGAGATCATTCACAACGAGTGGTCAGATCTGAATAGCTTGGTAACGACTGCAACTATTTCTTACTAACCTAAGAACCATCCCGCCAAGTAACAACAACAAAAAATGTCATCGACACTGACCATTTGAACTCAAACTGTACAGTTCCTTAGCTGCTACAGTCCCCGAGATCCTTCACAACGAGTGGTCAGATCTGAATAGCTTGGTAACGACTGCAACTATTTCTTACTAACCTAAGAACCATCCCGCCAAGTAACAACAACAAAAAATCGCTTTGTATTCGATGCATCAGTTTGGTACTACAATGCCACAGACAGACAAAGGTTTCAAACTGTTCTCATCGAGTGTTGGATCGAGTGTTCTCTCGGTCCAGCTCTCGAGGACCGAGTGTTCTCTCGGTCAAGCACTCGACGATGTGTAGCCAACATCTCCAGAGGATGCCTCGTGCAGAAACACACGATGATGATAAGAAGCGAGACACGTATCGCATTGCTGTATGGAAACCTGGACAGAGGTTTATGTGTTTTATTGTATACTACCTGTACCCTGTGTCATTTCTCAAGATTACAATTACTATAAGTACTATTCCAAGACCAATAACATCTGATAAAAATTCCTTCAGTCGTCAAAAAGTTTTAATCGATTGCTCGGCTTCTACTCCTCGGATTGAGATACCAAGAACACCAGTTTTAAAATCAAACCCAAAGCTATCCAACAGTGAAAACCGCATCTCAATGGGTCCAGTAGTTTTTACATGATGCGCGAACAAACATACAGACAGACAGACTGGTTTAAAAATAAAAGTTATATTCTTGTTCAGTAGCTGATTTTAAGTACCCTAGACCATTACTTTTTTTCAATTATCTTATTCGTACAGTTTTTTTAGGTATAGATATACATGTTTTATTTTTTGCTTCTAAATTGTAAAATTATGAGGGTTTCACATCTTGGGTAGGGAGTAAAATAAGTTTATTTTTTATTTCGTTGAATGACGAGACGGGCAGGTCGCTCGCCTGATGGTAAGCGTCACGCCTGTCCATAACAGTTGCAGTCCCACCCAGAACTTTGGTTGCAAAATCTTGCGCGTCACTGCACTGCGCTCGTCACCCGCCGACATTGGTTGTTAAGTCTCATTGCCCAGTAATTTCGCTGGAAACATTGCCCTTCAAACCGAAACACAGAAATGTTTACACACTACTGCTTCCCGGCTGAATATCTGACAAAGGTGTGGAATTACCGCAAGCGGACTCTTGCGAGAGGCCTACCACTAATAAATGGCCATATCTTTTTATTTTACGTTAGTTCAGTTTGATGATTGGTTGACATGGGCTGTTTATATATTATTATTTATAGTTTTCCATTTATCATAGTTTAACTTACAGTTTAGCAGAAGTAAGATAAAAAAACTTTGGGTTTCCGCAAAGTAACACCTGAGTCTCACATGTGTAATTCTGATGACAATTCCGTATGGTACAATCGAGCTGGCTTGATGGTGGAGCTGGAAGGTAGTCGCAAAAACTCAATGATGAAACCCCTTGGAGTTTGGGCTCATTTGGGTTGTCTCGAAGAGATCTCAGGTTTTAAGTGGTACAGGTCTGATCAAAACTGCATTAGAAGTGTATTTGCTCCTTACCTTGCTAACTTGCATTGCATTGAGGTTGGAGCACATCTCCACTGTGCTCTGCACGTCTTGCATCGACTTGCGCGCCTGCAGCAGCTGGACGGCTTGGGTTATTGGACGGAGCACGCTCAGGATATCTTCAACCTGGAAATGTGGAGATGATATTTTTAGGATAATTCATATCAATTACCTAGCCCCAAACTAGGATACCCTGTACTATGTGTACTAGACAACGGATAAACATACAGTAGTCGCAGCCAATCTATATGTTTGTGAAGTTAGGCTCTGTGAACGATAGCGCAGATACTGCTGTGGGGATAAAACAGCATAGAGTAAGAGCGAGGTAGAATATGCGAAAAACGTAAGTGAGTGAGAGAGACAGTTATACAATGCTGTCTTCACATTCAACATTGAGATTGCGCCTGAAAAATAGCAGTTTGCGCTGCGACTAGCAGACAACTTCCGCTGCGCCTACTGTACATAGATACGAATATATCCGTGACTCAGATACCATCACTTGTGCAATATTTGTTGCCGTGATGATTAGCTCGGCAGGCGTCTTGGTTTTGTTTGTTCGTCGTGGGAGGAGCTGGCGTCTGGTGTCAGAGATTGTCAGGCTGCCCGAGGGCCTCTGACTTGGCTTAACGATTGCCAGGTTCGGCTTTTGGGGGTGGAACAGGGCAACTACCCGGGCCTCGCGCACTCGCGCAACAACCCAAGTAGAAAAACATTAGGTACTAATAGTTCTAATGTTTATTTGAATTTCACGCTTTACGCCGCGCATTACAAAACTCATGACAGCGCTGCCAACTGCAAGGAGTGGAAAACAAAACGTGATTAGTACTACGTTTTCTTCGTGTTTACGGGGATTTCCCGAGTTTTATTTCGCAATTCGCCCGTCAACTGTTTATGCTTTAATATTAGAGCAGCCGTGCCTGTGCGTTAAATAATGAGAGACGGGATGAGAAGGCGGTCCTCTTATTTACACATGACCTTATTATTGGAAGTGGTTGTTGGCAGTCAAGAATTTAGTAAACTTTCAAGAAAATTATAAGAAACAATTAAAACAGTAAGTATTAAGTTTTAATTATCTCTGTTTATTACCTTTTCTCGACGAAACGGCTGAACCAATTTTGATAAAATCTGATAAATAGTGCATTTTTTTACTATTTACCCCGGATTAATGTCCACACGGGCAAACTTTCAAGTACTGTTTGACTTTATATATTTGTTTAATTTCTTTCGTACTTTCTTCTTAACTGTAATCCATACTCCATAATAATTTATTACAGCGAAAGTAACTCTGTTTCTCTGTCGGCCTGTTTGTTACCCTTTCACGACTAACCGGCTGAATCGATTTTGATGAAATTCGGTATGGAGATAGTTTGCACCCTGGGGAAGGACATAGGATACTTTCTATTGCGATAAGCTGTAATCCACGCGGACGAAGGACAACAGCTAGTTTCTTTTAAGTGAATTTTCAACGTTTTTCTATTTTGTTTCAAAGTAACTTACGCTCTTCTGGCCATACTCTGCCAGATGTTCCTTGATCCAGGTCTCTAGATGAGATATGTTGTACCGTATCTGCAGCCCCTTGGCCCAGCAGCACAGGTCTTTGCGCAGGAGTAGTTGGTTCAAACTGTACGCGCATATGTAGTAGAACAGCTGGAAACACGGAAAGATGGAAGTTTATAAACTAATGTAACAGCTACAGGAAAAGATGGAAGTTTATAAACTTATATAACAGCTACTGGAAAAGATTGATGTTTTTAAACTAATGTAACAGATAGACGAAACGATGGAAGTTTATAAACGAATGTAGCAGCTATATGACAAGATGGAAGTTTATAAACTAATGTAACAGATATACGAAATGATGGAAGTTTATAAACGAATGTAGCAGCTATAACTATAAAAAGATAGAAGTTTATTAATATAACAGCTAGAAACACGAATAGATGGAAGTTAACAAATTTATGTTACCTGGAAACCCAAAAAGATGGAAATTTACAAATGAATGTGTATTTTCATCACCAACATCAGTGTAATCGTTCCCACTGCTGGGACACAAGCCTTCTCTCAGAGATGATGGGCCAACGTCCACTACGCTGGTCCATCATCCACCACGTTGGCCCATTACAGTTGCTGGGTGTCACGCGTCCTTGAATTTAGAGGTTCATGGACACGCCGACTTCCTCACGATGTTTTCCTTCATAAATCTCTTTTTTTGTGTTAACACTTTGACTGCCGTTCATTTTTAAGCGCACATCCCACCGTACGCCGTCGATTTCGGACATGATTTCAAACGCTTTAGAAACATAACTGAAATAGGTACGGCCATTTTTTATGTGTTGGATATGTTCAGTTACTTAAGGATAATAAATAAAACAAATTAATTTTTGATATAATTAATGTTTTTAATTTTTAAAACAAACGTAATAGTTTTCTTTTTGTATGGTTGCATGCTGTTGGTCTGTAACCGACCGTTACAGTGTCACCGGACTGGGGGGCAGGTGCCATAGCGCTCCGTCGTGACGAAGAAGGCGCATTCCAAAAATTAAATTTTAGCGACTAGCTCAAGGGCACGCAGGGGGTACGAGATTCGTACCCTATGGGCCTTCACCTAGATTACATGGGTCGGATTCAACACCCCTGCATCGCTAGTGTTAGTGTTAATCCAGGGGGCTCTGACAAAATTGGCTTGGAGCCCTTTGACTTATCATGACCACCGATTCGGAATACAACCTAAGAGAAGAATTCGGAAAGAAACTCGAAGGCGAATAACAGAATAACTGATATTACGGGACCTTCGACCTCGCCCGCAAGGTTGGTGTCTATGTCTGAGAGTGTGCGTCTCTGAATTGTTGTCAGAGGAGGAACGATTGGACGAGGCCAGTACCACCAGTACTGTGGCTACCACGGCATTGGCCGGATCACTCAGGATGTATCGAGGGCGTCTACGCAGGGGCCGGGAGCTGTCGTGTCTGTTTGATGCTTGGATTACAAGAAGGTTGGGTTGATGGAGCGCCGCGTCAATGTAGCGGCGTGAGGCAACATCACAATGCAGGTCGGCATTTCTCTGATACCAAGGGGCATCTACTGCATTGCGGAGGTATTTGGGATACCTTTTTCGTCAATAGAAACTCTTACATTGAAACGCATACTTCGCTCAAACACACTCGCGAGCCGTCTTCATGCCTCCCCGCGCACCTCACGATAATGAATTGCATATGTATGTGTGGCTCAAACATTCAGCTACACGTACCGATAACGCTGATCACGATGTCAACTCGTTATTAAAATAAGTGGTATCAAAACTAAGAACGAGTTGTAACCGTGAGGCTTGATAGCGTTTTTTTTCTTCTTAGTAACAACTCTCGTGCTTAACTGTTAAGTTTAAATCATAGGTCTTATTAATTGTCCATTGAAAGGGTTCTTGATAGTTTAATAGTAGTTTTTCACGAACCTGTTTAAATATGGTAACTCTAAGCGGTTCATCCACAGCAAAGGTGTGCAGATGCTCGTGCATGGCGCTCAGCTCGTGTTTCAGCCGCGAGGGCCCCGGAAGAGGGCCCGCGGGCCCGGGGGCCCTCCCGCCCGGCCCTGAGAGGCCACTGATCTCTTCGTGCTCGAGTATGGCAGGTATTATAAGCCGCTCCAACTGACGCTCCAGTAGTTGGATTAGGCCTGAAAATTAATTACGTAGTCACTCATTTAGTAACCAAGGTAGTTGAAGTCAAAAATCGCAAGTAAGCATTGTTTCCCAATAACCTCTACTGGGATATCAACAGACCACGCGAGCCTACAGCGGAGCGTAAACAGGAACTTTATTGATTTATATGAAAGTATAATAATAGGCAACGAAGTCATTCACATGAAATCTATTCCCATAAAAGAAGATAAATAGCAGATTTTACAGCTAGTGCATAAAATGCCTTGTTTTATAAATCAGTTATACACTCTGATTTTTACTTCGATTGTCAAGAAATTACATAATGATTATTGAAAAAAAAACGAGGGCTTCTTTCCAACCACTTTTTTTGTAAACTTTCTACATGAAATATTTGGCTCGATACGGAGACCATCTTCTATACCTACCCATAAAACAATACAATGACATACTGACAGATAATACACAGACAGACAGAGATTGAAATTTGCAAGAAATATTCCTTGATAGAGATTTTGTGCTAACTTGTCCATACCCTTAGGCATGCAATTTAAAAAAACTTTCCTTATTGCACACCTCCCTCGGGTACTCAAGGCATATTTTCTCCAAATTTAAAATATCGAGGTCAGTCAGGCAGTACATCTCGTTACTGTTGTATTCGTATAGGTTAGTAGTACCTACCTTGGTATATCCACACGGCGATATCGCTAAGAACCTGTCGGTACTCCGACAGGTCGAATACCCTGAGGCACTGCTGATTTTGGCGCGGCGTGTTCTCCGTTAGGTACACGGAATCGCCACTGTATTGCCGCAGGTTGTTTAGCAGCCTGGAAAAATAAAAGTATGCGAAAACTACTTTAGGATACTGTTTGTTTGTCGTATGAGGTAGTGCTGGCCTCTAGTGTCAGAGTTTGTCAGGTCGCCCGAGGGCCTCTGACATGGCTTAACGACTGCTATTAATCTACAACAGACGGGACTGACAGCTGAACGTGCCCTCCGAAGCACGGAGCGATGGAAAACCACACATAACTTAGAAAAATCATTGCTGCGGAGGCTAGGATCGAACCCGGTACCGTTGGATTCTAAGTTGCACTATAGAACCGTTAGGCTACCATCGCTTATAGTATCCTAACGATAAGCGAAAACCAAAAGAAAACAAATAGGCTAGATTTACGAGACTTAAAAAAAGTCTAAGAATGAGAAGCGCAATACAGAAGCTTCTAAGAAGCTGTTTGATTCTTAATATTTTAAAATTTCACATAAAATGGCACAACACGACCCGCCATGTGAGTTTGTATTGTGACGCCAGCGTTTTAGGAAAATTAATTTATTTGCACAGAAAACAGCAGTTTGCTATTAGCCTGACGTCATATCCGTTTCATTAGGGCGTAGGACGTACTGTCAAAAATATTTATAAATTAAAATATTAAATTAATCCCATCTTTTTTAAATATAAAGCGATAATTTCGGTTATTTTATTCGATTTCGCTTCATTTTATTGGTGATAGGCTATCGTTACAATCGTAATTTAATGTTACATTAAATAATGGCCGAACTCGACCAGACCGCACTTCCTAAAATAATAATAAGGTTCAGCCAAGACAAGCCAGCAGGCCTAGTATGGCGGGTGGACAAAATATATTTCCCCCGCTTTTATCCACTTCTCAGTGGAAATAATTCTCTTCTCTACCTTACATAGCACTGCAACCGAGGAAAGGGATAAAATCAAAGGAGAAAATGTATCTATTGACGTTTGTCATAGACATTATGTGCCTCTACTCCATCGCTACTCCCATGCTACTCTCGCTTAAAAGCATAAACTCGAATAACGTAGATTAAAATACTCTCCGATTGTTAGAAGACGGAATATATATCACCGTCTCTTGAAGGTGGGTATAAAAGTTTATCTTCATAAAACACAATGTCGCGAGCATTTTATAATTATATTTTGATGCGAGAAACGCAAACAATGGAATAAAATTTCTCCGGCGAGGGCGGACTAGGCGGTATATCCGAGATGCCCGTGACTCGTTGAATTTCCAGACAACAAATTTCGATAAATCTTATAATTTTAAGATTTCCTTGTACTTTTAGTTTTTTTTAGGGAATTATTCGTGTAATACCTACTTCCTTTCTTCGACAATTTGTCATTAAATTACACTTAATGCGGGAGCCAGACTTAGCGTACACAAAATTTATTCTCAAACTTTGCTCACGTATCTGGCACCGGTTTTACACATCACATCTTGCGTATCATTTTTAAAGTTTGTATTGTACACGTACTCTACGTGTCACTGACTGTACGCACCATACAGATATTTCCTACGTCAAAGGTACGCACGAACATTTTTAGAAATATAATCTATAAACCACAGAAATCAAAATAAAAGACCGAATGATTCTTGAAAATATGTTGTTGTTGGATTTGTCAAAATATTGAAGACTAAAAAGTAACACTCAACGGTACTGAACCATAGAGAACGCTACTCCCGCTGTATATTTACCGATTTTTATCGTTTCCCTGGGGAAAAAAACGTCCACCCCCCGGGCTAGTCTGGCTGAGAGCACTATGCAGCATAGTCAGCTCTCTTCTTCAGCTTCTTTACAACAGTTCATGCAGATTTCATCAGCTGGTACACCTTGGGCTCATCATCAGTGGTCTATGTACTGTAGTATTGTAGCATGTTAAATCATGACCCAAAGGGAGTTTTGTTATAAATCCCGATTAAATAAAATATATTGGGTACAACGCCATCTGGCGAGGAGGGGCGTCTTCTCTCTGAGATCGCATATAATGCCGGTGTTGGCAAGACCTATTGGTAGAAGCGCCATCTAATGGATCGAGGTGCGTTTTCTCCTCAAGTGGAAACCAGTCTCGAAGATTAGTAAGCAACGCCGAACGACCGTCCGCTGCGTTTCTTAGTCGGCCAGTCGATAAAATGATCAAATGAAAGCGAAGAATTTCTAGTTCATTTTGTTTTTCTATATGGAGTTGAGATAAAAAACAAGTTAATCACGGCGGAACTTGACTGGATTGCACCGGAGCTTGCTGAAGGACTGTGACCCGTATAGCTAGGCCCACAGGGTCTGAAGTTTCCAGAAGCTTCTGGATGCCGGATGTAGTGTTTCGGGCTGCAGTTTGCTACTCATCGTAAAAAACAGTATCCGTATAAATAAGAAAAGGAAGGTCTGCTGGGAGCATTTCCAATACGGAGAGTGAATTAGTTTGTTTCACATAGTTTGCACAAGATTGAGATCGGCGCAGGTGAGAAATTTGTTTGTTCCTGGGTTTCAGTAGATTCTGTGCGAAATCGACATTGTTTTACGGGTTTTAATTCGCAGGCAGCAGCGGACACGCAGTCTATTGTGTGTACCGACAGACGCAGTGAACGGCATTTGCTGAACGAAGCGCGGAAACCGTGACTACTTGGTAACCGGCGAAATAAATATACGAGAACAAAACCAGGTTAGTGTGATATCCCGTGGTTCAAGGATTGTTCTAACGAAATATCTGTTTTGATTTTGTGCCGCGGCCATCTAAGGCGGGCACCGCGAGACACCATTTAAACACAGAGGAACGTGGGTTTCAGGAAGTAGCCGAGCATCGACGGACGACCGCTGCCATCATCACTGCAAGCTGCTGTTGCGCCGATCTCCGGGGCGCACCATCTGTCCCGTGGAAGGCACCGAACGTAAGAGACACCAGACGCCGACTGTGGGAGACGCAGAAACCGTTCGAGAGGAGCGGAAGGCACCGTTCGTGGAGAGCACGAGGAGCTGAACGAGAGGAGTAAAGGAGGCGATCCGCGGCGATACGCGAGTCGACAGTACGGCGACCCGGGAAGCTTCCAGGTTGGTCCGTTCCAAATCATTTCGAGTCAGCGAGCTGCGGTAGTGAAGGAAGCCTTCGCCTTGTTGCGTGTTAGGATAAGTTTGAAAGATACTTTCTGTTTTAAAGTTTTACATCTCTCTGGGAATCACAACCTTACACACACACACACACACACACACACACACACACTCCTGTTTGTACAAGTACTTTTAATTTAGAACGTGCTTAGGCATAGACGACAGTATTCCGTTGCGTTGTGACCGTATGATGAACTGCTGACCACTCTCTCTAAGTCTCTCTCTAAGCTTAGGTTTCTGCAGTTCTAAATGTAAATTCATATCGGACAGGCCGAACTTATGTACTATTTATGTAAGAGAATTTTGTAATCATATTTGAGTATTTAAATCTTATGATAAGAATAGCTGAGTTGATCATTTGATGCAGAACAAACATTGTTAAGTGAAAAATATTTATTGAATTCCTCAGTAAAGGGGAGAGAACCAAGCTTCGATAACATATGTATATATATTTTTACTGAAATAAAGCCGTTTGTTATTGAATTAACCATCTTGTATAAATTACCTCGCCTTTAGCTGAGAAGGAGGACCGTTTCCAAGTCTTTCAGTATGTGCCGTTTATCATGAACACGATGAAGGCTAATCTAAGGTGACACAAAGCATATTGAATCCACGTTCATGATTCCTATATTCAATCAGTGGAAATCTTTGCAACTGTTAATGATTCTTGATAACATCATATCGATATCAAAAAATAATTCTATCTTCTTACCTGAGCATGTTAGCGAGCCAGAGAGCATTATACTCCACACTGTTGGATCTTTTCTTCAGCGTCTTCTTAACGCCAGTTCGCACCGCTTTCATCAGCTGGTGCATCTTTGGCTCGTCATCTACGTGGTCCATGTGTCGCAGCATCATGAACAGGATGTAGGCGGGAAGGCCGGGCAGCAAACCGACTGCAACTTTGGGTTTCAGGTCTGGAAATGAGAGGGAAAAACTCAGTTACAAAAATCACATGCAAAGTGCACACAGGATATAATGACCCTGACAGGATATAACAATAAGTCAGCAGATCGATCCATCCATTTTATCAATTTGTTGTGCTCATGTAATTTTATAATTTAAAAAAACTCGTCAAGTGTATTAGCACTCGTCAATTAGAAAAATCTTTAGGTGAAAAATATTAAACTTGCTGTTAAATAAAACTAGAACTAGTCTATCAAGCCGCTGCCAGTGGGCAACGTTCCCAAAATGCTGGCAGCATTGCCACGTTGTATGGCAAATCTTAGTCTTTGGGCAAAGTAAAGGCCAGCATTTTGGTAACGTGTTGCTTCGTTAGTTAGGTTCCTTAGGTTAGTTTTATGTTTTTCTTATTATTTTGTTATATCGGGTAGTGTAATATATTATGTTTTTGTCATTTTATTCGTACCAGAACTGTGGACTTTTTATTTGGAAGGTAGAACGAGATCTGTACCTAGTCGCAAATTTTCTAGGCCGATCAACCTTTGTAGAGATAAACATTAGGTATTTTCATACGAAATTGCATATTTCCATTATATAAATCGATACTAACGTCAAAAGCTTTTAATATTTAAAATATGGTTTACAACTCTGGGGTACTTTTATATGTACAAGGATACGGACACATTTTTTCTGAAAAATTAAGAGGTACGGCGCTTAACACTATTGCGCTGTGGGGCTCCGGTCCTCTTCGTGATGCCGTACCTCTGAGCCACGAGTATGCATACGCATAGCTTTAATCTTTTGGACGTGACATTTCCAGTCATATTTTTTATTACTTTGAGTGACGAGACGGGCATGTCGCTCGCGTGATGGTAAGCGTCACGCCTGCCCATAACATTTGCAGTGCCACCCAGAACCTAGGTTGCAAAATCTTGCGTATCATTGCACAGCGCTCGTCAGCCTGAGACATTGGTTGTTAAGTCTCACTGCACAGTAATTACGGTGAAAACATTGCCCTTCAAACCGAAACACAGAAATGTTTGCATACTACTGCTTGGGGGTTGAATATCTGACAAAGATGTAGTACTTCCCCAGGCAGCCTCTTGCTTAACAGGCCTACCACTACAAAACCACATAACAACATAGTTAACATTTGAATCTATTTCTAAGCCTAGTAATGTACACGCGTCAACACATTCCAATTTAGTATAATAAGAAGACTCACCGGTGATGAGTTTCATGATGGTAGTGCTCTCGTCTTGGACTTTGTACTCAAACATGCCGAGGTACTCTCGCTGCACCTTGCGCGTTACTGGCGCAATCTGCGTCATGCTCGTGTTCGGTGGCGCCGTGGTATATGTACCGAACAATAACTCACCCGTGATGAGTTTCATGATGATAGTGCCCTCGTCCTGCACTTTGTACTCGAACATGCCGAGGTACTCTCGCTGCACCTTGCGCGTTACTGGCGCCATCTGTGTCATGCTTGCGTTCGGTGGAGCTGTGGTATATGTACAGAACAATAACTCACCCGTGATGAGTTTCATGATGATAGTGCCCTCGTCCTGCACTTTGTACTCGAACATGCCGAGGTACTCTCGCTGCACCTTGCGCGTTACTGGCGCAATCTGCGTCATGCTCGTGTTCGGTGGCGCCGTGGTATATGTACCGAACAATAACTCACCCGTGATGAGTTTCATGATGATAGTGCCCTCGTCCTGCACTTTGTACTCGAACATGCCGAGGTACTCTCGCTGCACCTTGCGCGTTACTGGCGCCATCTGTGTCATGCTTGCGTTCGGTGGAGCTGTGGTATATGTACAGAACAATAACTCACCCGTGATGAGTTTCATGATGATAGTGCCCTCGTCCTGCACTTTGTACTCGAACATGCCGAGGTACTCTCGCTGCACCTTGCGCGTTACTGGCGCCATCTGTGTCATGCTTGCGTTCGGTGGAGCTGTGGTATATGTACAGAACAATAACTCACCCGTGATGAGTTTCATGATGATAGTGCCCTCGTCCTGCACTTTGTACTCGAACATGCCGAGGTACTCTCGCTGCATCTTGCGCGTTACTGGCGCCATCTGTGTCATGCTCGCGTTCGGTGGCGCCGTAGTGTCTATACACAAGCAACAAGCTTTTAATAGTAGGCATTGCAGATCATTTTATGAGGAAATATCTGCACCAATTGCCCATACAAACATATTGGGTTACCTCCCTGGAATTGGGAAATAGAGTGATATTTTTTGTATGTATGACAGATAAACGCAATCACTATGTCTCTGTATTTTAGGGTTCCGTTGTCAAACAAGATTATGATAGATATTTATAACCACTACATAAAATATACTGAAAAAATATTCATTTTTATTTTTGTTGGCTTGACATGTTGCAATAAGTACGTCAAAAGTGAAAAAGAAAAAGAATTTAATGTGCCTTATCGATTGGGCTCTTTGGGTAGGTCTTTTAAAATATGACGAGGTTGGATTGGCAGTTTTTTCTATTTGGTTATGTTCACGAAACATTCGGCTCTAAAGTGATCATTTTGCTTGAGTTGCATGATGTCCACCTCTAGTCAATCTAGGTCACTAGCTTTGATTATATACCTGTCTAGATAGAACGTTGCGTTGCAATCGCAACAAAAACAACAGGCCAGATTTGAAGTGCTTGTTTGCGTGTTACGCACACAAATATGCGTAACTACTATTGTTTGACAAGCGCGCTGCGTCACTGCTGAGCGGGCTGAGTACCAGTGAATATATTCCATACAAGCACAAATTAAAAAAATATATAACTCCCGACCCCCAATTATAGCTAAGAAGCATCTCGATCACATCAGTATTTAAACATAAAACCGCATCAAAATCAGTCCATTCAATTGGGAGTTACGATCCTCACTCCCATTATATCTAAGAACCATGTCATTTAAAACAGCTTTGAAACATTAAAAACCTCAGCTTAATCGGTCCATTCGTTTTCTCACCCATCCCCTTTATATCTAAGAACCATCTCGATCACATCAGTTTTCAACATAAGAAAACACATCGAAATCGGTCCATTCGTTTAGAACCTACGATTCTCACCCCTCCACCCATCCCTCCCTCCTTTTCCCTTCCATTCCAAATTTCATCACATTCCGTTCAGACGTTTGAGAGTGAAGTATAATGATGATGATGAAAAGTATCCTATGTGTTATTCCAGAGTAAAAGCTATCTCCATTCCAAATTTCATCAATTCCGTTCACCCTTTTAAGAATGCCTCGATTCCAAATTTCATCACAATCCGTTCAGCCGTTTGAGAGTGAAGTATAACGATGATGATGATGATGATGAAAAGTTTCCTATGTGTTATTCCAGAGTAAAAGCTATCTCCATTCCAAATTTCATCAATTCCGTTCACCCTTTTAAGAATGCCTCGATTCCAAATTTCATCACAATCCGTTCAGCCGTTTGAGAGTGAAGTATAACGATGATGATGATGATGATGAAAAGTTTCCTATGTGTTATTCCAGAGTAAAAGCTATCTCCATTCCAAATTTCATCAATTCCGTTCACCCTTTTAAGAATGCCTCGATTCCAAATTTCATCACAATCCGTTCAGCCGTTTGAGAGTGAAGTATAACGATGATGATGATGATGATGAAAAGTTTCCTATGTGTTATTCCAGAGTAAAAGCTATCTCCATTCCAAATTTCATCAATTCCGTTCACCCTTTTAAGAATGCCTCGATTCCAAATTTCATCACAATCCGTTCAGCCGTTTGAGAGTGAAGTATAACGATGATGATGATGATGATGAAAAGTTTCCTATGTGTTATTCCAGTGTATAAGCTATCTCTATTACAAAGGACTATGCCAGATCCCCGAAGTGACTTAGGCTCGATGAAAAATTATCGCGGACACAACTAAACAGTATTTTTAATTTTAAAGCATTATGTTTAAAGCTTTTGTGTGTTATTAGTTTTTTCTGGGAACTATTCAAAAATAAGTTATGAGGAAATAAAGTTAAGTTTTGTGGTTATGTGACTTTCGTTAGATTATGACACGGTCTATGGTCAAGAGAATATAGCCAAGATAATCATTGAAATCTAATATTAAACTGATATATTATGTAGGTACCTACACTTTACGATCATATTTAATATCATTTATAAATTATTTTACTTAGGTACTCAATCTGAGAATCGAACCCTGGGCCTTCTCGGCTCTTGTCATGAGCTTGGTACCTAAACCACTGAAACATTTATACAACAAATAATGAATTAACGTATAAGCAGGATAAAAAAAATCGTGTGCGTCTATTGTTGTTTATTTCTAATATCATAAAATAATATACTGAAATGATTTCTATAAGAATAAACTAAGATAGCCTGTACATTATTTTTAAATCGATTTTGTTTATCGATTTACTAATAGTTTATTTGCACTAATTACGAGTTATAGGGAAGACTATGATTCGTAATTAGTATCAATTCACAGCAATTTCCGGTCATTTCTATCCATTTTAATTCCAATTTTTTTTATAACCGTTCCTGAAAGTTATTGTTTTAATAAGAATTAATTACATTATTTTAGATGGTCAATAATGTGGATAGATTTCGTGTTCGCAGCATTTAACTTTTAAAAGTCTTACATAGCTATTTCCGGTCATTTCTATTCATATTAATTGTTTTTATCTTAATAACAGTTCCAGAATGTTATTGTTTTAATAAGAATGAATTAAATTATTTTATATAGTCAATAATATGGATAGATTTCATGTCCGTGGCATTTAACTTTTAAAAGTCTTGGAAGCCGAAAGCTGGCATCCTCCTTTAATCAAAATCCGTTCAGCCGTTTGAGAGTGAAGTATAACGATGATGATGATGATGATGAAAAGTTTCCTATGTGTTATTCCAGTGTATAAGCTATCTCTATTACAAATTTAATCAAAATCCGTTCAGCCGTTTGAGAGTGAAGTATAACGATGATGATGATGATGATGAAAAGTTTCCTATGTGTTATTCCAGTGTATAAGCTATCTCTATTACAAATTTCATCAAAATCCGTTCAGCCGTTTGAGAGTGAAGTATAACGATGATGATGATGATGATGAAAAGTTTCCTATGTGTTATTCCAGTGTATAAGCTATCTCTATTACAAATTTCATCAAAATCCGTTCAGCCGTTTGAGAGTGAAGTATAACGATGATGATGATGATGATGAAAAGTTTCCTATGTGTTATTCCAGAGTAAAAGCTATCTCCATTCCAAATTTCATCAAAATCCGTTCAGCCATTAAAGAATGAAAGTAAGATGATGATGATGATGAAAAGCATCCAAAGTGTTATTACAAGGTATACGCTATCTTTCATTCTAAATCTCAATAAATTTGCAACGTGCCACATCTCAACAAGTTGCAATGACAGTTATATATTTGTGTAATTTGTGCGTCAACTAAGACAGTATATCGTAGCAACAGCTGACACTAGGTTTCTTACAAAATTTAGTCCGCAGCCTTTGGGTCCTTTCCAACTTATATGTATGACATCCACCAACCCGCACTGGGCCAGCATCCTGTCCCAGCCTCTCCAGGAGGGAACGTAATAGACCGATGATGGTGATGACGATGATCACCCGTGGGCTTAACTCTTACCATGATTCTCCAGTATATCGACGACGTCATCGATGCCCACTTCTTTGAGCTTGTTGACGAGCAGTCGAATCTGGTTCTTGTACCGCCGACAACTTTCAGATAATTTGTCCACGCGTTCCTGGAAACACATAAATTACTTATCAGTAACAGATGTTTTCGAAATTGAGCGACGGGAAGAACAGGTCAAACGCATGATGGTAAGCGCAATACCTTCTATACTGGGTTAGCAAAGTCAAGTATAGGGCTCGTCACCCAAAGGAACGATTATTTTTTTGTTTTGATTGGTAGTTTTGGTTTGATCGGTAGTTTTGTTTTGATCGGTAGTTTTGTTTTGATCGGTAGTTTTGTTTTGATTGGAAGTTTTGTTTTCATTGCTAGTTTTGTTTTGATCGGTAGTTTTGTTTTGATCGGTAGTTTTGTTTTGATTGGTAGTTTTGTTTTGATTGGTAGTTTTGTTTTGATTGGTAGTTTTGTTTTGATTGGTAGTTTTGTTTTGATTGGTAGTTTTGTTTTGATCGGTAGTTTTGTTTTGATCGGTAGTTTTGTTTTGATGGGTAGTTTTGTTTTGATTGGTAGTTTTGTTTTGATCGGTAGTTTTGTTTTGATTGGTAGTTTTGTTTTGATCGGTAGTTTTGTTTTGATTGGAAGTTTTGTTTTGATCGGTAGTTTTGTTTTGATTGGAAGTTTTGTTTTGATTGGAAGTTTTGTTTTGATCGGTAGTTTTGTTTTGATCGGTAGTTTTGTTTTGATCGGTAGTTTTGTTTTGATGGGTAGTTTTGTTTTGATCGGTAGTTTTGTTTTGATTGTTAGTTTTGATTTGATCGGTAGTTTTGTTTTGATTGGAAGTTTTGTTTTGATTGGTAGTTTTGTTTTGATTGGTAGTTTTGTTTTGATTGGAAGTTTTGTTTTGATTGGTAGTTTTGTTTTGATCGGTAGTTTTGTTTTGATTGGAAGTTTAGTTTTGATCGGTAGTTGTTTTGATCGGTAGTTTTGTTTTGATCGGTAGTTTTGTTTTGATTGGTAGTTTTGTTTTGATCGGTAGTTTTGTTTTGATTGGTAGTTTTGTTTTGATCGGTAGTTTTGTTTTGATTGGAAGTTTTGTTTTGATTGGTAGTTTTGTTTTGATTGGTAGTTTTGTTTTGATTGGAAGTTTTGTTTTGATTGGTAGTTTTGTTTTGATTGGTAGTTTTGAGATATAAACCTAACGTGATAAGCCAGTCAATATCGACACAAAACTTTTTTTACATGTTGTCAAAGTCAAAGTATTTTATTGTAAACTAGCTGTACCCGCGGCTTCGCACGCGTGGTCATTTCTTTAGATTAAAAGTACCATAATGTGCTATTTCAGGACCTATAATACCAATATACCTGCATTTGATCAAAATTTCTTCAGCTGTCAAAAATATTTTTATCGATTGCTCGGCTTCTTATCGCCAAATTGAGATACCAATTACGCCAGTTTGTAAGTCAAACCCTAAGCTATCCTACATTGAAAACCGCATAGCAATCGGTCCGGTTGTTTTTACGTGATGCACAAAAATACAGACAAACAGACCGAAAGACACGAACAAAAACAAAAAAATAGTTCTGTAGCTTATTTTAGGGTACCCTAGACCATTTTTTTAATTTGACTTCTTTGTGCAGTCTTTTTCGTACCTATTGCTTTATTATAAGTATAGATAGACGACTGTGCCAAATTGCATCAACATCCGTCCAGTAGTTACAGCGTGATACGTGTTCTTTCAAATAACTTTCAATCCCTATCCTGCGAGAAAACTTTAATTTTTCGGGATGAAAAGTATCCAATGTCTTACCTCGTAGTATGACCTAAAATTTTGCCAAGTTTCATTTGAATTCATTCAGTAGTTTCGGCGTGATGCCTAGCCACAGACAGACAGACAGACAGACAAAAATGTTTTTTTTTACAGTTTTGGCTTCAGTATCAAATATAGAACAGCCTCCAAAAAACACAAAATACAAATTACAAAATATCTTCAATGTACAGAATCGGACCTGTTACAGTTTTATTATAAGTATAGATAGGCAAAAATAATAGCACATTTACAAGTCAAAATTACCATGTCATGAACAAGGAGAATTACATAAAATATTATAAAAACATCAAAAACTAAGTATTCTATGAGTTTGAACAGGAAATTTTCCTTTCATGTGCCAACAGAGTTGAAGCTCACACAGGAAAAGGAAATGCCCTTCTGACTCTACCGGTGCTACGGAAATACGCCATATAAATATAATAAATATGTTATGGAAATATGTTAGTAGATACCCCCGAGAGTAGTTGATATCCAATATTGCAGCCCTGAAAACCCTGAGCTACTCCCGTGGTGCTCGAAAAGCTGCGAAATTCTGGCAATCATTTCAGATTTTTCGAAAGAACTACCTTCGCTTTACGGGTATGTTCGCGCTTTTACAAAGTTAACTAAATTTGCTGCAATTTGAGCACAACTCGAGCTGGCTAGTTCTATTGGTTACGGTTGGATACAGCCCGTTATATATGGTAATTTTTGGAAAATGTCAGATATATATAAATATATAATAAATAAAAGGGAAAATTTATCGGTAGGGTCATTATCCACGCCGCGACATATACCGACCGAACTAATGATAACAGAGAAAAGTCGTAGAGAAGAGTTTGTAGAGAATTTAATTAGCTTCAATTTGATTTCAAAATTGTGTCTCTAGTTTTAAAAAAACGAAAAATTGTTAAATAAGGTGAACCATGTAGTGAAATGCGTACTAAATAATGTGTAGTGAGGGGGGGGGGAGTGGGGGACGTTTCCTAGAGGTGGAGGCGAGTCTGCAAGTCACCATTCAAAGCTGGGTCTGAAGAGCAGGCTCTTAATTTGCTTTACAAACGTAGAAACAAAAACGCTTCCTTTAAGCTAGTTTTTTCGAAAAAACTGAAACAAGTGCCAGAATTTCAAGCACCACGGGAGTAGCATCGGGTTCTCAGGGTTGCAAACTTGGGTATAAACTACTCTCAGGTCCTTACAACATTTAAAAAATCGTAGATACAAGCGCGTTTGCGATGTTTGATAGTTTTATTGACTGGCCTATGTAAGAATTATTACAAATTGTTTATAATTTTTAATATTATTAATTACTAGTGAGAACAATCACAGTCAATTTTGGTTTCCGGCCAAAGTTGTAAGCACCTAGGTACAGCTGCGCCAAGTATACAAGTCGCCTATATGAATGCGATTATTTATTATTACCTATACAAATATAACTATTGTTTTTTCCATTGCCAAGATGCTCAAATATTTATATGATATTTTACGTCGCACGGGGCCCATCATCGGCGAGACGACAGTGAAATTTGGTATGGAAATACATATTTTGAACCTTGGGGAAGTCTCTCTGTCTGTCTGTTAATTTTTCACGGCTTATCGACTAAACCGATGGATATAGGATACTTTTTATCGCGATGAACTGTAGTCCGCGCGGACGAAGTCACGGTCAAAAGCTAGTCTAAAACATTCGTGTGATGTCACTTATCACTGTGTTTTGACTCTTTCTGGCTACAGTGGCATTCAAAACGAAGCAGTCATGAATGATTGTAGACACACTGTAGATTGGAATATGGCAAACTAGTGGTGCCCATTGTGACAGGTTGCAGAAGAAAAGTAAATTTGTTGCGTTTGTTTATATGGTTTTCATGACCAAACGGCTGGACTGTATTTGTTGAAATTTTGTACAGGGATACTAGAGTTCAGAGAGCAACAAGGGCTACTTTGGTCCCGGGAAAATACACGTAGGAAACGAGAAAATTGCGGACTAAGCTATAGATGTAGACGGTAGTTGAACAGTGCGACCTTTCACCGCAGAGCTCCTGATCTGACTAAACATACCTGTAAAGACAAGCTCTCAGCCGCAAGTCTGATGATTTCATTCTGCGCAAACTCCTGCGCCCTGTTCTTTGGTTCCGCACTTAGCTCTGCGCTCAGCAATCTAGAACAGATGAGAAGAAGACTAGATCAGGACATGAGCTTTAGAAACATCCTGGCAGGCTTGAAGAGCCCTTGAGATGAACCTGATGAATCCTCGATGATGGCTAATGAATGATGCAGTAAAGTAGCGGTGACGAAGTAGTAGCCACGATGATGTAGATGTAGTGTCCATATCCTGAAGTGGATACAAAATGACCCTGTCATTTTGTGTTACTTTGAGTTACAGTGGCCCTGAAAAGGACCTTTTGAGGTTACGAAGTGGCTTTGATAAAGGCCTTTGTTACAAGTGCCCTTAAAAGGACATTTAGGGTTACGTAGCGGCCATGCTAAGGGCCTTTGTGGTTACAATATCCCTAAAAAGAACCCTTGGAGTTACGGAGTGGCCCTTATAAGGACTTCGTGGTTATAGGTGCACTTGTGTCTGTACCTTTGTGGTTGCAGTGGCTCTGAAAAGTGCCCCTGTGGTTACGGTGGTTCTTAAAAGTACCTTTGTGGTTACAGTGGCTCTGAAAAGTGCCTTTGTGGTTACATGACTCTGAAAAGTGCCTTTGTGGTTACAGTAGCTCTGAAAAGTGCCTTTGTAGTTATAGTGGCACTGAAAAGTGCCTTTGTGGTTACAGCGGCTCTGAAAAGAGCCTTTGTGGTTACAGTGGCTCTGAAAAGTGCATTTGTAGTTACAGTGGCTCTGAAAAGTGCCTTTGTGGTTACAGTGGTACTGAAAAGTGCCTTTGTAGTTATAGTGGCTCTGAAAAGTGCCTTTGTGGTTACAGTGACTCTGAAAAGAGCCTTTGGGGTTACAGTGGCTCTGAAAAGTGCATTTGTAGTTACAGTGGCTCTGAAAAGTGTTTTTGTGGTTACAGTGGTACTGAAAAGTGCCTTTGTGGTTACAGTGGCTCTGAAAAGTGCCTTTGTGGTTACAGTGGCTCTGAAAAGTGCCTTTATGGTTCCAGTGGCCCTGAAAAGTGCCTTTATGGTTACAGTGGCTCTGAAAAGTGCCTTTGTGGTTGCAATGGCTCTGAAAAGTGCCTTTGAGGTTACAGTGGCTGTGATAAGTGCCTTTATTGTTTCAGTGGCTCTGAAAAGTACCTTTGTGGTTACAGTGGCACAGATAAGTGCCTTTGTGGTTACAGTGGCTCTAAAAAGTGCCTTTGTGGTAACGATGGCTCTGAGAATTGCCTTTGTGGTTACAATGGCTCTGAAAAGTGCCTTTGTGGTTACAGTGGCCGTGAAAATTGCCTTTGTGGTTTCAGTAGCTCTGATAAGTGCCTGTGTGATTACAGTGGCCCGGAACAAGTCTTTGTGGTTACATTGGCTCCGAAAAGGCCTATGTAGTAAACAGTGACCTTGAAATAAGCCTTTAGGGTTACATCGGCCCTGAAAAAGGGCCTATGTGGTTACTCATCAGCCCTCAAAAGAGCTTTTGTGGTTAATGTGGCCTTCATAATTACAGAGTGGCCCTTATAAGCTTGTGGTAGACAGTTTCAGAGTATTCTTAAATCCAATGGGCCTATGTCGTTTAGAAGAAAAGTATATTCTGATAATTGTAATGCAATAATGATAGAGATTCTTTAACACTAATTATTATGTAACTTTATTAAATTAACAACGATTTCAACAAAAATAAATTTAGGCAAACTTAATTAATGGTAACACAATTAAAATAAATAACAAATAATATTTAATGAAACTCAATATAGAAAATGTTAAATGCACGTAAATATTACTAGAAGAAAATAATATTTTAAAATAATTCTTTAAACTGAAATGCTTGTTCCAGTATCTTCTTAATACTTCTCGAATTACCCACATTATTTTTGTTCTTTTTACTTCTTGAGAACGTCTGCAAGAGATGAAATGTAATAATGTGCTCTAAAACTATAGGGGTTTAATTTTGTGTAGCATACACAGGGACGAAATTAACCAAAAATTAAATTAAATTACCAATCCTGTGTAGAGACGAGCAGGTCATTGGACTAATGGTTAGCGCCACTCTTGCGCTGCCTCCTTCTCTGGACTAATTAGTAGAAATAAATATATTCAGGACAATTCACACCAATTACCTAGCCCCAAACTAGGATACCCTGTACTATGGGCACTAGTTAACGGATAAACGTACATATATTACACAAATATTAAATCCACGACTCGGAAACAAACATTTCTGCTCATCACACAAATGATTGCACATTGCGGGATTCGAACCCGCGACCGTTTGATTTCGTAGTTAGAGATCATTAGTCACTAGACCAACCGGTGGTCGGTGGTATAATAGGCGACATGATTAAAAATAATATGGGTACCTGGCCCTCGGGCCAGGTATCCATATTATTTTCCTCCATCGGCAGAAATATAAGCCGCGGATTTTGTGTTTTTTCGTGGGTAATATTTATTGTGAAAATTAAAAAAAAACTCACAGTGTTTTACAATAACACGTTCTTTCAATTTTTTATCAGGGCAAGTGCCTTTGTTAACTAACAAATAACTACAACAAATGTTCTAGCCCACTACCAGTTGCCAGCGTACCCAACATGCTTGCAGCACTGCGCATCATCAGCTTATATCTGTCCACTGCTGGACAGATATAAGCTATGGACAGATAGATAGATATAAGCTGATGATGCACTATGATCATGCACGCCACTGAGCTCGGTCTTCAGCTCCCTCATCCATTCTCTTCCAGCCGCTTTTCGCAGGTCGTCACTCCACCTGGCCACAGGGTATGTCCTACAGCATAGATAAATCATAGAAGAATAACTGCATGCTCCTTCAGCTAAATCGTGATATTGGTTCAATAAATCAACTGTTAAAAATACATGAGTATGAATTTGCTATTTTCGTTACTAATGTTATGGATTTTTGTATTTTATCCTCAAAATAAATAAATATGATAAACCAGAACAGTAAAATGCGATATTTCGTCGATTTAAGACAAATTTTAGTTCTAGCGAGCCAAGTAATAAAGTACTGTGAGTGGACTAAGGTGAGAACAATCTTTTCGTCTATAATTTATCTATTCCAACTACAGTAAGTTTGCTTAAGCTTGGTCTCCACTAGGGAAATCGTCTACCCAGCGGTAATTGATCCTTGAATTGCAACTCTAATTGGATTAGCGAAAAAGTACCAGCATTTTTGGTAACGCGTCGCATCGATCCCGCGCTCAAATAGATTCCTTTCTATTGTTATAAGTTTAATTTCATTTAGTGATGGATTCTTTAACCAAATACAGTTTTGGGAACGAAAGCATTCTGTGTATTTTTTTTCTATCGAGCGAATTAATTCAGATCAAGTTTATATCTACACGCAGCGCAAGATGAAATTACATATTATGCATGTGTTATTGTTGTATGGTATTGTTTGTTTGTTTGTCGTATGAGGTAGTGCTGGCTTCTAGTGTCAGAGTTTATCAGGTATTTTAGTCATTAGATATAACCGTCCAAATATGTCGACAACTCCAGCTGGCCGGGAAAAGCTCGCTATAATACCCAACGTCTCAGATTGTACGCAAGGAAAACAAAGTTCAAGTGAAGCCTCAGCAGTCACATTTTTTTTTAAATTGCCTATTTCTGACGAACTCAGGGAAGTAAAATTACACATAAAACTAAGTTAACTACAATTCTTAATAATAAATGTTAGTATCCTGTTGACGACGGTGAATTATAAATATTTTTTGTCATTTTCTTAAAACTTATGGTACATTTTATTTTTTATCTATTTGTGCTTTAGCCGCGCCGTGGCTTTGCCCACGCATTTCATTTTTCTGGGATAAAAGTATCCTATATGAAAGGCTAAGGGGAAGAATTAGCTAAATCACATTTACAAAATTTTACAGGAGAGACAATTTAAGCTTTGAAAGCATTTTATGATGGACTTGAAATATGCTCATAAATTAGAATGAATGATTTTGAAAGGACATTTTTTATGTTATATGTATTTGGAATTGTTTTGTATAAAATATGCCTAATAATAATAATAATAATAATAACCAAAAATGCAGACTAATACCTTTTTGCTATTATTGATCAACAATAACCATTCAACCACAGATCACGAAAAAAAAAGTCACTCACGGTCGAACAAAATCAACGTCAATGTGACATTTCCGAGTGCGTCCAGGTGCGTTTGTAGGGAAGACGTGGTCAAGTCACGGACTTAGCTAGTTATTCACTATTAACGAAGAAATACAACATAAAAAAACTTGTTACACAACGCGTTTTTACCCTTGTTTTAGATTTCATATTAAGAAATGAGTATTTTTGTGGCCATAGACTAGAAAAAAACAATTTGAGAAAAAAGCACTTAGACTATTTTGCCCGTTAGCTCTTCATATGTTATTCCAAGACCAAAAGTACCCGTTAGGTACAATATACCAAACTTCGTTCAGCCGTCAAATAGTTATTTATCGATTGCTCGGCTTACACTCATCAGCTTGAGACACCAAGTACACCAGTTTTTAAGTCAAATCCAAATAACAAAATAATTGTAATTGTATAATTGTATCTAATTGTACAGACTTTTTGTTACTTAATGCCCTATTATAAGTATAGATGATGTTAGTATTAGGAGGCAGGCATGCAGGTACTTTACTACAATAATTTAATTAATATTATTTTAATTTTGCACTCTTTATTTGCAAGGTATGTTACAGCGCTCATCTTTATTATATCATTATTTTATGCAGGTTTTGGAATCGATAATTGTGGATGGCACTACAATATTGATGATTTTGTTTATTTTAAGGCAAACGTGGCACTTACCATAAGTCGCACAACCTGCTCTCTCGTCACTATGAAGTAAAAAAAGTAAAAATAACTTACTTCTGGTACTTCTCGTTGTCCTCTCGAAGCCGATCGATTTCTGTTTTCGTCTTCGATATATGCTCCGAATAGAATTTCTTTTCAGCAAATAGCTCTTCTTGTAGTTGCCTGAAAAATGTTACAAGTATTATAAAAACTAACGTGGTTTTTATTTTATACATTTTAAAAAACAAATACGCGAGTTACTCACGTATATGAGTTGAATTATTCCAACTATAGTTTCAACTACATCAGCTGGTCTTTCTAAGGGACCACTGCCGTTTTTGTCTTTTATATGAAATATAATAATGAATTCTGTATAATATTATGAAAGCGGATGTACCTCTGTCCGTCTGTTTGTTACCTTTTCAAGTTTTCATGACTAAGCGATTGAACCGATCTTGATGAAATTTGGTATGGACATGGTGAGAACCTTAGCGAAGGATATGGGATACATTTTTCTCGATAAACTGTAGGCAGCGCGCACGAGTCGCGGGCAAAAGCTAGTTTTATTACACAATGCGTCAAAGTTTAGACGTTTTCCCCCATTTGATTTTTAGTAGTGACGCCTGCCGGATAAAAGAATCTAAAAAAACTGATGGATGAATTTGGAATGAGATGTACTTGTTACTTGTTACAATGGTGCGGGTTCAAGTCCCATCCATAATACTATTTTTGGAATGAGATGTACTTGTTACTTGTTACAATGGTGCGGGTTCAAGTCCCATCCATAATACTATTTTTGGAATGAGATGTACTTGTTACTTGTTACAATGGTGCGGGTTCAAGTCCCATCCATAATACTATTTTTGGAATGAGATGTACTTGTTACTTGTTACAATGGTGCGGGTTCAAGTCCCATCCATAATACTATTTTTGGAATGAGATGTACTTGTTACTTGTTACAATGGTGCGGGTTCAAGTCCCATCCATAATACTATTTTTTCCTTTAGACAGTAACAAGTACATCATCAAAGTAATATAAAAAACAGGACAGACTAACCAAAAAATGGAACATAAAAAAATAATAGCCTATGTTACTCGGGGGATGTAAGGATTCTAACGATACCCCATACATCCAAATCTGTTCAGGCTTTTAAAAGTTATGCTGGAACAAATAAACTCACATACATACAAACATGAACCGTGAAACCATTACACTCAGCAATAAAAATATACAAGTTTTTTTTTGGCGCTAATGAATACAGATTTCAATGAGTATTAGGTATTTTTGTTTCAATAGGTTTAATCATTAGATACAACTTTAAAATATAATACTATTAGCTGCGCCCCGCGGTTTCAGTCGCGAAATGTAGCCTATGTGTCCAGGATATAAGCGATCGTATTACAAAATTTCATCTAAATCCGTTCAGCGGTTTGAGCGTGAAAGTGTAACAAAGTAAAACACACACAAACACACACACACAAATACACTAACACACAAATTCCTAAAGATAAAAGATAGATGGCGCTAATCGGGTTTTATGCATTTTATTACGTTTTGTATGGACTAAATGTATGGAGTTCTGCATCGCGCATAGGAAGTTTTCCACTCGATAAGAGTATTCATTTTGAAAACTCTATTTGGACGAATAGAACAACAATATTTTCTTACATAAAGGTTTTATACTCTACGTGAGTATAAAACTATTTACCATTTTTTTACCATTTCGTCTATAGTATTATTCTGTTTAACGCAAGGAGGTTGAATTACGGTTACTATTACGTGTATTATTAGCATAGAGCATTTCCTACGTAAATTTTTAGTAGATGTTCTGTGTTTTCGTTTCCATGGCAACGTTCCATATACAAACAAAGTCGACTTCTACGATTACAAAGACCCATATCTCCATTTTAGTTTGTGATCTTGTGACATGTTAAATCATGACTCCAAGTTAGATTTTGTTATAGATCTCGATAATAGAATATATTGTACAACGCCATCTGGCGAGGATCAGCGTCTTTTCTATTAGATCAAGTTGTGTTTTCTCCGTATCTGAAAACCAGACGCCGAGTTTGTAAAAAACGCCGAACTCCACCACGCGTGCGCCACTTTCTTCGTTAAAGGATTAATGAAAGCTTTTCTTGTTGAAGACAGATTGATAATTTCGCCTATCTAAGAATCAAGAAATAATGGTTGAATTTGCCTCTGCGAGTGAAAGGGAAAAGTTTTCATCTACTGTCTCAAAATAGATAAAATGGTTAATCCACGCAGCGACAGCTAGCTACAAGTGGCGTGAACTAGAAGAAAGGTGGAAACTAAGTGGTGATCTCTATCGGCAAGTAGCGAGCTTCTTAGTGTTGCTATTAATAATTGACGTTCCAGGAATATTTCGGGCTCTGAATAACTTTGGAAGAGGAACGGCTTGTTTAAAAATCCAGAATTGGTCGCATCTTTAAGTTGGCTAACAAATAATAATTACAGAATGCAGCGTTTGATATGTCGAAAATAATTTAAATCTAGAAATCGCTTGCGATGGTCACACCATGGAAGGTTTTGACATAATGCAAAAATCACGTCAAAGTTCCAGAGAGTTGGTTTTTTTTCTATAGACTTGTTCAAGTAAACACCGGATGCTGGCTGGTATGTAGCAGAACTGGCTGGAGGACAGTGACCAGTATTACTAGGCCGACAAGGTCTACTTTACGAAGCACATGGCAGAGTTAGTTCTGGACTTTTCGAGATGACCGGAAGTTCAAGATCTCAGTAGAATGCTACTCGAAGATGCAAACCAAAGATCGTATATATACAAGAGAGAAGCCTGTGGATTGGATTTTGATTTCGGACGCAAATCTGAATTTTGCATACATAGTTGGCACGTAATTAAGATCGACGCAGGCAGCAGAAAAAACACGCAGTTCTCTTGTGTGAACAAAACGACCGAGGCACGCTGTCCAGAACGAAGCTGCCCTGTTACAGGCGAAATAAGTATACGAGTGCAAAAGCCAGGTTAGTGTGATTTCTCGTGACTTCAGTATTGTTCCAACGAAATATCTGTTTTGATTTTGCACCGCGTCTATCTAAGGCGGGCATCTCGAGACACATTTGAACACGAAGGAACGTGGGTTTCAGGTTATATCGTGCATCTACGGTCGGCTATTGTCGTCACCACTGCGAGCTGCTGTGCGCGATCACCCGGGGCTCACCACCGTTCGTGGAAGAAGCCGGTCTACGAGGGACTCCAGAAGGATTCCAACACACCACCTGTCCAGTAGAAGATATCACCACCGTTCGTGGTCAAGCAGTAGGAGCTGATCGAGTGGAGTAAGGAGGCGTTCCGCGGCGGTACGCGAGACGACGGTACGGCGTCCCAGGAAGCCTCCAGGTTGGTCCACTCCAAATCATTTTGAGACAGCGAGCTACGGTAGCGAGGGAAGTCTTCGCCTTCTAACGTGTTAATAATACCTATATTTGTTGAAAGATACTTTCTGTTATTATCTAGATACTTTCTGTTTACTTTCTATATACTTTCTGTCTTAGTTTCTGTTTTACTTTCTGTTTTTAGAGTTTGATTTCCCTCTGGGAAACACAATCATACACACACACACACTTTGTTTGCACTAGTTCTCTTTTAATTTAAAACATTATATGGCAAAGACAAGAATATTCCGTTGCGTTGTGACCAATACATGTTAATCTGCTGAGCACAGACTCTCTAAGTTTTATTGGCCTAGGATTCTCCAGTACTATAGTAAATTCATATCATACAGGCCGAAGTTAAGTACTAGAATTTATATGTTTGAGGAAATTGTAATCACATTTGAGAATTTTGAGTTTTGAGTATTAAGTTCGTAATATTTCCTATTATAAGATCTTGCTGTTTAGAATTATTTTGATGCAGAACAAACTAAAATAAGTGTAAAATATTTCTTTTTGAATTCCTCAGTAAAGGGGAGAGTACCAATATTCGATAACTCATGTGTGCTTTTTCTATTTTTTGTAATAAAGCCCTTTGTTATTGAATTTACCATCTTGTTTTAATTCCTCGCCTTTACCTGAGAAGGAGGTCCGTTTCCTTAGCCGGGCAACGGCCCTTTCAATGGCGCCCAACTGAATAAATTCACATATATTTTTTCATATTTTACATTTTTTTTTTTTCATTTATTTTTTCTCTTACAAACTGGCGCTCAGGTACAGTGGCGTTCAATGTAAATTTGTTGGTTTTTTCTGCATCATACATCAGAGAGGATTTTTTGTAATAGGTAATAGGCACAACGCTTAATAATAATTACAAGCAAACAGGTGTATTCATGAAAGTATCTTTCAACTGCCCCGTGGTCACGTGTAATATTACTGTGTGAAACTAAACTATAATATCTCTTTGTGTGTTGAACCTATAATACTGTTTGTGTTATTTTGAAAACTTGGTATGTTATTTGACTGTTTTAGGAAAAATATTACGTGTATTTAATGGTGAATCATGTGTAATTGATTGTATTTTTTTTCTTTCTTTGGATTATTGGTGTGATATTTAAAACAGTATAGATCTGTTAGTAGAGTGACTTTTACTTTGTAGGTAGATATGTACCATTTTATTGCAAGTGTGTCACAACACAACAGATATTTTTTTATATATTGTTTGACATATCGGTTCCAAAACATTATAGAACAATTTAATTACACAAAACACATACACACATTTTTCCTTTTGTTCATTGTGTTTTAGGGTTCGCTCAAAATATTTATGAGGTTCCGTAGATTTTTTTTTTAAACGATTGGTAGTAGATTTTTTTAAGATTTCATTTACCTTTTATTCATTGTATTTTAGGGTTCAGTAAAATATATGTGAGGTTCTGTAGTTTTTTTATTATTTTTTTAGGATTTCATTATTATTTTAGCACAACAGTATGCAGTAGCACAAATGGAGCACGCCTAATGACGCTATATTCTTTTTTTAAAGATGAGCAGATTTAGTAGGGTTCTATTTGTTTGGCAGGTTTTAAAGTCAACAACCACAAAGACAAGTCCGTCAATTCAAAATCCATAAAGCGGTGATTGGGGGTTAGTGCCGTTCTAAATCTACCTCTATTGTGAAGCATTGAACAATTTCAGGTTCATTGCTTATGTCCAGTTTTGTTTTTTAGTTAGGTTGTGATGTTTTCGTTGGTTGAATAGATTAGGTTTGTCTAGTTTATTTTTTAGTTCCATCGGCTAAATCTTTTGTAAAATTTTTGTAATTGTTGATATTTGGTAACTTTTTTTTACAGTTAGTAACAGTTTTTTTTTTAGATACGATGGAACTTTGTACATAAGTATATACAGGGTGTCGAAGTTTTGAGGCACATTTTTATGCGCCATTTTGGTACCGGTGATGACTTGGAGAAGTTTTTTTGATCATGAATTGTGGACAACACATTGATCATCCTTTTGTGGATATTGTTGCGTTTGGGTAATGAATAAAGTTAATCCATACACAACATATCTTCTACTTTTCAGACCTTAGTGATATTGGAGATGTCGGTAGATGGTAGTTATAAGAGCTGAGGACAGCTCCATATTTTCAGAGGAATGGTAGGGCCGCTTGTGCTTTCTCTCGCTCACCTCTCATTGTCAGCGTACGATACACATATTTTGCGTATATACATGAAGAATGACTAATCAGAGAGTGTTTTTGTTTTGGTGATCGTATATTATGGGATACATAATGATCGTTTTTTTTAGATTCTGTCGTGTTCGGAAAATCGGTGGGGTGGTGCCGGTTACGACGGATCTGGTTTTTTTTTGCACGCCCTAGTGGTGTGACAAATTTTGTAGCACATATGTTTATGCGCGAATTTCAGGCAAGAATAACCTTAGCCGGGTTAGACTGATGGCCGGATACACGGGTGCGGATGACAACACCTGAACTAAAGAAGCCTGGGTCAAAACATGGATTTTACATGAAGGTTTTTTGTGGAGAGTATAGTAAACCCTGGACCGCATATATGGTTGCGTGAACATCTGTCCCGGGGAAGGCTCATTACTAGGAAATGATTACTGGAGTAATAGAGAAAGAAAGATTTTATGGGTAGTCCAATTATTATTTTTTAGGTATATTTTTGGTGTTTTTTTTTGTTGTATTGTTATTAGCTGGCGAGTTTTGCAGGGTAAATTTGGTTTAGATTCTCAGGTTTTGGTTTCTTGTTTTAGGTTTAGCTCAGCCAACTTACAATTTTTGTGTTAGAATATAGATTAGCCCGGACGTGACAGGTTTTTTTTTGATGTGTAGAACATTGGTCCTGGCAGTTGGAATAAAAAAGGAATGGCAATCTCGATAAGGTAAAAATGTATAGAATTGGGGTAATCACTCATGTGACATTTACTAAACGATTTAAAGTACATTATTTGTGTCAATGTTTGGCATGTTTCTTTGATCGAAATTTAACAGTAAACTTTAGAGACTGGCTAGGTAGTTGGATATTTTGTTCAGGCATATTATGTTATTTTATTTAGAAACATATTTGATCCTAGTCCAGCATGTTATATTTTTTTGTAGTTTTTATCAAACGAGCGCAGAGGCGGTTTAGACTGGTGACCTCTTTAAACTCAAGCCTAGAAACTAGTTAACCAAACAGAGGCGGTTTTTTCTGGTGACCTCTATAAATGAAAAGCCTAAAACCAGTAAAAGCGCGAAGAGGCGGATTTCCTGGTAACCTCTATAATAAAAAGCCTAATTACCAGTAACAGAAATTCTAAAGCGGGTTTTCCACTCAACTTTTCTTTACAAGGGGATAAGGGGTATGAATGTTTTACCAAATGTAGCATAAGTCCCAACAGCTAAATGTTCGGTACTGTGTCTATATAGGTTTTTTAAAAGGAAAGTGAATGCTCACAATTAGGTGTGTAGCAGGACTTATGGTATGAAAGAAGGATATATAGCGACTTACTGACTATACCAGATTTGTAGTGATTGATTTTTGTCAGAGATTTTGTAAATAAAAGGAGTGCAATGTAAATGTATAAATTTTTTAGTTTCCACAAATAGATTCACCCGAATAGATTGGCATTATAACAAAATGATTAGGAAACATATAAGAGGAAATATGCTAAATTAGAGATCTTGATAAATATATTGTACACGGTTGAAATGTCACATGAATGAAGGAGGGACTTAGTGCATAGGATAATTTCTTAATTATTTTTTTTTTTTTTTTAGAAAGGTTTGTTGGTAAAATTTTAGTTCCAGGATTGAAATTATTGTTAACTTTCGGCCTGCGCCTGCAGCAGTGAACTTAGAACTGCGATATTCTGTTGGGGAATTTGGTCATATTTTTTTGTTTTCATTCTTCGTTAAAGTTTGCGTTTCAGAGTTCGTTTGATTCAATATATTTTGTTTGGGGATTTACAATATACCCAAAGAGGTCCAGGAAGTTTTTTTTGGTTTCCACATTGTCAATGAGATTTTTTTTTAGTCTGGTTCTGTTTGCTTTTAAATCTCTTATTGAAATAGTTCCAGTGACTGTTATCGCTGAGGGCAGCGAGTGTTTCACATTGGCATGTGAAACTTTGGCAGGAGAGGGTGTATTGTGACATGTTAAATCATGACTCCAAGTTAGATTTTGTTATAGATCTCGATAATAGAATATATTGTACAACGCCATCTGGCGAGGAGCAGCGTCTTTTCTATTAGATCAAGTTGTGTTTTCTCCGTATCTGAAAACCAGACGCCGAGTTTGTAAAAAACGCCGAACTCCACCACGCGTGCGCCACTTTCTTCGTTAAAGGATTAATGAAAGCTTTTCTTGTTGAAGACAGATTGATAATTTCGCCTATCTAAGAATCAAGAAATAATGGTTGAATTTGCCTCTGCGAGTGAAAGGGAAAAGTTTTCATCTACTGTCTCAAAATAGATAAAATGGTTAATCCACGCAGCGACAGCTAGCTACAAGTGGCGTGAACTAGAAGAAAGGTGGAAACTAAGTGGTGATCTCTATCGGCAAGTAGCGAGCTTCTTAGTGTTGCTATTAATAATTGACGTTCCAGGAATATTTCGGGCTCTGAATAACTTTGGAAGAGGAACGGCTTGTTTAAAAATCCAGAATTGGTCGCATCTTTAAGTTGGCTAACAAATAATAATTACAGAATGCAGCGTTTGATATGTCGAAAATAATTTAAATCTAGAAATCGCTTGCGATGGTCACACCATGGAAGGTTTTGACATAATGCAAAAATCACGTCAAAGTTCCAGAGAGTTGTTTTTTTTTCTATAGACTTGTTCAAGTAAACACCGGATGCTGGCTGGTATGTAGCAGAACTGGCTAGAGGACAGTGACCAGTATTACTAGGCCGACAAGGTCTACTTTACGAAGCACATGGCAGAGTTAGTTCTGGACTTTTCGAGATGACCGGAAGTTCAAGATCTCAGTAGAATGCTACTCGAAGATGCAAACCAAAGATCGTATATATACAAGAGAGAAGCCTGTGGATTGGATTTTGATTTCGGACGTAAATCTGAATTTTGCATACATAGTTGGCACGTAATTAAGATCGACGCAGGCAGCAGAAAAAAACACGCAGTTCTCTTGTGTGAACAAAACGACCGAGGCACGCTGTCCAGAACGAAGCTGCCCTGTTACAGGCGAAATAAGTATACGAGTGCAAAAGCCAGGTTAGTGTGATTTCTCGTGACTTCAGTATTGTTCCAACGAAATATCTGTTTTGATTTTGCACCGCGTCTATCTAAGGCGGGCATCTCGAGACACATTTGAACACGAAGGAACGTGGGTTTCAGGTTATATCGTGCATCTACGGTCGGCTATTGTCGTCACCACTGCGAGCTGCTGTGCGCGATCACTGTGCGGGGCTCACCACCGTTCGTGGAAGAAGCCGGTCTACGAGGGACTCCAGAAGGACTCCAACACACCACCTGTCCAGTAGAAGATATCACCACCGTTCGTGGTCAAGCAGTAGGAGCTGATCGAGTGGAGTAAGGAGGCGTTCCGCGGCGGTACGCGAGACGACGGTACGGCGTCCCAGGAAGCCTCCAGGTTGGTCCACTCCAAATCATTTTGAGACAGCGAGCTACGGTAGCGAGGGAAGTCTTCGCCTTCTAACGTGTTAATAATACCTATATTTGTTGAAAGATACTTTCTGTTATTATCTAGATACTTTCTGTTTACTTTCTATATACTTTCTGTCTTAGTTTCTGTTTTACTTTCTGTTTTTAGAGTTTGATTTCCCTCTGGGAAACACAATCATACACACACACACTTTGTTTGCACTAGTTCTCTTTTAATTTAAAACATTCTATGGCAAAGACAAGAATATTCCGTTGCGTTGTGACCAATACATATTAATCTGCTGAGCACAGACTCTCTAAGTTTTATTGGCCTAGGATTATCCAGTACTATAGTAAATTCATATCATACAGGCCGAAGTTAAGTACTAGAATTTATATGTTTGAGGAAATTGTAATCACATTTGAGAATTTTGAGTTTTGAGTATTAAGTTAGTAATATTTCCTATTATAAGATCTTGCTGTTTAGAATTATTTTGATGCAGAACAAACTAAAATAAGTGTAAAATATTTCTTTTTGAATTCCTCAGTAAAGGGGAGAGTACCAATATTCGATAACTCATGTGTGCTTTTTCTATTTTTTGTAATAAAGCCCTTTGTTATTGAATTTACCATCTTGTTTTAATTCCTCGCCTTTACCTGAGAAGGAGGTCCGTTTCCTTAGCCGGGCAACGGCCCTTTCAATCTTACGTAGTATTTATATACTCTTTGGTTTGTGATACAAAGTAATCGAGATTTTTTGCAAAATTTAATACCTCTGGTTTCATTATTGCAATTTCCGAAGGGAACTCTAATTTTTTGAAAAATTAAATCCTGTTACTCGCTATCATCCACCGTAAACCACTGAGATACTACCTGTACATTTACCTCCTTTTATATTACTATCTATTTATACAGCCCAAAAAACTTTGCTACGCTTACTGGTTATGATACAATCCAAGAAAATATTATTTAAAAATTATTTTTTTCTGTTTCTAGATTAAACAAATTTGATTTGAGTTTGTGTTATGTAAATAGTAAAAAAAAAAAACATTTTTATGCAATTTATGACATAGATATACACGACATTTCCTGTCAAAATATTAGACAGGTCAAATCCGGACATCATTCTTTCGTTCAGCCGTCATATAGTTTTTATCGATTGCTTGGCTTCTACTCATGCTGTTGTGATACCAAGTTCACCAGTTTTTAAGTCGAACCCTAAGCTATCTAACCATGAAAACTGCAACGAAATCGGTCCAGTCATATTTACGTGTTACGCGAACAAACAAACAGACAGACAGACACGATTTTTTAAATGTTATTATTCTTCAGTAGTTTATTGTATGTCCCCTAGACCATATTTTATTTATATCTTTACTGTACAGACTTTTTTGTTACTTACTATTTTATTATAAGAATAGATAAAAATTCTAAAAATAGGCGAGACATTAGACATGGATTAAGATATTGCAAGGAGCGGCCTTGCTCATTTCATAAAGATCAATTTAAAGTTATGGTTGAAATATGCAAAATCTGTTTTAGATTATAATAATATTTTATCGTCAATACAAAAGTTATTTCTTTTGCACCAAATACTAATTTATGCTTGACTAGCTGTGCCCGCGGCTTTGCCCGCGTGCTCATTTTATTTAAAAGTAGCCCATACGTGTTATTCCAGGAACAAAAGTACTTACAACGTACAATATACTACATTTCTTCAAAATTTATGCAGCCTTCAATTAGTTGTTATCGATTGCTCGGTGTGTAATCATCGGATTATGATACAAGTACCCCAGTTTTTAAGTCAAACCCTAAGCTATTTAACAGTGACGGAATTGCAATCGGTCCAGTAGTAGTGTGATGCGCGAACAAAAATACAGACAAACAAACACGATTTATAAAATGTTCTATTCTTGTTCAGTAGCATTTTTTTTAATTATTTTTTTGTACAGACTTTTTCGTTTATATTGCTTTATTATAAGTATAAATAGATAGATTTAGTATCTAGATACTATACAGTACACCTAATTTTACAACAGTCTAACTATAAAAAAATATGCTTTGTGTGACACAGTCACATGTTATTTATTACCCTTTCATTTGATACCCATATCATAGGGGTTACAGTGGAAATTATAAATCAACATAATGGAAATCTAAAAAAATAAAACTATTATGGCGATTGACGTCATCCTAAATAGAACGACGTCACCTTGCTTATTGTGTTTCGCTCATCAAGCCCTTTCATTTGATACCCATATCATAGGGGTTACTATGGAAATTATAAATCACCATAATGGAAATCTATTATGGCGATTGACGTCTTTCTATATAGAATGATGTCACTTTACTTATTGTGTTTCGCTCATCAAGCCCTTTCATTTGATACCCATATCATAGGGGTTACTGTGAAAATGATAAATCGCCATTTTGTAACGCCATTTTTTTTATCCATTATAAAAATGGCGGCATTTGATTATTCGTGCATTGTCATGAGAACCAAACGTGTGTGCCAAATTTCAACCAGATAGCTTCAGTGGTAGTGGATGAAATATTGATTGCTAAATTCCAGGACAAACCTACATTATGTACATACAAGTGAGGTTAAATAAAAATTTTAAAAAATAAGTTTTTTTATCCTACAAAAAGTATGTTTTTTCTCGTGTCTTGGATGTTTGTGGTGTTGATGTGTGTGTCTGGTCCTCGCCACACATAGAATCCTAGTGCAGTGGTATGAGTGGGTTATGAGTGTGTAAAGTGTAAAGGTTATTCTTATTTTTTTACTAGCTTTTGCCCACGATTTCGTAAGCGAGTACTACAGTTTATCGCGAAAAAAAGCATCCTATGTTCTTCTAGGATATTAAAAACCAATGCAAAAGTATAGCACCAACGCCCTTAATGCCTTTTCACAGACTTGTTATTATTTGGTTTCCATGGCAACCGATCCTTACAGCGAGTAATCAACATTTTCTAGGTTTCCCGTGGAAACTTACCATTTTCTAGGATAAAAAGTATCCTGCTCGTAAGTGTTATTCCAGGGTATAAGCTAACTCCATTCCAAATTTCATCGAAATCCGTCCAGCCGTTATCGCGTGAAAGCTCCCAAACAAACAAACAGACAACGTTTCACTTTTATATATTGGTCTGGATTTGTTACCTGTTAATACCCTTCTGAGCTTCGTAAGCCGTGGCCAGTTCTCCATCCTCGTTAATGATGTCCACATCGGACCCATAGTTGGAAGACGCGAGCGACTTTAGATTCACCGTCTGTAGACATAAAGGCGAACATAGTATGTTACATGTATTGCTGGCTAAATATAAATAAACACAAACATCGTAATACGATATAAATACTCACAAATATAGAAGGAATAGATACCACAAGTGCGCAAAATTGTGTCACATAATTCATATGTACTTTTAAAATACCTAATAATATGTCATATAGATAATTATTATAGTTTCATTATTATTATGTTGTTAGCAAATGTTCCTAAATTATGGTTAAGTTCCTAATTACCTAATGTTATTGTGTGTGTATTGAGAGTCAATACTCTGTCTCAATAGACTGAGTTATTAGATACCTTCCTAAAGTATTTCTGTCGCTATTAATTTTAAAACTCATCTAAAATAAATTCCATACATATCTGATTATAAAGTAAGAAGATAGCTTTATTATTTTAGTAAATTAATATAAAAACTGTTGCTTGTTATCCTAATAATATTCACAATACTTCCCACAAATTTTTGCGTTTGCGAATTTTCGTTACATCACTAGTACACGCATGCCTAGAAGTAACCTAATCATTCGTAACTTGAAAACTCGTAATACGACACGAGTGCAGTTTTGATGTTGAAAAATTAGCTTAACTAAACCACTTCGTACTGGCTTTTTTGGTTATATCTGACTTGCTTTAAATACAGTCGGAAAAATAACTTTTTATACATGATAGGCGAGCAGTGATCGCAATCTCACCAGATGGTAAGTGATGTTACGGCTGAAGACTTTGGATTTGAGTTTTCAAGTTGTAATTGTTTCACCCCGGGTTGTATTTGGAGGGAAATAAAGACGGTGGTAAGGCGTTCCATTCCCAGGCAGTTGGCATAATCAATTTGGAATTGAAACGCTTTGTACGAATTGCTGGAATATCAACCATATATGGATAATCGTATGACTTTTAGTCCGAAGGTGGAAAGGAAAAAGAGGAATTAGAACTGAATCGTCTAAAAACACCGAACTAGTAACAATACTAGTTAGCAGTAGACAAAATAGAGCTCTGCTCCACTTCGGCAGCAATATCGGACACTCATTAAAAATCATCTTGTGTTATCTATTCGCACTAAATCTGATATACTCCTTTTAAGAATAATAATGTGTAAACTCAATATACTATTAAAATAATTATAACTAATTATTAAACCAGAGTTATTAAAATAAGCATGCTGCGTTACATGTGCTAGAATCACTACATCCACATATTAAAAATATAAAGGTGTTCAAAGAAATATATGGGAGAAAGAGACCTCAAGGCCTACCGCGATCAACCCCATGTCTGTTCCGCGATTTTTCTTATTTTCGGATATAATCTATTTGAAATTGTATATCGAAAAGTTTAGCAAATTTTTTTCATCACTAACACTTTTATCTTGGTCAAACATTGTTGTTTTTTTTTGTTTGTAGGTGGTCCAGTAGTAAAAACCTCGTGAAAAACATCAAAATCATAAAGAAATAAATAAAAAATGAAACTTTCAGTTTTTTATTTATTTCTTTATCTAAGGACACTAAGAGAAGAAATAAATAAAGGAGGACACTAACTTAAAAAATTGATTTATTTTTGTCGGAGCCCTCCAAACTCTGACTCGGAACAACATGTAATTATTACAAAATGTTTTTGTTGTCTTATGCTCGTATGACTAACCACACTACTAAGACACTACTGGATTTAGAAGTTTTGATCAAAATAACATAACTTAGTATGTGATGAAATCTGGAGAATTGCGAAAAAAAAGGATTATCCGAAAATATCAAAAATCACGGAACGTACAAGGGGATGATGCCGGTAGACCTTGGGGTCCCCCTTTTCATTTATACCATATATCTTGGGACATCCTGAATAAGTAAGTACCATTCATGCCACGAATATCATCGAAAGTATGTATGGAAAAATGTACAAAAATAAAAAAGGTAACAAAATAAACAGTTGAAGATTTTACATTGTAATATAAAAACATAAATATTTAACACAAACTACAAAATTACTATATTTTTACGACATAAGCGGGCTTATATTAAAAGCCATGATTTGTTAATATATTTACTCACAACACTCTTGAGAGCATGGAACCATGGTTTCTGTTGTCAAAAAAAAACAATAATTGAAATATTTAGAATTAACATGGCCTCTAAAAGAGAACAGATGTAATTCTGATCGCCCTGGTCGATACGACGCGTGACCAAAATGCTAGTTCTTATTACAAAACTGCCCAAAAAAGGAGTGTAATGTTTTTTGGCTCATCGACTTAGCATTGCAATTTAGTGGGGCAATGCCGCCAGCATATCGGGTACGCTGCCAACTGTTGTGGGCTAGAACACGGGCTACCTATAACCCTGTAAGGACATGTGTTTTTTCAAACGTTTCATGACACTTTGCCTTGCAGATAGATGGCGCCAATGTTTGATATTCTCGTCAGATTTTCCAAAAGGCTCCTATCTGTCAAATAATAATTATACAATGTGTCTGGACCACTGATCTGGAGTCATATGCAAGGTCTATGTTGAGGTCTATGGTCTATACAAAACTCGGAGACTTTAACAACGTGTTAAAATTTTAGTATTATCGATGGAAAAAAGAGGTGTGTGCTAATCACAGATCACAGCTTAATTGTTGTGAAACCCACTGTCAATTGTTGTGAAACCCACTGTTAAATTGTTGTGAAACCCACTGTTAAATTGTTGTGAAACCCACTGTTAAATTGTGCATGCCAGCTATTTTAATTATTAAAGTATAAAATGATTTGGTTGTCTTTAATAACTAATATCAACAATTGAAATATGTAGAACTAACATGGCCTCTAAAAGAGCCTTCCAGAATAAAAAGGATTCTTTTAGCAATGAAAATAATACTTTATGTGTATTATAATTGAGAAAAACGTTTTGAAAAACTTTATTGAAAAAAAACGACAGTTACTCACGTCTATTAGCATTTGAATTATTCCAACTATAACAAGACACCATATCAAAAACTAAAACCCGACTACAAAATGCTAAAAAATAGCCTATGACACTCTTGATACTTCGCTTGTCAAAATCGACCTTAGTTTTTAGTTTGAACAATAACCCTTTAATCGCATAGCCGTTAACAAGAAAAAAAGAAGCCTATGACACTCTAAAAAAAAGACGAATCGATTGATACCACGCTTGTCAAAATAGACCTAAGTTTATAGTTTGAACAAATAACCCTTCCATCGCATAGCAGTTAACAAGAAAAAAAAAAAGAATCCTATGACACTCTAAAAATGAAGACGAATCGATTGATACCACGCTTGTCAAAATAGACCTAAGTTTATAGTTTGAACAAGTAACCCTTCCATCGCATAGCCGTTAACAAGAAAAAAAAAACCTATGACACTCTAAAAATGAAGACGTATCGATTGATACCACGCTTGTCAAAATCGACCTAAGTTTTTAGTTTGAACAAATAACCCTTCCATCGCATAGCCGTTAACAAGAAAAAAACCCTATGACAAATAAAACAAATGAAGACGATTCAATTGATACCACGCTTGTCAAAATCGGGCCAAGTTATTAGTTTGAACACATAACTCTTTCTTTGCTTCGCCATAGTCGCGTAAAAAACAAAATTGCCTATTACACTCTATACCTGAAGACGAATCAATTGATGTCGCTTGTCAAAATCGGACTAATATGAGCAATGCTATGGTGGAACATCCACATACATACATACATACATACATACATACATACATACATACGTAGACTGTTACACTCATTACCTTTCCCTTGCTTCGCTGTACTCGGGTGAAAAGAAAGACCACCAGATGTGGTTGAAACTATGGTTCTAGTTGGTATAATTCAACAGCTAGAAGTAACTCCGTTTACGAGTATGTTTGTTGAAAATGAATAAAAACCACGTTCGTTTTCGTAATAATACTTTTTGAGTATTATTTTATACTGTAAAAAAATGGTTAATGTGAAAATTTGTGTCAACAATAAGATATATTTTTTAGATTGTCTAGTCTATTGCAAAAATTATACTGTTAACGCTTATTTTATCAAGAACTAGCTGATGCCCGCGGCTTCGCACGCGTGGTCATTTATGTAGGTTAAAAGTACTCTATGTTTTATAAAAATACCAATATACCAACATTTGATCAAAATTCCTGCAGCCGTCATAAATATTTTTTATCGATTGCTCGGCTTCTACTCATCGGATTGAGATATAAAGTACCCCAGTTTTTAAGTCAAAACATAAGCTATCCAACATTGAAAACCGCTTTGCCATTGGTCCAGTAATTTTTACGTGATGCGCAAACAAACAAACAGAAAAACAAACAGACACGAATTTTTAAAATGTTATATTCATTAGCTCATTTTATTATTCTGCTTATTTCTTTTTTAATTATCTTCTTTGTACATACTTTTTCGTTCGTATTGCTTTATTATAAGTATAGATAGATAGATATAGATATCAACTACATTTTACACCTGATAAAGTAGGGGGTGGGGTTGCAACTTCCTCTTTTACTTTTTTCATCGTTACAGTTAGCTTGAGACCTTTTCATATAAACTTCTATTCGAAGAATAAACAAATTAGTATAAACAAATATTACAGAAAAGATATTTTATTATTAAAAATTAACCTGTTGTTTGGAATAGTAGAAATGACTTCTATGCACGGGTGAATCCAAGAAGTATGTTTTTGATAGTTTTATACCGGTCAGGGGTGGAAGAGTCATTTTGAACGTTATCTTATTAACAATAAAAACATTAGCAAGTTTAAAAAATAAGTACAATTTTTTCAGTTTTTATTAATTACACATTTTGTTGGCGTTAAAGTTACAGTAATTTTGTGTCACCATAAACAGTCCGTATAAGAAATATAAAAAATAGCACTTTGTTCAATAGGATTTTATAACTACCACAGATATGTAAAACATGATTGAAATTACATACTTTTAACTAAACCCAATTAAGATCAAACGTAAGAATAAACTTCACACTAAACTAGATACTTGTAGGTTAATAGAATTTCTTAGGGTATTTAAAAAAATCATCAATTTTACACTACAAACCGAAATACCTCAAATAAATCACAACCCTTTATTTATTTGTCTCATTATATTTTTTATCTCAGTTTTTATTTTATTTTTTTATCTGATATCTTCCAGTACCCCTTAAAAATGTCACAAAAAATAAAAACACAATCGTCACAAATAAAAATTACACGAAAATAAAAAAACTATCGTCACACCAAATGACCGGTTTCTACGAATTAACTAAATTATATTTGGCGTAATAGTAAATACAGCGCGCAGTTATAAACACGAGCGTTGTAATAGATGTTTGCTTTACGAGTAATACTAGTGGAGTCACGCTTCATTGTCTGCTTTTCCAGCAGTCCTAGTGAGCTAGTACATACCGGCTTAGGCTCTAGGATCTCTCGAGGATGGTAAACCAGCCACACTCAGATACATAAATGCTTGTCAAGCACTAGTGACTCGCTCCGGATTTGCACCGCGGCATTTTTCTACTTTTAGCATTTTTATACCCGTCGTTACTTCTAAATATATATGCCAGTAAGCGTAATTCAAAATCTTTGGCAGCAACAATCGTGGTGTTTTTTGACCATAAACAACTGCATTATTACTCATGCACTTGACAAACTGTTTATTATTTCGTTTCCATGGCAACATGTCATTCCATTCAGTTTTTTGATACCTTGGGTCACTTATTGCAATTTCCGAAGGGATCACTAATGGTTTGAAAAATAAAATACTGCCAATGTTGATCATCATCATCATTTCAGGCTTTAGCAGTCCACTGCTGAACATAGGCCTCCCCCAAAGAGCGCCACGACGAACGGTCTTGTGCCGCCTCCATCCACCGACTCCCTGCGATGGCACAATGACGTCCGTCCATCCTGTGGGGGGTCTCCCTACACTTCGCTTGCTTGTTCGTGGTCGCCATTCCAGAACCTTTACTCCCCAGCGGTTGTCGGCTCTGCGAACTATATGGCCTGCCCATTGCCACTTCAACTTGCAAATTCTGAGAGCTATGTCGATAACCTAGCTTCTTCTACCGATTTCCTCGTTACGGATATTATCACGTACTGAAACTCCAAGCATAGCTCTCTCCATTGCACGCTGCGTGACTTTGAGCTTATGTATGAGACCAATACTGCCCATGTTACTCGCTGATAATGTAGCTTTCTATAAATGAATGAATTTTTAAAATCGGTCGGTATTTTTGAGTTTATTCATTACAAATAAACATACAAACAATCAAATCTTTCCTCTTTATAATACTAGTGTAGATTAAATCACTAGTTTAATCGCTCCGTATTTCAGAGGGCAGATTTAGCTGCCGGTCCCGGCTGTGATTGATTAACAACAGTCGTTAAGCCCTATTAGAGGCCATCGGTCGGCCCGACAAACACTGACACCAGAGGCCAGCACTACCTCATCAGACGACATACAACAACAGGTGTACAAAATAGACGTTTCCACCATACTAACAAACTTACACATTTATTTTGGCACTATACATACCTAGTGATGCTACTAGGACAAACATACATTCTTTATCGTTATTTGTCTAAGATACGTGGTACTTTTTAAGATAAACGTGTCAGGACATTCTGTTCAAATATGTGGACCTACTGAAACTTACGATTTCCTTAGACAAAGGTATTTCATAATAGATGTATTAGGACCTTTTTCGAATAATTTAATCGCACACTGCTGAATGTAGACCTCCACTATCAAAACGAGGGGCTTATTTGAAATCTTAGGTCAACAAGTGTTTTTAACCGATATTTAGTATCTAAAGTAAAAAACACTGCTCTCAGTTAATTTAATCGTTGATCAAATAAACGAAAACTCAGTTATTCAGACACATGGTTTTTGGGTTTTGAAATTGATAGTTAGATGTTCGTAACTAATTAATGAATACTAATACTAATTGATAATAATACTAATAGATGTTTGAAGAATTAATTAAATTAATTCTTCAAACATCTATTAGTATTTAATTTGTTCGTAAATACGAACAAATTAAGGTAATTTAATTAATTCTTACATAATATTAGCCGTATAAAAAATGATTGTATTACAGTATAAATAAAAGTAAGTGACCTTTTAAAAACTTGTTTGCTGTATTGTAACATGTTTTTACAAGCGGAAAAAAATATTCCTCTTGCATTTTGAGTGATACAGACCGCAACAGCTAGATATCGCCCGTGCTACGGAAGAGGAGACATGTGAAGAACACGTATTTCTAAAGTTGCTACAGCTTCATGAAAATCACCGTTAGGATTTTTTCTTGTCTCACATAGTGCATGAAAACAAGCACAAATAAAAAAATATAACCCCCAACCTCCTCACCCCCATTATAGCTAACATAAAAAACCGCAACTAAATCGATCCATTCGTTGGGAGCTACGATCCTCCCCCCAAATCCCCCCCCCCCCACCCCTCATTATAGCTAAGAATCATCTCGATTATCTCAGCTTTTAAACATAAAAAACACATCAAAATCGGCCCATTCGTTTGCGAGCTACGATCCTCATCCCCCCCTCCCCTTTCCCCCATTATAGCTAAGAACCATCTCGATTACCTCAGCTTTCAAACATAAAAAATACGAATCTAAATCGGTCCATTCGTCGTATGGGAGCTACGATCTTCACACCCCGCCCCCTCCCCCTTCCCTCATTATACCTCAGCTTTCAAACATTAAAAACCACATATAAATCGGTCCATTCGTTTTGGAGCTAGATGCCAAAGATAGACACACGGATACATACACACAATGAGAAATACAGTGATACACACTGTAAACTTATAACACCCCTCTCGTGAAGTTCAGGGGTTAATAAAAAGAGGTTGTTGCAGAAACTTAACAAAAAAAGTCGTACAACTTTTTGTTCTTATGTTTTTTTTATAGCAGTTAACGCCTGCTTAGCGTAAATATATATATAATAATTTTCTAATGGAAAAATCATCTCAGGCACAGTGTGCGAGTTCGAATCTCGTCCGTGATCCAAATTTTTCCATTAGAAAATTATTATATAACTTTTTGTTCGTTCTGAGGAATAAAAAACGATTTTAGGTATAGAAAAACGATTTCTCAGGAATCTTTATATTTACTTTTGTAACCCTTTAGATAGATTTCTAAGAACACATCTTCCTATCTATAACGGTTATCTTGATAACCGTTATAGATAGAGATAACGATCTCTAGATCTAGAACTCTGTTAAAAAAACTCGGCCTGTATAATTATTATTAGTTGCAAAAATATGCATGAGTAGGTTGAATGTTGCTTCCTATAGTACGCAGACGTCGCGTCGGCAACATTTATGTTCTTTTTTTAGTATCACTGATACTTAAAAAGTTGTTTGGTCAACTTACTTAAAATAGACTAAACAAGAATTCGTTCACTCGAATTATTTTATCTGCAAACCATTTTTTGTGAGTATGGTGAAAACAATGTGTGTAAGTCTGGTTTCTTTTATTTTTACCCGACTACAGCAAAGAAAGGGTCGGGTAATGAGTTTAACAGTCTATGTATGTATGTATGTATGTGATATGTGTTCCACCATAGCGTTCGCCCCTATTAGTTCAAATTTGGTGTCAATCGATTCATCTTCAGGTACAGTGTAATAGGCATATTTTTTAAATCCACTACGGGAAGGCAAAGTAGGGGTTATGTGTTCAAACTAAAAACTTGGTTCGATTTTGACGAGCGAGGTATCAATCGATTCGTCCTCATGTATAGAGTATAATAGGCTATTTTTTACCCGACCGTAGTCGGGTTTTAGTTTTTGAACTTATGTCTTGTTTGATTATTTGAAGATTTGATGTTCCGTGTTATTTAAGCATTAACTCCTACCCATCGAGAAAATCATTTCACTAAATAGATGGCGTTACTGTCCACGTAAGACAGATTTAGAGGCTGAAGGCATGCGCCGCGCAGAGGCTCGGATGGTGTGGGTTCGAATCCCGTCCGTGATACATTTTTTTCGATACTTTTTCTCCTTAATAACTTAAAACAGTTTTTTTTTTAAGTAAACCGACCTTTCGTATTAGTACCCAATAGTGAAATGGAATACTCTCTAATAAGATTATCCTCGAGTTAAAGAGGAATATCACTAGTTTTTAAAGTTCCGCGTTGTGTGCTGTTGAGGACATTTTCACTTTACTGATATTTGCTTTTGGTCACAGAACTATTCATGTATAATCTACTGTTTTTTTTTGGCCATTTTTTGCAGTCATTATCACAGCAGCAGTAATGTTGAACTAAAAAGTCACAAGACGAAAGGAAATGTTAGTTAATTACCTGGTTGGACAGCACACTCTTTAGCTGTACGCACTCGTCTCTCTTCCTGTCCAGTTCCGTGTGCATAACAGCCAGTTGTTCTGAAATTAAAAAATCAATCAATAATAAAGAAACTTAAGGCCCACTTGCGGATCTATGAATAGCCCGGGTTAAAAAATTAAATTAAACACATGTTCCTACATTTTAAATGGAGTCTGCCATACCTATAAGTTAAAAAAACGAAAAATTGCGGCCACTGGTCACACACCTAAATGCCGATAGAGGTCTCTATAGAATCCCGAAGTGTCGCGTCTCTGTGATATTGGAACTTAAAGATAGCATATGACAACGGCATACGCTATCTCTATTAACCCCCGAACTCCAAAGAGAGCAGTGTTATAAGTTTAGAGTGCGTGTACCATTGTATGCATCACTGTATGTATCATTGTACGCATCACTGTATCCGCGTGTCTGTCTGTGGCATCGTAGATCCCAAACGATTTTGATGCGGTTTGTTTCTGTTTGAAAGCTGATGTGATCGACATGGTTCTTAGCTATAATAGGAGGGGAAGGGGTGAGGATCATAGCTCCCAAACGAATGGAATGGTTGGGGTTGGTCGTGCTTGTTCAGCTATAAGAGCTTCAATATCTCAGAAATGGGTCACTTTAGGAAACTAGCTTAAAATAAAAAAACTCAATTTTTCGGTTTTTTCACTTGTAGGTATGGCAGACTCCAAACTGTATGGACCCTTTTGAAGTTTAAACTGAATAACGAATTGGGGGGATCCCAAACAGTGGAGACCTAGATAACGAATATCCTTACCGAGGACCTCCTTCGAAAGTAGGGTGGAGTCGCCGGCGGCGCGCAGTCTGTCCAAATGCTCCCGAAGCTTCTTGTTTTCTATTTCTAGCTCCTCTACCTTGAAGCGGTCGTTGCTGGGGTTGGTGGGTGGTGACGAGAGACGTGCTGGGGACACAATAGTTATTACTATTAGCTTGTGCTGTGCCACTGTTGAGCAAAGGCCTCCCAACATGACTTCCAGACATTGCGATCTTGTGAAATATTTGGCCAGTCGTTGTTAAAGAGGTCAAGCTCATGCGGACATCTCTTCCGAGGTCTGCCGCGACGTCGCCTCGCTGTATCAGGGCTCCACTTTGTGGCAATTTTGGCCCACAGCTCATCCGGCATGCGGCAAACTAACCTTCCCCAGTCCCACTTCAGCTTAGCGGCTATTATAGCTACGTCAATAATTTGACAATTGTTATTGTAATTGTAATATTTTGCAGCGATTAATCGTTAAGTACAATGGCCACTTGCATAAAGGTTTTTTTTGTTAAACCTTTGGCCTTCCTCATGATGCTCACTATTTCTTCATCAAATTTCATCAAGACCGGCACAGCCGTTTAGTCATGCAAAGGTGACAAGCATAGATATAGAGTTACATTCGCAATTGGAATATTAGTTTGACAGTTTCCCTTCGGTTTGGTTAATTTCTGATTTCTTATACGTTCAAATAACATAGGGTTATCGCACACGTATCAGCTCGGCACCGCCTCGCCTCATCGCCACGCCACGTCGACCCAGGCACCAACCGAACGCAGGCACGCAACCGGAGGGGGATGTCGGCTGGGCGACGAATATTTTCTCACTTCTTCAATCACAGGCCGACGGAGGGGCAAGCTCGCGAGACAAGAGCGCAGCCGCGACCCGATTTGACTGCGAGTTGATCACGAATCGCATGCTAGTCCCGAGGCGCACCGATAGCGCTGTTAAGATTCTGATCAGTGTGCGTTGCAGCACAGAATAAATAATAGTACAAGTACAGAAGGATAACTGAGTACAATATAGATAGATATAGAGAATACACAGCAACTCTCGCTACAACGCAATAAAGTGCAATTTAACTCGCACAGCGCTGCGAGCTTTCAATTATATTTACCTAGAACGCGCTCACCCATTGCGTGCAGGCTAGAATGTATCACAACGCGCGAGAGCTTCCATTGCTCTAATCGTTTCAGAACCGCTCTGTCACTTTTACGCTCGGTAGGGTTGTATCAAGATATGACTAGGTACTTGCACTAGTAATTATTCTGTGATATAATATGACTTAGATATTGTAACCGAATAAACAATTATGTAAAAATGTATTATTTTATTACTTATTGTTATAAATATTGATAGATCTATTAACTACATATAATGACATTCTTATCAGAATAGACCTAGTACCTCATTATTTGATTATTTAATAATAGGTTACACTTTGATGAATAAAAGGTGCCTGTCTGACTTCGATGCTTATTAATTAATGAAAAAGAAATGGCTACCTACGTAATAAAATGTCGGTATGTAGGTATTTTACGAGATTTGTCAGACCGAATGCTATGCAGTACCTTCTAGGTTTCTCCTTGGTATTCATAATAAAGAAAAGAATAAAATTTGACAAAAACTTAATAAGCCCCCGAACGGCCCCGAAGTTTAGGTATAATATTTGTACTTGTTGCGGAGTGCGACCGCCCTGGTTGCAGTAAGGAATTTCAAACAAAGAGTACTGAACAAATGAGGCGATGCTGATCAGGTGCCGGGGTGATAAGTGTCCGACAATCTTTAATCTTTTGTTTTGCGTAGTATTCCTATTTGCCTTACTCATGAGTCGTTCCTCGAGGTCATTTGCTCTTTTGGTGGTGCGCGACAGGTCGCTCTGCATCGCGGATATTCTGTTCTGCATGCGGAGCACCAATCCCGCATCGGCGATCTATGCAAACAACAGAGAATGGTAGACCATCTATCTATGCCTGTGCGAATCGTTGATCTGACTGAGTTGATATTTAGTATTGTTTTTGTTAGCACTTGCCTGAAAGGTAAACAATTAAAGACAAAAATCTATACTTATAATAAAGCAATAAGAACGAATCATTATGTATGTACATAGAAGATAATTTAAAAAAATGGCCTAGCACTTTGTTTCTAGGTCTAATGGTCTGGGGTACTCAAAATAAGCTACTGAACATGAATATAACTTTTTTTTTAAAGTATCTTTCTGTTTGTTTGTTTGTCTGTATGTTTGTTCGCGCATCACTTATAAACTACTGGACCGATTGCGGTTTTGAACGATTGGGAACAAAAACTAATATTCATTTGAGTTGCAACGGATCTCGATATCCGATGGGAACGCCGAGCGAGATCCGTTAATTAGAAATTCTGATATCGTGATCCGATGGGAAGTACCCGTAAAAACGACCGTTCTATGGACGTTTCATGTCCGTTTAATTGGACTGGTACGTACCGGGGCCGGCCCGTTCTGCGGCCCCTGCGTGCCCGCGGACCAGTTGACGGCTTCCAAAGCAGGCCGGTTGGTCTCCACTGAACGCACTGATCCATACCCGTAGTCCTGCAATTTGAACGAATTTAATTTCAAAAATCTATTGTTCTAATAACAAGTATCAATAAAATTTACCGGTCATAAGAATTAAATTTACTGGTCATAAGAATTACATTTACTGGTCATAATAATTAAATTTACTGGTCATAAGAATTACATTTACAATGTGCAAAGAACGCCATTTTGAAAAAATCGTGAGTTTATATCTGAGGTGTGTATCACTGTGTATACACACTGTGTGTATGTGTCTGTCTGTGGCATCGTAGCTACCAAAGGAATGGACCGATTTTGATGCGGTTTTTTCTGTTTGAAAGCTGATGTGATCGAGATGGTTCTTAGATATACTTAGATATATGGGGAGGGGGAGAGAGGAGGGGGGAGAGAGGAGGAGGGGGAGAGAGGAGGGGGGAGAGAGGAGGAGGGGGAGAGAGGAGGGGAGAGGGGGGAGAGGAGGGGGGTAGAGAGGAGGGGGAGAGAGGAGGGGGAAGTGAGAAAAGCGAAAGGGGGGTGAAAATCGTAGCTTCCAAATGAATGGACCGATTTAGCTGTAGTTTTTTATGTTTGAAAGCTGGGGTGAACAAGATGGTTCATAGCTATAAATGGGAGATGAATGGAGGGGGGGGGGGGGGGGGGGCGGTGCCAACGAGTGGACCGATTTAGCTGCGGTTTTTTATGTTTGAAAGCTGAGGTATACGAGATGCTTCTTAGCTATAATTGGGGGTGGGGGGAGCGGGGGGGGAATGGGGGTTAGGATCGTAGCTCCCAAACGAATGGACCGTATTTGACGATATGTTTGAAAACTGATGTTATCGAAATGGTTCGTAGCTATACTTAGAAGAGTTAAGAAAAGAGGGGTTTAATTGTATTTTCCAAACGAACGGACCAATTTAGCTGCGGTTTTTCATGTTACAAAACTGAGGTAAACAAAATGGTTCTATAATGGGGGGGAGGGGAATAGAGGTGACGATCGTATCTCCCAAACGGATGGAACGATTTTTATGTTTGAAAACTGATGTGATCGAGATGCTTCTTAGCTATAATGGGGGGTGGGAAGTCGGGGGTTATATAATTTTAGTGCTTGTTATCTTACCTAGACCTTTTGCATAATCAATATTGTCCCACCAAAATTAGTTACTTGGTTCGATGAACAATTAATCTTTTATATAATAATTTTTCTAATGGAAAAGTTTGGGTCACGGATGAGATTCGAACTCGCATATGTATCGTCATCCAAATCTTTCCACTAGTTTCTTTGAACCCGTCTCATGGCGACGGTAGCGCTATCTATCAAACTTTAATAAATCGGTAGAGGACTTCAAAGATAGCATATGACGTACATCAACCTAGATTTGGTATGTTCAAGCTCCAATATGTAATAAACGCGATACTATAAGAAACCAGTGTAATGTTTTTTGTTTGTTTGTATAAATCGATAGAAGACTTCAGTCTTCTACGTAGTATTACGTACTTTTATACGTAGGTATAACCTATAGGTATTCCCGGTTCCATAATAAAATTTAAGAAGCATAAAAACTAAACAAGCACGGTTAAGAACCTTCACAAAAACTCGACTGCGAACAAAACTAAAAGGAGCCAAAATAAAGTGAGAATGGTTGCTAACCAACTTTAAATCATTATATATCCTAAAAGGTCCATCAAAATCAAAAATTGTAAAAGAAATCTAAGAATGTTTTTCAAATGCCTATTCAATGATACCCCATAACATAGTTCATCGACTTTTTTCATTTTTACAATATGGCGTCTGATTGTCGCCATATTGAATTTGCATTATTGTCATGTCTTTAATAGCACTCACAAGGTTAAGACAAATCGATTGACGTAAAAACCATCAAAATCGGTCCAAGCGTTTGGAGTATACAGACACAGGGTGACTTTTGAGACGGGACAGTAATGGCATGTATCTTAACCGTTATAGTTAGAGGAAAACGTTCTTCCAAGACCTAGGTCTAGTAGAAATTTTTGATCCTTCTATGAAACAGGATCGACTGGCATCAAAAAAGTTTTTGTATAAAATTACCAATTTTCTTGCTGACTGTAAATTTTTCTAAAATCTATGAATGCAGTTCAGAATATCTCAAAGAATTATGGAAGGTCTCCTAGGCACGTTTTTCTGTAACTATAACGGTTAAGGTACCTGCCCCTACTGCCCCGTCTCAAAAATCCACCCTGCATAGTGCCGCAAAGGAACAGACATACATACATAGGCTGATAAACACAACGCCCTCCGCTCAGTCGGGTAAAAACGCATAAATCATCAATGCTGCGTTTTCTTTATCGCAAGTCCAAGTTATCGTCCAAATTATTATACAAAAGATTTATGCATAGGTAATTCTAGTTTTGTATTGGTATTCATATAATACTGGTAATATGATACTATTTAGAATCAGTAGATAACTTACATCTTCGACGGTCGTCTCTTGTTGAGAATTGTTGCTGGCGTCCGACAGAGATCTTTTGTGTTCTTTCTTAGTCGCTGCAGGCGCCCTACAACAAAACATACATATATTTTGTAGGAGTTGTTTAACTTTGACTCAAAGTGATTTATTATAACAAAAAAAATAATTAGAGTTTGTTTAATCTGATAGGAGCACATATTAAAAATTGGAAAAAATAAATATGAAAAATATTATTATAATGCCGAAATATTGCATAATTTTAATGTTTAGGCTTTGTGTATTATTTGTTTGTGTTACTCAGGTTGATGTAAGGATTCTAACTTAACCCCGTACATCCAAATCTGTTCAGGCATTTAAAAGTTATGGTGGATCAAAGAAACTTACATACATACATAACCAACATACATACATGAACCCTGAAAACATTACACTCCTTTTTGGGCAGTCGTGGAAATAGGCAAAATAATAGCTTATATACAAGTCAAAATTAGCATCTGATGAACAAGGAGAAATACGTGTAATATTATAAATAGATCAAATCAATAAAATTATGTAAACCTTGAGTTTGAAAAGTAAAATTCCCTTTCACGATGATAATGAATGTTTCACATATTGTAACAAGGTAATCAAATCAAAAAATGTACTTAACTAACAAATTATCTTGTCATATTTAGTTGCATTATCATGTTGAACAAGTATCCATATCAAATTTATTATTTATAACTAGCTGCACCCCGCGGCTTTGCCAGCGTGTAAACTTTGACACCCCTGTTCACCCCTTAGTGCTGGAATCTTAGTACTCGAGAAATAGGATGCGATGACCATTCGTCACATTAGCTATTTCATCGCTAGCTATGATAGGTCACATTCATAAAACGTCACTTTGTGCATCTAGTCAGTTTCTTTTACTAGTTTCATGTTGTATTTCGACTCTTTCCCAACTCGTACGGCGCATTTTTTAAATGTACCTTAAAAGACTTAAGTGTGTCGTAGATGATTGCGTTGAAAAAAATGCTATTGACATGTCAGAATGCCTAAGCAGATTAAGAAAAATTAACTATTACAAGCGAAACCAAAGAAGGCGAAAGTATTTTTTTAATGATTGATTAAATTATAAAATGTTGTTGTACTGAGACGTCGGCGTCGGACGAGTTGGAAAGAGTCAAAACGTACAAAGTACAGCACGAAACGAGTAAAGGAAACTGTCTAGATGCACAAACTGACGTATTATGAATGATGTGACGAATGGTCATCGCATCCGAGAAATAATTACTTTTTTTTCTTTACAATAAAAATGTTTACAATTTGCTTACAAGTACCAGTAAACCTAGAAAGGTTAGTTTTAGTACTAAGGTAAATCTCTAGATCCACCGTTCTAGGCTATGCTTTGTCTGTCAGTCAGTGAATCAGTCAGTATAGTACGAACCAAACTTAATGGCGGCTGTGAAGTGCGCTGTTAGCGCGGCATCGCGCATCCCCTCACCCCTCCAACGCCCGCGCATATCTAATTTTTGCTATTGCGCAGCGCTCCGCGCCAACTTCACAGCCGCCATTAAGTTTGGTTCGTACTATAGTAGTAGTCACGGTACTGTTTTGTAGGTATAGACAGATAACGCAGTAAGTAACACAAACTCTGTACGAAAAAAAATAAAAAAGCCGGTCATGTCCGTGTCGGACATGCATAGACTTTTCCGTAGCCAGGAGCCAGAGCCCTATAGGCCAAAACATATACACACAATACGATGTCGCATCGTGTCACGTTACGACGACGTGTCGTGGATATCTACGACGTGACTCTGCTTTCTTTCAATGAAACCCCACTTCAAAGTGCCTATTTTACAGTCTACGATTGGTGTTTATATATATCAGCTATATTCTATCTATGAACTAGATTTCCACGACACGACATCGCATCGCGACACGACATCGCTACGTGACACGACATCGCTACGTGACACGACATCGCTACGTGACACGATGCGATGTGTATGTGTTACTACTACCCATCTGTGAAAACCGAATTGAGATACAAAGTACCGATTGCAATCGGTACTTAGCGTCTCAATGCGACGAGTAATCGTTAAAAACTAATTGACGGTTAAACGTACTTTGAGGAAATATTATACAGGTACAGCCTGGAATAACACACAGGATACTTTTATCCCAGCAAAACTAACCACACGGAAAAATCCACTGGCCTCAACTAGAAACAAATTAAATTAACCAAATAATAATAATGAGCTGACCTTTGCAAGGAATCGAATCGTTCTTGCAGCTCATATTGCGAAGACAGCAGTTTCTGCCGACTCTGTCTCTCAGCTTCAAGCTCTTCACTTAGCGCCTTCTTCTCTAACTCTATTTGCCTGTCTCGTTCTAGAAAAGAAGAATAATAGAGTTATTGTTTTATTCTATCTCCACCAACCACTCAACAGTTTAAACAGAAGCCCGAGCAATCGATAAGAACTATCCGACAGCTGAACGAAATTTATTTATACTTTATAGGTGGGTACTTTTTGGTCCTGGAATAACACATAGGTTACTTTTAACCCAGAGAAATGAAAACGCGGGCAAAGCAGCCACAACTAGTTCTCAAATAATATGTATTAAAATTCCAGTTCCAAGTACCATCAATCGCATGAAAAATAACATCATTCGTTGCTTGAAATGCGAATATTATTGTAATGTCACCGAGAGTTGAGCTTATGGTAACTCCAGACTATCTTCCAACCCCAACTCCAACCTCACACTGATCGTCCAACCTTTAATATGTGGAGGTTTGTGTACTCGTACGTGCGACATAGTCCAGCCGAGTTAGCTCAAGATTGTGGTGGCGGTATATCAACAACAAATCAAAGGAGTTTGATAAAGTTCTCGAACTCTCTCAAACCGACTTCTCTCACACATCGAAGGTTGGACGGTCTCGTGTTTTTTTTTTCGCGTCTCATTCATAATGTTTACAATGTATTGTTGGCTGTTTTTGAATTTTTATTCTTCAGTAGGCATAATATACTCGTAATAATTATGGGAGCTGATCAGATACAACGCGGTCCAACCGAACGATTCCGTGTTTGACCGAACGTTTGAAGTTGGTTAGTGGGTTGGAGCCGCCACCATAAATTGTTTCAGAATGTATTTTTTTTATAAAATTTACAATGCAATCTTGATTTGGTTAGCTTCCATTCAATAATTGATCAGAATTGGGGCACAGATCTCATATGTTCAGCAGTGAACGCATTTCGGCTGATCATGTGAAGGAATTAGTAACAACGAGAACACACTACTCTTTGACACTATTTACTTATTGATGTTGGGAAATAAGTACAATCAAACTCCACCTTTCCAAAACATGGCTCTAGTTTCGAATTCTTTAGTCCACGCATAATTTACTATTTGGGTCTCGTATTCTTCTTTAGTCCATTTGAGAGACTCTTTCTCATTCCCAGATTCCTTCTTTTCTTCTTCTTTAGTCATAACGAGTATTTCTTTTTTATTCTGGGCTTCTTCGTCTTCTTCTTTAGTCAACGCATGTACTTGTTCCTTATTCTGAGTCTCCGTGGTCTCTTCTTTAATCAAAGCGTCTACTTTTTTCTTTTTCTGAGCCTCCTTGGCGTCTTCTTTAGTCAACGTGTGCACTTCTTCTTCACTCTGAGCCTCCGTGGATTCTCGGTTGGTCAAAGCATATACTTCTTTATTATTCTGTGCCTCCTTGTCATCTGCTTTAGTCAATGTTAGCACTTCTTTTTTATTCTGAGCCTCCTTAGTTTCTTCTTTAGTCAACGCGTGTACTTCTTTCTTATATTGGGCCTCCTTGGGTTCTTCTTTAGTCAACGAATGTACTTCATTTTTATTCTGAAAATCCTTGGCTACTTCTTTAGTCAAAGTGAGATCTACTTTATTATTCACACCTTTCCAAAACTTAGCCCTAGATTCAAACTCCTCCGTCCAGGCATAAACTACAGTTTCAGTTTGAGCCTCTTCGTCTTCTTCTTTAATCCATGCTTTATTTTCATTCATATTCTGAGCGTCCTTTACTGCTTCTTTAGTCAGAACGTGCTTTTCTTTCTTACTATTAGCCTGATTCGCTTCTTCTTTGGTCAGCGCATAGACACCATTTTTAATCTGAGGCTCTCTTACTTCTTCGTTAGTCAATGAATCACCTTCTTTGTCATTCTGAGCCTCTTTGGCTTTTTTAATTAATACTGCCGGTGGTACCACCATTTTGGTAAAATAGTTTACATTGTATGTCAAACTTAAGTAATTGAAGCACTAATTATAAGGTAGAGCGTATTTTTTATAACTTATGTTTATTTTTTATTTTTGTCGTATGAATGTATTTTTCTTGAGCCTGTTTGTAAATAATTATTTTATACATTGCAAGACGCAACTCTTTCCTTGTACCGAAGTGTATTCCAGAGATGCTGGTTCAAGTGCTGTTAACCGTAGAATTGTTCGTTAACAAGAGATAAACAACATTAAACATAAACATTAAATTTTAAAGTAAAATAAGATTTCAACTTTTGAGTTTTACAAATCATCAGACTATTTAAATCTAGAAACACTGGTTAATCAAAAAGGTACACACAATATGTTAAAACTTAGTTTACACACAGCTTGAGTTCATTAACTATATTTCAAGTGCATTTTCACTGTTTAGTCTACTAAGGTTAGTTTATTAGGTTTGGTTTGTTATTTTTCGAGTATTTTAACATATTTTTTTAAGTCTACTGTCATTAGCGTTAGTTTAAACTTTATTGATTAGTTTTTCAACGATTCACAAGGATTGTTTATATTTTTTTAAATAGTGTGTCATTATTTCGTGTCTTTTCAGTTTATATTCAACAATTTTTACTACTTTACTTGTAGTTTTTGCTCTAATTAACCCACTGTTTGATTTGTTACTAAGTTTTTCGTCTTTTTCACTATATTTTCACCGATTTTCACTACATTTTCACGTTGTAACCTATATTGACGTGTAGGACATACCGTGGTGCTAACCTGATGACGCGATCGATCGATGATTGATACAGATAGCTAATTAGTTCGATTATGATAACAGTAAATGTTTTATATCTTATCTGGTTTTATTGAATGTCTATTATCTACGTTGGATTTTGTTTTGGTTTGAAAAGTATGTATGCAATATTGGGTACCGGTTTGAAGATAGAATAGCGAAGTTACTAGACATAATTAAGATCCAACACAATCCCGAAGACGTCCACTGCTGAACAAAGCCCTCCCTCAAACAAGACATAATTCAAAAACTGAAACCCGACTACGGTCGGGGAAAAAAATAGCCTTTAACACTCTTGTGCTGAAGACGAATCGATGAATCGTGATAGCTCGCTTGTCAAAATCGGACCAAGTTTTTAGTTTGAACACATACACCCTTCGTATGCTCGCCGTAGTCGGGTAAAAAAAATAACGTATGACACTCTATACCTGAAGACAAATCGATTGATGCCTCGCTTGTCAAAATCGGACCAAGTTTTTAGTTTGAACACATACACCCTTCGTATGCTCGCCGTAGTCGGGTAAAAAAATTAACGTATGACATTCTATACCTGAAGACAAATCGATTGATGCCTCGCTTGTCAAAATCGGACCAACAGGGGCGACGCTACGGTGGAACATCCACATACCTATATACATTTATACAATATACACAGACTGTTAAACTCATTAACGTTCCCTTGCTTCGACGTACTCTTGTAAAAAGAGGGTTAAGCAGTGTCGTGTGTTATAAACTGAATCATAATTGTGACAATTGTTCCCAACACCCTTCAGGAACAAACCCTCAGAGGGACTTACCAGCATCTTTGGCCGGGGGTTGCCCAGCAAGCGGGCGGTAGCTGATCAGTACCGATGGACCCTCCCACTGCCGTGAGTGACCACACTTAGGTGCATTTGTGCGGACTTAGAACCGGTAACTGCCACACTCCGAGTATGTTTCAGGTTGGTTCCGTGTCGGTAAAGTGGGCTCTTCACGAACAATGCATCGCCTGGGACGCAGGAAATGTAGGTTTCCCGGAGCCTACACCACCCTCTCTACCTCCCTTGCTGTTCCCACAGGAAAGTCAATACATAAGTAGCCACTTTTTTTGCAGAAGGCTGACAAATTTGGGGTAGGACCCTGCGTGCCTCACGGAGACTTCCTCCCTGGTTTAATTTTGGAATTTTCCTACTCCAAGACGGGTTGCGGACCAACGCTTACGAAGCCCATCCCTCCAATAGATCGGTCTACGTGTATGTCGTGGCAATATCGAAAATATTATCATTTCATGAAACGGTTGGCCACATAATGAAAAATAAAATGACATGAAATTATCGTTGACGTCATGAAATGGTTTGGCCAGATGAATGAATGATTAGCGTTTGACGATATAAACAGCTAAACGTACGGCTATCATGATGTGGTCAAACATTAGTAATTATATCGTAAAATAGTTACATTATCCACCGCTAGAGGCGCTAGGCGGGAAGTCCAATTTGGCCGTAATAGATTGGAAGGCGAAGGCGGGAGTGAGCTCCCGCCTTCGTTTTTTTTTTTAGTCTTGTATACCCTATATGTTTGAACACCTTTGGTATCATGAAACCCTACATTAATATATTTAATTATATGGCCAAACGTCGATTGAAACGTTTCGCAGAGACTGGTCAAATACTTGGTTGGTCAAATGCTACACAAGTCAAAAGCTAGTCAATTTCGCAATTCGTCAAAGCAGTTATTCGTCAAAACCCTTAATTCGTTAAATACCTGATTTGTCAAGTCATTGTACAATCGGACACGACCGGCAATTGTAATTTTCAGAGACAAAGTAACCTACAGCTAAATGGCCGTGGGGTAATTTTATCCATGACAGCTCTACCATTTAATAATATTTAGTTACTAGCTGCGCCCCGCAGCTTCGCCCGCGAGCTTTGCCATCCCCGTCACTCTTTTAGGAATGAATTTTCAACAAAGAAAAAAACACTTTATTGTACCCCTGCTGCCTCTTTGACACTTGCCCTGCCCACAAGCCTGTCTCTTTGACATCTGTCACTTTGACATCTGTCACTTTGACATCTGTCACTTTGACATCTGTCACTTTGACATCTGTCACTTTGACATCTGTCACTTTGACATCTGTCACTTTGACATCTGTCACTTTGACATCTGTCACTTTGACATCTGTCACTTTGACATCTGTCACTTTGACATCTGTCACTTTGACATCTGTCACTTTGACATCTGTCACTTTGACATCTGTCTCTTTGACACCTGCCACTATTGTGTGTAAGTTGCAATTCCCATACAAAATTAATTTTGTGGTTTTTTTTTTTCTAAATAGGGATGAAACGTAGTCAAGTCCTATTCTGTACCCCTAACAACGTGTATGCAAAATCTCATGGTGATCGGTTGATTGGTTAATGCGTGAGAGCGTAAATGTGAATCAAACAAACTCACTTTCGCATTTATAATATTAGCAGGATTTTATTTTTAATAATATTTAGTTACACTGCGTTATTTCAAGTTTCAGTATTTAAAAGCTGAAGTATTTGAAGAAGAAGAGAAGACGTTGTTGCGTGTAAAATTTTCCTATAATTTTCATTTCTTGATCTGTACAAAGCGTGATCGACTAATATCTAATTTGACGAGCTAAGGATTTGACGATTTATGAATTTGACGAATCTATTATTTGTCTATTTTTGGATTTGACCAGTTTCTAATTTGACAAATTAAGCTTTTGACTTGTATAGGATTTGACCAATCAAGTATTTGACAAGTCTCTGCGAAACCGATTGAAATAACAATAAACGTTGATGTTTCAACAATATGGTCAGTTTTAGCTGGTTGTTTCATTCAAGAAATTATCGACCATTTCCTTAAACGATTAATTCTACGATATCGCCACGACATGAACAAGTCCTCAAATTATGTTAACGTGTATAACGTGTGGTGCCCGGCTTAGCAATAGGACCAACCATAAAACGACTACTGCGATAGTAACAGATATCTCCACTTATGAGAGCTCGTTGTGGCGTTCTATGCGGAAGGCCGATGTTCAGATGAGACGTTTACAGACTGACGATGATATACCCAAAGAAGACTTACCTTCAATAGCCAACTCATAACGCTCCTTGGAACTCCTCAATTCATTTGCCAACTTCTCACTCTCTCCCTCCCACGCCTCTCTGTCCTTGTTGTATTTGTCTTCTATCTCTTTTTTCTCTTCTTTAAGCCGCCTGTTGCTGTCCCTCTCGCTCGCCAGTTGTACTTGCAGAGCTATTATGAGGCTGTCTTTTTCTGTGTTGTCCACTTTGAGAGATTTGGATTCGATTTCTACTATTTTAAGGAGTTCTACTTTGGCCCTGTAAGAGAAAATAACATGAACTCAAATATCTATGACTAATTGCTAAAAGAAGCTTCATAAAAAGTAACACAGCAACAAGTATTATTATGTATTCTGTGGTATAATGGACGGTCTTATCGCTAGTAGCTTATCGTTATAATATATAACGGCTTATACAAGAAGTAGATTCTCAATTCGGCTGTATGTTTTTATTATAACACACACATATATTATGATAATTCTCGTTTTATATGAAAGGGTACATCTTCAGTGTAGTCCAATATAAACTTCATCAAAATTGGTTTAGTATAACTATTTTTTTCAGTAAATCCATTTCAAGGCGTTTATTTTATATTAAATAATCATTATGTTAGCTAAATTTTTAAAGCAAGGCCTTTTTAGTCTTATCACACAATAAATTATAGTACAATTACAGAAGGATAACTGAGTAAAGTCATTTAAATAAATAGCGACTCTCGCTACAACGCTATAAAGTGCAATTTAACTCGCACAGCGCTGCGATCTTTCAATTATATTTACCTAGAAGGCGCTCGCCCATCGCGTGCAGGCTAGAATGCACCGTATCACAACGCGCGAGAACTTCCATTGCTCTAACCGTTTCAGAATCGCTCTGTCCCTTTTTCGTTCGGTAGGGTTGTAGTAAGATATGACTAGGTACTTGTACTACTAATTATTCTGTGATATGTTATGACTTAGATATTGTAACAGAATAAATAAGTAATAATGTATTATGTTATTACTTATTATTATAAATTAAAATAGTTCTATTACATACAATGACATTCTTATCAGAATAGACCTACTACTTCATTTTTACTACCTAGCTATCCCGTTTTCAAAACGCCGATAATTTTAGTGAGATACCTACCTACGTATAAGTGTCGTTGGTTGATTATGATTATATCCTATAGGTATTGCACTTTGATGAATAAAGGTGTCTGAAATCCTTGCTTTATAATGAGTGAAAGTCGTCATTTCTATCACTATTCAAACAGCCGAATGCTATGCAATACCTTCTAGGTTACTTCTTGGTACTCATAATTAAAACACGAATAAAGTTTGTCAATAACTTTACGTAAGTAGGTACTTTATCGCTAAGTACAAGGCGCGCGACTCATCGAGCGCACGCTTGACACTCGACTGAACGGACCCGAATATTGCGCCCTCGAATGTATTTGTACTTAATGCGGAGTGCGACCGCCCTGGTCTTATGTTGCTTATAATTAGAGAAATCCTCTTACAATTTTGATACGACTATTACTCAGCTGTAGCTAGATTATCTGTATATTTTTCTTGGCATTAATCATCACGCTGCGATGATCAGGAGCAGAACAGCGATAATTTTAATAACTCTGATTTTACTCGTATCAGTGATGGTGCATGCTTAGACTGTTTTAATATTTTTCCAAAAAAATGTATTACCGACGACTCGAACCCGAACTATCCGTGCCTCTGTGTGATTTTAACCAATTAAGCCACCGTAACCACTACATCGCACTTCAAATTCTTCATTCATTTTATTTTTTCCGATTGGCGACGGTAACGCCATCTATTGACAACCATCTATATAATCAATCTATAAAAAAAAAACCTGTTCACCCTCTTAGGAATGAAATTTCAAAATTACCTCCGTAGTGCACTCCTAGCGTACTCAAGGAATATTTCCTCCAAATTTCAAATCTTTAGGTCCACCGGTTTATGCTGTGCGTTGTCCGTCAGTCAGTCAGTATGACCTGATACTGTTTATTTAATTACATTAGAGTCGTTAAGCCATGTCAGAGGTCCTCGGGCGGCCTGACAAATTCTGACACAGAGTCCATCACTACCCCATATGACAAACAAACTGAATTTTTCAACCAACAGATCTATGATATGACTTGACAATTCAATCTTCTTCAACTTCTGCTGTGCATTGCCTGTCAGTCAGTCAGTATGTCACGGTACTAGATATAATATTTTTAATAACCTATTCAAGAACTTACTTAAGGTCCACAATTTGCGTTTGTAACGGTCCAATCTTCTTGGACTTCTCCTGTGCTGCTTCTAGCCTCTGCTGCAAGCTGATGATCTTGTTCTCGAGGCCCTTGTTGAGGGTCTTCACGTGGTCCAGGGAGCGCGCCTCGATGCGCAGCCGCTTGTACATGCGCCGCGCCAGGAACCGACGGATCTGAGAACGTGGCATACGTTTATTTATCTACGCTCATATCGTAAAATCCGAATTAATAACTCACAAATTGCGGCATAATAACATACAAGTACTTTAAGCACGGCACGTCTCTAATAGGAAAAATATATATTTTAGCACTGTTTTTTGAACTAAACAATGCTTTAATTATTATTTTTCTCATTATATCACAGTTATGGCCCCGACCAACGAGGGTTTTGCCTATTTTTTCTCCATAATAGTACAGTTTGTTGACCCGACCAAGGAAGTTTTAATTCGGTGTGGCCCTTTATTATTTATGGCGGCGCATGCTAAAGCATATGCGCGCACATTTTTAGAATAAATGGACATAGATTTGCCGCCGTTAGAAATATATTTTCAAGTGTAATTTATGTAATAAATTGTGAAAGTTTTTGGGTTAAAAAAATGGATGCTAGTGATACAGATGAAGATTTGATGCCAATTTGATGCCACCAAATATCCTCGACGTGGCTACAAAAATAACCCATGATTTACTCCCAAATCAAGGAGAGCATACGACAAAACCTACAAAGAATCTTTGGAGTGGAAAATTGAAAATAAAGTTATTTTCAGAAAACGTGATGCTACTCGTAAAATACAAGTTCAGGGCTTCTTTATGGGTAAAATACTCAAAATTTTCATAACTATTATAAATAAACCTTTTACCTTTGTTAATCACTATTGTTTTATTTCAAAATAGATGTTAGTGAAGATAAAGTAGTGTATGTAACTACTGTGTTTTAATACTAGTGTTTTAATAACCCCTATTATATTACAGTTGCATAAACTACTATCAAATACGATGTCAGCAGCAGTTTCCTGTAAAGTATCAACAACTACTGCGATCACCAGCCGCCGCCGAGCGTGCTGGTTATAGCAAGACCGCCTTATATCGGGGAGGGTTAATCATGATGTGATGTGAAGTGATGATTGACTTGGCTAAACAAACCCGAGTTTCATATACTTACAGCTGCTTGAGCTACGATGATGTGTCGTCTCATCTTCCTGGCTTTCTGTCGGGCGAGGTACCCGCGAGCGTAGCGCTGCACGGCTATCACCTGATAACGATAAAATAAGAAGAAAATCAATATTTATTTAACTCTTGACACGTGGACATTTGCGTCGTTACAAAGTACTAACCGCGAACCTAACTTACCGCGAGTAATCTCTCCTTGTCTTTGTACAGCCTCCTAGCAAGCATCCCTCTCGCTCGCGCCTGCAGCCCGACCGCTAGCTTTCTCAGCCGCTGGTACTTGACTCTCGCGAGCCAACCGCGGATGTTGCGCTGCAGTTTGATCGCAGCGCGGTTGCGCCGGATTTGTTGAGTATTTACTAATACAAACCGCGAGTATTCTCTTCTTGTCCTTGTACAGCCTCCTAGCAAGCATCCCTCTCGCTCGCGCCTGCAGCCCGACAGCTAGCTTTCTCAGCCGCTGGTACTTGACTCTCGCGAGCCAACCGCGGATGTTGCGCTGCAGTTTGATCGCAGCGCGGTTGCGCCGGATTTGTTGAGTATTTACTAACACATACCGCGAGTATTCTCTTCTTGTCCTTGTACAGCCTCCTAGCAAGCATCCCTCTCGCTCGCGCCTGCAGCCCGACAGCTAGCTTTCTCAGCCGCTGGTACTTGACTCTCGCGAGCCAACCGCGGATGTTGCGCTGCAGTTTGATCGCAGCGCGTTTGCGCCGGATTTGTTGAGTATTTACTAACACATACCGCGAGTATTCTCTTCTTGTCCTTGTACAGCCTCCTAGCAAGCATCCCTCTCGCTCGCGCCTACAGCCCGACAGCTAGCTTTCTCAGCCGCTGGTACTTGACTTTAGCGAGCCAACCGCGAATGTTGCGCTGCAGTTTGATCGCAGCGCGGTTGCGCCGGATTTGTTGAGTATTTACTAACACATACCGCGAGTATTCTCTTCTTGTCCTTGTACAGCCTCCTAGCAAGCATCCCTCTCGCTCGCGCCTGCAGCCCGACAGCTAGCTTTCTCAGCCGCTGGTACTTTACTCTCGCGAGCCAACCGCGGATGTTGCGCTGCAGTTTGATCGCAGCGCGGTTGCGCCGGATTTGTTGAGCTTTGCTGTAAATAAAAGTAGAGTAGTGAAGGCCTTGGTGAGTTTGTTTCAAAAAATCGACATAGTTTTTAAATTTCTTGTCAAAAAAATGTAATGTAAAAGGGAAAACGTATGTACATGACTTGATGAAGACTACTATAATATTTAAATTGATAAGGAATTATTGGGATTGGATTTGGGAGAGGCCTATGTCCAGCAGTGGGATGGTAATGATAAATTCAATTCTGTACAAAGAGCGTCTCGAAAATTACATGATAACAAAAAGAAGTTTAAAAACTGTTACAAGTACACATCAAATTTCGCAAAATTTAAAAAAAAAAAGACATTTTCCGACTTTCCACTTTTTTATTTGGCCGATTTTCGCTGAGTTATTACTAAACAGAAAAAAAAACAGACAGACCAGCAGACGCTTTTGGAAACTTTATATAATTATGTAGATATTTGGGAATATAACCGATTTTGAGCACCCATGCCAATAATCGAGCCTTTTAGTTGCTAATCAAAAGTGATTCAGCTATGGTGTCTGGGTGGTAGGTGTCTGGGACGTCAGTACAGAAAGTTGCTAGAAAAAGTAGGAAAAGTAAAAAAACTGGCCAAGTGCGAGTAGAACTCACGTGAAAATTGAGTACCATGGAATATATTATCTTACAATATTGAAAGATTTACCATGTTATTTTAAGACCATAGAATTCTTATACTGAGGTTTTTCTGTATCTATAAGCATGAACTGATTCGTTTTTTTTTTTATTTTGTCTCCATAGATTCAAAGATAAAGAGCTAAAGGGGGAGGGGGTGGGGGAGAGAATTTTCAACTATTTTCTTAGATAACTACATAACATTCTAATTTTCCCCCACATTCAAAATTCATTTATTTACGTTACACAGAAATTCATAATGTGTACCAAAATTTCAACTAAATTGGTCCAGTAAATTCGGAACAAATTGGATAGCACAGACAGACAGATAAACGAGTGATCCAATTATGGTTCCTTCTTTGAAGAAAATAGAAGAAAAAAGTTTTTATTAGCACAACAAATAAAATATACAAAAATATAATTAGTACGTACTGTTACACTGCGCATATTGCTGACCTAAGGGATAACCCCCAATAACCATTCAATTCACTGTCAGCAATATGCAAAGGTATATAATCCGCGGTTTATACTATTCGAGGCTTTTTTCCTTAATCGCTCTCTGAAGCCACCTGACTACGGACCCGGTCTTAGGCCTGCCGGTCAGCTTGGACTAAGCATAGTCAGGTGGAACCTCTGCCCAAATAGACAGAAGTGCAGCAACAATTACAGTATCGTAATTGTTGTGTTAGTTATTAAGACTTGTTGAAGTAAAATAAAAATAATGTTAGTGTGTGCCCGAAAAGTTGTTTTTTTTTAAGATCAACTAATAGGCCCACACAACATTTGGTGTCAGAATCAAAGGGGATCTAGTCCCTTGGCCGCCCTTCCCTGACGAGGTCGTCCTTCTTCAAACAAGTCACTGCTGCCCCTGCCGCCTGCTGTCTACTGCCACCCTGTCCTTCTGGAGGACCTGGTGCTGTTCAGCTGCCTGTCACCGCTGCTGCTTGAGCTCCGCTGTGCTTGAGGCTTTCTGCCCGAGTGCCGAGCCAGCTCAGCCCCACCACCACCAGCTCCACTGTTTCTGGTCTTCGACCAGACGCCGAGCATACCCGCCTGCTGCCCGAGCTCCATCTGCCCTTGGTCACGACGGACCGAGAGCCGAGCCATCATCAGCCAAGCAGAATCCAAGACGAGTCGACCCGGTGGACAACAAAGTTCATCGCTCCGTGCCAGACCCGCCGCACGCTACCCGAAAACGCTGACGCGCAACTACGTGTCTGATGCCGACCTACTTAATCGCATTCTTGTGAGTGACTTTTGTACATTTTATAATCGTTATATTGCTATTTCTTGTGTCAGTAATTATCATTGCAAACAATAATGTCTGTAGATAAAACTAAAGTAGAGAGGCTCTCTCTACCTAACCAGGCAATAATGGAAAACATTCAATTCAATGTCCTGATGAAGTTTATCAAATCTTTCGATGGAGATAGACAAAAACTATCTCCTTTCATTAAAAACTGCGATAATGCGATAAACCTAGCTTCAATTTCCCAAACAGACTTACTGTTTAAATTCATATTGTCGCAATTAGAAGGCAAAGCCGAATTAGCTTGTTCCCTTAAGGTTTTTGATAACTGGCAAGACCTGAAATTATTTCTGAAGGCTACATTTGGTGAAACAAAACATAGAGATCACCTCTTGTTAGACCTTCAAAATTGTAAAATTATATCATCAGAGTCGGTTTCACAGTACAGCCTTCGATTAGAAACTTGCCTAACTCGCCTACAAACTGACATTGCCCATTCCACACGCGAACAAGACGAACTGAAAGGTCGTATAGCCAGTACTGAAGACTTAGCCTTACATACCTTCCTACTAGGTCTCCCAAGCTATATCTCCACTATCGTTAGATGTAGGAATCCGTCAAATTTACATGACGCGATTAATCTTGCGATACAAGAGGAGAAGCTGCACAATTATGTCCAGTCCACAAAACATACTGAACTGAGGTCTAGTAAAATATTGTGCAGAACCTGCGGTAAACCAGGACACTCCGAAAGGAGTTGTTTCCTCCAGCGACGCCCTATTCACTCAGTATCGCAACCGCATCACCCAATGCCAGCAACTTCCAACTCACCACGTCATGCTAATTCAAATTCAATAATTTGCAGATACTGCAAAAATATTGGCCACGACATATCAGAATGTCGTAAGCGCCAATATAATAATAATGCACGTCAAAGACTACAACCGAACTCTTCTCAGTCTCAAAATAAAGTCCATTATTATAACGAAGTTTCCGACGACTATAAATCAGATAGTGATTTAAACTAGAGAAGATTCCGGTTGCACGTCGTTCGGAATCATCTACACAAACCGACGTGACATACAACAGATCAATTAATGAATTTATTTCCATGTCCTCTGTATCCGCTAACCCTAATCTTCTTTTCAGAAATTCTATCTCGACACAACCTAAACCAGACTTGACTCAATCTCGTACTTACTCGACTCAATCTCTTACTAACTCGACTCAATATCATACTAACTCGACTCTATCTTATAAAAATCCGTCTCTATCGTCTCAGTCGTTTAAATTGACTCAATCTCATAAGAAAATGTCTCTATCGCCTCAATCATCTCAATCGCCTCAATCGTCTCTATCGCCTCAATCGTCTCTATCGCCTCAATCGTCTCAATCGCCTCAATTGCCTCAACCGTCTCAATTGTCTCAAGCGCCTCAATCGTCTCAATCGTCTCAATCCTGTCAATTGCCTCAATCGTCTCAATCGTCTCAATCGTCTCAATCGCCTCAGTCGCCTCAATCGTCTCAGTCGCCTCAATCGTCTCTATCGCCTCAATCGTCTCAATCGCCTCAGTCGCCTCGATCGTCTCTATCGCCTCAATCATCTCAATCGTCTCAATCGCCTCAATCACCTCAATCGCCTCAATCGTCTCAATCGCCTCAATCGACTCAATCGTCTCAATCGTTTCAATCGAAAATTATAAACTCTTCTTCTAAATCCCCGAACCGTAAACAAACAAACTCTACACACAAGTCTACCAAGTCCACTGAATCTTCTAAGTCAAATAAATCTACCAAGTATTCTAAGTTTACCAAACCCACTGAATCTTCTAAATACAAGCATTCAAACTTGCATTCAAAGCCTAACATCCAGTCCCATCACCCTATCCCAGACTCCAGATCATATCAAGCTGTTTACGAAATCAAATATAACAAGAAGGTCCATCTACCTCATGTATATGTCAGATCTCAGTACTCCGATAAGCCACTGGTGCTCTTAGTAGACTCTGGTGCTGCTATATCTCTTCTAAAAAAATCTTCCTTGCAAGCCGAACCAGAATTGATACCAAAGGTGATCAAATTCAAAGGCATTGATAAAAAGGCTGACTATATTGAAAGTTTTGGACAGTTCAAATTTGATATCAATTTTTCAGATCACACCATCCTCGGTGTTTTTAATTTGATACCAGACTCCATCGACATAAACTTTGATGGAATCATTGGTAGCGACTTTATGAAATCTGTAAATGCAAAAATTGACTATGAGAGTAACGTTCTAAGTATTGGCAATCACTCCTTACTTCTACATTTCACAAATCCTGAATATACTATTCCTGCTCGATCTGAAACCATTATCGAATGCAATGTTTCTAATCCCAAAGTGTCCATTGGTTTCGTTGAAAAACTTGAAATCCAAGAAGGTGTTTTCATATCAAACTGCCTTGTCTCAGTCAAGCCAAATAATCATGTTAATGTCTCAGTTCTCAATACCACTGAGTCTGACGTCATAATAAAATCTCTTAGTGTCGAGCTCAATCCTTGTGATCTTCCTGATGTGACTCAAATTGGCCATATTGGTCCTGTTTCTCAATCTCCCAATAGAATCAGTAGAGTTAAAGAACAAATCAGATCTGTCCATCTCAATGCTGAAGAGTCCCGAGTATTACACAATCTATGCACGGAATACTCTGATCTTTTTCACCTTGATGGAGATTCTTTAACATGTACTAATACTTTAGAACATGAGATTAAAACTACCAATTCTCAACCAATCCATACCAAGACTTATCGATATCCTGAAGTTCACAAAGAAGAGGTCAACAAGCAAATTTCAAAAATGCTTGATCAGAAGATTATTAAGCCTTCCAATTCTCCATGGTCCTCCCCCATCTGGGTAGTTCCCAAAAAACAAGACGCTTCCGGCCAAAAGAAATGGCGTATCGTAATCGATTATAGGAAGCTCAACGACGTTACGATAGGTGATGCATATCCTATTCCTAATATCAACGAAATCCTTGACCAGCTAGGACACAGCAAGTACTTTTCCACTCTTGATTTAGCCTCTGGCTTCCACCAGATTAAGATGAATGAAGCTGACGCAGCGAAAACGGCTTTCTCTGTCCCTAATGGCCATTTTGAATACACCAGAATGCCATTTGGTCTGAAAAATGCGCCTGCAACCTTTCAAAGACTGATGAATACAGTCCTCTCAGGTCTCCAGGGCTTACACTTTTTTATATATCTTGATGACGTCATCATATATAGTCACGATCTGTCCTCCCACGTCGAAAAGCTGGAGCTTGTTTTCAAAGCCCTAAGACAACATAACCTCAAACTCCAACCAGATAAATGCGAATTTCTCCGTCGTGAGGTCGCTTATCTTGGTCATACTATTACTGACAAAGGCGTCTCTCCCAATCCGGATAAAGTCAAAGCTGTTGCCTCCTACCCTGTCCCCAAAAATCCGAAACACATCAAAGCGTTTCTTGGCCTTGTAGGCTATTATCGGAAATTCATAAAAGACTTTTCCAAAATTACCAAACCTCTGACTTCTCTCCTAAAGAAAGACTCTGAATTCATCTGGTCCAAAGATCAAATTCAAGCATTTGATACTCTTAAATCCTTATTGACTAGTGCTCCTATACTCCAATACCCTGATTTCTCCAAAGAATTCATCCTCACCACCGATGCATCCAATCATGCCATAGGCGCTGTCCTTTCACAAGGTGAAATAGGTAAAGACCTTCCCATTGCCTATGCCTCGCGAACCTTAAATAGTGCTGAAGGAAACTACAGTACTACAGAGAAAGAACTCTTAGGTATAATTTATGGTGTTAAAACATTCAGACCCTATCTCTACGGTAGGAAGTTCAAAATTGTCACGGACCATCGTCCTCTTGTTTGGTTGTTCAATTGCAAAGACCCAAGTAGTAAACTTGTTCGCTGGAGACTAAAACTCGAAGAGTTCGACTACGAAATCTTATATAAACCAGGTCGAATAAACTCAAACGCTGACGGTTTGTCTCGTCCTCCAATCAACGCCATCGACGACATTGACGTTAACTTAACTATTAACCTGACCTATGAATCTTTCCTAAAGTCCCGTTCCAGTCCTACTGCATCTGATACTCAAATCGTTGAACATAATCAAAGTCTCTTAAAAACTTCGTGTTCTGCTATTGCCTATCCAACTTCCATAGTTCAAATCTTTATTGTGAAGACATTCTTGAACTTCTAGAAGACAAAGAAGACTTCATAATGTCTGAAAAGGAACTAAACCGTGTTAAAGTTTCCAAAGTCAACAATAAAACTTTCTTCCATCTCTTTACGAAAGTACATCATTTCGACTCTGCATCTTACAAAGATGTTTTTACTGTTCTCAAAGAACTACGTAATCAACTGATAATTTTCTATCCCAATGTCAAAGAAGTTTCTATATCAGATTTTACCAATCCCTTCGATAAACTGAAATTCATGCTCATTTACGAAATAATTACTTACCTCTTTAACAAGACTAATATCAAGATCAACCTTTACCATAATAAGGTCATATATCCTTCTCCAAACGAAATCCCTACCATTCTCAAAGACAATCACGACTCTCCTATCGGTGGTCATGTAGGTACAGCCCGTATGTACAACAAACTTAAAGATTTGTACTACTGGAAGAACATGAGATCCGAAGTTGAGTCCTATGTTAAACATTGTTCTCAGTGTCAACAAAATAAAGCTTTAAGAGCTACTAATAGAGCTCCCATGGAAATAACTTCCACATCTCACGAACCCCTTCAAAGAATTGCTACTGATATCGTTGGCCCATTACCAGAATCTGGCTCTGAAAAGTACAGGTACATCGTTACTTTTCAAGATGACCTAACTAAGTATTCAATGGCCTATCCTATTGTTCATTCTACCGCCGAACAAACTTCCAACTGTCTCATCAAATTCATTTCCCATTTTGGTATTCCAAAAATTCTCCTGTCTGATCAAGGTGTCCACTTCATTGCAGAAGTTTACAAGCAGATCACTTCTCTCTTTAAGATAAAACATCTTTTTTCATCTCCCTACCATCCTCAAACGAATGGTGCTCTTGAAAGGAGCCATGCTACTCTCAAGGAATACCTAAAATCCTACGTCAACGAGAACCAAAACGATTGGCACAAGTTCCTTCCTACTGCTCTTATATCCTACAACTCAAACGTCCATTCTTCGACTCACTTTACTCCCCACGAACTATTATTTGGTTGCAAACCTCATATCCCAAGTTCAATATACGACATTTCCCCTGACGTCACTTACCCCGATTACATCAAGAACTTGAAACACAAACTCACTATGTCCCGAAACTTAGCTCGAGAAAACATTCTTAGAAGTAAAGAAAGGTCAAAATCATACTATGACAAACATACCCGCAAAGTATCATACGATGTTGGAGAAATGGTTTACGTGAAATGGCATCATAGGCTGCGTAAAGCATTATCCCCAGTCTGGAAAGGCCCGTACAGAATCGTCAAAGTTCACAATAATCATAACGTCACGATCCTCATTAACCGTAAACACATGCGCTACCATTTCGATGAAATCAAGCTTGCTCATGAACATTCTCTTGCAGGGCCCTCGGGCCAGGAATAATGACCTATCCATTAAACCTGACGACCCCGATCATCAATAGCCCTGGTCTCTACTTCGACCCCATCGGAACAGTAAAATATCATAACGATTTCTACAATGTCATAACCTTCTCCGATGTTTCATATTTCAAACCACACCTCGACATTCTCAAATACAATCTAGATACTTCCAAATTAATTTGCTCAACTTATCCTTCATATCAAATGCGTTTAGACTGCAATAACATTTTAAGTCCCATTCAGCTATTCCACGAATTGTCTTCTAATTCCAACAATATGAATCGTAACTTTCCTGTCTCAGTTTCCATTGACAACATTCACACTTTTCTTGATATCGCAGATGTCGCATCCTTTGCTGTTGATAATAAAATCGTATTTGTTATAAAAATTCCCTTAGTTTCACTAACCGAATATAATCTATTTCATGTCTATGCTCTTCCAACTCCACATGATGTTCTAAATCCAAATACTTTTGCAATGATAAGTCCAAACACAAAGTTTTTAGCAATAACTGACGATAAATTAACGTATTCTATGTCCAATGACTTAAGTGAGTGTAAAGTGATCCTTAATAACTACTATGTGTGTAAACTGAACAATATTGAATCTAGCGTCTCTAACCCTACTTGTGAAGTGTCTATCATAACGGAACACATACGTGAAATTCCCAGTTCTTGTAATTATAAACTAATTTTAGGTAGCATAGATATATGGCAAAAGATAACCAATAATAGATGGTTATATGTACAATCTGATATAACTAAATTAACTGTTAAATGTAAAGAGTATATCCACGACTACGATATAGTTGGTTCAGGTAGTCTTACAGTTCCTAAAAACTGCAAGGCGTATCATAAACTACTTCAATTTCTTCCTTCAAATGAATTTACGTTAAGTATACATTTACCTTCTCCTAACTTCAATATAATCGAGGATGACTGCTGCTCTAGACAAAAATTTAATAAGAGCATTCCATTTCTTACTCCAGTAAAATTATCGCATATCAATCTGGATTCACTGCAGTACGCCTCCCATAAACTTGATCAAAGTGTTGACGAATTAGATAAAATTCAGAACCAACCATATCATATAACTTATGGATATTACTTCAGTTTCCTTACAACTCTCCTTTCCATTTCTGTATTTTCCTATATTCTGTACAAATTATATCGTTGCTTTTGTACAAGTAACGACGCGAAAGCTAACTGTTGCATTCAAATATTCAACAGTTGCAATACTAAGTCGAATACTAGAGTCAAAAGTAAAACTAGTATTGAAATGACAGATGTTGAACTCAGTTCTGAAGATTCATCACCATCTCCTAAATCTTTCAGAAGAAATCTAAACTTGTAAATTTAATTAACTAATTCCTAATCTTAATTTCTATTACTTAGTTCTAGATCGTAAACTTATTTCCTAATCCTTAATCCTAATTACTAAATCTTAATCCTAAATCCTTATTCAAGATTTATTTACTAAGTTCTATTTCTTTTTACACATTTTATACAATGTCCTAATATTAATTATTTTCTAAGTGTAATCAAATGAATTGTCTAACCTGTTTTACATGTTTCAGTAATCAATGTAAAATTTTCATATTGATTGTTATGTTTAACTGTGTACTCCACTGCTATTGTGTTTTGTCTAATTTTATCCTTGTGTTTATTGTAACCATTACTGCTACTACTGTATATTGTATTCTATTTTGTTTTCTATATTGTACTACGTTCTGGTTTCTGCACTTCAGTCGTCTTTATATTTTGTTTTCCATTTCAAGTCAATTACAACTTCCTTTCAATTTCTACCTAGCTCCTCCATTTCTACTCACATCCTTATTTTATTTTGGATGTTCCGTTTTAAAGGAGGAAGGTGTTACACTGCGCATATTGCTGACCTAAGGGATAACCCCCAATAACCATTCAATTCACTGTCAGCAATATGCAAAGGTATATAATCCGCGGTTTATACTATTCGAGGCTTTTTTCCTTAATCGCTCTCTGAAGCCACCTGACTACGGACCCGGTCTTAGGCCTGCCGGTCAGCTTGGACTAAGCATAGTCAGGTGGAACCTCTGCCCAAATAGACAGAAGTGCAGCAACAATTACAGTATCGTAATTGTTGTGTTAGTTATTAAGACTTGTTGAAGTAAAATAAAAATAATGTTAGTGTGTGCCCGAAAAGTTGTTTTTTTTTAAGATCAACTAATAGGCCCACACAACAGTACGTACGTCCGTATTTTCATGCGGTCGTACGGATCCCTATAAATGAAAAGGTATAATTAGTTACCGCCTAGCGAGGAATCCCCTCGCCCGCGCCTGCAGCCCCCTGATGGCGGCGGAGAGCCGCAGGTACTTGCGGCGTGCGACGAACCGCCGCACGCAGCTCTGCACCTGCACGCAGTACTTGCGTTGGATGTCCGCGCGGATTTTCTCTAAGTAGGCCACCTGGGAACGAAAGGGTACAGTTGGTTTTAAACTGTCGAGTGTCTGGAATCCAGAGGTAAATACCTCAATGTGAAAATCGAAGATATATCGTCCAAATACGCGAGGTGATACTGTTAGTGTTGTGTGAACAATGATACTGGTGTCGCGCATAATATAGAAAGTGTGAACAATGATACTGATGTCGCGCGTAATAAAAGAGTAAGAAAGTGTGAATAATGATACTGGTGTCACGCGTAATAAAAGAGTAAGAAAGTGTGAACAATGATACTGGTGTTGCGCGTAATACAAGAGTAAGAAAGTGTGAACAATGATGTTCAATGATACGCGAGTTCGAATCTCGTCCGTGACCCAAATTTTTCCATTAGAAAATTATTTTATATATATTTACGCTAAGCAGGCGTTAACTGATATAAAAAATCATAAAAATATAGATTTGGGAGGCGTTATCTTTCAGACAAGAAGTTAATATTAGCCGTTTGATTGGTAGTACGTAATACTACCAATAGATAGCGTTACCGCCCCCATAAGACGGGTTTTAAGAAGCTAGTGGAAATATTTGGATGACGACGCATAGGTCTCGGTGGTCGTGTGCCGCGCTGAGGCACAGTATGCGAGTTCGAATCTCGTCCGTGACCCACATTTTTCCATTAAAAAATTTCATTTGTTTTTCATTTACAAACCTATAATTTATTTGTCGTATGAGGTAGTGCTGGCCTCTGGTATCAGAATTTTTTAAACCACCCGAAGGCATCTAACATGGCTTAACGATAATTAAAAATCAATAACAACCGGGACCGATAGCTTAACATACTCTCCGAAGCACGGAGCCATGGAAATCAGCACATAATTAAAAAAAGTTATAATTCAGCTTGCAAGATTTGACCTAAAGAAACATACATACATACATTGCAAATTGAAAAGCCGAGGACCGAACCCGGTGTTGTTGGATTCTAACTTGCACTAGTATACCGCTTGGCTATCATAACTCTTAAAAACTTAATACTTATTTTCCAAATTTATCATATTTTATACTTCCACAAAAAATTGTGCACATTGATATTTTTTAAGATATTCAACATTTCCTATTACCAACTATATATTTAGCGGTTAATGAAATGAGTCTTACAGCTATACAAATACGGTCTTGAAGTACGTAACCTTGAACATGGGAGGCATGTTTGACACCTTGTTTCTTTCTTTCTTTTATTTTCTTGACACTGCGCAGTTTGTAGTGCCCCTGCCTGCTAAGCTTAGTGTCCCAGGTTGGAATCCTGGCCGGGACAAACATTTGTGTGAAGATAAATGTTTGTTCTCGGGGTTTGTGTGTTTGTGGTGTGTTGATATGTGTGTCCACAGGGAATCCTAGTATGAGTATGCAAAGGTTTTTATTTATTTACCTGTCCAGCTCTGAAGAATATCTTGGTAGCTCCGAACTGATATTTGTCTCGGTCCTTGAGGTGTCGCGCCAGTATGCGCTGACACGTAACCTTGATGTTAGCGCGGTCCGTCTCTTTTTGTAAGCAGAGCAGGCGATATCTGTGACGGTAAGTGTTTCATTCAACAGAACGAAGACATTTAAAAGATGAAAATATAAAATGGGCATTTTCTAAGCATGCATGATTCACCGTCAACCGCGTCATCGTTTATCATCAAGAACACTGCAGTTAAATTATTTTCGGGCATTGAAATAAAACAATTCTAAAGGCTTCAGCACATTAAAAGCATGTCAGAATACTTCCCATCAGATCTCGATATCAGAATTTCTAATCAACTGATCTCGCTCGGTGTTCCCAACGGATCTCGAGATCCGTTGCAACACAAATAAGGGGAACGGGTTGAAGTCGGGCCCGCGCAATTTATATTACTATGGCCGTCAACACAACACATTCCACGGAACGCATGTCTAACGCGGGCCCGCTGTCCAAACGCGTTGCGCGCCTGCGTAGTGTCCCGTTCTGTTCCCGACATGCTTTTGGTTTGCAGAAGCCCTAAAAGTCTGTTAATTAAATATTGTTTATTTTAACTAAGGGCCAAACTAAAAACAAAAGTTTCAAACTAAGGTCTACATTTGACGCTAATAATAATTACTTCAGGTACATTTAATGAATCAAAATGATAAACTAAAAATAAACAATGAAAATCTACAGGTATTAGGCAAAACCAACAAACAAAAAAAAAGTTTATAGTTAAAAATAAACTTACGCCTTACTAATTGTACTTAAAAGGATAAATTAAGTTTAAAGCTTTTTATTTTTATCATAATTTGTACAGAATTTGAATTAATGAGTGTTTAAATACCGATATTTACTCATTAACATATCTCTCAAGCGCGTGTACTATTTCAAGTAAATATAATAATAAATTAAGAAACAATAAAAGTCATAAATGCAGTTTATTCTGTGATTAATAAAAAAAGATTAGAGTTATTGGATTTTGTCATGGTTTAGTATGGTAGAAACATTTCCTCCCATAACGCAAATTTCACGGAAAATGTAAGTCTAAACCTGTAGAAGCCGCGTGGGTTCCCTATCTACTTAATCTATGAAATGTAAGACATACCTAAGGAAGAAGTCCTGGTACGGCCATCTCGAAGGAAACCCTGCTGCTGATATCCTAATTGTCTCCAGTACTCCACAAGCTCTGCAAGAAAACACAAAACATACATATAACACGGATTTGAACAAAATAACGAAGGTTAAAACATCAGTACATTAAAACAAAGTTTCTATACTCAAAAGTACGCATTCTTAAGCTTTGTTTTACGGCTATTTCTAAATCAATCTATATTTTTACAGAATCCTTAATACGAGAGGCAAAGCTCGCAATAACGAGTTTAAAAAAACTGAAATTACAATCTCAGTATGCACTCATCGTGTGACATTTGGTGTTTAATTCGCAATAATATCGCTGGATACAGTGTCCTTCAAACCGAAACAGTATTGTTTGCACATTACTGCTTGGCGGTATCTTCTCCAGACTCGTCCAGAAGTGCTACCGCCACTACTGTGTCAGAATGCTGCTAAATAAACTCAGTTTAATGACTGCCCTTGCGTGTTCGAACTTGAAAGTACATTTAAATTTGTTGTCATTCAGCTTGATAAAGCACTTAATGGCGTGTGATTGTGTGCATGTGCTTAAAGTATGTGTGAAGTGTGAGTGTGAGGTGAATGCATGTGAGTGCGATGTTGAGCATGTGTTCATTGCGAGTGTGTGCATTTGAGTGCGAGTCGAGGGTTTGTGCATGCGAGTGTGGGGGTTGCGCATGTAAGTGTGAGTTTAAGGGTGTGCATGTGGATGTGCCGTGTGTAAGTTTGCCTATACTACGTGTGTGAGTATATGCTGGTTCACCTAAGTTGATTGACAGCCCGGGCGTGGTCGAACTTGAACGGAGTTTTCTCGTCGTTCGGCTTGATGCAGCGCACGTAGTGCGGCGTGGTGGCCGACAGCGTCGCCATCAGCGCAGAGAGCGACGCTCGGAACTGCGCGCCGACGGTCTGCTTCCCGCCGGAGGCGCGCCGAGGCGGTTGCTATAAACACGAGGAATATGTTTCTTGTACCAAATCTACCTTAGAAGACAAGCGCAAATATAATATAATAAAAATAAATAAATAAAATTTATATAAACCCCGACACCCCCCCCCCCCCCCCCCCCCTATTAGCTAAGAAGCATCTCGTTTACCTCAGCTTTGAAACATTAAAAACAGCAGCTAAAGCAGTCCATTCTCAAAAATAGCAGTTTGCGCAGCGACTTGCAGGCAACTTCCAAGCCACAAAGAACCGCTGCGACACTGTACTTATCTCTATCGATCGCGCATGAATCTGTATTGCCATCGCTTTCGCACTTTATGCGCGAACACGATGGCGCTATCTATCTATCTGTTTATATGTCTATCGCGGCCGTGCTTTAGTTTATAATATCAGTGTGAAGTGTGACGATGTACTTACTGTGAGACTTCCAATGGGCAAAGACGGCGTGGTGCGCCGCCTGGAGGGGTGTGGCAGCGTGCTTGTCTGCTCCACCGGCCTGTCAGAGGCGAAGATCTCGTGGATGAGTCGGCAGCACGTCGCCGACTTGATGCATTCCACCTGTTCTTCGGAGACCGTGTCGCGGTTCTTCTCCAGGAACCCTCCGGACTGGTACTCCACGTCGTCGGCGAAGTGTTTGATGATGAACGCTAATATAGAAAAAAGTTTAGGTATAGAATGCCATACTTGCTTGCTTTGCTCAATCCTTATAATTGTTCTTCTATCTAAATCGCTCTGATGATTTGAGCTCGCTTTGCTCGCGACTTTCTTGGCTTCTGTACTCATTTTTAATTCAAGAGGTTTTAACACTCGCTTGTTTCAACCAAGCCCATCTCAGGGCTAAATGCTTGAAACATAAACACTAAAAAGACGGAGAACTCTGCGAAGAGCTCGCTTACCCCGTACATTGTCTAAATTCACTATAATAATATTATTCATTCATAATAGCTGAGATTTTAGCGCTCGTATCGCTCGCCCCTCTTAACGGTTCCTTTGCATAAATGATTTGTGCTCGCTTCGCTCATGCCTGTTTTTTTACGTTTTAATGGCTTATACAATATAGATCTACACTTTTTATACATTTAAGACATTTAAGGTTACTTAGCATTTTATATATTAATTATTTTGTTTGTATATTTGTTTCGTACATGCCTTCCTATTTACATATTCACGTTAATTTTCATTCAAATACACAATGTATGAAATCGTGAAGTAGCCGCTATCTGGATTTTCCCCATTCCGGCTTCAGCTCACCTGAGTTCCCGAACCGCGGCTTCATGAAGTGCCGGTACTGGCGACAGCTGGCGTGCAGCTTCTGCGCGAAGCCCGCGTCGGAGCCCTGCGGCACGCGGCACTCCTCGTCCAGCAGCGCCAGCACTCCCAGCCGGTCTTCTATCAGCTCTATGCACGGCTGGTTGTCGTAGAAGTCGATCATCTCCCATGATATCTCTTCCTGTGAACATGGAATAACTATATACTCCGACATTTAATTCGATTCTGTAAACTGATTGTTTATGACTCACTTTACTTTCACAATAACCATTCACCATTGAGGGCTGGTTGGTCTAGTGGCTAGTTACCCTAGGAACGAAATCAAACAGTCGCGGGTTCGATTCCTGCAAGGTGCAATCATTTGTGTGATGAGCAATAATGTTTGTTTCCGAGCCATGGATGTTGATATTTGTATTTATGTATGTTTATCCGTTATCTAGTGCCCATATTACAGGGTATCCTAGTTTGGGGCTAGGTAATTGGTGTGGAATTGTCCCGAGTATATATATAAATAATAATATAGTTATAAAATAATATAGATTATACTCCTAAAATGTGAATACAGTAACGTTTTTAGAAGTTTTGCTCACACAATCAAATGTTTTGTTATTATATTTGGTTAATAAATGCTTTTTCTATTTCTAATACAATCGGCGGCCTCATCACCAAGCAGTGATCTCTTCCAGGATAGATATCTATGCTTCGATACAACATAAATGAACCGATCTTTTGAATCAAGCGACTATGTTACATTTTAGGCAGATGGGGGATATGAGGATATATTTTATGTTTATAATATTATCTACTAATTATTAAATTCTAATTCGAAATAAGCTTGCCAACTTAATTTCATGCAAGATTTATAGTATTTAAGTAAGCTTGTTATTATTTATCATTGAAAATATCTACAGAAATATTCCTGATTGTATCTTTTCGCCTGTCGAACGATTTCTTCACCCAAGGTGTTTGTTAAAACGAAACAATCTCATACCTTGATATACTCATCCTGCTCCAACTTGAACACATGACAGTTGAATTGTTGCTGCAACTTCTCATTTGCGTAGTTGATGCAGAACTGTTCGAAAGAATTGATCTCGAACGTTTCGAACCCGTAAATGTCGAGGACACCTGAAAAGTAATGATAATTTAGTTTGAAATCTCATGTTAATGGAATAAGGTCGACATTCCTTTTGACTACATTTTAAATCCGATTGAGAAAAACAAAGTTATTAACCTCTAATTAAAATTAGATCGAGATTAAAGGATTAAGTCTATCCTGTTTTGTTAACTTCTATTGAACCAAAAGGCAACAATATTATTCACTAAAACTTTAATGGAAACAGTCTTGCGTGCGTGATAAAAGCCTGTCTCGCCTTTAAAATTATATGCTCGCTTCGCTCACTCTACTCATCAATAAACAGCTTCCTCACACGACTATTATAGAGCATGAGGCACTCAAACATTACATGCGAGATTCTACGTGCGCTGATCCTTCTTCGGTCCACTTTTCAATTGCTTACGATTAAGTACTATTTTGCCCTCCAAAACAGTATTTAATCGTATTAATCGTAATAATTAAGTTTTTCAAATAAAAAAAGGATGAACCCGTTTGATTCAGAAATCACCGAGATATAAGTGAACGAATCTACAAAGAAACATATTGCCAAATTGAGAATTAAGCTCACTCCTCCTAGTCGATGTAAAATGTTTACGCTCGCTTTGCTCACGCTACTCACCAATAAAGTGCTTCCTCACTAGACTAGTGTCGAGCGCGCGATTAACAGCTTGCACGAGCCACGCAAACAGTTCGCCGTAAATCCGCTTAGCGAGCGCATCACGCGCGAAGTTCGCGCGTATTGTGTCCATTCGCGAAACTATGACCTCATGCGCCGATTGGATGCGCCGGTGCGTCAGCCAGAGGGTTAGCTCTGTTTTGGAAACGCCGAGCAGTTCGCAAACGATCAATAGGTGCCTGTCGTTTGGCTGGAAAAAATGTTTAAGTATAAAATTTTGTTCAAATATGAGACATCACATTTCTCGTTTTCCTGTGATAAAAGAAACACTTGTTGGGCCGTGTGTGCCCATATCGTGTTGGTCGTAGGTAATATTTACTATCCAAGTACAAACTTTAAAAAAAATGGTAAAGTTATATGGACGTGAAATAAGTCACAAGCAAAATAAACGTTTCAGTTTTATGATCAGGGTGTAACAATATCATTCGCCAAAAGCATCATCGAAATCAGTTTAGTAGTTTTCGAAACTATAAGTAACACACATAGAAACAGACGAAAATTGTTATTTTTTCAAAATGGCGTAGATATGGGGTCCATATTAATAAAATGTTTCTCAGGTTTTTGTTTTAGGTGCGCGGTGAACATTTATAGCTATGTTTTGTTTGTCGTATAAGGTAGTGCTGGCCTCTGATGCCAGAGTTTGTCAAGCCGCCCGAGGGCCTCTGGCATGGCTTAACGACTGCTATTAATCAATACCAGCCGGGACCGACAGCTTAACATGCCCTCCGAAGCAGGGAACGATGGAAAACCGCACATAACTTAGAAAAGTCAATGGTGCGGATCCTATGTTTTGAACCCGGTATCGTTGGATTCTAAATAGGACCGTTAGGCCACCATCGCTGTTGACCTCGCGAGTCTGTCTTTGCTGTTATAGCTATGCAAAGACAGACTCGCGAGGTCAACAGCTCACAGAGACGATCCTATTGGATTCGATGACCGTTCGTCACATTAGCTATTTCATCGCTATCCCTAATAGGTCAATACGTCACTTTGTGCATCTGGTCAGTTTCCTTTAATTGTTTCATGCTGTATTTCGACTCTTTTCCAACTCGTACGACGCATTTTTTAAATTTTTCAAGTAAGGCAAAAAACATAAAACTCATTTCATACCTTCTTTTATTAAATATTCTATTGGTATTATGTTGTTTTTTTGTCGGCATCTTATTGTGACGAACGGTCATCAGATCATTATTTTCTAGTAATAACAAGTATGCACTAATGATTGATTGAATAATAAAATTTTGTTGTACTGAAAATGTTATTTCATTATTCATTGTACTCGTGCGTCAGACGAGTTGGGAAAATCGAAATACAGCATGAAACGAGTAAAGGAAACTGACTAGATGCACAAAGTGACGTATTACGAATGTGAGGAATGATCATCGCATCCACCCACTAACGGAGCTACAGCTTCATTGGGCCAGCGTGGCGGATGAAGGCCATCCTCTCTCTCTATGAAAGAAGGCCTGTGTCCCAGCAGTGGAAAAGTTAAGCCTGATGATGATATCATGTATATTCATTAAATAACAATCATAGTTCGTAAGTTGAAATATTGCATTGCATGCCTGATATGGGTATAAGGGGGATATGTTACGTAAAGTAATTACCTACTACGTTGTTATTTATAGTTATTGCTGACAGTTCAGCAATAAATATTACTTTACTTCAAAATATACATAAACTCACATTGACATAGGCACCGTCCTCGTCTCCCTCCGGATTGGTTTGCGTTAAGTCGATGTTCCCCAGATGCAAAATGGACGCCAAAATAACGAACATGTTCTGTTGCTCCGACTCCGTCACACCTGTGAGAAAAACTCTGTATGAATGTACGTCGGGAGCAAAGCGAGCGAAATAAAAAATAAATACTGACCAAGTGTATGTAGGACCACGCAAAGTGTTTGTAAGTTTTCCTACATAATAAGAAAAGTTTTGAGTGTCCAAGTTATGAGTGTCCATGAACAAAACCAGCAGTCTAAACATATCCAAATGTGCAGGGGAGTGAGACAGGGAAATGAGGGGGAACAGGGAAATTATATAAACCCGAAACTGGCCACAGAGCCAAGTGGAGTGACGACCTGCGAAAGGCGGCCGGAAGAAAATGGATGAAGGGAGCTGAAGACCGAGCTCAGTGGCATGCATTAGTAGAGGCCTATGTCCAGCAGTGGACAGATGATGATTTTGATGAACTACAAAAGAGTTAAATCACTGGAAGCCATAACTATCATTATAACATTTTACAAAAAAAACAATATCCTAAAGTAATCCTAAAGAACGAACGTAAAAAGTACATTTTTAGCAAACATTATTGTACAACTCTGCGACCAAATATATTTAACTATGAACCGTACATCAATTTTAGTTTCCAACCAAAGCTACCTAACCCTGAAACTCTCATGTAAATCTATCTAGTAGTTTTGACTTTTGTGGCAACAAACATGCAAAAATTGTAAAAACTATTTTCTGCTTCAGTGGCCTTTTAGATAGTCGACATCAGTTAGTTTGAAAAAACATCTTCATAATTTGCGGATTTCCGTCGCCCCGAGCTTCGGAGGGCACGTTAAGCTGTCGGTCCCGGCTGTTATTGATTGAAACAGTCTTATGCCATGTCAGAAACCCTCGGGCGGGCTGACAATTCTGACACCAGAAGCCAGCACTATCTCGTGTAACAAGTAAGCCACTCCCGCGGCACAAAAAGTCTTACCTAATGTGCTCAAGGCCGTTCTAGTCTCATTAAAAGCTTTGAGGTCGTCCACGCCATCTATATTGGGACTTCCGCCTTGGTTGAGGTAGTGGAAGACGTCTTGGTGATCTGAAAATTAGAAATAGGACAATAGTAATAACGAAAATAACTTTGAAATTAGGTCAATTTAGGTCCATCCTTCGGCACACCTAGCAAGGACAGGATGAGAACAGCCGAAGATCGGGCTCAGTGGCGTTTAGCACGGCCGCGATAGACAGATACATTCGTACAATGACCCTTACTGCTTATCTCTATCGCTGGCGCATAAATGTGTATTGGGTCGCGCTCACACATATGTGCGCTATCTGTCTGTCGCGGCCGCGCTTTAGTAGAGACCTACGTCGAGCTGTGGACGATTATAGGCTGATGATGAGGTCCATTCTCAAGCAGAGAGTCTGTCGGCAAGCCAAGATATTGAAAGTGAAAAGGTGAGATAGTGACGTATATTATTATGGAAACTAACATGTGTTTTTATATTTAAAGACGAAAACGGGAGTTACTCACGTGTAGCAGTTGGATTATTCCCTCTATTAACTAATAGTTTAAACCACATGAGGTGGTTTTTCGGTTTTCTTTAACACAGACGGGGGATGGTTTCAGCCCTTGCTTGGAGATGTTTTCGTGGAGCATACGACATTGCGAAGGAGGTGACTGGTGGAGATGCAGTGATTTCTGAGTGTTTGAGTGTTCCACGAGGTTACTCGAGCGATGAAGAGGATTCATTCCAGGACGCGGCGACGCAGCAGACTACCCCGCGCCCCTGCATCAGTTGCTGCCACCGCGCGCGCTGCGAGTGGTGGCCTTCAGTGCGAGGCGAGACACGTTCGCGAGCGTTCTGCACTCCCCTTGAGAAAGACCACCGGATGTGGTTGAAACTACAGTTAATAGGGGGAATAATCCAAATACGTGAGTAACTCCCGTTTTTGTCTTTAAAATGTAGTGATGTATATTATGTAAATGAAGAGGGTACAAACTTACCTAATCTCAGTTCCGGCATATGCGGCGCTGCGGCACACAGCTGGTAGAACATGTGGTAGTTCCTCTCCCCCGCACTCTGGTACACCACTCGTGACTTCTCGAGGAGGTACGTCCTCATGCTAGCCCCACATATCCTGTACTGCGAGTCGAAGTGGATCTCTATGAACTTCCCGAAACGGGACGAGTTGTCGTTACGAGTAGTTTTTGCGTTGCCTATTGCCTGAAAAAAAATACAAATGATACTATATGATAACTATTTATTACAAAACGCTCATATCCAACGACACCGGATTCAATCCTCGGCCCTGCATCAATGACTTTTAATAAATTAACGAGAACGTTAAGCCAGCGGTACCGATTGCTAATATTTCAAAGCAGACGTCAGTCCTTAAGACCAGGCTCTGCTTTTTAAGGGTTTTTCCATAAATATCCTGGGTCAACCACAAACCTGATAAATGTGAAACTTAACATACATGTTTTTAAGATCTTTATCTCTCTATGATTAAGACAAAAACATGATTAACAGAATTACAGTCGATTTATTTTCTTATCAAAAATTACATTATTTTCAGTAATATTTTCATTTTTTTACTTAACGGTTTAAGTTTTATCTCCAAAATAAATCTCACAGCTAGAAAATATAGTTTATTATCTACTGTTAAGACAAAATTAACCTAACGAAATTATTTGCCTGCCAATAAAATAAATAACTTTTGAGACTTACGTCATTCAGTTCCGAGCTAAATTGTGTGTTCAAACAGCGCTCGTGATATTAAACCTTGTTACGCATGCACTTCAATGCTTATTACGGGTAGCGGGTGGCAGAGTGTAGGGGAGGTGGCAGGGGAGTGGGAAAATGTAACCTTGGAGCCTGGCTTTAAAGCGGCCCGACAAACTAATACCAGAGGTCGGTTATACCAGATTCGACATATATAGTATTTATTGAATACAAATAATAAAACCACTTTTTCAATTGTTGTACTATCCATGATCCTATACAAAGTGTGTTGTAAGCGAGTCACGTAAAAACTCGACATGGTTTTGAAAAAATCTTTTAACTAGTGAAATTCTTTTTAGTGTTTAGATAGTTTAGGATACTTTTGATTCTAATCGAAACTCTTTTGTAGTTATAACCCGATTACGGCGAAGCAAGGGAAGGGTAATGAGTTTAACAGTCTATATATGTACGTACGTGGATGTTCCACTATAGCATCGCCCCTATTGATCCGATTTTGACAAGCAAGGATTTTATCAATCGATTCTTCTTCAGGTATAGTGTCATATTAATTATTATTGACTATTGCAAAGCCAAGGAAGTGTTATATGTTCAACTTAAAGCTGAAACCTTGGTCCGATTTTGACAAGCGCAATCGATTCGTCTGCATCGCAAGAGCGCCATAGACTATTTTTTACCAAAACGGTTTTAGTTTTTGAACTTAAGTCTTGTTTAGCGGTTTTCTCGGCAGGACACTATCATAAGTTACCAGTCTTTATTACCAAGTGTTTAAGAATACAGGTAAGTGCAGTTACCTCCATAATAGGACTGGAAGCGAGTACTTTCCTCTCTATCTGCGTTTCAGTGGCGTTGCCGCCGACGGCTGCGAAGTATCGCATGGCGTACTTGGCTGATACTGTCTTGCCGGCTCCAGACTCGCCGCTCACTGGGAGACAAACATATCGATATTATCATTTAACGACTAAAGTGTGGGTATGTGAAGTGGGTGAAGTTAATGAAGTGGATGAAATGGGTGGAAAGACTTAATACACTTTTAGATCAGGGCGCTTATTCGCTAAGAGACAGGAAATTCCTTCCAGAGAACGTGTGACTTAATAAAGTGTTCAGAACGACAATTCCACGAAGATATCGTAACACGACGCGTTACTTGTCTGAATCAAAGAGGTTGAATTACGCTTATTGTTTCTCTGGTCAGAATGAGGGTCCAGGTGAGTTTAGTGGACCATGGAGCGCAGCATTCTAGTTATAAAACGAATTGATCGAATTAGAAATACGATTCTGCGATCCATGACAGTTATTGCAGATATATAGGATAAAAAACTGCAAGGCTTAAATGGGATTGGGCGGGTCACGTGAGCAGGATGCATCCCGAAAGAACGACACACATTGGGTATAGATCGCGTCATGTAAAAAGAACGCTGGTGGTTAGGCTGCGCATTAGGCGATTTATCGGTCTATTTGGTGGCTAATTCTATCTATTTGGTTGTCCATTTGGTAGCGAAAGGCTAATTAATAATTATTTAAAACAATAGGCCTAGTACTTTAGTGCGCGAATGTACCCATGCGCAAACACACTCCCTCCACTTTCTTCCAGATTTTTTTTACATGACGCGACCTGTTACCAAATGACCGACGAAGGCGCCGAGGCCGTCCAAGTAAGCGGTGGCACAAATATCTCGACACTTTTGAAGGAAATGGGCTTGAACTTGCAGAAGATAGAGATAGATGGAAGGAATTGGGGGAGACCTTTACCCAGCAGTGGGACACTACAGAATGAGTTAAAAAGAAAAATTAAGTAGTCTTCTCATGTGGAAAATGAAGGGTAAACAGTGGGTGAAAGTGAAGAAAATTAAGATTTGAAGTCAGTTGCTCACGGTATACCATTATGGTGATATGAGTGAAATAACTGAAGAGAGTGAAAAGAGTGAAGTGGGCGCAATCGGTAAACAGGATGAAGTAGCCTACATTAAGTGAAGTTGGTTTGAAGGAGGAGTGGAAATGTAAAAAATCTTACCGATAATACTCTGGTCTCGCTTTTCTCTCTCCAATTTGGTGTAAGCCTCTTCTGACACGGCGAATATGTGTGGATCTAGGTCACCCATGGCTTGCCCTCGATACGCCATGATAGTTTCATCTCCTAGGAAGTGAATAAAAATCATAAATGATACATGTTAGAAAATTAATTGAACATAAATGGAATTAATTGAAATTAATTCCATTTTCCATTTATGATCAATTAATTTTTGGAATATTTGTACCAATACCATACCATACCATAAATGACCATAAATGGAATATTTGTAACAATTTTGATAACGAAGACCGCCCCGGATGTTATACCATTTGATATGAAAATAAAATAACTAACTAAAAAAACTGCATATACTTGTATTGTCTCCAGAACTAGAGGTGTGTACCAAATATCAAATCAATCGGTCAACAGGAACGGGTAAAATTTAAATTACTAGATTTGACCCAAACAAACTAATAAACAAAAATCAACAAACTTAATAAACCCGAGTCAAAATCGGAGAAACCGGTGAATATTATAAAAAAATACGCATCGAATTGTGAACCGCCTCCCATTTGGAGTCGGTTAAAAATTAATTATGGTTTATTTACAAATATTTCACATCAAAAATGGATGGGGCATGGCTGCGCCCGCGTTAATCTTGTTCACATCATCATGTCAGCCTTTAGAAGTCCACTGATGAACACAGGCCTCCCCCAAAGAGCGCCATGACGAGCGATCTTGTGCCACCTCCATACAACGACTTCGTGCGATGGCTACAATGTCGTCGGTCCATCGTGTGGGTGGTCTCCCCACACGTCGCTTGCTTGTTCGTGGTCGCCATTCGAGAACCTTTATTCCCCAGCGGTTGTCGGTTCTGCGAACTATATGGCCTGCCCATTGCCACTTCAGCTTGCAAACTCTGAGAGCTATGTCGGTAACCTTCGTTCTTCTACGGATTTCCTCATTTCTGATTCTATCACGTAGTGAAACACCGAGCATAGCTCTCTCCATTGCACGCTGCGCAACTCTGAGCTTTTGTATGAGACCAATAGTTAGCGACCACGACTCAGTGCCGTATGTCATCACTGGCAACACGCACTGATTATAAACTTTAGTCTTGTGGCTCTGTGGTATCTGCGACGAGAAGATATGGCGTAATTTCCCGAACGCTGCCCATCCAAGTTGGATTCGTCAATTGACCTCTTTGTCGAAGTTGGATCTACCCAGTTGGATCGTCTGACCCAAGTAGACATAGTGATCAACAGCTTCGATTATATCGTTCCCAACATAAACCGGCATGGGCATTTGACATGATCTTCGTCTTGCCCATGTTCATTTTAAGACCCACCTGTTGGGAAACAATATTGAGGTCACTGAGCATTGTGCTTAGGTCTTCCAGGGTTTCAGCCATGATGACTATATCATCAGCAAATCGAAGGTGAGTGATGTATTCGCCATTGATGTTAACACCAAATCCGTTCCAGTTCAGAAGCTTGAATATATCTTCCAGTGCAGAGGTGAACAGTTTCGGAGAAATAACGCCTCCCTGACTCACCCCTTTTTGCAGCTGGATAGAATTCTAAACACTTCAACACTTCGATGTACCGGTGATCAATCTGGCACCGCTGTAATGACCGTAGGTCAGGTCCCAGGTCACGACTGAATCAAAGGCTTTCTCGTAGTCCACAAACGCTAGACATAGTGGCCGATTATACTCTTCGGTCTTCTGTATAATCTGCCGGAGCGTATGGATGTGGTCTACGGTGCTAAAGCCTTTCCGGAATCCAGCTTGTTCGGGAGGCTGAAAGTCGTCAAACCTACGAGCAAGACGGTTTGTAACTACTCTCGAAAACAGCTTATAGACGTGGCTCAGCAGCGAAATGGGCCTATAATTCTTCAAGAGGGTTTTATCACCTTTCTTAAAGAACAAAACCACTACGCTCCTGTGCCACGCCTCTGGCGTAGTACCCTCGAGGATGACGGAGTTAAACAGCTTCTGAAGGACTTTAAGTACCGGTGTTCCACCCGCTTTCAGTAGCTCTGTCGTTATTCCGTCCTCCCCTGGTGCCTTGTTGCTCTTAAGCTGTTTGAGAGCCATTCTGATCTCGTATAGGCTGATGTCCGGGATATCTTCGGTATAATGTCGGGTCAAACGGGCTCTTGCATCGCTAGTCCTGCTAGGATGACTACGCGATGAGGTGTATAATTGTCCATAGAACTTCTCGAGCTCATTCAAAATCTCTGGTTTCGACGAAACGATGCTGCCACTGTCGGTTTTCAGCTTCGTCAACAGGCTTTGCCCAATAGACAGATCTCTTGCGATTACTTTGAAGCCCTTGTTCCGCTCTATTGCGTTCTTAATACAAGTAGTATTATAGGAACGCAAATCGTGTCGCATTGACTTGGAGATCTGTTTATTAAGCAAGCTGTAACTCGACATATCCACTGAAGACTCATCTCGCCTCGTTTTGCCATAAGTTTGAGTGTATGCTCAGAGAGTTTTTTTTTTTTTGCGGGGGTCTTAAAGAACTCCGACCCGACCGCGTGGAAAATTTCCACCAGCCCGTTATTTAGTTCGTCCACTGTATCGCATTCGGTAAGGATTTGGAAGCGATTTTGGAGCTCCAACTGAAAGCTCTCGGGGTTTTGGATTTGGGCAGGACTTGGGCGAAGAGTAGATCCCATCAAACGAGACCTCTCCAGCTTTACGTTGATATTCAATGAGCCTCTTACCATGCGGTGATCACTGCCGGTCTTAACCCTGTTGATCACAGAGACATCATTGAATATATGCTTATTGGTCGTCAAAACGAAATCTATCTCGTGCTTATGACCGCCGGGGTCATATCATGTGTTCACATCATATCATCATTATATCATCATCATCAGCCGGTAGAAGTACACCGCTTGCTAGCTTGCCGTATAAGGTAGTGCTGGCCTCTGGTGACAAATTGTTAGGCCGCCCGAGGGCCTCTGACATGGCTTAACGACTGCTATTAATCAATAACACCCGGGAACGACAGCTGTACTTGCCCACAAAAGCACGAAGCGATGTAAAACCGCACATAACTTAGAAAAGTCATTGGTGTGGAGCGTAGGATCGAGCCCTGCATCGTTGGATTCTAAGTCGCACTAGTAAACTACTAGGCTACCATGAACACCTGCCTCTTCCATAAACCGCCCGAATGAGCGGTTGCGCACTGTTCGGCTATCTTATGTTTTTTTTTGCCAGAACAACGCGCTTGGCTGGCGTCTAGGAGTTGGCGATAAAGATACCTACACAGGTGCATGCTGGTGCCCATTTCCAAAGTTCCTATAGCTGATTCCCGCAGCACCCGCGGGGTGAGAATGGGAGGTCCTATTTTTATGTCAGGCACCACACGGAACCATTAATCTCGTCGTCTTGAGTAAATCTTACCGTAAATAGGCAATTCGTAGTAAGGATTGATGGCCACGAGAACGATCCCGCAGTATGTGTAGATGGCATTGCGGTCGCAGAATCTGAAATAGAACAATCACTTCTTAAATAGGCTGTTCTTAGTAAGTTACAGACATGCGACATTATTAAGGTTATTATAGACTTGTGACTCGCCCCGGCTTCGCACGGGTATCGATCACACCTCGGCGTTATTCTTACTTTTATCAATTTTATAGACAACGTAAATTCTAAAAAAAATGCCAGTAATCGTAATTCAAAACCTTTGGCAGCAACGTTTGTGGTGTTTTATGTCCAAAGCTAACTGCATTATTACTTACGTACGTACTTGACAGACTTGTTATTATTTCGTTTCCAAAGCAACGTGTCATTCCGTTCCTTGCAGTGAGTAATCGACAATTTTGAAAATGTTTGATACATTTTGGGTTACATTACTGCAATTTTCAAAGGGATCTCAATGTTTTTTTTAATAAAATTCTGGTCACGTTACTCGCTGACAATTTAGCTTTCTATAGGTGAAATAATTAAAAAAAACAGTTCACAGTTTATCTATTACAAACAAACACAAAAAAAAAACTTTCCTCTTTATAATATTAGTGTAGATAGCTCTCAGAATGCCTGAGACAAAAGTCTTCAATGCTCGAAGTTTCTGTGGGAGATCTAATTTGAAATGAGGTCACTCGGCAGAGAAATAAGATAACCAACATAGCTCAGAGAATAAAGAAGCTGAAGTGGCAATAGGCTGGTCACATTTGTCGTTGGGGTAGACGAGTTCTAGAGACCGCGAAACGGCAAACGTTGTGTAGGACGCCCGCCGAATAGATGGCACGACGATCTGCGCAAGGTCATTATTGGGAAGAGAAGAGCCGAAGATCGGGCTCATTGGCGCGCCTTGCGAGAGGCCTATGTCCAGCAGTTGACTAATACAGGTTGTTGATGATGAGGCTACATAGCTCGTAGAACCGATAGCTAATGGGAAATAAAAATACTCGAATGACAACCTCGGACCGGAAGACGGGGCGTAGGACATCCCCCCACGAGATGGACATACGACCTGAGAATCATGGGGAGACGTTTTATGGGGAGGCTTATGTTCAACAGTGGATGTCTTCCAATTGATGATGAGGACCGTTGTGTACAACAAGTACTAAGTAAAATGGACGGTGTTTTCGGTCTTATCTTAAAGTTGTATGGTGTCTCTTCCATACAACTTTTGGATGGACAGTATTGGTTTTGTTTGTTTGTCGTATGAGGTAGTGCTGGCCTCTGGTGTCAGAGTTTGTCAGGCCGTGCGAGGGCCTTTGACTTGACTTCGACTGTTATTAATCAATACCATCTCTGCACAAACGTTTGTGAGAATTTGAAATAATGCTTGTATTTATTTCAATAATTTTCTAGTGGCAGGTCTCTTACGCAAGAGTCCACCTGGGGAAGTACCACACCTTTGTCAGATATTCAACCGCCAGGAACTAGTGTGTACGTTTCTGTGTTTCGGTTTGAAGTGCAACGTTTCCAGCGAAATTACTGGGTAATGTGACTTATTAATCAGCACAAATTAATGATGTATATAACCCTCTCCATCATAGCTAAGAACCATCACAAAATACCGCATAAAAATCAGTCCATTCATTTGGGAGCTACAATGCCACAGACTGACTTATACACACATACACACCCTAAACTTGTAACACCGTTTTCTTTTCGGGGGTTAAATGTCTTAATGTGAAGAGCGCAGTGTAGTAACGCACAAGATTTTGCAGCAAAAGTTCTGAGTGGCACTGCTACTGTTATGGGCAGGCGTGACGCCTACCAACAGGCGAGCGACCTGCTTGTATCGTCACTCAATCAAAAACAAAATTCTATTATGAAACTAGGAACTTCTGGTTTATTATTCTAATACATACCGCTTGGAATCTCTTCCGTAATAACAAATAATTTAGCAATCAATTTAAATTGTAAACTGGTTTCTTCAAGATACCAGCATATTTTGTTAATACATTCAGACGAGTTTGTGGGTACTTACTATCAATTTCAAATTCAACTATTATTTATTCAGTTTTTTAATTACGTTGTTTGGAAAAATAATAACTACCGATAAGAAACGGCAAGTAACTCTTTACCATACTGTCGTGCTAAGACGTATAAGTACTCTAAATCAAAACAAAACTTAGAACGATTGTTTTAATTGACGTCTGTGTGTACGACAGTTAATCAGGTGAAACTTAATTTATGTTATCTATCTATAACTATTTATAATAAAGCAGTGAGTAACAAAAAGTCAGCACAAAGAATATAATAATAATAGAAAATATTGCAACAGAACAACAATATAAACGGTGAATAAAAAAAAAACACTCGCTCGCTAATCGCGCTTTTAAAAATCATGTCTGGATGTTTGTTCGCGCATCGGGTAATAAGTGAAACTTTTTACCCGATAATGGTAATCGGGTTAGTTATACTATAGCGTTAGCAATGCCAGTGCATTGCTATCGCTATAGTATAACCCGTCCCTGTCATTGTATTACAATATGACAAGGACGGACAGTGCATTGAGGTCATAAACGATTATAATTCCGTGACGATCGCTCTACTGTGGTCGCCCTGCTGGTCTGATTGAAATGCGGTTTTCACTCTTGGATAGCTTAGGTTATGACTGAAAATCTAATGTACTTCGTATCACAATCCAATGAGTACAAGCCGAACAACCATTACAAAAATAATTGACGGCTGATGCAATTTTTATCTAATTTAGGGTACTTAATGGTATTTTAGATCTTGGAATAACAAATAAATAATAGTACTTCATAGGGTACTTTTAACCTAGAGAAATACCCACGCAGGCAAAGCCAAGGGCACAGCTAGTTTATAATATTTGTTTAGGCCAAGTTTATCGAACGTAGCACACAAAACGTGTCATACCAGCGCATTTTAATTCCTCTTAAATTACGCGGCATTTATGTATTCTTTAATTAAATACAGTGTACCATTTAAGACCACATTAATCATCTTACAAATTGTTAATTTCATCGCCTCTATCTATCTATGTTATCTAGAACGTGCGTAAACGAATGCATAAATTAACATTAAATTGAATACAGTATAATTACATAAACACTACATAAGTTGTAGTGTTTATGTAATTAAATACCGGAACTAAACATCTAGCAAGAGGGCAAGATACGTATCACGTAAGCAACAACTGGACTAGATACTCGTACAACTACAGGCTGTGCTACAGGTAAACACACCCACACACACAGCTACAATTTTGTTCCCTGAGTGATGAGTTCAAATTTGGTAAAATTGAGAAATTATGCTAGAGTCGATTGAGAGACAAGACAAGGCAAGAGCACAGATTAGAAGAAAAAGACAGTAGTAACGCGCGGAAAACAAAAAGCTAATAAAAATAGTTTTTGTATAGGGTTTTCAATTTAGTATTTGCTTATTTGGCCTCGCTCAGGCGAGTTCCGCGCCTGACAACTGTCTTATTTGGCCTCGCTCAGGCGAGTTCCACGCCTGACAACTGTCTTATTTGGCCTCGCTCAGGCGAGTTCCGCGTCTGACAACTGTCTTATTTGGCCTCGCTCAGGCGAGTTCCGCGCCTGACAACTGTCTTATTTGGCCTCGCTCAGGCGAGTTCCGCGCCTGACAACTGTCTTTTTCTTCTAATCTGGCATATTTTAAAACCAAATAAAATTACGGGTAGGTAGAAACTATTTGTTTGTTTTTTCGTATGAGGTAGTGCTGGCCTATGGTGTCAGAGTTTGTGAGTAGCCCGAGGGTCTCTGACTTGGCTTAACGACTGTTATCAATAACAACCGGGGCCAACCGGGCCCTCCGAAGCAAGGAACGATGGAAAACCGGACTTAACTTACAAAAGTCATTGGTGCGGAGCCTAGGATAGAACCCGGTATCGTTGGATTCTAAGTTGCACTATTGAACCGTTAGGCTACCATCGCTAACGGGAAGGTAACTACTGAAAACACGACGCAATGACTCGAATTTGTATTAACTTTTCAATTTTGTATTTCCTTTTTTGGCCTCACTTTCGTGTTCATTGCGTGACATCTATCCTTTTCTTTTAAGCTTTATGAAATAAAGACGGTATTAATTTTATATTGCTTAAATAAGAGTCATAAACGTTCAAGATTATGAAGTTTGTTTTGAATAACATGATTACTAGATTTCGAAAAATGTGTTACGGTGTAATTTTCACACATTTTAGTATTTTGTATTGCCACCAACGAGCTGTTAATATAGCCATTATACGGTTTGGCATGCCTATCACCAGATTTCTGGGCCGATGCTAAATTATAAAAATCGACTTTATTTTTTATTTATGGTTTTTATTACAATCACCAAAAATAAATAAAAAGTTTTTACTTCTTCCTATATTTGTAATGAAATAAACATTAATTTAGTTTTTATTTTATAGGGATTGAACTTACTGCATTTTACTTCACTTTGACACCTGTCACTTTGACACCTGTCATTTTGACACCTGTCACTTTAATGTTTTACTACCCTAAATTACATGTTGTTTTCTTCATATATGTCGTTTTTTTTTTTATTAGATTCCATCTCTAGTGCAGTGGGTGAAGGGGTAAATGCGATCAAAGACCCGCTGATAAGCACATCATCCTCTGCGCAGTCGAGTAAAAAAGTGATTTGTTTATCTGCTGTTTACCGACTCGGTTTTTCTATGGAGGTTATCCTCTCCTCCGTAAACTGTACTGTACAACCTCATGTACAGATTTGAAGCATAGCTTTCTCCTGCGGATTTGTGTACATCGTTACTTTTAAATCCAGAGTATTGAGCTTACTGGCGTAATTTATTCTGTGACCATTGCCAATGAATTTTTATATAGAACAAAGTGGTTTTATTACGCATATAGACTTTTAATAAAACCTCTTTGATGTTGATTGAGGGGGCAATGACCCTTCAACCTACTGTAGCACCAACCTCTGGTGTCAGATATTGTCAGGAGGCGCCAAATGGCCTCCGACGTGGGTTTATTACTCCAGTGAGCGTATTGCAACCTCTTTGCGTGGCTTAATAAGAATCCTATCAATGAGGGCTACCATTATACGCGTCACTAGGTGGCGCCACTGAGACAGAAGGTAGCTGTCAAAAGCTGACAGCTTTAACCGTAGAGAGACGGTTGTAGTGTATGAGTTTATTGGTTGTTTAGCTTTGATGAAGTTTGTTGCTTAGAACATAAAACGATAGCCAATCAGTAGGCATCATGAATCTGTAATACTTCGTAGTAGGCATCTATACCTGTCGTCTCGGTCGTGCCACCTAGTGTCATTTTTAATAGTAGCCCCCATTGCAACGACCGGGGCCGACGGCTTAACGTGCCCTCCGTTGCTAGCTAAGTTTAAAAACACGACCAAAATCGAAGCGGATTGCTAGTATACTAAACCCGGAATTTGTCTTGTTTGCGCAAGTGTGTCACTTAGTAATGACCAAAAATGTAACAGCGAAACCGTCTAAAGTTGTATGACCTTCATAAAAGTAAACAAAATGATTCAAGCTGTATTTTCATCGAGAATCATTTTAAAATAATTTTTACTCTATTTCACTATATTTTTTAACATGTCCGTGATTTCTTAACTGATTTCGACAAGGTCCGGAAGCAATTTCATGGAAATTGCTTCATTTGTTTTTTGAGTAAATTAAAAAGTTATTATTTGTAGTTTTTAACTTTTGCGATTGGAACATATAGTTAATTATTATTTAAAAGGTACATCGCGCTGAAAATTTGTTGCCCCGACGCGAAAAGAGAGGGGTGTTATAAGTTTAAGGTGTGTATCTGTGTGTGTCTGTCTGTGGCATTGTAGCTCCCAAGACAGAAACCAATGTCTCAGGGTGCAATCCACAGGTCTATTATATACAGAGTATACAGGTATACAGGTTCATAGCAACCCCTTGTTGTTAATTGGCATTGTGACGTCATGAGTCGTGCATGACCCATGCCAAGACAGAAAGAGTAGAATAGTTTTGGCAGAAGTAATTGTAAACATAATTATAATATGGACTAAAAAAAAAAAATTTTTTTTACTGAAAATTGGGCAATTTACGAGATAAATAAAATAGAGCATGCTTAAAATAAATAATAAGCAATTAATGACTATTATTCAAAAGTTGTCAACTAATCTATTCTGATAGTATGAAATCCGCATGAAGTCATACAAAATAGAATCTATGGCTCAACTTATGTTATTGTATGACTTTATATATTTGCCTAACTGCTGTCAGATTTGATAAAAGTTGAAGTATTCGCGATTTTTACATTTTTATCCAAAGAGTTTTTTAATCATATAATTTTACATTAAAAAACAATGGATAATATTTATAGTATCTTTTGGTAATACGTTAGTCATGAAATATATTAATAGCATTGATGTTATCGATAGAAATATCGTTAATGTTATCTTTAGATCTTAGATCGTAAACAACTTGACATTAAATTCATTTTTAGAGTCTGCCATTTTCAACTCGTTATTTACATGAGCCACTTAAAAATATGTACGTCTGTACCCGAGAAGATTTAAGAGAAGACGGAGTCTTCACCACCAAACAAACGAGTGAAGCGAGATAATAGGGGCTGCGTATATGTGCGTGAGTGGACAATTAGTGGTGTGAGCCTTATCATCACAAAAGATAGCATTGTTTTTGTTTTTTTCGTGAGAACTTGACAGAATTAACACGACTAACAAAGTCGGGATCTTGCTGCGATGTGGCGGTCGATCGGCATAACATGGTATGTGTGCGTGAGGTTTGTGCTTACGAGCGGATCGGCATATTTTGGATGCTTCATTTTCGTTTTGGCGGTGTGGAATCCGTCTATTTTTTAAACATTCTCGTAACTAGCTACTAGCGTCCTGTGACTGCTACATTGATAAATGCATCCTAGTGTTGTCCACTAACTCATTTGGTATTAAGTTACTATAATATGTTAGAAAATAGTAAGTTCGCTGAGTTTATAATGGGACACCAGGCTCTTTAGGACTGCTGCTTGAACATCTATAGGGCTTGGCGACAGATTAACTGCTAGAGGGTTCATGGAAACACCTTTCTATTTTTTCCTTACCTGACTTTCAAGTTGTAGAGCACGGCAGGTTCGTGAAGGTACGAGAGAGACGTCAGGTCGTTCTGCCCGATTAGGAGTGACGGGTTCCGGAGCGGGGGCATGTGGCTCTCATCTTTTATCTGTGGAAACGTGTCAGGAATCTTTATTACAAAAGAAATTACATCTAAACGACAAAGTCGTTATTTAAATTATTATTTTTTTCCTTATTCTTAGGGAACGTAAGACTTACGCACCCTAGTTTTATTACAATCTAGCCACGATTTGGCTAATAAGTAATTTGAATATAACTTAAACTTTTACACTGAGTATACTAAGAATGTGTCCATTAACACTTTTCTTATAGTCTCTATTAAGGTGAAGTCACATTGTTAATGTTTACTTTATAAGTAGCACTTGTTACACACTACACTATACTAATATAATAATATACACTACACTAACTCAAACGGTTTTGTCCTTTTAAGTCTTCTAACTATGTCAGTGAGATCGAGGAGCTGGATTGCCTCTATGTTGACATGGTGATGAAGTCTATGGTCGTGAGCTTCTGCATAGTTTTTAATTACTTTGTCAATGAACTCTATTTTGAGGTCCCGATGGAGATATTTCTCAGTTTATGTATAAGCCCTTCATGCCACACTTTATCAAAAGCTTGCGCCACATCTAGAAATACTGTAGTGCACACTTTTTTACCTTCAAGAGTTTTTTTTTTCAAGATCTGTGCACTTGATCTATAGTCGAGTGTTTTTCTCGAAAACCAAACTCTGCTCTGCTCTGGTATTAAATTTTTGCTATCTATGATTGGTTTTAGCCTTTTGAGAAACAACTTTTCAAAAAGCTTTGACATTATGGGGAGCAAAGAGATTGGCCTGTATGATGTGGTTTCATGAGGCGGTTTCCCAGGTTTTAATATCATGATTACTTCCGCAACTTTCCATAAGTCTGGTACATGCTTCAACCTTAGAGTGGCATTAATAAGGGTCGTTAACTTCACTATAGTCTTTCTTGGAAGATTACGAAGTATTTCTCCTGATATTAAATCATACCCATGTCATTTTCGTGGGCTTATACTTAGTTTAATTTCTCTTACAATTTCTGTAGGTGTAACTAGTTTGATATCACTTTTATTATTACGTGGCATAGTATCTTCCAAAGTCAGAGCTTCATTTGCTTCACCCTCATTTAGTTGAAAGATGGTTTCTAAGTGCTCTACAAAAGGCTATTTTGCTCATTGCTAACTGCCCATTTTCTATGTTCATCTTTAATAGGCGGTACGTGAGCTTTAAGTTCTTTGTAGCTTTCCATAAAGAGTAATCTGTACTGCGGTCACTAGTTAGCTTTTCAAGATACTTATCGTTGAAATTCTGGATTAGGCTGTTAACCTTTTTTGTTAAATTATTAAGCTTTCTTTTGTCTTCAGGACATCTGGATTGATGCCATATTTTCCTTTGCTTTCTCTTTTCTTTTATAAGTTCTATGATCCTTATGGGGTACGTGATTCCTTTGGTTTTCTTATATGAGTTTGGTGTATTTTTCCAATACTAAGTCATTATTATTAAGTAGTTATTTAAATACTACTAATAAATATTATCAATACGAAAGTTTGTAATTATGTTTGTTACTACCTAGCGCTGAAACGCCTGAACTGATTTTGATAAAATTTGATACAGAGATACTTTAGGTTCTGTAGTAACACATAGGATACTTTTCATCATCACCGTTATTATTGTCTGTTGTCAATGCAATTGGATAGAAAGGTCGAAGTTAACCAAAAGGATATTTTGATATTAATTTGTGCGTGAATAGGCTCGTTTTAGTCCAAAAAACATAAAGAGAACCGCAATTCAGGAAACTTCCGCCCTCCCCCTCTCCCGGTCAGAGTGTACTCTTAGGGGCTCTATGGGAACAGACTTAGATATTTTTTAACGAAAAAACACTTAGCATAATTGTATTGACGTTGGGGTACAGCCGTGGGGGCTCAATTTTTCAGTGTTTTTTCCATAGCGCCACTAAGGATGTCAACTGTGGCTGCCTCACGACTGACAATGTGATTTGTGATCTAGATAAGTAGTACTCTAGGAATATGAAAAACGAAACAGCCTCTGACGTTCCCACTGCTGGGAAACACGCTTTATCTCATCGAAAGGTCATCATCAGGATTCCACAAACCCAGTGCAGGTTGTCGGATGTCTCAGGCCATGCAACTTTGAGGTTCTCCGACATACAGACGATTTTCAAGATGTTTTACTTAAACATAAACACGGTAAAGGCAAACATCGTGTGGAAAACTCTGTTTTAATAACATTGCATTGGTGGAACGGGCAGGCGCGCACCCGATGGTAAGCGACTCGACCGACGACGTTGCACATAGTATTTGTAGTCTCCTTGATATTGCATGCTTGATTAGATATCAGTATTTTTATTATTTATTCCTTTTTTTTACTCACTCACTCACTTCTTGTTTTATATTACAAAGATAAACAAATAATAACTGACATTGATGTTGACATACGATTGACATGCATCTCCTATATGGTCTGTGGATTGATACATAGAGAAAGGAAGATAGAAATTTCTTACGACGCGTCGCGTCGTCGGGATCGATGTTACTGAGTGATGCAATCTTTGACACCACCAATATCTTGAAGACGCAAAAATACCTTTCACTATGGTTGCAATATGAGGTCATAACAAAGAGTTGTAACTTACATATTATTAAATCAAGCCGGTTCACACGATGTCATGTCGTGAATTCGTAATGACACAAATAGTCGTCATCATTATCAGGCTTTTTTCCTCCGTGTATATCAGCCTTTACTTGTCCACTTGGTCCACAGCTGAACGTAGGCCTCTCCTAATGCACGCCACTAAGCTCTGTTTTCAGCTCTCTGCATCCAGTTTCTGCCAGTCGCTTTTCGCAGGTCGTCACTCCACCTGGCCACATGGCGTCCTTGGTGCCTGGTAAGCCTGGCCAGGTGTGGCCAGGCTTTATTTGTCGAATTCCCTGTCCTGATCTCCCTAAACTTCACTATAAGCACTCTGAACAGTGACTGCAGTCTCGACACAGATAGCAAGCTACCGATCGCTAAATAATAACAAATAACAACAGCCCTGCGATAAAATTCGATAAATTTATCGACCGGTAAACAGTTCCTTTTATCAATTTTATTAAAATGCGGTAGCATGGATCTAGCCTCTCGGTAAATTTTATTGATTCGATAACACGTCGTGAGTTTATCGATTTAAAAAATGGCAATTCATTCGTGGACTATACCATATATCAGATAGACGACTAATTAGTCTAAAAAAATTTTTTTTACACAATTTGGCAGATTTTTATTATTTTGAGTTGTTACGGAGAAACTTCTGTCATTTGGAATTCTACCTAACTACCATAAAGTAGTATATTCCTTGAACCTAACCTAAAGTATAACTAGCCATAACTCGTTGCACAATTGCTTGAGACACCTCCCTGACAAGTCTGACAGTGCGCTGTCCTAGTGCTATATTATATTCCTGGCCGATGCATCGTTGGTGCAACTGCCCTCGGTGAAAAAGCGTACAGCTGATAGAACCTAGAACAATGATTATACAGGTAGTTTTTTAGACTGAGTACCTACTAGGTACCATAATAATTAGAGCATTAGACACAATCACAACAAAAGATAATTTCTGGAAATAGAAAAAACGTAACTAAGTATTTTGGTATTATTATGTAAAGTAGATACTACAACATGCGCAGGCTGTCCATTAGATCTACTCCTTCTCAAACGCCCTCAACATCTTGAATGAGGGCGAGGGAAATTTCCTTATAAATTCTAAAAATAATCTTAAAATGCTGTTCTTCCAGATCGAAAGGATCATTGGCATCCCTGAAACTTGCCTCACGATGTTCTGACACCCACGTTTTGGCTTATAATCCGAAAAGGAATTTACAAAAAAAAAGTTTGTCGTGTAACTTTGGAAAGCCGATAAAATTCGATAAATTCGGTAAAATTACCGACATTATATCGACAACAATTGTCAAAAATAAAGATTCATGCTTCCTTTTGTTGATATAAATCTATATATTAAATATGATTTATCGAATTTATGTCGTTGTCGATAAGTACGTTCCGTGCTACTGAACTCGTATTATCGAATATTAACGTGAAACTGAATTAAAAAAAGTCGGTAAATTTATCGATCGATAAGATCCACTAAAACAACAAAACTTGACAAAGTAATCTTGCACTTCAGTACCGTAATACATACCGATGACAATCGATAGCTCCTGTTATTAACTCTGGACTGCTAACGATTGTCATCGGTACTGTAGAGACTACCGATAATCGTTATAATCAGATCTCCGCACTCTGGTCCAGCTGAACTATGAGCACTCCGGACCAGTAGTGCGTCGTGACGTCCTCTTTTCCAATCTTCTTCGGTTCCTGAAGAGTCTGTACAATCATGATAAACTTACCTAATTAACCTTAATCTGTCGGATCTCCTCAGAAATCCAGCTTAAGAAACTTACCTCTCCTATATCCACTATGGACTAACTTGGAAAGGTGGTTTTGATCTGTGGGGTCTCCCCAGAAATCCAGCTTAACAAAACTTACCACTCCTATATCCACTGTGGACTAACTTGAAAAGGTGGTTTTGATCTGTCGGATTTCCTCAATCTTCTTCATTATCTTAACTTGATCTGTCTGATCTCCCTACTCTGGTCCGGCTGGATTATGAGCACTCCGGACCGGTAGAGCGTCGTGACGGCCGTAATGTCCCAAACCTTCTTCAGTTTCTGAAGAGTCAGTACAATCATGATAAACTTACTTTGATCTGTAGGATCTCGCCACAAATCTAGCTTAACAAATTTACCGCTCATATCTCCACTCTTGACTAACTTGACAAAGTAATCTTGATCTGTCTGATTTTCCCACTTTTCTTCATTATCTTCCCTTGATCTGTCTTATCTCTCCACTCTGATCCAGCTTGACTATGAGAACTCCAGAGTGGTAGTCTGTGTTACCGTGGCATTCTCCCATACTATTCTTCATTATCTTACCTTGGTCTGTCTGATCTCTCCACTCTTATCCAGCTTGACTATGAGCACTCCAGAGTGGTAGTCTGTGTTACCGTGGCATTCTCCCATACTATTGTTCATTATTTTACCTTGATCTGTCTGATCTCCCCACTCTGATCCAGCTTGACTATGAGCACTCCAGAGTGGTAGTCTGTGTTACCGTGGCATTCTCCCATACTATTATTCATTATCTTACCTTGATCTGTCTGATCTCCCCACTCTGATCCAGCTTGACTATGAGCACTCCAGAGTGGTAGTCTGTGTTACCGTGGCATTCTCCCATACTATTATTCATTATCTTACCTTGATCTGTCTGATCTCCCCACTCTGATCCAGCTTGACTATGAGCACTCCAGAGCGGTAGTCTGATGTGACCGTGGCACTCTCCCATACTTTTTCGGGGTGTTCTACCCATATTCGGGCGTCCTGGAACAAACGGTGTAGAATTATTTAACTAGGTATGTAACTAAGTATATTTTTTTGGCAAAAACAAGCAGAAAGATCCCCCACGGAAAGCTGTCACCGTCATCAATATACATCTGCAACACGTTGGGTACAAGAGGTTTTCCTTCTTTAATGAGACAGCTTGCTGGCCTGCTTTCTTGTCGTATGAGGTAGTGCTGGCCTCTGGTGTCAGAGTTAGTCAGGGCGCCCGAGGGCCTCTGACATGGCTTAACGACTGCTATTAATCAATTACAGCCAAGACCGACAGCCTAACGTGCCCTCCGAAGCACGAAGCGATAGAAATCCGAACATAGCTTAGAAAAGTCGTAATCGAGGAGATATTTAACTCTTTAAGATGGATGGTCCACGACATGAGTTTCACTATATGTCGCTAAATGACAATATGTACATAATTATTATTTTGTGGCTTTTAATTGCAATCAGATCTGATTTAAAACTTTACTAGCGGCTATATTATCGTGTAATGATTATATTTAATCGTAAGTTTCAATTGTAAATCTAATATTTTTACCGTATTCGTTCCTTATAAATTTGGGTTCAGATCTTGAGTCACGACTTGAACCCAAATTTTTAGGGAACGAATACTGTTAATATATTAGTTTGACAATTAAAACTATAGATCGAACATTAACATCGTATAGTTTTTTAACCGCGAATAAAGTTTTAAATCTAACCTGACTGCAATGTAAGGCCCAAAGAAATAAATCAAACCATACTGTCATTAGCGCCATCTAGTGAAACTCATGTCATGGACCATCCGCCTTAAAGGCATAACCGATTCGTTAATGACCTTGTACAGGTTACAGTCAAATAATAAGGCCATATAATTGTGCGGAGGCAATTCACAAAATGCAAATACGTAGGTATCATTGACGTTTAGTCATCATAAAGTAGAAACAGAGTGAGTAAACTGGGGGGAATAAACCGTTATGACCCCCCCGAAGACGAGTACCTACAACGAAAGGAAAGATACTACGTACGAGGTAGCTCTACGGATACGATATTATGAACGGAGTTCCAGAGGCCGCGGCTTCATATCCTGCTACGTAATCAAAAATCAATATTAAAAAGTCTGGATATTTGTTCTAGTATCACGTAAAAAGCACAGACCCATTGAGATGCGGTTTACAAGGGTAGTCCTTGACTACCCTTGTAAACCGCATCTCAATGGGACAACAAATTAGTTCAAAAACTAAAACCCTATGACTATGGTCGGGTAAAAATAACCTATGACACTCTATACATGAAGACAAATCGATTGATACCTCGCTTGTCAAAATCGGACTGACTTTTTAGTTTGAATACATAACCCGTACTTTGCCTAGCCTTAGTCGGGTAAAGAAAATAGTCTATGACACTCTAAACCTTAAGACGCATCGATTGACACCTCGCTTATCAAGATCGAACCAATAGGGGCGTTATGGTAGAACATTTCCATACATACATATATACATACATAGACTCTTAACCCTTCCCTTGCTTTGCTGTAGTCGGGTAAAAATAAGGAAGCAAGCATACCATCCCTAGTTGGCTCGCGGGTGCTGAGTAAACCAGCTAAGGGAATTGAGGATATTGGCAGCACCATTTTATCATCACCAAGACGCTTGTCAAGCGTGGTGGGTTATGATGATGATGATGTATAGACAGCTCAACCATCGCCTTGGCCTGATTTGACCTTTACAGGTTTTTAGGGTGTGGTGCAGTAGCCTCTTCGAATTACGGTTTTATATATCGATCCATACGACTCGTTTAAGGACCGGCCGCGGCGCTCCCTGAAGTCTTCGTCACGCAGTCTAGACGACCGGCGCTCCTTGGTCAACTATAGACTTCGCGCGCAGTCTAGACGACCGGCACTCCCTGGTCGACTATAGACTTCGCGCGCAGTCTAGACGACCGAAGCTCCCTGGTCGACTACTCTGCGTCAAGCAGTCTAGCTTGCCAGCTCTGGTAAGGCCTATCTATATATACTTATAACTAGCTAATGCCCGCGACTTCGCATGCGTGGTCATTTCTGTAGGTTGAAAGTACTCTTTGTGCTATTCCAGGACCCAAAATACCAACATTTGATCAAAATTCCTTCAGCCGTTAAAAATATTTTTATCGTTTGCTCGGGTTCTACTCATCGGATTGAGATATAAAGTACCCCCGTTTTTAAGTCAAAACATAAGCTATCCAACAGTGAAAACCGCATCGCAATGGGTCCAGTACTTTTTACGTGATGCGCGAGCAAACATACAGACGATTTTTTAAAAATATTATATTCTTTTTCAGTAGCTTATTTTATGTACCATTCTATCTATGTATACTTATAATAAAGCAATAGGAACGAAAAAGTCTGTACAAAGATGATAATTGAAAAAATGGTCTAAGGTCGCTTAAAAAGGGTATTGAATATAATTATTTTTTTAATCGTATCGCTCTGTCTGTTTGTCTGTTTTTTTTGCATCACGTGAATACTATTGGACCGATTACAATGCGGTTTAATTATGCAATGCGCTATCAAATTGTTAGATAGCTTAGGGTTTGAATTAAAAACTGGTGTAATTGGTATCTCAATCTGGCGAGTTAGAAGCCGAGCAATTGATAAAAGTATTTTTGACGGCTAAAGAAATGTTGATCATATGTTGGTATATTGGCCCTGGAATAGCACATTATGATACTTTGAACCTAAAGAAAAGACCACGCGTGCGAAGCCGCGGTTACAGCTAGTTGTAAATAAGCAAAAAATAATAGCACTTTTACAAGTCAAAATTAACATCAACACAATGAGTTTAACAGTCTATGTATGTATGTATGTATGTATGTATGTATGTATGTATGTATGTATGTCTGTATATTATGCGGATGTTCCACCATAGCGTCGCCCTTATTGGTCTGATAATGACAAGCGAGGTATCAATCGATTGGCCTTCATTTATAGGCTATTTGATGTACCCGACTACGGCGAATCAAAGGAAGGGTTATGTGATCAAACTATAAACTTGGTCAGATTATGACAGGCGAGGTATTAATCGATTCGTCTTCATCGCAAGAGTATCATAATATGCTATTTTTTAACCGACCTTTAAACCATGGTGCTCCATAAAGCCTTAACTAGTAAGTAAAGAGCTGATTCAACTGGTAGATTTCTAAAACTGAGAGATTCACTGCATTTTGAGGAGCTATTCTGCTCATCACGCCGAAGATCCTCATCAGATCTTCACCAGATTTGTATGAGACCATCTTAAAAATTCCTACCTTTCAAATGAAAAATAGTCGGGTTTTCGTTTTTGAATTTGTCTTGTTTACCATAGTGTTAGATAAGGCCACATCTTTGAGTTATATTCAAAGCAAAGGGCCACATGGAGACACAATGTACGTCTCACCTACATTAGGTAGCTTAAGCGTAGGTTAACCAGATCGTATTGTTATTGCCCAAACCGGTATGGAATTGTCGACAAGGCCCCTACCGAATATATTAACACCTTACATTAAAATCACATCACGCACTAATATTATAAATGCCAAAGTATCTGTCTCTGTCTGTTTGTTTGTTACCTATTCCTAAAGGCTACACCGATTTTAATATTTTTTTAAATAATGTACCTATATCGTGTGGAAGGTTTAGGGCTATGTATGACCACACGGGCAAAACCGCGAGCGCGTCTAATATCGTATTAAAGAGGTAAAGTATTTATGTTAATGAGTTGATAATTATTAATATTGAATTCTGGGCTACTAAACATTTAGAAGGCTACTCACAGTAATTGGTAGGTAAAGTGACAGCGATTAAAAATGTCTGCTATTTTTTTGATGATCTTCGTCGTAGACGCGAGTATGTACTGTACTAATCTTTGTTAAAGTTCAGAATCTGCAGAAAAAATCGGCGAAAAATCAAACAGGCATCTAATACTTGAAGTATACACATTAGAAACGGGATATTTACCATGGATACTATTTATACTGAGTTCCCGATATTTTGGCACTGTTGCAAGCGCCACGCTAACGGATAACTGAAGTAACTGCGGGTGGATTCGTTTTTACGAGCAGACAAAATGGTCTACCCTCTTTCTTACTCTTACAAATAATATCCATCGTCAATATTCCGTTTCTACGGTTTACACTATACTTCTAATATTTGTGAGCATGTTAGTTTTAAACCATATATTAGGCAAATATTCAAATTGTAGGTGATGAGAGACTTGGCGAGTGAATATACTAATATTATGAGAGCGATGTGATGGTAAACGGTTCAACAGTGCAACTTAGAGTCCAACGATAAGTTAAGTCCTAAGAGTTTATCAGGCCGCCCGAGGGTCTCTGGCATGGCTTACGGTGCCTTCCGAAGTATGCAGATTGCTAGTCATTGCCCATAAGCTTTCATGCCTCTTGAAGTACCGGCAACGGCGAGTACAAAGCAAGCGGAGACATTAGCGCAAGCTAGTCTCGAATACTTACTACGGAATGCCAAGCACGCGTGCCCACGCGCTGTTTACTATGCTTCGGTAGTAATGAGATGACCAGATTTTGATTTTATTGATTTCTGTTAGTAGGGCTACATAAATTAATACATACTGAAGAGGAGGCATTATTTCTCCTTTGACGGGACGAGATAGAACCTGGCAAACTACCCTCATGCCTCCAACTGCATCTTATATTTCCAAATCAAGAATCGGAAAATTGTTTGCCTCTTTTTAGTTTTATTCGCAGTCGGGTTTTTTTTTTTATAATAATTTATTGTAATTATAATACTGATATTTATAAAAAACTAATTTTAATTCAAAAATATTTACGTCTATAAATTTATGCGATCTACTGATAAGATAGAATTACACTTATGCATTAGTAATTAACTGCATGCAGTGTTAGATTATGAACGCTGAACACACCAGGCAAGTAGGCATACCTAGACGTCTAGTGCGACCGCTGATTGAACATGACTCCCACGCGTAAATGCGATGACGCGAAGTTTTGTTATGATTTCTACTTCTACATACTTCAATGTATTTTTAGCCGACTTCAAAAAAGGAAGATACCTTTTTTATTTGCACCGATCGAGATTTCTGGACCGATTTGGACAATTCTTTGCTATGCGTCTCGTTAGCGTAAGAATGGCAGTGCCAGTGACACTGTCACTCAACTTTAGTTGCAAAATCTAGCGCTTCACTACGCTGCGCACGTCACCGAGGCATTTTTTAAGTCTCATTTAAACCAAAACACAAATTACATAATGTATATCAGACAAAGATGTCTGTGCCATTGCGACGCGACGAGGTTATGTAGAATGGACATTGAAATATGATTTGAACATCAGCATTTACCTATTAACTAAACTATTAACCGTCTTATTATTTCTTTTAAGTTTGGCCCAAAATATGTAAAGTGCGTTGCACAAATCAATAAATCTGCGATGATATGTCAGAAGATAATTACAAGTTCAACCAACATACCGAACGTAGTATAGTGACTGATTATATACTCTTCAGCGAAATAAAGTCGGCCGTCATCATCACCTCAGGCTTCGTTCGTAAACGTTGCTCGACTACGCTCAATGAGATAAGAAGTGCGCGTATTATGTTATCGAGCGACGTCGAGGGACGTTTACGAACGTAGGTCAGATCTAAAAGTATAGTATGTGCTGTAGTCGTTAAGTATGCAAGATCTGAGTTTGCTGACGCCGACTAAATACCAATGCTACATTAATCAGACCAATGCGACATTAGGTACTATTATTTATTCTGTGAATAGGGGACATTAGGATACGTAGTACTATTATTTATAATGTGATTGGTCGGTATCCGACGTAGGTATTTATTCAGATCAGCCAAGTCAGACCTTCTGTTACGGCTATTAGAGATTCACAATACAGTCACATGCTTAGATGAATATAATACTGGCGTAGTCACATGGTCGCGCAGGTGTGAGAGTAGAGCCATAAACTAAATCAAGTTGAGTTGGTTACAAATATTAATAAGTAGGTAGGTACCTATCAATATAATTGAATAATGGAAAAAACAGTGTTCACTCCTTTATCAACGAGCTAAACTTCCGTCCGCGACTTTACCCGATTGTGGCTGCTTCCTGTCATCAGTCATCAAATGCTGGAAATCCCATCCAAACACATGCAGTAATTCAACGCTAGTTCATGCGGTTTCACTCGCATTTTTCTCCTTTTTCCGCGTGACTTGACCTTGGGAGCGTTCTAGCGGCACCCTTAACGTGCCGTCGTTTCCCCGGTGCCAGCCAAAAATGGAAAAACGCCCATTTGCAGATATGAAACGGATGGATAACCTCTAGGGCTGCCACCTTTCAAAAAAGGGAGGCACAGAGATTTTAGAAATGCAATAAAACTTGATTATTTGATGAAAATAAATCATTTAGCCTAGTATGGGTATCAATGTCCAACAGGATCAGGTAATTTAATATTTGCAAATGCAAATATGAGTACATTTGGAAACTTTGTATTATACTACACCTATTTTTCTGTTATGTATTAGAGACGTTTGTTGATTAATAACAAACAACGTCTGTCCACAAATTTCCCAAAAAAACAACGTGATCTACGAAAGCATTGTTCATAAAACCAATTTCAATTATTTTCGGCAGTTCGGTGAAGATTGAGGTGACTTTGAATATCTGAACCCATCGTTGATCAATAGGCAATGTTAAATCATTGGTTTGTACGAACTGAGGAAATACTTGGTTCAATTTATTGGTCTTGTTATAAAGCCCTTCTGCGTGAGATGGTCTGGCAAGTGTTGAGCGCGAGGGAGCGCCACAACCAGGGCCCTATTTCATAAAACTATAGTAGTCTGACAAGTGTCAATTGACAAATGTCAGTCAAACTACCCCGATCCCGACAATTCATTCAATGAATTGTCAAAATATTACTAAATGTGTTTCATAAAACAATAGTAGTGACCGGCAGTCAACCGACAATTGTATATCAAATGTCAATAGAAAAACGTTTTATGAAACGGCGGTTGCTTAAAAATTACCACGATTTGTAGAATTGTCGTGACAATTGTGACAGCCGAAGCTTTACCCATCTCACTACTATCTCTTTACTATGACTGGCATTGTGAAATGCAATATGACTGACAATCATCAGTCCTGTAGTGATTGTTTGTTATATGAAACGCAGGTTTGGCGTAATTGACTGACATTTGTAGTTTTATTATGATTTGTCGCTTTATGAAATAGGGCACTGGTCGCCCTCGTGTACTGCGACCTATCGCGCGCTTTTGACACAGCTGACCACGCTTTGATTGAGAGCAAGCTACACCACTATGGAATACGGGGACCCGCTTTAAATCTGGTATTCTCATTCATGTCTCAGAGAAGTCAATCCGTGGTGGGCGACCGTGGAAAAATAAGATCGTCCGAACTATCCAATTCTATTGGAGTTCCACAGGGGTCTTGCCTCTCCAATACGCTGTTACCATCCTGCTTCCCGCGGCAATCGACGGCGCAGACATATTCATGTATGCAGACGACGTCGCTGCTGTTATCAAGGGACAAACGACTGAGGAATTGGAAGCGAGGTCAAATAATGTCGTCCACAACTAGCAAATTGGTTTAGGGGAACGATCTGGCATTGAACTTAGACAAAACGTGCCTGTTAAGTTTCAGTTTGGGAGGTCCCCACCACAGCTACGTGTTAACACAGGAGGTATCTCAATTTACCAGGTCTCCCGCACTCGACTTCTAGGGTTTGAGATCTAGACAGCGCCCTAAAATGGGACGCCCACATCGACAGCGTTTGCTCCCGGCTTGGAGACGCGTGCTTCGCTCTGCGCCGACTGGCCGCCACGGCTTCCAAGGATGTCGTTAGAGCTTGCTATTTCGCCACAGTACACGGCAATCTCTCGTACGGTACGGAACTTTGGGCACACGCAGCGGACAGAATCCGCGCGTTTCGACTGCAGAAACGTGCCGTACGAGCAATCGTAGGTATAAAGCAGGACGATTCGGTGAGGGAGCATTTCAAGTCCGAACGTATACTCACCCTCACTAATATCGACGTCTATCAGGTCGCGGTTTCAGTTCACGAAAATAAGCATATGTTTTAGCAGATTGGGGCGCACCACCGTTATTTTAAGAGGAATAAAACGAACTAATGACCATAGCTCACAGCAAATGTCTTTTTAGGTCGTAGGACCAAAAGTATATACCAAATTATGTATTAATATTTTTCGAAAACGAAATGTAGTTTCGTTTAGTACCATACATTTACTGCAGTTCCTGCAAGTTTCCGCTAGAGGCACTGCCAGTAAATGTATGAAAATAAACAAAACTACATTTCGTTTTTGAAAACTATAATACTCGTACTAGACCCCCTGATAGTATCGTGACTGTAACTTCCGTCGCGATTTTCAAACAAAAATTAAATCTGTGGCTTATAGAACGGCCATGCTATGATTTTCAAGAGTTTTTATATCTATAAATTTGTATTGTTAATAATATCGTTATCTATTAATTTGCTAATATTTTTTTAATTATTTGAACTTGTTTTTTGTAAGTAATTTACGAATTAATTGAAACATTGTTTTAGCATATTTTTAAAACAATTGTTTGAAAAATGTTTTATTTTTGACTTGTTTTGTATGTATTTTTGCTATTATGTGGATAGGGCACACACGCAGCTTCAGTCGGTACAGGTTATGCCATGTATTTGCGTTTTGGGAGAAAACGTTTCTATCATACTAAACCATAACCAAATCCAATAATTCAGGTCTCTTTTTATTAATCACAGAATAAACTATGTTTGTGGCTTTTTATTTTTATCATAAACAATTTGAATTAATTAGTGAGTGTGTACTGATTAAATGAAAAATAATAATATATTAATTAGTGAGTGTGTACTGATTAAATGAAAAATAATAATATATTAATTAGTGAGTGTGTACTGATTAAATGAAAAATAATAATATATTAATTAGTGAGTGTGTACTGATTAAATGAAAAATAATAATATATTAAGAAAAATCAAAATCTACAAACATAGTTTATTCTGTCATTAATAAAAAGAGACCTGAATTATTGGATTTGGTTATGGTTTAATATGAAATGATTTTGAAATGAAATGATTTTTTGAAATGATTTTTATTTATGCATCACAAACTACAAAAACTTAACATAAACATAATATGGTAGTAACGTTCTCTCCCATAACGCAAATTTCACGGAAATGTAAGGCAAAACCTGTAGAAGCTGCGTGGGTGCCCTTCGGTCTAAAATTTTCATTTTCATAAAGTCTTTCTTCATCCACATTTTTTAGCTACAGCCGTCCTTGATGGTCTGCTATCGCTTCGCTGTCACTACCCAGTCTGACTCGGAAATATTGATGTTAAATACGTAGCCCGCATATGCACCATTCAAACCTGTAGACTCTGGGTCAAACCCGGAGGGGTCCAATAACTACACTAATATTTCAATTTTTTAACATATATCCCAATAAAATAATTTAAAAAAAGATATATCTCATTAGGTATTTATTCAGATCTGTCTTCTGATTAGCATTTGAAGTACTTAGTACCTAATGACAAAAAGATATTTCCTTTATGAGATCACAAGAATGCCATATAAACTGGATATAACTACTTATGTATTATGTAGATATATGTAATACTTATATATACATATATTTACATAATTTTATGTGCTAAGAGGAGTGGTACCTGATGAAATATAACCATAACATCATGTCCAGAATAAGCCATTCCAGCCATCACACCTTGATTGATAGACAAACATTCAAACATCTATTTATAATACTAGCTGCGCCCTGCAGCTTCGTCTGAGTGAAATCTTTGCCACCCCCGTTCACCATCTTAGGGATGGATATTTAAAAAATCCCTCCATAGTGCACCTCTAGTATACTCAAAGAACATTTTATCCAAATTTCATATCTCTAAGTCTACTAATTTAGGCTGTGCTTTGTCAGTATGTCACGGTTCTGTTTTATAGGTATAGTTTATTTTTCCATATTTTTTAGCACCTGGTTGATGAAGGTCTTGACCAAAATGCTGGTACATTTTCATATTTAAGAACTTTTCATTTCAACTATGATTGATCACCCATATGCATAAATAGTGCAATCATCATCATCATTTCAGCCTTTATACTCTTAGAGTATGGCAGTAATTAGCATTACAACTTTTTCCCTGTCAGTCCCGATTAGTAGAATAGAAAATGAACAAAATAAAAATATGTAGCTTACTTCCGCCAAAACTGTAAGTCAGACAAATGATAAATGGTAAAATTAACACAAGTAAAACCCCACGCTAAACAAAACCCTACCCCAAATTGAAGTAATGAAAAAAAAAAAAAAAAAAAAAAAAAACACTTCTATACAAATAATATACATATATATATATATACACAATATAATATATTTATATATATTATTTGTATATAAGTGTTTTTTTTTTTTTTTTTTTTTCATTAGTTCAATCTGGGGTAAGGTTTTGTTTAGCGTGGGGTTTTACTTGTGTTAATTTTACCATTTATCATTTGTCTGACTTACAGTTTTGGCGGAAGTAAGCTACATATTTTTATTTTGTTCATTTTAAATATGGATTTCCGCAAAGTAACGCCTGAATCTATCAATTAGTAGAATAGATTGAGGTTTAATATTATGACAACATTTAAAAATAAAAGCAGCCATTATTTTTCAAGTGAAGTGGTGTTTAGTGTCAATGTCATATATAGGCCGTTCGTGTGGAAGCAAAATGATCAAAAATAACAGTTAAAAATATGTTTCAATCAGCATTTGCTTTGGACTTGACAGTTCAATTTGACATCGGAAAAGTGTAGGTTTTAGGGTTTATTTTTTCCAGTTTGGAAAGGATTGTTAGTGTCAAAAATGGCAATCGAAACTGCCCAAAACGCTACTGCTTCATCTCAAACGTAGGGTAAGTGTTCCTAAAAAAGAGGCCTGATTTGCATGTTTGATTTCAAGGTAAGTGAGTATATACTCACACTAGTGTGTGTCTGTCACACTAGTGTTTTAATTTTAGATAATGTTACACAAGTTTTACTAAACAAATATAATATGTGTTACATCACAAATGTAACAATGTGTTATGTTACAGTCATTACCGAATGATGATATCTGTTGAACTATTTATGTATTGTTCTTATAACCTTGATATTAAAACTTAACAATACAATTATGATAAATAAACATTTAATTTTACTTCTATACTATTCTTCTATGATATAAGCTAAGTTTTATCTTGATCATGTATGTAACATTCAGTCATGTACTCATAACATGTGTTATGATTTCATGAATACTAATTAACAATTTTTCGCAGTAAGACCCATACCTCTAATCTGAGATGAAAAGAAATATTAGTAACATAATTATATACAACATGGAACCCTGGTAGGACTTTAGAATATTTGTATGAGGGTAGTATAATATAAAATAAAATATCACTTAAGGGGGGTTGCATATGGGTCTGGCTTCTAGCCCTTGGTCCTTGTCAATACTTGAAGCATTTTAATTGACCCTGGCTGAATGTCAAACAGCAGTGCTAAAGAAAAAACAATCACACATACATTTAATTTTGCTATAATAGCAAATTTATAAACTGTACTTTCTGAAAAAAAGACATGCATTATTCTTGACACATATTTACGATTTTTACTTTTATAAGTAACACCCAAACACGCTTGCAAACTTACATTTTTATAACATATTCAATTTATAATCATAAAATGGAAGTGATGTCATTGAATCCAATATTAACATGAATATTGGAAGATAAAACATATAAACATTTGACCATAAAACCAAGATTAGTAACTAACAAATCAATCAGATAAAAATGCTGATAATTAGTACAGTTGTACAGCTCCAGCTGAAGTTGTCATTGCATTAAAAAGGTATATAAGACCTCGAAAATAATTAATTTGCCATTAAAATGTTATGATGTATGCTCATTGCTTTCTGTTATAGACAGTATGTAAATAAAAGTTATTTTTCTACTGGCTGTATTGTTTATTACTTTTACTTTTACTAATTTAAAAAGTGTGTAAGGGTAGTTCCCTAATTTCAAAATAAGAATTAGATGAGAAACAAAATATTTTCAGCCAGTGTTTTTTTACCTTCGTGTAGAGCTCCTTTGTAGTCATTTTGATATCTTATAGATTTTGATGAAGTAATAGACACTAATAAAATATTTCACCACTCTACTTTCACCACGAGATCACAATTTTCAAAAATCATTTTATTTTGTAAGGTAGAAATAACTCGGACACGAAATTGCAAATTTTTCTTTTCTTCCCTCAATGCGAAACGTCACTGACTGAATATGACATTTTACTTTGGTGTTATCATTAACTAAAAACAAAAATTAATAAATTGAACCACGGCTTTTCACTTCCTGCATGCGCTAATGAATTTTCACAAGAAAACGTAAATTCTTGTTACACTCTAGTGAGAGTTACAGTAAGAAAACAGGTTGACAGCAAAACAATGAAAATTGAAAGTTCGTCATGTGTATCTAAAAATTCCCACGGTGCTACCATTTAAAAAAATACCGAATGAATGCTAAAGCTACGTTTCATTTCACGTAATTACATTGGATCACGAATTTAAAATAAATATTTAAACAATTATACGCCGCGACGCGCGAAGGTCTTCGTTTCGTTACTTCAATAGCTTCTGACCATCGTAAGACAGATGTTTCTGGCATCAAAAAGTTGTCTGGATGAGATAGATGAGCTTTCAGCGATAAGACCGCCCATATGGTACAAATTAGTATCATTTTTTTGTCAATTATGAATTTTTATATAATACATAAACCTATCTAGTTGTTTGTTCCAATTTTAGAATTACGATTTTTGAATGAATATAGAAATGTTAATTCACCTGTAGCTTACGCTGGATATTTTATTCATGCCATTGTATTTCTTTTTAGCCCCCGAACAAAGAGACGGGTGTTATAAGTTTATGGTGTGTATCACGGTGTGTGAGTGTGTGTGTGTGTGTGTGTGTGTGTGTGTGTGTGTGTGTGTGTGTGTGTGTGTGTGTGTGTGTGTGGTTGTATGTGCTGTGGCACAGTAGCATAAATTATAATTTCTCTGAAGTCTGTGGCATCGTAGCTCTCAAACAAATGGACCGATTTTGATGCGGTTTTCCGTTTGTAAACTGATATGATCGAGATGGTTCTTACCTAAAAGCGGAGGCGGAGGGAGGAGGAGGTGGTGAGAAAAGGGTGGTGAGAACGAATGGACCAATTTAACTGTGGATTTTTATGTTTGAAAGTTGAGGTAAAGGAGATAGTTATTAGCTATATGAGGGAGGGGGGGTTTGAGAAAAGGGGGGTGCGAATCGTAGCTTCCAAACGAATGGACCCATTTAGCTGCGGTTTTTTATGTTTCAAAGCTGAAGTAAACGAGATGGTTCTTGGCTATAATGAGGGGGAATAGGGGTGAGGATCGTAGCTCCCTTGAAAACTGATGTGACCGAGATACTTCTTAGCTATAATAGGGGGTGGAGGGCCGGGGGTTACATAAATTTTTAGTTTGTAACAAATCCAAATGAAATAAAACAATTGATTCAATTTAAGTAGGTAATATATCTAGTCCAGCCTTTACACACTAGGAAAACATATAACTTATGAACGAGCCCAAAGCATATTTTGCGTCAAGTAACATAATATATGTCAAATCAGTCGTGGTAAAATCGTCTTGATCTTGAAGTCGTGTCGCCATGTTTAGTGTTTATTTGTTTTCTTGGGAAGGAAACCAAGCTTGGCAAGCCTCCGTGGCGATCTCGCAGAGTGCTGTGAATGTTTTGCCTCGGTTATCGTAATCTGAAAATTATAGGAATTAGATATACACATATAACTAAATGGTCATTTATAATGACCATTACAAAGTAAACAGCATCTATACCAAAAATAAAGGAATAGGAACGAAAAAGTCTGTACAAATATAATTAAAAAATAAATGGTCCAGGTCACATAAAATGAGCTACTGAACAAGAATTTAAAAATTCGTGTCTTTTTGTTTGCCTGTTTGTCTGTCTGTATGTTTGTACGCGCATCACGTAATAACTACTGGACCGATTGCGATGCGGTTTTCACTGTTGGTTAGCTTTTGTTTTGACTTCAAAACTGGGGTACTTCATATATCAAACCGATGAGTAGAAGCCGAGAAACCGATAAAAATAATTTTGACGGTGAAGGAATAATTTTGATCAAATGTTGGTATATTTTATATATTTTAGGTCCTGAAATAGCACAAAGAGTACTTTTAACCTACAGGAATGAGAACGCGTGCGAAACCGCGGGCATCAGCTATTACTAAAATAGGCACAGAAGAAATAGGTTAGATATTACAGGGATCTATCTCTATGACCGTGTTTTTCTTGTCATTTTCATCCATTTCAGGAAGGATAAAAATATTTTTCGAAAATCCTTATCAAGTTTACACAGTTTTACTACTACTTTGTTTAAAACAAACAACTTATGTACTTAAATTTCTTACATGTGTTAGTTATGGCGTAGCTATCATAGAGATAGATCCCTGTAAAAAAACTAATATGTACCTAAATCTAGTGGAAATTAATCTGAAGTAGATAAGCCACTTCTTCACAACTATTACAAAAAAATATTACCAGTAGGTCCCCTCTTCCCAAACATGATGCCGTTCATGGGCGCGTTCTTGTAGTTGGCCTCCGTGACGTCCGCCACGGACAGGAGCACCACCAGCGCGCACACCACGACGATGGTGAGCCGGAACATGACGCAGGACATCTGGTGGTCATGAAATAACCTTGCAAGTTCGTCAAGTTTAGGAACTAGATAGTTTAAGAACAAGCTTTGAGGGTGAATCGGTGGGGAGCAGACTGCAGTGTTTTTTTTTCGGTTTGACAGTTTAACTGGATTCCATTGATAATTGACTTGTGGTTTCCATTCCATTCCATTGATAATTGAATGTACTGGTGTTTACGAAGTATTACAGATTCATGGTACAGGTAAGTTGGTAGGTATATAGGTACTGCATGTAACGAGCGAAGGATAGAAGACAGGGCAGCGTGCTACCTGTGTCTTTTATTTTGTCTTTCCGCAAACAACTGCGCAAAGGAGGTTTTTGTAGCATCAAACTACTCTCTATATAATAAAGTCCACTATATACTTATGTAATAAATAAAAACACTTTATACTTTTATAATAAAGCAATATGAACTAAAAGTCTGTACAAAGGGGATATTTTAAAGAAAAATGTCTAGTGTATTTAAAATAAGCTACTGAACAAGAATATGTGAATAAAAAACAAATTAAAAAAAAACGTGACAATTCCACACCAATTACCTAGCCCCAAACTAGGATACCCTGTGTTATGGGCACTAGATAACGGATAAACATACATAGATAAGAATATTACATCCATGACTCGGAAGCAAACATTTCTGCTCATCACACAAATGATTGCACCTTACAGGATTCGAACCCACGACCGTTCGATTTCGTACCTAGGATCTCTAGCCTCTAGACCAACCGGTCGTCAATATAACATTTGTTTGTCTGTTAGTCTGTATGTTCAAGGGCGTCGCTAGCCCATGGCCTAGGGGGGGGGGGGGCAAGTTGATATTATAGGTATGGAGGACGGAAAAAATATGAACACAGTCAAGAACACATGAAGCTTTACAGTGGCGTAGCGTGAATTTCTGCCACCCGGAGCTGAACCGGAATTTGCCACCCCCTGTTTTCTTTAATTCCAAATCTATTGATACATAGAAATGATTAAAAGATGAGAGCGGAGCGATCGGAAATATGTTGAGCTATTTCTCTTAGGGTGGAAAACGAAATATAAATATTGAACGATATTGAAAAATGAAATGAAACGCGAGCGAAGCGAGCCCGAAATTTTTGAGCTATTTCTATCAATGCTGCAATTAACTGATATTAAACAGATTCATAAAATTAAATTTATGGACAAGCACAAAAGGCACCAACGAGCGAAGCCAGCGCGAAATTTGAGTTATTTCTATCAATATTTTATTTAAAATATAGTTCCGATTCCAAAAAATATATATGCACTGAAATAAGACTAATATGTAAAAAGCGCGAGCGCAGCGAGCGCGAAAAATTTGGATATTTTCTTTCAATTACAAAACAAAACATTATGCCTAATCGTAAGAAAATAAAGAAAAAAACTATAATAGGTACTTATAGAGATCGCGAAAATGTTGAGCTACTAATATCTGCATAGAAATTAAAAAAGCTCTACAAAGAAGAGCGCTTAATATATTGTAAAATATTAATAATAATTAAAAAAAAAACAATTAAAGCTCTTGACAACAAAAACTTGTAAACAAAGTGCGGAGCCGCTTTGGCGAGAAGATGTTTTCGTTCCTGAGTATATTTTTAGATAGTGTTATTACTGTTTAGTATTTTTTCGAGGTTCTTTATTGTTTTATCTATAATGGTATGATAATTATAGTACATTATGTCATTTATTGTATTATGCTATTCACAAAAAATAAGTTTTGTTCGGCGAGTTCCCGCCAATATCTGATATTAGAATTATTATAATGATTGCATATTTTTTTTTACTTCGTTTAGAGAGGAAATGTTATAAAAAATAACGAGGAGAAAAAACAAAATAGAAAAAATTGTGTATATTTAAAGTAAAGGTAATTTATTTCCAAAAATGACAGTTTTTTTAAAGATTTTTTTAATCAAGCTGCTGTAAGCTAATAAAATAATTATTTATGTGATATTATGATCACCAAGGATAATATTGATAATTTCAATGGCTTTCAAGAACAGAAACTCAGAATATTATAATCGTAAGCTTTCAGCAGGAAGATACGTAAATAGAGCATGGGAACCCGGTTCAATCCGGATAACTGCAGGTTACCGCTAACCCGTCACACACGTTTTAGGCACGCGTAGGCTTGAACTTGCAAGGGTTTAATAACAATTAGACTGTAGAAGAGCGGATGGCACTTGGAATGGTATGAAAGTCAAATGGAAAATAATCAGTCAAACGACTTGCTTTTAGGACATACATTGGCTTCTCTGCAATTGGCTACCTTTTTTTGAATCTCTAGGGGGGGGGGGGCAGCTGCCCCCCCTGCCCCCCCTTGGCGACGCCCTTGTGTATGTTTGTTCACGCATCACGTAAAAACTACTAGATCGATTGCGTTGCAGTTTTCACTGTTGGATAGCTTAGGGTTTGTTTTAAAAACTGGTGTACTTGTTATCTCAATCCGATGAGAAGAAGCCGAGCAATCAATAAAAGCTTTTTGACGGGCTGAGGAATTTTGATCAAGTAATGGTATATTGGTATTTTAACCTAGAGAAATGACCACGCGGGTGAAGCCACGGGTAGAGCTAGTTAATAAATATTGTCGTTTCAATTATCATAGCAGGACGCATTCACTGAAACATCAGCGACTAAAATATATTTTTTCTCAGTTTTTTGTGCTCAATACCTACCTAGTTACAAATGAAAAAAAGGAATTGAAATTATATACATATGAATTTAATACAATTAATTTCTGTGACCCAAACACGAAAACTGAATTTTGAATGTGATTCACTTTATGAGGGGAAATTTGAAAATTAAAACAAAGTTTTCCAAACTGACTTGTGACATAAAGAAAATGATAGAGCTTGTCTCAAATACTATTTTATTTTTTTATTTAAAAATAATTGCTTAATTTTAAATGTATACCTATAATTAAGAAAATATATGAAATGTACTTATTCCCCACCCTTTATCTCCAAAACTATTCAGCCTAAAATTTCGAAGAAAATACAGAAAATAGTTCTTTACATACAGATCTAACAGGAAAACCTTTAAAAAATATATGACCTTAAAATGAAATGGTAAATCTCTCAATATTGTGAGGTTAGATATAAGATTTATCGTAAGGAACCCTCTGAACGCGAGTTCAACTCGCACTCAATTGTCCGGTTTTTTAAATATATAAAAGGTATTAGATAAGGTATAACACCGACCTAAGATGTTTGAAAACTAGAAAATACGATAAAGGTACTGTATGTACCTACAACGTACATGTTGCATTAATTATAAATCTATAATATGATGTTAAAACGTAAATATACATAAGAATAAATACCTTAGTTTCTTTACTTTCCTTGCTGGTAACTCTGCTGCTGCCAGACAACTGATGTCAGGGAAGGATTTTCCCACCAATTTATACCACAAATTCAGGACACTGTCCATACTCAATTATTGGATTTATTGGAGACTGACCACATGATTCTCTAGGGATTATAACTTTGTTAGTGCATAAGATTAATGGCTGGAGGATGCCTCTCATCGATAAGTTTAGCGGCCTTATTGGATTTAGTGGTCTTTGCAGAGATAATAGAGTTTGGGAATATAATGACCACCTCTTAGATTAGAATATGCTAATACCATAATCCCAACACTTCAAAATACGTTAGTTTTAGATTTTGTGATGACTATAACAATTCGAAACAAAGTTACTAAAGTTGATTCAAGCTTCACCAAAAGTTAAGCTGTAGGTATGCTTAATTTATGATTATGGCACTGACGGGCGTGGATTTCAAACAATTAAAAAAACTGTGTCATTTAAATAGATCTACAGATAATAAGAAATCCAATTTATTACGGAACTAAGTATCTCGCCTACGGTTGTCTGGAAGAGACAGCTACTTAGCGATTCCGCCATAAGATGGATATTTTTCGTGCTGCAACTAAGTAAGTGACATAAAAAAAACTATCTCTCTATCTAGTTCAATGTAAGTACATTCATGACATTCGTAAATTTTTATTAGACAAATTTTTATATTTTTTACAAGTCACTTGGTTAACTCTGTTGGAATATGTATAATATTTTTTTATACGTAAGTAGTTAAGTCGTATAACTCTACTGGAATATAGATAAATTCTAGAGTTAACGTGTTTATCTAATTAATAGCTGTGCCCGCGGCTTTGCCCGCGGGGTCTTTCCTCTGGGTTAAAAGAAACCAATATTATGTTATTGCAGTATGTACCTTTATTTATTTATTTTATTACGGCTATTCAATCGTTTGACCAAGATCTCACCTGATGGAAAGCGATGCTGTGGTCGAAGGTGTAGCCCGCTTGCCTACTAGATACCTATTCACTCTTGACTTGAACACACCTGGGTTATATTTTACCGCATTCACTGACGGGGGCAGTGCAATAGACTCCTTTGCAATTCTTATAATAAATGAAGAAGCGTAGCGCTTGTTCTTGTGTGAGGTATTTCAACCATAAAAGGGTGGTGCTTTGCCGATCGTCTAGTCGTAGTAATCGTACGGTAATGGAAAGGTGATGGGGGAGTCAGATTGTGCAGCTCTTGTGCACACTCTCCATAGTGCAATCTGTAAAATACCGACAGGCTTGAGACCTCACGTCGATGCGCCAGACTTTGAAGCTTTCTCTTTACCAGAGTGCCGTCCCCAATGAGCCTCATAGCACTTCTCTCAATTGAATCCAAAGACTCGAGCTGATACTGGACAGTACCGTCCCAGAGGTGGCAGCAGTACTCCATACAAAATTGGACCTGTGCTTGATAAAGATTCAAAAACTGTCCCGGTGTGAAGTACTGCCTAACCTTAGACAATATACCTAGTTTCTTTCCATCTACTTATAGGGCCTATAAAGTACAATATACATACTACATTTCATCATTATTGTTTCATCCGTCATATAGTTTTTATCGATTGCTCGGCTTCTACTCATCGCACTGAGATACCAAGGATACAATTTTTTAAGTCAAGCCCTAAGCTATCCAACAGCGAACACTGAATCGCTAACAGTCTTGTAGTTTTTACGTGATGCGCGAGCAAACAGACAATCAGACACTTTTATTTTTATTATTTTCTTGTTCATTATTATATTACAATTACATTTTTGTAACTAGTTTGATTTTATAGCAATCGCTGCAAAGCCAACAATTTATTTTTTTATCAATATAATTGATTTATTTTTGTTAGAGCACAATGTTATTTTCATCCTACAAGCAAATTAAATCAAGTCTCCATCATCTCTTTCTAATGAGATCCAATACTCTAGAGAGCTCTACCAAATTGCAATATCCATTTGGAGATATATAAGTACAGGATGTACTAAAAGTCAACACCTAATAGACCTCTAGGTCATATCGGTGGTATGTATATCTAGTAAGATAAAAGAGTTAGATTGTGACTGTGAGGCTCCTTAGCTGTACTGTTGACCAATTATAAAAAAAACAGATCGTTACTCTCTACCCTACGAAAATTTACTGCTGTAATGATTAATTATTATACAAAAACAAAACGATATTAGCTGTACCTACCTACTGCTGACTAATAATAAAAAAAACAGACCGCTACTCTCTACCCTTCGTAAACTTACTGCTATACCTACTGATAATTCTATCTAAATAAATGTTGAGTGTCGGTATTAAATTTATACTAGCGTAATATATCGAGTGAGAGTTATATTATATACATTTTTGGCCATGCTTATAATAAAAATAAAAGTTAATATTGGCGTTGTTTTATGGGACAGCCTGTATTGTTACTACCTAGGAAACTATGGATAGAACCTATAGACAATTAGGTACTGTCCTATATAAAAGGAAGTGAAATGGGAACTGCGTCAGATCATCTTTGGGCTTGATAGAGTGTACAAGTTTTTCCTTTCGCCTCATACCGAAGGTTCGGTCATCTTCCTTAAAATCCTCTTAATGTTGAAAATCTGGTAACTAAATAATAAAAAACAAACTTATCCGGCATGCCTCAGTAGATTAATTGTTAAAAATTAAACCAGCCAAGTGCGTGTCGGCCACGCATAGGTCTTCCGCAGCCATAATAAAATACTACTTATGATCATTTATTCAAAGAGGACACTTTTTTTCTGTCTTTTTATTTTTTCAAGCCAGGAAACCATTCAAAACAATATCCTTAATAAATTTTTCATACACTTAAGTAGCTGTTATAAATATTTCTTTATGAGCCAAATCTCAACTTTGTAGTGTTAATCGTTTCTGAATAAAATGTCTGTGAGATACAGACAGCCGCATGGACAGACGGGCGGACATACGGATATGACGAAACTATGCGGGATACGGGAACTCAAAAAAATACCAGAATATTAATTTAAGGTTTTGCTGGAAGCGATGCGACGTGGAAATTCGTCTTTTCATACAATCGTAGTTTATTTTTTAAGATCTAAACCATACATAAATTAAGCAATGCAATATCAAAATCAATTAAACAGATAAAAGTTAGGGCTAAACTAAGATACCTACTGAAAAATAAAACTTATAGTTTCAAGCGTCATTAAATTAATTTTAAGTATTGGTATTTAAAGCATAGCCCTTCATATTATAAAAAAAGAAGATTTTGCACATGTGGTTTTCAATGAAACCGCATATATAAACTTTTGTATGGGACTTTGCTGTTCCAACGCTCTTTAAAACGGTTGTTTTTTTTTACAGAATCATCTGAACATGCGTTGCATCATCTCATTCTGTCTCGTCTTAGTGGCACTGTGCTTGATGGACATCACAGAAGCCAGTTATAAAAAACCGCCATTCAATGGGTCTATATTCGGGAAACGAGGCAATGTTGGTAAGTAGAAGTAGGAAGCAGGCTTTTCCTTTTACAATAATTTAATACCAATACTTTTGCTGCCAGATATTTTAAAAGCTTTTATTTCACTTGTATGTATGTATCTATGTATTTCTGTCTGTCCTTGTATGTTTGTTTGTCGTATGAGGTAGTGCTGGCCTCTGATGTCAGAGTTTGTCAAGCCGCCCGAAGGCCTCTGATATGGCTTAACGACTGCTATTAATCAATAACAGCCGGGACGACAGCTTAACGTGCCGTCCGTAGCACGGAGCGATGGAAAACCGAACATAACTTAAAAAAGTCATTGGTGCGGAGCCTAGGTTTTGAACCCGGTGTCGTTTGATTCTTCATTACACTATAGAACCGTTTTAAAATTTCGAGTACCTACTTCCCGATTAGCTATCCTGCTGTTACTTTCAGGGTTGCTCACAAATCAAAGAAAAAGTAAAAAATAATAATAGAAAAACTAAGTTTTTTTCTTTAATAATTCTTATTTCATTCTGAGACTTAGTATCGATCTTGGAATGAACACTGACAAAACCAAGGTCATGTTTATCGACCTTATTACCCCGGGAGCTATTGTTATAAACGGTCTCCCCTTTGTAGCTGCACAGGAATAGGTTTACCTGGGGCAGACTATGCAGTTAGGAAGTTTCGAGAGCGAAGCCGATAGGAGGATTCAGCTGGGATGGCCAGCATTTGGTTTACTCCGTCATGTCATTTTGTTGTCCATGCCGCAGTGCCTTGAGACGAAAGTATTTATTCAACGCGTGCCTCCAACCAGTTATTACCTACGGAGCCGAAACGTGGACACTCACGGTGAAACTGGTCCATTAATTTAAAGTTGCTCAGCGAGCTATGGAGAGAGCTATGCTCGGAGTATATCTGAAGGACTGAATCCAGAATACCTCATTCTGGATTCATCCGCCAAAGAACCAAGGTAACCGACATAGCCCAGAGAATAAACAAGCTGAAGTGGCAATGGGCTGCGTACATCTCTCCATGGACGCCCGCCGACCAGGTGGAGAGACGAATTGCGAAAGACAGCTGGCAGCGACTGGATGAGAAAAGCTGAATATCGGGCCCAGTGGCGTTCTTCAGGAGACGCCTACGTCCAGCAGTAGACTATTATAGTATAGGCTGATGAAGATGATGATTTTTCTGGAAGGGTTAATTACCTAAATTGATATGTTATATTTTTTCTAAGGCAAAAATGTGGATTACTTGCGGACGGGAATCGATTCCGCAGAATCCGTGCACTCCTCGGCACTTGCCCTAAATCGCACTCCTATTTTTTTCTCAGTTTCCATAAGAACTGCACTAAGGGGACGGTAATTTTTTGATTATTTTCTGAATTAATGAGACCGTAATCTATATATTTTCTTGAAAATGATTATAAAATATTGTTTCACTATAAAAGAAATTGCATGAGCATTATTATTATTATTAATTTTAATTAAGTATATAATAGTACGTACTTGTAAACACTTACATAGGTAGATAGGAAATTCATAAATGCACAATTATATGCAAGTACTATACTTACTTACTTACTGTGTAGAGTAAGCTATATGAGCGAACATGGTTTCTAAATTAAAGAGTTTTTTTTTTAATGTAAGTGTACATGTTTTTTTAGTTTGTCTCCATTTCTTAAAAATATGTATAAAATAAATAATTTATAACCATACTCAGTACATGTTTCATAGATATTTTGTTTTTCAGAATACGACTCTACCGGTAGAGCACTATCGGCGCTATGTGAGATTGCGGCTGAAACCTGCCAGGCGTGGTATCAAGCTCTAGAAAGCAAATAAAGATTATGAGTACATACCTAATAGTCAACTTATACTGAGTGGAATAATCATGTATCATAAAGAAGAAACAATAATAATTTGTATAACAGTGCGTAAATAAAAGTATTATGGCATAGTGACGTACTTATACATACGTATCCTATATCAATTTGTACTTAGTTTTGTCCTTGTTTTTCCATTTTTTTAAATTTTCTTGGTTTTTCCCGTAGGTAAGTTTTTCCGTAGTTTTTCTGATGTTGGGGTCAACATCAACAAAATGTTCGTTGATAACATTGTACCTACATTTTTTTATTTATTACAATAAATGTAATAAATGCTCTTATTGTGTCGTACCTAAGTTATGTAAATAATGAGGACATAATAATGACTAGCGAAAGTATCTAATAATCACAGATATGCTGTGGTTTAAATTGCACCATTGTGCGCTATGTGTACTGTTAGCGCGCAAGTCGGCTTAAAATGCGCATTTATTCTCCACGTCGGACACATGACGTCAGGAGTGACGTCATTTTGGTGTGCACACAATGCTCACAAAAAAGAGGTAGAGCAGCATATGCGGTAACGTCAAATTCAATTGACATATGTCATTCTGTGTTTATATGTTGTTGGAACTCCCGCCAGACTGCCAGTACATACAATAATGATTATATTCTTTTAGCAGAAGTAAACGAATTCAACAGAACAAAGAGAGAAATGAGAAAACTAAAAACAAAACAAAACAACTGTAGGTAGATTCACAGAACAGCTGACTCAAATGACATAAGCATGCAATCGTCGGTTTATTTTGTAAGCGTGTCTAGGCTGACCAACTATATAAACCGATCGTTAGCAGTGTTTGCAGTCTCAACACTGTGAGTGCAATTTAAACCACACTGACATAATATATAAGTAGCCGCAGCGAGTCTTTGTGTTTGTGAAGTTTAGACATTTCTTACTGCCGTTGTATGTGAACGATTGCGCAGGTACTGCTGTGGGGGTAAAACAGCATAAAGTAAGAGCGAGATAGAGCATAGGAAAAACTTAAGCGAGTGAGCGAGGTAGTGATACAATGCTGTCTTCACCTTCAACATTGGGATTCCGCCTGAAAATTAGCAGTTTGCGCAGCGACTAGCAGACAACTTCCAAGACACAAACAAGCTGCTACTACTGTAATACTGTGTATTAAAAGTCTGTGATATTAATATATTCTTTTGGTAATTTTCTTTGAAAATAATATTTCCGCCGAAAATTATACAAGTAAGTGAAATGGAACGTATTTCCAGTTTTCTAGTATGATTTCAATTTCAAATTTGTTTCACATGTTTCACCTAAATGTCAATAATCCCTTGCGCTTCATTGGTTGACTTGTTAGTAGTTAGATTTTATTGGTGCATAACATAATTTGGCCAATCAGAATTTACAAATTACGTTTGCTAATCGAAACTGAAAACGATTATTCAATTATGGCTACTTCAATTTGCACTTTACTAATTTAGCAAAATTACAGTTTATTTTAATAAATCAGTCGTAATTGTACTGAAATCTGTGCTTCAAGCAACAATATCGAGTGAGATTTACCATTTACAAGATTTAGCGAGGGAGTTTTAACCGTAATCTAATAAGAAACCGGAGTTGAAATTGAGGTAAAACTTACATGAATTTATTTATTTCTGATTTTATTTCTCAACGAAACGAATTAGGCATGCAAATTTGCATTGTTCGAAGCTGATCAATCATGTATTCACGTGTAGGTATCTGGTTACTTTCTACGTTTCACTTCTATGAAGTTGAAACTGCAAGGTGTCGTGTTTGGATTATTTATTCATTATTGTGTCAATAATTGTATTTGAGTGGTACCTATATCAAGTCTTTAAAATCCTATATGTATTATGTGCCTATCTATCGTTCTCGCAATGAAGTCATGAGAATTTGTCTCGAAAAGTCACAGGTAACCTTGATCCAAAGTGGTTTGATGTTTACTTATAATACCTACAATAATAATAAGTATTATTTCCAATGCCGTGTAAAACTAGCAAGGAATTGCTACGACAACCATACCTTAACTATATTCCTCTTGGGACTTACCCCATAATCTCTATAAAGACATAGGGTACACAATATTATCATAACCTTACACAATACAACTACATACTTAAAACTATCTACCATATTATTGCAACAGTTAAACTTTTTTTTTAAATAATACAACTTTGTTCAGTAGTGCTATTGAATGCACATTGAACAAGCATGTTGTTAAAAAGTGTTAAGCAGTGTGTGCAGTGAAAAAGTGGTGTCCTTTTTTTATTTTTCAGTGAAAATTTCAACTCAGGACTTCAAATAAATCAAGAAAATGGCTGAGACATTGGAACCGCCCAACAAGAAAGTCAAGAAGACGGAAATTACAAATGAGTTTATAGAAAACATAATAAACTCCGATACAAACTTATTACCAATAATGAGTGAAGCATTAAATAAACCAATACCGTTAATAAAATGTTATGCAGGCCACATTAAGGATATGAAGCAATTGTCAACCACAATACGGATATTGAGTGAAAAACTACCTCTGAAAAATCTGAATCATTTGAAAAGAGTGCATAGGCACTCCGTTTTACTCTGTCCTGTAAACTACTTAACTAAAATAAAGTGTGATTCTATCCAAGACTTCATAGAAGAACATGTTCCAGAATTAAAAAACTTATTTGAATATTTCAAAGATGTAGAGGTGCCGTCCGTGGTTCCAATGACAAAGAAACAGAACACTGAATGTAGCAAAAACTGGTCCTGCAATTTTCATCCAAATAAGGATATAGAAAAAATGATGAGTGATTCCTGCTTCAAGCAGACTGAGCTCCGTTTACATAAAACATACATGGGAATTGCTTTTCATGTTGCAAGAATATGCTTTGCAAAAAACAACTATGAGCCTTCCAAGCAAGATTTATTTTCCTCTGACTTTAATGCTGCAGTTGTTGTTGATCCGACTACAAAATCTATAGTCACAATAGCACTTGATAATAGACAAGAACATCCTATACAGCATGCGGCAATGTTAGCTATAGATAATGTAGCAAAAACTCAAAATGGAGGTGTGTGGAATTCAAATGGAGAATTGACGAATCAAGACTACTTAAAAGTAAGGAGTAAATTCCATCAAATGACATTTGGAGCTAGGAAGTATATGAGCAAGAAAGACGTGACTGTTAATGATAAGATTGATGATTCACCGTACCTATGTACAGGTTATGATATATATTTGGTACGGGAACCATGCGTGATGTGTGCGATGGGGTTAGTACATGCAAGAATTAAAAGAGTGTTCTATGCTTTTGAGAATCATGATCAAGGAGCACTGCGGTCTAAGGCGCAGCTCCACTGTGTGGCATCTTTGAACCATCGCTTTGAGGTCTTTACTGGCTTTGCTCATATGGATCGGTTGTGATTCATAATTAGTGGGTGATCGGGTGGCGATATATCGCTCACACGCCTCAGCGCAGATACTGAGCGTACTGGATAACTAAGATGTCATGTTTCTAGGAAATTGAGGACTACAATGACTGTGTACAAGTTATTTGAAGTAGGGAGGGCTTAATGTAACCCCTGGAGCTCAGCACAATATTGCATATTTTAATTGTTGTAAGCAATGAAAGTTGTAAACACTGGTGGGAAAGATTATTAGAGACTGGCAGGGGGAAATTTACAATACTGCCCAAGTGAGACCCCTGTGTAGGCTTTACTTCACCTGCATCACATCACATGCCTGAAGAAGTCACTACAGTACATGGGCCTCCTGTTAATATTGGGGTTTTGGCATAATCAGCAAGCTTGGTTATTGCAGTAGATGTTGATACTTGTACAGGAAAATGCTTCTGTCCACCTCCTGCTAATGGCTGTCATAGCACCTGCAGGATGAAAAGGGGTGGACCCACTGTTAAGCAGGCCAGCACCTGAGTACACATTATCCTTACAGAGACAACATGTGTCCTGTGCCCACACTTGCTTTGCATAAGAATATTTGTAGTAAAGTGAAAATGAAACCTACAATTTTTATATATTGTCCAATATTTGCCTAACCATTACACTTGATGATTAACAACATAATATGTCAAACCCAAAACAGAAGGGTAAGCAAGCTAAACAATAACCATTGAGGTAGGCGAGTTCTCCAGTAGAGGCCTCATTTCGGCAAACATAGCATAGGACACTCTGTGGACAGGTGAAGTGATGACCTGCGAAACGCGGCTGGCGGAAAATAGATAAGGAGAGCTGAAGACGTGCTTTGGGAGAGGACTATGTCCAGCAGTGGCCAAGTATAGGCTGATGATGATGATGAAAGCAGACAGAACAATCTGTATAATTAAGCTATGTTTTACAATACTTTATTTATGTTGACATGTTTTAATTTAAGTGTAATAAATTTTGTTTAAAATGTTGATTGATTCATTCATTACAAAGTCTTCAGTTTGATTGAACCATGTTTTATTTGTGGTACATACATCAACCCTTCCCAACATTGTTTATCTGCAGACAGTTACCCTGTGTTTGTGATGATGAGATGGCTTTGTGGGCAGTTTCGAAATGTAATGTAATTTAAAAACATTTTCAACACTTTTGCCATTTTTACAACTTGACACTATTGATCTTTTCCAAACCGAATGAAAAACGACCCTATCATTGACGAAATAAAGAAATTTTCCTAGGTCAACATGTCATCTAAACATGCATAACGAACGGTGATCGAAAACAATTCAGAATGCTAATTTCGCCCACAAACATCCAAGGCGAACGCCAAAAGTGTTCATATTTAGTGTTCCTACAAAACGAACGGCCCCTTAGATAGTTTTGTTAATCATTAAAATATTATCAAACAACATTAGTGTGGAGCACACGCTCGGCCGTAATGCGTATGTAATAATGACCTCTAGATACTCGCTAAGCTTTGCAAGATCAGCTCAAGCGTATTATTGTGTCGGCACATCAGCTGGAACTCTTACTAACTCCGGGCTTCATGATTGATCATAATCCAAGTGAGGAAATTGTGTGGAAATAACAAAAGAATTAATAACAAGAGTGTTTGCCAGGCAGGAGAAAAAAATATAAAAGCTTGTATATTATTGCTTACATTGACTAAAAGGTATAATGTGCCACACATCTATCTATAGGAACGAAATAGTGTGTACAAAGAAGATAATAAAAAAAAACCTTGGGTACTTAAAATAAGCTACTGAACAAATAACATTTTAAAATTCGTGTCTGTCTGTATGTTTCTTCGCGCATCACGTAAAAACTGCTAAAACGACTGCAATGCGGTTTTCACTGTTGGATAGATAGATAAATTAACTCTTTATTGACACCAAGAAAATAAAACGATACAGACTTAGATTATAGTTTTAATGGGCGGTCTTATCGCTAAAAGCGATCTCTTCCAGACAACCTTTGGATGGACAGAAATGATTCATTAACAAGGACGGTGGATAGCTTAGGGTTTGACTTAAAAACTGGTGTACTTGGTATCCCAATTCGATGAGTATAAGCCGAGCAATCGATCAAAAATTATCTGACAGCTGAACGAAATTTAGTATACGAGTATTGTACTTTATAGGTACTTTTGGTCCTGGAATAACATATAGGTAGTATACTTTTATCCCAGAAAAATGACCATGCGAGCGAAGCCGCTGGCACAGCTAGTATTATTATAAACATGTGTTCTTTGTTACCCATGCATCTATGATATTATTTGTACATGCTATTGTAAGACCGCATTGGCATGCCACAGTACGTAAAATATGTCTATGTACAAAACATGTATGTACGTACTGTGTCCATGCCGTGCCAGTGACCTTGCTATTCTTATCGTAAGAACAAAACGGCCAAGTGCGTGCCGGACAAATGTCACAGGGCCCCTATTTATTTTATTATCTTTGCCTGAGATAAATATGGAAATATTCTCATAATTAGGTAGAAATCTAGGAATGACTTAACTAGTTGCGCCCCGCGGCTTCCATCTTATGTGTTACTCCATCTATACGTGTATATCATATTCCGTACTTACCCGTGGCACGACTGCTTGGCACTACCAGTAGTGCCATGGGGAATTGCTATTCTCTTAAGCACTACCAGTTTCATCAAAAATCGCTGTTAGGTTGCCTGGAGCTGACTGGTAGTAATCAATCACACATACTTTCGCATTTTGTAGTTAGATTCAAAACAAATTACCAACTTAACATTATACCTTCTCAGTATTTCTGATCTCCTGGTAGTTTATACTGTACAAACATAAAATTAGTTATGCGCCCTGTAGCCAGGTGGAGTGCCGAAGCTGCTGGAACAGAATGGATGAGGGGAGATGAAGACCGATCTCAGTGGCGTGCATTAGGACGACAAACGGACGTAGGCCTCACTTCCCGTTTGTCGTGGACAGATATTATAGGTGGATGATGATGATGATGATTGTCTATACTGAATCCAACGAAATAAGAATCCGACTCCACGATAATCTGATCAAGAAGAAATTACCAAAAAAATAACGTGTTCTTCTTCTTAACTGTATTCCGGCGAATTGAAAATCCGTTCAAATGCAAATAAATGTTTCTAGAGCATAGAATTACATAGAGAGTTAGCTCACAAATTTACAAATAAGTTTTCCATCTATTCGAAAGGATGATTTGGTTCGCCTTTAAGTGCACCCAAAGGTGGTGTTTTCTATAAGAAACTTTTAGCGGGCAGTAATGAGTTTTTAATCAGCTTTATAAGTGCGCCGCAATTATCTTTGCCGCGCACTTTTTGAATTTGGAACATCTTAGTGTTCAGCGCCGAAGAAATCGAACGCAAATATTGTTTGAATAAAGACTGGCTGGTACGACGGCCCATAATCGCGCCGCCGGGGCTGAATAAAAAAAAGAAGAAATTAAATTAAAAACGCGCGACTACAGCCCGCGTTTTCGTAAATTTACACGGATTGTTAGAAATTCATGGTTTTGTTTTGAAAAATGAGTTCTTAAAGTGACAGTGAAAGTATAGAATTAACTCCTGAAAGTATTAGAACTGACGCAAGAAATGGGATGGATAATCTATTACCTGCAAAATCCCGGGAGAAATTTATGAAACCCTATGGTAATTTTATTGAATGGAGAAATGCAAGAGGCGTCAAGAATTTTTCAGAATTTGTGTTTTTGGCCTACTTCCAGTACTTAGCCAAAACTAAACAACCTTCCACTCTTTGGAGTATACTCAATGCTAAAATCAACAGTCAGTTCTAATAACGATGTAAAACTGGACACGTATTCTAAATTAATAGCGTATCTGAAGAGGATGTCTGATGGATTTAAACCTAAAAAATCCAAAGTGTTCTCAGTCAAAAACGTGGAGTCTTTCCTTAATTACGCACCAGACAGTCTTTCCTGCCGTAAAAGTAAGTATCTACGTATATGGTGGATTAGTAAAGTATAACCATAGTGTTTTAAAATGCGCATTTCATTGTAACCTGTACTTCGATAGATACTTGTCTTATTCACATTCGGTATATCTACGAGATCCCACCCCTGGTGCCACTAACAACCAGTCAGTTCATATTAAATCTGGGACTGTTGAATATTTTCTCTGTGCGAGAATCAACCGCACTTTTTGCAGTTCGGCTCTTCACCAAAGTCAAGGATTTAGGTACTGATGTTTTTTTTTGGTTGGTATTCAGTGAGGATACGGTCGAAGAAATTAAAGACTAGAATGGGACTGATACTGGCTCCCAAGGACTACTGTCGGAATCTACGATATAGTGTTTCTTCGAGTACTTATTACTTGTTGCAATGGAACTCTAATTTCATGACCGTAACATTTCGTGGACAATGTGTACAGTAGGTATACATAATAATACATACAATAGTATGCTATGCGTATAGAATGCTGAGCCAATGATATGCTGATTAAGAGGCCAAGATGCGTGTAGGATTGGATCCGGCATGCGACGCGTTGAGCAAAGCTGAAGAAAGAGATGGCCGGTTTTATTGTAGTGGTAGACCTCTGCCACAGGATAAATATTAATACAAGTACTCTTACGTCATTCATATTTTCTCTGAGACTTACGCAATAATCCGCCTAGGGAAGTACCACACTTTTGTCAGATGGTCAACCGCCAAGCAGTAGTCTGTAAACATTTCTGTTTCAGTTTGAAGGGCAATGAGACTTAAAAACCAATGTCTCAGGGTGACGAGCGCAGTGCAGTGACGCGTAAGATTTTGTAACCAAAGTTCTGGGTGGTACTGCAACTGTTATGGGCAGGTGTGACGCTTACCATCAGGCGAGCGACCTGCTCACTCAACGGAACAAAAAAAAAACGTTTTGTTGACAGAACCATGTTATGTCAACAAAACGTTTTTATGGATAGCGCGCCGGGCCTTTTTCGAACCAAGTAATCTATCTACCAGTCATGTGTTTTGTTTACACACACCTCTCATCATTAGCCTATACTGTTCCACTGCTGGACGTTGGACTCAAAGCTCCTAATGCACGCCACTGATCCTGGTCTTCATCTATCTGCATCCAAATTCCGCCAGCCGCTTTTCGCAGGTCGTCATTCCACCTGGCCGCAGGCCGTCCTACACTATGTTTACCTAAACGTGGTATCCACTCGAGAACTCGTCTACCCCAACGATTATCAGTTCTTCCGGAAATGTGACCAGCTTACTACCACCAGCATGCGGTACTGTGCTCTAATAGGCTCGGCTCCAATACCTTATCCAAATAATCTTCACACGTTACTACGTCCACGCCAGCACCAGCAGTAATCACTCGACGACAAGTTGTTAATTTAGCTCCTTGAACTACACGTGGAAGTTACGCAGGATTTCGCTCGTTTGGATGGTTCATAGACCTCTGCGTTATCTGATTCATCCGTACCTACTGATCTGATAGCCTAAATGAAGAATGTTGTATTGTCCTGAAAATCCGCTGAAAGCGATGACAGGCCCCTTATTTATTATCATTTACAGCCACTATTTGTATTCACTATTTTTTATTTCCAATAAAAACTTTGACTTTGTTCATTCGAAAACTCTGTTTCGACAACTGCGTTGTAAATTGCGCCACCGTAGTTGTAACCGTATTTCGATTCGATTTTGATTTCATTACGCCTAGTACGAGTTTGCACAATAGGAAAACGGAAAAAAGTTTCGTGAGCTCGCTAAACTAACAGTTTTGGATGTAATCGGTAGGACGAGTTCGTGTTTTCAAATGAAGTTTACACGATAAAAAAAAACGAAGACCTCGATAGAACAAACTTCACACTACATATTTCTATCTCTCTTCCCCACAAGCAAAAAATAGAGACAAAATATAGTCCACCGTATTGGTGTTTGACGTTTTATTTTCGTATGTAGTTTTTATCTGTGGTTTTATTGGGAAAACATGATTATCGATTTAAGTTAAATTGAGGTGATAAATGGAAAGAACATATTTTTCTCATTCTCCCGGTATTTTTGGTCTTTAATTTCGTTCAGTATTAACGAAGTTACGGACCAAAGTAATAAAACAAAACCCAGGTACTTATTTTATATCGATTTTATGCCCCAAGTACGACATCTAGCTTCGATGTAATGCTTGATTTTTGATCATTTGTAGCATAAAATCCTGCACTGCTATTACCGAATATTGATCATATCGGTTTCAATCCGTCAATTCCATTAATACGTTGCTATAGAGTCGAAATTGCTATGAAGAAAGTGACAATCTGATTGAAACCAAGGTACGGAGTCGCACAGCTGGACTAAGTGTTTGTTTTATCAATTGAGTCGTAGATATTTGGCGAAATATAAATCGATGTGACGTCATCACGAAATTATAATTGTAAAGTAGGTAGGTAGATTGATACCTAGAGTTTCGCACTACAATGTTTTTTTTATGTATTGTTGTAGGTACGTGCTACAAAAATACAAAATACAAGTTCGAAATAAGATAAAGTAGGTAAGTACCTATATTATTTACTATTAACTCACCTTGGTCTCTATCATAGACATATATATTTTCTCTCTATAGAGATTCTTTGAGAGTTCCTGAGACTTGTATTTTCCCGCAGAGTATTGCAGAGACACAAACTCTTCTTTAGTGAGCGGATACCTTTGCACTAAGTGAGTGTCAGAGATGTGTCTGGGTGTAAAGAATCTCCGCCTACGTATAAGCTCCTGTCACTCCTCTTCACGACAACTTCTACAGCCTCCGAGGCTAACCTCCAGGCAAGATACCGTCTCGTTATCATAATAAAATAAAAAATCACAAAATCTCATGAAGCTCTCACCAAAATTTATTTAACGAGTAACAATACGATGAAAGTGATCGAATACGTCAAAGTTTACTATCGCTAACTTATCAAAGTGGCAACTCGTACTGCTAAAAACCCGTCCCGGTTTTAGTTCCTACAAGTTTCCGCTAGAGGCGCTGCCAGTAAATGTATGGCACAAAACGAAACTACATTACGTTTTCAAAAACTATAAAAACTTGTACTAGGGGTACAGTAAGTTCATCGTCGTTTGGACTAACGTAAATAAAAAATGTATTGAATCGTTCGATTTCTAACCGTATTGAACGTTAACTGAATTATCGTTGAGATCTGAATCGGGGGGCTGGTTCCAATTCTCTTAGCTATCGAACTGCGTTATCGCTAGTTGATTAAATGAAAATTGCCGATTTTAACAGTTTTCGTAGTTTCGTCTGCTCGCTATTGAAGCTCGATCGCGGTACCGAAGGCTGCTATCGACAGATTTTGATATAATTGGTATTCTGAAAGCTATCATCGAAATGATGCGGTCGACAGTGGAGATGCTTGCCTGTAAGAAACCTAGAATAGCATGCAGAAATCCTCCCGGGGAAGTACCATCAGAAAAAAATACAAGCTTCGAGTACTTGCTTGCTTTTATTACGCGGATACAAGCCTATGGAAATTTGGCACATTTGAGTAAGTCAATCGGGAACTTTCGCATGCTGCCACGTAGGTACGAGATGTCAGGCTCCCTCAAAGAGCCTCTGTTGTAAAAATCGCTTCTACGCTGTTAGTTCGCTGTACCACTTTGCAATCATTCTATCTGGAGTGATCTGGTTTCCATTCTAGGTGGAGAGGAATACGCATAAAGGCAGATTTACACGTGTGAGATTTGAAAGTTGAAAATAATGTTGTACTTGAAAGTTGTTTTATTAAAAATATACGTTCATGGTATGAGATTCAGACTCTTTTGATCTAAGAAAAAGGATTATAGCTATAATTTTAGCCGCGTAATGTATTATGCTTCGTCTGTTCCCTCACAGCGTAGAAAGAGGGTAGTACAGTACATACTCGCGTCTACGCCTCACATAGATAAATCCTTCTATAATTTATGTAGGCCTCACATTGCCTTCTTAAGTAGGTAACCGATTTCAACCTCTATTGTAGGTATCGTTGAATTCGTCTCGATTGTCCGCGTGACGTAGGCTTGTTGATAGAAAACAATATGGCGTCCGTCTTATAGATTTGGACTAAAAATAATGAGTATAATTTAAAAAAATGAGCTAAACGGGTTTTTTAATGAACGTCACTTTTTTTATTGCTTTGTAACTTTTTATGTATTTTTTGTGGTGTTTTCTCTTTTAACCTTTATAAGAAATAAAGTTTAAAAAATAATTATATTTTTATTGCTTTGTCATCAGTTTGTGAGCTATCGTGAAAGTTTTAGCCGGGTAGCTAATCGGGAAGTGCTTGAAATTTGAATTGCAAGATTCCAGGACAGACAAAATACATTGATAAGTACAAACAAGTGAAGTTAAATAAAAGCTTTTAAAAAAAACATCGGCTTCTATCAAGATGGGTACCAAATTCAAGAGATTTATAATACCATTTCTAAGTTATACATGTGACAGCAAAGTTTGATGTAAAACAATATTTACATAACAAGGAGTCGGTTTGTAAAATAGAGGCCATAGAAGTGCAAAAACGACCTGTTTCGAATTTTCTTCTTTTATTTTCTTTTTTTTTGAGGAGTTGGGCGTTGCCTTCTCATTATAATTGAAGAGCTTTGGTTTAAATATTTTTATGCTCGGCGTATACAGCTTTGCTGATTGGTACTTTGTTTTTCTGTGAAACTCGTTGGTGTATGTAACCCCAGCTTTCTGCCTCCTATAAGTCATCCGACCAACCAATCGAATCACAATCCCCACAATCACGAGTTCCAAATACGAAATGTACACTACTTAACTGTCACACTACACCCATGTCCAATTGTGCCTCCCCCTCACAATTTAGACACGCAGCATTGCAATAGAGGCTGTTGTCCGATTTGGCCGTTGCACTCTTTTAAAAAGTTAAAGTTTGCGCGGGAGTTTTCGAAAAAGTAACCATGAAAGTTGAAGACCATGAAGTTCGTTTTTCAAAAGATGATGCGTGCGTTTGACGCTTTCTGGTAAGTTTTTTTTATTTAAGGCAAAGGATTTAGTAATCTTCTCAAATGATTATTAAAACTGACTGCAGTAGATTAGTTTTGTTATAGACTGCACCACCGCGCAACTATCTGCTGAGAGTAAAGTTTTCTCAATTTCGTTAATTTTGAAAATGTTTATCATGGAATGAGTTGTTCAATTGCTTATAGCGCTTCCTGAAACGTACGCATTTTGATCTGTTTTTTTATCTATTTTGCAAAGTGTTTGCTTGTGTGCAGACATTGATTTTTCTTCGCTGTATTTAATTGAATGTGGTTATGAAAACCGGATCATACCCACAAAAATTGACAAATAGTGGTTATATCATAGCCAGGTCCAAAGATACATTGCAGTCCAGTCAGTTGTCGGATTTGGCCGTTGCATTTTAACACATTTGCGCTTGTTTAAAAAATAGAACGATGGAGTTTTTGTTTATTAATCAAAAAGTGCGCGCGTTTTACTTTTTATAGGTGTGTCTTATTTCTTTAATTTTCGCAAAAGCATTTTGCACCTTGTAGTTTTACTTTTATGGCGATTATTTGCGGAGATGACAATGATGGTGTCCTTCCTTTTAATAATAAACAGCGGCCCTTAAAAAAAGTTGTAAACTAATCACGACACTTAAATTTTTATTAAAATTGAATCAAATTCTCAACTCATCGTTGACTTCGTACGAATTTGGATGTTTTCTTCGTTTCGCTAAATGTGTCTGCTCAACTTCTACGAATGTCTAGAGCTGGCTTTACATTGAGTAATCGCTCAGTAATGGATACTTCTTGAGTATATTTCGCGTAAAGAAAGGGAACCGGCGGCATCTCCACATACCACTGTACCAAAGGTTTATGTTATTGGGGATAATTTTTTACCCACGAACTACAAAGAGATGGTGTTCTAAGTTTAGGGTCTGTATCCGTGTGGACACACGTAGACAGCATCGTTGCTTCCAAACGAATGGACCGATTTTGATGCGTTTTTTTTCTGTTTGAAAGCCGATGTGATATCGATATGGTTCTTAGCTATAATGGGGGTGGGGAGGGGAAGGGGCATATATAAAATTTAATGTGTGCTTGTTTTCGTGGTGTTTGATATTATATGTAAGTTGCCAAAAGTCGGAGCTGAACATAGCCCTCCCCCGTAGAACGCTACATTGAGCGATTGCTCGTTTTTTGCATACGAGCAATCGCTCAATGTAGCGTTCTACGGGGGAGGGCTATGTTCAGCTATGTTGTAGCGGCTCCCCGCGACCCTCAGGTCGTCGGCCCTCGTGGGGGGCCTTCGGGGGACGTCCGCGTCCCTACGCTAGATCCTTTCTAACCCAACGGTTATCCGTTCTACTAGCTATGGCACACACTTTAAATTTCTAATTCTGAGAGCTACGTCGGTAACTTTACTTTTGCGGACATCCACATTCTGGAATTTATATCGCAAAGAGATCCCAAGCATAGCTCTCTCAATAGCTCGTAGAGTGACTTTGAGCTTATGAATCATGCCATAATCACACTTTACACTAGTAGTATACGAGTACATGCGAAAGTTTGTGAGTGATTGTGCTGTGAGGGTGTGTCTGGTATGTTTGGTGTATAGATACTACTTCAAGGTACTGGAAATAGGGTAGGTACTTTGAATCATCATCCATCATTGTCCGCGCGGGTAAAACCGAGGGGCGCAGCTAGTATTATTAAAATCAAAAACTGTAACTGAACGGCGTCTGTACATTGAAGATATATTAGCAAAACTAGCTCGAACTCGAAAATATAGTTGTTATATTGCACGTTTGCTATCTCATAACCCTGAAACTACAGGGGCCTAGGCCTGCGTGGAATTGGCGTCTTAAAATTACAGAATTAGGCCCCTGGACGGATTTTGGTAGGGATTTCCACGTTTGGTAGATTATGTTTCAATTTATTTTTTGTCATTATTTTGTGTAGATTGGTTGCAGTAAAAGCAGCTATTTAAATCACTAAACTTAAATTTTTAAGAGGACGAAGGCGCACAGAATAAATAATGGTGGTTGCGGGCTCTAATCACATTTAATCACATTCGTTTGATTTTGTCTTTGAGTGAGGAAAGAGGAGCAACAATCAGTCAAAAACTCTTTCAAGGTTTTTATGACATCCCCTGAAATTCTGTCACAAGTGCGCCTGAGCCAATAGAGGCAAGGACTCATTGCCAAGGAGGAGGCGTTACAGTACAAGCAGGGGCGGATGCAGAGGGACTGAGGGGCTGAGCCCCCTCACAAACCTTAAGTGACAAAACTGACCGAAATACTACCAGGGCCTCAATTCTACTAAAACAATTCTGATGACAATTATCAACAATTTCCGCAAAATTTTCGCTTTTACCTCTTAAAAATGCTAAAAGCGAAAAAAAAAGCGAAATTTAAAAAAAAAAAAACAAAAATGTAAAACTCAAAATTCAAAAAATTGCGAAAATTGTTGATAATTGTCATTACAATTGTTATAGTAGAATTGGGGCCCAGGCCGGTCGCACTCCGCAACAAGTACAAATATATACCTAAACTTCGGGGCCGCAATATTCGGGTTAATTCAGTAGTGTCAAGCGTGCGCTCGATGAGTCGCGCGCCGTGTGCTCAACGATAAAGTACCTACTTACTTAAGCTTTCGTAAAGTTTTTGTCAAATTTTATTCTTTTCTTAATTATGAATACCAAGAAGAAACCTAGAAGGTACTGCATAGCATTCGGTCTGACAAGTCTCGTAAAATACCTACATACCGACATTTTATTACGTAGGTAGCCATTTCTTTTTCATTCATTATTATGCATCGAAGTCCTTTACCTTTTATTTCAGGCACCTTTTATTCATCAAAGTGTAACCTATTATGATATAATCAAATAATGAGATACTAGGTCTATTCTGATAAGAATGTAGTTAATAGAACTATCAACATTTATAACAATAAGTAATAAAATAATACATTATTACATAATTGTTTATTCGGTTACAATATCCAAGTCATATTATATCACAGAATAATTACTAGTACAAGTATCTAGTCATATCTTGATACGAGCGTAAAAGTGACAGAGCGATTCTAAACCGATTAGAGCAATGGAAGCTCTCGCGCGTTGTGATACGGTATATTTTTTTTTTTTTTTTTTTTTTTAGAAAGGATATGTGCTGTTGGTCTATAACTGACCTCTACAGCGTCACCGGACGGTGGGGCGGGCGCAAAAGCGCTCCGCCGCAATGACGGTATATTCTAGCCTGCACGTAATGGGTGAGGTAAATATAATTGAAAGCTCGCAGCGCTGTGCGAGTTAAATTGCACTTTATTGCGTTGTAGCGAGTCGCTATGTATTTAAATGACTTCACTCAGTTATCCTTCTGTAGTTGTATTATTATTTATTCTGTGATACTACTAACTGTTATAATCTGAGTTTTGTGACAATACAGCCCAAACTACAGTTTAATTAAAGTGTCGTATAAGTATTATTATAGAAAAATACTAGCTGTGCCCGCGTGGTAATATCAATGGGTAACAGTAACCTAAGAATCTACGATTTAATATTACCTATACTTTAAAGTAACATCAAAATTCCTTCTGCCGTCAAAAAAGATTTTTAACGATTACTCGGATACGAAGTACTTCAGATTTTAAGTCGAAACCTAATCTATCCAACACTGAAAACCGCATTTCAATCAGTTGAGTAGATTTTACGTGATGCGCAAACAGATAGACAGACATGATATTTAAAAACGTTATTAATTATTCTTGTGCAGTAGCTTATTTTTGAAACTAGACTTTTTTTTTAAATATCTTCTTTTTGCAGAGTTTTTGTGACTTACTGCTTGATTATAAGTACTAGCTGTGCCCGCGGCTTTGCCCGCGTGGTCATTTTTCTGAGATATAACGATCTTATGTGTTATTCTAGTATCAAAAATACCATAGAGTACAATATACCAAACTTCGTACAGCCGTCAAATAGTTTTTTATCCATTACTTGGCTTCTACTCATCGGAATGAAATACCAAGTACACCAATTTTTAAGTCTATGCTATCCAACAGTGAAAACCGCATCGCAGTTAGTCCAGTAGTGTATACGTGATGCGCGAACAAACAGATAAACACACGATTTAAAAAAAACTATTTAGCTTATTTAAAATACTTTATTTAATGTTTTGGTACTTACTGCTTTATTATAAGTATAGATAGATTGATGTACCTAATGTTACCTATGGTTCACTGCAAGCTTATGAAGTTGGCAATCCATCTTGTCATATGAGGTAGTGCTGGGCTCTGGTGTCAGGGTTTGTCAGGCCAACTTGGATTAAACTGCTATTAATCAATAGGACCGACAGTTTAACGTGCCCTCCGAACACGGAGCGAAGGAAATCCGAAAAAAACTTAGAAAAGTCATTAGTGTGGACTGCAGAGCCGAGAACTGAACCCGGTATCGTTAAATTCTAACTCGCACTAGTATTCTGCTCAGCTGCCATCGCTTATTCAGTTCGTAAAACTAAATAAAATCAACGTCGTACTTTGCCTATAAGTTTTGTACAGAGTTAATCCAAAAGAAAAAAAACTTAATTTACGTACTGTATATACTACGTACTGTAGAAAAATAAGTATAAATAAAAAAATAAAAAACTTTTACGTAGTAGCCATGTAATACCACGAGTTTATTATTGTGTTTCGCTCATCAAGCCCTTTCATTTAATACCCATGTCATAGGGCTTACTATGGAAATTATAAATCGGTATTTTGTGACGTCCGCCATATTGGATTTAGAATGACGTCACTTTACTTACTGTATTTCGCTCATCGAGCCCTTTCATTTGATACCCATATCATAGGGGTTACTATGGAAATTATTAATCGCCATTTTGTGACGTCCGCCATATTGGATTTAGAATAACGTCACTTTACTTATTGTGTTTCGCTAATCAAGCCCTTTCATTTGATACCCATATCATAGGGGTTACTATGGAAATGATAACTCGGCCATATTGGATAAAAAATGGCGGCATTTAAGTGATCGTGCATTGTCACGAGAACCAAACGTGTGTGCCAAATTTCAGCCCGATAGCTTCAGTGAAAGTGGGTGAAATATTGATGCCAAAATTCCAGGAATACATACATACAAGTGTAAGTTAAATAAAAGCTTAAATAAAAGAACCAAATGTATTATGTTGTTCCTATATTTATTTTATTTGTTCTTATATTATGCTTTTGAGGTTTGCTGTGTTTTAAATTTCTAACTTTTTAAATAATAAAAAATAATACAGAATTTGCGGCTCATACGGCCACTATTTCTAGCGTTTGTGGATTACGAGAAAGCCTTTGATTCAGTCGAGACCTGGGCAGTGCTACATTCTTTACAGCGGTGCCAGATTGACTACCGGTACATCGAAGTGTTGAAGTGTTTGTACAGCAAAGCCACCATGACAGTCCGTCTTCAGGATCAGAGCACGAATTCTATCCAGGTGCAAAAAGGGATGAGACAGGGAGACGTTATTTCTCCGAAACTTTTTACCTCTGCACTGGAAGATATATTCAAGCTTCTGAACTGGAGCGAATATGGTGTTAACATCAATGGCGAATACATCACTCACCTTCGATTTGCTGATGATATAGTCATCATGGCAGAAACCCTGGAGGACTTAAGCACAATGCTCAGTGACCTCAATATTGTTTCCCAACAGGTGGGTCTTAAAATGAACATGAGTAAGACGAACATCATGTCAAATGCCCATGGCGTACCCATGCCGGTTTATCTTGGGAACGATATTACGAGTATCGAAGCTGTTGATCACTATGTCTACTTAAGTCAGACGATCCAACTGGGTAGATCCAACTTCGACAAAGAGGTCAACCGACGAATCCAACTCGGATGGGCAGCGTTCGGAAAATTACGGCATATTTTCTCGTCGCAGATACCGCAGAGCCTCAAGACGAAAGTTTATAATCAGTGCGTGTTGCCAGTGATGACATACGGTACTGAGACGTGGTCGCTAACTAATGGTCTCATACACCAGCTCAAAGTCGCGCAGCGTGCAATGAAGAGAGCAATGCTCGGTGTTTCACTACGTGATAGAATCCGAAATGAGGAAATCCGTAGAAGAACCAAGGTTACCGACATAGCTCTCAGAGTTTGGCAATGGCAATGAGCAGGCCATATAGTTCGCAGAACCGACAACCGCTGGGGAATAAATGTTCTCGAATGGCGACCACGAACAAGCAAACGAAGTGTAGGGAGACCCCCCACACGATGGACCGACAACATTGTAGCCATCGCTGGAAGTCGTTGGATGGAGGTGGCACAAGATCGCTCGTCATGGCGCTCTTTGGGGGATGGTACGTTATCGAATGGTTCTGAATCGGGGGGGATGATCCGGCTCGATGAAGTCTACCGTCAGTCCCCCCCCCCCCTCTCCCAAATAAGTTCTGGATCCGCCACTGGTCACAAGAATGTAACCATGTAATTTGTGCCACATATCTTCCCTGTTCTATTGTGACGTGCGTGACGTCAAAACTTTTGCAAACTTGTTAAACTAAGGATCCCTTCTCTCCCTAAAAAAGTGATGTAACGAGATGGCCCCATAAGGATTCCACCTACCTTGACATCATCCCATCATCCAATTTCCTCGCATACCTATACCCCCGTCCCCCTCTTCCACAACGTCTCTACACATGTCAAAAACCGACAAGAACCGGCAACTACCGGCGCTTACCACTTATAATAAATCTCACTTAAACAGCCATCGTCCATGTCTGGACCAATCATCCTGTCTACTCCAATATAGGCCCTAACGTGAGGAATTACAATCCATTTTGTCAAGGCATTCGGGAGGTACAGGATAATTTGCGTGTCTCCTAGATTTCATTTTGATGTAGACCCTAAAGTCTTTACAGTAAGATCCAGTTTGATGTGACTTCAGAGTAGTGATTTGCGTAAGCTCTTGATATTTTCTCATCATACGATGTTGACCTTTATCTACGTGTTATTAGAGTCTGGTTTCCTATGATGGACGGCAATTGGCTTGATTATGTAACTACTTCTTCCTTTCACATGGCAGATCTTGGTACCAGATATTGTATGGAATGTATGTATGTATATGTTTATTTATTTTTATTAATGATTTCATAATTATTATTATTTCAATATATATATATATATATATATATATTGAAATAATGATATAATATTGATTATTTTTAATATTATTAATATTAAAAATAATCAATATTATATAATCATTAATAATATTAATAATTTAATATTAATAATATTATTAATGATTTCATAATTATTATTATTTCAATATATATATATATATATATATATATATTGAAATAATAATAATAATATATATATATATATATATATATATATATATATATATATATATATATATAATATATATATATTTGTTTTAATTGTTTACACCGCCATCCTCTCTCACTCCATTATTTCTTTCCATCCAAAGGTTGACTGGAAGAGATCGCTTTTAGCGATAAGTCCGCCCGTTGTATTTTAGTTATAAGATTGTTTCTATTTGTTGTAATTTTTTGCAGTTTTCAAAAATTGTGTGTAATACGTATAAGTAAGTGTAAGTGTACAATAAAGTATTATCTATCTATCTATCTATTGTAGATGGAAAGATCTTTTTTGGAATTTTTTCGAGAGTCCCTAATGACAGAGCGAGCGCGAAGCGCGAGCGAAGCGTCTCTGTTTTAGCTTCGGCAAAAATTCTTTCGTATGTCCGGATGTCTTTCCGAATTTCCGGCTGTTCTCCTCTACAGGTCGCATTTCTCAACCGATCTAGACGAAACTTGGTATACAGTTTAAGCGAATTTTTAGATATTTAGGCCATATTTTTCGAACATATTAATAAATTGCAATGGCGTTTCTTCTTTCAGATCAAGGCAGCGTTGATCAACACACCACCATCAGGTGCCTAAGACAAAGACGGAGGTACCCTTCCACAAAGTTTTAGTGCGAGATAGACGTACTTCCTCAGCACCGCCGCATAGTTTCATGGAAATTATTACCTGACACTTGCTGAACTGATATTGAATAACTTCTCTTTTCTGCGTACGGCTTGTGAATGGTATGTATCAATTTTTTTACAAGCATGTAGCAAGCATTACGTTTGTTTGATAGTGAACAAACATGCACACACGCACACACATCATCAGCTATAAAACTAAAATGTAAGACACGTTCACTGCTGAACATGCGCATGGGCATTTTTCCATACATACCGCGCTTAGCAGGCGTCTTGGCGATCGCAGTAGTTGGTAATAAAACACAGGAAAATGCTAGATCTCACAGCACCCGAGGGATGAGAAGGAATGGTCCTGTTGATATGTTCAGTGTGGTCCCTATAAATTGTAGCGAAATTGGTTCAGAAGATTTTTCTATCTACAATAATATTATAAAGAGAAAAGATTTGATTGTTAGTATGTTTGTTCCTAACGGATAAACTCAAAAAATACTAAACCGATTTAAAATAATATTTCACCTGTAGAAAGCTACATTATCAGCGAGTAACATGGGCAGAAATTTATTATAAAAATAAAATAGATCCCAACGAAAATTGCAATAATTAACCCATGGTATCTAAAATACAGAACGGAGCCATGGAAACGAAATAATAACAAGTCTGTCAAGTACGTGCGTGATAATGCAGTTGTCAAAAACACCACGATCGTTGCTGCCAAATATTTAGAATTACGCTTACTGCCGTATTTTTTTTTAGAAGTTACGACTTGTATAAGAATCCTAAAACTAAGAAAAATGCCGCTGTGTGAGTGCTACCCGTGCGAAGCCAGGGCGAGCCGCTAGTAGTACTTGTACTATTATTTATTCTGTGCTAGTAGTAAGTACGAGTACGTTAGAAGTTGATTTTTTTATTCCAAGTATCTTAACTTTCCAAAAAGGCTTGTTTGTCGCAAGTCGAATTAATTGACGACGCTTTTTAAGTAGGCCATTCTAATTAGTTCTTGTAAGCTGATACCACAGTAAACAAAGACGTTTGGGGGCCCGGGCCTTTCTCTATAACTAAGTTAGGAACAGGTCGCTCGTCTGTAGGTAAGAGTAACTCCAGACCGTGTCGTGTCGCCCAGAAATTGAAGTACAAAAGTAGAAAAGCAGATATTTTGTATTTTATACCCGACTACAGCAAAGCAAGGGAAGGGTAATGAGTTTAACAGTCTATGTATGTATGTATCTATGTATGTGGTTATGTGGATGTTCCACCATAGCCGTCGCCACTAGTGGTCCGATTTTGACATGCGAGATATCAATCGATTCGTCTTCATCGCAAGAGTGTCATATCATAGACTATATTATACCCGACCGTAGTTGGGTTTTTGTTTTTGAACTTATGTCTTGTTAAATAACCAAAGTGTATGTCATTACATCACATACAGTTCGTCTTACAGCTAAAGTTAAGTTATTCACTTAGAGTGAATAGGATCAGAGATGGTTGTTTATTATTTGTGTGTATGTTTATTTGTCACACAGTACACGTGTAACTAGAAGCCACGTGTACCAATTGACACTAGATGACCGACAGGCGAATGAGTTACTTTAATGTCGATAGATGGTATCCGCCGCACTCCCCTCTACGGTTATGCTGTGGGCTATGCTAATATGATTTATTGCACTGCACTTAATTAAAGACTAGCTGTGCCTGCGGTATTGCCCGCGTGGCCATTTTTCTGGTAGAAAAGTATTTAAAAAGAAAAAGTATGGTATTCTAGGACCTTTGCTAGTGGTGGCCAAGTTGAATCTATCTATACTGATTTTTCAAAGGCATTTGATAAGGTCAGTCACAAATTAATGTGCCATAAACTTTGGTCATATGGTGTTCACGGGAGTTTGTATCGTTGGTTTTGTTCGTACCTTAGCAACATAAGTAAGTTGGTGGCATTGAAAGGTTTTATTTCCTCATCTGTGATTGTAAATTCGGGGGTTTCACAGGGATCCCATTTGGGCCCCTTCTTTATGTTATTTTTATAAATGATTTAATTCTGCGTCTGTCTTGTAATTGTCTTTTATACGCTGATGATTTAAAGATGTTCAGCGTAATTACAAAAGTTGATGATTGTCAAGTTCTACAAAATGATTTAAACACTGTAACTGTTTTGTGGTGTACAACAAATCATATGAATTTAAATATTAATAAGTGTTTTACTATTTCGTTTACAAATAAGCGACATAAAATCATTAATGACTATAACATCAATGGCCACGTGCTAAATCGTTCATACATTGCTAAAAATGGGTGTTTTATTTGACGATAAGCTTTCATGTCGTGTTTTCGTTTCATTTGTTGCGCACTATCAATACATTGTATCAAAAGCCAACCAACTTCTTGGTTTCGTCTTCCGCTCAATAAACAAAACCTCGTAGTTTGTTGTACTTTTATTTGCTTTGGTGAGAAGTGTTTTAGAATATCGTAGTCCAATTTGGTCTCCAAACTACAAGGTCCATCTTCGTTCAAATTAATTTATATGAAGTTGAACGAATTCAGATGAAATGCCTTAGAAATTAGAATGTTAAGTTATCGACAGCAGCCAGGTCGTTCAAGTCTTAATTACGAGGAGAGGCACTCTAAATTTAATGTTCAATCACTAGAGTTACTTCGCATATACTTTGATTTGGTCTATCTTTACAAAATAATTCATAATATCCCCAGAGTTGTTGTCGGAAATCTCATTCAGTATAAGATTCAGAGCACGTAAATGTAATGAAACTTATCTTACAGATCTTTAAAAATAATATTTCTTATTACAACCCATTGACTAGGATGGCTCTTCAATTCAAAGAATTAGCAAAAAAAAAGTTACTTGACATCTTTAGTCCCAAATTAAGCATTTTTGTAAAGAACATTAAGGAGATCCTCCAATTTAATAATGTGGCTATCTGAGACGCTAACAGTGTCGTCTTGGATATCCAAACCATATCATTAACATAATATATATTTTTATTTTGATGCATGTCTGCATATCATGTCATTGTTTTAATGTAACATGGCGCGTTATGTGTTGGGCATGTAGGTAATATTGCAGTTTTCTAATTTGTATTATCTAACTTTATTAATAGAATGTCTACGTTCATATTTTCCTTGTAAACTGTATGCAATGTCTTTGTCTTGAACCTAGCTTTGAACCTGTTTATATCCGTCTTGCTTGTTTGGTTGCTATGATTAGCTGTACTCCCAATCCAGATCAAAACTGTATTTTTTATAATATCATTATTTTTTTGATTGTAATGTGTTTGTGCGTCTAAATATATAAAAATAAAATGTACATATACTGTACAATCTATCTATAAACTTATAATAAAGCAGTAAGTACGAAAAAGTGTACAAAGAAGATAATTAAAACACAAAAATGTACACCACTTTTTAAGTCAAACCCTAAGCTATTCATCAGTGAAAACCGCATCGCAATCGGTCCAACAGTTTAATCGTGATGCGAGAACAAACAAATTTTCAAACGACTGGACAACTAGGCCACTACAGGCTTATGGTTAGCTCAAGTATCCCAGCTCGCATCCAATGTCAGAGCACCCAACATGCATGCTGGCGGCATTCCCTGGGTACTTCCCATCGGATCTCGATATCAGAATTTCTAATTAACTGATCCCGCTCGGCCTTTCCATCGGATCTCGAGATCCGTTGCTACTCAAATTAAATTTAGTTTTTGTTCCCATCGGATCTCGAGATCCATTGTAACTCAAATTAATATTAGTTTTTCTTCCCATCGGATCTCGAGATCCGTTGCAACTCAAATCGTTTTTTTTCCATCGGATCTCGTGATCCGTTCAACCCAAATAAATATAATATTTGCGTTCTCAACGGATCATTTGAAAATGATGTTCTGTTTTTGAGTTGTTTTTAAGTCTGTTTTTTTTTTATTTGTTTCAGTGCAATAAAGTCTAGATCTAGAGTATTTCGATGTCGTTTTCTTAGAATGTGATAGCTATACTTATTTGATGAACAATTATTTTTTAGATTCAGCAACTTATAGAAAATCAAATCAAAAAACATTATGTACAAAATAGGCGTATGTGCGGGTAGAGAAAAGTCGTATGATTTGAGGCGCTTTTTGGTAATTCACGTACAAAAATCTCAAATCTATTTCTATATATCTATTACCCTGCGAAGTTTATCTCTCCGTACGCATGACACCTATTCTTTACAATAGCATCGTGCAAAACAGGTAAAAACAAGTGTCCCTACTTCCTCTGCAGCCTATGCATTACATAATATTAGAAAGTTTACCGAAATAGCTACTGCAAAATTAGTATATTTTAGTTAGTTTCACAGTATTAAATCATATGGCATTTTGCTGCAGAAATTCAATGTACATTTATTTTGTGCTACAGAAGAGAGCAATTCATTCCATAACCAATATGAAATCCAACGATTCTCTAAGCGAACGTTTAAACGAGATCAATATTATTACAGTGGCTTGTCAATATATACATATATATAAATATATGAAAATATAATCCGACGAGAAGAAAAAATAATAGATACTTGAGTAGCAACGGATCTCGACCATTAAACAGCGAAAAATAAAATAAATTATATGACATGTTATGATCTCATGACATGTTGTAGTCATAAGACATATCACAAAGTACTTTGAACATTTAATTCACTTAACATAAAGATATGTAGAAGGTGATCACTTATTATTATCATGGAGCTTGATCACTTAGATCTGTCATTAATATAATAATTAACATTGTAATATGCTTTCTTTATGAGATTTACTTTAACAAATGTTTTAAATCGGTCCATTGATAATTGATTAAAGCCATGTAACTTATTATAAAAGCGTGACCAGTTACGAACCACTAACTTTATTTAACCGAAATCCAGATACTTTCAGTTTATTTTTATTTCTAGTATTATAATTATGAACATGCCTAATATTTTAACAATATTATTAATATTCTTCCGAACATAAATTATATTTTCATGTATAAATTGACAAGCCACTGTAAGAATGTCGTTATAGTAATTATTTTTAAATTTCTTTTAAACGTTCCCTCAGAGAATCGTGGGATTTCATATTGTTTATGGATCGAATTACTCTCTTCTGTAGCACAAATATAGATTGAATTTCTGCAGCAAAACGCCATATATGACATAATACTGTGAAACTAACTAGAATATACTAATCTTCCAGTAGCTATTTCGTTAAACTGTATCATTTTATGTACTGCATGGGCTGCAGAGGTAGTAGGGATGCTTGTTTTACACGACGCTATTGTTTGGAATAGGTTGTCATGCTTACGGAAAGATAAACTTCACAGGGTAATAAGATAGATATAAGTAAATTTGAGATTTTTGTACGACAATTACTAAGAAGCGCCCTCAAATCTTACGACTTTTCTCTATCCACACATACATCTATTTTGTACATAATGTTTTTTTGATTTGATATTGTATAAGTTGCTGAATCTAATAAATTATTGTTCATAGATTTTATTGCACTGAAACAAATTAAAAATAATATCAGATTTAAAAACAACTCAAAAACAGAACATCATGTTCAAATGATTCATTGAGAACGCAAATATAATAATAATTTGGCTTGTAATGGATCTCGAGATCCAATGGGAAGAAAAAATAATTTTTTACTTGAGTTGCAACGGATCTCGAGATCCGATGGGAAGGAAAACTAATATTTATTTGAGTTGCAACGGATTTCGAGATTCGATGGGAACGCCGAGCGAGATCATTTAATTAGAAATTCAGATATCGTGATCCGATGGGAAGTACCCCATTCCCTCGTTGAACCAGCATTTTGGTCACGCGTTGAACGAACTAGGCCCTCTAGAATGAACATCTGACACTGGACTAGATATACGAGTACCTTACCTAAACCTATCCCACTTTGGTACCAGCACCCCCTTAGATTTCGATATTCATTTTTCTACTTTCAGAAAAACCAGGAAATTGTTAGTGAAAATGTAAGCACTAGAGACGGCATTTTACTAAATCATTTGTTTCGAATTTCCAATATTTCGACAACGTTGCAAGCACGGTTACGTTGATCATGGAAGAGCTCGATCGCTCCGTTCTGCGGAGTCGGTCCTGACTGTTATTGATTGATAGCAGTCGCTTAGCCATGTTGGAGGCCCTCGGGTGGCCTGACAAACTGAGACACCAGAGGCCAGTACCTCATAAGACAAGCAGTAAGAGCTAAATCTCTTGCCTTGATCATATTAAAAACTAGAAATAAATAATTTTCATCGTATGCACATCAGTCTATGTTAGTGACCATGTCAGTTCAATAATGGTGGGTGAAGTTACCTAACCTATCAGCTACCTGATGCGCAGCATCAGCAATTGAAATACTGATGTCAACCTCCATTGTATGGGACAATAGGCTTCAGGTGTGGTGTCGAAGGCAATACGTCCTTGGAATTGTTAAAATGCCGTAAAAACTGTGATTATTCTCAATGAATTCGCCGTAATTCGCGGAACTATCTGATTCTGACTGAAATTCGAAACGGTTATCTCTTATTCACCGAAATCGACGTCTCAGGGCGACAAAACTGACCCTGTGCAGTGTCGCGTACGATTTTACGATCCAAAGTTCTGGGTAGCACTGCAATAATTGTTATGATCTGGCATTGCGCTTACCATCAGGCTAATGACATGCTCGTCTCGTCACTCAGTCGAATAAAACAATGTAGTTGCGGCTTTTGTTGCTTCCCATGAAAACTGAATTTTCCCGGGGAATAAATATTCTATGTCCATCTAGAATAGTGTAGCTTCCTATTAGCGAAAGATGTTTCAGTAGTTCCAGAGATAAGCCGTAAGAAACATTCTTGTTACCTCTTTTTTTATTTGATTGAGTGACGAGACGATCAGGTCGCTCGCCTGATGGTAAACGTCACGCTTGTCTCCGTTTCAGCTTGGGCAAAAATGCTTTCGTATGTCCGGCTGTCCGCTGTCCGGATCTCTGTTCTCCTCTACAGGTCGCATTTCTCATCCGATCTAAACGAAACTTGGTATACAGGTTAAGCGAATTTTCAGACTTTTTAGTCGTCGGGGCTTTTTTGATTGGGGATTGGGGGGGGGGGGTGGGCAATCAAACTTCCCCTAAAAATGTGTAAAATACTGAATATCTCCGCCATATTAAATCCAAAAAACTAAATTTATTTTGGTTTATTTGAAGGGTAGTAACTTTAAGTTAGTCTCATAAGTATAATTTAAAAAAATAGCTTTTACGTTTTTAAGTTTTTAATACATACATAGATAGATACATAGATGTGAAGTTAAATAAAAGCATTTAAATAATTGTTGAAGATCTGATGAGGATCTTGCGTGATGAGCAGAATAGCTCCTCAAAATGCAGTAAAAGTCTCAGTTTTATGTTTCTACCATTGGAATCAGCCCTTTACCTACTAGGTAGGGATTGATGGAGCACCTTGGTTATTAATGTTAGTGTTACAATAAGGTAACTAGATGGCGATACTGTGCACCGCTATATTGTTTGCAAAAAAGTTTGTACGCGCGAGGTCTACAGCTTACAGAGCCGCTAGTTTTTGTGTAGATGTAGTTAGATACCATTGGGTATCCCGGTTTCATCATCAGCATAATGGTCCCATTGTTGAGATGTATGCAACGTGCTGGTCCAGTAAGGTTTGATGGATATGATCTTGAGTTTTGTTGTCCTTGGACATGTCCGTTCATGATATTTTCATACGCAGTTTTTAATCAATCGTAATTCCATACCTTACAATACAATAGTTTGTTTGTTGATTAACAGTAGTTACTGAAAGTCACGTCATCACATTTTCGAAGCCCTCGAGCGGTGTGAACCACTTAAAATTCGCATCATCACGACTGATAATCATAGTAAAACGTCTTCTAATCGTCCTCAATAAATATCAATTGAAACAGTGTCCACGCAGCTTCATTACTAATGATTACTTTTAATTGACCCGGAGAGAAGAAAAAATGCCTACAAACGAGTTTGAACCTTATCTACAGTAAAATAGAGTTCACACAAAAACATTTGGCAATGATCGTCGTAGAAACGAATTGGGCAAATTTAAACCTAAAAACCTTCAGTATAAAATATAAAATGTGATACTTAAAGCAGAAGAAGCAAAGGTTTCTGATAGGATTTGGTCTGAGGATGTTGATAATTAAACTTTAAGATTGTGGGAATACAGTTGATATAAAAAGGGTAAGGCTTCTCTGGATGGACAAAGGAAGGTTATAGAAGCTTTGATAGTGTCGATTGTATTGGAAGTTTCGAATGGAAAGATCCTGTCATATCTGTCCTCACTTTAATCTAGTAGACTTGTTTAGTGACGTTTTGTTCAGTTAGACAAGTAGGCCATTTTTGTTTCCACTTCATTACCATGTGCGCTTTACGTACTGCTGGTTTTCAGGCATGTTGTTGGTGAAACATAAGAAGGCCCATAGTCTATCACGATGGCCACATAGTGATTGATGATTATTTGCAAGGTTCCACGTGATAACTTGTTTTTTGTATCAGGTATAAGCTAGCATTTGATCAATATCTCACCTGTTCTTAAGTTACGATGTGGTCGAAAGTGGTAAATGTCACTGTCGGTCAAGAACTGCTGCCAGAACACCCTATAACCTGCTAAGACTAGACATATAAAAACTCTTTCACAAGAATCGTCTCGCAAGAAGATTTGACGAATTCCAGCTTTCTGAACAGGCTGGGATTCGAGGAGGATTTAGCACCATAGATCACATACACACAGTGAGACAGGTTATACAGAAGTCCGCAGAGTATAACTACCCCCTGTTTCTTGCTTTAGTGAACTATGAGAAGGCCTTTCACTCCGTGGAAACCTGGGCGGTTCTAGAGTCTTTGTAGCGTTGTTAAATGGGTGATACATGGAAGTGCTGAGGTTTTTGTATGACGCCGCGACTTTGAATGACCAAGTACAGAAGCAGCAGTCTAAATATTTCCAACTGCGCAGGGGAGTGAGACAAGAGGTTGATATATATATGAGCATTAAGTCGTTCCTTGTACACTTTTTTTTTTGTGCAAAACAATAAAATAAAATAAATAAATATATCCACGAAACTGTTCACTGGAAAATAATGTTTAAGACGCTAGATTAGAAAGGAATAGGCATTAGTATCAATGGCGAGAATATCTCACACTTACAATTTGCCGCTGATATCTTCCTTATGGCGGAGTCGCTGCAAGACTTCTAAAGCATGCTGACTTGTCTAGCTGATGCTTCTCGACGCATCGGTCTCGGAATGAACATATATAAAACTAAGATTATCAAACCCGGTACCGATTGCAGTCAAGGATATTTGCCTTGAAGTTGTCCAATAATATTTGTACCTAGGGCAAATATTGCATTATGATCTCTAAAAGCAATATTTTACGTCTGTTTAACCTTACAATAAAGCGGAGAGGAATATATTATATTCTCACAATGTATCCATCGTGCATGCCAAAGTTTGCCTGTATTTGTTGTACAATGCAATCAAGTAGATCTTTTGTAGGAACTATACGCACCTGGTTTTATTTCGAGATAACTTTATCCATTTTATTAACCCCTGAACAAAGAGATAGGTGTTATAAGTTTAGGATGCGTATCAATGCGTGTGTGTGTGTGTGTGTGTGTGTGTGTGTGTGTGTGTGTGTGTGTGTGTGTATGTGTGTCTGTGGCATCGTAGCTCCCAAACGAATGGACCGATTTCAATGCGCTTTTTTCTGTTTGTAAGCTGATGTGATCGAGATAGTTCTTAGCTATATGGGAGAGGGGGGGGGGGGGGGGGGCCTGTGTGAGAAGCGTAGCTTCCAAACGAATGAACCGATTTAGCTGCGGTTTTTTACGTTTGAAAGCTGGGATAAACGAGACGGTTCTTAGCTATAATGGAGGGAAGCGGGGGTTGAGAATCGTAGCTTTCAAACGAATGGACCAATTTTAAAGCAGTTTTTATGTTTGAAAACTGATGTGATTGAGATGCTTCTTAGCTCTAATGGGGGGGGGTGGGGGGCTGGGGGTTATATTTTTAAATTGTGCTAGTTTTAATCAAGCTTGTCATCAGCAAGGTTACTAATACCGTTGTTAGACATATTAGTATAAACATTTTTAGAAAAAAACGTATACAAAGGCAAGAAAACTCATATCTGAACCCTTATTTTTGGGCTATTTTGATTTAAATTGAGTTGGTAAAATTGTCTCAGTTTAAATGACCTCAAAGAACTCATATACACTTCCACTCGACTAAGATGTCTGAAGGCATGTCCCAACAAGAAGCTTACCTAGCGCGCTTCAAGCCGTCTATAACGCTAAAAATGCTTTCGACCAGGCCAAAATTCAGTAATATATTACAACGCCTCGTTCTGATGTCGCGACAGACCGTCGCGTACTACTAGCTCGCGTGCTCTATTTGACAGGTAGGTACTTGAACAGTACAACACAATGCAGCGCTAAAGCGCGGTGCTAGTATGCGACCCTTCTACGCTTCGACGCGCTCTAGGTACATACACCTCCTGTTCGTCCAAGCCTTAAGTTCTTAGGTCGCGCCTCTACAAGTTGCAGCTTCTTGGTATACAATTGAACGAAGAGCCATATCTTTTATCATAAGTTGAGCAGTCTCCCAATCGGTCACCAGCCAATTTCTTTATAGATACAGAACCACTAAGCAGATGAGACAGTACCCTTGCAGTCTTTGCAGACGTGACCCTGCTAAGTGGTCCAATTCAGGGCCCACACATGGCCATCTCCATCGCCATTGGTCGGTGAATTAACCAACGTACTGCGTATTTATTCATTTGACCGTCTCCGCTCCACCAATTTACCAATAGACGTTCCACGGGGTACTCTTTACTTGCAATTTTTTTCGCAATCTTAACGGTGTTAAATTGTACCGCGTTGCTTGCTAAAGAGCTCTGAGTTGGTAAATTGAGGTCCGTTATCTGAAACGAGCTTTTTTGGAGTCCCATTTTTATTGACCTTGAACTCGAAAACGTAAAAAATTTCAACTTTTAATAACAAGTTTGAAATTAATTAAAACTGTTTCACTTAAGCTGGTTTTCAATATCAGCCTGGTTCTTAAGGACCAAAATGGGGGATTGATTAATGTATTCTGTGAAGCGACGGCAGGATGGGTTAGTGTTCCTTCGCCAACACGGCTTGGTTCAAGAAATCTGGTGAAGATATCTGGACCCGTTTCAAGTGATAAGTTGGTGCTAAAAAAGTTTGTTTGGAAGGTGAGATTCCGTTGTGGGCGTCGGTGAAGTGTTGTTATTATTTTATTTCTTAATACATATTTTTTATTTGGTAAATATCACTCCGCTGGCCCAGCGACCGAGTTTTTATGTTTACGCTGGGTCGTAAGGTTATTTACTTTTAGAAGTTTCATACATTTTTATTATGTTTATTCAACATGTCTGAGATATAAAACCATTCTATAATTATATTTTTTAATAAAATATATATATATTTAAAAAAATACGATGTCAAAAAAATACTTGCTGTGTTGGTTCCCGGCTTAAGAATAGGACCGCTCCATATCATCTCGTGGATGTCGTTAAAGGCGACTAAGAGAGATTCTCAAAGTGGGTGGCAGTATGCTACTGAATTTAATCGGTGTATGCTGCTATCCACTGGGCGAACGGAATTCCATCTCGTGCCCTTTTCAACCGGCTGGTGGTGGTTATCCCACCAACGAAAATTCCCGAAGAGGATTCACGTCAGGCAAGCAGAGGTTTAGGGTCATAAAACACGAGCAAAACTCTTTACAACATGGACATAAGTGATACTGGAAGAAAAGAGAGATGACGTTTTTTTTTAACTCTAAACTCTTAATTAGAGGTTATACATGTGCCAAATTTCAACAGTATTAATAGTGTCTGAATAAAACGGCTGTGACCTGTGATATACAGGGAAATAGCGAAATTATTATATAAGGGTTTCTTGTTTGACTACGGAATCATAAAATAGTCATAGAGGATGATTGTGCATAGATCATAGAGTCTAATTGTGCAGAAGGGAAACGTAGAATTCATACCTATTCCGCCTAACATTATATTTCCTTTCTGAGTCACAAAATTGAAAATGGAGTTATAAACCTAAATTTAGTTTGCAATGACTTACGAAATAAAACTGAAGATGGTCATGAACCTAAAGTGTGTCGGTTGGGCTCGATGGGTAAAGTAAGATGTTCTAGTTTTCTGCATTTGAATGATGGCTTTTATTGTCCTTGTCAATATTTCACTCATTTCCTAGTCTTTGACTTGTGGCTATGTTCATTGATGCATCAATAATATTATTTTGTCATCTTTATCAATTAAAATACTGGATCATTTAGTTTTACGGGACAATTTAAATAATCGTGTAGGTACAGAAAATTAATTCATTTTAAGACCGCTTAATTTTACATCTTTGGTGCCCATGAACTACTTGCACATAAAATGAAAACCTAATTGTTTTTAAGAAATCTTTGTATCTAAAAAAACACAGCATGCATCTACATTTATACTGAACCGATTTACCAACAGATTCCCCCTGTGTTCTGTGGTACAATCATGCCTGATGTCGTAAACCAATTCAATACAATTGTGGCGGTCGACAATTGTCGGATTTATTAGTGGTCAAGGACTTCTGCTTGTGGCTTGCATGTTGAAGTTTGCACATTGTGTATGTGTAGGTATGTGTACAGGCCAGTGTGGTTTTATTCTCGAAACAAGCCGGTCGCTAGCGCAATGGTAAGGATCCATTCTTAAGAAAAACTAAGACAACTTGACTCGTGATGGTCAATCGAATAACCTAAGAAAATAGAGAACACCAAATCTGTGGGAGGATTTTGATTTAGTACCCACAAATGCATGTTAAGCTTGGTTCTTTATAAATAATGTCACAAAAATGTTAATATATGTATTTATTTTTTGGAGCTAGGGGTCATGCTATCTTGGTTAATCTAACTAAACCCATAACAGTCCCTCTCAGAACTTTACTGCGCTCATCACATTAAGACATTTCATTACTGCTAATGTGTTTTTTCCTTATTGTGTAGAATATCATGCGAATAATTTTTAGGTATATTTTTGTCCCTTCTGCGGTCTCATTCTCTATGACTCTCCATATCACGTTCAATTGCTTAGATTCCTCTCGAAGGATTGAAGTACCTACCTAACTAGTTTTATGATCATTTTAGATTAATGTGATTTTTGTTTTTCCGCTTGCACTTTATAATTATAAAAATAACTAGCTGCGCCCCTTGGTTTCACCCGCGTGGATTATGATGATAATGATGATGAAAAGTAGTGTTAAGGATATAAGCTATCCTGGTACCAAATTTCATCCAAATCCGTTCAGCTTGAGCGAGAAGGAGTAACAAACATATGTATATTTTTTACTCACACTTCTAAAGATAGATGGCGCTAAATGGTTTTTATGCATTTTATTACGATTTTCATTGACTGTCCGTTCTGCATCACGCAAACGAAGTTTTCCTCTCAATTAGCGAGTATTAATTTTTAAACATTAAGCTCTGATTGGCCTGTTTACGACAGTGGCTACACTTCTCTGATTTATAATATTCGTGTAATTAGTGGAGTTCGTAAGACAACATTTAGGTACATGTGCTCTGGTTTAAAAGTATTGTAGTTAAAGGAAGCTGCTAATCGTATGCTGTGCGTGACTCACTCTAGTATCGCCCTCCTTATTGATATTGTTTCAAGAACGTGCGCAATAGCAACTCCTTACGTTGGTTAGATTATCTTTCGTTTGTGGAAAAGGTCCTTAATAATCTATATCATATATACATATATGCATCTATATATATCTATATACATATAATAAAGCTGTGTGTAACAAAAATTGCATTCAATGAAGACAATTAAAAAAAACTATATAGAAACTAAAGGGTTGTTTGAAATCCAGATAGCTCAGTATTTGACTTTAAAACTGATGCACTGAGCATTAGTAAATGTATAGCGGTGAACGCATTTTATAGGACCCCATAATAGAAAAATACCGCTTTTGCTTGCCCTGGCCATCAAAGTTACCGATGTCAAAAAACCCAGTTTTCGGAACAACAACTTTTATTTTGTTAGTCAGCTAGTAATAAAGCAATTGAAATGATTCAACAGATTATTTTCTTCTATTACAGGAGCCGTAGCCCCACACCCAGAATCGAAGTCACCGGTTCGCATCAATCTCTCGTGGACTAATGGAGGCCCACCACAACACATACCTCGAAAAAACTGCCTCAGCCCCCTCAAAACAGCCCCCCACCCCTAAAAATTCTACCAACGTGCGCTTCACCACGATGCTCTTAAAAATAGAGAACGAACTACTCCAAAGCCACCGTCAAAGGGAAACCACCGGAATTAAGAAGTTATACAACTCTTTCTTCGTGCTCTTCTAATTCTGCTGCTGTCTTTGTCTCTCACGAATCATCTCATCGAACATTTAGTTTAGTGTGTGTGCAAAGATTTGACTATGCATGAGTGCTATAAAGAAGACATCGGTTGGGAATCCAGTGTGAGGCTAGCTCTGCTGAGGGAAGAGGAAGTAGGGATGTATTTGGAAGAGCGAGAGGGCAGGAAGAGGAAGTGGGACGGCAAAATGATGCGGAGGGACGAGAGTGAGGAGAGGGAACAGAGAAGAGTGCCGCCGAAGAAGGTTATGGGTAAGTGTTTGTTTTCTATAGAAGTAAGGCCTTTTTAACTCTTTCAGAAATCTTCATAGGGTGGAAACGCTGCGGAATGGCCTCAATATTGATAGCGTTGGGATATTCATATTATTATTTTTATATATTATATTATTTCCCGGGTTTTCCACTAGGATGGCAGAGCTAGTAATGAATGAATGCATCCATTTGGACGCACGTAGTTTTTTTTTAATTAGATATACTAGCGATTTAATCTTTTGTGACGATGTTATCGACTATGGCTAACACACTAATGACCGGTTCCTATATCATAAAACGAACTCGCATAAACGTTTTCGCTTACTGCTTGTCAGCTTTTGATACAAACGCTATACAAAAAACGTCAAAAGTAACGAGACGTTGGAAAAACGACTCGTATCATTTTTATAGGAATGGGAGAGACACCTCGAAAGGACACAGAAGCATTCTTTCTGTCAATCCAAATAGCGTAGCCGCGTTCTTTAAATGACCGTCAATTTTAAAACCTGGATGCACATTATTCCATCCGGATTGTATGTTTGTAGATATTTTAACCTATTCATTTACTTGTGGAAAAGTTGGGTTGCGGAAGGGTATCATAATCACAAGGGTATCACTCGCAACCATCTATCTATGCCTATGCGCAAACGCTCTTCCGACTGCACTGCGATTACGTAATGTTGATCATGACGGTTTCAAGCCGTGAAATTCAATAATGCTTTGCGATAGAGTCGATTTTGCTATAAAAAAAGTGACAATCTGATTGAAGCCAAGTTCTGTAATTGGGCCACTGAGTTACCGAACTGAGCGTCCGCAACCTTTAAATCGACTTCATTAATATGTCAGGTGGATACGCTAACCAGACGTTAATACTTAAATAAAATTGTACGTGTTTAAAACCGTAAATTATCCATAGATGGCGCTAATAGTATGTCATATTTTTAAGCTGGTACTCAACTACTATTACAATTAATAAATTTATATTTATCACATATAAGCTGTGCCCGCGTGGTCTTTTATCTGGGTTAAATGTAACCTATTTGTTATTCCAGGACCAAAAGTACGAAGTACGAAATTTCGTTCAGCCGTCTGATAGTTTTTATCGATTGATCGGCTTTTAATCATAGGATTAAGATACCAAGTACACCAGTTTTTAAGTCAAACCCTAAGCTATCCAACACGTAAAAACTACTGGACCGATTGCAATTAGGTTTTAACTGTTGGATAGCTTAGGGTTTATATTAGTATTGGTATCTCAATTCGATAAGTAAAAGCCGAGCAATAGATAAAAATCTTTTTGACGGCTGAAGAAATTTTGACAGATGTTGGTAAGTATATTGATATATTAGATCTTGGAATAGTAATAGAGTACTTTTAACCTAGAGAAATGACCACGCGTGCGAAGCCGCGGGCACAGCTATTTATAAGTATAGCTATTCACAAGTAATAAAATCAAGTAGTAATGTAATCTGTAACCAAAGAACGTCCTTTTGTTAACTACCCTAATCATTATTATCTAGTCTCGTGTTTAACACGCTTTTATTAGCTTCACCTGTATGTTACTTATAGCCTCCCCTTTGAAATAATACATACTAATTATATAAAACAATTTTTAAATAAAACTTAATAATTCATATCAAAGAGAGGACAGAAGTAATATTTACTCAAAAAAATCTTAAAAGCGAAAACCCTAATAAGATAAAACCAATACTTTAAAAACGCACATATTATCTGCTAAGGCATTGTTCACACCAAACGTATACTCAACCGCCGAAAGTGCACGAGCGTTTTCAATTTCGAGTTCACACCGAACAGACAATAAGCATTAATAACGCATGAGTTGTTTTGAATTTATGATCATTGTGTCGAAACATTATTAAAGAAAGAAAGAAAGAAAAACATTGACTTGACTCAAAACTACTAAATAAAAATAAAACTTATAAAAATTACTTATTATATAAAGCATAAATAAAATTGTGTTTGTATCAACTTACAACACGTAGAGCGTAATATTTTATAATGCAAAATAAAGCGTCCATAAACTTATGTCCGACTTCACGTTCATTATTGTGGCTCATAGTCAGTTAACATTCGGTAGCCGACTAAACGTTTGGTGTGAACAATGCCTATCTGGTCCATTTCTAAAGAACTATCAAATTGTTTACATTACGTCGACCAATCATTGCTTCTGTCGTCAAAGATTATGCAAAGTACAGGAGTGATGGATTGTATTGTTGTATGTCTGATACATTAATTACCTAATCATTGTATCAACTATGATCACTTTTTAAAATAATTTTCAATTCTTTTATCTCAAATACGTTTTATTTTATAGATCATCATCATATTTTTTTCTGCGACGTGCGGATGTTTGTTTTTCTCTCATTTCACCTGGATAAAGTAGCAGTTGCAAACTAGCTGTACTATTATTCGCGTGCAAAATTTCATCAAAATTTGTTTAACCGTTTGGGCCACAGAATAAATAAATATGTGAAACATAATAACATAAGAATAGTATGTAGTGACACAGACAACATTTCACTCAAATTGACTGAATCCCTGCGTCTTGTGACTAATACACTAGATATTTGTGATGAGAATAGGCCTTTTTAATTATGTTAGATTTTTGCGTAATTTGCCAAAATAAAGTTATTCTTTCTTTCTTTAATAAAAATTCTACTAAATGATCACTAACTTGACATAAAGCTGACATCGCCTCGCCTCACTGCGCTACCATAAAATTAGGCAACACACAAGTCAGGCAATTACTTATCTACCGTATGTACACTCTATGTTGATACATTACCGATTATGATATGACGTCCAAATATATTTTGTATCCGATTCGAAGCAGTCTATGGATACTCTTCGATACCAGGCGACGCGGGTTTAAAACGCCGGGAAAAATATAAAGTCATATAAAAGGACTAAACTAGTGCGAAAGACTTTATCTAGTGCAAAAATAGACAAAAACAAATGCGAAAAGAGCTCGCAAAGTCTAGTGCAGAAGAACTCAAAGTCCAAAAGAGGACTTAGAGCGGTTTAAAATTGGCCATAGTGAGAAATAATTTCGTTCGGAAACTTTGAGGGACTGAAATACGAAACAGAAATTAAAAGAGTCGATTAAGAACTATTTGAGATCATTCAGATCCTCGATGAAGGTTAGATAGACACGATGGTACCTAAGTTTCAAGTGTGTGTGAGTGTCGCAAAGTTTTGATGTGTAGTGAAAAGAAGTTATATTGGAAATGCGTGGTGATAATTTGAAAACCGTAAAGTAATCAACGTAAATGTATAAAGTATTTATAAGAAAGAAGGATTTACACTCTGAGATTCTACCGTATGATCACCATTTGCCATGTGAACTGGACAACGTAGATCCTACAGCGGGATCTCGTAGTAACTGCTAGGTTCCACTTGTTATTTCTATGTTGTAGGTATGTTTCAACGTCTTTATCTTTGTATGCTAATTGGAATGGACAGCTACTACTTTACAACCACTGTCATTATGTGAAAGATAATGCGAATAGCTGTTTCCAGGCTGGTAAGCAGCTCACTCTGGCCTTGCCCAAGGCACGTCTCTCAGACCGATCTACAGATCTCCGTTTTTATTGCTAGCCACTTTGCGTATATCGTCTACTTAGCTGTTCTCTTACACTCTACTTTGCTGAGTCGTGGTCTTCATTCAATGCTTGACAGTAATCGGTTCTTCGGCAAATAGGACCAGCCCGCGGCCTCATATGATCTTTGAAATGTTTCATTCAAGTTTATAGTTCGACTTGAGTTTAAAACTCTAATCGTTAATGTACTTGGTTTTTGTAACTTTAATGTGATTCGGTTTGGTTTGCTCAACTTCGTTATCCTCACCTGCCATTTGATTTGCTTGACGGTTTCGACTTAGGAGTTAAGTTAATTCTTTGTTACATTTGTTATTGTTATGCAGTTAGCATTGTATTGGAAATGTTGTTATTTATAAGATCTAGAATTGCTCTTTCAACGATCGCGCATTTCTCTAGTGCGTAGTTCGGGAGCTAAGCGTAAATCAAGTAATTTTTCCACAGCAATTAATCAAGCAATAAATAGCTTAAAAGCTAAAAAAAACACGCCTGGCCTGCCAAAAAAGAGCTTTTGCCAATAAATTATATACTGTTGGAGTGTGCTTTTCAAGGCCTTCAATTTGATACCCATATTGTAAATTTAAAAGATAAAGTATTATTTTTGACTTTGAAAATGTTGCCATTCTACCGCCATATTGAATGTTTTACAAAAAAAAAATAGCCTATGTTACTCGGGGGATGTAAGGATTCTAACGATACCCCATACGTCTAAATCTGTTCAGGCATTTAACATTAATAAAGTGGAATGGTGGAATAAAGAAACTCACATACATACAAACATAAATGAATGCTAAAAACATAACACTCCTTTTTTGGGCAGTCTTGTAAAAATAAGGATGTATCTAGTAAGTAATTTTTCATTTTTTCGCAGGCGACACTGCTAAAATCATATAGTTGGCGTAAAAAAATAATGACCATTCTCTCAAAGTTTACCACTCTTTTAAAGTTTATAACGTTTACCCCGCCCGTGGCAAGGACACACATCGACACACCACACACATACAAGATCCGAGAACAATAATAATATAAATATTTGCTCCGGCCAGGATTCTAACCTGGGACACTAAGCTCAGCAGACAGGGACACTAATAGCTGCATCACAGCGTCGATCCTTTTATACAAAGGTTGACTGGAAGATATTCGTTTCCTTAGCGATAAGTCAGCACATTTGTATTTTCCTTTACTGCTGTTAATCAAATGTTTTTACTTATAAAGCAGCACGTGACATATCTATATTAATTAACTGACAGCGCACAGCCTAAACTGATTGCCTACAGATTTGATATTTGGAGGCAATATTCCTCCAGCGAAGGATTTTTTTAAACTAAGTGGGTGATCGGACTCCCCGTTCGCGGCTCACGCCATTAAGGAAGGAATAAAAAAAGAATAAAAAAAAGCAAAGTTTGCACGCGGGATAAGCTGCGTGGCGTAACTTGTTTACGTTTTTATTAAGTCACTTTCTTGTTTGTTTGTCTGTCGTTCCGGGTGGAATCTTGCAACTCAAATTTCGAGCTCATCCCGATTAGCTATCCGGCTGAAACTTTCAGGGTAGCTCACAACTCGGATGACAATGCATTCTAAACAAGCTCATAAGTTAAAAAAACACGCCTGCCCTGCCAAAAATGAACTTATGCCAATAAATTATATACTGTTTGAATGTGATTATCAAGACCTTCTATTTGATATCCATATTGGAAAATTCGAAGAAAAAATATAATTTTTAAAATGGAGCCATACTGCCCCGCCTTTTTTTCATAAATGATAGTATCCTATATTACTCGGGGGCTGTAAGGATTCTAACGATACCAAATACATCTAAATCTGTTCAGGCATTTAAAATTATGGTGGAATAAAGAAACATACATACATACATACAAACATACATTAGTTTGTTAAGGCGCTATGGGCTCCGAATTTTTGTCCTGCTCGTTATGGTGCAGAGTAAGCAGGAAAGGTGATGCATCTCGGTAGCCGATTTTAGTTCATATTTTCAATTTAATTGAACTTTTTGTTAATAATCTTACGATTTTTCAAAAAACTAATCCTACAGAAGTATTTGAATGTTTGTTGGGACTACACACATTTGATTTTTGTAAAAATATCTTCGATAGAAACTGAATGAAGTTCATTCATTCCATCGACGGGAACTTCAAAACCGGTGATTTTTAGGAAACTTTAGGATTTTTTTCTATCGAGCCAAATTTATGTAATCGTGTTTCGATGACATTTTCGTGACCACAGCCGGGCCGGATAAAGTATTTTGTGAACATTTATTACACATAAAAAATAAAGTCAAAGGTCGTTTTCAAAGGTCTAGTTTTAAATATTCGTGAGAACGAATCGTCAAAGTTGGATTCCATTTCGCCTTAATCATCAGCTGCTTGTTAATAAGTATTTGATTTCAGCAGATAATATGTGCTTTTGCTAAATGCAACCTGGTGAAAACCCTGGGATTTCATTCCTACCGATATTGTCATCCTTTTAGGTTACTGTTACAAGAGCGTAACATCCTCGACCGCGTCATGTATTGTGAGGTGATGATCAAATACGTATATAGATCGAAAGTTGTAACCATCTACTATTTTGTGTAAACGGCAAGATGCTGATAATATTGATACAGTGCTGATTATCACGTCTGGTGTCACACTGGTGCGGCTATCACGTTCCGAACGTGTTAATTGCAATGAGTTCTTGTTATGTTTGTCCGTAATCTTACCGCGTGGTAAGCAAAATGTGGCCGAAGTACTATTACTAAAATGAAAACTAAAAACTCGCTCATCATTAGATGAAATGAAGAATAGGACTCGCTATGACAAATTTATTGAGCCCATAATGGAATTAGAATCCAACGATATCAGGTTCGCACCTAGGCTCCGCACCAATGACTTTTTGACCGAGCGAACGCGTAGCGTCTCTGTTTCAGCTTCGGCAAAATTTCTTACGTATGTCCGGATGTCTGTCCGAATTTCCGGCTGTTCTACTCTACAGGTCGCATTTCTCACCCGATCTAGACGAAACTTGGTATACAGGATAAGCGAATTTTTAGTTTTTTTACTCGCCGGGTTTTTTTATTGAGGGGGGGGGGGGGGGGGATATTTTACTTCCCCCAGAAAAGGGTAAAAAGTGGGCTACTGAATATCTCCGCCATATTAAATCCGATTTCGAAGGTTCATTTTTCATTTGAAAGGTTAAGGGAACTTTAAATTAGACACATAAAAATTTGGTGAAGATCTTATGAGGATATTCAGCATGATGAGCAGAATAGCTCCTCAAAATGCAGTAAATTTTGAAGTTTTGTTCTTTTGTGGCATCTAGCTTAATCTGCTGGAAAAGTGTATAAATTACGATCATATAACAAGAAATAAGTTCAAAAACTAAAACCCGACTATGGTCGGGTAAAAAATATAACACTCATGCGATGAAGACGAATCGATTGATACCTCGCTTGTCAAAATAGGACCAAGTTTTTTGTTTTGTACCTATTATTATTTTTTCCGACTTCAGCGAAGCAAAGGAAGGTTTATGTGTTTGGGTTTTATAGTATCATAGGATACTATAAATAAAGACGAATCGATTGATACCTCGCTTGTCAAAATTGGACCAAGTTTTTAGTTTGAATACATATACCTTCCTGACCTAAAAAAATTGTCTTTACCTGAAGATGAATCGGTTGACACCTCGCTTGTCAAAATCGGACTAATAGGGGCGACGCTATGGTGGAAGATCCACATACATTATGCTTACATACAGACATACTTCGTAGACTGTTAAACTCCTTCCCTTGCTTCGCCTTAGTCGGGTAAAATAAAGTATCATATTTCAAAAGTCAAATTTTAACAGAACGCCGAAATACAATGAACTTAATTTTTCTTTACAAAATATGGACAACATCAGATTTTGATACTCATAATGTTTGGGCCACATGTTTGTCGGTGTGCCCAACCGCGTACTATTATTTATTCTATAGCTCAGCTTCATTTATGGTAACAGCCCTAGCAACTTGAGTGGCGTTTAGGTCTTGCACTCTCAAGTTTTTTTTTGCATTAACAATTCAGACTTAACACGATAAACAACAAAAATTGAAATTCAAAAGTGGACAGTATGAATAAACGCAATATCTATACATATAATAAAGCAATACGTACGAAAAAGTCTGTACAAAGAAGATAATTTAAAAAAAAGGTATGGGGTACTTAAATTAAGCTACGATATAAAAAAAAAAAAAATCGTGTCTGCTGTTGTTGCAAACAAAAAAGTCTGTTTCTCTGTTTGTTTGTCTGTATGTTTGTTCGCGCATCACGTAAAAACTACTGGACCGATGCGATGCGGTGCGTTTTTCACTTTTGTATAGCTTAGGGTTTGACTTAAAAACTTTATATCTCAATCCGATCAGTAGAAACTTTATATCTCAATCCGATCAGTAGAAACCGAGCAATCGATAAAAACTTTTTGACAGCTGAAGGAATTTTAATCAAATGTTGGTATTTTAGGTCTTGGAATAAATAGCACATGGAATACTTTAAACCTATAGAAATTACCACGCGTGCAAAGCATATAGTATGTCGTAACCGCGATTAATGCAACTTGATCGAAACATCGAGTTTGTAGCGCTGCGATTAAGTCCTGTTTAAAGATTTCACTTTTTTTTAATAGGATTTACTATTTACTACTTTTTTAATAGTTTGTGGACGCGGGATAATTACAACAACAGTAATTAAACCTTTTTTTATTGCGTTCCACTAAATTTGACCATGAAGTGTAGTTCACAGTAATATTGACTGTTCACTCATAATAGCTAGGTTCAAAAGTACCGTTCCGATTTGCACGAAAGCCAATAACTCCATTCGCGCCTCCTTTTCGAAGTACTTTTTTAGGAGCAAACTTACCGGTACCTTGTCTGTTTAGACTTATTAACCACTAGCAGTGCCCGCGGCTTTGCCCGCGTCGTATTTTTTCTGCGATATTTCATATGCATCAAAAGAAACAATATCATCAAACTTAGTTCAGACGTCGAGTGTTTTTTTATCGATTAGCCCAAAAATATAACCCTCCGCAGGATATAAATAATACTTGTTAACCCCGACCGAATAAACTAGGGGTGTTATGCGTTTGATATGGAGTTTTAAAGAGCTAGTGTGTGTTTGTCCATATCTACCTAGTTAATTATGAATGTCACGGCAACCAGAGTAAAATTCGACCGTTACCGTCTCGTTCAAAAAGAACTACAAGTCGTCAGATCGGTACCACAGTAGATAGATTGGACTATGCCATATACAGGCTTGCATCGGTTTATTCTTACAAAATAACAAACTTACATTTGATTTTAAAAACAAAAGTTAACAAAAATTAAAAATTGTAGGTCCATTTTAATGTTCCAGAACAGCAACAGTTTATTAATACTTTCCATTTCCAAAGGAACAAGCGGCATTACAAACTTGCATTTTTAGAATTTTCAAATAAATTCTATGAACCCGACTGCAAAGCTAAGTTCGGTAGTCTGTATAGAAAAAACTACTAAACTGATTGTTTTTTTTTGTTGATTTTTTTACTACTCGAAAGGTACATTACTACCATATAATAAAGCAGTAAGCAACAAAAAGTCTGTACAACGAAGATAATAAAAAAAAAGTATTAGACTGATGATATTGGACTTAAAATAAGCTACTGAACAAGAATATAACATTTAAAAAAATGGTGTCCGTCTCTATGTATGTTCGCAAATCACTCAAAAACTACTGAAACGATTGCGATACGGGTTTTACTGTTGGATAAAACTTAGGAAGGCTTAGGTTTGACTTTTGGAGATATTTTGAACTGCATTCACAGATTTTGGAAAAAAATACAGCCATAAAGAAAATGGACATTTCAATAAAAAAAATGTATGCCAATTGATCCTGTTACTTATAAGGATCAAAAATCTCTATGGGACCGACTGAGGTTTGATTACTAGAAATGTCAGAAACTGCGAAAAACTTTTTCCATAGCCGTAACCGAACCTGTTGCCGTAACCGTATTAGCTAGAGGAAAACGTTCTTAGAAGGCTACAAACGTTTAGAACAACGTTTTCTTAGAAGTTACTAAATTTATGGGAAAAGTTTTTCTCAATTTCTGACATTTCTAGTTCTTAGACCTCAGTTGGTCCAGATAAACTTTTGATCCTTATAAGAAACAGGATCGATTGGCATCAAAAAAGGTTTTGTGTAAAATTACCATTTTCTTAGTGACTGTAATTTTTTTCCAAAATCTGTGAATGCAGTTCAGAATATCTCAAAAAGTTATGGAGGGTCTCCTAGGATCGTTTTCCTGTACCAATACCGGTTACGGTACTGTCCTTACTGTCCTGTCTCAAAAATCCATACTGAATACACTAAAAAAAAGCAGGTTTGAACTTCAGTAAAGTTTTTTTTTTGCCTTTTCACGTGGCATACACGTGCTATATTACACACACGTGTACACACTTGTTGTCAACCGAAACTCTTTATTATCTGCAATATTCTGGAATAAGCCGGGTACTAAAATTGTTATTGCAAATTTTTTAATCTATTAATGATGTTGTGTCTACTACTGTCTATGTTTACGAGTAAGGACGCGATAAACATGTCTTTTAGAAAATCAACATTACAAATTAACATTATTATCAACAAATAAATTTAGTGAACATTTAAAAAACCTCCTATGCAAACAATGGCATCGAAAGTTTCCTGCCCAGACCTCTTCACGTCACGATAAAGGACCAGATAGGGCTGAACATCTTGGAAACGGCTGTACCGATTTGTTCTAAACAAGCTAAGGACCATCTCGCTAACTACAGCTTACAAATAAAAAAACGCATTGAAATCCGTCCATCAGTTTGGGGGGTAAGATGCCATATACATAAAGAAAAACAAAGGCTTCAAACTCCCCTCTTTTTTAAAAACAGCCGCGGAATTGGACTATGCTGAGCAAAACCTAACCATTTTTGGCGAATCTTTAACTAACCCTGTCAAGATGTATTTTAAAAGCTTTTACTTAACTTCATCTATGTATCTTATGTATTTCTGTCTGTCCTGGAATCTTGTAATTCAAATTTCGAGCACTTCCCGATTAGCTATCTGGCTAAAACTTTCAGGGTAGCTCACAAACCGATGACAAAATAATTTAAAAAAAAACACATAATACTTAAGAGTACATTCATTAATAAAATAAGCTCGTAAAACCTTTTTTTTTTTTAATTATTCATATTTATACAATGCAATACTTTGACGCTTAAATAACCGGTATAGCTGCGTCCCGTGGTTTTACCCTCGTGGGTGAGGATAATGAACCTATGCCACTCTCTGGTCCTTAAAAATGACGTCAATCCTTTCGCTTAGTTGCTGTGTGACAAACAATTCAAGAAACTTCAAAAAAGTCATGACCTCACGTGGCAGTCACTCAACAGTCCCCGGCCCGACCGGTCCCAAGTGGACCTCTGTAGGAGCAATATGAGCAAGTGGGGACACCGAACCGGACAGGACACAATGTGACTGCGGTGGAGCAATGGAGGAGCATTTGCTGTCACGCCCTCAGTGCTCCTCTCGGTATAAAAGTGGCTGAATACTGGGCCAGAATTGGACCCCGGAATTGAAACCCGGTAAGCCCAAATTTAACTACACACTTAAACTTCATACGACCGGTTGGTTGGACCTCCCTTTGGTACCCCTCCCTATTTTGTTTCAGCGCAAAAAAACAGTTAAGTTGTTTATAAAATTGAAGTAATTGAAAAATTCTGAAAAACGGTGACGTTTTTAAGTGTAGTTAATGAAACAAATACATACATGCAAAAAAATAATTAAATTGGATAATATTTAAGGGTTATTAGGTAGTTTTTTTTATTCAACCTGTAGTGTCCCACTGCTGGGCAAAGGTCTCCCCCAATTCCTTCCATTTATCTCCATCTTGTGCAAGTTCAAGCCAATTTCCTTCGAAAGTATCAAGATCGTCACGCCACCGCTTCCATGGACGGCCTCGACGCCTTCGTCGGTCATTGGGTACCCAATGTGTTGATCCCACTTGAGCCTTGCAGTTTTTTCTCCTACATCTGCAATACCTGTCATGGAATGTAGTACGGTATTTTTGACTCGATCAATTCGCTTTATACCTAAAATGCTGCGTTCCATTGCCCTTTGACAAATTTTGAGCCGGGACTTCTGACATTCAGTAAGTGACCAGGTCTGGGCACCGTAGGTTAGAATGGGCAGGATACACATGTCGATGAGTTTGCGTATCAGAGAGATCGGAAGGTCTCCCTTCATAAGCCCCTTCATAGACCAGTAGCTCTTCCAGGCGTTATCGATACGGCGACCGATTTCTTTGTCTTGCCTGTTTTCGAAGGATTTTATCTGGCCCAGGTAGACATACTCATCGACATAATTTATCACTTGCCCATCAACTTCGACCCTACGCTTTATGCTGTTGGTCATCAGCTGCGTTTTCGACCTGTTCATCATAAGTCCCACCTCAAGGCTTGCCGTGCTCAGTTCTTGGAGCATTTTCTCAAGATCAGGTGCAGATGGGGCAAAAAGGACAATGTCATCCGCAAATCTTAGGTTTGTGATACGATTGCTACCGATTTCTATGCCTTTTGATGCCCAGGAAACTGTTAGTGTCTTAAAAAAAAGGAGGTATTTATTTTTGTATGGCCGAGGGCGCTATAGACTCTCTTCTTAAGTTATATACACGAAAATGCCGAACCCCGTTAGTGTTGGATTCTTCCAACACTAACCACTACCACTATTTTTCCTCGGGGCTACCATCGCTTTGTGTTTTTCAATAAATCTTATTGTATTTTCCACGAGGAGTCGCGGGGAGACACTGGACGTAAACAGCGATCAGTCGAGCAACCGCTCGTTGTAACGTTTCTTCCGACTCATGATGACATTGTATATTTTTATTTCCTTGGCTCAATAGATAATTTTCATTGACTATATCAACACTACCAGCGCGTGTAAGCTAGTACACGCGCTCGGCTCAATGTCACGCCCGTGAAGTCACTCGGGTAAATAGTGTCGCCGGAGTGATACTAGCGACCGCCCCGAAATCAACTCTTAAAGTTTCAATCAATGTGGGAGCGGGGTGGAGAGAGGATTTCGACCCCGTTTCCTTTCTGTTAGACAGGAGAGAGAGAGAGCGCAAAATCCAGGTCTGCTAATCCACCCCGCTCCCACCCACAGTGATTGAAGGGTTGTGTAAGCGGCCTCGCACGCACGCAAGCATGCGTTGAAACATACTGCGTAGATGTAGACATTGTGTGTTCCATTACTACACTGTGTCGTTGGCCTCCCTTCTCAAATTTGTAGGCTAGCGTTAGACCAGATATTGTGGTTGAAGGTAGTAACAACGCTAAGCCTAGAATGAGACCGGCTTCTGGCCAAGAAACACGCGAGCTTAATGCGAATAAAATAATGGTAATTATCAGCGCGCGTTGCAACGTGGCTATCGCTCCGTCCCTAATATCACGAAAAAGGGACAAAACTCCAAATTACCCATAAACTATTAATCTAAAAAACCGGACGGCTGCGACTTGAACTCGCGTTGAGAAGGTTTCGAGAGTTGATGAATATGCTAGTATTATCTCACAATATTTAGATTTTTGCCGTGTTATTTGAAGAAAACAGACTTAAAATGAACAAAATAAAAATATGTAGCTTACTTCCGCCAAAACTGTAAGTCAGACAAATGATAAATGGTAAAATTAACACAAGTAAAACCCCACGCTAAACAAAAGCCTACCCAAAATTGAACTAATGAAAAATAATGAAAATGAAAGCTAAGGCCTGGAGGCCAGAAAAAACACTTATATACAAATGATATATAAATATATATACACAATAAAAACCCCCAAGCTAAACAAACCCTACCCAAATACAAGTATCGTAACATTTATATATTCATATACATATAATATAAAAACACAATAAAAAACATATACCTCGATCCAAACAGACTTCTTTTAGGTGTTAAAGAAGTATCTATCTTTAAGTAAATAACTAAATCAAGTATGTAATGCAGTGCAGTGGTTTCGGAGATATGTTGGGGGGGGGGGGGGGGGAGCATGCTCAATTTTCATCTGCTAAAAACACATAAAAAAATTAGGCCCTCACAAGCCCCTTTCTGATATATCACACGGTAGAGATTGCAAATTTTCTAATATCCTCACCCCACATTCAAAATTCATTTATTTACGTTACACGTCCTTGTATGGGTTGCAGAAATTCATGTGTACCAAGTTTCAACATCATCGGTCCAGTAGCTTCGGAGCAAATTGACTGTGACAGACTGACAGACAGACAGACAGACAGACAGACAGACAGACATACAGACAGACAGACAGACAGACAGACAGACAGACAGACAGACAGACACAAGTGATCTTATAAGCGTTCCCTTATTTCATTTCCTAAAAAATTGCTCAACAAAATGTTTTGTACATTTTCAAAACAATATTTAGGTGAAATATCATACTCATACCTAAATACCATTAAATAAAGGATAAAATTAGGATACTAATTTCAGAGGTGAGGTGAGGTTTGTTTTATATTATCATCGAGACAAATGAGTGCATTCTTGTCCTTGAGTAACATTTATTAACCCCCGAACTCGAGAAGAGAACTCCGTGTGTCTGTCTGTGGCATCGTAGCTCCCAAACGTATGGACCGATTTTGATGCGGTTTTTTATGTTTGAAAACTCATGTAGTCGAGATGGTTCTTAGCTATAATAGAGGGGGCGGAGGGGAGTGAGGATGGTAGCTCCCAAACGAATGGGCCGATTTTGATGCGGTTTTTGATGTTTGAAAGCTGATGTGATCGAGATGCTTCTTAACTATAATGGGGGTCGGGGGTTATATATTTTATTAATTTGGGTTTGTTTTAATTTCATTACAATAAAGTCAAGTAGTATTTGAGTAGGGTTTTGGGGTTTGTTGGCGTCACTCGCAGATTTCTGTCCCTACCGAAACACTCTAGGTCATACTTTCGGCAAGAGGGTAGCCAGGGATACACATGAAAGTGTCCCATCACAGTCGTAATATTAATGGTCTTCTGCGTTGCGCTTGCGTTGTTCAATCACTCTAAGCCTGTGGTCACTCGCTTGCTTGTTTGTGGTATGAGGTAGTGCTGGCCTCTGGTGTCAGAGTTTGTCAGGCCGCCCGAGGGCCTCTGACATGGCTTAAAGACCGCTATTAAGACCAGGCTCTGCTTTTTAAGGGTTTTTTTGCATAAATATGCTGGGTCAACCACAAACCTGATAAATGTGAAACTTAACATATATGTTTTTGAGATCTTTATCTCTCTAAGACTAAGACAAAAACACGATTAACAAAATTTCATTCAATACATTTTCTTATCAAAAATCAGGTTATTTTCGGTAATGTTTACATTTTTCTACCCAACGGGTTAAGATTTATATCCAAAATAAATCTCACAGCAAGAAAATATCGTTTATTATCTAAGGCTAAGAGAAAATTTACCTAACTACATTATTAGCCTGCCAATGAAATAAATAACTTTTGAGACATACGTCATTTAGTTCCGAGCTCAATTGTGTGTTCAAAGTTTGAACACACAACACTGTTTGAACTTCAAACAGCGCTCGTGTTATTCAACCTTGTTACGCAGGCACTTAAGTGCTTATTACGGGTAGTGGGTGGCAGAGTGTAGGGTAGGTGGCAGGGGAGTGCGGAGTGGGAAAATGTAACCTTGGAGCCTGGCCTTAATCAATAACAGCCGGGACCGATAGCTTAACATGCCCTCTACTCCGAAGCACGGAGCGATGGAAAACCGCACATAACTCAGAAAAGTCATTGGTGCGGAACTGGAGTATCATTGGATTCTAAGTAGCACTAGTAAACCGCTAGTATACCACCGCTGTGGTAACTGATCAGTAGCTTACATTCTGATGACCCACGAGACCCCGCGTGTGTCCGGATCTAGTGATAACCGACATATTTACCAGTACGCTGCAGATATGACTTGACCTGGGCACGTGACCCAGCCTCTAGTAGGTATGTTTGCAGATGTTGCGACAGGTTGTGTAATTGTTACATATTATGGCGTAATCGTCGTATTATGGCACGCGTGGAGATTATCATCAGGTGATTAGAGCGATTGAGAGATATTTTAGTGCGCGCTATAATCTAACGATACCGGATTAGGCCCTCGGCAGTACTATTATTTATTCTGTGCCCCGGATCCTCAATGTCTTTTCTAAGTTATGTGAGTTTTTCCATCGCTCCGTGCTTCCGAGGGCACATTAAGCTGTCGGTCCCGGCTGTTATTAAATAATAGCAGTGAACCATTTCAGAGGCTGTCGAGCGGCCTGACTAACTCTGACACCAGACGCCAGCACTATCTCAGGCACTACCTTATACGTCAGGCGGACGACCTAGACGTCTCCTCTCGCCATTAGTCGCCATTTCAGTATACATCAACATATGGTTATTGAAATTCAACTACACTGCGTTCAATCCTCGTTCTTTTACCATTGACTTCTCAATCTTCTCATCCATACGAATATTTTAAAGCGAAAGTAACTCTGTCAGCCTGTTACCTTTTCATGACTAAGCGGCAGAGCCAATCTTGATTAAATTTGGTACGATTATAGTTTCAAACCCTGGGGGTTTTACTCGTTTACTATTTTTTGTCCCCATAAATTGTAGTCCGTGCGGTCGAAGTCGCGGGCAAAATCTAATAAGTTTAGTATATAGTCTGTCCTAGCTTATTTGCAAATTGCGTATTTTCTTTGGTAAAGTGTCGCTTTCGTTGAGTGTGCCTTAAGGTAGGTTCTCGAGGAATATTCCCTCCTTTCAAATCTCTAGGTCCAACAGTTTAGGCTGTGCGTTGTCTGTCAGTCAGTATGCCACGGTACTATTTTATAGGAATAGATTGCCTTATGTATAAATTGCAGCCGTACATAGGATTTAATGTTAAGACAGAATTTTCTAATACATAGGACTTAATATTATCACAGAATTTTCTAAAGCACGGCTGCGATAGACAGATAAATTCGTACAATGAACCCTTACTACTTATCTCCGTATGTGTAATGCTGTCTCGCTCGTACAAAGATTGCAGTTATGTGCGAGCGAGACGTCAATATACGTTTATGCGCGTGCGATAGAGAAAAGTAGTAAGGAGTCATTGTACGACTTTATCTGTCTATCGTAGCCGTGCTTTACCAGTCATCATTGACGTATTAGAAAGGTGAGAAAGGGACTTGGGAACCAACACTAGTGCTCATCACATAAATGTTTGCACCTTGTGGTATTGAACCCGCGACTGTTGACTTCTCAGCCAGACCGGTCGACAAACAAATTTATTTTTTGCGTGATTATTTTACTTTTGAAAGTAAAGCACACCAATATTATAAATCAGAAAAGTGTAGCCACTGTCGTAAACAGGCCAATCAGAGCTTAGAGTTTTAAAAATGAATACTGTTATCGAGCGGAAAACTTCGTATGCGCGATGCAGAACTCCATACAGTAGAACTGACAGTGAAAAAAAAGCATGATAGGTTAATGCATGATAAAATATAAAAACCGATTAGCTCCATCTATTTTTAGAATTGTGCGTGTGTATGTTTGTTACTCTTTTACGCTCGAATGGCTGAACGGATTTGGATGAAATTTTGTACCAGGATAACTTATATCCTGGATTAACACATAGGCTACTTTTCATCATCATCCATCATCATCCATCATCATAAACCACGCGGGTGAAACCGCGGGGCGCAGCTAATAGTAATATATTACCATATGATACGCCCGCTCCCATGTTACTCCACCAATATATAAAAGTGAAACGTTGTCTGTATGTTTGGGGAGTTTTAACGATATAACGGCTGGACGGATGTATACCCTGGAATAACATATAGATATTTTTTATCCCGGAAAGTAGTAAATTTAAAACGGGAAAACAGGAAAATTTCTATTACTCGTTGTAAGGAACGGTTGCCATGGAAACGAATTAATATTAATAACAAGTCTGTCAAAAAGCATCCAAAGCGTTGGTGCCAAAGAGAATACAATACGTTGGTGCTATACTTTTGCATTGGTTTTTAATATCCTCGAAGAACATAGGATGCTTTTTCGCGATAAACTGTAGTCTGCGCGGACGAAGTCGCGGGCGAAAGCTAGTTAATATATAAATAACATGGGCGCGGGCGTATCGCCTGTTGACGACTTTGAGCTGCTCCTAGCTGTTATGTAGTATATTGATAGTATGTTAATATTCACGCATACCTAAGTCAGCACTTGTCAACTCCATGCTAAAGTCCAATTTGATCCCAATTAGGTAATAGTAGGCGAGTCTATCATGAAATTATTATTTTATGTTACTAGCAGCCTACCGCGACGTCGCATCTTTCAAATATATCTTACGACTAGCTTTGCCCGCGTGGTATAAATTCAGGGGCTTTTTTTGGCGCGGAACTCTAATACTTTTTTAAAAATAAATGCAGTCTATGTTACTCCTTGTAACATTAGCTATCTTCCAGTGAAAGTCCCATCAAAATCGGTATCGGATATTAGCAGGAACAAACAGACAGAAAAAAATATGTTTTTTTTTATAGGTACCGTATATACTTTCATATGCATTTAGTAAAAAGCTGTTATTTTGACATTACAAACACTAGACACTTCAATTTTATTTATTTGTATGGATATCTAGTCGGAAACAAATTGAACTAGAATAGGATGGCTGATAGAAAATGTTAGTTAGCCCTAAGTGCACCTTGTACATTTTATTTCATCATCATGACTAGCCTAACTATCTATACCACAGAAATTATTGGGATTACTGTGATCTTCTACTTTAAAACAGTACCGTGACATACCTACTGACTGACTGACAGACATCGCACGGCCTAAACTAATTTACATAGAGATTTTAAATTTTGGGGTAATATTTCTTAGTACCTACCCTAGCTACAGGTGCAATAAGGAATGTTTTTTTTATTTTATCCCTTTAGGGGTGGACTGGATTGGCAAAGTTTGCACGCGAGCAAAGCGTAGATAGTGTTCCATATTCATCCGATGCTGGACGTAGGCTTCTCCTAGTGAATGCCACTGATCCCGATCTTGGGCTTTCTCATCTAGTGTGTGTGTATGTTTCTTACTTCTTCACGCTGAAGCGCCTTAACGTGGATGAAATTTGGTACAGAGGTAGCTTATAACCTGAATTAACACAAGGCTACTATTTATTCCGGAAGAATGTGTGGTTCCTGAGGGACGCGGGTGAAACTGTGGGCGCAGCTAGTATTTATATAAAATTAAAATTTATTTTTCACTAACATATTTTACTTTACTTTAATACTCGTAGTTGCAATTGCAACATTAGACTATAGTATTTACTTGAATAATAAAAAAATACAAAAAATATTATATGAATCTTTAAAGAAAATTGATACTGTTTAGTTATAAGAATTAAATATTATTGAAATGGTCTTTTAAAGACCTGTATTTTGATACCTCAATCGATAGGTTTTGGTAAATTTTTGTTCCGTCAGATATACAATATGGCGGCTTACTTGATACTTCATATATCTTAAAGCACTCTCAATCAATACGAATCGAATGATACCTCATTTATCAAAATCCATCAAGCCGTTTAGGCTGTAGGACGCGCCTAAGAAACGTACAAATATACAAACATACGTACTGTCTACGCATCAGCCTCCGCCGGTGCGGGGACCAGAGGGGACAACGAGCCAAACGAGCCACCACAGCACGCCGGCACCGGCACCGGCACCGGCACCCATATATATAGTTCGCCTGCGCCTCCCTTTGTTATACTGCTCATCGTAATTAACTTAAATATTGATTATACCGCACCATTTAATACAGTCCATTAAATCTTATTATTTACCATTCACCAGTAGTCCCTTTAACACGTACAAACCAAACACCTAACCCTCAGTCTGGTAAAAAGAGCACCAGAGTGGATTTCCCGACCTTGCCCTTTATCAGCCAGAAGATAGGCAAAATAATATTTGTAACATTCAGTGCAAAAATGGCTAATAAGCTTATCAGTCACCCAATGCTGATAAAAATCACAACACGAAGTACTCAAGCCCGCCTCTTATCTGCCAAAGCCATGACTAGCAACAGGCTTAAGATAGTGTATTGCATAACTATTGTTTACACATACTCGTCAGTCTAATAAGTATGTGAAAATGCAGTTTGCTCAGCCACAATGTCCACTCAACAATAAACGTGCTATACTTATGATAAAGCAATAAGTACGAAAAGTCTGTACAGAGACGGCCAGGTGGAGTGACGACCTGCGTAAAGCGGCTGGCTGGCTGAAGAGAGCTCATAGGCGTGCATTAGGAAAGGCCTACATCCAGCTGTGGACAGGTATAGGCTGATGATGATGATGATGATGAACCCCACCTCACGCAACCCGGCCACCCGGCGCAACGACGTCGTGCGGTCTAGTGAGTGTGGCGTCAATCCGAATTCCGACCGCAGGGTCGGCTCTACTCCGGATGAATCATCCGGCACGTCTGAAACTGTACGTACTAGCCCATACATCACTACGTCCACTAACCGGCGCCGGACTAACCCACACGGCACGTACCTTCACTAGTGCGCATCATGACAGCATGGTGAAGAACAAAGTCTATTTTTACCCAACTGAGCGGAGGATATTGTGCCTATTGTATGGTGTGTATGTCTGTTCCAGCGTTGCCAGATATATTTTTTGCCAAGTCGGGATTTTAGAACTTTTTGAGTGAAAAAAGCGGGATTCTTTTGTCGAAAGCGAGACATAGTAAAAAAACGTATATAATCAGAAGTTTTTAAATATTTATCTTTTTATTTGAGTTCAAATTACGTTTAAGTGACAATAGATACCAAAAATAGCCATAGAAAATGTATTTTAATAAAAATATGATATTTTAAATCAGATTTACCCTATCGTTAAATAGTTGAGTCTTATTCGTCTTATGAATGAAAAAAAAAAACAGAAATTAAAATCAAAAAAGTTTTTTTCATTAGAAAAATATGGCATTTCAAACAATAGTCTGAGGAGTGAGTGTTACAAATTGCAACTTACAATAAGAGAATAATTATTTATAAGAATTACTTATTCATGATATTTCTGTGAAGATGTAACTTCTTTTAAAGTTTCCTTTTTCTCTTTAATAAAGATGAAGAACTCTTCACAGGATAGCTGTAGATTGAACTGGATGAGTAATTCTGATTTCATTAAATTTAGCCACCCGCCCGCGCTTCCTCAGCACGCTGCACGCACGGTCGAGTTATTCCCGAAAAGCGGGACTGAGCCTGTCCCGCGCGGGACATTTAATTTTGATTTAAAAATCGGGACGTCTGGCAACGCTGGTCTGTTCCTTTGTGGAACTATATATAAACCAAATGCGTGGACGGATTTTGATGATTCTTACGTCAATCGATTTGTCTTAATCTTGCGAGTGCTATACTAAAGACATGACAGTCATCAAAATTCAATATGGCGATAACAAGACGCCATATTTCGAGAAAGAAAAAAAATAAAAACGACGAACTAGCATTGAATAGAATATATTATGAAAATCATCTTTAGGTTTCTCTTATATTTTTTCATTTCGAATGACCATTTAGGATCTGTAACGATGTTATTATTTAAAGTTGGTTAGCAACCATTCTCAGTCGGGTTTTTTTTGTTTCAAAGTTTTTACCCCGGGATAAATGTCTGCGCGGGCAAAGTCGCGGAGCGTTCCAAGTTCAGTCCAAAATGTATAGGATAATGGTAATATAAGTTCAAGGTCGGTTTGGTAAAAATAGTTTTAACTCAGACGTTTTTTAAATACCATACAAACTTGATATAAGTAGGTACCTATATCATTAGCGCGTTGACTTCATAATTTAGTAGGATAGGAACTAATTTGAAGTAGACTATTTTTAGATGCATTCGATGTCGCCTATAAGCTTTTATTTAACTTGCAATGTTTGTATGGTATGTATGTATGTTTGTTTAGGTCAAATCTTGCAAGGTGAATTAGGACCACTTACTCTATCCTACGGAGCCGAATTTTTGCATGTTGGTTCAGTTCCGATGACAATGCATTGTTATGGTAAGCATGGCCTGAATCGACGTCCAGGATCAGCTCCAGATAAAGGAACTCTTCAACGGCCAACACCACAGTCACGAAATTTTGTGTACGCATTTTATTATGATAGCCGGTTTGAAGTTTTACCATGACATGGCTGCTGCACTCAGGGTTGGCTCCTGATTAGGGAACTTCTCAACTTTTAACAGCACGGACACGAAATTTTGTGTACGCATTTTATTATGATAGCCGGTTTGAAGTATTACCATGATATGGTTGCTGCATTCAGGGTTGGCTCCTGATTAGGTAACACTCATAACATTTAACATCACAGACACGAAATTTTGTGTACGCATTTTATTATGATAACCGTTTTGAAGTTTTACCAAGACATGGTTGCTGCAGTCAGGGTTGGCTCCTGATTAGGGAACTTCTCAACGTTTAACAGCACAGACATGAAATGTTGTGTACGCATTTTATTATGATAGCCGGTTTGAAGTTTTACTATGACCTGGTTACTGCACACAGGGTTGGCTCCTGATTAGGCAACTTCTCAAAGTTTAACGGCACAGACACGAAATTTTGTGTACGCATTTTATTATGATAGCCGGTTTGAAGTTTTACCAAGACATGGTTGCTGCACACAGGGCTGGCTCCTGATTAGGGAACTTATCAACTTTTAACAGCACGGACACGAAATTTTGTGTACGCATTTTATTATGATAGCCGGTTTGAAGTTTTACCATGACATGGCTGCTGCACTCAGGGTTGGCTCCTGATTAGGGAACTTCTCAACTTTTAACAGCACGGACACGAAATTTTGTGTACGCATTTTATTATGATAGCCGGTTTGAAGTTTTACCATGACATGGTTGCTGCACTCAGGGTTGGCTCCTGATTAGGGAACATCGCAACATTTAATATCACAGACACGAAATTTTGTGTACGCATTTTATTATGATAGCCGGTTTGAAGTTTTACCAAAACATGGTTGCTGCACTCAGGGTTGGCTCCTGCTTAGGGAACTTCTCAACGTTTAACAGCACAGACACGAAATGTTGTGTACGCATTATATTATGATAGCCGGTTTGAAGTTTTACTATGACCCGGTTACTGCACACAGGGTTGGCTTCTGATTTGGCAACTTCTCAACGTTTAACAGCACAGACACGAAATTTTGTGTACGCATTTTATTATGATAGCCGGTTTGAAGTTTTACCAAGACATGGTTGCTGCACACAGGGCTGGCTCCTGATTAGGGAACTTATCAACTTTTAACAGCACGGACACGAAATTTTGTGTACGCATTTTATTATGATAGCCGGTTTGAAGTTTTACCATGACATGGTTGCTGCACACAGGGCTGGCTCCTGATTAGGGAACTTATCAACTTTTAACAGCACGGACACGAAATTTTGTGTACGCATTTTATTATGATAGCCGGTTTGAAGTTTTACCATGACATGGCTGCTGCACTCAGGGTTGGCTCCTGATTAGGGAACTTCTCAACTTTTAACAGCACGGACACGAAATTTTGTGTACGCATTTTATTATGATAGCCGGTTTGAAGTTTTACCATGACATGGTTGCTGCACTCAGGGTTGGCTCCTGATTAGGGAACATCGCAACATTTAATATCACAGACACGAAATTTTGTGTACGCATTTTATTATGATAGCCGGTTTGAAGTTTTACCAAAACATGGTTGCTGCACTCAGGGTTGGCTCCTGCTTAGGGAACTTCTCAACGTTTAACAGCACAGACACGAAATGTTGTGTACGCATTATATTATGATAGCCGGTTTGAAGTTTTACTATGACCCGGTTACTGCACACAGGGTTGGCTTCTGATTTGGCAACTTCTCAACGTTTAACAGCACAGACACGAAATTTTGTGTACGCATTTTATTATGATAGCCGGTTTGAAGTTTTACCAAGACATGGTTGCTGCACACAGGGCTGGCTCCTGATTAGGGAACTTATCAACTTTTAACAGCACGGACACGAAATTTTGTGTACGCATTTTATTATGATAGCCGGTTTGAAGTTTTACCATGACATGGCTGCTGCACTCAGGGTTGGCTCCTGATTAGGGAACTTCTCAACTTTTAACAGCACGGACACGAAATTTTGTGTACGCATTTTATTATGATAGCCGGTTTGAAGTTTTACCATGACATGGTTGCTGCACTCAGGGTTGGCTCCTGATTAGGGAACATCGCAACATTTAATATCACAGACACGAAATTTTGTGTACGCATTTTATTATGATAGCCGGTTTGAAGTTTTACCAAAACATGGTTGCTGCACTCAGGGTTGGCTCCTGCTTAGGGAACTTCTCAACGTTTAACAGCACAGACACGAAATGTTGTGTACGCATTATATTATGATAGCCGGTTTGAAGTTTTACTATGACCCGGTTACTGCACACAGGGTTGGCTTCTGATTTGGCAACTTCTCAACGTTTAACAGCACAGATACGAAATTTTGTGTACGCATTTTATTATGATAGCCGGTTTGAAGTTTTACCAAGACATGGTTGCTGCACACAGGGTTGGCTCCTGATTAGGCAACTTCTCAACGTTTAACAAACAGCACAGACACTAAATTTTGTGTACGCATTATATTATGCTATAGATATAGATTATAGCTATAGATTGCGATGCGGTGGTCACTCAGGGTTTGACTTAAAAACTAATGTATTTGGTATTTTAGCCTGATGAGTAGAAAAACTATCAAAAAAAACTATTTGACATCTGAACGAACGTTGAAGAAATGTAGTACTAAGTATAAGGTACTTTTTAAAGGTACTTTTGATTCTGGAATAACACCTAGGATACTTTTGACCCAGAGACATAACCACGCGTACATCGTTCATCGTTAACTAACTTTTCGATGAGTCTTTAGCTCATCGAAAAGTTAGTTAATAAAAACGTGATAAGAGATTATAAAACTATACCCCTTTATTAAAATTACATTCATTTTTCTTGTTATGCTAAGTAGCAATGCTAATGACTAAGTGCTAATGACGATAAACATTTATATATGACTAGCTGTACCCGCGGCTTCGCACGCGTGGTCATTTCATTTAAAAGTAGCCCACATGTGTTATTCCAAGACCAAAAGTATCTTTAAAGTACACACAATATACTAAATTTTTCTCAAAATTCGTTCAGCCTTCAAATAGTTTTTAATCGATTGCTCGTCTTCTACTCATCGGATTGAGATAACAAGTACCCCAGATTTTGAGTCAAACCTTGCTATCCAACAGTGAAAACCGCATCGCATTTCTATAGGTTAAAAGTACTCTATGTACCAAGACCTAAAATACCAATATACTCGTACCAAAATTTAGTCAAAATTCCTTCAGACGTCAAAAAGTTTTTATTGATTGCTCGATTTCTACTGATCGGCTTGATTTCTTTATTGTACAGACTTTTTCGTTCTTATTGCTTTATTATAAGTATAGAGATATAAGTATCGATTATATAAATGTTTTATGATTCTTCTACATTCGCATAACTTTGCATAGTTTTAATTTAGAGTTGGTAATTTTCTACAATCCTCATTAATGAAAGTAATGAGAATTAGTATGACATAATATACGTCATCCTTATCAGATGGGTACTAATTTGCGAAAAAAACATTGTGAAACTCTGCTCTACAATATAAAGCTCCAAACTTATTTTTGCGGGCGGTAAACTCGAAAACTACGCACCGCCGCGACGCGGCGGTGCGCCGGCGCCGGCCGTATTTGATTCCTATTAACTAGAATCCCGTGTAGACAGCGGTGACATCACTGTGCGCAGCACTTCTGCATTTTATAGTTGACTGAATGATAACTGCTTTGATATCTCACATTGTATTAAAGTTTATTGACTTTCTTTTGCTATTTCAGTTGAACATTTTGCCGTTTCTGTCTGAGTTTTTTTTCTTCTGATTATTGTGTTCTGAACTCCATAAAAAAAGTTACTACAAAGTTGTGTTATAATCTTGGATCGCTGTTTTTTTTACCTATTTTGTCCTAGTGCTTGCTGCCTGGACTAAGGTTTTTTTTTTTTTTGTGTTTGGATCAATCAAACACAAAAAAAAAGTGGGTGAGATCTGAAATGAATTTCTATTATTGGTTCTGGTTTACAGTTTTCCGTTTTTTTTCATCATATAATCTTTGTTAACCTTTATTTTCTGAAAACTTTTACAGGTACTAAATACGGAATTCTAATCCTTAAAGTGTTAAGTGAAGTGGACCAAATAATCCACTATACAATGAAGACACTAATAAACGGTAAAAAAACACGGAAAATCGTTAAGTGTGTGTGTAAACAATCCCATAGTCACAGACATAGCCATATATGGACGTTTAAATGTTGGTGTTTCTGACAAATAACTTTTTTAAGATCAAAAAGGCTGTACGTACAATAAACATTGCTCAAGAAACGTGAAAAGAGACATCTATTGGCGACTATACTGAAACTATCACCGCCGTCCATTGAAAGAGCAACGACAAGTAATCTACCAAGAAAATAAAATTATAAATTGGCCAAAACTATCAGAAATTGATGAAATACGGAAGAAATAAGAAAGTGACAACATTTTCTTACAAGTGAGTGCAGTTCTCATAACTAACGAAGACCAACGTGTTAAATATAGACCGATAGAAGCCGATTGTTTGAAATTTAGCCGAAACCAGGAAAATTGACAATCGCCACTCGCTTTTTGCTGGCAGATTCTATCAATATCGGTTATAAAAACTCACAGGATCTGATAGCACTGATTCTTGAAAACTTGATATAAGCGCCATCTATTGGGCAAATCGCATACTGCAAGCGCCAAGCTGGCGCCATCTTTCGAGCTGGAGGACGACTGCATGATGGTCGAGGACCCGTCGCAGCAGACGGGGCGGATGTCCGCGGCTGCTGTGCTGCAGTATGCGGCACGGGAGTCGCGGGAGGGGAGGAGGCTCGCTGAGTTCGGCGCGCATGCGTTCGCTACCATCACGTATAATGCTTATGGTATATATTTGTTTATTGTTAAATGAGACATTATGTACTTTTACTCCATTTATCCCTATCAGCCGTCATCTCAGTATTAAGAAGTCAACTCAATAAGCAATCATTTATTGCAATCATATGTATATGTCGCAGGTAGATAGCTTAATGCACCTTTCAATTAAAAGGCTGGTAGTTTTACTAATCGGCGCCGTTCTATTAACTGCCTGAACGACATTAAGCCGTAGCGTCAACGTTTAATAAACTGGCTGGCTGATTGCTTAAGGCTTAGGCCATGTATACAATAGGGTGGACCATGTGACAAAAAAGACGCAATTCTATCAGACATAGTAGTTTGCAAACAGACATGTTTATAAACAATTTTCATTAACAACTTAACTAAACTACCAGTTTTTTAGGTCCTTTTCTGTCTAACATAGTAGATTGCAAACAGAGATGTTTATAAACAGTTTTCATGATCAACTTAACTAAACTACCAGTTTTTTAGGCGCTTTTCTGTCTAACATAGTAGATTGCAAACAGAGATGTTTATAAACAGTTTTCATGATCAACTTAACTAAACTACCAGTTTTTTAGGTGCTTTTCTGTCTAACATAGTAGATTGCAAACAGAGATGTTTATAAACAGTTTTCATGATCAACTTAACTAAACTACCAGTTTTTTAGGCGCTTTTCTGTCTAACATAGTAGATTGCAAACAGAGATGTTTATAAACAGTTTTCATGATCAACTTAACTAAACTACCAGTTTTTTAGGTGCTTTTCTGTCTAACATAGTAGATTGCTAACAGAGATGTTTATAAACAGTTTTCATGATCAACTTAACTAAACTACCAGTTTTTTAGGCGCTTTTCTGTCTAACATAGTAGTTTGCAAACAGACGAATGTTTATAAATTTGATTGAATGGCTTAATATTATTCAGGCCGTTAGTTGAACGGCGTTTAAAGCTAGGCAAGTAGTTAAACGTTATTGATCCAAGTCATTTGCCCAGCAGTTTGATTGAATGGCTGAATATCATTTAGGCCGCTAGATGACCGGCGCCGTTTAGTAAACGTGCTAGGCTGTTAATTGAACGGCGTATTAAGCTATCTGCCTGCGACATATATACTTAACTAATAATCGGATAAGGATACCAAGTACCCCAGTTTTTAATTCAAACCCTATGCTTCCAACAGTGAAAACCGCACCGCAATCGGACCAGTAGTTTTACGTGATGCGAGGACAAACGTACAGACAAAGAGACAAACAAACCAAACAGACACGATTTCTAAAAATATTATGTTCTTGTTCAGTAGCTTATTTTAAGTATCCTAGACATTACTTTTTTAATTATCTTCATGGTACAGACTCTTTCGTTCTTATTGCTTCATTATAAGTATAGATGAGGGTAATTTGACCTGTGGTGTGAACGAATGCGTTTTTGATGTAATTGCACTCAAAGGCAATCAAATCGTAACTTGATTAGGTTGTCTGGAAGAGATCGCTCTTAAGACCGCCCATTGTACTTATTTTAATGGGTTTTTTAAATTTGTAATTATGTCTTTTTAGGTGCAATAAAGTATTATCTATCTATCTATCTTCAAACTTCGTGTAGTGTAGGCCATCCAACGGTGACGCCATGCTTTTATTTCAACCAGAACGTATCATTAAAATCGAACCGTTTCAGAATACAATAACTCTTTATTGAACACATCACAATAAAAAACAAAATAACAGTTATTATACATAAATTTAAATGTTTTACAATAGGTGTCCTTATCGCTAGTAGCAATTACTTACAGACAACCTTTGATGGACAGGAATATAATAAAAACAATTCGGTCAGTGATGGAGACTTACTTTGGAACAAAAAAGTAAATAGATAAATAAAAACAACTCTAACTTTATATTTTTATACATACTTACATGTGTTATCATAAATTTTGATAAACACATAAATATAAACTGAAATTACATAATATAACAAATAAATATTGGCAAATTTATAATATTGTATATAAATAAATAGCATGATCACAAAGGAATATTGTATCGATAGGAATTTTGATCGTTTGTGGCGTATATGGGCGAACTTCAAATCAATCCTCAAGTCTCGTCCAAACTGGATGGGATCGTATTTGGCTCTCATTACACGTTCGCCAATTATTTATTTAATCCAAATATTCAAAATATTTGTCACACGCCAATCACCGTCCCGAGTTATCAACGGACATTATCAACAGCACTTTGACCTGACGCCGGGTCGGGAATCACAAACAACTAGTTGAAACCGCTATAGCTACCTTTCTCTTGTTTATGTTTTATTTAAAGTTATTAAATCACTTGTTTTTATACAACTAGTTATTAGCAAGTCATTCGCCGATAGCATACAATTTCATCATCTGTTCACCGGACATCGATGCGTCACCGCTCTATGGTGGATATTCTCCTATACGCACTGAGTGTTTAGCTTCCACATTTATACCAAATTTCGTTCAGACGTTATAGTTCTTTATCGATTACCGACTTGCATTGTGATCTCGAGCGTCCCTCGATCGCTCACTTCATGAAGGTTGCCTCTCGTCGCTACTATGATGCGGCGCCCAATCACTCCAACCCTATTGTAGTCCATGTCAAACTACTCGACAGAAACGACAGAACTATGGAGAGGCCGTGGCCTCTCCACAAACACCCTTGAGACATCCTGAGCGATCCGGACGATGACATCGCAGCCATCGTACTGGCGGCGCTGTCCTCTCGTATTATCCCGTCTCCTCTGAAAACGATTCAGAGGATCATATACTTGGACACAGACATAGACCTCGCCGGCGAGGTTGAAGGTCCCGTAATTAATCAGTTTTCGCCTTCGAGTTTATTGCCGAATTCTTCTCGAAGATTGTATTCTGAAGTTTAATTAGTCATAGAATCACTACTAACACTAGCGATCCAGGGGTATTGAAGCCGATCCCCGTAATCTATATAGGCGACGGTTCAAGCCGAGGTTCGTACCCCCTGGGTGCCCTTGAGCTAGTCGTCAAAATTTTAACTTTGGCGTGCGCCGTCTGCGTCGCGCATTTGCGGCGGCGGAGCGTTTATGCGCCCGCCCCCCAGTCTGGTGGTCTACAGCGTCACCAGACTGGGGGGCGGGCGCATAAACGCTCCGCCCCCCAGTCTGGTGACGCTGTAGAGATCGGCTACAGAAAAACAGCAAGAATAAATTTAAAAAAAATGATCGATAAAAAATGTTACGGAAAAAAAAAAGAAAAAAAATGATAAAAAAACACGATATGTTATGTTATGTATTGTTATGTTATATTAATATGTTAAATATGTTAAAATATGTTTGTTATATGTTGTTTAAATATAATAAAATATTCTCAGAGATTGTCTCTGAGTTCATTCATCTGATTGTTCAAACGCAAGCATATTAAATGTTTAAGAAGTATACAAAGTTAATAGATTACGATTACCAAATACGAACGACCTACACAATTAGAAACTTTTTTCTTAATTGTGTAAATACCATCAAGACGGCATAGTTATTGACCGATTGACTGACAACGGATAGTAGTTGTATTCGTATATCTCTTTTACCCCATTTATCCGTGACGAATCTGTCTCAGCGATGCGCCCAAAGGTCCATCTGACCTGGTCTTCCTACTTTGTTCATACAGTCGTAACAGCGCAAAACTGCAATGTCATTACATTAATGTGAAGAAATCAAACATAAACACGAAACTGTAGATAAAGCGTTGTCCAATCCAGAACGGTTTAGTTAACTGAACCAATTAATCTAACGACCCGCGATAAAGTAGCTTGTTTACTCGTCGTGATGCGCCGGAGTCGATTTATTGTGTAATTTGGTAATTTTACTCTTTATGAGTATTCTATTTGAGAGTATGAAATAAAATAAAGACTTACAAACTTTTTTGTAGAAATTGTATACAAATTAGAAATGATTTTTACATTATAGTTTAAAAATTTATTACAAACACCCTAGTAGTCGTAAAAACAAATCTAATAGAGCCCGTACTCGATGGGCTTACATAAAGCCATTCAAGGGTTCCATTACCCACCTTCCAGCTCCATCAACAGACCAGCTCGACTGTACCAATAATTTTCTATTGTGGAATTACATAAAATGGCAGCAATTTGGTAATTTTACTCCTTAAACTAAACTAGACTAAATTTCTTCAAATGTAATTTAAGTCTTGTCGACTTCGTAACAAGGTTTTTGCCCCTGGCATCTATTCTAAACTTACGTCAATTTAAATTGCACCGCTTAAAATAACGTAATTAAAACAGGTTTTTAACACGCTGTCTTACAGCATTTGGATAAATTCGTACACGTTCTGAGACAGCGTTTGGACAAATCGGGACTCTCGCCGCGTGGAAACAAAGTTGATTTTACGCTGACAGGCTTTAGTGATAGTTTAGTGAGTGAGGCATAGTTTTATGCCAGGGGCAAAAATACCTTGTTACGAAGCCAACAAGGTTTAAATTACATTTGAATAAATTAAGTTTAGTTTAGTGTCTGTCCAAATCGCTACCAATGTGTGTATTTCCGATGACAATACATTTGCTGTTTCAAATAGATATGACTTTAGAAGCGCTTGAAATTTGGATTCTTAGTTTTTTTATAAACCCAAAGGTTGAACTATCCAAATTAAGCGTGCTCAAAATTAGGATAGATGAACATAGTGAAATGTTGTCATCTCAAACTACGATAATATCAATTATTGTAGGAAAGACCTGGTAAATATTGCCTCAAGTCAGGGTTGATAGACCTAAAGTTCCTCGGAAACAAGCCAGATAATTACCGCAATTGTAATACTTAGCCAAACAGCTAATCCCATAGAGCAACAATGTTGCACACTCTGCATAACATATTGCACTGTCTAAATAATTGCCGAAAAATTTGTCCATTTCCGAGGACCTTAACTCTCGAACATTAATTAATTGCTTTTCTATTGTTTCAAAAATTAGTGGAACTGGGAGGAGGCGCGTGCCTTACTTCATTTTTTATTGAGATATTCATCAGTTAAGATATTGCCTGAGTTTCTGTCTGGTTATCCTCGTATACTTGTATCCCGAATCCGGCAGTAGTCATTTAACTTATATAAGCGCCCTCTTAGGGCAGCTTCAACTTCTGAGTTCCGGTATTATGACTTTGACCTGTTATGGTTTGTAACTTCGTTCACATAAACTTATCTATTTAGGTCAGTGAGTGAAACCAAAACATAATTTTATAGCTTATTATTCTAAATAAGCAAAAAAACAGAACCGTGACAAACTGACTGACCGACAACGCACAGACTAGGCTCCACTAGGAAGGGATATTTCGAAGGTTTTTTTCTTGTTTATCTATACCAATATATAAAACTGAAAACGTTTGCTTGTTTGTTTGGGGAGTTTTAACGTGATAACGGCTGGACGGATTTTGATGAAATTTGGAATGGAGGTAGCTTATACCCTGGAATAAAACATAGGACTTTTTATCCCGGAAAATGGTAAGTTTCCACAGAAAAACTGGAAAATGTTGATAACTCGCCGTAATGAACGGTTGCCATGGAATATAACGAAATAACAAGTCTGTCTGTGCAATACCTACTTTTTCATGGGTTTTTAATATCCTAGAAGAACATAGGATGCTTTTTTTCACGATATACTGTAGTCCGCGCGGACGAAGTTGCGGGCGAAAGCTAGTATAAGATAAACTAGAAATCTATAATAGATTTTGAAATCTCTTTTAGGCCATTTGTTCTAAAATACGAGCTAACTGATAAATCTCTGAAGGCCGAGCTCAGTGGCGTGCATTAGGAGTGGCCTACGTCCAGCAGTGGTCAAATATAGACTGATGATGAGTATGATGATAAATCGTCACATAAATACTAACAGCTATTATCATAATCATCATCAATTCTAATTTAGTAGAGGGCTGACTCCTCGTCACACCCTTGTTACACGAGTTTTTGTTTTTCTTCGTTGTCACACCGCTGCTATGACCACACCTTTTGTCAGTGCTGATTTAATTAAAAAAAACTGATGAAATAACAGAGCTCATGTCGGCATGGTACATACTTACAAGAGGAAGAGACTCAATACTCACATAAACATTTCTGATAGCGCCATCTACTGATATGATTTGAATACTATTTACCGGTTAGCAATAAAAGTATGTTTATTGTAATGAATATATATACGACTATGAATAATTCGGGTTTGAGGTGGTGCGTAGAGAAGTTTAGTTATTTTTTTACTCACATAAATATTTCAAATAGCGCCATCTATTGACGAGATTTGAAAACCGTTAGAAATACATCATTGTTTTTCTGTGATATTGTAATGAATAGTAGTATCATTAGTCGGGTTGGAGGTGGTATGTAGATGATTAGTAAGTGATTACATTTAGTGTGCTAATTAAACGATTGTATTCCCCAGCGGCGTTGGGTGACATGGGTGGCAGCGGCACCAGCTCATCATCGTCGCACATGTCCCCTGGGTGGCAGGTCAACGACCTTGACCTCGACCTCCCCGGGGAACTGTCTATGAAGTAAGTATTGGAGTTAAAAGAATCAATTATTTAATTTGACAAAGTAATATCACAGAATATATAATAGACAAGGTAATTAATATATGTATTACAAAAAAGAGCGCCATCTCTTAGCTTAAATTTTGTAACATTTTTATTTATTACGGACTAGGCTTATCGTATGACCACGATCTCACCTGAAGGAAAGCGATGATGTAGTCGAAGGTGTATCACGCTTGCCTAGTAGATACCTATTCACTCTTGACTTGATCACACCTGGGTTATATTTTACCGGAAACACTGACGAGGGCAGGGCACTCCTTTGCAGTTCTTTTAATAAATTAAGAATCGTAGGGCTTCGTTCTTGTGCGAGGTATTTCAACCATAAAAGGTGGCGCTTTGGCGATCGCCTAGTCGTACGATGTTGGTGATGGGGGAATCAGATTGTGCAGTTCTTGTGCACACTCACCAACTAACTGTAACTGTTTGGTTAAATGTTGTGTATAGTTCGAACCAAACTTAATGGTGGCTGTGAAGTTGGCGCGGAGCGCTGCGCAATAGCAAATATTAGGTATGCGCGGGCGTTGGAGGGGTGAGGGGATGCGCGATGCCGCGCTAACAGCGCACTTCACAGCCGCCATTAAGTTTGTTTCGTACTATACCCGTCGTGTTATATCAGGGTGGCAATTTGAGATGTGGTAGTAAGGTCAGCTACCTAAACTATTGTTGGTGTAGATACAGAAACATTACTTTTTCCAGTAGCATTCAAAAATTTTGAATTTGGTACAGTCAGCAAAAAAAAACAATTCTCACATTTTCTTATTATGGTGTCAATTGATCCCGTTTCTTTTAGGATCAAAATAGTACGAAAACAATTGAGCTTAGTAGAATACTAATAATAACAGCAATCGCAAGCACCTATGAATTCAAGCCACGGAAAAACAAAAAAAACTCCTCATAGCTGATCCGGTCAGGGTACGAGAAAAAAAAACATTATGTTTAACGCCATCTCTTGGCCATTATTAGCATTGTACGAGAAAAAGAAACATTATGTCTAACGCCATCTCTTGGCCATTATTAGCGTTTGGTAGTTTGTTGTGGATATAGGAAGTTACTATTTTACGTTATTTTACTTACAGTGAAGCACTGCTGTCGCTGCCATCATTGAACGTGTTCAAGCAGGAAGCGCCGTCGCCGACCGGCAATGTGCTGTCGCCGCCGCGCCGCGTGTGGCCGCACCGTCACAACGATGACAGACAGGTACACTTTTTAACCAACTTTAAACAGGAGGTTCACAATTTGACTATATTTCTAGGATTTCGTTCGTCCGAAAGAAAAAAAAACTGATCCTTTAACCGCTAGTGCTTAGTGTGTGTGTGAGATCGTTGTCCGTCTGCACTGGTCACAGCCTAATTGTTGCGAATTTACTGGACCGTTTAAGTTCAAATTTGGTACACTTATGAATTTCACTGACCCCAAACACGGACGTAAATAAATGAATTTTGAATATGGGGGTCACTTTTGAGGGCCAAATTAGAAAAAAAATACTGTACCATGTGACATATCAAATGAAAGGATTTGTTGTGGAGGTCTCAATTTTATAATTTTAAAGTTTTTAAACAAATAGATGAAAAATTCCGATTCCTCCCACTTATCTCCAAAACAATAGAACCTGAAATTATGAAAAAAAATACTACAGAAAATAGTTCTTTAGATAGAGATTACAGGAAAACTTATAAGTCTATGGTCTTAAAATAACATGGTAAAGCTCTCAATATTGTGAGATAAATATTCATCGTACGGAACTCTCTCCAGGCGAGTTCAACACGCATTTGTCCGGTACGAGTATTATATGTATACAAGCTTGTTGGTCGTGCCGTAGTGATGGCCTCTGCAGTGAGAGTTCATTAGGCCACCCGAGAGCCCCTGGCATGGCTCAACGACTGTTAATCAGTAACGGCCTAGTAATAATAATAATGTATGTTACTTCATATCTCCGACATAACCCGATTTGGTTGAATCTTTTATTTATTTGAAATATCTGTTTGATTTTAACATTATTCGATGAAATCTCCACAAAAAATATAAAACATTGTAAAATTCTTTTGGCACCAGTACTTTCTACAATCGCTCAAGAACTGGCCAAGTGCCTGTCAGACACGTGTGGGATTCCGTATCCAGGATCCTAAGCTATAGCTAGCAGCACGTAAGTCTAGCGGTGAACGAAACGTGGCGGGGATCTTGGCACAGTCATTTTTCGGGATACAAAGTATTCAACATTTTAACACATGATATAAACTTTGACTGTGCCAAGATCCCCGCCACGTTTCGTTCACCGCTAGACTACGTGCCGCTAGGTAAACCCAACAATGAAAAAAGTTAGACATACAGCCTCGCGGGCTTTTTTGTGAGTGATGATGAGTGCTATAAACATGTAAGTACATTATTTTATGTATCAATAGTTTTCGCAGCTTACGCCATATAATGACTTTTATAGGCAAAGTTTTGATACCTTGGGTTACATTAATGCAATATTCGTAAGGATCTCTATTATTTTTAAAATAAATTGCTGCTTATGTTACTCGCTGATAATATAGCTTTATATACGTAAAAGATTTAAAAAATCGGGTCAGTATTTTTTGAGTTTATTCTTTATAAACAAACAAATATATAAAAAAAAACTTTTCTCGTTATAATATTAGTGGTAGATAACAGTAAAACCAAAAAATAACAATCCCTGTCACGCTGTCGCTCTCCTAAGCTTGACCGCGTGCGAGAGTGAGAGAGAACTTTCATTATGGGACTTCATGCCTTGCATTTATTCACAGACCACAAGCGCAACGTGTAAATGTGTTGCACATGATAACGATGTGTTTAAGAGGATAGTCGCTTGACGAGATCTTCGCAAAGTAGGTATTTAGTAAATGTTTTGCTATCTCCTTCCCCCCCTCGACCTCGTATACGAGCGATAGCGAAAGATGCTGGTCGTGAGTTTTAGTAGTACAGTTTTTTGATAGAATTTGTGTTTTGGGGGAAAGCATTTCCCACCCCGTAAAAGTGCGGTAAAATCGTTTGTTATGTGTCAATCGCTTGAATAGGATATAATCTACGCTTACACGATTAATTTTTTTAAAGAAAGCTTTTTGTTTTTGATAAAGAGCATTTTCAGTTTGTCTTAGTTTCAGCGCAAAAAACCGCCAGTTTAAGTGCTTATTGTTTTTTTTTGAATAATTATATTATGAGGGTACTACACAAAATATAAATGCAGGTGCACCGCCTAAAATAATATTAAGTTATTGAATATTTTTTGAAAAATAAGACTTATAAGCGTAGTTAATTAATGAAACTAACGAATGCAAAAACAAGCGAAAATTTAAAATTATATAACCCCCGACTCCCCACCCCCATTATTAAGCATAAGGAGCATTTCAGTTTTCAAACATAAATATCGCTTCATCCGTTTAGGGCCACGATCGTCCCCCCCATTCCCCCCCGTCCATTCGTTCGAAAGTTACAATTCGCACGCCCCCTCTCTCCCCTCCCTCCATCCCCCCAGTATAGCTATGAACCATCTCGTTTACTCCAGCTTTCAAACATAAAAAACCAGAGCTAAATCGGTCCATTCGTTTGGAAGTTACGATTTTTCACTCTCTTTTTCTCACCTCCTCCCTTCCTCTCCCCATACACACACACACACACACACGCACACACACGCGCGCACGCACACACACAATACACACACACAATACACACACACAATACACACACACACAATACACACACACACACACACACACGCACACACACACACACACACGAAGTGATGCACACCCTAAACTTACAAAACTCTTTGTACGGGGTTAAAAAGATAATATTTATGAGTAGATAAATGTTTTATTTCATTTTGTAAAGACAAGGGCGCTATAGGGTCTCTTCTTAATTCAATCCGCAGATCACCAGCATGGTGGTGGACAACACCCGAGACTCGCTGGACGACGGCGGCTGCCAGCCGTCGCCCCCGCACAATGGTGTTTTGATGCAGCAGCATGGTAAGATATTCTCCCTTTTTACCCGACTGCCCAGGAAGATGCTTATGTTTTACGGGCTATGTATGATTTTTAACCCGACTACGGCGAAGCAAGGGACGGATAATGTTTTTAACAGTCTATATATGTATGTATATTTCTTTGTATATTTGGATACATGTTTAACCGACTACGACGATGTAAAGGAAGGGTATATTATACAGTATCTGTATGCATGTATGTATGTTTGTATAGATGTTCCACCAATAGTGTCGCCCTTATTGTTCCGAATTTTTCAATCGTTTCGTCTTCATCGCAAAATTGACAGGCTATTTTTTACCCAACCACGGTGAAGCTAAAGAAGGACTATTTGTTCAAACTAAAAACTATTATAAAATAAAAACTATTATATAAAATGTAAGTTCGAAAACTAATACCCGACTACGGTCGCTTTACTTGGTTTAATACTGGTAAATTTCGCTTCTTCCCGACTGCTCAACTAAATTGGTTATATCGCACTCCTGCGGCTCTACAGTTTTAAAGTTCTAATACGTTTGAAAATTCTGTTTTGTGACTTTTTAGTTCCTTATGATCGAAGTCGAGTTTTAGTTTCTAAACTTATATTTAATTGTGTGTATGGTACCTATTGGCTGATCCTATAGCCCAAACGGCATGATGGGTTCTAATAAGATTAGGTGAGGTGTTTTTGGATTCGTCTTTGTCGAGAGTGGGTAAAATTAAATAAAGTGTCATTTTATTTGTCTGAACTCCAGACTGATTTAGGATGTATGAAGTTTCAAATAATCCAAGTAGATCTCAAAATAAAGGGGTTTTAATGAAAATTCCATAACTAAAAAACGTGAATATCAACATCAGCTGAGATCACCATAAGACCTGGCAAGCTTGGTTTGTTAGTTCGTCTTATGAGCTAGTGCTGGCCTCTGGTGTCAGTTTGTCAGGCCGCCCGAGGGCCTCTGACATGGCTTAACGATTGCTTAAGACCGGGCTCCAATATTTAAGTGTTTTTTCCATAAATATACTAGATCAACCACAAACCTGATAAATGTGATACTTAACATAATGTTTTTCAGATCTTTATCTCTCAATCAAGACAACACCGTGATTAACCGAATTTCGTACGATACATTTTCTTATCAAAAATAAAGTTATTTTCAGTAATATTTTCATTTTTCTACTCAACGGCTTAAGTTTGTTGTTGTTTGTTAAAAAGCGGTTATAACCGGTATTCCAGTAGAAACTACGTTGCCTTGGCGCGTGTTATGCTCAGGTGGCTAAAATAAATCTCACAGCAAGAAAATATAGTTTACTTATCCACTGTCAAGACAAAATTGTCAAAATTGACAACTAAATTTAGCCTGCAAATAAAATAAATAACTTTTGAGACTTACGTCATTTAGTTCCGAGCTAAATTGTGTGTTCAAACAGAGCTCGCGATATTCAACCTTGTTACGCGCACCTCAGTGCTTATTGCGGGTAGCGAATGGCAGACTGTAGAGGAGCTAGCGTGGGGAGATGTATTAATGGAGCCTGGTCTTAACATGCCCTCCGAAGCATGAAGCAAGCTTGGTAATTAAGGCCCCTCTATTATTAGGGAGGCCTATGTACAGCAGTTGATGTCTTCAGGCTGATGATGATGTGTAGTTACCCTCTGCCCCCTACCTTACCAGGTGTTAAGAAAGGAAGCAGTCCAAGAAGGTAAGCCCATGTTCAGCCTACAGTGGGACTAGCTGCCGGAACATCACGAACAAGACATACGTTCAAAAACTAAAACCCGACTACGGTCGGGTAAAAAACAACATATGACACTCTTGCGATGAAGACGAATCGATTGATACCTCGCATGTTAAAATAGAACCAAGTTTTTAGTTTGAACACATAAAAACGTATAAATTATGGATAAAAAAAAGGTTTTAAAAACGTGATCCGTAGATGCTATTTATATTATTATTATTATTAAGAGCCTACGGTGTCCCACTGCAGGGCAAAGGCCTCCCTACCCTCTCTCCACTTTTCACGACTCTGTGCAACGGATGGCCACTCCTTCAAATAGGAGTCAAGGTCATCCCGCCATCTCCTTCTTGGTCTATCGCGATGCCGTTTTTTGTTTTGTGGGACCCATTCTGATGTCCTAATGGGCCAAAATGACGTTGGCATTCGGCTGACGTGTCCTGCCCAGTTCCATTTCAGCATGGTTGTAGGGTAGGGCTGTGCTGTAGGCTACTACTGGGGTCCATAGGTGGCGAATAATGGATCGGCGGTGAGATATTACCGCTTGCTGCTTCGGCAGTCCCCGACCACACAGCAACTAATAAGCTGCCTTAAGCTCATGGACATAAAAGTCCAAACGAGGTGAAGGTAGAACAGCTGGCATTAACGCATCCTGCGTTAATGCCAGCTGTTCTACCTTCACGTCAGCTCAGAGCGGCGGCGGAGGAGTACCTTGTGTACCAACGGCGGCGCTCATGGGCTGAGTGAGATGGCTCACTGCGTACCCTCCAACCCGCAGTAGACAAGCGTGATGGGTTAAATGTCTAATCCCCTAACCCTCATGACTAACACGAAAAATAAAAGGCCTCAAGTGCCCGGCGGCTGCAGTGGAGGCGCTGCTGTTGACAGTGGGCATGCGTTCTCTGCAGCCTTGAGGCCAGATAATCTCCGGGCGGGATCTTTTAACTGTCAAACGAACATGGCTAGTCGAAAGGAGACCGAAACATTAAACATTTTCACATATAATGTCCGAACACTCAGAACTGGAATGATTACTGGAATTAGAAAATGCCTTAGAAGGTATTAATCGGGATATCGTTGGGCTAGCAGAAATCAGAAGAGATGGCGAAGACACAATAGAAAGGACCAACAATATTTTCTTTTATGTTGGAGGCAGTGGTAGCCTGTATGGTGTAGGTTTTCTGGTGGCCAAGCGATGGAAGCGTAACATTGTAGAGTTCATCTCATATTCCGACCGAATTGCTTGCCTTAAGTTTCGAGTTTCCGAAAACCAAATAATAACACTGATACAAGTCTACGCCCCTACATCGTCGCATCCAGACCTGCAGGTTGAGGAATTCTATGATCTCCTCAACAAGGCTTGTGACGAACATAGGGGAGCCTGGACTCTCGTTATAGGAGATTACAATGCAAAAATAGGTAAAAGACAACCGTTAGACAATCAGAGTATAGTAGGCCCACATGGTTTAGGTGATAGGAACGAGCGGGGTGCACGTGTCCTTGAATTTGCTTTTGGACAAAGTCTCCATGTCAGCAATAGCTACTTTTATAAAAAACCACATCGCCGTTGGACATGGCAATCACCAAAAATGAAATCGATTTCCGTCTCGCCTCGAACAAACAAATAATAACCAATGTAGAGGACATAAAATTTAATTCTGACCACCGTCCTTTACGAATTAGAATCACCTTTGATTTCAGATTACTGCGACACCAGATGATAAAAAAAGGCATAAAGCGATTAGATAAAAATACAATTATTGCGCACAATAATTTATTTACATTAGAATTAAAAAATAGCTTCATAACTTTAGAACATGCATACTCAGAAGATGTAGAACATCAATACAACAACATAAAACACTGCATCCAAAAGCAAGCTCCAAAATTAAAGCAACAAAAAATAAAGAAAGAAAACTCAGCAATAATTCTAAAAAGTTAATAGAGGAGAGACAGAGACTAACGTTCTATACACCCGAGTACTCTGAAAAGGATAGAGCAGTCAAACGCAGTATCCGAAAATACATTAGTGATCATAATAACAAGCTCGTAGGAGCTGCGTTAGAAAACGCAATGTCACTCAGAAAGGCCAAGCAAAGAATGGAAAAGGGAAGATCTACTATCGCGTATTTAAAGGTGCACTAACTTCTATAAATCACTCTACTCCGATGACTCGGTTCCCCAACAACCAGAAACTTTATACTCACGCTCCGAAAATATTGCACCAATTACCGGATATGAGGTACACCTTGCGCTGAACAGTATGAAGTATAACAGATCACAGGGATGATGGTATCACCACCGAATACCTTAGATTTGGGGAAACAGTCCTAATTCCTCACATCACTAATTTGTTCAACTCCATTCTCGATTCCGGCAAATTTCCAGAACATTTTTGTCATTCAAATATCATACTTTTGCATAAAAAGGGTGATAAATCAGATATGGGAAATTATAGACCAATTAGCCTGGTTTCACATTTGTATAAGCCCTTAAAATAATTGAGGGCAGAATTTCCGCCATGTTAGACAAGCATCAACCTCCCGAACAAGCAGGGTTCCGTCGTGGCCTCTACCACGGACCACCTTCACTCAATTAACCAACTCCTAGAGAAATATGTCGAATTCAACCTTCCTTTATATCTGGCCTTCGTCGACTATTCCAAAGCGTTTGACAGCATAACACATTCTTCCATTTTTGACGCACTTAAAAATCAAGAAATAGATAGCAATTACATCCAAATTCTTAGAAACATTTATAAAAATAGTACTGCAGCAATAAAATTGGACAGCACTGGGCCATCTTTTCACATTAAGAAAGGAGTGAAACAAGGCGACCCGTTATCTCCTAAATTGTTCACCGCTGTTTTGGAGGAAGTCTTCAAGAAGCTGGCCGCCGCCTGGGAGAAAAGGGGCATTGCCATCGGACAAAAGAGGTCGACTAACCTACGATTCGCCGATGACATAGTCCTTTTCTATTCCTCAGCTTCTGAGTTACGTAACATGCTCGAAGATCTGAGCAAGTCGAGCCTTGAGGTCGGTCTTCAAATAAACATGTCAAAGACCAAACTTATGACCAACAGCGTTCAACGTAAGACCCTTGTAGGGGGTGTGGAGATTGAATATATCCACGAGTAAAAAAAAGTAAAGTATACTTGGGCCAAATAGTTTCCTTCCAGCCGAGACAAGATAAAGAAGTTGCTAGACGCACCGAGAAGAGCCTGGCAGAGCTTTTGGTCTTTAAAGGACTTAATGAAAGGAACTCTTCCTCTAACCTTGAAGAGAAAGCTCATGGACATGTGCATTCTCCCCACCCTTAAATACGGCGCACAAACATGGTCTTTGACATGTCTTCAGAGGTCCACTCTTGGGGTTTGCCAGCGAGCTATGGAGCGCAGTATTCTGAGTGGCTGACAGATCGCATCCGGAATACCATACTGCGCTCCAAGACAAAAATTGTGGACGTGACTCGGAAAGCGGCCATGCTATTTATATAACTTCACAAAAAATGTCTGCGCTAGCTAATGCTAGTTTTTATAATCGTTTTATAATTTATTAGATCGACCATAAAACGACGAATACATGCACTGCCTGTAGTATATTTTTTTGTGTGTCTATCTCAGACTTGACCGGTTTCTCTATTTATAAACTCATTTTTTTTCCTAATATATTGGAAATGTTGACTCGTTGAGAATGTGCCAAAACGGTCATGGACTCGATGTCCATGACCGGAACGCGGAAAATCAATAAATTAGAAATGGTTGTTCTTTTTATTTTTGTATGTTATACTAATTACTAGCACAGTCTGGGGAACCACCTATAGTAAGATTTGCGCAGGAGTGTGCAAACAATACAATTTTTTTTACGAACTTTTAACAAAATGTTCATGGAACTTAATCTAGGTATTCAGACAGTATGCTCTACAAATCTATACCTACTTATAATAAAGCAATAAGTAAAAGTCTGTACAAAGAAAATAAATTAAAGAAATATGGTCTAGGGTGCTTAAAATAAGCTACTGATCAAGAATATAACTTTAAATCTGTCTGTATGTTTGTTCGCGCATCACGTAAAAACTACTGAACTGATTGCGATGTGAAGTCACTGTTGGATAGCTTAGTGTTTACTTATAAACTGGGGTACTTGTCTTGGAATAGCACATTGAGTATTCTTGACCAGTAGCTTATTTTAAGTACCCTCGACCATATTACTTAAATAATTTTAAAAAAGATCGACGAGGGTACTTAAAATAAGCTACTGATCAAGAATATAACATTTTTGAAAAAGAAAAGGTCTGACGAAAAAACGGAAAAGTCTGGATAATGAAGATAATTATTATCTTTTTTGTACAGACTTTTTCGTTCATATTGCTTTATTAGAAGTATATGCATAATCTTAATTCAAGATTATACAGTTGAGTTTTTTGACAGGGACCTCTATGGTCCGTAGATTTGTGCTTAGAAATCCATCTAGAGGCTTTTAAATGTATTAAAAAAAAAACAACCTGATTGAATAAAAATTACTCGTAGATTTATTGAATCTAATGATAGAAGGTTATTCCAACATTATAATCACAAATTAGAGACTGCAAGAATACCTTGATAACTTGTTTAGCGAATACTCCTTCCGCATTACAAAAAAAAATGTAACTAACACCTTCCACATACACATTCTTGAGCAGGTCGGTACTATTAACTGTTTTTTTAATTTCAGAAATAGCGAAGACCAAAACAAATATTCGAAAGAAGATTGATAGATTTTTTTATTAATAGATTTCATAATAGGAAGAGGCTTAAAATGTGCGATGATTCTAAAAAGAGCGTGTTCCATTTGTACAGCGAAACCAATTTTTCGTAAAATACAGCTGGGTAGTAAAAAATAAATATTTTTGTAACTAATCTCTTTTATTATCATAATACAAAAAAGTAAAACACCCCAGTCTAAAACCGAATCGTGCATTCACTCTTTTAATATTTTTTTAGTAAAGGTCGTTTTTTATTCTATTTTTTTGGTTTGTATTGATAATATTTTTACTTGTTTTAGTTTCGATATCTATATATATATATATATATATATATATAGATTAGTTTAGTGATTATATCTATAAACTTTTTATATGCCTTTTCAATATATTTTTTAAACTATCATAACTGGAACTGGTAAAAAGAAAAGAAAAAGAAAGAAAAATCGTTTATTCAACACTATGTATATAAATCTATATGAAGAGCTGCTTCCATATAATTAAAGTAACAATATAATAGATAAATTTAAATAGCAGCAAAGAAAATATAAGTCAGGACAAAGTGTTGAATGGGTCATGCCTCAACATAATGCCAAGTGGCTTTCACACTTGGCACTGATTTTCGATCAATGCCCAGAGGGCGTGAGCCAGGAGTATTTACATGATTAATATATAGCTATATAGCTATGGAGTAGTGACTTGGGGAGGCCTATGTTCAGCATTGGACTTCTAAAAGCTGACATGATGATGATGATGATGATGATGATGAGTAGTGACCACTCACGGAAAATAGGATTATAAAAACCCCATATATACATATACATAATATATATATATATATATATATATATATATATATATATATATATCATAATTTAAGACTATAATATTTACATTTAGATTATTGCATCTTATTAAAATTCTATTCTGAAGGATTAGAAACCAGTCCTGCTTGGTGTCTGATTGTAATAACACGTTTTTTTATATTGTGTAGTTGTTTGTTTTGTAATGTGTGGTGCATATCATGTGGAGTAGTTTAGCGATGCTTAGAAAGTTACGACTAGGTATGTAGTGCCTAGGTATATATTCGATAATACAAAAAAAAAGGTACTATATAAAAAAGTAATTTTCATAAAATTTGTTATAGACAATATGGATTAATACCATACATCAAATTTTAATGGAATAACTCTGTTACATAGTCAGTTATAAACCTTAATTTAAAAAAACAAAATCCTTTGTCAAATGGTGTTGAAATCCATACCGTGATTACATACACTGAGTGACAGACAACGCGCACTCTAAACCGGTGGACCTAGAGACTTGAAATTTGGAGGAAATATTACTTGCTTTTTTTAAATCCCTCCAATTTAAAAATTCCTTCCATAAGGGGGTGAACGAAAGTGGCAAAGATTGTATGTATGTGCTATTTTCAAAAATGCTTAATATTCATATATTATATATTAGTCTATATGAGACTCTGAACAAATACAAATTTCGCGAATGTATGTATGTTAGTCCACGTTTTCTCTGAAACTACAAGTCTGACTGCAATAATATGTTTTCGTAATAGTTTTAGTATCTTTAAAATTAGAGAATAGTTCAAGATTCATCAAAATCGGTTCAGTAGTTTAAAAGATATGGGCTGTTAACTGTCTCCAGTAGAGCTTTTATTCTTTAAGAATGGAATAAGTACTTAATTTTCTTAAGCCGACTTTAACGAAACTAAAAAGTAAGAAATAAAAACTAATATAAAAAATAACTGAATTTAAATTTAGTTTTTTTTTATTTCTTTAAGTTATATACGATTTGAAGTCGGTTTAATTTATTTGTAATTTGTTTTTATTTTTACATTTATAAGCATGCTTTTCATCACTTCCTCAATTTGTGTTAACCGATGATGCGGTCATCTATAGTGCTGGCTTGCCTAGAAGTAACCTATTCACCGTGTAGGGGATGACACGCCCCCCCAAATATTAGCTATGTCAAAAACTAAGACTGAAGCCATATTTATTAGATCACGTGTTGACAATGAAAGTCAATAATCCTACCACACCTATATTTTTCTTAACGCATATAATGCCTCGTATGGCTGACATTTATAAAAGATATTATTTAACTTCACTTCTATGTATATATATATATATATAATTTATCTTTGTATCTATGTATTTCTGTCTGTCCTGGAATCTTGCAATTCAAATTTCGAGCACTTCCCGATTAGCTATGCGATTAGTCCGATTAGCCGGCTGAAACTTTCAGGGTAGCTAAATAGATGACATAGCAAATAGTAAAAATAAAATAAAAAGAAAGAATTTAAAATAAAAAATAAAACACTAAAAAGCTTCTTTTTTATATTTCTTTTTTTAAATTAAGTATACTTATTCCAAATCAATTGAGCCGTGTCAGCCATATGTGGCTGACACGGCTCATGTCAAGCACATCAAGCATGTCAAGCACACATTCAAAGTGTGATTTTTCGACGACAGCCATGTTTTTCATGGTAAACTGTATGTAGTATGGCTGACAAGGCGTTGTAAATTATAACTATACTGCCATCACTAACGAAATGAAAAAATGAAATAAGTGTAGGTAAAAAGTAATGATCATCTCTTTTACCTACATTCTGACAAATATTAAGTTTGTAAGTGGAAGTTTTGAAAACAATAGTGATGACAAAAAGTAATGATCATCTCTTTTACCTACATTCTGACAAATATTAAGTTTGTAAGTGGAAGTTTTGAAAACAATAGTGATGACAAAAAGTAATGATCATCTCTTTTACCTACATTCTGACAAATATTAAGTTTGTAAGTGGAAGTTTTGAAAACAATAGTGATGACAAAAAGTAATGATCATCTCTTTTACCTACATTCTGACAAATATTAAGTTTGTAAGTGGAAGTTTTGAAAACAATAGTGATGACAAAAAGTAATGATCATCTCTTTTACCTACATTCTGACAAATATTAAGTTTGTAAGTGGAAGTTTTGAAAACAATAGTGATGACAAAAAGTAATGATCATCTCTTTTACCTACATTCTGACAAATATTAAGTTTGTAAGTGGAAGTTTTGAAAACAATAGTGATGACAAAAAGTAATGATCATCTCTTTTACCTACATTCTGACAAATATTAAGTTTGTAAGTGGAAGTTTTGAAAACAATAGTGATGACAAAAAGTAATGATCATCTCTTTTACCTACATTCTGACAAATATTAAGTTTGTAAGTGGAAGTTTTGAAAACAATAGTGATGACAAAAAGTAATGATCATCTCTTTTACCTACATTCTGACAAATATTAAGTTTGTAAGTGGAAGTTTTGAAAACAATAGTGATGACAAAAATAATCAGTTATTTGCAAATTAAACGTATGTATAGGTAAATGTTTTAATTGCATTTCTTCATATTTAAATTAGCATTGGCTACACAAAAATCAGATTTCGCGCGCTTTTCAAATCTAATGGCCGACAAAACGATTGACGCGGCTCCATTGAGAATTTTATTACCGTGGCGCCACGTCAGCCATATATGGCAGTCATCATTATTTAATTAATTATTTCACTATTATAGTATGGAAAATATCGGAAATACTGTAATGAGACATTCCTCACATTCCAAGGGTATTCCCTTGGACTATTTATTACATTTAAAAAAAAAACAGTTCATAATTGTTAGTACGACATTATATGTGTTAAAATCTACGAAGTTTCGTGTGTGTTTGACATCCGCTTGGTCTAGTGGTGTAACGTTGTACTATTATTTATTCTTTGCCCGAACTACGAAATCAAACGGTCGCGGGTTCGAAACCCGCACGGCGCAATCATTTGTGTCATGAGCACAAATGTTTGTTTCCGAGCCATGGGTGTAATATTCATATCTACATAAGTTTATCCGTTGTCTAGTACCCATAGTACAGGGTATCCTAGTTTGGGGCTAGGTAATTGGTGTAAATAATTATCCTGAATATATTTATTTATATTTATGTGACATGCCAATATTTGGGTGGTGGTGCCCACGTATGGGTACTTTACCCTATGTCATCAGACATCACCCTTATCATCAGCCTATATTTGTCCACTGCTGGACGTGGCCTCTCCTAATGCACGACACTAAGCTCGTTCGTCAGCTCTCCTCATCCATTTTCTTCCAGCCTCTTTTCGCAAGTCGTCTCTCCACCTGGTCACAGGGCGATATATTCCTGCAGTGTCGAGTCTGTCTGTATCGACTTTATAAGGCCTATTGTTATTCTAATTTAACTTTACGTTGGTAGAGTGGATAGAAAAACACTGAATATTTGTTAAAAAGCGTTCTACTATATATATAAAATAAATATCAATAAAACGGCTAAAAACTCACGAAAAAGAAGATCGGAAATACTCCGACCAGTTTTGAACTATTTTGAAGTCCTTCATCTGGGAGTGTTATGCCGACAAGCCGCGACGAGCGCTACGAACGTCAGCACGCAACTGACGACGCGTGCGTGGCGCGGGCGGCCCAGTGGGCGGCGATTGCGGCGCTCGACTATGTTCGGCCTGCACAGTCACTTCGTTGTCTGTCGAGGAGTTATTACTGTCACTCACTTCCGTTAACTTTGATTGTTTGCACACTGCGCTCGTTGTGTCTGGCTCATTTTACGAAACTGGTCGGAGTATTTCCGATCTTCTTTTTCGTGAGTTTTTAGCCGTTTTATTTATATTTAATATGAATATCACTCGCGTTAGTATTCATAATTATATATATATATAAGTTTAAATTGTGTTGTTGCAGGCAGCCCAGACAGCATGCATTGCCAGCAAGCTATGCAAGGCGCGATGATGCCCATGAACGGCTACCACTCGCCCACCGGACATGAAAACAAAAGTAACGCATTATATTACCACCTACCGTTGTCTATTTATCATTCCCTGGTCCTTGTAGATCCACATATTAAGAAAAAAAAACAATTAAAAAATACGAGAATACTAGTTTTTCCAGCTGCTTTAACCGCGTGGTCATTTTTCTGGATTAATAGTAACCTATGTGTTATTTCAGGACCAAAAGTAGCTAAAACGAAAATAATAACTATAAAAAAACGACTTTAAATCGTATGAAACTTAAAATAACGAAATAATTCAAAAATTTTGAGGTCTTTGCTTCTCCCAAACCGACTAAAGTAAGTAAGTGGGCAGTTTTTTTTTTAACCTATGGTGTCCCACTGCTGGGCAAAGGTCTCCCCCATATCCTTCCATGCGTCTCTATCCAAGGCTAGGTCTTGCCAACCAATTCTATAAGCATTTAGGTCATCACGCCACCTTTTTCGAGGCCGACCACGACGTCGTCTACCATCTGCAGGCTCCCATTGAGTGGTGATTTTTGCCCACCTTGCCGAATGCATACGGACTACATGTCCAGCCCAGTCCCACTTCAACCTAGCACTCTTAAAACCAGCATCATTGATGCCAGTTTTCGAGCGCAGTGTAGTGTTTCGGACTCGATCTATCCTTTTCACTCCGAGTATGCTTCGTTCCATGGCTCTCTGACAAACCTTGAGTTTGGACTTCTGTGCCTCAGTCAATGACCATGTTTGTGCACCGTAGGTTAGGACAGGCAGAATACACATGTCGATGAGAGTGCGCTTCAGCGACAGAGGAAGGTCACCCTTCATTAGCGTTTTCATGGACCAGTAGCTCTTCCAGGCGTTTTCGATACGACAACCGATTTCTTTATCTTGCCTGTTTTCGAAGGAAACTAGCTGGCCCAAGTAGATATACTCATCGACATACTCCAGTATCTGCCCATCTACCTTGATCATAGGTTTTGTGTTATTGGTCATGATCTGAGTCTTTGATCGATTCATAGTAAGTCCAACCTCAAGGCTTGCTGCGCTAAGATCTTCCAGCATTTGTTGTAATTCGGGTGCATTTGGAGCGAAAAGGACGATGTCATCAGCAAAGCGCAAATTGGTTAGGTTAGTACCGCCAACGTCTATACCCCTATTTGGCCAGGGATCTGCTAATTTCTTAAAGATTTCCTCTAAGGTGCTTGTAAACAACTTTGGAGAGAGTGGATCTCCCTGTTTTACTCCCTTTTCTATGTTGAAATGAGGGCCGGGAGCTTGTAGTTTGACGGAAGCTGTACTATTATTGTAGATAATTTTTATTAGGTCTATGTAGGTTTTATCCAGGTGCTGATTTTCTAGTGCTGTGAATATGGCTGAGTGTTTAATGCTATCGAAAGCCTTCGTATAATCCACGAAAGCTAAATATAGAGGTTTGTTATATTCTGTAAATTTTTCTATGACTTGGTTGAGAGCGTGAAGGTGATCGGTTGTCGAGAAGCTAGGACGGAATCCAGCCTGCTCGGGTGGTTGGTGACTGTCCAGTTTTTTTTATTACTTTTTATTTCTTACTTTTTAGTTTCGTTAAATTAGGCCTAAGAAAATGAAGTCCTTATTCAGTTCGCTAAGAAAAAAGTACATACTGGAAACTGTTCACTTTAACAATTTTTAAACTACTGGACCGATTTGTATCAAACTTAAACTATTCCCTAAGTTGAAAGATATTGAAACTATTACAAAAAGAACTATTGCAATAAGATTTGTAGTTTCCGAGAAATACGTAGACAAACATACATACATTCGTGAAATTTGGTATTATCTGTTCAGTAGGCCTGGCTTTCTTTTACTTCAATGCTAATGGAATAGAATGAAAATGTACGGGACTGACATTAGCGAACGAAAACTCGTAATATCAGTCCCGTATATTTTCGTTCTATTCCATTACATTGAAAGAATAGAAAGCCTACTTGTCTAGGGCCCCAGATACTCATATAGACTAACATATATGAAAATTAAGAATTTTGGATAATATTACATACATACATTCACGAAATTTGATATAAGTGCTTAGGCACACCCATATAGACTAACATATGAATATTACGCATTTTCAACAATATTACGTACATACACAATTACACATCTACTTGAGAACCTCCTTTTTTTTAAGTCGTCGTCTTTTAGTTTAAATACCAATTTTAGTTAATCCGTCAGTTTTTTTATCGATTGCTCGGCTTCTACTTATCGGATTAATAAAAAATGCACCAGACTTTAAATCAAAACCTAAGCTAACAGTGAAAACCGCATTGGAATCGGGCCAGAAGTGAACATACTTTAATTGGCTAGCTTGGCGTTTACGTGAGCGGCGCGGAAAGTATTAAAAATGAGTTTTGTTTTTCCAGACGCTGGTCTTCTGATGTGCTCCCCAGTGAACTCTCTAGACGGCTTCCTCCACTCTCCCATGCAACAGCGGTCTGATGCCAGCTTCAAGGATGACACCAGGTATACCGTCGTCATCATCATCATCATCATCATCATCATCATCATCAGCCTATAAATTTGCGTGTTAGAATCCAATCCATCGATATCGGGTTCGGTCTACCAATGAATTTTGAGTTGTTTGTTTATCAAAGGAGGTAGTGCTGGCCTGTGGTGCCAGAGTTTGTCAGGCCGCCCGAGGTGCTCTGACATGGCTTAATGATTGTTATCGATCAAACATCAGGGACCGAGAGCTTAACGTGCTCTACGTTAAGCGTCGGTTCCCACTGTTATTTATTCATAGCAGTCGTTAAGCCATTTCAGAGGCCCTCGGGCGGCCTGGCAAACTCTGGCACCAGAGGCCAGCACTACCTCCTTCGACAAACCAACAAACAGTGGTTTATCTATGACAATGTTATTTTCAATTACAGATTCCAGTACGTCCTGGCGGCAGCGACGTCTATCGCAACCAAACAGAACGAGGAAACCCTCACGTACCTGAACCAGGGGCAGCCGTACGAGATCAAACTCAAGAAACTGGGCGATCTCTCGCAATACAAGGGGAAGATTTTAAAGGTAACCTACGTTCAAGTAACCTTACATTATTTTGAACTGGTTGTATTACTTACCTTACTCACCCCGACGGCGCTGTGAGAAGCAACAAAGGGAATTCGGGAAAAGGGTGGCAGACATTTCCTGTGTAGGTATAACATCTAAGGCGATCACCGCGCCGCCCGCCCAAGCGTGGTGTAATGCACAACCCCTCCTATTATGGAGGAGGTCCTTGTTCAGCTGTGGACTTCTTTGAGCTGATGATGATGATTTTAAACTAGCTGTGCCCGCGGCTTTACCGCGTGCTCATTTTTCCGAAGTAAAAAGTAAGAAAATAGGCTTTGTCTGTTCTCTCTTTGTTAAATTTCATCAGGATTGTATCGGCCGTTTCTTGATAGAAAACAGAGTAACTATCATATTTCTATACTAATATTATAAAGACGAAATATTAGATTATTTGTTTGTTTGTAATGGACAAGTAAACTCAAAAGATACTTAACCGATTTAAAACATATTTCACTTATAAAAAGCTACATTATCAGCGAGTAACATAGGCTTCATTTTATTTTTCTATTAAATTTCTCTAGCAAAATTGCAATAATAGTAATTTTTGGCGTGCACTGTGAACAATCACACTAACCGGGTTTGTTCAAATTAGGCAATTAAAACACGGGTAGATTCTACCCGTAAAGAGAACAAATATAGATAAACCCTTAGCTACCCGTGCGAAGCCGGGGCGAGTAGTATCATCGCTAGTATCATATAAGATTGAAGTCAATATTAGAAACGGGACATTTCTTTAAGGTATATATCTTGTTTCTAACCGAACCTAACTAACCCGTTTCTTCTGAAGCTGAACCGAAATTGATGTAATTTGGAAATAGTGTGCATCAGGAAGTAGTAGGAGTGCATTAGGCATATTTTTACTTTTTACCTCGGAAATAAGTCCACGCGGGCAAAGCCGCGGGCCGCATCCAGTTCTGTACACGGTATTTTTTTTGGGCGTGTTATTTGTTACTAGCTTTTGCCCGCAACTTCGACCGATAAAAAGTATCCTGCCCTTCCCCAGGGATACTTCAAACTGTCTCCATACTGAATTACAACCACAGAATATATTGTTACAACTAGAATTTGTAGAACTAGAATTGTTACAACTAGAATAATTACAACTAGAATTGTTATTGTTACAACTAGAATCGGTTCAGTCGTTTATTCGTGAAAAGGTAACAAACATACACACAGAGAGACTGGGGCACTTTCGCTTTTATAATGTTAGTTCGGAAGTATGGATAGTATGATTACGAAAAATAATAATTATGCTGTACTGATAGGCCTCTTGCGCAAGAGTCCGCCTGGGGAAGTACCACACCTTAATCAGATATTCAGCCGCCAAGCCGTGTGTAAACATTTCTGTGTTTCGGTTTGAAGGGCAATGTTTCCAGCGAAATTACTGTGCTTGAGACTTAAAAACCAATGTCTTTGGGATTTTGCAACCAAAGTTCTGAGTGGCAATGCATCTGTCATGGGAAGGCGTGTCGCTTACCATCAGGCGAGCAACCTGCTCGCCTTGTCACTCAGTCAATTAGATATAAGTGTTATCTTTGTACAGAGCGTGATAAAAATCTGCTTCCACGAGCGACGGCTGCAGTACATGGAACGGGAACAAATAGCCAACTGGCACGCCGAGCGACCTGGAGAAAGGATAGTTGAGGTAACACATATATTATGTTATATTGTTTGCTTATCGTTCGACGTTATCTTTTGAGTAATCCTTATAAATTTGTGAAATAAATGTTTTTCATTTAGAATCTCCATTACATGTGCAAGGTTTCTACTAAGAGTTTTTCTTTACTTTTACAATGTATGAGTACATTATGAAAGTTGAGGTAAAATTGGTGCAAAATACAGTTTATTTGAGGCTTATACTGAATTTGTTTCTCCAAATTTTTATTTTTGCTTTCGTAGAAACCTACACACCTAGAAACCTAGTACATAACTCTTAGAAATTTTTGAATTAATAGGTATCTACCTATTAATTCAAAAATTTAATAGGTTTCTACCAAAAAAGACTGTCTGGCAGACAACGCACAGCCTAAACCGCTGGATCTAGAGATTTGAAATTTGGAGCAAATGTTTATTGAGTAACCTACGGGTGCACTCAACAAGTATTTTTTGGAATTTCAAGCCTGAGGAGAACGGGGATGGCAAAGTTTGCACGCGGGCAAAGCCGCGGGGCGCAGCTATTAAATATGATTTAACTACGAAGCACTTTGCAGTTCTTATAGTGAAGACCAAGCTCCAATATTTAAGGGTCTTTTCCATAAATATGCTGGGTCAACCAAAAACCTGATAAATGTGAAACTTAACATATATGTTTTTGAGATCTTTATCTCTCCGTGATCAAGACTAAAACGTGATTAACAAATTTCATTCGATACATTTTCTTATGCAAAATTACGTAATTATCACTAATATTTTAATTTGTCTACTCAACGGCTTATGTTTTATCTTTGAAATAAATCTCACAGCAAGTAAATATAGTTTATAATTCCACCAAAATATTAGCTTGCCAATAAAATAAATAACTTTTGAGACTTACGTCATATAGTTCCGAGCTAAATTGTGTGTTCAAACAGCGCTCGCGATATTCAACCTTGTTACGCAGGCACTTCAGTGCTTGTGCGTGCTACAATGCTACGCCGATCGCCTGATCGTCCGGTGATGGAAAGCATCTAACCCCCCTTCTACTGGGCACAGGTGGACGTTCCCCTCTCGTACGGCGTGATCCGAGTGGAGCAGCCGGCTTGCTTGAACTCGCTGCACGTGTACTGGGACCCTACCAAGGACGTCGGCGTTTATATCAAGGTAATTCGCTTCTTATATGACACTAGCTGTAGGCGGCGGCTTTGCCCGCGTGGTTATTTTTCCGGGAAGAATGTATCCATGTGCTATTCTGGGACTTAAAGTACCTATATCACCTATATTTCGTGTAATTTCTCTGAACAAAATTTCATTAAATTTCCTTAAGCCTTTAAATTCTTTTTTACCGATTGCTGGGCTGCTATTCGTCATTTTGAGATGCAAGAAACATCAGATTTTAAGCCAAACCCTAAGTTATTCAACAGTAAAAATCGCATTGGAGTTTTTACTTGATGCGAAAGCAAACAAACAAGCAGACAAACACTATTTAAAAATTAAATTAAAAGAGATTAGCTGAACAAACCAACTTACAAAATTACAAAGCTACATCAAGCACTACCACTTTATAATATTGGTGTAGATAATCTTTAATTTTCAATCTTTTTGTTTCTTTTAAATCTGTACTTACAATAAAGCAGTAAGTAACAAAAAAAACTGTACAGTGAAGGTAATTAAAATAACAAAAAAGACTACAATGAAGATAATTAACATAACAAAAAAGACTGTACAATGAAGATAATTAAAAAAACAAAAAAAACTGTATAATGAAGATAATAAAAATAACAAAAAAGACTGTACAATGAAGATAATTAAAATAACAAAAAAAACTGTATAATGAAGATAATAAAAATAACAAAAAAGACTGTACAATGAAGATAATAAAAAAAAAAAAAAGACTGTACAATGAAGATAATTAAAATAAAAAAAAGACTGTACAATGAAGATAATTAACATAACATAAAAGACTGTACAATGAATATAATTAAAATAACAAAAAAAATGTACAATGAAGATAATTAAATAAAAATGGTTTAGGCACTAAAAAAAAAACTACTGAACAAGAGTATAACATGTTTTAATGGTTTCTATATATGTTTGTCTGTACTATGTATGTGTGTACTATGTGCGCATCACGTAATAACTACTGGACTGATTGAAATGCGGTTTTAACTGATGGACAGCTTAGGTTTTGACTTAACGTCTGTTGTACTTAGTATCTCATCCTATCGTTTAAAGCCGAGCAATCGGTAAAAAAAATGCTTATGAATGTTGATGAATTGTAGTATATTGTACAGATTGTACTCTATTCTATACGTACTTTTGGTCCTGGAATAAGACATAGTTTAGGATACTTCTAACCCAGAGAAATGACCAGGCGGACAAAGCCGCGAGCTCAGTTAGTTTATTATAAGTATAGATAAATATAGATTGGCCGAGGCAAACTTTTGTGTATCTGTGGTTAGTTGAGCTTTAAAGTCTGTGGTGTGTTGATGTCGCAGCCAACTAACTTAATTAGCCGTTCAATTAACAGCCTAACCTTTTTAATAAAAGGCGCCGTTCAACTAGCGGCCTGAAAGATATTCATAGTTTTCATGTTCAATCTAACTAACCTACCTAATTATTTAGGCGCAATGCTATCAAACTAATTGGAATATCATTCAGGCCGCTAGTTGAACGGCGCCCTTTAGTAAAAAGGCTAAGCTGTTAATTGAGCGGCTAATTACGTTAGTTGGCTGCGACATTGATATTGTGTGTCCATGCCACCCGCGACACGGGGAATCCTAGGGTGGGGTATGAGTGTGTAAATGATAACGCTATAGGTGGTAATAACGGTAATAAGTATAAAATATGGATCTTTACGTATAGCTTATCAAGGAGGTTTTAAGTGGATGGTCGCTTGACGAAATCTTCGCAAAGTAGGTATTTAGTAAATGTATTGCTGTCTCCTTCCCTCCCCCCGATCCCCTATGCGAGCGATAGAGAGAGTTGAGTTTTAATAGTACAGTTTTGATGGAATTGCTTTTTCGGGGAAAACATATTCCACCCCCTAAATTGTGGTGAAATCTTTTGCTATTAGTGTCAATCGCTTGAGTAGAATATAATCTAAGCTTATACGTTTTTTTTTTTTAGAATAAGATCTTTTTCTTTTTAACATATTTATAGCGCAAAAACCTCCAGTTAAGAAGCTTATAACTTTGAAAGTATTGAAAAATTTAGAAAAACGAAGAAATACTTGTAACGTAGTTAATTAGTAAAAAAAATGAAATCGGATAATATTTAGGGGTAGATAAGTGTTTTTTTTTTCTTTTTGTATGGCCGAGGGCGCTACAGAGGCTCTTCTTAAAATATATCTTTGTTATCAGGTGAACTGCATCTCGACAGAGTTCACAGCCAAAAAGCACGGCGGAGAAAAAGGCGTTCCGTTCCGTATACAAGTGGAGACGTGTCTGGCTAACGACGAGCACGCGCGTCTGCACGCTGCCGCCTGTCAGATCAAGGTAACTACATCCACACTCATACAGTACCCCCACTCTCTCACCCACACTTACACGCACTCTCTCACTCAGCCCTACCCTCCGTCACACACATTCCACTCACTTATATACACTCGCACAGACAAAATCATACAAGAGAAAGGACGATGAGAAATGCGTCCCGATTCGTAAACATTGAGACGAGTCTTACGGACGACGACCACACTCACACACATGCCACGCTATAACCTACATGCATTTTCTCAATCTCAAGTGTAACTTAACTCAAGTAAAACAAGCCCAAATTAAAAAAAAAACGACCCTCCGTTATAGCTTAGAAGCATCTCGATGAAATCGGCTTTCAACTAAAAAAAAACGCATCAACATTTGTCCATTCGTTTGGGCGCTACGATTCTCACAGTCGCTGCGCAAACTGCTATTATTCAGGCGCAATCCAAATGTTGAAAGTGAAGACAGCATTGTATAACTGCTTCGTTCACTCGCTTATGTTTTTCGCATATTCTATCTCGCTCTTAATGCTGTTTTATCCCCACAGCAGTACCTGCGCAATCGTTCACAGAGCCTAACTTCACAAACATATAGTTTGGCTGCGACAACTTTAGTACACCAACCACTGACCTGTATTAGACTCACGTACTCGTTCCCGACGCGTCCGCATGCGAATTGGATGCGAAATGATGTCAAAATGTATGAGCTCTGTCATAATCTATACTTATAATAAAACTGTAACGGGTCCAATTCTGTACATTGAAGATATTTGGAAAGTTTATTTTAGAGTACCCTCCTCTATATTCGATACTAAAGCCAAAACTGTATTTTTTTTATTTTTGTCTGTCTGTCTGTCTGTCTGCCTGTCTGTGTGTATCTTGGCTAGGCATCACGCCTAAACTACTGAATGAATTTAAATGAAACTTGGTATTATTCAAGTTCATACTACGAGGTATAAGGACATAGGATACTTTTCATCCCGAAAAATTTATGGTTTCCCGCAGGATAGGGGTTGAAAGTTATTTAAAAGAACACGTATCACGCCGAAACTACTGGACGAATTTTGTTGCAACTTGGCACAGTCATAATTTATATAATGGGTGAAAATTGATGATACTTTTTATCCCGAAAAAATAAAGACTTCCTGCGGGATAATGTCCCAAATTCTGTACATTGAAGATATTTTGTATTTTTTTAGAGGCTGTTGTATTTTCAATACTGAAACCAAAACTGTATTTTTTTCATTTTTGACTGTTTGTCTGTCCGTCTGTCTGTTTGTATCTTGGCAGCGCATCAAACCGAAAATACTCAATGAATTCAAATGAAATTTGGTATGATTTGAGTTCATACTACGAGGTAAGACATAGGATACTTTACATCCCAAAAAATTAATGGGTTCTCGCAGGATATGGGTTGAAACTTATTTAAAAGAACACATGCCACGCTGAAAGTAATGAACGGCTTTTGATGCAACTTGGCACCGTCATAGTTTATAATTTATATGATAGGTTAAAATTGAGGATACGTTTTATCCCGAAAAAGTAAAGTGTTTCTGCGGGATAGGGGTTATGTTAATTTTGAAGTAATAAACAAATTTATTTTGAGGGTTATCTATATTCGATAATGAAAACAAAACAGTTTTAAACTTGGTATGATTTGAGTTCTTACTACGAGGTAGGACATTGGATACTTATCATTCCGAAAAATTAAAAGGTTCCCGCAAGATAGGGGTTGAAAGTTATTAAAAAGAACACGTATCACGCTGAAACTACTGGACGGATTTTTTGATGAAAATTGACACAGTCGTCTACCTGTACTTATAATAAAGCAATAGGTACGAAAAAGGCTGTACAAAGAAGATAAATAAAAAAAAATGCTTGTGGGTACTAAAAAAAGCTACTGAATATGAATAATTTATTTAGTCGTTTCTTTCTGTCTGTTTGTCTGTATGTTTGTTTGTTCACGCATCATGTAAAAACTACTGGACTGATTGCAATGCGGTTTTCATTGTTAGATAGCTTAGGATTTGATTAAAAAACTGGTGTAATTGGTAACTCAATCCGGTGAGTTAGAAGCCGAGCAATTGATAAAAATATTTTTGACGGCTGAAGAAATGTTGATCAAATGTTGGTATATTGGTCCTGGAATAGCACATTATGGTACTTTGAACCTAAAGAAAAGACCACGCGTGCGAAGCCGCGGGTACAATAAATACTTTTTGAGTTTGAGTTTAATTGTTCCCAGGTGTTCAAACTGAAAGGCGCAGATCGCAAGCACAAACAAGATCGCGAGAAGGTAATGCGGCGCCCGCGCTCGGACCTTGATAAGTACCAGCCGGGCTGCGAAGCCACTGTCCTTACTACTGTGAGTATCGTCATATACAGGGTAACTATTCGCAAAGTAAATTATTTTTGTTTAGTTTTTTTTCAAAACGTAACATTTTGGCCCCGCTTAATAACAGGCCCCTTCTCACCCGCGGCTGCTGGAAGAAACAGTAAAGGGAAGTTCAGGAAAAAGGCATCAGCATTTTCCTGTGTATTACCAACAACTACTGCTATCACCAAGACGCCTGCCAAGCGTAGTGGTAATGTAATAATCTAGTTTGTTTAGGGGGCCCTACTTTTGCATTAGTTTTTATAATCCTAGAAGAAAATAGGATGTTTTTTCGCGATAAACAGTAATCTGCGCGTACGAATACGCGGGCGGGAAAACTAGTTTATAATAAATACTTTAAATGAGAAATAATAATTTATTTATTTGTTTTTTTTTACTATGATACTTATTAAAGTTTTCCCGATAGTTGTCCAATGACGCCCTGATGCCTCCGCCGTCCCTGGTCACCACATCGCCTCCATATTCACCTGAACTGTGGTAAGTACATATTTTATTGATAAAACATACTAGCCTTTGTTGCAGAATGTCCGAACAAAGTTCCGGAACGCTTATTCTAACAAATGTGCTTGGGTTTCACAATAATGTTGGTTTTAGTTTTAGTTTTTTTTCTAAGCGATCTTCTTAGTTTTTATAATTATTTTGTAGTCCTACATGAACCAACTTTATATATTAGGCTACATTTGCTCTACGTGGTATCATACAATAGTTGGAACATAGATACAGTTTAGACATGGAAATATAGCGATACTATGACTATATCATCTAAGTAAACAATTAGGAATAGTTAAGTATTACACTTATTATAGGATCTGTGACAGTATTCTAACATAACCTATACTTTTGCTAAGTCTAATCTTCGTCAACACTTGACGAAGTTTACCAATAAACGCTGTCCATCCCAGCTAAATTCTCCTTACGGCTAGGAAACCGTTACTGTGCCTCGGGCTAGAACAAAATGTGGCATTAAGTAGAAACAAGTTGTTTCTACTTAATGCCACATTTTGTTCGAGCCCGAGGTAGACTATTCCTAAGCAACTTCAAGAGGTTCATTGTTAACGACAAACAGGTCTCGGAGAAAATATGTTTGTGAAAATAATCTTGGTTTCCATAAGCCGAAGGGTAAATGCCGAGAGTTTGGACTCCAAACCAGTACGCTGCAGCTGAATGAATTTCGGCCCTTCTTTCCTTAGGATTCCCATTCATGGGTCTGTGGAATTTGGCTACGCCACTGTTGTGATGATTGTACCGCCATCTGTCGGTAGTACGAGCCTCGTTTGTTGTTCGTCAAGATGCATCGTGGGCAGGTGTGGTTGACTTTGGGATTTTAGGTGGTAGTGTGCCCCTTACATCAAGAATTTCTTGAAGTACTTAGACGACATGTTTGAGAAAACATGTAAAACACGTTAGCGCTTTTTTGTGATTTTCGAGTCTACTACCTCGACTCCGATATAGTTTAGACATGTTGTAGGTAGAAATAAAATCTGCTTACTATAAAGCTTTTTTTAATATTACTAATTTAATCAGTGGTCGCTAAACTTGAAAATGACGCCACTTTTTTATCAAAACCCCATTTAGCTAATTATTTGACTGGAACGTTTATTAAGTACCAAAGGTTCCTAGCTATTTCTGCCGCCTGGGAGTCCGCCCAGTATTGATTGTCCAATATTCGTTGCTAGTTATTTCTGTCACGCTAGCCAGTTCGAATTGGTGTAAATGGCATGTCTTAAAATAACCGAGGCCCTTAAATAATTTTGGCCCAAATGTACAACATTAAAAAAACTACTTAAGATCCATTAGTACGACTATATAGACAATCTGCAAATGCTACAAAACGCAAAAAAACACAGGTAAGCTGTTTTTATTTTTTTAACTAAGTCATAGACAACTGCATATTACTCCGTACTCTAAGACGAACGTCGCAATGAGAGCCATTTTGGCATTTGATTACCGCCATTTTGGCGCTGAAAGCAGTAGTTTTGCAGTAGTAGTAAGCGTCGTCCACGGAAACTATAACAAGCACAAATTAATATTATATTCCCCCCCCCCCCCCCCATTTATAGCTAAGCATCTCGATCACATCAGCTTTGAAACATGAAAAACCGCAGCTAAATTGGTCCATTCGTTTGGAAAATACGATTCACACCCCTCTTTTCTCAACTCCTCCCCCCCCCCCCCCCCCATATCGCTAAGAACCATTTCGATCACATCAGTTTTAAAAACATAAAAAAACCTCATAAAAATCGGTCTATTCGTTTCGGAGCTACGATCCTCACCCCCATCCCCCCCCCCTCAACCCCTCCACCCTCCCCCCTCATTATAGCTAAGAATCATCTCGTTTACCTCAACTTTAAATCTTAAAAAACCGCAACTAAATCGGTCCATTTGTTTGAAAGCTACGATTTTCATCCCCTTTTCTCACCTCCCCCCTCCCCCCTACCCCTCTCCATATATCTAAGAACCATCTCGATCACATCAGCTTTTGAACGGAAAAAATACATCAAAATCGGTCCATTCGTTTGGGAGCTACGATGCCACAGACAGACAGACAGACAGACAGACAGACAGACAGACAGACAGACAGACAGACAGACAGACAGACAGACAGACACACACACAGACAGACAGACACACACACACACACACACACACACACACACACACACACACACACACACACACACACACACACACACCAGTGATACACACCCTAAACTTATAACACCCGTCTCTTTGTTCGGGGGTTAATAAAATGATACACATTCAAGGTCGTGCGAGTTGAATTGCATTTTATTGCGTTGCGGCAAGAGTCGATTTTTATTTAATTGTCTTAGCGGAGTGATCTTTCTGTACGTAGTACTATTATTTATTCAGGAGATGAAACAATGTCAATTTTAGTTCCATGCACGCTCGGTGGGGTGCTTTGAATCAGCACAAGTGCATTATAATGCTCTGCAAATACTCAAACTTCAGTCGGTCCAAGACTTCTAATCCTTATAAGAAACAGGATTGATTGGCATCAAAAAAAGTGTTTGTGTAAAGTGACCATTATCTTGCTGACTGTACATTTTGTACAAAATCTGTGAATGCAGTTCAGAATATCTCAAAAATATATGGATTGTCTCGTAGGAAGGTTTTCCTGTAGGTACCTGCCCTTATCAAAAATATCCGTCTCAAAAATCCACCTGAATAAGTAACTTAAACCTTCTTGAAGCTCGATCTATTTATCTTGAAAATAAAAAAAAATGTATGTAACTGTCTCTCTTTCAAACGTAGGCGCAAGTACGAGTATCTTTCAAATTATATACATGTTCGTCCACGGCACTAAGGCACAGAATAAATAATAGACTAAGGTCACAGAATACCTAATAATACTACCTAAGGTTTTTGTATTATTAATTATTCTGTGACTAATGTCAGGAAATGAAACAATGACAATTTTATTTCCTTGGGCGCTCGGTGGGGCGCTTTGAATCAGCACATATCACAGACAACTGCACTTTACTCCGTACCGCATTTTAACCTTCGTGACGCTCGATCATTTAGGAAAAGAGCTCGATCTATTTCATTTATCTTGAAAATAAAAAATATAACTCACTTATTATAAGACTGTCACACTGTAGTGTTGGGCAGGTATCGTAGTTTAGAAAGTGTCGATATTTCTGTATGTTCAGTATTTGGATTGTTATTTTTCATTACTATCCTGGTATATAGATAATGTTAAAACGAAAAAAACCCTCACATGCGTGTTTTCATCATCATGTCAGCCTTTAGAAGTCCACTGGTGAACATAGGCCTCCGCCTAAGAGCGCCATGACGAGTGATCTTGTGCCACCTCCATCCAACGACTTCCTGCGATGGCTACAATGTCGTCGGTCCATCGTGTGTGTGTCCCTACACTTCTCTTGCTTGTTCGTGGTCGCCATTCGAGAACCTTTATTCCCCAGCGGTTGTCGGTTCTGCGAACTATATTGCCTGTCCATTCCCACTTCAACTTGCAAACTCTGAGAGCTATGTCGGTAACCTTGGTTCTTCTACGGATTTCATGACGATTTCATACGGTTCATGTGATTTTTGTATTATTTAAGTTGTATGTATGTTTGTTGGCAAAAAAATATTTTTATTCTTATTATTTTATTCTTATTTCCTCGTATCGGATTCTATCACGTAGTGTACGTAGTGTGTAGTAGTTAGCGACCACATCTCAGTGCCGTATGTCATCACTGGCAATACGCATTGATTATAAACTTTCGTCTTGGCTCTGCGGTATCTGTGACGAGAAGATATGGCGCAATTTCCCTAACGCTGCCCATTCGAGTTGGATTCGTCGGTTGACCTCTTTGTCGAAGTTGGATCGTCTGACCCAAGTAGACATAGTGATTAACAGCTTCGATAATATCGTTCCCAACATAAACCGGCATGGGTGCGACATGGGCATTTGACATGATGTTCGTCTTACCCATATTCATTTTAAGACCCACCTGTTGGGAAACAATATTGAGGTCACTGAGCATATTGGTGCTTAGGTCTTCCAGGGTTTCTGCCATGATGACTATATAGGCGTGTTTTATTAAGTGGTTTGATTTTGTAGTTAGTGTTAGAAAGTTTTCTTGGATTCGAAATTTTGCCGTAGATCCTGTAGTCAGTGAATCATGTATCTATTAGAACCTTTTACAAGATGAAACTCGCCGTCTCGTGGGATTTACTCCGGTAAACCACTCCACCTTTCTTGCTCTAAATATTATGCTTTATTCACACGGCACTTAGTTACAACGTTCGTTGGACTCTTTCCTCAGTGAGAAGGCCAACGTCCGTAGGACTTAGAGAAGGTCCTAGATTTAAAGACGATATATACCTCATATACATTGAGAACCTGGTTTTATAATTCGAGAAGAAAAGTTTGCTAACCACTACCTTTGCTACGTGTAGTCGTGCGCGGCGCCTCAGCTCGGCCATATTCAAGATATAAGCGATTACATTTATTTTTGACTAGCTGTACCCGCGGCTTCGCACGCGTGGTCTTTTCTTTAGGTTCAAAGTACCATAATGTGCTATTCCAGGACCAATGTCGGCATTTGATCAAAATTTCTTTAGCCGTCAAAAATACTTTTATCAATTGCTCGGCTTCTCACTCACCAGATTGAGATACCAATTACACCAGTTTTTAAATCAAATCAGCTATCTAACCCAATAAACCACAAGGAAAACCACATTGCAATCGGTCCAATAGTTTTTACATGATGCGTGAATAAACAAACATACAGACAAACAGACATTTTCAATACCCTTTTTAAGCACCCAATCGCATTTTTTATCTTCTTTGTTATAGCCTTTTTCGTACCTATTGCTTTATTATAAGTATAGATATATGACTGTGTCAATTTGCATCCAAAAATCCGTCTAGTAGTTTCAGCGTGATACGTTTTCTTTTTAATAACTTTCAACACTTATATTGTGGAAACAACCTATATTACAAAAATTGAAGGAATTCATTAGTTTCGCACAGAAACTCCTGAATTCATTAAAAAAAACTTACTTACTTATTGTTTTACTTTTTATTTCAAAATAAAAAAATAAAACCGTTTTGGCTTCAGTAGGTATCGAAATAGAGAACCATCCAAAAAATATTATTTATTACTTAAATATTAATATAACTTTGGACCCATATCCCGCAGTAGCCCTTTTTTACGGGATAATAAGTATCCATAATTTTCACCTATCTTATAAACTACGTCTGTGCCAAGTTGCATCAACATCCGTCCAATAGTTTCAGCGTGCTACGTGTTCTTTGAAATAATTTAATTAATTAATTTTATTTAATATTTTTTCACCCCTATCCTGCAGGAACTCTTTAATTTTTCGGGATGAAAAGTATCCAATGCCCTACCTCGAAGTATGAACTCAAATCATACCAAATTTTATTTGAATTATGTGAGTATTTTCAGCGTGTTGCGCTGCCAAGGTACAGATACACAGACGGACAGACAGACAGACAGAAAAAAATACAGTTTTGGCTTTAGTATTGAATGTAGAACAGCCTCCAAAAAAGTTACAAAATATCTTCAATTTACAGAATTTAGGACATTATCAAATATTATTTTCATTATTTTTGCCTAGCCAAGATACAGACAGACAGACAGATGGACAAAAATGAAAGAAAAACTGTTTTGGCTTCAGAATCGAATATAGTACCCTCTAAAAGAAAATTTCAAAATATCTTCAATCCATAGAATTGGACCCGTTACAGTTTTATTATAAGTATAGATATGCGCAGAGTAATTTGTTATCAACCGGACAGTAGGCAATTCAGCAGACAGACAACTTCCAGTCGCAAGGATTTGAGAGGTCGTGCTGAGGCAAAGCGCTAAAGCTAGTGTGAGCCAAATTCGAAAAGTTTGCAGATTTGAATTTAGCGCAACGCTTGGTTGCAGTGAATGAAATGCTTGCGTGTTTTAAGGACAATCAGCGCCATCTAGTTAAATCGGAGGCAGAACTTTGATTCGTTTGATTTATGCGCTGGAGTTGTTGATGCTGGCAAAGATTTGGTGCTGGCTTTCTAATAATCTTTGATGCTGGTAAATTTTGTAGTGTCTTTTTTGTTCTTATTGCTTTATTATAAGTACAGATACTACGCTCTCTTGTGTAGAGGTTCTACAATAAAAATACTTACGCCGTGTTAAGGAAGTAGGATACTCCATTGTGCTATACCTACTCGTTCCTTAATATCTAAGAACCATCTCGATTACCTCAGCTTTCAATCATAAAAAACCGCACCTAAATCAAACCATTCGTTTGGAAGCTACGATTCTCACCACTTTTTCTCACCTCCCCCCTCCCCCTCCCCATTAGCTAAGAACCATCACAATCACATTAGCTTTCAACAAAAAAAGAACGAAAAAAAAACACACATCCACACACTCACACACATACAGTGATACACACCCTAAACTTATAACACCCGTCTCTTTGTTCGGGGGTTAAAAAATGTAAAAATAACGCATAAAATATGTAAACGCTATTAATTATGGAACAAAAAAATACTAAAAGCGTGTGGTTTCGATCCACGGACGTCTGGATTAGACTTCCGCCCATGTTAACCGCTCGGCCACTCGTTACGTGACGCGGACAACGAAATTTGGTACCGTTCTTTAAACGGATGTTTTATTACTTTAATTTAACATAAACGGACATAACATTAAGAGATAAGGGTCCAAAACCCTTATCCCTTAAAAATCCTTTATTTTTTCGGGAGTAAAAGTATTCTAAATTATAACAGATAATGTAAACTTTGACTATGCCCAGTTACATCAAAATCCGTCCAGTAGTTTGAGCGTGATACGTGTTCTTTTAAATAACTTACAACCCTTATCTTGCAGGAACCCTTTATTTTTTCGGGATAATAAGTATTCTAAATGTGAATCCATAACATAAGCTACGATTGTGCCAAGTTGCATCAAAATCCGTTCAGTAGTTTCAGCGTGATGCGTGTTCAAAGAGACAGACAGACAGACAGACTGACGACAGACAGACAGACAAAAAATATCCTTTTTGCACTCTATATCGATTTTGAAGTTTATCTCATTTATAATTTTCAAAAAATATTTAATGTACAGATTTAGCCCAGTTACAGTTTTATTATAGTACTAGCTGTGCCCGCGGCTTCGCTCGCGTGGTCATTTCTCTAGGTTAAAAGTACTCTATGTGCTATTTCAAGATCTAAAATAAACATTTGATCAAAATTCCTTCCGCCGTTACAAAGTTTTTTTATCGATTGCTCGGCTTCTAACCATTGGATTAAGATACCAAGTACCCCAGTTTTTAGGTCAAATCATAAGCTACCCAACACTGAAAACTGCATCGCAATCGGTCTAATACGTTTTTACGTGATGCGCGAACAAACATACAGACAAAAAAACAAACAGACAGACACGAATTTAAAAAATGTTCTATTCAAAGACCATTATTTTTAAATTATCTTCTTTGTATAGATTTACGTTCTTATTGCCTTATAGCTGTGCCCGCAGCGTTGCTCGCGTGGTAGTTTTTCTGGGATATAAGGATCCTGTGAGTTATTCCAGTACCAAAAGTACCAATATAGGTAATCATAATCATTTATTTTGTAAAACCAATATACACGTCAAAAGTACAAATGATGATTACATCGTGTTATTGTTTACATTTGTACCTACCTACCTACCTGTGTTAACAACCTTCAGTGGCGATCCGACATGGTCGTGATAGGTTAGAAGACGAAGGCGGGAGCGAAGCGTAGCGAGCACCCGCTCAAAGAACCATCTTGTTTACCTCAGCTTTGAAACATAAAAAACAGCAGCTAAATTGGTCGATTCGTTTGAAAGGTACGATACTCACCTCCTTTTTCTGGAAACTCCCCCTTATATAGATATAGAAAATATAGAATATAGATGATAATAATAATATCTAATAACTACAAATAAAATAAACAAACATAATTCAAAACAATCTACCAAATCAGCCAACGAATCTAATTAGAAACCGCAAATACTTTCGAACACATTCCTGTTTTTTTTTCCTATACTGTCCTACGACTGTCAACAACGCCTGCCTTCGGGTCAATCAAATACTTAGCGATATTCCGATCCCCGCCAGTCCCGCCACACTGCACGTTTGCACGTTTATTTCCCCGGGGCCCCTGCCTTGGCGCTCGGCCGGGCGGCGCGGGCGGCGGCACGCAGAAAGTACAGAATAAATAATAATAGCCCCTGATACAGTAGGTAGGTACATTGCGCGAAAACGAATGCATTATAATAGCTTTGAGCTGTTTTATTTCATTTTATTACCTTATATTTATTACTTCATAATTTAATATAACTTTCGACCCTTATCCCGCAGGAGCCCTCTAGTTTTTCAGTATGTATTCTGAATTTTAACCCTTATTATAAGTTACAACTGTGCTAAGTTGCATCAAAATCCATCCAATACTTTCAGCGTGGTGCATGCGTTTTACCATAACTTTATTAAAAACAAGGAAAATGTAAAAATAACGCATAAATAATATGGAGCAAAACATTTCTACGGCGCGTGATTTCGATCCACGTACGTCTGGATTACGCACCCATGCATCTGTCCAACTGGGCCAGTGAGCCTCGTAGCGGAATGACGAAATTCGGTACCAGTCTAAGTTTATCTCAATTATAATTTTCAAAAAATATTTTATGTACAGATTTAGTCCAGTTACAGTTTTATTATAGTATAGATATCAAGGAAAATGTAAAAAATAACACAAATAATGTAAAAATCTTTTAATTATGGAGCAAAACATTTCTACGGCGCGTGATTTCGATCCACGTACGTCTGGATTACGCACCCATGCATCTGTCCAACTGGGCCTGTGAGCCTCGTAGCATAATGACGAAATTCGGTACCAGTCTAGTCGTAAACGGATGTATGACCACTTTAAATTTAACACAACTTTGGACCCATAGGCTGCAGGGACCTTTAATTTTTCGGGATAAAAAGTATTCAACATTTTAACACATTATATAAACTTTGTGCCAAGTTACATCAAAATCCGTCCAATAGTTTTAGCTTGATACGTGTTATTTTAAATAACTTTCTACCCCTATCCTGCGGGAACCGTTGATTTTTCCGAGATAAAAAGTATCCTAAATGTTAATCCAGTACATCAGCTATGATTCTGCCAAGTTGCATCAAAATCAATCTGGTAGTTTCAGCGTGATGCGTGTTCAAAGAGACAGACAGACAGACAAAAAATCAAAAAATTACCTTTTTGCACTCCTTATCGATTTTGAAGTTTATTTCAATCAAGATTTAAAAAAAATATTTAATGTTCAGATTTAGCCCAGTTACAGTTTTATTATAGTATAGATAGATAGATTGTGCTTTTCTACAGACTTGCGGCCGAACGATCTCCCGTTGCGTTACCAGACTTATGGTATTAGGACTATTAGGTCGAAAATAAGTATAGATAATGTAATGGAATTGTAATCGTTTATGAGGTCAATGCCATATCTTAACATAATGACAAGGACGGACAGTGCATTGGTATCGCTATCGCTAAGCTTTGAGTTAGGCGGTCACCGGCCCGGCCAGGTTCCTGATTCACAATTGACCAATAAGAGCGCGCGGTGCCAAAACGTTGCTTGTTGTTTATTCTTTGTGTTTTCTCATCTGCCAGGTATCCCGCGTTGGCTCATATCTTTTTAAATCATGTCTTTCTGGATGTTTGTTTCTCGCATCACGTAAAAACTACTGGATAGAATGAAATGCCATTGTCACTATTAGATAGCTCAGGATTTGACTTAAAACTGGTGAACTTTGCATCTCAATACGATCTAGGAGCCGAGTAATCGATAAAAAGAGACGATTTGTCGGCTGAAACGTTTGGTCCTAGAATAACACATAGGATACGTTTAGCTCAGGTAAAATGACCACGCAAGCAAAATCGAGGGCGCAGCAATTAACCAATAATACAAGAGTGAAAGCTGTAAGATACGAGATCTCAGTTATATATGAGAATGAATTCAAAACTGTCCGGCAGGCCGTCATATACCTACGGCTATTACCGACTTGCAACAGTCTACCGTTCACACCCTAAATTTAAACCAATGAGTAGCAATTGTACCGTCATGTGAGACTCCGAGCAATGCGGCTGACTGATTGAACGTGGTATTTGATATGATATGAGCATTCATGTAGTAATACGCTGATGTCTGTCTAGTGGAAATGTCTGGGCAATTTGTATTAATTATAGAGATGCCATGAATATTGGTTGTGGAGAATAATCGGTTTGGGATTATTCGGCATTTCCTATAGAGTATAGCCGAATTATTTAACATCCAAAACAACATTAGAACTGCTGCGATCTGCAGCTTCGCATATGATGTTTAGTGGTCTCGTCTCGATCCTACCGAATTTTCAGGTTTTTTTACAGATATAAGTTTCCAGGTATGTGTCCTTCCGAAACCCATAAATTTTTCTACGACCGCATCGTTATACCGATTTTACATTTATATACAAGTGATATATTAACTTTACATATATTTATTGATAACTTAACTTTTCATGTTCCCCCTGGCCCTAACTCATAAAGTACAGTTTTATAAAACAGGGTACTAGCACACAACACGAATGTACTAACAACATTTTCACATCTGTCTAGGGTTTATTCTAGTACGCACTTAGAACTTTTCTTTCAAAACGAATAATGGAAAAGGCTAATAGTGTAGAATATTGAATAATAAAGGCTAACCGCTGCATCTCTTATTAACTATGTACTGGAGATTTAATACTAAAACACTATTATACACTACAGAGTCGAAGCAACATTATTTGGCCTGTTGGTGGATGTATTAATGCGTACAAGAAGAAGATTTTTCTTATGTTTATTCAAGAATTTAACCTTATTAAATGCACGTTTCACACTGTCTATAATAGCCACAACAACCAGCAAACATTGTCAATTAAGCGGTTACAGCCAGACTTACCTGCGAGTAACCGGTAGATGGTGAGATTGGCGAGTCACGAGACGTATCTCAGCTGACCGAGATTGTGTAGATAGATTTGGTTTGTTCACACGTTTTTGTTGTCATTCGTGACTTCAGATTATTGTAATTGTTGTTGCTTGGAAGCAACATTCAGCTTTCTGAATTATTCTACTATTGTAATCTATCACGTAAATAATAATGAATGAATAATTAGGATATCGGATGGCATTCAAACCCGCTACCTTTCTATGCCTTTGAGCGGAACAGCGCTACCGGTGTCAATGCGTTGCACTCTAAACTCTTGTTTCAGATTCTTTAACCTTCACGGAACTTCATCATCAGCCTATGCTTGTCCACCGCTGGACGTAAGTCTCTCCTTACGCAAGCCACTGAGCACGGTCTTCAGCTCTCTGCATTCAGTTTCTGCCAGCCACTTTTCGCAGGACGTCACTCCACCTGGCCACATGCCGTCAAACACTACGTTTGCCTAAACGTGGCCACTCGAGAACTCGTCTACCCCAACGGAACTTAAACTTAACTTTTAACTTTTCTTTTAATAATAAATATAATAATTAATAATTAAATATAACTATTTTCAAATATATTCGCTAATAGGTCGATAATCTTAAAATAAAAATAATTAACGTGAAGTTTCCTGTAGAGTATGCAGAAAAAGGGATACTAAGCCAATTTAATTACTTTATAATGTAGGTGTAGTTATATATGTATATGCCTACTAAGTATTTGATTTTATAAAAAAAAATGATAAGCAATTAGACGGAACAAAACCAGAAAACACATAAATTAATTCAAATGTTCAAATGCGAATGATAAACGTGAGAAGTTTAAATTAACAACAATATTATTTTCGTTTATAACATTGCTCGTGTGATTGGGGAATTAATTTATGGGTGGACGTTTATTATTAGGTACGATAGTATTACCCTGCGCACGATTGTCAGAAAGATACCATTCTGAGCGACAAGACCGCCCCTTGTGACTCATTTCATGTGACGTCTGCGTCTGACTCTTTAGTCTGGCTAAACCACTTAATTTCATTCCTAGGTAGGTAGTTATTGTAAGATCATTTCTTTATTTATGCACTAGCTGTAACCGCGGCTTTGCCCGCGTGGTCATTTCATTTAAAAGTAACTCATACGTGTTATTCCAGGACCAAAAGTACCTACAAAGTACAATATATTACATTTCTGTTTCATTTAACGCCGTGTTTGGTATCAAATGAAAGGGCTTAATTAGCACATTTCGAAAATATATGTAATAAAACTCCAAATCAATTTAAATATAAATTTAAAAACTAAAACCCAACTACGGTCCTATTGGACTAAAAAGTCACAAACAAGAATATTCAAACGTTTTAGAAATTTAAAAGTTGAGGGCAGTAGACAATACAAGCTAAGACCATACCTCTCTGAAGAACTTCGCATACAACTTGTCGAATCCCTCGTGCTGTCCAAGTTGAATTATGCTGACACAGTGTATGGTCCCCGTCTGCTTTCGCGAACTGAGTGTTTAATTCAGCGTGTACAGATTACAGAACGCCTGTGCGAGATTTTGTTTTTCAATACCACCGCGAAGTCACGTTACTCCTTTTTTAAATCGCATTACATTTTGAAAATGAAATCTCGTCGCAAGTTTCACCTGGCATGCCTGCTTTTTTGGCGTAAGTTACCAGGACCCTCATATTTGTACGACAAGATAAAGTGGTTATCTGATAGCAAGAAATATTCTAGTAGACATGGCTCTCAGCAGTTGTCAATACCGCGGCACCGTACTACGTCTTTCAAAGGTTGCTTCCGCTATGCTGCGACCAAGTGTTGGAATAATCTGCCGCCATCAATCCGGGGGCTAAGAAATTTATTTATTATTTTCCTTGAAATTCATTTCTTCTCACTTATTAGTTGCACGTAATAGTACAGGTTATTTCGCTGCTATCCACATGCGTGGTATTCTTAATAGTCAGCGGTACTCTTACGCAATTTTGACGACACTTTCTTCGACAGTTATTTGACACCAGTCAGAGACTACATTATTCCTTTGTCGTTGCTATATTTTAAATATACTTTTTTATTTATTTATTTATCTATGTTTATTTAATTTAACTTTTTATACTTCTATGTTTATTTTTTCCGCTCCCTCTGGGCTTGAGCTGAAAACCAGCGCTGCGTGCCTTCCACAAACAGCCTAATGCTGAGGTAATGCCCATTCATCGCCACTTTAATTATATACTTTTACCTTTTCTTTGTTTTCCTTTTCTATTTTTCCTACTTAATTTTTCTAATTATTTGTATCTTTTATTTTTGTGTGTGTTGAATAAATATATTTTCTTTCTTTCTTTTCCTATCCTAGTATCTAGTATCCTAGTTTGAGGCTAGGTAATTGGTGTGGAATTGTGCCGAATATATCTATAATTATAATCAATATTTAACCAAGTAGGTAAAGCTCACTCCCCCGGCTCTAAAGTTTTAAATTTCTAAAACGTTTGAATATTCTTGTTTGTGACTTTTAGTCCACTAAGACCGTAGTCAGGTTTTAGTTATTGAACTTATTACACATTCTTGAGTGGAATCGATATTAGATACATACATTCATATTCTCTCACCCACAGGCCATCCCTACTCAAATTTAAAAATAGAACGCAGTGATGCGATATCAGTTTAATTCCAGCATCCGTAACTACGGACTTGTCAATTGAATAGCCAATGCCCTGACTGTTCTTATTTACTATGTAGATGGGTCAATGGGGGCCAATTTGGGGCCCTTGTTGTGAAATGCTAGCTATTTATAGCGTTGTTGATGCGGTACATAATTGTACGAATGGCCGTAAAGGCAAGTGAGCGTAATGAGTAATTGAAGAAATACGGAATTCTAAACGAAATATGTAACGTAGTTTATATGTAATGTAATAACGTTATTTTCCCTATAAGGGAAAAAATACTAAAAAAAAACTGAAATCTACCAGTTCCTAAAATAGCTGCTGCAATGTCCGACAGAAAAAGACATCCGAAAAGTACGGATCACACTGGACACTGATTTATATGAGCAATTTTCTCATAACGCCGTACTTAGTATCAATTTGTAGACTATTTTGCCGTCAATAAGTACATCCTGGCTATAGAGGCTATTTCGAGAACTTGAGTTTGCACTCAGCTTGAACTAGCATTGTATAATGTATTGCATCCGATGGCCTCAGAAGGTTAGTAGTTTTTCTTAGGTGTTACAAAAGTCAGATTCTATATTATACGGGTATTTCGTAAAATTTGTGTCAATCAAAATCGCCTACGGCTCGAATTCGCCATCCTTTTAACGATGAATTTAAAAATTCACTGGGTACACTATACAATAGGTGTGTTACGTTTTTTTCATCATCATCATGGTCAGCTCGTAATAGCCCACTGCTGGGGATAAGCCCCTTGTGCCAATCTGATCTACAATTAGTCACTCATCTCATCACACATCCTCTATGTTTACTATGTTTTTTGTGCAGCCCCCCCCCCCCCCCCCTACCTTTAATAATTACCACTTACAATTTTCAAACTGACATGGTCATTTACATTGAAAATGCAAATATTACAAACGGAATAAATATTCGATACATTTCATACCCTTAGAACTTTGCCAAATATTTCACTTTGGCGTTGTTCTAAATCTAAAATAAGATTCTACAACCTATGTCGTTAACCAGTCACTCCCACACCTTCGTTGGCACTTGCCTATATATAGAGCCAGTGTGCAGCTCAGCTAGGAATAACCCGTTCATTCTAGATCGCTGCAGTTGATCTCGTGACTTGGGGTGATGAACTCATCGGTACTGTCGGCGTAACTTTTTTTTTTTATCTTTTTAGCTATTTTCGGTGCATCTGTATTGATACTACCGATATTGAGATAAATAATTGTTACTATACAGATGCTAAGCAACCGTTAGAATGTTAATCCCACATCTTGCGAGCTAATGGACGACCTCTTTTAATCTATCAGTTGAAAGATTCTATACATTTGTGAAAACTCTAAGACAGTGCTATATTTTGACATGTTGATGGGAGTCAGGACAGTACCTATAAGAAACTGTAATTTAAACAAACTTATTGACATTGCTAGCATAATTGAACGATAAAAACATAATTCTGGCACCCCTACCCTTGAATAACCTACTATTTGTCTGGGCCTGACTCTTTTCAATTACAAAAGTTTTATGTTTTCGTTCCAGGGTCTAATTGTTTTTATTTTCTCAGTATTTATTTGTGGGAACGTAACGAAGATATGTAGCGAGTTATTTTTATAAAGGGAGGTCCTAGTCAGGAATATTTCCTTCCACTGTTATCCTTTATATGCTAAGCTTTTTACACTCCGATTTCATCATCATCATAAAATTAAACATTAAGGTCTACTACAAATCCATATCATAAAAATAGTTCAATACGTGAATACTTCAGGAAATACAAGTCTTAATGAAGCATTCATGGATAGGATTAGGTATTAGTTGTTTAATGTTTTGTTTATCGTGTTGAATTCAAAATGTAAGGACGTGCGTTATCAAAAAACACGTAAAATTAAATTTTACCGGTTTGCAGCTGTTCGTGTCAGAAAATTTCTGTAAACTAAGGATCATTGTTTACATCGTGAAACACAACATTGAATAATTACAAGGCGTGTAACTCACCATGATACAAGCACATGTGACGTAAATTTATTGCATTTCTGTAATACATTTGAGATGACCATCGGATGTGGTTGAAACTATAGTTGGAATAATACGTGATTAACTCCCGTTTTACGTTAGTTTTCATACTTGAGATGTATGTGGATTTTTATTCTAATAGGAATAGCACGATTGAAAAATTGATATTTTTACAGGCCCTATATGTACCTGTAGTCGTTGACTAGTTATAGTTGAGCACGAGCAGGTAGTTTTAAGAATATATACATGCATAGAATACAATAATATTGCGTTAAATTTCGAGGATAAAACCGTGTTCTTTGACTCTTAAATGTTCAGATAAATATATAGCTGAATCCTGCGGGTCTGCATGACTTTTCGTGTTCCTGGGGGTGTTTTCACTGTGTATAATAACTTCTTTTTTTTTTTTGCAAATTTGGTTCCTATTTTTAATCGTGAACACAAAAAAAAAACACGCAAAAAATACAACAACTTTTTTTTTATTAGTAGAGATTCTGTTTTGATATAACCATGCTCAGACATGTGCTATGTCGCTAGGTCGTTGTACCGCGTCCATCCGTCGAGGCCGTACCGTTAGATAAGTTTGCATGAGAATCATTGAGGACATAAACATTGAGTCCCTTAAATGTAAAAACAGTTTTCGGAAAGTGCTCTTGATATTTTCATGTTAATAAATATGAAGAGATTTATCACTCTATGAGTTTGTCAATATTGACATAGCTTTTGGTTTTTGACCTCGATTTCATAAACTTTTTTTAAGTCGACGAGACAAGCTAGCATGTTAGGATTAGCTGGATGTCACGTTCTGTAGCAGAATTTCCAGTTTCAAAAATGGTTATGCCCTAGCCTTTCTACCTTTTTGGTTGAGGATGGATCTGCCTGTAAAAGCGCTATGACCACATCGAGGTTTTCATAAATAAACTTATCGTGATGGTCTTTCAAACTCAGTATTTTATTCCAGTAGGTTTCAACCGGTATTTTTTTATTTCGTCCGCAGTTTGAACCGCAAAATTCGGTGAGAGCTTGCTGTCTTCAGTAGTTGGGCATCGGCTTTTTTCATATTGTATTTTGTAGTCAAGAACCCAAAATGAAACCCTATTTGTCTGCCTAGTGCAAACAAATAGGGTTTACAGCTTAAGTGTAATTTTACCCTAAATTTACCTGCATCCCTAAAAAAAGGCCTAAGCCGTATGCACAATGGGTGTGGAATAGTAGTTTATGAAACGGTTGCATAATAAGGGGCATTACAACACGAGAGTGAGTTAAAAAAAACGCGCCGTAGGTGAGTTTTTTTGTGAGTATCCCTCGAGTGTTTTAATAACTAGTTATGTGCCGTTTCATACACTACTTTATCTACTCTCATGCAATAGTAACTTACATTTAATGAAGAAAAAAATATGTCGTAACATTTTCTTGATTTTTCTGGTAAAAGCTCGTTTGTCATGTTCGTTGCTGTTTCCGTGATATCAGGTGGAGTCACATTCTCCTCACTAGCATTGCTGTCGGACATTTTTAATCAAAATAAAACTCATTATTAAGAAAAACACATTAAATTAGTTCGGTACTAATGTAAAGTAAATTATGGCGCTAAAATCCAGTCCATAATGAAATGGCGCGCATATGGTCTAACACGTGCCGACTTATTTAAATGGCGAAAACTTTCGTTGTGCGGAGCCAACGCGGTGCTTTAATGGGAAAAATATATATTATAACTCTGTTTAGTTCATAAAACAGTGTTATAATTATTATTTTCTTATAAGATATGTGCTGTTCGTAATTTATATTACTATGCCACCATTTTTTAGTTCATAATCCAGATTTTACGATATGTGAAATGTGAGATAAACACTGTTCTGTAGCTACGTCAGTCCTTTACAATTACAGCGCCTGTAAAATTAAATGTAAAATCTGAGTGTACGTACTGGTTTAATTAAGGTAAGTATCTGTAAAATAATAACAAACATAATATTGTCTCACTCACAGTATTATGTCGTTGCTTAAAATTAGTCGTTATCTTCCTTGGAAAAGCGCCAGGTGCAAATTGACCCAGATGTGATTTCTGATGGGCATCGAAAGTGTCCTAATTGGTGTTAATCGAGCATGTTTCAGTAGTAACCCCTGTTAAAATGACGGCTGTCATACGTAGAATTGAGGTGTATGTTTGTAACTTTTTGAATAGACTTCTGTATCAGTAATACGAGTATAAATAAATCTGTTGCGTTGCGGCCATAATTACCATTACATACGTTTGCTTGCTCGCCATTATTTTTGTGGTGGTTTCCTAGTCTAGTTTGTCTGTTACCTCAACTGATGTTAATTATTATGAGAATAATTTACTTTTGTTTTGAAAATTGCCAGGTTACATACAACCTATCGACTTGAGTTATTTTACATAGTAAACGCGAAAACTGCGAGCATACCCGCAGGGCGAAGTAGCAACTCTTAGTCTTTGCTTCTTTATTGAAAAGACAATCCAATATTCTCCCTATTGCAGTACAGCCCAACCCAAAGATATCACTACTGCAAATATCCAGTTCTCTAAAAACGGCGCGTGGCGGGCGTGTCAATTGATTATCGTCCAAATGTATATGGCTCACGCAGGGCTTAGGCACCCTCACTAGAAATTACTGTTAATTTAATAAATTATTGCTAACTGATGCTTCATGTCGCCGCCTTGTCGAGGTCAGAAGGGGTCAGAAAAGTGGGAAGGCACCAGAGTTTTGGAATCTGTTTCCTTGACGTTTTGACTGGCTTAATATTGTTGGTTTAGTTTACTCGTGCTTAGTCTGCAATGAGTGTTAAATTACTAATCTCTTCAAATTCGGACGAAACAATAATAATTATACGAAGTGCTTCATAGCTATGTCCTATTATAATTTACTAGCTGCGTCCTGCAGCTTTACCAGCGTGCAAACTTCACCACCCCCATTCTCCGCCTTAGGATGTTTTTTTAAAAAAAAAACTCTTTATTGCCACCCCTAAGGTCAATGAATATTTGCTCCAAATTTCAAATCTCTAAGTCCAGTGGTTTAGGCTGTACGTTGTCAGCCAGTCAGTTAGTCAAAAAGCATAACACGGTACTGTTTTATAGGTATTATGATAGAACGTCACTTACATTAAGTTCGTCTTATCTTCAATCAGACAATTTTTTTTATGTCAGTATTAAGTACTTTTGTAGAGTCAGCTGGTCTGATACTATGAAGACCATTCATTTTTCTTTATCAGTACAGTAGCTTAAAGTAGCTGCGGCCCGCAGCTTTGCACGCATGATCAATTTTCCGGAATAAAAAGTATCCCATGTTGGTTTATAGTATATAGCATTTACAGACAACATTTGATTGAAATTCGGTCCAGCCGCTATCGCGTGAAAGCGCCCCAAACAAAGAAAGTAACAAACGAAAAGACACCATTTAACTTTTATATATTGATGGGATTAGTGGGGATTGTGATATTCAGTCAGATGTGGCAACAGCATACGCGCAACTTTCTCTACTTTTCACGTCAGTTATAAAATTAACTTTAATAACTGTGGAGCAAATGCTGTGTCGCGAACGCATCTAAGTACATATGGTCTATGAAACCGTTACGTTACCTTTCTCATGTCACAGAATAAATAATAGTACTCCATGTGTTGCACCCTACCTACACCCTTAATCGTAGAATACAAGCTCTGACCTCGTTCTAATGTTCACTAGCAGCTATTAAATGGTCTAGTAATTATTATCATAGTTCGTGGTCAAATTTTTTTCCGTCTGACTGTCACGCACGCCACGGACTTGTGACTCCTAAAGTAGTGATAGAGATTTGAAATTTTCATATAATATGTATAGATAGAACTCTTATGGTATGTAAATCTCCCAAAAAATATAGAATTATAATAAAATAAAAACATTTCATGGAAAAGGAGTTTAACCAACTATTTTATTTTCGCTTTTTCTATACTTTTGTGTTTGTTTTTGTGGGTATAGTATACTTACCTAAATTAAAATAATTAAAAAAATATAATATCACAACCTCAAACTTAAGATAAACGTCTATATTTATAAAAATAATAACCTATTGTAAAAAATGAGTATCTATAAAAAATATAAAAAAACACCTTCCGGTAAAAGGATTAATAAGCAGAAATCGTGTCGTGTAATTTAGAAAGCAATAGTAAATAATCGCACTAGTTACTTTACTGTGTCGAAACAAATCATTCTACAGCTAGAGTATAAAACTAAGTTGTCTAAGGTCTTGTCTGGCAAGAACGGAAATACGTAAATATGTACCTTTTATGTGTAGATTGTGTGCGTAGAGTGTAGTGTTGCGCTGTTGCGCTTTTTTATACATTATTAATATTTATATAAAAGCGCCACACTACATTACTTTTACTACATTAATTTAAAAAAATAATGAGAATAATGACTCGATATAAAACGTCGTAAAGTCCGCAAATCTCGCGTTTAGCTGAGTGTACCTGTTTTAATTGCAATTTTTTTTATTATTGAGATACACTATATATTTTTTTAAAAGAAATAATATAATATGTATTCTCTACATCCTTTTCTACCTTTGGAGGCCACATAATAAAGTCATCAGTAAGTGTTCTTAGGTAGTTTACTATCCATTTTCCCAGAGAGTAGACGAGAATTCAACGTACTGATATTGCTAAGTAATAGCGTAATAAAATAGTATTGTCCAAAACGCTTAATTCTATCCAATCCAAGATGAGAAATTACCGATTAAGTCTAGTTTTATGCAGCTAACTGGTTCTAGTGATTTGGTAGACTTGGTAGTGAATTGACTTTCGATGTATGTCTAAATTCAGAAACTGCATCCATTAACCCGAAGTTTGCTGCCGAATTATCTCGATTTCCTAAAGTGCACAAAATTATAACTGTGACCTAATAAATCTCACATCACATGTTGCACGGGCAATCCATATAAAAAATAATATATTTTTAGAAAAAATAACTTACTAGGTATATTTGACCGTAACAAAGACCGGTTTTTTTAAAACGTAAATAGAAGCGTGTCACATCACTAAAATGACGCGGCCTCTCGTTGCACCGACCGTAGCCGGCCGCGGCCTCCGTGAACCGACTCGAACCGGATTCGAGCCAATCGCGGCGCTCGCCTCTCTAGCGACAAAATATAGGAACCAATCAGCGCTCAGTCGATCGCGCTTCGTTGCTGGCCGCGTACTCGTTTTAGCTTATTGTTTATTTTCTGCTGATTAATCTTTAATTTCTTGTTCGCTAAGTTCGCTAACCGATATAATCCTATTTTATTTTGTGACTTTGTACAATCGTAACTAACTTCATCCGTGCCGTTCGCCGATCGATATTCCTGCGCCGTGGCCGTTGAAAATAATGTTGGACAAGTGACTGCTCATAGAGTTTCAATTTTGTGTTGTGTTCTCGTGTGGTCATCACAAATGGTTGTTGTGGCGGGTCTTGGCGAAGCTATGGTGGTATCGCGCGGGCGTTCCTTCCGCCTTGGCTCTGGTGCATTCATATTCTTCAACCTGACGCGACAGGATTACAGCTGACCAGACGACAATAATGCTCGTCTTCGAGCAGAGACTTAGTGCTCGTCATGCGGGCCGTGGCATCGTCCTGCAAGCGCGATTAGTGCACGGGTTGGAAGCCCGCGGCTGGCGCATGAAGTTTTCTCTCTTAAGGGCTGAAGTTGAAATCGACGCGGATCAAGAGACATACGTCGAGTTGGCGCGAAGATTCAAGGCTGCGAATGTTCACGTTCGTCGACGGACTAGATTAGCGTAAATATCCAGATTTTTCTGCTTATAGCTCGATGGAAGTTGATTAATTTATGTATCGATGTTGCGTGTTCATGGTGTGTTCGTAGGTATGCCATGCCATCTTTACATTACAATGTAGATAGATAAATAACTCTATATTGCACAAGAAGGAACAGATAATACAATAAACAATTCTTAACTTGAACAATCGGCGGCCTTAACGCTAAGGAGCGATCTCTTTAGGCAAGTGTAAACAGTAATGTACCTAAGTGACAAAAGTTAAAAACGTAGGTTTTTATAAATATGTATAGCTGTTCAAATGTTCAAACTTAAAAAAGATTCAGTCAAGAAAGACCAAAGCCATATATAGAAAATTACTGAATTAGGTATAGGTGCCTTCGTGGTTCACATTTTTACCATAGCATAGCAACAGTTTCATAAGTACCTAGGTACTTACCATGCAAATTTGAATGTTCAAAATCACTGTAAACATACTCCAAAATAAAACAGCCTTGAGCAGTAATAAAATCCGCTCATCATTATGTTAGACATGTTATTGTTCTCCTCAATCAGCTGTTCAGATGTCATTGAACAAGATTGCTTATTACAAACTAGCTTTCCCGCCCGCCCGCGTGGTCTACAGTTATCGCGAAAAAAAGCATCTATGTTCTTCTAGGATATTAAAAACCAATGCAAAAGTAGGTATAGCACCAATGCGCTTGATGTTTTTTGACAGTCTTGTTAGTACATTTCCATGAAAACCGTTCCTTACAGCGAGTAATCAACATTTTCCAGTTTTCCCATGGAAACTTACAATTTTCCGGGATAAAAAGTCATATATTTTATTCCAGGGTATAGCTACCTCCATTCCAAATTTCATCAAAATATCGCGTGAAAGCTCCCCAAACAAACAAACAATGTTTCACTTTTATATATTGATATGGATTTAAAAATAATTGTATGTAATAGAGAAGAATCCATACTCCATACTAATACCTCTACTATTTGATCAATACGGAAGTTGTGATTTTGTTACCATGTGCTATTTGTTTTACAAAGGCACTTTTATTCTGACTATATAATACTGTATTCCATATACATGTACAGCTACAGTGTCGCATATTGTTGTCTATACTTCTATAGCATTATAGCTGGACCCTGCGGTTTCAATGAGTGGTTGATGATGAAAAATATATGCCCTATGTGTTATTCCAGGACCTAAAGTATCCAATACCTACCAAATGTCATCAAAATCTGTTGATTTGTTTCATTGTGAAGAATTAATAAACATGTGCATGTTGCACACAAACTTTTACAAACTTTCACATTTATATCCAGTACACATTTATCATGCTTTATCTTTGCAAGTTATAGAAAATTTTAGAAAAAGGAAGATGTAGCGTAGTTAATGAATGAAACAAAATTAAGTTAAAAAATAAAACTTGATCATATAATATTTAGCTGTGTTGTTTCTTTTTGTATGGACAATGGGCCCTACAGACTCTCATCTTAAAGCTGACAGAGAAATCACATTAATTCTTGTGGTAAATAAGTGACTAGAAAAGAAAACTAAGAGTGTAAAGAAAACAATATTTATTATTACAGAAAGGATATACATATATATATATATATATATATACACTTTAAAAATAATGCTTTCTTACAAGGGGAGTTCAATGTATTCTCGGTATAGGCATGAAAGAATAAGCAGAAAATTCTAAATAAAATTTATTATTCAATGTAGTCCCCTAGGATCTGAACACACTTATTTGTCCTGGAAAATAACTTTTCAATTACCTCCAAAAAATATTTTTGAAAAATGATCGTTAATTGCTGCCTTTAACTCTTCATCGTCGGAAAAATGCTTGCCTAGAAGTTCTTTTTTGAGATTTGGGAACAGAAAGTAATCACTAGGGGCTAGGTCCGGGCTGTAGGGTAGATGATTGATTTCTTCAAATCCGCAATCCCACATAGCAGCATTGGCAATGCGCGCCTTGAGAACAGGCGCGTTGTTGTGCAGAAGCAATACACCTGGTTTCAATTTTCCCTGTCTTTTTTCTTTTATTGCCTCCTTTAAATTGCGCAGGGTGTTAGCGTAAGTTGCGCCAGTAATACTCTCACCTTTTTTTGTGTACTCAATTAATAAGATTCCCTTGGAATCCCAAAACACTGTGGCCATGAGCTTTCCGGCGGATGGGCAGACTTTGAACTTCTTCGGTGGGGCTGTTCCTTTTTTATGCCACTGCATAGACTCCTGCTTGCTCTCAGGATCATAGTGATGAACCCACGTTTCATAACCAGTAACAATCCGATCATAAATACTTTGCAGATTTTCACCACAGAGCTCCAAAAACTCCTTGCAACAATCAACTCGCGCTTGTTTCTGAAGCGCTGTGAGCATTCGCGGCACCCATCTTGCACTGACCTTTGACAAATTCAGATGGTCATGAAGGATAGTGTGAATGGTACCCACGGATAGCTTGGTTCTTTCTGCTAATATTTTCACTCTCACACGGGCATCTTCGAGTACAAGTTTCTAAACAATTTTTACGTTTTCATCAGTAGCGGCACTAACCGGCCCACCGGCACGAGGGTCGTCTTCAATACTCTCTCTACCCCGTTTAAATTCACTTAACCACTTCTGAATTGTAGATAATGAAGGGGCAGAATCTTGGTAAACAGCCATCATTTCTTCGTGAATTACTTTTTGAGTCTTTCCTTGTTTTGTGAGGAATTTTATCACAGCGCGATGCTCGATTTTTTTCAACATTGTCGTATCAGTCATCGTAGTTGCCTTTCCGAAATGATATTTTGAATACTAATGGCGACAATCAAATAAAATTTTGTATTTATACCCTCAATGAGTGTCATAAACTAATGAAATAATTTAATTACTCTCATCATTAGTATGTTACCCCAATACCGAGAATACATTGAACGCCCCTCGTAGAAAGACATTTCCTGATTAGATTAATCAAAATCTGATTGTAATTCTTCCTGTTTACATTTTAATGGACTAAATTCTGCCTGTGGCTTTGCTATTTTAATAAAAATGATTTAGCTATTTTAACTTTAACGCCTGCTTATGGAGAACATAAGTAGTAATTTTCTATAAGAAAAATATGGACTATGGATGGGACTCTTACCCATATCATCCATGCCTCTGTGCAGCACATGGCATTTTGGCCACCGTCACAGAATAAATAATAGTACAAGTACAGAAGGCTAACTGAGTAAAGTCATTTAAATAAATAGCGACTCTCGCTACAACGCTATAAAGTGCAATTTAACTCGCACGGCGCTGCGAGCTTTCAATTACCCACCGCGTGCAGGCTAGCCGAATGCTATGCAGTACTTTCTAGCATTCTTCTTGGTACTCATAATTAAAACACGAATAAAGTTTGTCAATAACTTTACGTAAGTAGGTGCTCTATCGCTAAGTACAAGGCGCGCGACTCATCGAGCGCACGCTTGACACTCGACTGAACGGACCCGAATATTGGGTCCTCGAATTTATTTGTACTTGTTGCGTAGTGCGACCGCCCTGTCACCGTGACCACTATACCATTATACAAATTTTCGAATATTGTCTTATGCCGCGTTGACATGATCAGAGTACGCTCGGATCGAGCCCACACGGATGCTTCTCATATTGTGGCAACCGGTATTCCGAGCGCACTTTGACGACGCCGTCCGATCTGAGTAGACTCGGCCACATTCTACTTTTCCGAGCTTGCTCGTACGAGTAGCAAAACAAAATGGCGGCTACTAATATTTCGTCAAACATCTTACAAAATGAATACTACAGAAAGTGAATGTGACACTAGGTCAGTACGAGTACGCTTAGATACATGTAAACAACTATCCATGTACACTCCTATGAAGCCTACTCGTACGACTCTACTCGGACCGAGCTTACGTTGATCATTTCAACGCGGCTTTACTATAATGTGGGTTTGAGTCCCTTCCGAGTTTTTATTTTTATAAATATCAATAACTTTTTATTATTCTGTTCAGCGCACAGTGTGATTGACATTTTCCTTGGTAGAAGAAAGGAATACTAGGTACCACCGGGCTTGCTAGATTGACAAAACATTGATTGATTGTTTTTTTTTTCAATATTTTTAATTTCAAACCCATTAATAGATGAAACCTGCAGGTGTATAGTTTAAATGATATTATAATACAAGCTATGCCTGTGGATTTCTAAGCCGAACCGAATAACGAACATTGTGCGGTTCAGCGATTACCGAACCGAATGTTCGGCCGAACTATTCGGTTCCATTTAGGAGCGCTTGGCCGCACTAAACACGTTTGTACAGTGCAGGACAGCGAGGCGCCCGGCTGGCTATTCATTTTGAAAACCGATATCTTTTTAAGATGGGCATTATCACTCGCGCTGCGCTGTCTTACATTTTCGCCAAAAATAATTGTTTTTCGTATGATTAGAGAACCAATCAATGGTTCAAAACTAAGCCCAAACTTCGTAACCTGGGATCAGAGTAGGGTCCTGCTACCTTATCAAAAACAAAACACTGCTGGGATGGAGCTATAAAACACAATGTTGCTTAACTAATTATAATTTGATTGATATATATTTTCTGTTAACTGAGATTGAATGAATACATACTCATTTACTATTAGCGATTGCGATGCGGTTTTCACTGTAGGATAGCATAGAGTTTGACTTAAAAACTGGTGTACCTGGTATCTCAATCCGATGAGTAGAAGCCAAGCAATTGATAAAATCTTTATGTCAGTTGAAGGAATTTTTATCAAATGTTGGTAAATTGGTGTTTTAGGTCTTGGAATAGTACTTTTGACCTAGAGAAATGACCACGCGTGCGAAACCGCGGGTGCAGCTAGTATTAATTAATTAGTTAATATTTGATACCAGCTGATGCCCGCGGCTTCGCACGCATGATCGTTTCTCTAGGTTAAAGTAATGTGCTATTCCAGAACCTAAAATACCAATCTAAACCACTTAAGATCAAAATTCCTTCAGCCATCAAAAAGATTTTTATTGGTTGCTCAGCTTTTTCTCATCAGATTGAAAAAAATAAAAAGAAAAAGATGGAAAAAGAAAAGAAGTACACCAGATTTTAAGTCAAACACAGTGAAACAGCAGCAAACATATTGTTTTGTAATCTCGCTAGGCAGTAACAGATTGAAAATAATTATTAATTAAAAGCCTATTCTGTTAAACTAGGTAGGTAATTGAATAGGTAAAATATCTTTAAACATTATATTTATCATGTATAAGTACTTAATTGCCTACCTAATTAAGCAGATAAAATAATTAAATTCTCTGTCTTGGTTAAAAAGTCGTTAACAGTAATGTTACCTACAAAACTTTGAAGCCTAATAACAATTATTCCTTGCCTCCCCAATAAAAAATTCTTAGACTAACAATCTCAGGAAATGATGTTGAATTACTAGCGTTTTTTTTTCTAAGGACGCTTGATATTTACTTACATAAAGATATGTCCCATACTACATATCTTTCGCTTTTATAGTTCGCCATTGTTCGTTACGGTTTTCGAACTTTACTTGTGCTAGGAGACGCTTCTTACCAAATTTCATGATTCTAGGTCAACGGGAAGTACGCTAGAGGTTTTCATTCCCTTGCGAGTGTCAAAATATATGGCAAAATATTTATAACTTTGATTTTTTTCACAGCTCCAAGGGATTGCAGACCTGAGTATTTGATATTAATTTCAACTTGTTATCGATACGCATTCCTGAAAAAAATTACTCTTGACTGACAGATGGACAGATCCTACAGCCCTGCGTTCGTGATGATGAGCTGGCGTTGTGGGCAGTTTTGAAATGTATAATTTTTAACAAGCCGTTCTCTTTGAACATTTTTGCAACTTTTGACACAACCGGTACTTCCAAACCGAATGAAGAACGACCCTATGCTTGACGGAATAAAGTCTATTTTCCTATATCAACATGTCATCTAAACATGCAAAACGAACGATGATCGAAAACGTTCAGAACGCTATTTTCGCCCACAAATGTCCAAAGCGAACGCCAAATGTGATCATATTTAGCGTTTTTAACAGTTATTTTCGTCATTTGCTACAAAACGAACGGCCCCTAAGAGTTCTTTTTCTTTTGAGTTACGGAACCCTAACAATGTTATATTCTTGTTCAGTAGCTTCTTTGAAATCACCTGCACCACTATTTTCAATTATCTCCATTGAATTTTTACCCTCCTACGGCGAAGCAAGGGAAGGGTTTAACAGTCTATGTATGTATGTATGTATGTATGTATATATGTGGGTTTGTGGATGTTCCACCATAGACGCCGATTTTGACAAGCTAGGTGTCGATCTTCAGGTATAGAGTGTCATAGGCTTTTTTTACCTGACCGTACTCAGGTTTTAGTTTTTGAATTAATTTCTTGTTGTTACTTACTGCTATAATAAGTTGTACTATTATTTATTCTGTGTAATAGGTAGGTGCTTTATTTTAAGTAAAGATACAAATATAATATTACACAATTAGTTAATGCAATCCTATATTTGAAATGAGTTTCCACACCCCCACTTTAAGAAATACCAGTCAACATCAAGAATCATACCTACTGGTATCATTTTAAGTGAATGATTGTGTTGTGCATTAAAGTAGGCGGCGCGGGCGGCGTCGGGACCTCGCGTGCAGTGCTCAATTGGAATGCTTAATAGGATCTTTCTGGAATTGATTCTTAACATTCTACAACAGTAGAATATTGAGAAAATTCCATTTACTCTGCGTCGATTGAACAATTTGTATGAACAAACTAGCTGCTCCCCACGTATTTGCCCGGTGGTATAAGGGGGTGACCCTTAGGGATGGAATTTAAAAAAAAAACCTCCTTAGTGCATTCCTAGGGTACTCAAGGAATGTTTCCTCCAAATTTCAAGAGATTTGAAGCTCCACACACCGGTTTATTCCGTGCGATGTATGTAAGTATGTCAGTATGTCGCCACGGTACTGTTATACTATATAAAATCGAGATGTTTTTTTTGGATGAATTCATTCTTCAAAAAGCAGCCCTAAAGGAATTGTAATTGGCAGAGCCCCGACACTGACTCAAAATGAGATTGACTTCATCATAACGGACAATAAGCACATATTCAGGGATGTCTCAGTGATCAATACCAGTAGTGATCACCGACTTGTCCGAGGCTCCTTGAATATCGACCACAAGTTTGAAAGATGCCGTCTGGTGAAGTTTACGCTCCGACTCAACCTGCTCCGAGCCGCTGTTGGATCAGAACAGTTCCAACTCAAGTTGTAAAATTGATTCGCTGCCTTGGAAACCACAAATGATATGGATGAGGAACTCGAAAAATCTGTGGGAATCCTTATGGTAGAAGGCACTCAATTTTGTCACCTGCAGCCTACAGGCATGAAGTCTAAAATATCTGATGAGGCTTACGGACAAACGATGGAAACAATAGCAAGCCACACCGTCGAAAAATAGAGACTTCAATTAAAAAAATGGTACTTGGCCTCAAATACTCGCCGGATAGAAAAGGCAATTGAGCAAAATCGGGGGTCTAAAGTCTTCGCCCTGCTCAAAACCAATAATGACACAACCGTCGTCTCTAAAAGGATCTCCGGCTTAGATCGAAGACTAACCGACCAGGGTGACCGATTGTACGACTTGCATGCTTCTAGACCCAAACCCAGCACAGGATTCCTGCGCAATACTGACCCGCCACTACACTGACGAGCTGCCCGACGTTAGGTTAGGTTTTAGGCTTAGGTTCCTATATCTTAAAACGAACCGTTTTCGCTTACTGTCCGTAGGCTTTTGACATGAACGCCATACAAAAAACGTCAAAAAGTAACTAGACGTTCGAAAAACAACTCGTTTCTTTTTTATAGTAATAGGGGGTTAGGCGAGATTGAGTTGGCGCTCAAGCAAGTTAAGAATAGAGAGGTCGGAATAACTTCGAAGCTCTTGAAAGCAGGGGTAAAGCCCGTACTACGAGAGCTTCAGGGTTATTTAGCACCCTTATTAACAGTGGGAGAACTCCAGAGGCGTGGAGCAGGGGTTTGGTAGACTATTCTTTAAAAAGGGGGATACAATCCTTTTGAAGAACTACCGACCTATTTCACTCTTGAGCCACGTTTATAAGTTGTTTTCGAGGGTCATCTCAAATCGTCTCGCAAGAAGACTTGACGAATTCTAGCCTCCTGAACAGGCCGGGATTCGCGGAGGATTTAGCACCATAGACCACATGCACACGGTGAGACAGGCTATACAGAATTCTGAGGAGTATAACTAGCCCCTGTGTCTTGCTTGTGGACTATGAGAAGGCCTTTGACTCCGTTGAAACCTGGGCGGTTCTTGAGTCATAGCAGCGTTGTCAAGTGGACTGGCGATACATCGAAGTGCTGAGGTTTCTGTATGACGCCGCGACTATGAGTGTCCAAGTACAAAACCAGCAGTCTAAATGCAGTTTGTTTGCTGCATCTCTGGAGTTGCGAATGAAGACCATGACAACTCAAATATGTTAGCCCTGTGAAGTCTGGTACTATTCATATTTGTTAAGAATACAAAGAAAGAAAGCAAAAGCTAAATGCTAATTATAAACGCAATAACCTCGGGTTTCTGAAACGTTTGTTAACTTTGACAACAGATTAATTCTAATGCTGCCCTTGTCTGCCACTAAATAAATGACAAAGACACCAATAGACTTACCTTACTTAGTAAGGGGTACTTATAAAAAGTTATGCAATTGTACTGCGCAATATTACTAATCATTGCATAACCATTGCATAACTTTTTATAAGTAAGGGGGTTAATCTGTTGTCAAAGTTAAGAAACGTTTCAGAAACCAGATGTAAAAGTCGTGCATATTATTTAGGTACTTGGCACACATTGCGCAGAATTCTAAATAGCACAGTCAAGTCATCAAACATTACCTAAGTGCAGTTTGCACCCAATCTATCTATCTATACTTATAATAATGCAATAGGAATGAAATAGTCTGCATAAAGATAATTTAAAAAAATAAAGTGTACTTAGGGTACTTAAAATAAGCTACACTGCACGTTTTTTTTAATTTTTTATATTGTGTCTGTCGGTTTGTCTGTATATTTGTTTGCGCATCACGTAAAAACTACGTGACCGATTGCGATGCGGTTTTTACAGTTGGATAGCTTAGGTTTAGACTTACAAACTGGGGTAATTTTTTCCTCAATCTGATGAGTAGAAACCGTGCAAACCATAATAAACTTATTGACGGTTGAACGAATTTTGAAGAAATGTATTAGGTATATTGTACTTTTAAATGAAATGACCACGCGGGCACAGCTAGTCCTATTATAAAATATTTAGTATAAAAATTTAAACAAAATTGAAAGCCACACCTTGTACTATTATTTATTCTGTGGCCACACTAACAATTGTACAACAAGTGCATAAAACAAGGCATTTTATCTGAGACATTTATCCGCCCGAGCCGAAGGCGGATGTTGAAGTCGAGGATAAAATGCCTTGTTTTATAAACGAGTTATACTTACACTCTGCTTTTCACTTCGATTGCGAGGAAATTAAAGTGATACCTATCTTATTTAAAGAAAGGAAAGACAAGGAATTCTTTCGTTCCACTTTTTTTATTTTCTTCATGAGACATTAGACTCTGGTCGGACTCGGAGACCATAGAGAATTGAGAAGTAAACCACTTTTACGCACTAGAGCGTAAAATGCATTTTTATGTTAAACAAGAACTTTACGAGCATGAGGAGTGAGAAGGGAAAACAGTAAACCCGTTTTTTTGTTGTTGAAACTATCGGCTCTTGCATGTATTCAGTTCAGCCTAAACAAGATGGAGTCTAAGCGCCAATCATATAAGTAATTATTGGTATTTTCCTAGGGAACAGAAACATGCAGAAGTCCTACCACAACTAAAATTAAATTGAGTAGTTCCTCAATCCGTCCGTCCGAATGGGGAATAAAGGCTGATTCACGGTATACCACGCACGGGTCACGGCTAAACATCTATAGTATGCTTTTGTACGAATTAATTCATACTAGACCGGACCGGTCCCGTTACTGGCCGTGCCCCGTTGCTGAAATGTTGCGGTGGGTATTGCTTAGGATGAACACAATACATCGAGCCGGGACCGGATGGAAAGGTCACGGTCCGGCCCTGGCACGGTGTAACGTGAATCCGTCCTTAACCTGCCGGTTAAGCGAACGTTCGGACGCTCTGCATCTTTTTAGTTGATAATAAAACAATATTTTTTCATAAAGTATCTCTCATTTATTTTATTACTAGCTTTACCCGCGGCTTCGCACGCGTGGCCATTTCTCTAGGTTAAAAGTACTCTATGTATAAAAAACCAAAACCTAAAATACCAATATACCAACATTAGATCAAAGTTCCTTCAGCCGTCAAAAAGTTTTTATCGATTTATCGGCTTCTACTCATCGGATTGAAATACCAAGTACACCAGTTTTTAAGTCAACCCCTAAGCTATCGAACAGTGAAAACCGCATCGCAATCGGTTCAGTACTTTTTACGTGATTCGCGAACAAACATACAGACAAACAAACAGACAGACACGAGTTTAAAAAAGTTATATTCTTTTTCAGTATCTTATTTTAAGTAACAGTTATTTTTAAGTATCTTGTTACAGACTTTTTCGTTCTTATTGCTTTATTATAAGTATAGATAAGATCTACCAACTAATATAGCTATGGTGGCCGAGCGGTTTACATAGAGTGCGTGTTAAGAGCCAACGATATTGAATTCGGTCCTCGGCTCCGCACCAATGATTTTTCGAACTTATGTGAGGATTTTCATTGCTCCGTTACTAGAGAGCACGTTGAGCTGTCGATCCCGGCTGTTATTCACAAAAGCCCTCGGGCGACCTGACAAACTGACACCAGAGGCCAACGCTACCTCGTCCTGGTCGCCCGCCATAAACTCCGCTGCCCACTGTACGGTGAACTCCATAGCTGTGTCATGGACAATAATAATTGAACACAGCCTAATGCCCGGTTCCTATAATCAGCGATCCGCCAATCGTCCCAGCAACAATTCGTAATCAACCTACTCATAACGAGGCGTCACATTGCATTTCTCAAGTTTATTAGGCCGAGTACCTGCGACGGGTTTCCGTAGTTTGACCGAATTACGGACGGTAACTTAGTCAGCTCACTGATGTTTATTTTTTATAGCAACACTATAATCTATCGTCTGCATGCATTACGCTAACGGATTAACGGAACGTATCTGGTAAGGGGTTACGCATGGGTTCCCATGCGTTAGTAACAAACGTTCGTTAGCAACAGTTTCAGCTTACTTCGGGTAAAAAATGTTCCTAATTTTGTTACTAAAACGAATCGTTTCTTAGGAACCGGGCGTAGAAGTAACAAGAACATCAGACGCTAGACTAGATCGAGACACGGCCGCCTGTTTTTTTCCGTCTATTCTCGTTGTCCCCCACTTTTTGTCCACCACTGGGGGACAATGGGAAAAAAATAGCGTAAATAATAATGTCCGCGCTATAAAGGCCGTAAGGCCGAGACCGAAGGTCCAGCTTGGCCATCAAGGGCTGTAATGCTGACCGCGCTGTGATGGTCTCGAGCTTAGATTAGCCGCGCTCTGGGCCATCACCATCGCTGCCAGCAACGCAGTCATTACAGACCGCGGCAGTAATGTTTTAAAATTCTAAATAGACCAAATCAATAAATTAGGTCAACCATAGTTTGAGTTTAAATAGGAAATTTCCCTTCCATGTGCCGACTCAGATTGAATAACGCATATAGGAAATGGAAATATCTTTCCGATTCTACCGGTGCTTCGCAAATAAGTTCGAGAAGAGAGCACCAAGAAAACTACGCAGATATCATTTTTTGACAATACTTGTTTATTGTTAAATGTCTGTTTACAGAAATTTTAATAATAATATTAATTTACTTGTGAAATTTATAACCAGATTGAAGAAATTTATAACCAGATTAAATACTATCTCTAATACGTATCTCGGCTTGGCCCCGGCCGGTCTAGCGTAAGTCATCCTTTATGTCCGGACCGGATTATCGATTGTACTGCAGTTACTGGCAAAGTATTGTCTACACATACTTTTGCATGGAGCCCTAGCGCCTGATTAGCTTGTCTTCAATGTATTCAAAAAGTTTGTTTGTTTGTTACAGTGTCACCCCCAAGGCAGTATCAAGTCCGATGGTGGTCAGCAAACCACAACCCGGTGAGTACAACACCCCTAGGTACCCCTAATAACTTACCCCTATTCACCATCTGCAGACGTCAAATACTAATCAAAAACTAATCATCAAATACCATCAACCAGCCTAATAGCAACAGCATACGCAATGCAATCAAAATTACATTAAGTTGAGATTGGTTTTGTAGCTGAAGATATTTTATGAGAAAAACTTATTTTAAAATTCCTTATTAAGTAAACATTATCTTTTTGCAGCTATTCTCGCATCGTCGCCTAATCAAATGAAGCCGCTGTATTGCCAAGAGTGAGTATTTTAATCAATATCTAATATTATCAATACACATTATATTTAGACAACGCCAGTCGCGTCTGTCTGCACGTTCGAAATCAACCAGGCAGCACGCCAGCTTGTCTTAAAATAATGATCTCGTAACGGAAATCAAACCCTCAACATGACTGACCCGTACTGCCCGACCCAACCACTTACCAAAGAAGTTGCCAATAAGAACAAATTGTGTCTCTATTATACCTTTTATTACGGTTACTTTTATAAGATGACAATGACTTTTCTAAGGTAAGCGAACACGTTAAGCCACGTCAGAGGCCCTCGGGGTCTGACAAACTCTGACACCAGAGGCCAGCACTACCTCATTAATGTTCCTTATCACTTAATGTTAAGCTACATCTACATGATAATATATTACAATATTGATAAAAAAAACATATGTTTGTGTTGATAAATAAACGAACAGACGACCTTGCAAAGCTAATAATAGATATTTGGCACCATTCAAAACAATTACTTTTTTGTTCTTTATGTAAATTGAATAGTATAGAGTATAGTAAAATTGTGTAATAAAATTATGTAGAAAACAGAAAATGACTCGACGACTCGTTATACAACTAGCTGTGCCCGCGGCTTTGCTCGCGTGGTCATTAATCTGGGTTTACCTATAAAGTAGAATAATATATTTACATTTCATCAAAATTCGTTCAGTTCAGTTTTTTATTGATTTCTCAGGCTCTTTCTATTAGATAAAAAAACAAAGTACACTATATTTTAAGTCAAACCCTAAGCTATCTAACATTGAAAACCGCATTTTAAACTGTCCAGTTTTTTTTTACGTGATGTTACATTTACATACACCATTTTATATATGTTATATGTAAGTCTTGTTCAGTAGCGTATATCAAGTATCCTAGAACTGTTTTTTAAATTATCTTTTAGTACCAGCTTTTTGTCTGCTTTATTATAAGTATAGATAGATGATGAAGCGGCGAGATGGTTCTTAGCTTTGTTTGGTAGAAATCGTTGCAGTCATTCTCAATATATTCAGCTCTGCCCCCTTACTCTTCGAGAGTGGGAAAAAAGAGTGAAATTGAAAAGGGGTAGGAGAAGTGAGAATAGAGTGAGGGTAAGTGGAGGAAGGTAGGAAAGATATAAGGGAAGGGTAGGAAGAAAGGGGGAAGGGTGGGGGGAAGTGAGATAAAGGTTGGGGAGTGGGAGAAGGACGTATTTTTTTTTAAACCAATATGGCGGACATGTTGCCACACCGAAAGGTAACGATCACGTTGCAGTGCAGGTTAGGTTTTCTAGTTTCTTCTTGAATCGCACTGTTGGGATCGTGATTGCATCGGAATGGTGTTCGAGAGTAAGAAGCTAGATGATTTCTCTTTGTGAAGGGATCTCGGGGACTAGTGCAGATTGAAACTGTAGAGATTGTGCCCAAATGTTTACTTATGTAATTGTGCATATATTAAAATATTATTATGTTTACGCTAAGCAGGCGTTAACTGCTAAAATTATAAAAAATATACTCGTATTTGGGAGGCGTTATCTTTCAGGCACAAAGTTAATCAATGGGTGCATTCCGAGACACGCTATAATCGATATTATCGTGCTGACACGCGTACCGAGTCACCGTGAGCGCGACAATGATATCCCTTGTGACGTCACGGATTACGTCATTACATCCGCCATTTTGCGATTACACCGACCGTGCCCCAAACCGATATCACCGTGAGCGCTACTGTCAAAGTGTTGTTTGAATTCAGTTGTGTGTGATTTTCGTACATTTTCCAAATATTACTATAGACAATTGACCAATTTTCAGATAAACTACTTTCAGCACGAGTGAAAATTTGGAGGTTATGTTGTGATCTTGTAATCACGCTCACGAGTTCCGAATCAACTGCAGTCTGAGCGCGATATCTGAATCGGAACGCAAATTAGCACTGATCGCTCACATCCATTTTATCGTGTCTTGGAATGCACCCAAAATTAGCCGGTTGTTCAGGTCAAAATACTACCAATAGATGGCGTTACCGTCCCCATAAGCCGCGTTGATAAACTAAAGGAAAAAAATGGGTTAAGATGCAGTGGTCACGTAGCCGAATTGGTTGAGGCATGTGCGAGAAGCATGGATGTATACAGGTTCGAATCACGTCCGTGATCCAAATTTTTCCTTTAAAAAATGATCAGATATGATTCATATTGTAATGTTGAGTTTGTTGTTGCAGTGGTAACGAGATGAAAGTAAGCTCGCCGCCGTGCCACTCGCCCGGCGCCATCCTGCCTGACCTGCCGCAACCAGTCGACGATCCTGACAAGGTAGTTCTTGCAACACTTCAATCCATAGTTTCTATACGGTCTACTAATCACTAAGCGTTAAGGCCGTCCACGTGACGCTATCAATCACGATAACAGCCAAGTTATCGCGGTTTATTTATTCAGCAAAATACAATAACTACAATCCAAAAAAAGTGCCACAAAGTGAAATCCACAGATGAACCTGTGCGGAAAGGGAAATTAGCATTTGAGAAATTAAGAAATTGTACTGAATAAACAATTTCTAAAAGGTCGAGCTTGTAGTTTATTATTACCAGACTACGGCGAAGCAAGGGAAGGATAATGAGTTTAACAGTCTATGTATATATGTTTGTATGTGGATGTTCCACCACAGCGTCGCCCGTATTGGTCGGATTTTGACAAGCGAGGTATCAATCGATTCGTCTTCAGGGAGTGTCATAGGCTACCTATAATTTTTACCAGACTACGGCTAAGTAAAGGAAGGGTTATGTGTTCAAATCAAACTAAAACTTGGTCCGATTTTAACAAGCGAGGCTATCAATCTATTCGTTTTCATCGCAAGAGTTCGATAGGCTATTTTGTACCCGACCGTAGCTGGGTTTTAGTTTTTGAACTTATGTCTTGTTATTGGTATACAGTAGTAGTACAGTAATATCCCGCTTTACGCAAGGAATACGTTCCGCAAAAACTCGCGTTAAGTGAAATTCGCGCATATAAAGGTTTGTGTTTAAACACAGCCAAAAGTCAGTACAAAATGCAAATCAATACTTTAATTCTATAAACGCATTGTGCAGATTAAAATATGTAAGTAAGACAAACGAACGAAACAAAAGGGGGAATCCCCAAGGACAAAAAATCCTACTCTGAGGGGATTCCCCATACTTTTATCGGAGTAATCAGAGAAAGTGGGAATTCCCGCGACCAAAGACAAGTTAGGCTATTCAAATCCTACTTACATGTAAGCCTAACGGGGTCGCGTAAAGCGGGGTGTTAATGTATAGGTTTTTGTTTAACCACAATCACACAACCATCGAACCATTGGCGATGTGGTCGAACGAGATAACCGCTGAACCTATAAAGGGACACTTATGCCCGTTTACACGACATATCACCTAACTAGGGGACACTTAATCAAATAAAGGCTTAAATTTCGAACCTCTTACATTTACGGGTCCTTCTAACGTTGAAGTGGGTCCTAACCTAACTATTGGTCAAACAAACCTTCCCCTAACGGCCCCCTAAACATACTTAGAGGTCCGTTAATCTTGGGGGATGTTGGTGAAGACGGGAATTTAGGAATATGTTGAACACCCCAAAAGATCTATTTGTATGTATTAACCCGTTATTGTTATTAACCCGTGACATTGGTACGGCCCACAGAACTACGGTCTGTCCAAAGAGGCGACCGCCACCGAGACCCAGGCGTGGCTGACCCTGCACCGGTTCTCCCAGCATGCAGCCACGTTTGCCAACTTCTCGGGCGCTGATCTGCTCAGGTAATATTATTATTTAATCTGAACCATTTCCCTCTCCCGGACAAAGATCTCACAATTTTTTCATTGAGTTCTAGTTCTATATTATGTAGCAAAAACTAAAATTCCTAAAGGACGATTTGGATGCACCAAGTCGTCCTGTCATTATATAAATATTATAATCTATAATACTTTGAATAAAAATCAACTTTAAATGGATTTACTAAAAAGCTACTAAACCAGTTTTGAAGAAATTTGATTTGGGACAACAGTTTGAAATAAAAAAGAAATCGTCTAAATCATTTCTGAAATCTCAGAGATATGACTGGGCATATACAATTTGGTTCATAAATCCTAGAGATATGATTGAACATACACAAAAAAAAGACGAACTGAGAAACTACCTTTTAAAAGTCGTCTTTTTGTTTATTTCAGAAAGTTGCCATACACAAGTTGATCAATATTTTCTATGATCAATAGGTGTCAAATATACACGAGAGCAATGAATCCGGGTCACTTAAAGAAACCTATAAATCTCGGAAACTAAGAATACTAGCTTAATGAAATAAATTGTGTTTAATAGCCCTTAAATGAAAGTAATAAAATTTATGAGTCACAAACTTTTATTTACTATAAATTACATAAAGAAAAAAAATGCTGATCTCGCTTTAAAACAAAAATAGGAAACATGTCATTTTTGATCATTACGATTTTCTTGAATTTTAATACTTTGTATTGCCTCCTCGTGCTTCCATTGCTGCGTTTACGCAGTTTGGCAAGCTGTACACCAAGTTCCTTATACGATTTTGGAGAATATACTCCCATTCCTCTTGAGAGCAATTTTGAGCTCACGAAGCGTGATTGGGGGAGGCTTTCGTTTTTTTACGCATCTCCCTAGCTCGTCCCAAGGATGCTCGATCGGATTGATATCCGGGCTGCGTGCTGGCCACTCCGTACGAGTAATCTTCATCTCTTGAAGGTAGTCATTCACAATCCAACCTGTATGAGGTCGGGCATTGTCAGGCATAAAAATAGCATCCTCACCCAAATTGACCATAAACGGCCCAACGTGTTCATTATAGATTTCTTCCACATATCTTACGCTAGTTAAAGAGCCGTTTACTTTAAACACCAGTTCTGTGCGACACTCAGATGAAATTCCGGCCCACACAAGTACAGACCCACCACCGTAGGCTACTTTTTCTACGATGAATGCTTGCTTGAATCTTTCTCCTGGTCTTCTATACACTCTGTGTCTTCCATCGTGCTTGTAGAGCATAAACTTTGATTCGTCGGAGAACATAATTTAAGTGGTTCTGGGCATATCTTAGTCTTGAAAAACGATGCCCACGCTCCAGTTTAGGGCCATTTGCAGGTCTAAGTGGTTTCAAGTTAGCTTTAGCAAGTCGTCGTCTTACTGTCCATGCGCTTGGGTTACTTCCTCCGAGGCGTCGAAACTGATTTGTAAGTTCAGTTCCTGTGAGAAAACGATTACGAAGCATGGTGTTCACCAAGTATCGATCTTCTGTGGTACACCTGGTTCTGCCTGTTCCTGGTCTGCGTAAGTTAGAGCCAGTTTCTTCGTAACGTCGGAGAACTCTTTGTACTGTTGACAGCGACACACCGACAGTCCTGGCTGTAACGCGCTGACTCCGGCCGGTTTCGAGCATTGTGAGAATTCTGGTGCATTCTTCAGGTGTTAGCGACATGATTACAGCTTGAATAATAAATATCGAACACTATCAATAAGGGGGCAAGCGCCGAATAGACCGTTTATAGGTGCTTTTCTTTCTAATCTGTCATTTAAGTGGGTATGGACCCACTTAAATGACAGATTAGCAAGAAAAGCAAAATCAAATGCAGTAATTTCGTAGTTCCATCTTCGAAAGTCTACCTTTTTCAAATATGTTTTTTTATGACATAACTTTACATTAACTAACAAGTTTTAATAGTTTTTAATTGTCTATTAAACACAGTTTATTTCATTGAGCTAGCATTCTTAGTTTCTGAGATTTATAGGTTTCTTTAAGTGACCCGGATTCATTGGTCTCGTGTGTATTTTCAAATGATCAGTGAATTTGCTACTTTAATAATATAAGATACACAATCAGTAATGAGTAATATGTTGTTATCAGGCTTTCCCGAGACGACTTAATACAGATATGCGGACTGGCCGACGGCATTCGTCTCTACAACGCGCTGCACGCTAAGTGAGTCACTTGTATGTTTGTAAATATTGTTGGAACACTTGTAATGTAACGTTCCACGTGATGTCTTATAATTGTTCTAAAGGTAAACATTTGTATTATGGATGAACGTCTGTAATCAGAAAAAAGTCCGTTACTATTACATTTCAAGCAATAACGTTTAGCGAAAAAAAAGTAGAAGAAAATAAATATTTCCGCCGACGCCGCGCGATTCTTGAAGGTTAACATTTAGACAATGTTAACCTTCAAGAATCGCGCGGCGTCGTAACCACCATCCTTGGAAAATTTTGAATCCAACAAAATTGTATTGCAGACGTATCGAGCCACGCCTCACAGTGTACGTCTGTCCGACCGGCAGCAACATCTATAGCGCGCTGTATCTACACGCTTGTCGCGCCCAAGAGATGCTCAGCAAACTTAAAGCCATGCTCCAGGACTGTGCCAAGGTAAGTCTACATTGAGAGAGATGATATAAAAAAAAATGAGACCCGTGATTTTTACTTAAGTTGGCGCATTGCATTTTGCATAGTTTCATGATAAACAATCGCTTATACTTTGTTGCAGGTAAGACTTTCGAAAAATATGATGAAACATAAAAAAAAAACATAAAAATATTATAAAATATTTGAACTATTATGAATCCGAATAATATTATAATGTGATGGAAATATTCTTCAGTTACAAAATTTAATTTTGGGATTACGTTTGTAATGACAATTCATCCTCCACCGGCCTATTAACAATACAGACAACGATAGAGCTCTATCCTTATCTCTTGTTTTTGATATTACATGAATCAAATTATTTTGATTTACCGCCGGTTTCTGAAAGGCGTGTCACATGAAGTAAATAAAATAATAAATATATGTAATAACGGTTGATGAAGGATTTAAATATGATGATCATTAATCCTAGGTGTATTTTATAGCTCGGTAGATATTCAATAACCGTCATTAGTAACGTATTCCAGAGTTTAACAATAGGTATAAAATGTGTAATTAACTAATTGCAAGATAACAATCCTTTGACATGCGAAAAAGCTTTCTGGAAACCCAAAATTGCTTCAATTGACGTTTAATTGTAGATTTGACATTTGCGTTAACAGGCTGTCACATTATATTTTCAGCAACTAATTAACGTAATTAATAATTTAAAATATTTCGCTAATTTGCTTTCCAGAAACCGAGTATTAGTCATCTATCCAGCTACCTTATTGTCAACAATTGATATTATAGCAATCGCTAGGCTACCTCATCTTCAATAGATAGTTTTTTTGTTTGTTTGTTTTATATAAGAATTGGAAGATTTTGACAGTATCCCACCACTAGATGACGTTAAATTTAATCTGTTTTCACTAGCGTAACAAAAGATTTTAGCCAATTATGTCTTCTGCTTTGTGTTAAACTTATCTCGTCTTTCTCTACCACAGGATTGCGAAACCATCCTCGTGTCGGGCCCCAACGGAGCTCGTGTTCGTCTAACCGACGAGCTAGTGCGCCACCTACCGGACAATTCGACGTATAGACTCGAGCGACTAGATGACAACAGCTCACTGTTACTGTCACCTACTGCGGTCAACAACAACTAACGCATGAACAACTACAGACATCAACTAACGTATGAACATTAAAGTTAGTGGATGCTCGCACTTTGAACACCATAAAATTAACATTATTTTTTTCGGGTCAGTGCTATATTCTGTTTATTATACATTTTCCATGAAGATTTTTTTGTAACTTTGATATCAGTAGTATAGCTTCAGATTTCGGAATATGTTATTCTATATGAAAGACCAAAAATCGTTTAGTACATTTGAGTGAAGATTTAGCTTTTAATTTTTTTTTAAGATTTAGCACTAGGTATCTGAAATATAATGAACAATATCATAATGTATAGAATAAGCATTTAATTTAAGAAGGCGGATTTTCTATTCGTTACAAAGTCTATTCTAAACTGTAACTTACTAAAGTAAGTAATAAGTAAGACTTACAAAACTAAAGTGTTCTGTTCTCCATTAAAGTGTTAAAGGATCCATACTGAACGCTCTTATTGCGGTAAGTTTGTAAGAGGCTTGAGTGGGTTCTCGGACCCTTTTTAGCGGCAACAGTCTGTCAGAGGTAATAGGGCTATCCTGTCTGTCAGAGGCTTGAGGGGTATCTCGGACCCTTTTATTGCGGTACCAGCATGAGGGGGTGGGGGGTGCTCGGGCAGTTGTCACGGCGAATGACTATTTATAACATGAGGGGAATAACGTTATATTGAAGATCTTTATTTTTAAAATTAATTTTACCTAAATTCAAAGATTTTTGAAAACTTGCTCGCCTTAGCCAGGAATCGAACCAAAAAATCTTTATCCTGTAATTTTATGCCTTCAAGCAATGATGTGTATCAAAGTATGAAACATAGTTTTCCTCTAAGTGAATGTTTCGTTACAGTAAAATACGCTATCGTCAATATTTAACTTCCCCTTCACCGGCCTTTATATTCCACTGTGGATAGTGAGAAACAGATGTGCTGATATCTACTTTATAGTAAGAATAATTAAAGTTATTTTTATTCTGTTCTCTCTGCCTTACCCTATAAAGGTGTGGCCATATGATGGAAGAACTTTGGGGGAGTGTTGCTGCTGCCATAATTACCAAGTGTGATGATTATGGCAGCAGTAGATGTTGATACTACGCTTATGGAGCGAATACTTGTGCCTTAAAATGGAATTTAGAATTGAATGGAATGGAATGTGGAATTTAGATGATTCCAGCGACTGCTTGGTGGTAGATATTATGTAACAAACATGAGGCTACATACAAAGATATGGAGTACTGTACCCATCTTTGTCAGTGTACTAACATGCACTTATAAAAAGGAATTGACTTTAGCTCGTAAAACATTGAAAGGAAAATAATGGAGGTAGTTTTAAAATGTTGCTACTAACTGCATCTCATTGTCATACCTACTAATACAAGCCAGGTTCATCTAGGAACATAACCGATAATTAATTTACCATTTTGTCTTTTTATGGTATCTGGCAAAATGGAAAACTGACTGAATTGTGTGCATAATATATATATATATATATGCACTTATTCTTATCCTGTATTCCATTTGTTTTAGACACGATAATTCTCTTGGACCTTTTCATAATAAAAGTGGAAATGGTATTTCAAAATTCACGGTTAAATTCTTTAGGTAATGGCGTTTAGAATATAAGTTATTTTTTTCGATAAGACATTTTTTTAATGTTAATTATGATTGTTTAAAACGGCGTTGTTTATAAAACTATCGTCTATAGTTTTAGGAAAGATTATAAATAGTGAAAGTATAGACCAATGAAATGGTTACATAATGGCTAATGATTTAGTTATATTCTTTGTTAATATAAGTAAAATAGAAACAAAAACCTAGTTATATTTTCATATTGGAAAGAAATGTACCAAAAATTATAGATTTTGTATTGATACTTGTTATGTTGTTTTTGTAAATATCAAAACGGAAAAGCTCGTTTACGTCAGTCGCTTTGTAACGGCCGTGGTGTAACTGGCTTACTGTTCATCATTCCTTTTCGAAAACACATGAAGTTGGTTTTACTTGAACAAAGTAAACCTTCCGAATCGACTAATATAACCGAGCTGAGGTTATGTAATTGTAACATGAAAAATATATTCCAACCAAGATTAATAGTGGAATTTACGCCTAAAGGCGAAGGCATGTTATTTTACCCATTGATATTTGAAAAACGCATTGAAAGCCATTTCCACAATTCTAATGATATGCAAAATACTTTATATGTAAACTAAGTCTTGCTTATATTTTGAAATATGATAGTATATGTTATTTCTTTGTTCTAGAATATGTTATTATGAAAATAGGTAATAAGTTCCCTCAAAGGTTTTTGTGATTGGATTCAATTAAGGTGCCTTAAAAGTGCCTAAAGTAGGCCCTTGGGCCACGCGCTAGTTGCAAAGGAGTATTACAATCATGAATATATTTTAAAGATTTATAACCTAAGATATTGCATGATTTAGAATATTTAGATGTTAGTTAATTAGTAAATAAACGTGTATAAAGCTATGATATATTTTATTTATTACACCTATAAAAGTATTGGGATATATGCAAGAGTAGTTTGCAGAAGTTAATAAAACACTGAAATATTGCTTACAAAATTTATTAAACAGTTAAAAAGGCACAGTAACATGGACTATAATACTGACACCATGCGCATGGGGCCTTCTTGTGATGAATTAAAAACAATTTAGTCGATTTAGAAAAATAAATTAAATTATGTTCTAACTTACAAATAAAGATAAGCAGGTATTTATTAACTTACAGGCAAAGTAATTAAAAATGTAAAACGGAATGTGCTTAGATAGAAAATAGCTGGTGATAAAATATCGAATGTTAAAATTATGTATAGATAGGTACAATAAGAAACAAAGTTGCGTTCAATATTTATAAGTTTCTGAATAAAATTACAAAATTAATCCATAATATAAGACTCATTTTTTTATGGTAATCATGTTTATTTATCAGAGCCTTGATAAGTTAATCCAGAGTTTAATGAAAGTATCTGCTGCCTTTATCCACTAGACTAATTCTGATCTTCAAGTCTCACGGTTTAGGTAGACAGGCAGTAACTTCTGCAGCAACAGGATTTGAGGATTGTCATGGACTGAACTTGTGTGCGAATTTTCATGAGAATCGGTTAAGTAGAATAACAATAGCTTTAAAATCTGTCTAGATTTGAAGCAAACAAATATACAAGTTAAATAAAACCGTTTAAAATCAAAATTGCTAGCATATATTTATATACCTTACCTACCGCTAACCACAATATGGTAAAGTATTGTCTATATGATACTCAGGTAAAAAGTTATTCTACTGTTAAAAATAACAATATTTTAACAACGTTGTTAGTAAAATTGTATATAACTTATGTAATACTTACATAGAAAACATTATTGAGCTATGTTCGCACAAGGGATACAAAATGTTATTTTATACATTCGATAATGATAAGAGCAGTTTTTTTAAATATTACCTATAATATTTTTAGTCTCATATTGCCCTTTGAGAGAACATAGCTTGTAGTCAAAGATTTATATTATTATACAAAATGGCAATGTTTAAAAAGTTGATATAAAATGGAATGGACAGAAAATACAGTTCTCATTGGTCCATAAAAAAAATGATATTTTTATCTTTGTGACTACATAGAAAATATTTCTAAACTACACAATAAAATATATAAACAAACTACAAAATGTAGATGTTTTTAATGAAAATATATAGTTTCTAATTATGAATTCAAATGATAAAAGGAAACTATTTACTTTAACATTTTACACAACCGTTAAAAGTGTTACTAAGTTCGCTTATTGTTATGTTCTACAGTCAGACAATGGTACTTACTAGCAATCGCTAAGACCTTTGTCATTCTAAAAAGTAGTCGCTATTCTGAGCAAAATGAGCCCAAACAGTACACTAGCACTTGAATGACGAGGAGAACATGTGTACTGTGAATCTTGACTGCAACGACAGGTCATGTCAGAATATTGTATAGTCATTGGGTCTCAACATTTCTGCTTGAAGGGCCAAAACTAATTCGACCATAAATATTCATAATAAATACTCTAGAAACGGTCAGGATAGCTTAAATCAATTAAATTTTTTTTTCACTGCACGAAACAAGCTGGTTGTTCGGCAGTTGGTAAATGTCGTCTGAGCAATTCCAGTGATTTACCATAAAATTACTAAGAAATCTTCAAAATATTTCGTATTTCCTCTTTTTTAAAATATACCTCAAAAGTAACCCGATCACAGCACAAATATAGTTATATATTATGTTTGTGGCCTAATGATAGTTTTTCTTACAGATTAAGACAAGAAATGTTATAAAATATATATTTATAAAAATATACTTCTCTTATTTATACTAGTGGCAATGTATAACATATTACAGGCATGCAATCTCATAAGTTTACAATACAATATAAAACTTATATTTAATGTTTTTACATTTTTAGATTAGTCAAGTATTTTCATAAGATTCGATTACTTTAGGTTCAAGGAATATTTCAAGGGAAATGGATATTTTGCGAAAAGGGCATTCTGGGGATGGGACGTTTTGAACCTAAACAGCTGATTATACAAGGTGGTCAAAGAAAAAGGGTACAGATATGTTTAAATTTTAAGGAGATGAAAGTTTATTGAGTTCAAATAGTTATAAGTGTACAATAAAAGATATAGATGCAAATAGTGATATCAAATACTATAGAACAGAAGTGATGTCCCATAGATAAAAATAAAACATGCAATTTGGGGACAAATGTTCTATTTGAAAACAGCTTCCGCGTACTTCTATAGTATTTGGTGTTGGATAGACTGCAATATTACATTAGTATGTGTGTAATGACATACTACGAAGACATGACTCGCTCTATCCCTTTCTGTCGCCCAGAAGCGTCGATCGTTAGAATGAGAAGCACTGATGGCGGGCGACCGCACTCATGATGCGTGTCATGCCACTGTTTCGCTCTAACGAACGACACCTTTGAGCGACAGAAAGGGAAGGAAATACGGAAAAATGCATTTCAGCGCGGACAGGTCACAATCGAACCACAAATTAGTGTTAGTTTTTGTGTATCATTCAGACACACCCAAATAGATGTGAATCTTGTTGGTTCTTTTAAAATATTGTCACAAATACGTTGATAAGTGCATTTCGTTTTTGGAGCCGCGTGCGTGCCATGTTGTCGTGGTACATCTATATATGTATGTATGTGTACTGTCGTGTGTACTGTTAATGTTGTTCGTAGTGTGCGACGTAGTTCGCCGGCAGCATGCCGGCTCGCCCCGTGCGCAGTACCTGAGGAATTGAGACATTTTCTGATAAAAACAACCAAATATAGTATGAAATAAACTAAAAACACGCTCATTGGTGACATGAAAAGGCAAATCCAACGAGTCCAAACTAGTTGGGTTTACTAGTAGTCACTAAGGGTGGGGCCACACCTGACGGAACGGAACGGAAGTTGGGTCGAGCGTACTGAGAAATGTACCGCTCAGTACGAAACGGATCATCGGTCCAGTGCTAACGGTTGGACGTTTTATTACATACTAGTCCCGCCCGCGACTTCGTACGCGCGGACTAATGTTTATTGCGAAAAAAGTATCCTATTTTCTTCTAGGATATTAATAACCTATGCAAAAGTAGGTATATCTTGCTCTTCATATTTTTTGACAGACTTGTTATTTCGTGTCCATGGCAAACACAGACCATTATGTGATGGCAACCGTTCCTTATAGTGAATAATCAACATTTTCCAGTTTTCCCGTGGAAACTGTCAATTTTCCGGGATAACAATTATCCTATGTTTTATTCCAGGGTATCCTTTCTAAATTTCATCAAAATCCGTCCAGCCGTTATCACGTGAAAGCTCCACAAACAAACAGACAACGTTTCACTTTTATATATTGGTATGGATTTTACAGTTATGGCGTTACCCGACCGACGATACGAGACGCATCTTCCGTTAGATGTGGCCCGACCCTAAAGCATTCCGTTAAACTAGTGGGTGATATTCAGTTCCTTAGATTCCATTACATAGTTACAGGTGAACCAATAAAAACGAGTAAAAAATCCCACAAGTCTATCATTTTGCTCAATTGTCTATGCATTTATAGAAGGTAAATATTTGTTAGCTTGTCGTATGAGGTAGTGCTGGCCTCTGGCGTCAGAATAGTCAGGTCGCCCGAGGGCCCCTGGCATGGCTTAACGACTGCTATCAATCAACAACAGCCGGGACTGACATCTTAACGTTCCCTCTAAAGCACGGAGCGATGGAAATCCGTACATAACCAAGAAAGTAATAGGCATGGAGCCGAGGACCGAACCCGGCACTGTTCGATCCTAACGCGCACTAGTATACAGTTTGGCCACCACAAGACGGTAAAAGTTTTTTTCATTTCTCACATGTTGCGGATTGACCGTACTGGATGATAATCTACATGTCAATCTACTGTTGTGTACAATTTGAGTGTCGAGCAAGTCGCTCGCCTGATGGTGAGCGTCACGCATGTCCATAAGAATTGCAGTGCTATCGAAGAAATTCAATTGCAAAATCTTGCACTGTACTCCATAACCCTGAGACATTGGTTGTCTCTTAGCCCATTTGGTAAAATTGCCCTTCAAACCGGAACACAGTAACGTTTCCACACTACTGCTTGGCGGTTGAACTCCTGGCAAAGGTGTGGTACTTCCCCAGGCGAACCGAACCCTCTACGTACCTGTCCCGTCATCCACCCCTCATCGATGTGCGACACCTTCGAGATGAGGTCCCCCTCACGGAAGGACACCTCGTCGCTGTCGTTGGCTTCGTAGTCATACATCGCGATGAAGATGTCCTGCGAACAAATAAGCATTTTGGAATGGACTAGATACTAGATGCCTGATCATTTATAGGGATTTTAAATTAGACATCAGCATGATTATCCCAAATTATGTGAAACTTAATTAGGATATGTATAATCCAAAAAGTCTCTTTTTAAGCAAGGGAAGGGTGATGAGTTTAACAGTCTATCATCACTGTCAGCAGTCTATGTAAGTATGTATGTATGTATGTATTTATGTATGTGGATGTTACACTATAGCGTCGCCCCTATTGGTCCGATTATGACAAGCGAGGTGTCAATCGATTTGTCTTCAAGTTTTACCCGACTACGACGAAGCAAAAGGTAATGTGTTCAAACTAAGAGCTTGGTAAGATATTGACTATCGAAGTATTATCCGATTCGTCTTCATCGCTTGGTTGACATGATACCTCCAGGTTGGTCCCATTGACATGTTACCTGATTGTTCTGATGTGTGCTCTGTCTCGGCGACTGCGGCACTTCGTTAGCGAGCGGGTCCAGCTCGGTAACGCGACCGATCTGACGAGTTTGCTGTTGAGATTGGCTCGGCTGGTGGGCCCCTGAAGAGTAACATGTCTGTATGAGTAACAGGTTTCATTGGGAAATATTTTGCGGAGAAAGTTTTTTTAATGATTATAGTATATTGTAAAACAAGGTATGGAATTAGAAAACAAAATAAGATAATCATTAATAGGTTATATATAGTTCTGTTAATGTTAATTACAAAAGACACACCCACAACGAAAACATCACAAGAATGAAGTGAAAATGAAATGTGTGTGGAATAAAGTTTTATCTTCTCAGAAGAAAGTTATTAGTACATTTTCGAAACAAACCTCGTTTGTCACTGGTGCTATTGTAAATAAGAGTAGCGGAGTTCCTCTGAGTGTTTGGGACTGCCCTCGGTCCATCGCTGAGGGGATCATAATCCTGAATCCTGCCTATCTTCTGCTGCTGACCGTAATTGTAGTCCTGGTATTGATAATAGTCATCGCGCTGATTCTGCTGAGGTTGGTAGTACTGCTCTTGGTACTGTCGGTTTTGTTGCAAGTTCTGATGTGAAACATTCTGTGGTACATTCTGATGTGAAACACTCTGAGGTACATTTTGGTGTGAAACATTTGGAACATTTTGATGTGTATTTATATTGGAGTTAGCAGCGACATTCTGATTCGTGTAGCTCTGCGGTGGCGGAATCAGGTTCTGCGCTTGATGGTTCACGCTCTGATGCTGTGAAACATTCTGATGCGAAACATTCTGCGCTGAAACATTATGTGGATTGGAATGCGAAACATTTTGGTGGTTGTATGGGTGGTGACCGCTACTGGCGCTCGTGTATTGGTTCGATGGTGTCTGGTATTGGCTGGGTGGTGGCTGGTAGTTGGTGACTGGTGTCTGGTAGTGGTTCTTGGGTGGCAGATGCGGTGGTGGCAGCATTTCTGTGGCGTAGCTGTCGATCTGCTGATGGTAGTCGGTTGGTACGTCTGGGTGGGTGATGGTGAAACAGATATTAGAACACATGAGTGACGGTGTTTGATCAGTAAAAATAATGTGATCTATCTAATTTGGCGCGGTTTTTGTAGATTTATCGGAAATGAGATTGATTTCTAGACCTCTACGCACCTAACTCGCGGTTTTCATGTTCCTTCTTTCGCGTTGATGTTTCAACCCTTACTTTATTTGGTTGAAACATCGTGGTTAGCCAGCTAAACTGTGATGCCGCAGTCTTAACTCTGTTCCAGCAACAGTCAGAGTTTCACTGAATAGTACAAATATCAACTTAGCCCTATTGAGAATAAAATTCATATTAGAATAAAAAATATGTACAAAAATGTCGTAACTATAGACTAGTTGTAATAGAAATTGTGCTTTGTTTAAAGGCTTAATGCCTTTAAACAAAGCGCAATTTTTCAAGATTTGTAATAGCAAAAATAATTTTTTCGTTCTGCGCGGTTACTCTTGAACCCAATACTAATTCTTATTCAATGTCAATTTCAATCCAATGTTAACACAATATTGAGAAATCACTGTACTCTTGAAAACAATCCTGTTAACATTGGATTGAAATTGCGCTTGTATTAGCGAAGGATTTTGTCAGTACCATGAAGATAGTTGCTTTAGGCTCAGCAATAGGGACGTTCACATCTATCGTAAATCGGTAAAACAACCCTAAATACCCTTAAAAAGTCTAAAAACTGAGCTTTTTAATGATAGAAAATAATAAAACATAGTTTAATTCACAAAACTATACATATTTTTCCTTTTCAAGTAAAAAAATAGTAGTTTAGTAATAAATTTATGTTTTTTTGGCTGAATGGTGCGTGTCCGTTGCCTATGACTAATAGACGTAAAAAAAGTTCAAATCAAAACAAAACATTACAAGAGAAGTGGATTGGTACGGATTGGAATTTGAAGTGGATGGAGCACAAATAATAAATAACTGGATTAGGTTTCATGTACCTATATTATCATTACGTAAGACTGATTTTTTTAAAGACTATACTAGTTGTGCGCAACTTTTACCTTGTTGATTGATTTGATTTTCCTACATTCAGAGATTTATTTGTATCACACTAATAAATGCGAGAGTTTGTGAGTGTGTATGTTTGTTACTTCATCGCGCCCAAACGGAAGAACGGATTTTGATGTATACCTTTGGTCCTAGAACACAAAAGCCATAGGTTACTTTTCATCACCATCATCAATTTTCATCATTGTTCACGCGGATGAAACCGCGGGGCGGGGCGGGGTGCATCATTCATACAATACTGTTAAGTTTGTATAAAAAATATTTATTAGACTGAGGTTTATAAAGACTAAAATGTAACTTCTACCTTGTTGTTAAAATACTTGTTGATTGATTTTATATTCCTTTATTCAGAGATTTACTACAAGTAAGTTTATTTTATAACAGAAGTCTGAGTACTTTAAGTGAAATGCTAAACCTACTTGAAGTATTATGACTGCTTAAGACTTACCTACCTAAAGAGGTATGCGTCTAGGCAATGCTATTTTGTATATGTTGACAAAAGGTTCTCTATTGTAGTTTTGGTAGGTAGCCTAAAGCCATTATTATTATTAATGCAGCTATTATTTATTACTCACGTATAATAATAAATAATAGCTGAATTCCTGTGTAAAATAATTTCAACTTTTTATGTTTATGTGCCATAATACTTTAATACAAAAATAATTAACTAACACTGTTTTATTTTATATATTTTTCAGTTATTTAGGTACTTAGATCTAAATCTCCAATAGTACCATGAAGAGGTAATAAACAGAAAGACAACAATATGTTCACTCATAGAAAATGCCTTGTCCATATAACGCATCATCCGACGCTCGGTTCGCCTTTGTTGAAATTGTAATGCATGATTTCGACGTAGGATATTGAACGCAAGAGCCAAACGTGCCATTATATTGTCACAAAATGATCTAAAAACGCACAAAAATGAATTTTAATTACGGAAAAGTTACTAATTTGCTATTGTCTTAATTCCGATTTCAACGCAATACCTAACCCAATACGCGGCTGTCCAAACAGCATCAAGAGTGCCGATTTTGCTATGATCAATTTTAATGCCAATATCATTTAGTTCTTTCAATATCCGCACAATATTGAATTAATTTGATTGATTTGATTTGGCGCTAGATTGGCATTCAAGTGTGTTCAAGAGTACGAAATGTGATAATTCCAATACCGACCGATCGGAATTGTGTTCAAGAGTAAGGCCCCTGGTTTTGGAACAGTTTATAAACATTGCTGCGTCGGACCTTTACAAAATCCGGATAGGACACGATCAATTGAAAAAAAATCTGTCATCCTTACATCTCATTCGACCGTTTTTGAAAAAGCCATTACAAGTATATTCGTGTAGTTGGTATTCCATAAAAGGATGCAGCTATGCAGAATTATAGTTCCGTCTCTTTTCAAATTAGCAAACTTTGGACAATGACATACAAGAATAACAAGTATAGATAGGATAAACAACATGTTGTTGGTATTTACTCATGATGTCATATTACTTGTATCTTGAGGTAGGCAAATAGTCGTATGTTTTGATTTTTCCTTAATTTTGAGGAAATATAACTATTCGTTGAATAGTTGATAGATTCAGGCGTTACTTTGCGGAAATCCATATTTAAAATGAACAAAATAAAAAACAAATAATAATAGCTTACTTCCGCCAAAATAATAATAATTCGTTGAATAAATGAATAGAAAGGTTTTTTATACATTGAGTGGCGAGTTATGTAGGCTTTGGTATATGATTTGCTCGAATTTATTTCAGTTTAGTAGGAGCTAGTAACATAATGTGGAGATATCTGAAGTCTGGTGGTTTCTCTAGTTGGAAACTGATTGTATTATCATACGAATTTATTTCAGTTTAGTAGGAGCTAGTAACATAATGTGGAGATATCTGAAGTCTGGTGGTTTCTCTAGTTGGAAACTGATTGTATTATCATACGAATTTATTTCAGTTTAGTAGGAGCTAGTAACATAATGTGGAGATATCTGAAGTCTGGTGGTTTCTCTAGTTGGAAACTGATTGTATTATCATACGAATTTATTTCAGTTTAGTAGGAACTAGTAACATAATGTGGAGATATCTGAAGTCTGGTGGTTTCTCTAGTTGGAAACTGATTGTATTATCATACGAATTTATTTCAGTTTAGTAGGAGCTAGTAACATAATGTGGAGATATCTGAAGTCTGGTGGTTTCTCTAGTTGGAAACTGATTGTATTATCATTCGAACATTGAGACTTGTCTTAAGTGTTCTTTAGCCCTCCTTCTCAAATGTTGTATAAAAATATTTTAAGATTTTAGCATTTACGCCTGCTTAGCGAGAACATATCTAAACATATTTTAAATTATTAGAAAACTTTAGTAAAATTTGAGAATAAAATGTTCGTAAAGTCCTGATGATTGTTTCATTCATTTGGAAAGTCACGCCTGGTAAAGAGGCACAATATGTGACAAAATGGTGACACTTCCTAGTTTCTCATGCATAATTATAGACAAAACAACTACAATAAAAAAAACGATGTATCTGATCAAACACAAGAAAAATAACACGGTTAGCAAATAAATGACCTCGCCATATGAACACTGAACACATTCGCTGTTTTGATTGCACACTCTCCCACGGCGGAACAATAAACATTATGTGCAATGTGATGGGCTTGGGAACGATGCTCTTGCAAATTGTTCAATTGGGGATAAATTTGTTGCTTCATATTTAAAACATATTTCTACAACGTGCATTGTGATATTATCATGGATATTTCATACCGTCTATTCAGTTATTATTAAACAATACAGTTTGAGTATTTAACCGGGACCTCTAAGTCAGCTACGCTTACCGTGTGAAGATAGGAAGGTTTGTTCATATAAATAAAATTGGAAATCCATAATATTAATGTATTTTTTCCATAGAACGTAAATGCCTTAGAGATCCCGTATAAAAACTCAACCTATATTTACTATATGTCATTGTAAGAGCGCGTATAATCCTCGTTTTCCTAAAATGGGTTTTGTGGTAACGAAGTAGTAATATCGCGTAAAAAACCCAATTACGCGATCACTCAGTAATTTTGTAAAACCGCGGTCTAGGTCATTACTAATTTTGTTAGTAATATGACAATAAATAAACCACAAAAAAAAGTGGCCCAATGGTGGGAAATATCGTGAAAATATCAATACGTATTTTCGTATAAAAACAATTTCCAAGAGCATATTTATATAATTTGCACATTTAAAACACAACCACACCAACATGAACGTAGAACTGATATATAGCTAAAAACATTATGTATGTGTCATGGCATGTCGTGGCGAGTTATGTAAAAGTGGTGTTATTTTGAACTTTCCTATAACATTATATTTCTTAATATTGGTTTCACTTGTGAAATTATCCAGCCATAGATATTTCATTCGCGTTGTAACACATTTTTTACACAATTCTAGTGCTTTTAATAAACAGAATTAACAGAAGAAATTCGTGAACACAAAAATGACTCGGCTTTGAGAAACTATTAGTCAGTTATTATGTAGTTTGGTCAATTTGTCATTTAACCGGCCATTTTGGGTAAGGCAGAATTTTATATTATCATAGCTGCATCCAGCGGCTTTGCCCGCGTACATAATTTGCCATCCCCTTTCACACCATCAGGGAAGGAGAAGGAATTTAAAAACCCCTCCTTATTGCACCCTTACTGAAGTTTTTTAGCTACAAATTTAAAATCACTACATATGTCTATTGGTTTAAGCTGTGCGTTGTCATCAGTCACTGTCAGTCGGTCAGTACGTCACAGTACTATTTTATAAGTATATAATTTAACCTGTGGACGAATGCGTTTTTGGAGTTACTGGGCTATTTTTTTAATATAGAATTATTAAAACGGTTGCCATACACAAAAGCTGTATTTGAGGAAGGTAAATGAACGGAAAAATAGAAAATCAATTTTATTTTTTACTTATTTTTACTTTTTTAATTTTTTGCAAAATTTTCAAAAATAACCTCAAATATCCCGAAGGGGATACCGATTGCCGACAGGTTAAAGTAAAGATTTCTGTTCTACTTATTAAAATTAGTTAACGACGACTTATTTATAGTATTATAATAATTGCAATTATTTTTAGCGATCGTTGCCAACAAAAGAACTGTTTGACTATGAAAATGAACATAAACGAGTACAAAGCGTTTCCAATCGAATTGCGAACCGTAACAATGTTGCATTACACATAGATAAGTATACTTTTGTAATAAGTAGCTACGATATACCACGCCACGACACAACACGACATTACACATAGCACCAGCTTCAAACCGCCACGAATATAAGGGCCCTCACCCACTAGCTCGCCGTTCTCGTTTATCTGCCGCTGTTTCTCCATTTGCGCCTTTTTTTCAAGGTCGCCGTGGTACGCCACGTTGGAAATGATGCGCGTGTTCGCTTTGATTCGTAAGGTCTCCGGATCGTCAGCGACCTGGAATGGAAAAAGGAAGATAATTTAGGATAGCCTGGAGACTCGTTCCAGTTTTTAGAGAGACTAGTGAAGAACTTCAGCCCTGAACTCCTGAGGGTGCTCATATCGCCAGCATACATCACACTTTACTTACTTTTTTAGCATACTTTAGCAAGCAAGTGACAAGCAAGCAAGCTTATAGGAATGTACTAAGTAGTGCGCGGTAGATTACGATACTAGAAACGATATCGGGTTCGGTCCTCGGCTACGCACCTACGACTTAAGTGATGTGCGGATTTCCATCGCTCCGTGCTTCGTGCACGTTAAGCTGTCCCGGCTGTTATTGAGCAAACATTAAGCTTTTTCATAGGCCCTCGGACGACCTGACATACTCTTGACACCAGAGGCTGAACCGATCTTGAAGAGATTTGGCAAGGAAATACGAAGAAGGACGATTGTATATAAAATTCTATGATAATTTGCTAAGAATTTGCAACTGTATTAATGTCGAACAAATACTGTGATACTGCATAGCATACTATCGACCATGTGCTAATGACGTCTGTGCTCATGAAATAACACTTCTTCGTGTTGTAAACCATACAGTATTTAGATAACAACATGTTGCTAATTTTATGTGCCCTATTAGACACATAAAATTAGATGCTTATTATTAGATTAGATGCTTCTCACTACAAGTCAAGGAAAGTAAATTACTGGTATCTATATGTACTGACTGTGAATTTGATACTACTTCATGTTGGTGTTATCACGATGCTGTTTTTATAGGAAATTGTTGAGGGGCTGGTGTACACAAATCGTACTCGTGAATGGGTGCAGCTTCTGGGGAACCTATTTTCTTACGATACATGCACGATGTGGCAGTCAACCACAGCAATATATAAAAGTGATTGTCTGTTTGTTTGGGGAGATCTCACGCCAAAACAGCTGTTCCGATTTTGATGAAACTTTGTAAATAGGTACTGTACAATATGTAGACCAACATAGGACTTTTTAAATTAAAGTAAAAAAGTTTTTATTGCCACTAGAAATAAAGTAAATTAAATGTACAAAAAGTATCAATACAAAAAGGATATAATTATATTTAAGGGCAAAGGGGGTAAACTCATCATGTGCATGTGTTTTGATCCCGGAAAATGGTAAGTTGGCAGGGTAAAACTTTAAAATCACGATTACTCGCTGTAAGTAACGGAATGACGTTGCCGTGGAAACGAAATAATAACAAGTCTGTCAAAAAGCATCAAGAGCGTTGGTGTTATACTTGTTGTGTTGAATTGGTTTTAATATCCTAGATTAACCACAGCTTTTTTTTTCGCGATAAACTGTAGTCCGCGTGGACGAAGTCGCGGGCCGGACGAAAGCTAGTTATACTATATATTTTTAACAATGTGTTTTAATTGTGAGACCATTAGGGAGTCTACGGGGACGGCATTTTTTTAACGGTTTTATTTAGCTTGACCTGTTAGTTGATTTTTGCGCCAAAATAGCGCCACCATAAATTATTTTTTAGCTTTTAGTAGATATAAAACTTAATATTTTTTTATTAGTTATTGTACTCTACGGCGTAGAGTTTCTTGGTGCTCTCTAACGGGCGTATTTCCGAAGCGCCGGTTGAGTCGGAAAGATATTTCGTTTTTACACGATTGAACTCTGAATAGGCGCTTGAAAAGGGCTGGTTCCTATTCATAGTAATTTTGAAATGAAATAGTGTACATTTATTGAGACATCCTTTCATTAGTTTACCTAATATATTTACTTTGATCTATTTATAACAATTTAAGATTTTTCTTTTTTCTCAAAATCCCTGTCTATAACAAAAAAGGGGATACGTACGAAATTTAGAATGACGTTACTGCGAAGGACTATTCCTCGAAGTCTATTCATCGAATGCTTACATCCTCGAAGGGTCCTTTCTGAGAATGGTCTAAATTGCGAAGATACGTTTGCTCGAATGATCAAAACTGCGAAGGGTCGTTTGATCGAATATTCTAATGAACGAGTTAATATTGTCTGGATATTTTATTCATGTTTATATTTTTACCTTTTTTTACCTGTTACCTTTAGACAAAAACAAGAAAAAGTACCAGCAAAACAACAAAAAGTACTAGTGGCAGCAATGAGCCTTCGCAGTATTGACCATACAGCATACTTAGTTTACCTAAATTTTATTGATTTGATCTTATTATAATATTTTATGTATTTCTCCTTGTTAATTTTGACTTGTAAAAGTGCTATTGTTTTGCCTATTTACAATCAATTCTTTGACTTTGACTTTGACCACCAAACGTACCTTATAGTACAATCGGCGGCCTTATCGCTAAGCAGCGATCTCTTCCAGGCAACCGTAGGCTATATTGAGACACATGACTATACAATAGAGGCAGTTGTTGGTGTGCAAAGTTTGAGTATAATACCCAAAAAAAGAAAGAAAAGAAGATAACAAACAAATAAAATAAAAAAGAATTTGAACAAAATATAAATAGCAAGATAATACTAATAAATATGTAAATAGCAAATACTAGTAAATATATAAACATTATAATAAACTAATAAATATTTTATGGTAGGTACATAAATAATATACATGAGGTATAGATACTACTATACAGCCGAGACTCTGCCAAAAGTGAAAAATTACAATGATGACAAGTAAAAATTCTTAACCTGATGTTTGAAACTTTGCAACGATTGTGCTTTTCGTACAGGAACCGGTAAAGAGTTCCACAGTCGTACTGCTTGTACAGTGAAAGACTTATCATAGTAAGAGCTTTTATGCAAAGGAAACTTTAGGAGGAGATTTTCTGATGACCGTAGGAAGCGGGGATTTGAGCAATGCAGAAATTCAAATCGTTCCTGAAAATATCTTGGAGAAGACGGATTAAACAGTATATTGTAGAGAAGAGAAAGGATATGGGTATTCCGGCGAAGGCGAATAGGGAGCCACTTGAGCTTAACACGAAATTGAGAAACATGGTCATACTTGCGTAAGCCAAATATGAACCTGATACAAAAGTTTTAAAGTCACTCAAGCTTGTTTAATTGCTCCTCAGTGAGATCAAGATAGCTGGCGTCAGAGTAATCTAGTATGGGAAGAAGAAGAGATTGTGCAAGTGCAACTTTAGTGGCCGTTGGTAAAAAGTTTCGAAGCCGTCGAAGTGATCCTACTGAAGCAAACATTTTGCAGCTAATAGCTCCGATCTGAGGAGTCCAAGTTAATTGCCGATCAATCATAACACCAAGGTTCTTGACTACGTCACTATAAGGGACTTTAACGCCATCAAAAAACTACATTCGGGAGATTTACCCAATCAATCTTAGAGATCATATGCGAGCCACCTGCTATGATGACTTGAGTTTTGACTGGATTCACTCTCAGACCGAAAGCTGCGTTCCACTCAGTTATGCGTCGTAAATCGTTATTGATGATGTCAATCGCATTAGGTAGCTTTACAACAGTAGATTGAGTGTAAACCATTCTATTATTTATTCTGTGACCATTCGCAGACTCGACCCTTCGAGCATGTAATCATTAGATGAATAGACCTTCGCAATAACGGCAATCGAAGTTGACTACGTATCCCCAAATGCGGTGCCATCCAGAAAAATCATTATCATCAGGTAAATGTCCACTACTGAATATTGGTCTGCCCCATAGAACGCTACAACGAGCAGTGGTAGATTTATGACATTCTGGCGGCACGGCACTGCGCTTGTCAACCTGGGGCGCTAGGTCTCACGAGTGTGAAGCGCGGGTCTTCGGAAGATTAGAACAGAGGAAGGTTACCTGTGTGAATTTCCCCTTGCTCTTCTCAAAGGCTGCGTGGTAATTGACGTTGCTCTGTATCTTCGTGTTCTCGGCTATCCGCTTCAGCTCCGGCGTTTCCGCCATTGTGGTGTGTTTCGCTTTTGGCACATGCCTGGAAAGTAAAACAATACAATTTAATTGTGTTTCAGATCATGTACCTCACTTACTTGCATTTGTCAGATCAGCCGGCCCCGACGGCCTCTCACTGGCATTAAACAGGCGGAGCCGACACTTAACGTGCCCTGCGATGGAAATCCGCACATTAATTAGAAAAGTAATAGACGAGGTTCGAAACTGGTATCGTTGGATTCAAACGCGCACTAGTGTACTGCTCTAATGCTCACTAAACGTTTTGCTACAAAATAATTGAAAGTACAAGATTTTGCTGCGTGAGAACATGAACATGTGCCTTCGTGTTTAAAGACTGTACCTATAGGAATTCAGTACGTAGTAGATGATCCCCATCAACTATAGAGCACAGCGGATGCTTACCATCAAATGACGCCATGGCCATAGCCTTATGGACTGCAATACCACCTGCATAACGCATACAAACTGAATTTGTTGATTGAATGGGCTTGGGTTTGATGACATCACGCCACCATAGCGATGCATGTCGAATGAGGTAGTGCCGACCTATGGTGACAGAGTTTGTCAAGCCGCCCAAGATTTTCTGAGATTGCTAGCAATGGACCGACGTGTCCTCCGAATCTCGGAGCGTTGGAAATTCACACGTCACTTATTAAGTCTTTGGAGGTTTTGGTTTTTGGAGTCGAGGATCGAAACTGGTGTCGTTAGATTGTGACCGTATAATTAAGAACGGTATTGAGCGAGAGCATTTTTTAAATCAATATTTTTGGCATTAGCTTTCCATTTCTCCTGTTCAAATTAATGTCGTATTATCGGCTATAGTGCGCTCGCATGTGCCATATATCGGAACAGGACAAATAAGAAGACAGTCCAAACAAATCTTATGTAAAAAAATACTCTCGCAAAAATAAAAACTTTATTATTTATTTATTTATCCTTTAGCACACAAATACAATGTACAAGGAGGACTTAATGCTAAGAAGCATTTTCTACCAGTCAACCTGGAAGTGCAAGAAAAATGGTAGCGGTGCAGTAAAAAAATAATAATAACGAAAGTGAATAGAAATAGGTACCTAGCTAAAAGAATACATAAGAATATTATAAGTAATACACTAATATATAAAAAATATAATAATATTATTATCATTTATCATTAAGTACGACAGGAAAAAAAAAAAAAGAAGATAATTAAAAATAATTTAAAAAAAAGTTTATAAAGAATCCATACTATATCTAGGAACAAATAAGAAAAACAAAAAAAAAGAGAGAAATTATGAATGATGAACCTTTTCGACATAAAAGTTGCGAACTTGGCGCTTAAACATACTCTTAGAAGTTGCCTTTTTTATGTCTATTGACAACGCATTCCACAGTCTTACCGCTACAACGGAGAAGGAGTTGTCCAGAAAGGAGGAAAGGTGCTTAGGAGTAGCAAGGAGTAGGTTACTGGAGGACCTAAGAAGACGCTCGTGAGTGTTACTAAGGTATTGAAAAGATTCTTTGAGATACCTAGGAGTATTGGGATCATTAAGTACCGAAAAAAGAAGGCCAAGAATCCGAACATTATTGTACTACCACCACTATATATACCACTTGGCCACCACCACCATAGCGATGACGCATCGTAAATTAGAGAACGCTCGCCCATGTGACACCTATTAATTCTAGAAGTGGACGAGATAAAAATATGGTGGGCGAGTTCCACTCTTCAGCAGTTCGAATGAAGACTCTTTGACGCAGTTAGTAGTGCAGTTGACTTCTAAGCTTAGTGTGCCAGGTTCGAATCCTGGCCTGCGCAATTCGTGTGATGAGCAAAAATGATTGTTCTAGGGTCTTGGATATTTGTGTGTGTTCCATACTCCATACCACCCTCAACACAGGGAAACTTAAGTGCCGGTGTACATAAGTGTTAACACACAGGTATTTTTCTTTCAAATAATGATAGATTCACAGACATGTCATCATCATCATATCAGCCTTTAGAAGTCCACTGCTGAACCTAGGCCTTCCCCCAAAGAGCGCCATGAGGAGCGATCTTGTGCCACCTCTATCCACCGACTCCCTGCGATGGCTACAATGTCGTCCGTCCATCGTGTGGGGGGGGGGTCTCCCTACACTTCGCTTGCTTGTTCGTCGTCGCCATTCGAGGACCTTTACTCCCCAGCGGTTGTCGGTTCTGCGAACTATATGGCCTGCGCATTGCCACTTCAACTTGAAAATTCTGAGAGCTATGCCGATAACCTTGGTTCTTCTACGGATTTCTTCGTTACGGATCTTATCATTTAGTGAAACTCTCCGACATGTGTGTAACACAGACATGTATACGATTAATGTAACCAATAAATAACATTCCATCAACAAACCATTTCGCGTGCAATGTTTTTTTTGCATCTGCAAAACTGTCCAATAAAATAGTCAATCAAATAATTGAAGCGGAACGTGGGCTTTTTTCTGCAATTTTTGCACTCGCTGTAGTTTGGTTGGACGTAATTTGCTTCGGTACAAAAAAGGAAGAACGCACTTCCTCCGGCCAGTAAAAGCGCAAATAATGTGGCACTTTCATTTTGTCGCGTTTTCTTGGTGCGGTCATTATAGATTACAGACTAGTCGTTATTTTGTGATCGCAACAAGAAACCTTGGAGTATTGATTATGATGCTACTGTACCCCGAGATAATTTTAAGCCTAAATGAGAGCCCGGCCCGTTATGGCAAGGGTCTAACCTAACCCCTTGCCATAACGGGCCGTTCAGGGTGGAGACACATATGAGCTGATAAACTAAGCTGTTTTATTACCCGACTGCAGAGGGTTATGTTTTTTGGCTGTATGTATGTTTTTTGGCGGGTCCTACAGCCTAAACGGCTTCATGGATTTTGATAAATGAGGTATAATTATATTCGTCTAGTGACATAGGATATGTCTTTTTCCGACGGAGCAAAAAAATACCAAAACCTATCGAAATGAAGGTCTTAAAAAGGCCATTCCAAAAATATATAAGGGAAACTAAAAAGTTCAAATTATTATTTTTTGTATAAAATTCGATTGCGGTAAAATACACAAAACTAAAAATAGGCCAATAAACTTTAGATTATTGATTTTGGAATATAAGGTGCTGTCGTCGTGCATTTTATTTCTCCTATGACCGGATTAGCTAGAATTTGGTATCAAGATGCCTTCGACTGCATCTTATATTACAAAATCAAGAATCTAGAAGCTTGCCTCTGTTTTTAGTTTCGTTCGGCGTGTTTTTTTAGTAATAATTTAGTTTTATTTATGTAATGCTCGAGTTGAAGCACAATATCATCTGATTATAGGATAAACGGCGCTTGCCTAGAAGGTGACGAAGGGTGGCACAGACTACCGTTGAAGGATAGAAGCGCCGACTTTCCTGATCAACGACACGCGGCGCCGCCACGCTGTGGAACATACATTTGTACTACATCCAGTACTCAGCTTTATCGCGTCCCTCTAAAATGCTTGAAAGGGTGATGGATAGTACACAAGTCATGCTCGTGAACGGATGTTGCTTTGTGGGGACTGGTCCAGCCTAGTTTCCTATTGCAGGCATTGTATTGTTATTATTTTTATCCCGTTTTCATTATTGTGGGTCATCTTATTGGCACCTTTATTTAGAAATATGTAAATAATCTCCGTATATAAAGAATATGTAATTGCTCCGTTATCGAAATTATAATATTTTCAGCCTTCAAGTTTCTTCTAACAATATCTCTTATTATAACCCAATAGTTAGGATGTGTCGCCAATACAACGAAATCCTTGTCTCCAACAGAGACATCGATATATTTCACCTTAAATTATATCAGTTCCAGAAGCAATTTATTTGAACCATAACATTGTAATGGTTAAATTAAATATTTTTATAACATGTAATAATGTCCTCTCTAGCGATAGTACTAGATACAATTTAAACTAATAAGCTTCTAGGCATACATATTATTTGGAATGTAATCTAGATCATAACACTTACACTTAAAATTTTATCATGTAATGATTACTTTCTGTTTTGTGTGCTAATAAATAAATAAATAAATAATATTGTGTAGTACATGTATTATAAGAATTTATTTAGTATTCTTCAGCATGTTTTTTTTTTGCATTTGTAGCAGACTAATAAAAAGTCTGCAAAATTAAGATAATGAAAACAATATTATATTAAGTGGATTTCAAATAAGCTACTGAACAAGGATATAACATTTTATTAAAGGTTTGTTCGCGCATCTCGCAAACACTCCTACACAGATTGCGATGCGGTTTTCAACGTTGGATAGCTGAGGGTTAACTTAAATGGTGTACTTTTTATCTCAATTAGATGAGAAAAGCCGAGCAATCGATAAAAACTATTTGACGGCTGAACGAAATTTGGTAGGCATAGGTACTTTAAAGGTTCTTTAATACTGGAATAACATATAGGATACTTTTATCTCAGAAAAATTACCACGCGGGCAAAGCCGCGGGCACAGCTAGTCTATTTATATTTATAAATAAAGCAGTAAGTAACAAAAAGTCTGTACAAAGAAGATAATTAAAAAAATGGTCTAGGGGATTTAAAATAAGCTACAGCAGTTTTTTTTTAATCCTGTCTGTCTGTTAGCCTGCGCGCATAACATAAAAGTTTTATTTGTCTAATGTTGCAACATCTTCTTGAAAAACTTCTTTTGTAATTTCATTAAATAAAAAAAACTCTTTTTATAGCGCACAAAAAGTTTTACGAACACATTTTTCTAATAGTTGCTATAACTTCATGAAAATCTACATTTAGATTTTTACTTTTCTAACATTATGTATGAAAATAGAAAAGTTGATTTTTTAACAACAATATCATCCAACTTTGTGTTCCCATCTCCAAAAGAAATGTTTCAAAAAAAACTCTTCTTAGGGTTAAGCTCACCTTTGTACATCTTCTATAAAATTTATTTACTGTTTATGTGATTTATGTGTACAATAAAGAATATAAGAAATAAAAGGCATTTTTATTTTCTATAAAATTGAGCCCATGGTTCCTTTGAGCTTTTTTCTCTATGTGCTATAGATTAGGATTTACCCACACTGTCTTGAGAAAAAAAAACACTGTTTGTATTGTGAGTAATAATAAAATAATGATTGTTAATAAGTATAAAATTACAAAGTTAGCGACTCAATGCGCCGTGAAACATTCGATCGCATGACATAATTGTTACGGAACGGTCGCAACTCACGTGCGCAAGCGCATATGTATTGCGCTATATTTATCTGCCGTGGAGAGCTCACGGTCATTTTAGTTACGGTGTTTAATACAAGTTATTTTTGAAACTTTGACGTTACACCATAGAAAAAGTTACGGCTATTTTTTTAAAACAGCTCATAAATTAAATATTTGTAAATGCTATTTAAAATCGGTCGGTACTAATCTACTAAGTAATCATGATGACTTCCACAACAGGTTTCACAACAAGCACAAATTAAAAATGTATATAACCTCCACACATCAGCTTTAAAACATAATAAACCGCGTCAAAACCGGTTCATTCGTTTGGGAGCTACGATGCCACATAACAGACTCACGGATACACACACACACACAATGATACATACTCTGAACTTATAACACCCCTCTCATTTTTGGAGTTCGGGGGTTAAAAACAGTATTTAAAAGTATTAAGCAAAGCTTTTAAATAACTGACAAAAGTATTCACTTCACACCATCACTCCGAAGACATTCACCGCTGTCACTTCACCACCACGCTGACGCTTGGCTTGTAACAGTAGTTGGTGATAATACACAGAAAATTCTACTGCCCATTCCTGAATTCCCTTAGCTGGTTCTCACAGCACCCGCAGGGCAGAGGCCGCGGAAGTGCCATTTTTACCTTAAATCATAGTCGTAATACCAGCCGTATGTAAAACAACAAACTTATGCCAAATTTACCAACTCCCCTTCTCTTTACATTTTAAGAAGGCAAATGCCCAAAGGGCAAAGTTCAGGGGTCTCTTTTGGTCTGGCCTACCAGACTTTCACCAGACAGTACTTTCGCGGTCCCTGCCGCGGGGTGAGAAGGCGTGGACCCAAACACGGTATTGTTTGCACTTTAATGACGAGGAACTCTCATGGGTACTGTCACTACTGAGTTACTGACTGAGTTCGGCATCAAATAATCAACAATTAGGCCGCTTACATTACGACGCGGATGAAGCGACGCGGACATTCGCAACGTACGGTAAAATGTATTAAATGCGAAATGTGCTTCAAATTTTAAAACTACACCTTTGCAAACGGTTAATTAACTTTATTTTTTTATGTGTAGCAAATGTTAACTAAATACTTTATCCGGAAGTGTTCACCAATATACGATTAAATACATACAAAAAGTAAAATAAAAGTGAAAATATTAACTAAAATCGGCTCCCGAGATGCATCACCTCTCCTGCTTAGCCTGCACCTTGACGAGCAGAACAACAATTTTGGAGCGTACAGCGCCATAAGCCAAATCGCATTCAGTGCTAGGCGAACGAGGATCTGAACGACAATTGATCGGCAACGGACGTCGCACGCTCATCCGCTCCAGACAGTCCGCGTCGCACTGTATAGTGAAAGTTCTCTTGCAAGATTTGACCTATTTAACCCACATCCATATTCCATTCAAACATTGTAGCACAGTGGGTTAGCTATTTAAACCCAAACGCGCGTTGAACAATTAGCGTGCACTTGCTGCGTTATGGAAGTACCATTTTATTTAAATACAACCTTAATCAACATGAACGATACCTCTCCAACTAACGTGTAAATAATAAATAAGTAATGCATTGCATACAGATTTCAATGGTTTATCGGTTAAGTAAGACTTATGGATGCAACTCGGAGTGTTGATGGTAAGAATAGAGATGTGTTTGCTGTTTGCAAATAGATTTAGATATAGGATAGGCACGGTAATGTTATCTATCAGTATTGTGACTCGGCTCTGTCCTTGAAATAACAACCTACAGCCGCGTGGTACGTAAACACGCGATAGGGCTCTGCCCGCCTACAATATTTTAATTTCATCTACCTACTTGAATTTCTTTCTAGTTTTGTGATTGTATATTTTAATATGTAAAAAATAAAGAAATTCGTTGTGAATGAAATAGGAAGTGTTCAATAAAAATACATGGGTGTTTTTTTAATTAGTAGATTTAATAAAAAAATACAACCTTATAAATTTGATACAGAAAAGTATTTGCGCCTCGACTGAGACGTACGAAAAGCTTTATTGTTAAATTTAATAGTATAAAAAATCCGCATTCGGATAAATAGTTTAATTAAAAATACTTTTGGGAAACATGCACAAGGAGGATACCGTACTCGCAACGTATCACCCCAAAAGCGAAATACCTACCTATTAAAAAAAGAAACAAATTACGTACTAGGTTATAATATTTTTTATAGTCTAACCTTTCAGAGTTTGCAGGTAATTTAAAAAATGTTATCTCTGGATGCGTTATTGAAGAATTCAAACAACCAAAAACAGCACAATATAGTATATTCGTGCTCTTTGCCATATTAAGTTAGTACTTGTACTTATTTCAGTCAAATATACACAAATCGCACGCTTACTGCTTACAAAAAAAAACACACCGTTCGTTCGTCACTGCGGCCACGACATTACCGAGCCACACCGAGCTGCGGCGCATTCGCGACTGGCCGTGTACCGAGTGGGTACCGACACGAGGCACGTAGGTTTAACTCACTTTCCGGCCGCTTGTATGAAGATAGAATACTGTACAGATAACTTTACTGTGGGATAGGATTGATTAGCATTCTTGTAGTGGTTTAAGTGTACAGCTGAGAAGAAAAGTGTTGGAAATTGTTATTTTTCTTGGACGGATTGGACATATTTAGGCCCGCATATTAATCAGGTATTGCTTTTACCACAACGCCCCCCGACAGATATTTAATATTGTTACTTGGAACGTGGGATCAGGAGCCATAACTATACTAATACTATGATATTATACAAAGGACTATACACAAACAAACAAACATACAATTTGTTTGATTGTGTGTAATGGATAAGCTCAAAAAATATTTAAACGATTTAAATAAAAATACTTTCACTGGTAGATAGCTACACTATTTCAGAACGTATTTTTTCTTCTGTTTTTTTAATTCATCTTGTGAGTTCGGAAACACTACGGGCAGAGCCGTAGGGCCGAACAGCTAGTAATGTATAAACATACATTCTGTGGCTTCTGGTCGCACCGTCCAAGTTACTATATTAGCTAATTTTGAGGCACTCCGCTGATTCGGCCACCGCCCCAGCCTCTTTTTCTGGTAACATTGCATCGTGCGGAAAATAGGGAAGGGTTAGAATCTCCGTGATTTTGATCGCGGGGCGTTACGTTAAATTGTTCAAGATTTAAAAAGAAGCCTAAGCATTGTGTCCGCGCCTGTACCGACAGTAAAACAACGAGTGAGTCAACGCGCCGGTTATTTAATTTCACTTTCGTTTAGCACGCACGGTGTATAATAGAATTAACGGCCGTTTAGTTGTGGTGGCTGTTTTTGTTCTGTGTGTTTTAAGTACTTATTACAAAGTTGCGTGTTTTAATTACATATTATTTATGTAGCCCAAAGGTTCAGTAGTGAAACTTATAATCCAACGATACCGGGTTCGGTTCTAGGCTCCGCACCAATGACTTTTAAAAAAAAAGTTATGTGCTGTTTCCCATCGTTCCGTGCTTCGGTGTGCACAAACTTATTAAAAATATGTTAAATGATGTGTGGATCTTTATATCCCTCGCCCGATGGTCAGTAAGGACATTGTGATTGTGAGTAAGCTCGATTTCTTATCCATAAATGAAACTAGTGTTAATCAATAGGAAAAAAATATAAAAAACAAAACAGGGTTATATTTTCTGAGATATTTGGGTCTAAACATATATTATTTCGTCGTTTACATGCGCTATGAAAACATGCAGCTATCTCGTTTGCATGAGCTATGAACAAATGCCGCTATCTCGTTTACATGCCCTATGAACAAATGCCGCTATCTCGTTTACATGCGCTATGAAAACATGCCGCAATCTCGTTTGCATGCGCTATTAACACATGCCGCAATCTCGTTTACATGCACTATGAACACATGCCGCTATCATGTTTACAATCGCTATGAACACATGGCTGCTATCTGGTTTATATGAGCTATGAACACATGCCGCTATCTCGTTTACATGCGCTATGAACACATGCCGCTATCTCGTTTACATGCGCTATGAACACATGGCTGCTATCTCGCTTACATGAGCTATGAACACATGCCGCTATCTCGTTTACATACGCTTTGAACACATGCCCCTCTCACGGTTACATGCGCTAGGAACACATGGCTGTAATAGTACTCGCAGCGAATCTTTATGTTTGTGAAGTTAGGCTCTGTGAACGATAGCGTAGGTACTGCTGTGAGTATAAAACAGCATAAAGTAATAGAGAGATAGAATATGCGAAAAACGTAAGCGAGTGAGCGAGGCAGTTATACAATATTATCTTCATCTTCAACATTGGGATTGTGCCTGAAAAATAGCATGTTACGAAGCGACTTACACACAACTTCCAAGAAACAAACTTTCGCTGCGACTACTATATCTCGTTTACATGCGCTATGAACACATGCTGCTATCTCGTTTTTCTATCTTGGTCAGGGAAATTAATATCATGGACAACTATTCAAACCTGCGCCATCCCATATTTTCTCGATGTATTAATCTTATAGTGAAGTTCGGGAAGTATCACTAAGGCTATTTTTAAATATTTTATTATATTCCTTATCGACTAGTTTTACTTATGGCCGGGAATTAGTTTTTTTTTCAATATGGCGCTAGTTCAGGCTCCATACTAAAATGTTGCATGGTCTTTTGTTTCGACCCGATTTGTGGTTATTGAAGTAAACGAAATTATATTTGTATGTAAGGATGTATTTCCGCGACTTTAGTTACGTAGGCATCTGGTGATTCACTGCGAGCGATCATGTCATCTAGTGAACGCATTAGTACGACAGAATAAATAATAGTACGTAACGCGTACTAACTTACTAATGCTGTTTGCGAGTCAGCGTATAACTCATAGCAAATGTTGTCATTGGAAATTACTCCCATTGCGTGGCGTACCTACATATTTTAAATAGTAAACAAGTATGAGACATGTTTTGAACAACACCTTGTAGTATTAGATTTGTGGTGTTGGGTTCAGTTATTGAAAAATGGTTATTGAATCTTCAGAGCGATACAATAACCATTTTTGAACCAAAAAAACGTTTATTTTTATCTGAATTTTATAATGGGAACATATTTCATCCACACCAATATAATTATAAAAGTGAAACGTCTGTTTGTTTGTGGAGTTTTAACGCCAAAACGGCCGATCCGATTTTGATGAAACTTTGTAAATAGGTACTGTACAATATAGAGACCAACATAGGATACTTTTTATCCCGGAAAATGGTAAGTTTCCAAGGTAAAACTGGAAAATGACGATTACTCGCTGTAAGGAACGGCTGCCATGGAAACGAAATAATAACAAGTCTGTCAAAAAGCATCAAGAACGTTGTTGCTATACTTTTGCATTGGTAGAAGAAACATAGAACGGGCCGGGTGAATTATTGTGGGCCATTGATGATGACACGTATCGTTATCCATTATTCTTTAGTACGCAAAATTTTGTACAGCATTGATTTTGAAAAAAGTTTTTAAAGGAATATTGGGAATACTCACGATTCACAATAAGGCAGCTTCCCGTATCCTTTGTAAGTCCTCATGTTGAGGGTCATGCCACACTCCTGGCATTTGAAGCAGCCCTTGTGCCAAACCTGGAATAAGAAAAAAACTTTAAGGATTTGTTAGCGATGATTGCTAACTGCTTAACTGTCTACACAGACAGTGACTGTCTGTCTGACTACACAGTCGGACACCACGCCGCATGTCGCCTTCAAAACCATTGTGCAAAATGAGCATGTAATTCCGATGACTTCATCGGGAAACATAGTTAAAAACTGACGGACTGGCTAGCTACAACCACAGAAAAATCTGTAGACAATACAACCTAAAGGGATGTTCCCAGGCGTTTATCACCTACGGCCAGATGATAAACGCCCAACGCTAGCCAAGGGTCAACAAATAAAAAAATGTTTTATTTGGAAAGTATGATGATGCACTTATAGCTAGCTGCACTTACAAGTTACGGCAGTGCATATTTGTACGTGTTATATTGTAGGATAGAACAAAAACAATAAAAGTTTTTTTTTACTATTTTAATTTTAATCCTTATTTGGTATTTCTTCAAAAAGTTCACCAAACCAAATAATAAAATACCCAAAATTATCAGGAAAATCGGATTGAAAAAAATATCCATCACCGTCACATATTTTTTTGAAATATCTCTAGTCCAAAGCCATAAAATCTAGAAACTTTGGGTTTATGACCGAATGTTCAGATTCGTTCTGAACAGTTCTTCGGTATTTGAGATTCGATGGCACTTTGATATGAAGATATGAATAATTATAATATGAAGATTACAAACAATGTTAAATTTCGCTCAGTAATCGACAATACAGTGGAAAGGAGTTCTGTTAATTAATCTGTGACGTTGCCAATTGTGGAATGTTTATTGTTAGCGGGCGGCTGGCTTCACCTTCCATTGTGACGCGGAAACCAGGTCATTTGCGAACACACGGCCGACCTACAGAAAGGAGCTGTGTATCTTGAATATAACAATTGTTTGTACGTCGTATGAGGCCTCTGGTGTTAGAGTTTGTCAGGCCACCCGAGGTCCTCTGACATAGCTTAACGACTGCTATAAATTAATAACAGGCAGAACCAAAAGCTTAACGTGCCCTCCGAAGCGCGAAGCGATGGAAAAACGCACATAACTTAGAAGTCTTTGGTGCGGAGCCTAGGACCGAACCCGGTATTGTTGGATACTAAGGTACACTATTGAACCGTTAGGCTACCATCGTTATAAACAAATATTTGTTTGTTTTAAAACGCTATAATGCCATTAAGCATTGACCAAGTGCGTCCCAAAATTCCGAAAACAGGAATTTAGAGGGTAGGAAAGTTTTGGTGAGGATAGGCAAATTAGACGACTTGTTTGTTTGTTTGTCGTATGAGGTAGTGCTGGCCTCTGATGTCAGAGTTTATCAAGCCGCCCGAGGCGAGGGCCCCTGACATGGCTTAACGACTGCTATTAATGAATAACAGAACTTGATTAGACAACTTGAAAAATATTTGTAATGTTATGTCTGTTTACCTTGTGGACTGATGTGAGATATAATAAATTCAGAAAGTTCTCGTACAACATGTTAGGTATCATATTTTTAGAGATTCCCTGAAAATATAGGTACTGTTTTTTTTCAAGGGCCTCTGGGTTATATTTAGGTACAGGAAAAATAGTCTTAGGATGTAAGAAACTGGGCAACAATTAAAAAAAACACATGGTTTTCGAGAAAAAATTACCTACTTGTTCTGCTTCTTTATCTCATAAGAAACAAAAAACGATGAGTACAATATTTTATGAACACATAGAAAATCGTTAGATGGATATATAATAAATTATTAATTTTTATTAATTATATTATTTAAATATTTTTTTTCTATAGATTGACACCAAGATAAAGTATACAGGCATTGGAAAAAACTTGTGGTATGGTCTTATCGCTAAAAGCGATCTCTTCCAGACAACCTTTTGACAGACAGAAATTATTGAACAACAAGGTCATTTTCTTTGGAATTGAGTTATAATACTTACTTCAAAACAATTATGATATTAATGACTAAATTCAGTTCAACTGATCCTGAACAACTCATCCTTTTTTTTTATTACTGACTAGGTAATCGTTTGACCACGATCTCACCTGATGGAAAGCGATGATGTGGTCGAAGGTGTAGCACGCTTGCCTAGTAGATACCTATTCTTGTAGGAGGTATTTCAACCATGAAAGGGTGGCGCTTTGCTGATCGTCTAGTCGTACGGTGATGGAAAGGTGATGGGGGAATCAGGTTGTGCAGTTCTTGTGCACACTCTCCATAGTGCAATCTGTAGAATACCGCCAGGCTTGCTACCTCACGTCGATGCGCCAGACTTTGAAGCTTACTCTTTACCAGAGTGTCATCCCCAATGAGCCTGATAGCACGTCTCTCAATTGAATCCACAGACTCGAGCTGATACTTGGCAGAACCGTCCCAGAGGTGGCAGCAGTACTCCATACAAGATCGGACCTGTGCTTGATAAAGATTCAAAAGCTGTCCATGTGTGAAGTACCGCCTAACCTTAGAAAAAATACCAAGTTTATTTGCAGCTACCTTGGCTTTGGATTCAATATAAGACCCAAAATTCAGGTTTGATGTGAATTCGACACCCAAAAGCTCCAAATGGTCGCCTATTGGTATTGTTACATTTTGGAAAGACGGAAATCGGTGTAGAGGACTCTTTTTAGCAGAAAACAAACACGCTTGCGTTTTAGTAGCATTAAACTTAACCAGGTTAGCATCGCCCCAATCAGACACGGCTTCTAAGGCTAAATTTAAACGGTCTACCATAGCCTCTCTCTGAAACTGGACAGTTTCACAGCTGGCTTGAGCATTGGAAGTGTATCTCTCAACTACAGTACTGTCATCAGCATACCCAAAGGTACCGGGCTTCAGAAGGTCATTAATGTGCAGTAAAAACAGTGTAGCCGAGAGAACCGATCCCTGAGGTACACCGGCATTGATAGCCATTTCATCAGACGAGCAGCCCTCTAAGACTACTCGAATAGATCGTTCCCTCAAGAAATCAACTATCCAATTGCATAAGCCAACAGGTAAACCATATGAGGGAAGCTTGTTTAAAAGGCCATCGTGCCAGACCCGATCAAATACCTTCGATATGTCAAGGGAGACGGCAAGCGCCTCACCATGCATCTCTATGGCTTCGCTCAGTACGTGAGTGGCATACGCGAGAAGATCCCCAGTAGACCGGTTTCGGAGAAATCCGTATTGCCGGTCACTGAAAAGATCATTGTCTTCAAGGTATGCCAAGAGCCTAATGTTTATGTCACGCTCCATACACTTACAGAGTAAGGAGGTTATCGAGACGGGCCGGATCAGCACGACTACCCTTTTTTGGTACTGGTTGTACATCGGCAAGCTTCCAGCTCTTCGGAACTTTACCTGAGTGAAGAGAGAGGCGGTACAAACGCGTTAAGATGGGAGACAATTCGGGCGCACAGTTTTTCAACACAATCGCTGGAATACCATCAGGACCACTGGCCTTGTTCACATCTAGAGCTCGAAGCGTTCTGAGAACCTCCTTCTGGCGAATGCGAATTTCGGGCATAAAAACCCCGCAATGAGGAAGGCAGGAAGGTGTCTTGCCAGAAGCATCTAGATGCGAGGCTTCTGCAAAAAGAGAAGCAAATAAATTCGCTTTGTCTCCAGCAGTGTGAGCTAGTGATGATGGATCACTAGCTCACACTATTTCAGCAATGGTGGTAGTGAGGGGCGGCAGAAGTTTACTTCGACCGACTTGGCCAGGGACCAAAAAGCTTTGCTACCCGCGGGGTATGAAGCTAGTTTGGCCCCAATTCGACTTACGTGATCAAAATGGGCCTTCCTAAGTATCTTCTTGCAGGTCTTAGCGGCAACGTTAAATTTTCTCTTCTTAGCCCGAATATCAGAAGACTTGCGCTTTCGAGCATCAGCCCAGTCTAGATATGCCGCACGCTTTAGAGCCACAGCATGACCACAGCTGGATCCAAACCAAGGCTGAGCTTTGCTGGAAAGAGTCTTGTCACTGAATGGAGTGAAATATTCCATTGCCTGGCATATTACCTCTGTAACAGCAGACGCGCAAGTCGACGGGTCCTGGGAGATGAAACATGTCCGAAACTAATATAAAAAAGTACATACAAAAATGGTGGTATTATAATCAATCTTGTCGGAAATCTATAGCAGTTCAATAGTTTCTGAGAATGTGCTAATTCTTGTAACAAACTGATTAATATATGTACAAAGAAGATAATTCATAAAAACAAGTCTATGGTACTTAAAATAAGCTACTTAACAACTTTTTTTCTTTTTAAATCTTTTCTATCTGTTTGTTTGTGTCTGTATGTTCGTTTGCGCATCACGTAAAAAACTACTGGACCGATTGTCTTAAAAACTGGAGTACTTGGTATATCTGAATCTGATGATTAGATGCCGAGCAATCGATAAAAATACATTATACGGCTAAACGAATTTTGAAGAAATGTACTTTGTAGGTTTGGTCTTGGAATAACACGTATGAGCTATTTTTTAAAGAAATTAGTATTTGGGCAAAGCCACGGACACAGCAAGTAACAATAATAATTATCTATTATACGTAACCCAGAACGTGAGATGTTTGTTTCGTAATCATTTGCCCGGGTTTTGATCATAACATAGCTAGGAATCCTGTATCTAGAGAATTATTAGTACTAGATAACAAAATAGTAACATGGCTGTTATAATAATTATTGTTCCAGCTAAATCCTACGATCGAATTCTAAACATTGCCAATTTCATTCTGGCCATTGACCGTTCGTAGCAACAAAATTACCAGTTGTTGCATCGATGCGGCAACAGTCATTGTGCTTCGGAATAGCCGATAGCGTGACGTTCTCCGCTGTCGCCATACTTCTGGTATATTCTAGGACACGAGTGGATTACGTACACGTGGTTCACCCATCTTCGCTTTTTACCCGAGTACGGCGAAGCAAGGGAAAAGGTAATTAGTTTAATAGTATTTATGTATGTGGATATGTATGTGGATGTTCTATCATAGCGTCGCCCCTATTTGTTCGATTCTGACAAGCGAGGTACCAATCGATTCGTCTTCATTTATAGTGTCATAGGCTATTTATTTACCCGACTACGGCGAAGCAAAGGAAGGGTTATGTGTTAAACTAAAGACTGGGCACAGAATAAATAATAGTACAAAGACTTGGTCCGATTTTGACTTGCGAGGTATCAATCAATCGATTTGTCTTCATCGCAAGAGTGTCATAGGCTATTTTTTATAAAAGCGAAAGTAACTCAAGTCTTTCTGTTTGTTACCCTTTTCACGCCTAACCGGCAGAACCGATTTTGATGAAATTTTACAAGGAAATAGTGTGCATGAAGTAGGTCATTGTCTGGCTCAACTGGCTGATGTTTCATCAAAAACAGACCATCTCAGGCCACAGCGGTTGAAACACAGACAAAAAAGTGAGGGAAAAAACAAAGGAACTTGCTGACTATGTAGCTTACTCGTCTACAATGGGTGACCTAGGTATACAGGCAGACTGCATTATGTAGGTCAATAAAATGGACCGTCTAGGTGCCCTTCACCTCGGTCACGACTTGTTATTGAAGGTCCCTAGCACACTCACACACTGCTCTAGGTTGGTTCTATCGATCCACATATGGATCTATCGTATCGTATACGACACGATAGACACCGCAAGTTCGTGTACACGGTGAACGCATATGACACGTATCAAACAAGAAAAGTTTGTCATATTTTGAGACTACCTTCGATTTAGGGTATAAAACAAGCCATTCTACCCGAGACATTTATCCGCCCATGAAGAAGGCGAGGGTAGATACTGAAGTCGAGGATAAAATGCCTTGATTTATAAACGAGTTATACACTCTGCTTTACACTTCGATTGCGAGAAAATTAAACAGTGATTTCTTATTATCTTGGAACAAACTTTCTTTATGTATCTGTGCGTGTACAGCTTATGACGTGAAAACCTAAGGAATTCTATTTTATCCAACGGACAGAGGTGCAGGATATGACGAAATCATACATCCATACTAATATAATATTGAAATATCAGAGGAAATCTAGGTTTCTCCCTGTCACCTTTTCATTACTAAATGGCTGAACAGATCTTGATGAAATTTGGAACAGAGATAGTTTGAACCCTGGGGAAAGACATTGGTTATTTTTCATCGCGTGTAAATTGTAGTCCGCGCTAACGAAGTCGCGGACAAAAGTTTATATACATAGAGTTGTTTTTTTTTCTAACAACTCTATGTATGTAAATATTGTTGTCGTACATCTAAAGAAATGGTGATACCATGGTTACCCTACCGTTGGACCACTCCCACAATGTTTAACATTGTTCATTGATTTAATATTTCAATTCGTTCATCATTCCGGGTCGGTGGCGACTGCCGAAACTCATTTAAATACCTCTGACGAGTCATACTGATTTGTTTGTTATTAGATTTGAATAAATATCATTAAACCTTTATAAGTTTTTGTATAAATAGATATTTTGCTCTGATATCTATATAATTAGTGTTACTTTTTCGAGCTGAAGGGTACTATTATTTATTCTGTGTATTATTTATAGTCGTTTTGCGTCCCGTTAAAGTGACAGCTTGACATCACTTGTTTTTAAAGACGTCATTAGAATCAACTACCTTAGTAATTTCAACCACCATCACAGATCATTTCACTATAGCAATTTTTCTTAAAAACCACCCGCACTATAGTACTAAGTATAATATCCATAGTGTCATTAATTACGATAACATTGTTTTCGAGCTGATCTCTGATATTCTCAACTCTATCTCACATATTAATGATGTTAATCAGGCTACTTCAGTCTTAGTTAACGAACTAAAACGGGTTGTAGAAAAAAATACGCAACTTAAACAAGTACCTGGTCGGAAAAGAATCAAGAAGCCGTGGATAACTCCTGGCTTATTACGATGTATTCAAAATCGTGACAAACTTCATCATGATCTCAAATGTGACCCGAATAATAGTGTTCTCTTAACTACCTATAAACGGTATAGACATTTTTGTGGTGGTATATTAAAAAAGCTTAAAGCAGAGCATGATAAAACGGAAATTAGGAAAGCTGGCAATGACGCGAAAAAAACTTGGAAAGTAATTAAAAATATTACTAAATTAAATTCTATTAAAGTTAGTGAATCAGAAAATCAAATATTATTAAATTTAAAAGCTAACCATAAATAATCATTAAATTATTGTAATACATATTTTGCAAATATAGGTAAATTACTGGCACATGTAATTCTGGTTAATAGAGCGAACAACGTATGTGCTACTCCAGTACCAGCAACAGTTAACTCGTTTGGACTGTTAGATACGGATTGTTTGGAAGTTGAAGCAACCATCATGAACCTGAGATCTGATTGTGCTGTCGGTTATGATGGTATTCCCACCAAAGTTCTTAAGCTAGTCAAGAGTCAAATTAGCCCGGCAATTGTTCACATTTCAAACCTTAGTTTCGCTACTGGAGTGTTCCCAGAGTTATTTAAAACAGCACTTATAAAGCCCATTCATAAGGGGGGAGACAAAGACAGTATCAACAACTATAGACCTATATCCATTCTTACTTCCTTATCTAAAATATTGGAACGTCTCCTTAATAAACGCCTCACTTCTTATTGAATAAAGTTTAATATTATATCTAAAAACCAGTTTGGATTTTTATCTGGAAAATCTACTGAACAGGCGGTTAACAAACTAACTGATTTTATCGTTCGTCAGGTTGACAATACATGACATGAGACATATCTTAGATACCAAATTAATTACCTCTATTTACTACGCGCTTTGCCAATCAATATTGACATACTGCATCACTATATGGGGTGGTACATTTAAAACGTATATCATACGCACAGAAAGAGCGCAAAGAGGTGTGCTCAAAGTAATGCTCAACAAACCTTTTAGATTCCCTACAACTCAGTTATACTCAGAGGCTATAGTTTTAACAGTTCGTCAACTGTTCATTCTAAACAGTATTTTAATGACACGTGGTAATACTTCATTCGATTCTATAAAGTTGGGAGACAAACGGCGGAAGGATAAAATGGTTTTAATCTACGTCACTGGCCCATAGACATCAATGTTTTTTAGGTCCATTCTTATACAAGAATATTAGCAAACATCTCAATTTATATTCTTTACCAAAGAAGAAGTGTAAAAAAGCGCTTACTTTCTTTTTACTACGGCTTTCTTATGATGAAACTGAAATTATACTTACTATTCCTAAGTAAATTTCACTGACATTCATTATTTAACAACGCTCCTTTAAACACATACGCATACACCTTATACACAACAGAACACAACCCTCACACCATAAATGTACGTTTTACTAATTCGAGTGCCTACACGGCATGTGCTATGTAAATTAAATTATATTTCTAACTTGAATTGAATATTTGTTATGGTGTTCATTAATAAAATGCATTTTGCATGTTCTAATGTCATCCATACAATATTCTTAAACTAATTTTCATTACTTATTATTATTATTTTTCTTTAAAGTATTCGTTCTCAAGTGAAATCTCACCTCACGACAAACTACAGTTCTCTGTTAATTAATTATCTACATAGCAAAGGCATGCATTAAAATTTAAAAATGAATAAATGATTTATAATAAGTTCAATTCGCTATCGCTTATGATTTTGTACCGACAATATTCTTCTTGTACTAAACCGATGCAAATCACCGGTTAGGTTGTTTGGTAATCTGTGGCAATAGGTAGGTAGGTTCATGTTTGTTTACTTGGCTTATCTTTGCGATCGAGCTTCCAAAATTGTTATAATTATGTATTTATTTTTTGTAATTAAGAAAATAATAAATACTACGACTCCTGCTATACCTTCTTGTGTGTTCTTATTCTACCTTCTTATTATATAAAAAAAATAAAAAAATGTGAGAATCCAATAAGTGGGTTAGGTATGTTTGGAAGTGAGGTGGGGATTAATTCTTTGTTATATTTAAGGGTTTGCGCATGCACTCTTTCGATGTTTCTTTCCTAGTTTCACGATTCATAGTCTAGAAACTGATTCTATGTAGTCTGAAGGTTTATTGTTGTTTTTGTTATATAATTATTAAGTTTTTGGTTTGAACGAATACCTACTTTATATAAATTTGTGTGATGATTTATATTGTTTTTTTTGTTTATTAATTGTAATTAAATCTTAAATGTAACTATTATAGTCAAAATTTGAACCTTGTTTACTATAATCCAGTAAGGAATCGTAGTAGCCGTAACACAGGGAATCCTAGCACGGCTACTACCGAAACACCTAAGCTGCTCGAGACATAAATGATGTAACAAATAAACATGTGTGATTCTTAGGTTAAGGAAACTATGACTATGTCATTTTTGAAAATAAATATCTTATCTTATCTTAGCTACTGCGACTATATTTTTTATAGACATTCTACGAGTCAAGAAACCGACTTCAAATGGTTTTGAAAAAATACTGTACCAATTATGATGAAATTACTTGAATTGTCAATCATTTCAAATAAAAAATTATCATCTAAAGCGATTTACTTATAAATCTCGGAGATATTAGAAAGTTATAAAATATAGCTGAGTAAATAACCTCTACTCCTCTTTTTAGAAGACGATTTAAAAATATCTACCTAAATATAATAAAATAATACTTATAATAAAGCAATAAGAACGAAAAAGTCTGTAAAAGGAAGATAATTAAAAAGTATGGTCTAGGGTACTTAAAATAAGCTACTTGTTTGTTTGTTTGTCTGTATGTTTGTTCGCGCATCACGTAAAAACCACTGAACCGATTGCTATGCAGTTTTTACTATTGGATAGCTTAGGGTTTGACTTAAAAACTGGGGTACTTGGTATCTCAATCCGATGAGCAATCGATAAAAATATCTTTGACGGCTGAAGGAATTTTGATCAAATGTTATTTATTTTAGGTCCTGAAATAGCACATAGAGTACTTTTAACCTAGAGAAATGACCATGCGTGCGAAGCCGCGGACATCAGCTAGTATATAAATAAAATAAAAGAGACTGTCCACAGTAGAGACAATACTTAGCTAACAATATACAACAACGAATACCGTAATAATTCCAATTTGTTCTTACTCATACAAATATCTTTGAATAAACATTGGAAATTCCATTATGTTCGCAACAAAATCATACAACATTTGAACATAATATGTGTTATAAGTGGTAACATTTACCTAGGCTTTGTAACGAGTTTGTTACGTTAATTGTTGTAATGTAAAAACTTATTTGGAGTACTTATTCATTCATTTCATGAACTACTATGCATAAATGTCTATTTACAGTGGGTGTGGGCGCTCCAAAAATCGTTTCAAAGCAGCTAGTTTATAAATACAAAATTCCGGCACATGCAAACATTGCAAAAACACAAAACTGGGTCAGCGCCTGACGCACTGGCAAATAGTCACTCAGTGTAAACATTGAGTGGGTGTATAATTAGTACATATGATATGAGGTTTCCTTTTAAACAAGCAAGGTACAAGGCGAGCGGTGGCTCGTCTGCTGATAGCGCCACGCCCTACCCAATGCCAACCAGAACTTTGGTGTTTGATCAGTGGTTCAATCCAATAAAAGAGGTTGGAAATAGGAACTTTAAAAAATATTCATAATTACAAAAAACTAAACATCCCATCGCATTCTTCCATGATTATGCAACAAATGTTGCCATAAACATTCTTGAGATTGCTCTTACAGTTAAACTTAAAACCGAACAAAACTGTTTTATTGTATGGTAAGCCATCTTTAATATCTCGTTATTTTCTATTGTATCAGATTGAAGTTTCATATTATATTCCAAAGATTATGAAAAAATAAAGATGCCCCAATAGTTTCCATACCAAGCTAATATAGAAAAATATACAAACATTCCAAAAAACTAAATATACACCGTACCGTATTCTTCTATATTAGGCAACAAATATTGGCATAACCATTTTTGAGATTGAACTTATTAGTCTAGCAGAAAAACAAACAAAATTGTTTTTATTTTGTATGGAAAGCAAGTAAACAACACAGAAATCTCGATATCTCGTAATTCTCTACTAGTATCACTTTGGGGTGTCATATTTGGTGTCACACTATTATATTCCACAGATTATCAACAAAATAAGTTACCCCAAAAGTTCCCTTTCCAGGATAAAATGAAAAACGTCTTATTTTTGTAACTTCCTATGTCCAACCTCTTGTATGGGATCGATCCACTGTGCGCTGCCCGCGAAGAGGGCTGTGCTTCTTTTGAACCGTAATAGGTAGCCGGTTGAAATTTTCACACAGTATGTGTTATTATGGCGGATAACCAAAATATGACGGTACTCGTACAAGAAAAAAAAAACTTTGTGTTCTATGGTAAAACCGGCAATACATACAAGCGTTAAACGCTGTGTGATTGTGGTACAAACTCTAAAGTAAAACAAGAAATTATAAAATCCCGCCAAGTGAGTCGGATTCGTCGGATTGTGTGGTGGTACTCAGTGCGCGTGTACGACTCGCTTTTGGCCGGTATTAGACTGACATACAGACTCTCTTAGCGGTGTTTTTGACCATTGTAGTAAGCCACGTACTTTCATGTACAATGAACAGATATTTCTCGCATATCTATACTTATAATATGTCTGTTTCTTCGTATCACGTAAAAACTACTGGACCGATTGCGATACAGTTTCCACTGTTGGATAGCTTAGGGTTTGACTTAAAAATTGGTGTACTTGGTATCTAAATCTGATGAGTAGAAACCAAGCAATCGATAAAAACTTTTTGACGACTGAAAGGATTTTGATCAATTGTTGGTATATTGGTATTTTAGGTCTTGGAATAGTACATAGAGTACTTTTAACCTAGAGAAATGACCACGCGTGCGAAGTACAGTGCATAGATAATACAATTGATAGATAAAAACAAACCTAAAAAAAAAGAAATAACTTTCTTCCTTAGTGTTTTATTAAAATAACTAGTTAGTATACGTAAACGTAACTTACTGGGAAGGACCACATAAGATGTCGTTAGGTAAACGTTACGTCAGCTTAAAAGCTTTAAAATACCGGCCAGCCATCTGGTGGCAAGTGGTCGGCGCCAAATATGGTCAACTGTTACAAGTCACACCTGAGAATTTGTTGATGCTCTGTTTTAGAATACGCATGTTTAGATACACTGCAACAAGGACTGCCCCGTCTCGGCGTTTTACTCAGACTGAGTAGTTTAATAGTAGCTATCTAATGAACAAGACGTAAGTTCTGTTCACAATGTTCGCAATATTGGTGAGCCACAATTTATGAACGCAACAATTCTTAATTTAAAAAAGAAACCTGTCGACCTTTTTCTCCATCTTCCTTTAACCTTTCCTGATTTTCTTTGGCTAGCCTAGTTGGGAAAACGAGTTGACATCGAACTGGCAAGCGATCGAGCCGAGAGCTCCGTAATTCTCCTCGATATACTAGTAATACCGACGGAATTGCTACATCGGCCGCGGTCTTCGCGCACGACATCGTTCATCATCCATTAAGAAAATCACCTCCGAGTAGAAAGGAAAAGGAGAAAAGTGCGACGCGTCAATCATCCAGCACGCGGGCCGAGTTGAACCAGGTAGCCATTCAAATTGTTCTCTTTTCCCGACCAAGTTCAAAAACTAAAACCCGCCTATGGTCGGGGCAAAAAAATAGCCAGCACTCTTGTGACGATGACGAAACGATCGATACCTCGCTTGTCAAAATCGGACCAAGTTTTTAGTTTGAACACATAATCCTTCGTTTGCTGTGCCGTAATCGGGTAAAAAAACTAGCGTATGAAACTATATATATATATATAGTTATATATATATATATATATATATATATATATATATGTATGTATGAAGACAAATCGATTCACACCTCGCTTGTCAAAATCAGACCAAGTTTTTATTTTGAACACATAACCCTTACTTACTTTGCCTTGCCGTAGTCGGTTTATTTTTATGGCCAATGCCACTCTATACCTGAAGACGAATCGATTGATACCTTGCTTGTCAAAATCGAACCAATTAGGGGCGATGCTATGGTGGAACGTCCACGTACATACATATATAGTCTGTTAAACTCATTACCCTTCCCTTGCTTCGCCGTAATCGGGTTATAACTACAAAAGAGTTTCGATTAGAATCAAAAGTATCCTAAACTATCTATAAACACTAAAAAGAATTTCACTAGTTAAAAGATTTCTTCAAAACTATGTCAAGTTTCACATAACCACATATATACATACATACATACATAGACTGTTAAACTCATTACCCTTCCCTTGCTTTGCTGTAGTCGGGTAAAAAAATACTCGTGGTCACATTTTTTTCTATTGGAATTGGGGGAGACCTTTGCCCAGCGTTGGGATACAAATAGGTTAAGGAAACATACGGCGTCTGATATTTTGTTTGCCCCGTACTGAGACGTATCTCGTACGAATTTTTCACTTTTTATTTTAACTTAAAAAGGAAACTACGAATTCTATTAATAAATTATCATCTATTAGGTAATTTGTAACTTTTCCGTGCGAGATTAGTGATGCTGTAATGTTTTAATCCTGTTTAGCTTGACAACTTCAACCAGTAAACTGGAATTCTATATCGATGTAGTGTAGGTAAGTTGCCTACCATTATAGGCGACTTCACAAAAGGTTATATGTTCGATAGTAAGGATGTTTTATTTTATTTTTTAATATATTTACTTTATATTTTCCTTCGTTTTGTAGTTCTCTTTTTTGATTGATAAGTTTGAATACGTACACTGGCCTTCAAAACATAGTGCCACTTTTTTAATGTCTCTGTTCGCGCATCACGTTAAAACTACTGGACCGATAGCGATTGGATTTCCAGTGTTGAATAGCATAGGTTTTGACTTAAGCACTGGTGTACTTGGTATCTCAATCCGATGAGTAAGAGCCGAGAAATTTAATAAAAACTCTATTAATTTTAAAAGTATGGTATTTAATTTTGAAGGCCAGTATATATAAAGAACTTAGGTATAGTATGTATAAATTATGATTTCTGTAACCCCTGGAAGAGACTAGTTTCCCACAACACAGGGAATCCTAGTTATACCCACAATTAACATAATAAACATAAATAACGAAATATCTTTTATTATAAGGTGTCCGAATGTTTTGTAAACATTTTGGTGACGAAATAAAAATGTATTAATTTATATTACCTAATTTAAGAAACGAGCCATGGAGCGCACTATGTTAGGTATCACGTTGAGCGACAGAGTTCGAAATACGGAGATCCGAAGAAGAACCAAGGTGGAAGATGTCGGATGCCGTATAATTAAACTCAAGTGGCGATGGACAGGACACTTGGCAAGATGTGGTGATGGCAGGTGGAGTAAGGCCCTGACGCCACGTGCCGGTAAGCGCAGCCGAGGAAGACTGATCCAACGATGGGTCGACGACAAAGAAAAGCACGCTGGTAAGACCTGGACCAGACTGGCTCAAACCAGAGATGAATGGCGTAAGAGGGAGGAGGCTTATGCCCTGCAGAGGGCGGAATAAGCTGCAAATGATGATGATGATTAATTTAATAAAATCTGATTAATGGTCCAATGTTCTCGTCATACAAACACACACACACACTCACACATACAGGAACTCGCATTCATTCAAGTTGATTCTTTGAAGTCTTTCGCTCGGTCAACGAATTACCCAAACCACAGAATAAATAATAGTACAAGCTCCAAACTTCAATTTAAACCTACTAATCTATTATGCAAACCGATAAGCTATCTAAAAGGTAGCACTATTAGCTATTCTGTGCTATCTATAGATATCGAACAAAACGATCATTATGTAGGTACGGTAGATTATAGTTAACTGTTGCACTTTCACACTTCGCACAATGTAATTGCGATAACTATGGGTTTGGCAATCGCTTAACCGCTTTACGTAACTTGGAATCTGTAGAGCACAATACCCCTACGAGGTGGCCCGACGACCAGTGCCCTATTTCATAAAGCGACAAATCATAATAAAACTACAAATGTCAGTCAAATACGTTAAACCTGCGTTTCATATAACAAACAATCACGACAGGACTGATGATTGTCAGTCATATTGCATTTCACAATGCCAGTCATAGTAGTGTGATGGGTAAAGCTTCGGCTATCACAATTGTCACGACTATTCTACAAATCGTGGTAATTTTTGAGCAACCGCCGTTTCATAAAACGTTTTTCTATTGACATTTGTTAGACAATTGTCAGTTGACTGCCGGTCACTACTAATGTTTTATGAAACACATTTAGTAATATTTTGACAATTCATTGAATGAATTGTCGGGTTTTTATGAAACGCATTTCGGTAGTTTGACTGACATTTGTCGATTGACACTTGTCAGTCTACTATAGTTTTATGAAATAGGGCCCTGGGCTGTTATTCGCTATGACCATTCAGACACGTAACACGTTGCGTTAAAGGGCGTCACAGACGATTACGATACTATAATATTTGATGTTACGATATCTGCATATAAAATATTATAGCATCTTAGGGTATCATCACACACGGCTAGGATACGATAATATATTGAAATTATTCATTCGCTCGCAGGCTGTCCTAGGTGCCACACGTATTTCTTCACCGCTTTCTATATACAGGATGATTAAATATGAGTAGTACGGTTTCACTATTAGATTTATTAGATAGCTCATCAGACAACGATTCTGATTTTGAATTTGATATGCAAATTGCATTAACGCACTGTAAAACGTGATCAATTTGGATAGAAAATCACATTAAATTTAGAAAAAGCCGCGGTGAATTTAGTCTTTACGCAGACGTTTCTACAAAAACAAAACCAAACTTATTTTAATAAGTCGAAGGAAACTTTTCTCGAAATTCATAATTTGATTAAGGAAGATTTAGTGAAACAAAATACGAACATGCGCGAGAGCATTTGTACAGAACAACGACTAGCAGTATGCTAAGAACCATGTCGTTTACCTCAGCTTTCAAACATAAAAACCGCAGCTAAATCGGTCCATTTGTTTGGAAGCTACGATTTTCACCCCCCCCCCCTTTCTTTCTCACCTCCCCCCTCCCTCTCCCCATACATCTAAGAACCATCTCGGTCATATCAGCTTTCAAACAGAAAAACCCGCATCAAAATCGGTCCATTCGTTTGGGAGCTACGATGCCATACACACACACATACACTGATACACACCCTACACTTATAATACCCATCTCTATGTTCAGGGGTTAAAAAAAACCGTCACGAATACAAAACAGAACAACCTGTAGAACATATACGATATATTTTGTATCCTAAGATAGTATATTAATATATATTTTGTATCTTTTACGATATATTTCGTATCTTAAGATGACATCTTTTAATAAATTCCATATCGCTCGATATCTTAAGATACTGTAAGATGCAAATATATATTATGTTCGCCGTTTGTGATGGTTCATATAAATTGTATAGCGAGCGATATTTTTATCGTATCTTAGTCGTCTGTGACGCGCTTAAGATATCTTCGTGGAACCGTTCGACATTTGTCGTAATGACGTCACACTTTTTCGTCAATGAATTTCGTGTGGCATAGCGAATAAGCGCCCTGGTGAGTCGCGAGGGCCGCTGGATGTAACCAGCAAGTACTCTGGTGAGTCGCGGGGGCCGCTAGATGTAACCAGCAAGTACCCTGGTGAGTCGCGGGGGCCGCTGGATGGGGTTATTTGCAAAGTACTCCAAGAAAATTTCTCAAACTACTCCACGAAAAAATATATGTATAAATTTAGTTTCATTCTACTCCTTGAGAACTTAGAAATGTTCTCAAAGTACTCAACCCCTACTGGGTTTTTGAAGAGTTGCCAAGTTAATAAGTAATAGTATAATAAGTTAATAATCCGTACATTCGTTCTCAAACAACTCCACGCTTTTTTGATTAGAAATGATTATTTAAAAAATACAGTTTTTATGTTGCATCCTACTCCAAAAGTTAGCTGACGAACAGTCAGGTGCAAAACTTCAGAGTTATAAAATTATGTTTAACTATTTTAAAAAAGAAAATAAAAATGAAAACAAAAAAGAAAAGTTTATATAAAATACTATGATGGGTTTGTAATTTTTTATATTAATATAATTCAACATATCTTTTTTTTTTAATCAAGCAAAATATTAAAAAAAATGTCTCTGGATTTAGGAGTTTACTAAAAATTTAAAAGTAATATTGATAGAATAAGAAAAACTAACATGATGGCTAAATATTAAACATATGTCAGTGGAAACAAACAAAAATCATATAAGAACTTACCTAAAATAACAATAATCATCAAACCTTACAACAGTACAAAATCAGTCTCTTTTTAACCCTTTTATGAGATACATTTACTAGTTGTACAATTTACCAATCAAAAAAGTAGTACTTATGAACAACCAAACAATAAAATAAACAAATGGAGCATTATTTTAATTATGTAAATCAGAAATTAAATAATTTGCTGTAATGCTTGTAGCACTGATATTTTTTCTTCTGTACACTGCTTCGCAATCAAAGCCAGTTTCAGGTCCCTGTTTATAGACGGCCGGCTTCTGTTGACAGAAGGAGTGAATACGAACATAACGGAATTTCAAATATAATTTGCAGTATTTAAAAATTTATGCAGGTGAGGGAAAGTGCACGTTTGTTAGGTTACAGAGACAAATCTTCAACTGCAAGCTAACCAAAGAAAGAAATTTGTAGAGGAAATTCGATGGGATACGAGTCGATACCCATCGACTTCCCTTCACTGGATCTATTGATCATCAACAACTTCTTCTTAGACTTCGTTCAAATTTAGGAATTTTAAAAGGTATATTTTTGCTACATTAAAAAACCATGATGCATAAAATAATTGTAACAGTGCTGTAGCCCCAGCTACTCATCCTTAACCATCTGGCACATGCTTTTCGTAACACCCTTAATGACAAACGCTAGTACATACAATAAAATTAATTAAAGCAGCCGCAGTCCAGCCACAAAATGAAGTTCCAAGACTTCGGTACTTGGTCCAGCGTCCCCACTGTCGTCAGAATGGTCCGTATGCATATTTTTCTCTTTGTTGTTAGTTCCGTGAAGACCACTGACCAACTAACCTTGCTTCCGTGTCTTATAATACTTAATCACAATCCGCTCATTACAAAAAGGGCACGTGAATTAGAAAGAAAAATCGTTTATTCAACACTTATCAAAAAAAGTAGCAAATTAAAATATAAATTAAACATTAAAGTGTTGAAAGGGTTATGCCTCAGCATAATGCCAAGCGTCTTCGACACTTGACGCTGATTTTCAGCCACGGCCCAGAGGGAACAATCACGAAAAATATATATGCAGTAGTTAATAAAATTAATAATATTAAAAATACATAATTGATATACACATATATAATATATATACAATAAATATTCAAATAAAACATACATATAACACACATACATATACAAATATACACTTTAGTAAGAAATACTCTAGCCTCTCTGGAGATGGCTTATACCCTGGAATATATAAATACTTTTTATCCCGGATAATTGTAAGTTTCTACGGGAAAACTGGAAATGTTGATTAATAGCTGTAAGGAACGGTTGTCATGGAAAAGAAATAACAAATCTGACAAAAAACATCAAGAGCGTTGGTGCTATGCATTGGTTTTTAATATCCTAGAAGAACATAGGGAGTTTTTTCCGCGATAAACTGTAGTCCACGCGGACGAAGTCGTGTGGGAACGCTAGTAATACAATAAAAATAAGTAAAGTGATGTGTCGAGAGATGAGACTTACTTCATTTACCTCAGACGTGAAAGTTTAATAAAAAATATAGGAAACTTTGGTCAGCATAATTTTGTTACAGTGTAAATACTAAATACTGTGACTGACTGTACCCGTTCAACATTTCATGGAGTACAATGAAACATTTTTGATTTTATATTATTTCCATGGAGCAGTTTGGATTTTGATGATGAATAGTCGCTGGAGTACTTTGAGAAAAGAACCAGCTACCCGTGGAGTAAGATGCAACATAAATACAGTGTTTTTAAATAAAAACTTTATAATAATAATTCTTTGGAGTAGTTTGAGAGTGAATGTATGGGATTCATACTTTTGTGGAACAAAAGAATGGAGTACTTTGGGAACAACCCGCTGGATGTAACCAACAAGCGCCCGTTTTGGCATTCTATGGGGAGACTTTTGCTAAGTGGACGTCTTTCGGCTGTGAGATAATGATAGCATAGTACATAGGTAGGTAATTACTAATCACCATACTTACTAGTGGCTCTGTGAGCTGTAGACCTCGCGCGTATAAACTTTTTTACAAACAATCTAGCGGTGCAGCGCCATCTTGTTACCTTATTGTAATACTAACATTAATAACCAAGGTGCTCCATCAATCCCTACCTAGTAGGTAAAGGGCTGATTCCAATGGCAGAAACCTAAAAGTTTTTTTTATTTTTTATTACGGACTAGGCAATCGTTTGACCACAATCTCACCTGATGGAAAGCGATGAAGTGGTCGAAGGTGTAGCACGCTTGCCTAGTAGATACCTATTCACTCTTGACTTGAACACACCGGGGTTATAATTTACCAGAAACACTGACGAGGGCAGGGGTGAGAAATTTACTGCATTTTGAGGAGCTATTCTGCTCATCACGCCGAAGATCCTCATCAGATCTTCACCAAATTTACATGAGACTAACTTAAAGTTACTACCTCTCAAATAAAAAAAGAACCATCGAAATTGGATTAAATATGGCGGAGACATTCAGTAGCCCCCTTTTTACCCTCTTTTGGGGGCGAAGACAAAAAGCCCCGAAAACTAAAAAAAACTGAAAAATTCGCTTATCCTGTATACCAAGTTTCGTCTAGATCGGTTGAGAAATGCGACCTGTAGAGGAGAACAGCCGGAAATCCGGACAGACATCCGGGCATACGAAAGATTTTTTGCCGAAACAGAGACGCTTCGCTCGCGTTTCGCGCTCGCTCGGTCAACTATATCTACAACTACCATATGGATCATATTTAGTACCTACTTATAAGTATGATGACGTAATGATTACGGCAGATCAGTTTGTTCAGAGCATGTGCAGCGCAGGCATTGTATCCTGTTCAATCGATCTTATCGCCTAAAATAAGCAGGCAGCGATCTCTTCCAGACAACCACAATATATCGTTATTGTGGTCGATAGGTATTTCTAAACTTGGAACACCCCAAAACGCTAACCTTATTTACCTAATTGCTTCATTAATGGCCATGGCCTCACTTCCTGTCCAAGACCCAAAATAGAATAAAACTTCAATAAGTCCAATGACGTAACCAGTGTAATCACAAGAGCAAAGCGACTGCAAATTATGACTCAACGGCTACCTGGTTCCGTGGTGTAGTGGTTATCACATCTGCTTTACACGCAGAAGGCCGCCAGTTCGATCCTGGCCGGAATCATCTTTTTGCATACGGATATTTGTTATTTTTGCTTTTTAGTACATTTTAACTTTTACCTTTTCTTAGATTTTGGTTACAAGAATTTTCATAAACGTTTTTGGTTTAAGAAAATTCTTGTATTGATTTTCTACGAATTCGCGTTTGGACATGTGTTTTATTTTGGAATAATTAGAGAATAAATTGTTTCTTATTTTATCTATTGCTGTGTCAATTCTGCTGTCTGCCTGTCTGTTCGTCTGTAACGGGCTTGTAGAGCTTATACGAATTAAAAAAGGGAATTAATATTTAAGTCTGTGACCCAAATAGAATAATATATTTTTATTTTCAAGGGGATGGCGGATGAAAAGGAGGACCATAATAATGTTGTAGGCGACTTAACTAAGGAGGTTAGTACAATAGCTAAATAATATGTTTGAAAATGTTATGATTGCGTAAATCTCTATTTTTGTTAGTGGGTATTTGTTGTTTAGATAAAATAAAACTATGTAAGCCTGAAAATATAATGCCTTAAAACTCACGAAATAGACCAGTTTCGAACTATTTATTTACATTTATTTTTTTAATATTAATTTTTTTAATATGAATTGCACTCGCGTTAGTTTTCAAAATCGATGCAAAAAATGTTGCAAATATTGTCTTCTTTATACTTTTCATAGACACTTTTGCCATAAAGCTAACTGTTAAAGAACTAGTTAGAAACATACAACAAAAATACCCCTTCAATTCAAGATGGCGGCTAACGCTCCCATCCCTCGAGGTCGAAAATTTGATTTTTATTTTTCGTACAGACCTCATAACTAAGCAATACAAATCAAAACATCATCTACACCACAATTTGTAGGGCAAAGGTACAAACTTTAATAAAAAAATTTTTTTTTTTTCTGAACTATAGAAATCAGAAATTTAAAAACCTAGCAAATTTCATCAACTTTCTTTGAAATTATAGTTTATTATACATTAGTAACGATATTAATTTAAATAAAATAAATGTGTCTGTCTGTTCGCGCATCACGTTAAAACCTGGACCGATTGCGATGCGATTTTCACTGTAGCTTAGGTTTTGACTTAAAAACTGGTGTACTTTGCATCTCAATCCGATAAGTGGAAGCTAAGCAAAAAAATATGTACTAAGTCCACGTCAAAGCTACCGGACCGATTGCAATGCGATTTGCACTGTTAGGTAGCTTAATTTTTGTTTTAAAAACTGGTGTACTTGGTATATCAATCCAATGAGTAGGAGCCAAGCAATATAAATAAAAATATAAAGTGGTTCTAAGTTTTGAAGGCCAGCCACTGCGTTTTGTGCGCGCTTGTGGACTTACAGAAGACAGATTTGTTCAATTACACAATGTCATTAGAAAAGCATTTCGAACTCGTCTCTTCCTGGGGGACATACAGAAGACGGGAAGCGATATATGAAACAGCCTGGATAATATGACATAGCGCAATATATCTACGATTGTATTTTTTGTATGAAAAGACGCAATTCCGCTGTTTCTGGGCAACCGGGAAAAGTCCAAGCCAGTATTTCTACAGGGTAATTCCAATAATTTGTTAATTTAAAAGTTATCATCCTGTTGACCCGCGGGTCTCTTGCTATCTCTTGGTATAATTTATCATTATAGGGTATTGTAAATGTCGTTAGCAAAAATATATGTACATATTGAAGTCGTGTCTGTTCTGTACGTACAGTACTAGGTATAACCTAATATCTTTGGCAATTATAATTTACTAGCTGATGCCCGCGGCTTCACACGCGTGGTCATTTCTCTAGGTTAAAAGTACTCTATATGCTATTCCAGGACCTAAAATACCAATGTACCGAAATTTGTTCAAAATTCCTTCAGCCGCCAAAATTATTTTTATCCATTGCTCTGCTTCTACTCATAGGATTGAGATATCAAGTACCCCAGTGTTAAAGTCAAAACCTAAGCTATCCAACAGTGCAAGCCGCATCGCAATCGGGCCAGTAATTTTCATAACAAACATAAAGACAAACTAACAAACAAACCGAAAACATGAATTTTAAAAATGTTCTATTCTTGTTCAGTAGCCTTTTTTAAGTATCCTAAACCGTTTTTTTCTTAATTATCTTCATTGTGCAGACTTTTTCGTGCCTATTGCTTTAAGACTTGTAAGTTTATCCATATTTATACTTACGAGTAGGTATATAGATATGAATAAGCTTACAAAATACTTGCATGCTGCCGATTCCTGTCACAACTTAATGTATTCATTGAAGTGTTTCAATGAATACATAAGTATTATGTTTTTTACAAATATATTTTAGCTTACGACATTGCATTTAAAATGGATTTTTTATGTGCGTGTGTGTTTGTTTACTCTTTGCCATCGTGATATATTCTTGAAATGGTTATAAGGAATGTCTCATTAAGATATTGATGACGACCAGCAAGAAACAGAGGGAAATGTAGGAGAGGGGCACTAAAAACCTAACTTCGGCTCGGATACTAAATAGCTAAAAAGCCGAAACTTCTGTCACATACAGATATCAAAATAAAGTGCCTCATCATCATCATCATCATCAGCCTATATTTGTCCACTGCTGGACATAGGTATCTCCTAATGCACGCCACTGAGCTTGGTCTTCAGCTCTCCTCATCCATTATCATCCGGCCGCTTTTCGCAAGTCGTCACTCCACCTGGCCACAGGACGTCCTATACTACGTTTGCCTAAACGTGGTCTCCACTCGAGAACTCGTCTACCCAAACGGTTATCGGTTCTTCGGGAAATATGACCAGCCCACTGCCACTTTAAATTGTTTATCCTTAGAGCTATGTCGGTTACCTTGGTTCTCTGTCGGATATCTTCAGTCATAGAATAACTACATATAATTACACCTCTTCAGTTTTAAGTTTAAGTTTTTCTAGATTTAAGTTATTAAAACAATTTTTATCTCTTGTAGGCAAAGTATGTGCTGGGAGAATACAGTGAACTGACAGCAAATCTAAGTATTCGGATGCACTGTTATCAGATAAGTCAGGTAAGTATATTTATGTTTAGGTCACCAGTTAAAATAACATTTTAATAGTTTTTAAAAGAATCAAGGAGATCATCCAATGATTTCAAAAAGGCTGTGACTTTTTGAAAAGATGGTGAGCGATAGATAGATATTAAAATAATTCTATAATTGATCTTAGTAACACTACAAGTTTTTACCGATTGCTCGGCATCTAATCATCGATAGATAAGATAATTGATATAGGTAGGTTAGGTACCAATATTAGGTAAATCAATTTTATTGTAGTACATTTTTTATGTTTTCTATTCATTTGTTATTTTTAGATGTGTGTATTCAATTATTATGCTTTAGGGGCGATTTTTCAATCCGCAGTTAAACGGTCAGATAGTTAACAAAGCAATACATTTATCTGTCCATTTAACCACGGTATAAAAGCTTTCGATTTTTCAATGCTCTGTTACCGATCAGATAGCTATCTGTGGATTTTTTGTTACTACCTTCACACTAATCCCGTGTGAAAGTGACGCAGCTACGCAAAGTTGCAGATGTTAGTGAGAGAGAGAGCGGTGATTTTCAACCGTTTGACATTTGACGTTGGCTTTGACGCGTAAAAATTACCACAAGTTAACCTTACATTCACCGAATTTCTAAAGTCAGCAGTTATTTCTGTTTTGTTTTGAGTGCGCTTTATTTTACTTTTTTAAATTTCCATATCAGTTGAGAAATGGAAAATGGAAATAATTAAAAAACGAGAGCGTTCCTGGAATTTTATAAATATCGTCAGATCTTTCCCTCACATTTCTTTCTTTCCTGTCAGGATATAAGTAGTTTAGCATTCGAAGTTCTTCTTTGATAGCTAAATCGTCAATTGAATCGAAAATATCCACAACAAAACACAAAACCACCGAAATAAGCACAAAATACAAAAGTACAAAAATCACCACACAATATGATAGATAATTATTATACCCTCTCAATGACATCGCTGAATCAAATGTCAATAAACAAACGTCAAAAACTACGTTTATTCCACAGATAAGCTTTTAACTGAGGCATGAAGAGACAGTTAAATTAACTCCTCAGTTACAGGTTCTCCGCAGATAACCTCTAAATGACTATTGAAAAATTCGAAATCATGCTATCTTTGGAATAAATCCTATCTGATTCTTTAACTGAGCATTGAAAAATCGGCCTTTATTTAATTAATAATGTAATTAGTTTATATTTAGTGTTAATTAAATTGAATAAATTAATAAGTATTCCGCTTGAGCAAACCAGCAGGCAACAGCTAGTTAAGTAGCTTACATTATAATTACGTAAACGTAAGACCGATAACGTGCTTTTATGCTCATCAAGTTGTGGTAGGTACTTACTCACAACTCAATTGGGAACCGATCTGTAGCGACGCGATGTTGACAAAACTCTTTGTACTTATATTCTTTAACTTATTTATAGATAATGTGATGGGTGAAAGTGAATACCAAGGCATTTTCAGCTCTCTCTCTCTTTCCAAGCAGATACCATCTGCTTGGAAGACCGAAATAAAAAACATGTACAATGATGACCTACAACTGGAACTTAACAAACTTAAAGAAAATCTCGAAAAGAGATTTGAACAAAATTCCTTCAAGAATCTCGAAGATAAACTTGAAGGAAAACTTGAAAGAAAACTCGAAGGGAAACTTGAAGAAAATCTTGGGCAGAAGCTCGAATCAAAACTTGAAGAAAGCCTCCAAAAGAAACTCCAACGGAAACTCGAAGAGAGCATTGCCAACAAACTCGAAGCAAAGCTTGAAGATAACCTTGAAATGAAACTCGAAGAGAACCTTGAAAAGAAACTAGAAGGGAAACTAGAAGACAACCTCGGGAAGAAACTCGAACTAAAACTTGAAGTCAATCTCGGGAAGAAATTGGAAACGAAACTCGAAGATAATCTTGGAAAGAAACTCGAAGAGAGCCTTGCCAACAAACTCGAAGCAAAGCTTGAAGTCAATCTCGGGAAGAAATTGGAATCGAAACTCGAAGAGAATTTAAGAAATAAACTCGAACGGAAACTAGAAGATAATCTTGGACAGAAACTTGAAATGAGCCTTATAAAAAAATTAGAAAAAAAACTTGAAGAGAATCTTAGAAAGAAACTTGAAGAGAAACTCGAAGAAAGTCTCAGATATAAACTCGAATATAACATTGAAAAAAAACTTGAGGGGAAACTCGAAGTGAAACTAGAAGAGAATCTCAGAAGGAAAATTGAAACAAAACTAGAAGATAACATTGGTAAGAAACTTGAAGAAAAGCTTAGAAATAAACTGGAAACAAAACTCGAAGCGAATCTCGGAAAGAAACTTGAATCAAACCTCGAGGAGAAACTCAAAAAGAAACTTGAAGGCTACTTCGGGAATAAATTTGAAGATAAATTTGAAAAGAAACATACACCGCGTAAGTCTTACTTTTCATACTCGTAATTAACCACTTTACCACAGGTTTTCTAATAATTTTTCAAATATTTCCATAGTTTTTTGCTCAAAGAATTAAATCTATACTTATAATAAAACCAATAAGAACGAAAAGTCTGTACAAAGATAATTAAAAAAATATGACTTGGGGTACTTAAAATACTTACTGAACAAGAAAATTTCATTTTTTAAATCGTGCATGTCTATTTGTCTATATGTTTGTTCGCGCATCACGTAAAAACTATTGGACTGATTGCGAAGTGGCTTTCACTCTTGGATAGCTTTGGGTTTGACTTAAAAACTGGGATACTTGGATCTTAGTCCGATGATTAGATGCCGAGAAATCGATAAACATTATTTGACAGCTGAACAAATTTTGAAGATATGTAGTACATTGTACTTTATAGGTACTTATTGGTCCTGGAATAGCACGCATGGGCACAAAATAAATAATAGTACAAGTATGGGCTACTTGTAAATAAAATGGCCATGCGAGCAAACGGCGGGTACAGCTAGTAATTTATAATTTGAGAACTAACAACAGAGCCTAGTACATAAGAAACAGCATTTTGGTCACGTGTTGTGACGACCATGCGCTCAGATAGGTATTAAAATCCTACATTAGGTTATTATATACACACGTTATTTTATTACAGAGACCGATGAATGGGTTATTACGTCACTGAAAAATGCGAATTCACTGAGCGGTCGTGCTGTGGTAGCTGGATACGAGCCCGACGGAAGACCTCTTTGGATTGCCAGAACAACAATACAGAATGACCTGATACCCGGAAAGCTGAATCCGAACACACCTTCTGCATACTATTCTTTTTCTGCCATCGAATATTACCATATTCAAGCGTCGGATGTAACTGAGGTTAGTATTAGTAATTGTTTCTAGTCTTAAGCGATAATATATTTGCATGATAGCATCATATGACATACACCACATCAACCTAGATCTTAGAGCTCCGATATCTCAGAAACGCGACACTTTAGGATCATCATCATCAGCCCGCGTCAGTCATAGACCTCTCCCAAAGCACGCCACTGAGCCCGATCTTCGGCTCTTCTCTTCCAACTGCTACCAGCCACTTTGCGAATATCGTCGCCCCACTTGGCTGGAGTACACTACGCTTACGAGCCGCGGTCTCCACTAAAGAACACATCTCAACGGTTATCACTCCTTCGACAGATATGACCAGCTCACTGCCACTTCAGCTTACTAATCCTAAGGGCTATGTCAACAACTTTGGTTCTCTGCCGGATCATCTCATTCCAGATACGATCATTCAGAAAAACTCCGAGCATAGCCCTTTCCATAGCCTGCTGAGCAACCTTAAATTGGTGGACTAGTCGTATCGTGAGTGTCTACAATTCAGCTCCATTTGCCACTTTAGGATACGTACTAGTGTATATTTTTCATTTTTTGTTTGTATTGAAGTCCTCTTAAATCGATTTATTAAGTCTTTATGATGAATGACAGCGATTTCGTGATTTTTATAGCTGAATCTGAGAACTAAAAAGAGAGTACTAGTACTTTTGTTAGACTTGCATTAAAACTAAACTTTCTAATTTATTTTTTACCGAGCGAGTGCCCGCAAATGGCAGACTTGTAGGTATGAAAGGCTACATAGTAAAATGTTAGAACCCCTTTGTGAAAATTAATGCACAATATAAACTTTTAATAGTCGATTTTATTTGTATCTAGGTTAAAACTTGATATCCATAAACTGTAAAATCGTTTTTTGAAGCGAACAATTGCATCTATGAAAAATGTATTAATATACACATATTTTTATATATTTTTTTGCACAACTGCCCTGAGAAGGAGTATAATGTTTTCAGGTTTCATGTATGCCTCTATGTGGGTTTCTTTATCCCACCATAAAAGTTATGGTGGAACTTGGGGGGGGGAAAAATAGACGAGTCTATTTTTTATTTGATTTTTCCACGACTGCCCAAAAAAAGGAGTGTAATATTTTTAGGAATCATGTATGTTTGTTTGTATATATGTATGTGAGTTCTTCATTCCACCATAACTTTTAAATGCCTGAACAGATTTGGATGTATGGGGTATCATTAGAATCCTTACATTATCCCGAGTAACATTAGGTTATTTTATGTACTATTAAATGTTCCTTTTTTGTCAGTACAATCGTGTTTTTTTTCTTAGTTTGATGATGTACTTGTCTCTCATGTTGGCGCTATTCGGCTATTAGTCCTAACAGCCAATGTTGTTTGGTTCAATATTTGTACCGACTAGCATCAACTTGTTGTATCTTTTATACGCCTTAATGGAGATTTTACACTTTCAGGTCCTCTGTGCTCCTCCCGAGAGGGTGCGATGGGTGGAGTGTCGCAACGGTTACTTCCCGCCCAACGCCATCGTCGGCGGGCACTCTCAGGACGGAGGAGATAAATTATACATCGGCAGAGCTCATGAACAGGGCTCATTGATTCCGGGAAAGGTAAAACTCCAAATCATATACCTACCTGGGTTTTGAATTGGTACCAAGCGTAGGACAGGAAAAAGAGGTGTGCACATGATGAAGCCTAAATATCCATCAGTGGTTTGATATGGGCTCATAGAATATTAGGCCTTAGTTTCTATGCATGATAATATCTTCTATACACTTATAATAAAGCAGTAGGTACTTGTAACAAAAAGTCTGTACTATAATATTAATTAATGAAGCAATTCATAAAATAATAATCAAACTTCACTTCCAGAAGTTTGTTTGATCTCATATCACATTTTAGGCTAGGCTATCTACTTTAAATATGCTACTGAAATGAAAAAGCATACATTATACTTAACATAACGTAAAAGTGGTGTCTGTACAGACAACAAGTAGTTTCGCAAATTCACACAGATAGCTGTCTATCTGTGTGAATTTGCGAAACTACTAGACCGATTGATATGCAGTTTTCACTGTTGGGTAGCTTAAAATTGACTTAAAATCTGTGTACTTTGCATCTGGGGATATTTATGGGAAATGTAGCCATAGAACATGTTTGATTTGGGATTCCGATATTTTGGTACAGTTGCAATCACAGATAAACTGAACTCGCAACAAAAAAACCACCTAACTAAGAGGCAAACTATTATAATTATTTAAGGAACCTCCAACCCATTAATTAACACATCATTGGTTTGCTTCTGCTCTGTTTTATTATTACGCTCAAAATAGGCTATTAGTATTTTGTGTTCTTAATGGTCAATGGTCAATGGAAAGCAACAGCGAAAAGGAGGCCTACACCTAGCAGTGGGTAGTAGTGGCAGTAAATGATGGGTTCATGTCGGGATGCAGACCATATGTCTAGGACTGAGAATAAAAACTGCCCGTTGGTATTTCAGATGTGATGAGCAAAGGTTTTTTTTTTAATTTCAGGTGCATCCAAGCAGAAAAGTTTTATATGTAGCCTTCAGTGGAAAGGAGATTGCTCACGATGTGTACGAAGTCCTGTGTCTGGTGTGATATTTATAGTTATTATTATGTGATGTTATTCAAATAATTATTATTTAAAATCTGGCAAGTTTATTATTCTCTAGACTACTTTGTTTCAAGTGTATGAAATTTTTGTTAGGCTGATAACCACAAAATCGACTTGAAATGGACTTCCTAAAAAGCTACTGATCCAATTTTGATGAAATTTACTTAATTAATATAGTTACTAATCAGCCGTTAATATAAATACTAGAGATGCGCCGAATATTCGTTAATTATTCGTATTCGGCATATTCGGCATGGTTTTATATGTTCGGTATTAGGCCGAATATTCGGTTGATGTGCCGAATATTAACCAAATAATAATCTTATAAAATTTTAAGGGCTGCCTACAGCTTGTATTAACTTTAAAATATTTAGCATACATATCAAATATTAACCAATTAATTAATATTAAAGTAGGAGCACAAATAATTCGACTTTTATTTGGAAAACCAACTAGTAATATCAGACAAACATGACATTATTTAACATTGATGACAATTTTTATGGTGACAATTAGAATAATAGTTAATGAATATATCTTCATTCAATCTCAGATAACATAATTAAATAGAAAATAAATACCAATCAAATTGTAATTAATTATGCAAATTGTTTTTATTAACTCCATCCCAGTAGCGTTTTGTTTTTAATAAGATCACAGGAGGTCGTACTTTGATCCCAGATTACGAAGTTTGTGGCTTAGTTTCGAACGATTGATTGGTACTCTAATCATACGAAAAACACTTATTTTTGACGAAAATTTAAAGAAATGATGCCCACTTTAAAAAGATATCGGTTTTAAAATGCTTAGCCGGCCGGGCGCCTCGCGGACCTGTGCTGTACTAACGTGTTTAGTGCGGAAAAGCGCTCCTAAATGGAACCAAATAGTTCGGCCGAACATTCGGTTCGGTAACGCTGAGCTGACAATGTTCGTTATTCGGTTCGGTTTAGAAATCCATGTTTGACGCATCTCTAATAAATACCTACCATAATATATTACATTTACAACAAAAATCAATGTAGTTAACTTAATATTTTTCATGTTCACTCTGTACTTGTCCATTGCTGGACATAGGCCTCTCACTCTCACACGCCACTGAGTTCAGTCTTCAGCTCTCCTCATCCATTTTCTGCCGGTCACTTTTCGTAGGTCGTCACTCCACTTGCACTGAGATTCAGCTAACAAACTGCAATGTTATCGCTAGGCTTCGTAGGGATCGTTACCTTTCGGTGTGGCCATACTTAGAAAACATAATAAACTGGGGAAATGGGAGGATGAAGGTTTGAGGAGGTGGGGGAAAGTGATGGGAGGGTAGTGGGAAGTAGACAAATGGTGGGGGATGTCGGGGAAGGGTGTGGAAAGTGGAAGAAAGGGAAAAAGGTAACAATTGCGCTGTAATCACTTTGCGGTTTGTTGGTGGAATCGCACTGCTGACCACAAGGCGTCCTACTCTATGTTTGCCTAAATGTGGTCTCAGTGTAAAGAGAAAAAGCTGACCAAAGTATAAATCTCCTGGTGTGTTGGTCCAAAGTACCAGGAGATTTATACTTTGGTCAGTTGGACCAACACAAACACTGGACTATCTAGGGATATCTTTATCCCAGAAAGATGTCTCAGCTTGCAAAGCCACACAAAGGGAGCTCTTTTTTCCATTGACTGTTGTCAAACAAGCCCTGTAGGAATTACAATTACTACTTGTTTAACTAATAGGATTTTGCTGTTCAGTAACAACACTGACTCAACAATTCATTCATAACATGTTTAGGTATACTTCTAGGTATACTTACATGCAGTGTTGCCATGTGCACCGTAATTACGGTAAATGCACCGTAATCAGCACTATTTTACCACCTACCGTCGAAGCATGACAACGGTGACAAAATCTACCGTAATTTGCAGACGTACGAATATAACTATCCTTTTACTAAGATTACGTATTTATTTGAAAAAGACAACTCATATATGCTTCAGAACCATCATCCCTTAAAATTAACAATGATATAATGGCAGCATTGTGCCATTTATTTGTGAAAAGTATTTTAAATTAGGTACGTTTAGAATGCATACTTAACCTTACGGATGAGTTGATTGACAATATAATGCAACCAATTTGTGTGGGTAGATATAGGTTTGCTATAATTTCAAGTAATTTTACAATAATTACATTTATTTACATTGTATGAATCTTAGGTAAGAATGTTTAAAAATGACAGATTCAGGATTTTGTAATGAAATTGTGTATTTACCACAAAGCAGCACAAATTATCAACTCACGCACACATGCGCAGCCGCCTGTTGCTATGCTTCACTCGTTTATTTGGAGATATAGACTTCCTATTTTTAGCCTTCTTGTTACATTGCATTAAAATATGAACTAATTTTCTTTGAAATGAAGTAAGTGTTCTAGTTTTGCCAATAAACAGTGATTTGTGAGGTAAAATGGTTGTACTGTTAATAATTTGTACACCATATTTTAAACTGTTTTTTCCAGATGTAGTTACCGTAATTTCTTAGAATCTACCATTTTTTTTAAAAGGATTCACCAGATTTCACTGTCAAACTGATTTTTGACATGGCAACACTGCTTGCATGTAATGTCCATGTATAACCATACATGGGCTGTGTTCACTTACACGCTCGAATCATCCGTGCGATTATCGCTCGATCATCCGGAGATAGTGAACGACTTTGGATATCCACATACAACTGACAACTGTCAAGTGTCCGTTTCATACTATTCCTCCCCTCCACTACTATTTTTTCGGATGACCCAGGCGAACGCCACCATGAACGATTTCGAGTGTACGCGCGAGTGATCCGTGCGTCCTCGAACGTTTATGTGAACGAGCCCATGGACTCTTTGGTGACAAGCATTTGAGGATTTTTTTGATGTAATTCACAAACCAATGTGACATCAAGTTGATGTGAAGTAAACATGTAATTTAAGGATGATTACTAAAATAAGGATTAATAATTAAATGGGCCATTCCATTTATGTGATTGACTTTAAATTTGTCATAAAAAGTCCGGTTATTTCGCCTTGATCTCGAAGAGTTTGTTGTTTGTCGTATGAGGTAGTGCTGGCCTCTGGTATCAAACTTTGTCAGGCCGCCCGTGGGCCTCTGACATGGCGTAAGTACTGCTATTAATCAATAACAGCCAGGACCAACAGCTTAACGTGCCCACAAAAGCACAGAGAGATGGAAAACAGCACATAACTTAGAAAAGTCATTGGTGCGGAACCTAGAACCGAACCCAGTATAGTTGGATTCTAAGTTGCTCTATTGAACCGTTGGGCTACCATCACTTAGTATCTCAAATAATTCTAGGTTACTTTTAACCATGGCTCTATAGTTCAGATTCCAAATATACCTCAACAGTGAAGCATAGCTGTGGCGGTCTCGGCTTAGAATAAGACCCCTCCCAATCCTACACAGGGAGGGGGAGGGTGAAAAATCCCGATTCAATACCCCTTTTGTTTTTGGTTGCGCCCTTATAGTAATATAAATCATGAAATGAAATGGAAATTTTGGCTCCGGTGTGGGCTCTCGCCAGAACTCTCGCGAGGTTGCCCCTGATGGTCGCTTCGCCCACTAGATCTACCCTCCAGTACGGCCTCGCGGGCTAGCTCTACTCAGGACCTCCTACGCGAGCTTCTGGCTCCACGCTTTTTATATACATTAGGGCTAGTGACCACAAGACCAGGTGGCGTCAAGGTGCTCTGTCGTTTCTTTGACTCATTTAGAACCTAACCTACTCATGGGGGGTGCTATGTGTCTGTTCTGTGAAAATCACGTAATTACTGTCATTTATAAGCGAAAACTGTCAAAAAAGTGACATTACTTTCACTGTCAATGTCAATAAACTGTCAAAGTCATGAAAATTACTGTCTATTATCGATTTTAAAGTGATTTTTACATTTACATAGTTCTATTTATGGAATATTCAAATCTATTTTTCTGAAATACTATTGGGTATCGCAATACGACATTTTAAAAACCTTAGAAAAAAAAACAGCCTTCTAGTTAATTATAATTTTTTGAAAGTTGAGCCATAGATTGTATAAAGGAATTATAAACACAAAGCCCTAGCAAAGCAACTATTAAGAGAGCAATGATAGCCTAGAGGTTTACTAGTACAACTTAGAATCTAACAACATCAGGTCTTAGGATCTGCACCCATTACTTACCCATAACTTATGTGTGGTTTTCTTTCACTCCGTGCTTTGGAGGGCATGTTAAGGTGTTGATTTAACTAAGTCAGAGGTTGTCGGGCAGTTTGACAAGCTCTAACACGTGAGGCCAGCACTACCTCGTACAACAAGCAACTATTAAAGAAGTGGGTTATGAGCTAAATATGATAAATCTTATGTTATGCAGAATGAAAACTATGGTGCAGGTAACAAGGAATTAGCATTATAAGCAATTCCGACCAGTTAATGATAAGTTATCGAATTTTAGCACCTCATAATGGAATTTTTATCAATCAAATAATTTTTATCTTATTTATCATTGGCAAACATGAGCTAGTAAAAAAGTAAACATATTTTTGTATAGATTTAATGAAAGGGCAAAGTTGGAACTGCTTTCTGCCACCGCGAGATTCGCATGAATACAATCAATAGGTACCTACTGAATGTAAGCCAAGGTCGCCCTAGCAGAGAGAAATTAAGAAGAACAAATAATTAGGTAAAAGGTCGTGGCGAGTACAGATGTGGCATTATATAGACCACCACAATGATATCAGCGGTAATTTATATATTTTATGAGTCACACGTCCGGCAGAGTGAGTGAATTGATGTACCGGCCGAGACGGCCACACGAGAGGATTAACAAAATAAGTTGCTCTCCCATTTAAATTACGAAATTACGACGGAAAGTTTAATAGCTGTCATTTAAATCTGAGAAATAAACGGGAAGCTAAGAATGCGATAGAAAGCGAGTCTCCAACGGAATGCAAGAGAAATTTACCTTGTCCAAACATTTTAATTCCTCCGTCGGATACACTGTTTTCTCGCACCTTGCGCAAGTTTTATTCATATTGAATGCTGTCACACGATATCACTTTTATCAAATAACGACAATAATATTTCACAGAGCAACACAAGTTTTCACGAATCACAAACAAAGTCTCCGAATCACTTTTGTTAGAAACACTCAGGAGCACAATTTTTGTAACATCCCCGAACGCGCATGCCAAAATATGACAAATGGAATGGCGGCTGTTAGAGTTACCATCCAGCCAGCAAATAAAATCCTACCAATAATATGGTATATTTCTACAAAAAATATATGAAAATCTACCAAACACGATAAACCTGCCGCCTCTGAGAAATTATAACCGGAGAGGCCAAGCGTATGCGTTCCCAGAGGGGAACATGACCGTTTTGAGCGTGTCCGTTTATAAAAACTAGTTTTCACGATCGTTCGCCATTTCGCATGCACATCTGTCGCTATAAGGAGCTCACCAAAAATTGTTTATTGTAGGTACTGTGTTTTCTTGTAAACGACGATCGGAAACTTCAAATTCATTTAAGTAAACACGGAGTTTCTTATCACACTTAAGTAATTTACTACACAAATAAGGTATTAACTTCACCGTAAAATACATTTTGTTATTACAAGCTTAGGACAGAATAACGATACGTAATTTTTTAGTACGGGGTCTAGTGATGTGACAACAAGGAACGAATGAACGCATAATATTAATTATTTTTATTAAAGTGATTCATTATACTAACGAATAATAATAATTATATTTTAATAGACTATGGATTACATTACTTTAATTTCAGTGTTGAATTGAACAAGTAGCTCAAGCAAATGAATCCCTACTATTAAAAATGTGAAAGTGAGTTTGTTTGTTTGTTAAGTTTTTACGCTTATACCGCTAAATAGATTTTGATGAAATTTGGAGTGGAGGTAGCTTATACCCTGGAATAACTCATAGAATACTTATCATCATCATCATCACTCACGCAGGTGGAACAAATTTTTATTTAGAATGGGAAGGGAAGGGGGGGGGGGTACGTACTTCCCCCAAAAAGGGGCAAAAAGAGGGCTACTGAATATCTCCGCCTTATAAGATCCGATTTCAATGTTGATTTACTTGAATGTGAGTCATTTAAAGTTGGTCATAAAAAAATGGTGAGATCTGATGAGGATATTCGGCATGATGAGCAGAATAGCTCCTCAAAATGCAGAAAATTGATCACTTTTAGGTTTCTACCAGTTGAATCAGCCCTTCACCTACTAGGTAGGGATTGATGGAGCACCTTGGTTATTAATTATAGTTTTACACTAAGGTTACTAGATGGTGCTACTGTGCATCGCTAAATAGTTTGCAAAAAGTTTGTGCTCGTGTGGTCTATAGCTCTCAGAGCCACTAGTTTTACATTGCGTAAACTTTATTATAAGGATAGGTATTTGCTTTTATATAATAACATTTGAATATGAAACTATTACCTGTTCTACCGATTTTCGAAAGAACTTATCTTAAAAAAAATGGATCACTTTTTGCCACAGACGTGATGGTTGGATTCCTACAAGAACAAGTGTTATTTGTTCCGACCATTTCGACCCTTCAAGTTTTGCATTAGTTTTATTGTTCCGCACGGATGGGAAAGCTATAATACTAAATAATATCGTTTTATTGATATTAGGGATACCTATTGCGTGGTTTTAGTGAAATATTAGGTATGTTTTTAATATTGGTTTAATTGCGTAGTGAATGAATACTATCACTACGCAATATAGATATAACATACAAGACTTTCGATACTCGCGGGGATTGGCACGTACCTATTCCCTTCCTATTCTTAAATGAAACGGTGATTTACTTTCCCTTCATACTTTAACAGACTTAGGACTTTCAACGACGAAATCATTGGCTATTTAATAAGTTAATCACATACAATAATAATTCATGTGTGAATACATAAAGCTACATGTTTTTTTTGTTTATACTCACATATTTTTTTCTCTGTTCTTATTTAAGTATGTTTAATCCAATAATCACAATCACATTAGTTTATCACAACAAAAATTATAAATATTCACTAAAGTTTACGAATATACTCAGTTGCACTTAGCGCTTTGCGTGAGTTATGCTAACTAAACTTGCAAGGACAAGTTAAGTAAGCAATGCGAAAGTAATATAAACTAATATCGTTATTAGGCAGTATTAGATAATCCAATAGTTCGTATAATATTAGCACCAATATTTGCAGAAAATCCGTGTCGCTTGCTTACGTAGAAACCCACTCCATAGCTTTCATACGAAGAGCGAAGTTAATAATGCATAGACGCGATTGTGACTAGCAAGAAACGAGCGAAAGTAGTAGCGACCGTTTTGACGCAAATTCCGGTCATTAAGTATCATTACTTTTATCGTTCTTTTACACCCCATCTCTAGTTTTTGCGCTCGCGTGTAACTAAACAATACTGTGACAACAGAAATTTGTTCATTGTGTGCTTGTTTTTGTGTTTGTGTGCAGCTTATACGTGCGTGTGCGTTTATAAAGACGCCTCAACTTTCCGCAAGAGTGTGCGTGAGTAAGTAAATGTGTGCTGTACATGTTTACCTCGCCTCCCTCGAAAACTGGCAGAAAAATGTTAATACTAGAATTTGCGCTTGGGAACTCCGGTTATAATTTCTCTGAGATTTCTACAAAAAAAATATGAAAATCTACCAAACACGATAAACTTGCTGCCATTGATATTACCTATGTATTGCTGCCAAAAATCCTGCTAGGAACTATTTATGAAAGTAGTACCTAATATAGAGCTTTAATTTAAACGAGACGAGATGTAACCACGCTTAAAAAAATATTTTAATAAAAATACCTTTCAAAAAAATTAAAAACAACTACTTATTCAAAATGTTTTTTATACTAACAACGAAATTAGCAGTTAAAAACGCTAAATATGTTTCAATCAGCGTTCCCTTTGGACATGACAGTTAAATTTGACATCGGAAAAGCGACTTTATGGACCAACCTACTTTAGGGTCGTTTTTCATTCGAGTTGGAACTCTGTTGGCACGGATCATTAGTGTCAAAAATGGCAATCGAAATAGCCCAAAACGCCACTTCATCATCTTGAATGCAGGCTGTTGACGAACGTCGCAATTGATTATCGCCATTTTGGCGCTGATAGCAGTAGTTAGGCAGTATTGCATTTTAGTACCATAGCCGCTCGGTGGGGCGCTTGGAATCGGCAAAAACGAAAGTACGGCAGAGCCTAATGGATAATGTAATACATTTCTCTGAGTGTAATACCCTGTAACCAATGCAGAAAACGTTCGTATATACGGATAAACATTGCAACATGGCTGACCCAGTGAACGCAAAACAAACATGGAAGCATTCCTAGCGATACAAAATGACCCAACACAAATTGATCCTCGGTAGGCGGTGTTTACCGATTGCGCCTCGTACGAGTTTAGTGGAGTGTTGCCAACCGTACGATTTAAATCGTATTCATACGTAATAAGTAAAGGGTTTCCTCGGGATATGGGTTTAAAGTTATGTTAATATTTAAGTATTAAAAAATATTTTTTGGGTGGTTCTCTATATTCGATACTGAAGCTAGATTCGCGCTAAATTATACGTTAATTGTAAAAAGAAAAACACGAACTAAAGAAATAATATGTATTGGTTTTAATAATCAAATAAAAATAATCAACAAATATCCACATAAAAATAATCAACAAAAAAAAATTCAAATACCTTCTACATAAATCGAAGGGCCAGGTTGCTCATTATTAATTTCTCTTTATTTTGTATGTTATATATTTCTGATTTCTCAATCATGCTTAATTTTGCAAGAAACTCTCTTTTGCAAAATGTACACATAGCTCTTGTGTCGTTCCCAGGTACTGGTTTCAGCCATTGTTTAAACTGGTGTTTTTTCCCACTCGACTTTATATCGTTGCTTAAACATCGCTTGTTTAGATAATAGCACTTCCATCTTCAAAACTAAAAGGCTTCAAAACTTACTACAAACTTCACTAAACCTCAGAACCTTAGCATAACAAACCTCGTAAAAAACGTTCAAAACAAAGAGAATATAGAGTCGCAATTCGGCCAAAATTTATATCTGAGAAATAAAGGAATAAGTAAAACGCATTATACTGTGTAGCCATGTCAGAAAAAAACATACAATATATGCAACCGTTTATGGGGCATGCCCCGTGCACCCACTGGCTTCTCCCACTGGTGGGTGCACGGGGAATTCGCATTTCCCCGTCTACCCACTGCACTAGAGTTGAGACTAGAGAACTTTAAAACTAACGATCCTGGACTAGTAGTTACTTTACAAAAGTGATAGATCTCATTGAAATCTTCATTTTGGATGACAGCTGTCAAACTTAAAAGGGCTATAACTCTGAAACTAATGATCCTAGGCTGTGTTCACTTACACGTTCGAATCATCCGTGCGATTATCGCTCGATCATCTGGAGATAGTGAACGACTTTGGACGTCCACATACAACTGACAACGGTCAAGTGTCAGTTTCATACTATCCTCCCCTCCACTACTATTTTTCGGATGACCCAGGCGAACGCCCGGACGACGCCGTGAACGATTTCGAGTGTACGCGCGGGTGATCCGTGCGTCCTCGAACGTTTATGTGAACGGGCCCCTAGACTACTAGTTTCTTTACAGAAGTGATAGATCTCATCGATATCTTCGTTTTGGATGACAGCTATCAAACTTAAAATGGCTATAACTTTGAAACTCACGACCCTGGACTAGTAGTTTCTTTACAGAAGTGATAGATCTCATTGAAATCTTCATTTTGAATGACAGCTGTCAAACTTAAAATGGCTATAACTTTGAAACTAACGATCCTGGACTAGAAGAAACTACTAGTCCAGGATCGTTAGTTTTAAAGTTATAGCCATTTTAAGTTTGACAGCTGTCATCCAAAACGAAGATATCGATTAAATCTTGTCAGGTGTTGACGTATGACTTTGGTTTGACATGTCACTTTGACATCTGTCACTTTAAAATGTCTTACTACCTAGTTATACTACTTGGTGTTTTTTTTCCTTCATAATTGACGATTATTTTGACATCTGTCACTTTAAAATGTCTTGTTACCTAATTACAAAACATGTTGTTTTTTTTTCTTCATAAATGTCGATTATTGCTTCATTAGTTTCCAACTCTAGTGCAGTGGATGTACGGGGAAATGCGAATTCCCCGTGCACCCACCAGTGGGAGAAGCCAGTGGGTGCACGGGGCATGCCTCCCGTAAACAATCAAGAAGCGCTAGATTATCCGCTAGGCGCTAAAAAAATTATTTGCACGCTAGTCTCATCATAAAAGCGCTAGATCTAGCGCCGAAAGCGCTAAAATGGCAGCCGGCCGCGCGTTGCATTGCACCTGCGTGCTAGTTTTACAGTGTGCAAATGCGACAGGAGATGCGAGTCATCAAAACTAATGCTGCACTCTTTGCACTGACATTGCCATAGATTAAGTACTAGTGGACACTGTATATACTCCTTATGATAGTGTTTTGGATATGTATCGAAATTTAGTACTTAAGTAGGATTAAAATAAATGTAATCAGTGAGTTAAGTGAATTAAAGGAATCAAAAGTAATCTAGTCATACAACATCAAGAGTTTTACTTCACTACCAAAAGCAACCTTCTGATAGCGCTCCAACATAGCTTATAATATTGATTTCTACTCGTATTGCCAATGAGAATAGCACCACATTTTCTTTAGATAAATACGAGTTCGGTTCGGAGTTTCTTATTTCACTCATAATGGTAGTGTAGTAAATTGAAAACACGCACGTAAATAGGAAAATAGAGTTTGCTTGACCACACCGTTAACTATTTATGTAATAAAATAAACTATCACAAAATTGCTACTAAAACCTTTTGAAAAATATGTTACTTAGATGCATCGACTCTATTAAACAAAGGAGGACGGGGCAACCTAGAACTTCATGTAAACTACACTTGGACTAGATACAACTACAGGAAAACACACCCACACAGCTAAATTTGCACTGTCATACACTTCATGCACCAACAACAAAGATAGAAAGACATACGCAGACAGTAGCGCAAAAGAGATAACAACATTAATTCTCGGGTATCGGGTAAGTTCGTCTTAGTACGTAAACAAAAAGTAATGCAAGGAATCGTCAGCAAATAAATTTCAATAAAATAAAATAATATTAGCTTCTACCGCGGTTTTGATCACCAATGTAAAAAAATATCTATTTGATAAGTTTCGTATTTTATAAGCGACTTTACAAAAGGAGACGGTTATATGTTCGATAGTATGTATGTTTTTCTTCACATTTTTTTTTCTATTTTTCCGTAATTTGCAGGCAGATTTTGAAAATTATTTTTTTGTTTATAGTAGGTACCTAATACATATCCGCTATTATTGTGTGCTTGAGTGACATTTGAACATTTTATCGTCCAATAAAACCAAAATACAAAAGTTTGTTTATATGTTACTCAATCATTTTTTTATTTTTTTGGGAAAGGATATGTGCTGTTGGTCTAGAACTGACCTCTACAGCGTCACCGGACGGTGGAGCGGGCGCAAGAGCGCTCCGCCGCCTGTTAATCACGCTCGGACCGCTGATAAGACTATGATGAACATATGAAAAAAAAACTCGATTGCTTGGCCATAAATGAAACTAGTGTCATTTGATAGGGAAAATTATAAGAAACAAAAAGTGTTCTATGAAAAAATCATGATATACTTTAAGAAGAAGCATAGAAAGAATAAAAATAATTTATTGCCAACAAACATTAACAACTTAAATAATACAAAAATCACATGAACCGCGCCAACAAATCAATTAGCGCTCAACTTAGTACCGTGTGTGTGTGATGCATGTTATGCCACGTGTCATGTTATCTAAGTATATTGTGGTATATTATACTTTGCATGTTTGGCAATTGGAGTAAGCATAAGACAATAAGACATAAGACATACATACGTATTTGGGTTTATTTTTCATCCAATTCACGATAGTATTAATTTGTCTTGCAATTATGGGATGACGCAAGTTAGATTAGTTGTCTGTGACAATAATTTCATCAGACCCCCTCATCCCACCCTGACCAAGACTGAAAAACAATATCGCAACTTTATGTTCCTAATGCATGTAAAAGACGAAAAAATATTTTCATACCCAAATATCTCAGAAAATATATCATTTAGGCAGTTTCATAATACACTTTGTTTATTATATTTTTTCCTGTCGATTGACATGACTAGTTTCATTAATGGCCAAGAAATCGACTATTTTTTCAAATTCGTGGCAGTTTAGGTATGCTAATAAGGTAATATGCTCTTTAATATAAGTAGGTAAGTACATATCACCTACCCAAAAATATGGACCTGCGCTTTTTAATATCTTCTTAAATCCTTTTTGAGTTGTATACATATCTTCTGATTTGAAGTGTATTGAACATAATCAACTGTTATTGTTGGGTAGGCTCTGGTAATCTGGCTCTTCCCCATAGACTACTGCTTATTACTAGTACTCAAGACAGACTATTGACGAACGTCGCAATTAGCGCATTTGATAATCGCCATTTTGGCGCTGTTGGCGCTGATAGCAGTACTTTGGCAGTAGTGAGCGTCCACAGAACTAACGTATTTACTACGTACGTAAGTTGTTAACGTATTTACTTTTTTTTGTACTATTGTACGCTCAGTGTGGCGCTTTGAATCGGCACAAACAAAAGTACGGCACAGCCTATCCATAGATATCAGTGCTCTTCCCTCTGTCTTCTGACAACTTGTAGCCACTTATGTTTCCACAGTTCGTATTTAGGAAAACTATTAATAACAATTAATATATCAGTGGGTGTAGAGTAGACATAATAAATATGTAAATAAATATCAGGAACATGTTGAAAAGTATCTATTATGTTGACGCTACTAATATAAACAAGGGGCAAATACCTATAAGTAGGTAGATTAAAATAAAAAATGCAATTTTTAAGGGAATAAAATCGATTCTAAAATCTATGTATTTTTTTTCTTCCTGACGATACAAAGCGATCTGATCACGGATACTTAGCGTATTTTTATACGCCGAATCGTATATTTCTGTCTCTTTCTGCAAATGGCGATTTGCAAACAATATCAATCAGTAGAATTTGAAAGAAAATTATGATATTAAAATCTTACGAGTGAAAAGTAATGCCGTGGAATTTAATTTTGGTTCTTGAGCTATTTTTGCACCTTATAAAAGAACAGGAATGCATTTTTGCTGCGAATTCCGAATAATATTTGGTAAAGAACACGCACGTGTTACACCAACGCAACTCCAATTACGACTGAGGCCAATTGTGTGCGTTGCACCTACTATACGCGGTCCACGTCCACGCGCTGAGTAGTTGCTCCTCCCTTTCTTTAATAGGATCAATGCTTAGATGTCAAAAAAATCATTGGTTTCGTTTGAAAAATGTATCAGAAAATATTTTAATCTTTAGGCAGAGAAGGTGCAAAGTAAAAAGGAGATTGTATACGTAAGATTATACCACGAAGTGTATACGTGTATAATATTTTCTAATAATTGAATGAATTTAATTGTGTTAATTCTGCTCTGCTACACTGGTGTGATGGTTAGGAAGATACTAACTGTCTCACCGTTTCTTAATATTTTCTCACGTTCACATTCATGACTGTTCACTACCGACTAATCTTCACTTTGCTTGCTCTCACACTTGTATCCAGTTGCAAAAAGGGGTGAGACAGGGAGATGTTATTTCTCGAAACTGTTCACCTCTGCACTGGAAGATATATTCAAGCTTCTGAACTGGAACGGATTTGGTGTTAACATAAATGGCGAATACATCTTTCACCTTCGATTTGCTGATGATATAGTCATCATGGCTGAAACCCTGGAAGACCTAAGCACAATGCTCAGTGACCTCAATATTGTTTCCCAACAGGTGGGTCTTAAAATGAACATGGGCAAGACGAACATCATGTCAAACGCCATGTCGTACCCATGCCGGTTTATGTTGGGAATGACCCGTCCACCCATTGGCTAGACAAAATAGTAGGTCCACAAAAAATGGAGAGAATTTATTTCTCCTGTCGTCTTACATATACATTTTATTTGTTCCAACCTCGTTGTTTATTGGGAAGAAAATTCCCAGTGGTCTTACTTCTTCTTCGTGTCGATAGGATACATTTTATAATTTTAAATCCATTTGGACCAGTAAGTTGCAACTTGGCTTTACTAGTACACTGATAAGTTTCTTCCAGTGGGCAGCGGTGGGGACATAAAGGACACTCCAGCAAGTGTGACATGGTTTGCGCGGGTGCACCGCAGTCACACAGTATCCTTGACTGGTTAATCATGCCCCACTTGCACAGGTTGCTCCGTGGTCTTACTAGGAAGACTATTGGGAACAAAATTTCCCAATTCCAACTACTGGGAGCCGGATAAGTACAATTTTTTTAATCAACTATATTATTTATTCAATTTTTAGTGCGACTATTACTCGTTTTTTTCGTTTATTGGCAACGACACTACCAGCCGCACTACCAGTAGTGTCGTTGCTAATGAACGACACTACCAAGCCCATTTTGAATAAAATTGTACAGACAACACACAAAACTACAAGACTATTATATATAGACAATTTAAAAAAACATTAAGGGCTCGAATTACTAAAGTTTATATGTTACCTATTGTAAAGACTTCAATTGAATATACATAATTAATTTACTGGATAAATCATGTTTTATGTCAGTTCTTACCTACAGTCCACCTCCTGAGACCACCTGAGTGAACCGTGGAAATAATCACTTTCGTATGCAATCTGTGTGTAGTCTATTTATACGAAAAACCTCTCTGTTGCAGACTCTTGCGTAGGTGCGGGGTCCCAGTTGCAGAGAAAATGAGACTTGGTTGAGCTCAGGATAGGAGGATGATACGAAAACGCACTTGTTGACACTTTAGGTATATTCTTCACAATTTGTAAACAAGGATAGGACATAATTCAGTTTTTGTTGTCCCGGTTACAAATGTTGGCTATCGGAGCCGTAATATAACTTCGTGGTGCTACTAATTAATATTAGTCACTTTATAGGAGAGCTTCTTGGCTTCAACAGCTATAGCGAACGGGAACTTGACAAATGCACGATAATTCTTAGAAGTATGGGCTTTTATAGTTTACCCAAAACAAGCGAAGCTCTCCTATTGGGCAATTTATTCTACTTAATTCATGGCATACGTTACCCCCTTTGTTGTCGACCCTAATTTTCCCACGCTCGAAAACAGGCATAAAAAGTTGTCCCATAAGTTCGCTACGGTCGTACCTCGAATCCTCATCACGAAGAAAACCTAATTTTTATGGCTATGCTACGGGTGCGAGGAGAACTTCCGATATTGTACGAATATGGTACCCAAACTTTAGGCATGATCCTAAAAGTGTGTCCAGTTTAGATACATTCCTATGTGTGACTCATCGAAAGTCAACACATTTGACAAATTTTAGAGCAGTTTCTCCCAGTGAGCTTCTTCTCGCTCTTACTATCTACGTTTTATATTTTTGTTACTGATACCTTGTTGATATTGCCTTTAGGCTGGCTTAGGATCGCTTTGCTATGTAAATCCGTATCCTTTACAAAGCGCGGCTTTCCTGAGCCAACCTGTACCCACACCCATGCATCCACAGAGAGTTTCAGTCTCTCTGTGGCTTCATGTTCAAAGTTATTTCCTAAAGAGGTACGTGGCCATCCCGTATGCTGTAGATGTCATACGTGATGGCACGTAGATTCTACACTACGTTTTCCTATTTCCTAGGCCCACACGAAATAATATTTATCTCGCTTACGCGTTAACTTACTTACGTGCTGTTCGCAATACCCATGCCTACTTTCTGATTATTGCTTTTAACTCCTTAATAACTCAAGTTCTAAGATAATATACATGACTACCCTGCGTATACATTTATATATACCTATCCTTATAGCTATATAGTTTGGCTGTTATTGCGCTCGTTAACAATCTCCCTACTTTATTAAATGCTAATTGACTATCTAGAACTTAATCCAAATAAGACAGAAAAAAAGAAGTGAACTAATCAGTATATTTAATAACTCAACAAATAAAATAAACAAAAATCTATGAGCAGAGGCATTTCTCCCTCTGAAGTACTGACAGCGCTTCATTGAACAATTGCTTCGACGTTTGGATCATTTCCGTTAGATGGTTGTAATCTTCCTGTTTTTCCTCTTCGATCATTTTCAGTTTGTCCTCCATGATCTTGAGTTTTTCCTCGGCTAGTTCTAGCTTGAACTGTAGGTCTTCTTTATCTAAGTTCTCGTAACCTTCTGGCTGAGATTCTGATGTCGAGCTTTCACTTGGTCTTTCTGCAACTGCAATAATTGAAGATGCCTTTTTGGTTACTGAAGCTCCTCCAAATATTTCAATCTCTCTATTTGCCATGGATGTTTTTGAAAGCCGTGATCCTCTCCTGGAGTCCTTGTACATTTTTATTTCTTCTTCAAGAGAGTGCACTTTTCGTTCGAGACGTTTTTTCTTTTCTTTTATTTTTCTTTGACTGATATCTAATTCTTCCCATTTATGTCTTTCTAGATCTAGTCGCTCGTTTAAGGTAACTACCAAATTGGACAGCTTTTTGATTTCGAGATCTGTTGCGGTTTTCATAGGGGTGAAGAACACACTTTGTAATGAACATTCCTCATATCGCAAAAGTTGAGCTCGGAGTTCCTCAATTTTAGATGTTTTTTCAGTTGATTGCTTCCTCAGTGCGTCAATTTTGACATCACTATTGTTGATCAGTTTTTGAAACTCACCTATTTCAGCGTTCATTTTGTTCATTTTTGCTGTATTTTCCTTGAGGATCTCTTGGTAGTATAGTTCGGAGCACTTGATTTGGTTCTAGAAATGAAATATTGTCGATGAAATTACGTGCATAATAATATACAGGCTAGTCATTGGTAATGTTAACGTGGGCCAGTGGTAATGTTAACGTGGGCTATTGGGAAAGTTAACGTGGACCATTGTAATGTTAAGGTGGGCCATGGGTAACGATATGGCCTAATCCCAAACTTTATTCTGTATTTGCCAGTTCTGTTACAAAAATACTACAGAATAATGCTTGAGATTAGGCTCAGTGGTGCTTGATACGACAGAAATAAAATAGATGCCCAGATATATCCAATAGGCTAGTACAAGTATAGATACATATCAGTATAGGTAACAATTTTATATGAACCTGAAGAATCCTCGTGGATTCTACACCCATTTAATCTTCTCCTTTCTAGTAACTATTTAAGTTATTCAGATTATCTAGCAGGGGAGCGCAGCTGCCCCAAGAGAGATAGAGATTCCAGCGCAAGCCATCCAATTTTGTTTGGAATGCATGTCAAATGACTTCACGAATCCACGTATTCCGCACTGTCAAAAGCTTGCAAAATCTTCGCCCAATTTTACGATTTACCAAACATTACAAATGAAATGAAACTTTGGCAGCAGTTATGGCAGAACAAATGCGAAAGAACATCAATCCTAAGTACGGAAATTAACCGTTGTTGATGACCTAAAATACACGATAAGCTTCTTTACCAAAATGGCATAAAAATACTTGATCGCTCTACCGTGCACAACATATACGAGTAGGTACTGTCTAGTGGTCCTTTAGCAGCCTGAGACAAATAGTAACCTGTCTGAGAAGTACCGTGGCAGAAAGTCACCTCAATCAATGGTCTCCCAATGGCATTTAGTGAAAGTGGTCGAGAACTTGACAAGAAACCCGAGAAGATTGTTTTAATAAAGTTTTATTTCTTTCTAACTTTTAAACCTTTACAATTTGTGTTTATTGTAGCTACCTGCCCACAATTAATGTTTCATACATCCTCTATCTTTCATCCTGCCGTTCCCCTCTCGCCCAACGGCTGACGATACTCTTGCTTAACTGATTAAGTATAAGAAGTCGATCGAATTGTTATAATTGATACTAAATACACTACATACCATATACTTACTCTCTGCTCATTTATTAGCAAATCATCATGGTTGCTTTTCTCTACAAAGGTTTGCATCTTCAATCTAATCGTTGTGGCGTCACACTCTAGATTTCTTATCCTACATTTAGCTCCATCTAACTTCTTTTTCAGTTCTTGGTTGTCTTCTCGAAGAAATTCGAGGTTTTTCATAGCTTGGTCAATTTCTTTCTTTCTCTTTAGTTCTAGTTCACGTATGACCTGTATATTAAATTTTGCTATCATCATAAGATAGGTACACAACTTACACAAGGACTTCAACTGCATCGAAATGGTATTATAAAAATCTTAATCAATCGTGATCATAAATCAGAGAACGGAGCAGAAAGAGTTCATCCTACCATACTACTATAGTAGCGTACCATATCCAAGTGAATAAAAAACTGAGGTTCATAATTACATGATTTTGATCATTCTTCTTGGCTTCTTTTTCAAACAATTTTGGTTTGCTATTGAGCTTTTCTTCAAGTTCACTAATCCTAGATTGCAGTAAGCAGATTTGCTGAGCTCTTCCTTTCCATCCAGCTAAGTCATTTTGCAACTCTTTTATACTCGTGAATTTGTCACCCAACTCTTGCTGCAGAATTTTTGTAGCAATTAAGATTTCATTCTTGAGCTCAAGGTTTCTATTTTTGCTTTCGTATAACTTCTTATTGACTACGGACAGTTTGCTGTTTAGCTCTTTTAGTTCATCAGGACTGGCTTCTATGGGCTCGTCTTTGCAGACACACAAGTCAATCTTTTCGTGTTCTTTGCTTAGTAAGTCCAGTTGAACAATTTTCCTTTCTAGAGAAGCGTTTTTGGTTTTGTAGCCTTCAACTTCGGACACCAAATGACGGTTCTGCTTGCATAGTTCCGTTATCTTTGCGCTGATGACGCCTGCAGACTTTGATGATATTGCTGGGCCTGTCCCAGATATGATGTCACGAATGCGCTGGTTCAATTCGTTGATAGTCTTGTTAAGTTCTTTAATATTTTGGTCTTTAGTGAAAACTAATTTTCTAAGTTCATTGTTTTCGCTTGTCATTATCTGTTGAATAAGTTTCAAAGTAAAAGAAATAAAAATTTATGTAGGTATTATGTTTTTAAAAGTTGTTAAAGTTATAAAGCAATCTTAGTAAATTTTCCGCCAAAAACAAAATTTGGGTACCTATTAAAAGTAATTCCATGATGTGGATGATTATGAACAAAGTACATAACCAGTGGAATCAGCCCTTTACCTACTAGGTAGGGGTTGATGGAGCACCTTGTTTCAAGGGCGTCGCCAGCCAATGGCCTGGGGGGGGGGGGAAATCATAAAATTCAATGTATACACAAGCACAAAAGGCGCGAACGAGCGAAGCGAGCGCGAAATTTGAGTTATTTCTTTCAATATTTTATTTAAAACATAGTTCCGATTCTAAAAATTATATATGCACTGGAATGAGTAAATAAAAGCGCGAGCGCAGCGAGCGCGAAAAAATTAGGATTATTTTCTTTCAATTACAAAACGAAACATAATGCCTAATCATAGGAATATAACGAAAAAAAAAATTTTGGGTACCTACTGATAGAGATCGCGAAAATTTTAAGCTACTAATAACTACATAGAAATTAAAAAAGTGCTTAAATGACGAGCTATTTTTAACTGTAAAATGATTAAAAGAATAATTTAAAAAACCCCAATTAGAGCTCTTGACCACTAAAACTTGAAAACAAAGTGCGGAGCCGTTTTGACGAGAAGATGTTTTCGTTTCGTGAGTATATTTTTAGATAGTTTTAAAACTGTTTAGTATTTTTCGAGGTTCTTTATTGTTTTATTTTTAATGGTATAATACATTGTCATTTATTGTAATAATCTATGTACAAAAAAAAAAATAGTTTTGTTCGGCGAGTTCCTGCCAATATATTTGGGTGCTGATATTAGAATTATTATAATGATTGCATATATATTTTAAATATTTTAGAGAGGAAATGTTATAAAAAAACCGAAAAAAATATGTTTATTTAAAGTAAAGATAATTTATTTCCAAAAATTACATAGTTTTTCAAGGTTTTTGAATCAAGCAGCTGTATTAATAAAATAATTATTTATAATTATGATATTATGTTGACTTATCCTTATTTACAATTTCAATGGCTTTCTAGATCAGAAAATCAAAACATTATAATCATAAGCCTAACCCGTGGACCTCACACGTTTTAGGCGCGCGTAGGCTTGAACTTGCAAGGGTTTAATAATAGATAGACTGTAGCAGCGCGGATGGCACTTGGAATGGAATGAAAGTGAAATGAAAAATAATCAGTCAAACAAATTGCTTAGGACATACATTGGCTTCTCTGCAATTGGCTACCTTTTTTAAATCTCTAGGGGGGGGGGGGGGGGGGGGGGGGGCAGCTGCCCCCCCTCTGCCTCCCCTTGGCGACGCCCTTGCCTTGTTTATTAATGTTAGTTGTACAATAAGGTAACTAGATGGCGCTGCTGTGCACTGCCAAAATTGTTTGCAAAAACTGTGTACGCGTGAAGTTTACAGCTCACAGAGTCACTAGTTGTATATAATTCGCGTTGCTCGTGACTTTAAACGTTAACCGACGTGCACGGGCTCGCAGGTACAGGTGTGGACGAGTTTGGAGCCTTTGGAGCCCACTGCTTATGTTTTCTGGGTCAGAGTGTACCCCTAAGGGTTGTATGGTAAAAATAATAAAACATCAAGTTAAAAGGTCAAAAGTGAGTGTTAAAGGTATTCTGTGGCATTTACCTACCTTCAACTGTTCAATGAGATGAGCATTTAGCTCTGCAGGGTACAGATGATCTTCAGGCTCTGTCTTTACCAACGCTTCTAGCATTTTGAGTTTCATTTCGTCAGTTTCTTCTAATTTATTTGCTAGGGCAATAAGCTTATCATCTTTTCCTTTTGGGCTAGTTTTAGCAGTGGGACCTCTGTTTTTATTCATTTTGAAAATTACTCAATCAACATATCAAATTGTGTTTCATGTCAATTTGCTACTGTTTCGAATTTAATTTTTCAAATTTCCATGAGACATTTCTTACTGTCGTTGATGAAATCTACCTCCAAAGGTCTACCTCCGTGGAATGTTCGGGCTATTACCTTATGTTAGGTATCTTATAATAGACAAGTAATTTTATATGAATACGGCAACCCATCTAGCAAAATTGTATATTGCATTACTAATAACTTGGGCTATATTTTATAAATTAATGGAAAAATTAGATTTGGTTGCCATTGTCTCAAATCAATTTTAATTGCTGGTAATGTTTGTAATTTCGAATGAAGTATAAATTTACTATTGGCAATGTGACCTTTCACTTATGTGTAAATGCTATTACTACACTCTTTGGTTGAGGCCTTCCGCTTAATTTTCATGACCGCATGCATAATTCTGATTCTGAAGTTTACCCTGCGTTCGTGATGATGAGATGGCGATGTGTCCTTACGGACTATATATACCTAATGTACTGTGGTAGTGGGCTGTTTCAAAATGTACATTTTTAACAAGCCGTTCTCTTTGAACTTTTTCAACTTTTATCATTTTTGCAACTTTGTCACTACCGATCCATTCCAAGCCGAATGAAAAACGTCCCTATCAGTGACGGAATAAAGTCGATTTTCCTATGTAATCGAAACATGCAAAACGAACGGTGATCGAAAACGTTCAGAACGCTAATTTTGCCCACAAATGTCCACAGCGAACGCCAAATGTGATCATATTTAGCGTTTTTAACTGTTATTTTTGCCATTTGCTACAAAACGAACGGCCTCTTAGTTTAACCGGATTGATACTTTCTTTTCACTGCCAGTGCCCCGCAGTGCTATTACGCAGTGTTGATCATATCGGTTTCAAGCTGTCAAATTCATTAGTCCTTGCGATAGAGTCGAAATTGCTATGAAAAAAGTGACAAATCTGATTGAAGCCAAGTTCTGTAATTGGGCCACTGACCACAGAACTTGATTTCAATTGGATTGTCAATATCGCTATCACTAAGCCTTGCGATAGAGTCGAAATTGCTATGAAGAAAGTGACAATCTGATTGAAACCAAGTTCTGTAATACGGCCATAGTTGTGTTGTCTGTCATTGTCAATCAACCATACAATTGACTTGACTGCCCTATTTCATAAAGCGACAAATCATAATAAAACTACAAATGTCAGTCAAATACATACGCTAAACCTGCGTTTCATATAACAAACAATCACGACAGGACTGATGATTGTCAGTCATATTGCATTTCACAATGCCAGTCATAGTAGTGTGATGGGTAAAGCTTCGGCTGTCACAATTGTCACGACAATTCTACAAATCGTGGTAATTTTTGAGCAACCGTCGTTTCATAAAACGTTTTTTCTATTGATATTTGTTAGACAATTGTCGGTTGACTGCCGGTCACTACTAATGTTTTATGAAACACATTTAGTAATATTTTGACAATTCATTGAATGAATTGTCGGGTTTTTATGAAACGCATTTCGGTAGTTTGACTGACATTTGTCGATTGACACTTGTCAGTCTACTATAGTTTTATGAAATACGGCCCAGACTATCTATCTGTCACTGAGATAAATACATAGGTATTGCTCATTGAATCATTGATTCAGCTGAAATTTTAATTAATTAAAATTATTTAGTGTTCCATTGATGTATACTTGTGTTATCGAAATGATAGTGTAATACAGTGGCCGTCGTTCTCTGGTAATTTCGGGCTTTACCGAGCTCCAGGAAGGTAGTAAATGGATTCGTCCTTGTAGCTCTTTCCTATGAAAAGAAAACCATGTCTTATCGGAAAATTGTCCAAACAAAACATGTTCAAGGCTCGGTTAATTGTTGTATGATTAGTGAAATTACTACTTGGCTAGAATATGGATATTTATTGTTTTTTGATAATAACAAATAGGTGTCTCATCTGTTTGTAGTTAATTGTACAACATTTTATAAGTTTAACATAAACTTCTACATCATTTACATTCTGCCCCTGCCGCTACTCCTGGCGCTTACTGCCAAAGAGAATACAATGCTCCGCTAGACTGACTGCCGTAGCAGGATCGAGAGAAGTGTGTGTTTACATACTGCCCTACCCTACCACTCACATCGCTTTCGACTTTTGACAATGGCAGACGTTGAAATAATTACAGCATCCGCGCTGTCTTCTTGCAATACATAATTTTGTTAATTATTTTAAAAATGTATCAAATTCAAAACAGGAAAATTTGTTGGATTCCTGCATGGATTCCCCCCTATCTAAAAATTGTATGGTGTTTTCATTACTCCACTCTAACTCGAATGTACTGATTTTCTGCTCACTGCCATGGAAGCGAGCTTAATGTAAACATGTTATTACAGTGTACTTAATGCCACTTCTACATAAGAACCTATTAGAAATGACAGCTGCAGCAACAGCTGTTATTATGTGTTCTATACATACCTCCCCCTAAAATTATGGGGTGGCAATGTATATTCCTGCCTTATTCAGACAAGGGCACAAATAATACATTTGAATGAGTGGATAGGGCTCATTTACGTTTAATGTTATCGGGTAATTAAACAAATTGTTCAGCAAAAATGAAATTCCATTCCTTTCAGGTCACCATGCCGGGCACAAACCTCATAGTACCGGTCGTCCTCTGGGGCAAGCACGCACCCACACACTGCATATCATCAGTCTACCTGTCTCGAGACCAGAAGACCCTCGTCACTGGGTGCTACGATGGCCAGATATGCATATGGCAGGTGGAGCCTGAGACACTGAAGATGACGCCGCGGTGTCTGCTCGTGGGACACACTGCTCCTGTTACTTGTTTGTCCAGGGCTTCTATTATACAGGTTAGTGTAGAACTGTAGCTGCTGAAATGAAGTAAAAATAAAATATCGCCTTTGTGGCAAGAAGGTGGTAAGGCAAGGATGGTAGCGAAGGGGGTTATCGCGAGAGGTTTGGGGGCTGCGACAGAGGAATAGTTGGTATAAAGAGTGCTATTGCTAGGGATATTGATATAGCAAATTAGGCAGCAGCAACGGTCGGGATCATAGTGGGCTGTTTAGTTTATGAGTGGTGGCCGTAAGAGGGATTTATGAGAGGGGGGTGGTTTTAAGAAATCTAATAGGGGATCATTGATTCCTCCATCAACCTTTCTCATGATCTCATGACCAGAAGACTAGTCAAGTAGCTGCGGCTGATGAGGCCTGGGTCTCCTCCCCACCGTTGCCCGCCTCACACCCTCCAGGCCAGGTCCTAGAGGGCGCTGCACAGAGATCAAACATAGAAAAAAAGTTGACGAAAACCTATTTATTTTCAAATTTGTCACAAGACTAGGTGAAGGATTGAGTGCTCCTGGTACAGTTTTAGGGTTAGAGGGGTAGTGGGATGGAGTAAACTACCAAATATCCTTCTACCTCTTTAAAAACGGGTAAAACATGAGCTGGGGTGATTAGCTTTTGGGTTACAATTCATATGGGTCTATAAATATACATGCTAGTGTTAAAAAATAACGCTTCCTTTTTCTTCTACTAACTCCTTTACCCCTTAATTTCACACTGGTCAATAATATTCATTTTTCATCTTTTCCACCAAGTATGTCAGTTTTTCGTGATGTTTTCGGGAAGCACACTCCCTATAATATCTGATAAGAGTGTATCTGATAAAGCAGGCTTCTTCGTCAGTTGATCCTAAAACAATTAAATAAACAATAATTAGCAAAAATTGTTAATATATTGAAACTTTTGTTAAAGTGACAGTTACGGACGGGTTTTTATCAAGACTAATTATTACTCTATGTAACAATGTTAACATTAAAGCCGGATCTACCAGGAAATTCAACTTTATCATGTCATGAAAATTTCTAATCATAAATAAAATATTTTCACGTCGTTATAGTGACATTAATGTTGTAAAAAAGTCATTGAGTATTTAAAATAATCAATTAAAAATAGGTAATTACCTCCTGGAACAGAATCCATCGCATAAACATAAACTTCCACTAAAACTTCGAGTATGAAATTAATAAATGCAAGACTAAACTGTTGTAAACATATCCGATTTTGAACAACTTGAACTGACATAAGTATGACAACCCGATTCTCAAACCTGTGAACCTTTTCATTGTTTAGTCAGGTAGTAATTAAGGTTAGTTTTGTTGTGTTTCAAGAATTATTACGTTTGTAAGTTTGGACCGGTTTTTATGGATTTTTCACTTTTGTGCACCATCGCTACTTGGTACTTGGTGTTCGGGTTTTTTTCAAAACTAGGCTGGTCATTGGCCCCTTTTACGTGATTCAGGCGGCGATCACTAATTCAGCCACCAGGCCAGCAGCAGAAACACATGATCCTTCTCCATCAACACGCTGGCCACAGGCTGTCATGAGGAAAGTTAAGAGATTGGCATACCAATGTATGAATTAAAATACCGTGCTCCCTACTCCCCCAAGTGCCCTACCTCTTTACCTGGGCTGGAGACGGACGCCAAAACTAGATATTGTGAGAAATTACTGATTTTGGATTATGGAGGCGTGAGGAGTATTATTGAGATAGACGATAGTAGGAAGCGGGTGCAAGGGGATCATAGCAAGAGGGGTACTACTGAGAGGTATGATAGTAGGAAATAGGTGCGAGTGGGTCATAGTGAGGTGGGTAACAGTGAGAGGGGAAGGATGTTACAGAGAGAGATGAATATACGTATTTTAAGACGTATTTTTTGATTGAAGGAGGTAAGCTAGGCTTACACTAAAGTGCCTTACCACCAAGGTTTTATAAAATGTTTTCCTTCACTGTTAGCTCGTGGTTGGTTTTGAACCCTTGGCTTAAGTCAAAAACAAACACCCTGACCAAATGTCGCTTAAAATTCTTACAAATCGTATTTTCCCTTCTTATACTTATATGCAGGATATTAAACAATAATGTTCAGCGAAAATTAAATTCCATTCCTTTTGCATTGGTCATCCGGCAGCGAGATGGGCCGACGATATAGTAAAGATCGCGGGTCAACCTGGATCCGATTGGCACAGGACCGAGGCGAATGGTGTGGTCAAAGAGAGGCCTGTACCCAGCAGTAGGAAAATAAAGGCTGTGGACGATGACGATGTTTTTTTATGATTGTTTTATATCGTCCATTACCATTCGTTCGAAATACTACCAATAGATGGCGTTACAGTCCCCCATAAGACGGGTTCAAGGAAGCTAGTGGAAAAATTTGGATGGCGTGCATAGATCACGGTAGTCAAATCGGTAGAGGCATGTGCCGCGCTGAGGCACAGTATGCGAGTTTGAATCTCGTCCGTGATCCAAATTTTTCCATTAGAAAATTATTCTGATTCTTATTCGAGATGATCGCTCTCGGCTCTTCGGCTTATGAAAGAGAGACGGGAGCAACAGCAAGCCACACCGTCAGTGAAAAGGGAGCTCAATAAAAAGATCAGCAAGCTGGTGCGACGTGACCTCCTACGCTCAAATACACGCCGAATAGAAAAGGCAGTTGAGCAAAATCGGGGGTCAAAAGTCTTCGCCCAGCAATTGAGTAGTTCCCATCTGACGAAGCTCAAGACCAATAATGGCACAACCGTTGTCTCTAAGCCGGAGATCCTTTCTGAGATTGAAGACTTCTATGGCCGATTGTACGACTCGCATGCTTCTAGACCCGAACCCAGCACATAGGATTCCCGCGCAATACTGACCCGCCACTACACTGACGAACTGGCCGACGTCAGCCTAGACGAGATTGAGATGGCGCTCAAACAATTTAAGAATGGAAAGGCCCCCGGTGAGGATGGTATAACTTCGGAGCTCTTGAAAGCAGGGGGAAGACCCGTACTTCGAGAGCTTCAGGGGTTATTTAGCATCGTTCTTAACAGTGGGATAACTACAGAGGCGTGGAGCAGGAGTTTGGTAGTACTCTTCTTGGGGATAAAACCCTTTTAAAGAACTACCGACTATCTTCACTCTTGAGCTATGTCTATAAGTTGTTTTCGAGGGTCATCTCAAATCGTCTCGCAAGAAGATTTGACGAATTCCAGCCTCTTGAACAGGCGGGTTTCGCGGAGGATTTAGCACCATATACCACATACATACAGTGAGGCAGGTTATACAGAAGTCTTGAAGAGTATAACCAGCCCCTGTGTCTTGCTTTTGTGGACTATGAGAGGGCCTTTGACTCCGTTGAAACCTGGGCGGTTCTGGAGTCTTTGCAGCGTTGTCAAGTGGATTGGCGATACATCGAAGTGCTGAGGTTTCTGTATGACACCGCGACTATGAGTGTCCAAGTACAAAACCAGCAAACAAATCCAACTGCGCAGGAGAGTGTTATATCCCTGAAACTGTTCACTAATGCCCTGGAAGATATGTTTAAGACGCTGGATTGGAACGGAATGGGCATTAATATCGATGGCGAAAACATCTAACACTTACGATTTGCCGATGATATCGTTCTAATGGCGGAGTCGCTGCAAGACTTGCAAAGTATGCTGGCCAACCTAGGTGATGCTTCTGAACGGATCGGTCTCGGAATGAACATAGATAAAACCAAGATCATGTTCAACGGTCATATTGACCCGGAACCGATTGCATTTAATGGTGTGACTCTTGAAGTTGTCCAACAATATGTTTACTTTGGGCAAATATTGCAATTGGGTAAGAACAAATTTGAGAAGCAATCCAAGAAAAGAATTCAACTGGGTTGGGCAGCATTCGGAAAGATTCGTCAAGTCTTCTCGTCGTCTATACCACAGTGCCTGAAGACAAAGGTCTTAAATCAGTGTGTCCTACCAGTCATGACCTACGGTGCCGAAACGCGGACACTCACGGTCAAACTAGTCCATAAATTTAAAGTCGCTCAGCGAGCTATGGAGAGAGCTATGCTTGGAGTTTCTCTGAAAGACAAATTCGTAATGAAGATATCCGACGGAGAACCAAGGTAGCCGGCATAGCTCAAAGGATAAGCAAGCTGAAGTGGCAGTGGGCTGGTCACATTTCCCGAAGAACCGATAACCGTTGGGGTAGACGAGTTCTCGAGTCGAGACCACGTTTAGGCAAACGTAGTGCAGGACGCCCTGTGGCCAGGTGGAGTGACGATCTGCGAAAAGTGGCTGGGAGAAAATGGATGAGGAGAGCTGAACACCAAGCTCAGTGGCGTGCTTTGGGAGAGGCCTACGTCCAGCAGTGGACAGATATAGGCTGATGATGATGATGATTCTAGATGGGAGCGGTAAGGCCTGCACTGAAGTCCTGCTTTGGGTGCTTTAGGTGCCCCTGCCAGCCTCTACCCAAGCCATTCCAACTCTGTATTTTCCCTTTAAATATATGCTGTCAGTAATTTATTTTGAATTTTAGGATAACAACTACATAGTGAGCTCATCAGAAGCTGGTGAAATGTGCACATGGGACCTGGTGGATGGAAAGTGCAGGGAGAGCGTTAAACTGTCTCAGGTTCATACTAACATTCAGGTGAGAACTTTAATAATGATATCTAACTATCTATCTACTTATAATAAAGCAGTAAGTATAGCTAGCGGCACGTAAGTCTAGCGGTGAACGAAACGTGGCGGGGATCTTGGCACAGTCAGGTTTCGGGATAAAAAGTATTCAACATTTTAACATATTGTTACGAGCTAGGGTTCGGATAAAATTAATGTACGCTAATTACACCAAAAATTAACACCTTTATTCGAAAAACCACAAAAAGAAATTAATCCAACAAATAACGCTCAAACACTCTTTAACTTGACTGTACACTCTTACCAATTATCACTGAATACTCGCTTCAAATCACTTTGATCGTTTCGTTCCGAAAGCAAAGTCAATACTGTCCCAGGCAGTCGATGCGCGCTCTATTTATACCACGACGGACGTTTCGAGAAGGTACTCGTAACTACTCGTATGTACTAACAGTAGTCGGTAGGTATTTGAACTTTCAAGGCCGGCGGCGCCTTTGAGTTGTCGCGCCTGTAGGTACTTAAGGCCGGCGGCACCTTTGATGTCGCCGCGCCCGTAGGTATATACCTACCGCGCACTCTGGAAACTTCTGTAGGTACCTACGCTCCACTAGTGTATTCTAGAATGTTCCTTTAAATGTAGGTATTGCGTCATTCAGACACACTTCCCGAACATTTTGTTACCTACTTGTTTTTCTAAGAATCGACCGGCGTAACAATATTATATAAACTTTGACTGTGCCAAGATCCCCACCACGTTTCGTTCACCGCTAGACTTCGTGCCGCTAGGTATATCAAAACGTCTACAAAGAAGATAATAAAAACAAAATTGCCTATTTTACTTAAAATAAGCCAACAAAAATAAAACATTTTAAAAAATACGTGTCTGTCTGTTTGTCTGTTTTCGTATCACGCAAAAACTACATGATCGATTGCGATAGGATTAGACTTAAAAACTGGTGTACTTGATATCTCAAAAGGATGAGTAGAAGCCAAGCAATAGATAAAAACTATCTGATGGCTGACCGTTTGGTATTTTGTACTTTAGAGGTACTTTATTGGTTCTGGAATTACACAGGTTAGGTTTAACCTAGAGAATTGACCACGCGGCAAAACCGTGTGCTAGTTTTTAATAATGATCTATGTCCATTATAAGATAAACTTAGTATCTAAAGCCCCTCCGTAGACGCCCTCGAGAAATCCTGAGCGATCCAGTCGATCCCATCGCAGCCATCATACTGCCGGCGCTGGCCTCGTCCGATACCACCTCCTCTGGAAACGATTCAGAGGCACACAACATTAGACACAGACACCGACCTCGCTGGCGAGGTTCAAGGTCACATGCAAATTAGTTATTTGCCTTCGAGTTTCTTGCCGAATTCTTCTCGAAGGTTCTATTCCGAATCAGTGGTTAAGTTTAATTAATCAAAGGGCTCCAAGACAATTTTGTCAGGGCCCCCTAAATCAGTATTTAAAAAAAGATATTAAACAAGTGAGTCCGTGCAAAAAGTACTATTTTCTCTCATTTTCGTTCTATTCGGAAGGGGCGATTACAAAAAAATACTGTTTTTTTTGTTTATTTCCCAATTTAGTAGATCAAAGCGGAATGGTACCAAATATCAAGCGAAATCCCATTGAAATAAGGTCTATATCAGCGCGTGCTGCACCGTTGCTGTTAAGACAATCGCCCCTTCCTAATAGACATAATATATTAGGAACGGGCTATATATATATATATATATATATATATATATATGTATATAAATTATTGCACTTCCAGGTTGACTGGTAGAAAATGCTACTTAGCATTAAGTCCTCCTTCTACATTGTATTTGTCTGCTAAAGAATAAATTAAAAAATAAATAGGTACTATAGATAGATAACGGATAAACATACATAGGTACAAATATTACATCCATGACTCTGAAACAAATATTTCTGCTCATCACACAAATGATTGTACCTACCGGGATTCAAACCCGCGACCGTCAGGGTCACTAGCCACTAGACCAACCGGTCGTCCGGTTTTGATTCGGCTGGCTTGCCTATAAGTGTAATTGATCAAGTTTTATTCTCTCGTTCAGGCCTACCACATGTGTAACAGCGAAGACCTGCGTCTGTTCTGTAACGGATACTATGCGGAAATACTCATTATGGACCCCTTCTCGCTGGAGATTCTGTTCAGCCTCAGTTCTAAGGTCAATCCGGATTGGATCAGCGCTTTACACGTAAGTTTTCAACACATTATTCTAATTCAAATTGGATCAGGTTGCCTCCTTTTGGTCAAAATTAGATTTATAAATAAAACCGGACAAGTGCGAATTGATCTCGCTTGAAGAGGGTTCTGTGCGCTGAATATATCTCACAATATTGAGAGATTTATCATGTTATTTACTTCTTATATTTTTTCCTGTAATCTTTAAGAACTATTGACTTGTTTTATTTTTATTTTATCTGTTTTTCGGAGATGATGGTTGAAGTGCAATGGTCATATTTCATCTATTTTCTTTAATAACTTTACAACTACTTATATTAAAATTGATAAAAATGAGGCTCTCACAACAAGCCATGTCACAGTAGTTTGATATGTCATAGTAAGCATTTTTTTTTTGTAATTTCTCATTTGCCTTCAAAAGAGACCAACATATTCTAATTCATATATTTACGTTACGCGTCCGTGTTTCGATTACAAAAATTCTTATGTGTACTAAATTTATTTTGATTTCACTTGATCGGTCCAGTACATTCGGAGAAAAATGGGTGTGACGGACGCACTAACAGACAAAAACAGACACACGAGTACACTATAAGGGTTCCGGTTTTGATCTTCATCTAATGGCGTGGCACGGGGGTAACGCCGGCTCTTGCCGCCAATCTTCATTAAAAGTTTGTTTGTCCTTGCATTTTACTATAATGGTTGTCGTCTGCAAATAAAACACACTCATAGTTAATGTTGTTTGGCAAGTCATTTATATAGAGCAAAAAGAGAAGACGCCCTAAAATGCTCCCTTGAGGTACACCGAAATGGTTACATCTTAGTTCAGATTTATGTTTTTATTGAATGTAGTTGTCTATATCAGCAACTTCAACATATTGCTGTCTATCTTTTAGGTAGCTTTAAATCCAGTCATATGCTTTTCCTCGTATGCCGTATCTCTATAGTTTGGAAAGGAGGATGTCGTGATGAACAAAATCAAAAGCTTTCGGCATATCGAGAAATGCTACTGCCGTTGGTACTTTGGCATTCATGCTTTCTGTTATTGTTTTTATCAAAGAGAAGCATGCCAAAGATGTCGAACTACCTTTTCTGAAACCAAATGAACACGCTGGAGTATGTCAAATTGACATATGAAGCTATTAATTTTATTAAACATAATTCTTTCAAAAACTTTTGATAATTCAGGTATTAATGTAATAGGCCTATAATTATTAGGGTCACATTTATTCCCTTGTTTAAAAAGTGGCTTAATAATTGAAGTTTTTAATTTCAATGGATGGATGTTCCAGTGATAAGTTAATTATGTAAGTCAGTGGCGGCGATATGGTTTCTGCGCATATTTTCAGTATTCTGGTGTTGATTTCATCATATCCTACCGAATTAGTATTTTTTAATTTCATTATAACTTTCAAAATGTCATTATCGGGAGTTAAGAAGATGTCTTTTTTATCGAAGTTTTGTTCAATAATGGTGTCAATTCTGATGTCCACTCACTAAAACTAAACTAAACTAAACTTAGTGTAGAGATTCTTAAAACCTATTTGATAATTTCAAGTAAACTAAATAAAGGACTTGCAGGGGAAGAGTGTGTTGTTTGTGCACGGCCAAGGGTGGGGAAGGGGTGGGGGGATAGGGGCGATTAGGGGAGGGTGGGGTAAGTTATAAAAAAGTGTAGGGTGGGTTGGAGGATGTTAGGGGAGGGTGAGGTAAGTTTGGAAAAAGTGAGGGCAGGGTAGGGGGAAGTGAGGGGAGGATGGGGTAAGTCGGGAGAGGGTTGGAAGAAGTGAGGTGAGGGTGGGGAAAGTTGGATAAAAGTAAAGGGCAGCTGGGGTAAGTAAAAAAAATGTAAGGGGAGGGTAGGGTATGCTAGGAAAAAGTGAATGAAGGATGAGGGAAGTTGGAAAAAAGTAAGAGGAGGGTAGGGTAAGTTTGAAAAATGTCGGGGGGAGGGTGTGGAAAAACTATACCCCTAGCTTCCCCCACCCTCCCCAAACTTTAGCCAAACTACCCTACCCTCCCCTCACATTTTTCCCACCTTTCCCTCTCATCCCCTCACCCTCTCCTTATTTTTGCTTATTCTTACTCCACCATCCCCTCACATTTATACTTTTTCCCCACCTTTCCCCCCACCCTCCCTCAACTTTCCTCAATCTGCCCTCACTTCCCTCAAACCATTCCCAACTTACCCCATCCTCCCCTCACTTTTTCCAAACTTACCCTACCTTCCCCTCACTTTTTTCATCAACCCCCCGCTACTCCTCCTCCAACCCTAATTCCTCCCCCCCCACCCCCGGCCTTTTCCACGCTACCTCCCGTGCATTATACAACACCCCCCCCCAGTCCTTTAGTTCCGTCGCAGAACTTAAATTTAGTCGGAAAGCTAAATTTAGGCTAGTTTAGTGAGTTTGTTACAAAATAGACTGTTTGACAGGACTAAACTTAAATTTAGCGTAGTTTATAGTCTAGTTGGGATCAACAGAATCGACACCATTGTCAATAAAAAAGTTATTAAAAAGTGTGCAAATTTCTTGTGGGTTTGTATAAGTTTTAACGTCATATGTAATTGTTGTTATTTGTTTTGAAACTGAACTTTTGTTAATGTTTTTCTGTATGACGTTCCAACTAGCTTTACACTTATTTTTAGAACTATTAATATATTTTTGATATGTTTTTTTTTAAATTAATGCATACTTTTTATCATTTGTTTTATGATGAGTTTTATTTTTTGAAGATTTAAGAGTCCCTATCAATTTCGGCGCGCTACTACATTAGGTAACTATCGGAGCGCAGTGTGTCTGTGTGCGTTCGAACTATCGCTGACAATCGTAGTGTGCGTTGTCGTACGGTGCGTAGCGGGAACAAATATTCTTGGTCCATAATCGCTATTATGAACACTCCATAGTTTTTACTTACTAGGTTCCGTAATACTGGATGGACTTTATTGTGATAATGACGTGTTATGTTTGGTACCCAAAAAAAGTATAATTGTAACTAGTACGGCATTACGGCATTCAAGGGTGTGGTACGAAAAAATTATCAACTGTCCTATACAAAACTTCATTACCTACTCGATCCAAATATATGGGATGGTTGTCCTTTTTTTTGAGATTTCAATGTTGGTCCCATGAGGAAAGTTGTTCAGTTTGATAGTATGAAAATCATCATCATCATCATCATCATACTTCACTCTCAAAGGGCTAAACGGATATTGATGAAATTTGGAATGGAGATAGCTTTTACCCTGTAATAACACATAGGATACTTTTCATCTTCGTCATCCTTTACGCGGGTGAAACCGTGTGGCGCAGCTAGTAATGAATAAATCATAAAGTGTCACACGATACATAAATAAAACAGATTTGTTCCCTGTAGTACCACTGCTCAGTACCACCGATGATACTAATGGGAAATTGTATTCTCAGTAGTACCCCTATAAGCAATTTATACTACTTTTTATGGTGGTACTAGTGCGAAATGGTTTATTCCCAGTAGTACCACTGCGAGTATCACTGATGATACAAATGGAAAATTACATTCTTCATTATGACCAAGTAATTTCATTGGTCGACCTCGTAAGAATATTTTTTAGTACCACCGGTGGCACTTCTGAGTACTGAGTATTCTCATTATTACCCTTTTTAATTAAATAATTTGAATGTTGGCACACGTGAGATTTATACAGATATGGCTTGTTGCGCACCGCAGCTTTCCTGCGTGAACAATGATAAAAGGTATCATATACCTATTATGTCACATATACATTATACAAGTTTCACTAATATACGTTCAGCTGTTACGGAGGTGAGTAGTAGCAAACATACTTACAAATTGTGCTTAAACAACAACAATTTTTTATAATGTTACCAGTTGTAACACAATTACAATTTAAGATTTTCTGTGTTTATTTCTCTTATCCTGGATAAAAATATTTTATTTTAGTCTTTATAACGTATAGTATCTATGTACGAAAATTCTTTGAAATCGGTTAAGCCGTTTTGTGTGTTGTCCTTTAATTTTCTTCCCCTTTTCTGTCGAGAAAAATTACTCGTAAATACATTATATTAACGAAACCTTGTAAAATGAAGATACTTAATGAAGGTCTTGGAGTGACATATAGTTATAGGATACCTTTTATCATTGTTCTTACGGGCAAAATCGCGGAGCACAGATAGCTATACCAATATAAATCTCACATATGCCACCATTCAAATTATTTAATTAATAGAGGTAGTAATGAGAATACTCAATACTCAGTAGTACAACCGGCACCGGTGGTACTAAAAAATATTCCCACTAGGTCCACCAATGAAATTACTTGGTCATAGAGGTACTAGTGCGAATGCAATTTCCCATTAGTACCATCGGTGGTAGGTACTCGCAGTGGTACTGGGAACAAACCGTAACCCACTTGTACCACCATTTAAATATATTGCTTATAGGGATACTACTGAGAATGCAATTTCCCATTAGTATCACCGGTGGTACTGAGCAGTGGTTCTAACGGGAACAACCTATAAAACAAGCACAAATCAAATATTTATATAAACCCTTTCCCCCACCCCATTATACCTAAGAAGCATCTCGATCACATCAGTTTTCAAACATTAAAAACCGCATCAAAATCGGTTCATTCGTTTGGGGTTTGGGAGCTACGATCCTCACCCCCATACCCCCCCCCCCTCATTAAGAACCATCTCGTTCACATCAGCTTTCAAGTTCAAATATACTCATTATGTCTCAAAACTGGTTAGGACTAGTACAAAATCACGCTCGATTCACGAGTTTCGTCAGGAGCGGAGAACGTCACGGGCGACACAGGTCCGTCGTCGAGAAGCCCTCGGACGCGACTGAATGCCTTGAGCGAGCGCATCGGTTTATAAGGCATAATTTAAAGATTATTAAATAAGTAATCAAAAATAAAATATAAAAATTGAGTTTGGAAGATAAAATACCTCAAATTTTAAAATGTTTAACACTTATTGTAATTTTCAATAAATTCTTACGCGTAGACGACGGGTTTGCACATGATTTTTTTTTTTTTTCGGCGGGGAACACATTTTTTTAAAGTACTTACAAATTAAACTTTAAAGAAAAAACTTGTCCACATACTAATATACTATGTACCCAGTATTTAGGATTTTTCTCAGATTCTTATTTGCTACCAGTAAGCTAAAAAAGCAATTGAAAAACCATGTGTTTCGTGCTTAAGTACAAACGAGTGTTACATTTTTATTTATCGTAATTTATATTGAGCAGTTATCAAAATTTAAATTAGTAGCCTTACTAGATAAATAGATGATAAACAACTTTTCATTTAAAAAAAAAACAGATATCTTAAGGCTATTGAGAAATTAGCGCTGAAAAAGTTGTAATTTTCTGTTTTTAGACCGCAAAATTGATAGGGACTCTTAATGTATTTGATATATAAATTACGATTTTTTAGACTATATTTTTTAGGCCCTTTGAATCCAGAAGGATTACCTTCTGGATTTTAATGGTCTGTTATAAATCTTAACTTTAATCGTAGGAAAGGAAAGATTATAGAACAACAATAAAATTCATAAAATTCATTGAACGAACTATTTAGATCAGTTTCTTGATAAACGTCACTAAAAACTGTTACAAGACTGTTGCTTTAAGACTGTTACAAAATTTTATGACTTTATCCGGGCTGAAATCTCTCTTATATTAAGGTAACTTACGAAAGAAAAAAGTATTTATAAAAATAACTCGTGAAACTTTCCCATACTTTTCTATGAAGTATTATTTTATTTTTACAGGTACTGCGTCCATCTTCAAGAAAGGATGACGTTGTTCTTGCTATATCCATCACTGGGACTGTCAAAGTGAGTAAATCAGTTGCCAGTTTGCGAAAAAACTACAATTCGATAAATATGTTATTCGAGAGATGGTAGCCAAGCTGTCTTAAATACAACGTCAAGCGGGTTCGACCCTCGGCCGTATCAATGACTTAACAAGTTATGTGCGGTTCCATCGCTCCGTGCTTCGCTGTCGGTCACGACTGTAATTTATTAATAACAGTCAGACCAGCCAGCTTGGGCGGCCTGACCATCTCAGACACCAGATTCCAGCACTAACGCATACGACAAAAAAATAGATTTTTTATTTTTCACAATATCAAACACTCATTTTACACGACTGCCCAAATGTAGGGTTCATGTATGTATGTATGTATGTATGTATTTATATGAGTTTCTTTATTCCACCATAACTTTTAAATGGCTCAACAGATTTGGTTGCATGGCTATCGTTAGAATCCTTACATCATCCCGAGTGACATATGTGTTATTTCTCTTACCTTGATGACGTACTTGTTTATCTTCCAGGTTTGGTCCCTTTTAGGGCACGAGAACAAGCAATCGGAACCTATCTACGAGAACGAATCGAAGCAGATCCGGTGTTTGAATGCCCTCTCGCTTAACTGCTGCGCCTACAACCAGAGGACTGTGCTGATAGTGTGCGCCAAGTACTGCCAGATATACGACGCAGGTGAGAAAACGAATCGAAGCAGATCCGGTGTTTGAATACCCACTCGCTTAACTGCTGCGCCTACAACCAGAGGACTGTGCTGATAGTGTGCGCCAAGTACTGCCAGATATACGACGCAGGTGAGAAAACGAATCGAAGCAGATCCGGTGTTTGAATGCCCTCTCGCTTAACTGCTGTGCCAACAACCAGAGGACTGTGCTGACAGTGTGCGCCGCGAGTACTGCCAGTTATACGACGCAGGTGAGAAAACGAATCGAAGCAGATCTGGTGTTTGAATGCCCCTCGCTTAACTGCTGTGCCTACAACAAAAGGACTGTGCTGACAGTGTGCGCCGCGAGTACTGCCAGTAATACGACGCAGGTGAGAAAACGAATCGAAGCAGATCCGGTGTTTGAATGCCCTCTTGCTTAACTGCTGCGCCTGCAACCAGAGGACTGTGCTGATAGTGTGCGCCGAGTACTGTGTTTCGGTGTACTACCAGATAAACGACGCAGGTGAGGAAACATTTCAAATTGAATTATGTAAAAAGGTCAGAGTTAATTCTCACAAGCAATTTCTGAGAATACTTTTTGTGGCGCAGTTTGTATTGCCCCAGCTTGCCATTGACTGACGATAATTATTATGATTATTAATGTGGTACATAGTAGTTGTTCTCGATTCTTGTATGTTTGTGGAGCGTTGACGTTTGTCCATGCAGCCCGCTGAATAGGAAATCCTTTTTGAGTTTAGTGTGTAGACGTGCCATATTGGATTTCGTGACACATTATTTATAGATTAAAATTTAAGACGAATACAATGACACCTCACTTATCAAAATACATCAAGCCATTTAGGCTATAAGATGCACTAAAAGATCATATATATACCAACCTGGACAGTCGGGTTAAAAAAGCAAACTGCGTAAGCAATAATGTTATGCCTAAATGCCTCCGACCGATTTCGGAGCAAAAACAGGCGGAAGTAACAATACACTTTTGTTCCAGGCGACTTTTCAGTCCTGTGCTCCATCCAATCGCCATCTGGAGAAAGGTGGATGTCTGGAGACTTCCTGGCACCAGATAGAGTGCTGGTCTGGTCTACCGAAGGCAAAGGATGTCTCTTCAGATTGCCCGCCAAGTATGTTGTAGCTTTTACACGAACTCTTTTTAAACAAGCACTTTTATTTATGAAATTCCCTTTGTGGTTAAATTTATATGAAACTTCCAGGAGTAAAGGTCCTATGTTAAACTATGTACAAAATTTCATTAAATTCGGTCCAGACGTTTTGGTGTGAAAGCTCCCCAAAAAAAAAACAGACGTTCTACTTTTATACTTATATTAGTGGGAAGTTACTACTACTTACTACAATATAATACTTACTTTCTGATACAGTCACGAACAATGAAATGTAAACATTTCATGTCCATAATAATGATATAATTTTGTTAATTATGTTATTTTGCATAAATATGTCTCAGATTATGCGCAAAATCATGTAACCACTAAATTGTGTCAAAAATAAGTATACGTTTTTATCAACAAATGATTGTACTTATTTTTGAGTTTTATTTCAATGCTTGCAGGCTAATTGCCTGCAAGCATTCAAATAAAACTCCAATCCAGTTTTTTAAAAAGAACATAAATAGAATTTACTTTATTTGAAGAGGATTTCGTCCACATATTTTTGCAGTATAATATAATGTTTACATTAGTTAGAAAAACTATATGTTTACATTTTATTGGTCGTCCGTGACGTAACTATACAAAACATAACTTACACAGTTATTGACATGGCACATCGGGTTCAAGAAAGAGATAGGTTATAATTTTAAGGGGGCTAGTACACTGAAAAATATATAAAAAATAAGGATTGATGTCAACCTGAAAGATAAAATAAGACTAAAACGTGTAGAACGGATATTTTTATAACTTGAATGATATATTTACAATCGTCAGTAAAAAACTTAATATTTTCCTACATAAAGTAATAAATAAATATGTGTTGCCTTATGTGTGTCTTTCTTGTCCCCCGTTAATGGTACGTTTAAATTAATAAGAAAATATCCTTAGGTAGTTTCGATGTAGCTTATTTGACTGAGGCCAAAAATGCCTGGAGGATGGTATGCCCAAATACCGATTCAGAACTAGCACGGAATTCTTTCATAGATACGTGTCCTAGCGTCGCAGATCGTGCTCGTCTTCTTGCAGTTTCTGTATGGGTATCCGGGCTTTGGTTGCAGAACATCCCTTCTTTTAATACTGGTAACGTTTTAGACCCGTCTACGTTCCGTCTCGCTACTAGCTTACGTTAGGTTGCCAAGTGTCCGTTGCTGTCAGTGTGGTACTGCAGTCGATCAGCTCTGTCATCACGGCCTCTCTTTTTCCAGAAGTGCTGGTCGAATTTCCCATCATGCCAGCCTTAACGATATCATTCGCCGGGCTTTTACCAGCGCCAATATGGCAGCGTTTTAGAACCGAAAGGTGCGTGACGATGGTAAAAGACCTGACGGATGATTCTTGTACGTTGGAAGATGGGGCGGTCTCTCGGGGCGCTACTTACGTTGACGCTCTGGCACAGTCACATCTTTCTGAGACAGAGTAGGGCTGGCGCCGCGGGTTTGCAGCAGAACAGCTCAAGCGGCGAAAGTATGCTAACCTCGGTAGAGGTTACATATTTGAGCCGTTGGTGTTGAAACATTGGCACCGTGGGGACATATAGCATTTTCAAAAATCGCGTCACCAAAATGCTGGGACCTATTTGGTTATTCGAATTAGAATTGCAATTCAGCGCGGCAATGCCGCCAGCATGTTGGGTACGCTGCCACCTCGTAGTGGGCTAGAACATTTAGACTACCTATAATATAAGCCTGTAATGGCAATGTGGTAGCCCAACTGTTTCATGTAGCTAGTTTTATTTTATAGTAGTCAGTTGTTAGTTAATAACGGCACTTGCCCATCATAAAAAAATAAAATATTTCTTTCTTGTCCTCGATATCTGTGTATTAGCTAGATGTGGCTATTTTAGGCTATGTATTACCCCAGCTTCGCAGGGTATTGAATATGGTCATGGATGGTGTCTTTTCGCATTCTGTCTGCCTCTATTAGATACAATAAGAGCAAGAGAGCATGCGGCAGGCTGCCATTTCGAATAGTTTCTTCATTGCTACTGGTTATAGGAATAAGGGCGACAATTAACTGAAGTGGGGGTGTGTGAAGAGAGACTTGTAACCAATAAGATCTACAATGTTATACATGACATTAGTTGTAACCGTCCAAGCCGTGACTATTCTATACTATAGTAAGCGACTAAGCAGCTTCCAGTCTCCATATATATTTTTTAGGGTTCCGGATCTCAAGAGAAACCCTTCTATAGTTTTTTTATAGGATCACTTCGTTTTCCGTATGTCTGTCTAGCTGCCTGTCAAGACTCTTTTTCAAAGGAACGCGTGGGAGGTATCAAGTTGAAAATTAATATCAAATACTCAGGTCTGCAATCCCTTGGAGTTGTGAAAAAACAAACTTCTAAGTCAACGCAATCAAAAGATACGGCCGTTTATGCCGGATATTTTGACCTAGAATCATAAAATTTGGCAAGAAGCAAATCTCTACTAACGGGAAAAATCAGAAAAACATTTTATAATCACATTGCAATACTCCGAGCAACCTCGCCGCTGGTTAACGAATTAATCGTGTACAGTCTCATTCAAACGACCAGTTGACTGGCCGCGTAGTTTGTTCGCGCGGCCTTATGCCTTTGACATGCTTTTATTAGCTTCACCTGTATGTATGTAAGGGAATCTTTGAACTCGATTTTTACCCACTCGATTTTTACCCACTCGATTTTTACCCATTTTTGAATAAATCTGACCATTAAATGGTCTGCACACATCTGCAAAATTTGCACACATATCAGGGCCCGATGACGATACAATCATTTTTTTTTGTCCCATTATCCTGATCACGATCATCACGATAAACAATCTATAAAAAAAACAATGTACTTATCTTACTGTTTCGAGCTGGAGTCGGATAAAATTAATGTACCTACTGTTTTTCTAAGAATCGACCGGCGTAACATTACCATTACTATGTCTAGCGTTTGTGGTTTACGAGAAAGCCTTTGATTCAGTCGAGACCTGGGCAGTGCTACAGTCATTACAGCGGTGCCAGATTGATTACCGGTACATCGATGTGTTGAAGTGTTTGTACAGCAAGGCCGCCATGACTGTCCCTTCTCCAAGATAGGAGCACGAATTCTATCAAATTGCAAAATGGGGTGAGACAGGGAGACATTATTTCTCCGAAACTGTTCTATATATTCTATATGTTCTATATACACTGGAAGATATATTCAAGCTTCTGAACTGGAATGGATATGGTGTTAACATCAATGGCGAATGCATCACTCATCTTCGATTTGCTGATGACATAGTCCTAATGGCGGAAACCCTGGAAGACCTAAGCACAATGCTCAGTGACCTCAATATTGTTTCCCAACAGGTGGGTCTTAAAATTAACATGGGCAAGACGAACATCATGTCAAATGCCCATGTCGTACCCATGCCGGTTTATTTTGGGAACGATATTATCGAAGCTGTTGATCACTATGTCTACTTAGGTCAGACGATCCAACTGGGTAGATCCAACTTCGACAAAGAGGTCAACCGACGAATCCAACTCGGATGGGCAGCGTTCGGGAAATTACGCCATATCTTCTCGTCGCAGATACCGCAGAGCCTCAAGACGAAAGTTTATAATCAAGTTAAGTAAGTTCAAGTATCAAGTTCGTTATTAAGTTTTGAGTGCGTGTTGCCAGTGATGACATACGGCACTGAGACGTGGTCGCTAACTATTGGTCTCATACACAAGCTCAAAGTTGCGCAGCGAGCAATGGAGAGAGCTATGCTCGGTGTTTCACTACGTGATAGAATCAGAAATGAGGAAATCCGTAGAAGAACCAAGGTTACCGACATAGCTCTCAGAGTTTGGCAATGGCAATGAGCAGGCCATATAGTTCGCAGAACCGAAAACCGCTAAGGAATAATGGTTCTTGAATGGCGACCACGAACAAGCAAGTGAAGTGTGGGGAGACCCTCCATACGATGGACCGACGACATTGTAGCCATCGCAGGAAGTCGGTGGATGGAGGTGGCACAAGATCGCTCGTCATGGCGCTCTTTGGGGGAGGCCTATGTTCAGAAGTGGACTTTTAAAGGCTGACATGATGATGAACATTACTATTACAGAATTTAAATAAAAAATAAAAAAAACTCTTTTATACCATTAAACTAAACTAAAAAGTAAAAAATAAATTTCATTATAAGAATAAAGTGATTAACGAGAAAACTAATGTCATTGTAAAAATTTCTCGTTAATCACTTTATTCTTATATTGAAATTAATTTTTAACTTTTTGTTCGGTTTAATGGTATTAAAGCGTGTTTTTTTAGTTTTTTTGTATAATTTATTTCTGTGCAACTGAGTGACGAGACGAGCAAGTCGCCCGCCTGATTGTAAGCGTCATGCTTGTCCATTGTTATGTTGGACTGTCGTCCCCTGCCACCCAGAGTATTGTACTTCAACAATGCGAAATGGGCGAAAATCATCACACAATGGAAGCCTACATGCGGTCGGCGAAGTCGTGGCGTGATGATTTATACGCATTTTAATCTGGCCTCAAGTAATGGGGGAGACATTTGCCCAACAGTCCCACTGTTGGGCAAATGTCTCTCCTCCACATCAGTTGACAAAAAAAACAGTTCAAAACCTTGTACGGCAACCCTGAGATATTAGATGTTAAATCTCTTGTTTAGGTCCATTAATTTCGCTAGAAACATAGCTCTTCAATCCGGAACTCAGTAATGTTTTACTGCTTGGCGGTTGACTAACTATCTGATTGTTCACAAGTCATCTTCACACACCTCTGCTTGCGTGGAATGTTGTTATACTGTGAAACTGTTACTTTTCTAAATTAACATAAAATTAACACACAATATTGGCATGAGTCATTTACGCAAAATTTGTTTGTCATTAGATACTCATCTGAGCACTTTATGCCTCTGTCTGTGTTAGTTGTTTTTTTGTCCAAGAACTATGTCGAAATATAAAACTATCTGCTCTGTCCTGCGGCTCCGCCTATTGTTTTCCCGTATTGCGGAATCTTTGCATTTGTCCAGCAAAAAAGTAGTATGTACATCTGGAATAGTGTAGCTTTCCATCAGAGAAAGAATTTTTCAAAATCGGATTATTTGTTTTTACAATTATTACCTCTACGAAATTTATATACTTAACAACTTTACCTCTATATAATATAAGCAGTGTAGATATACATCATAAATCACTTTATGTTGATAAAAATGTATACTTAATTTTGACATAATTTAATAGTTGCATAATTTTGAGAGCTTCGAGCTCATTTTGAGAACATTTTAAATTTTTAAGTACATTTTATTGCATAAAGACTATGAAAAATCCTAAAAAAAAACTTAAATCCTTTGTACCAAAGTTTTTAAATAAGTATACCAAAAGCCAAAATAATATTTAAAAAATCTTAACTACGACTATACAATGGGCGGAATTTTCGCTTAAAGCGATTTTTCTCAGATTATCTTAACCTGATAATTCTATTTTCCACATAGTCCACGGACAACATATAAAGCTAAATATCATAAAACAATAACATAAATACAAATTTTTCTTTATAGCAAACTACGCGGACGGGTTGTCAGTAGGTCAGCACTGTTGTCTGTTTATCAATGTAGCTAGTGTATTTTCCTTGGTTTGCTTGCACTGAGAATGCTTGGGTAGAATTTAGTTTTATTATGTTGGTTTTTTAGCTATTTTTTAAATGTTAATTTAGTTTATTTTCTTACGATATATATTTCGTTAAATTTCGTCTAAAAATACATGTTTTATTAATACAAGTTCATACCATACAAATTTCGTGTTTGTGTAGTTGTTATCTGTTACATTGATCATTATAATAGGTTACATAGTTTTTATGATGAATCATTTTTGATATTACTTATAAAAATGAACTCGTTGTTCAAAATACTAAAGATTATTTTCAATATATTTTCATTTGCTTAGCCTAGCATATACACTTAGTATTTTACGAACCATTTTTGATAAAACTTAAGTTGGTTTAATGTTTTGTTAGATATAGTTAGTTATTTATGATATAATTAGTTATGTATAATTTTATTTGCGTAGCACTTCCATTGTACCCATTTTTATATATTTTGTTTGATTCAATGTTATTCGTATAACTATAAAACACTACACAACCAGAATTGTACTGGAAAATATGTATGTTTAAATATATTATATATTATGTATGTATGTAACGACGACATTGATTGAAACCACTAGATAAAAAAGAGATAAATAATTATAAATCAATAAATGTATAATAATATAGAATTATGGATTGTCTAAAAAAAACTTCTGAACCAATTTAGATGAAATTTAAATGAGATTACATTGAAATCCTGTAGAATTTGGGTGAATTAACATACACATACACAACTCAATCCAGGGTGGTCTCATATAAACTTCAAAATTGGAACAGTTTTTTTTTAGTAAACCTGAGATTTGTCGATTTTTTGGTCCAAAAAATGTTTATAAATTATATGATTACTCGCTTAGTACTTCTGTTTTTTTAATATGATCCTACTAATCAATAAGTACAGTTTTAATCAACTCATTGAATTTAAAACATACTTTTTCAAAAATGTGGTTTTAAATTAATGTCGTCTTGCGGTGAACGGTCTGTAAGTTGGTGCTTCTGAATTTCCAGTTCTGTGCCGGACCACAAGGGGTTCCACGGACCGACGGTGGACCACGACAGTCCAGTGATGTTTGGTATATTGGCGCACCCGGATAACAAGGTAATTTATCTATCTATACTTATAATAAAGCAGTAAGTAACAAAAAGTCTGTACAAAGAAGGTAATAAAATAAAATTATCTAAGGGACTTAAAATAAGAAGTTTTTTTTTAAATTGTTTTTGTCTGTTCTCGCATCACGTAAATCTACTGAACCGATTGCGATAGTGTTTTCACTGTTGGATAGCTTAGGTCTTGACTTAATAACTGGTGTACTTGGTATTTCAGTCCGATGAGTAGGTAGAAGCCGAGCAATGCAGTACTAAAATTAACGAGATTTATAGCAAACAGTCTGGATGCTAAAAATAAAAGTCTGGCTTTATTTTTGGACCTTGCAAAGGCTTTTGACACGGTGTCAATCCCACTACTTTTATTTAAACTTGAAAGGATTGGAATTAGAGGCACACAACTGAAACTATTTGAAAATTATTTGAGTGAAAGGACACAAAGTGTCAAAATAGGTGATTACGTAAGCGATCCATTACCTGTTACATGTGGTGTACCACAGGGTAGCATACCCGGTCCAACCCTCTTCCTGATCTACATTAATGAGCTATGCTCCTTGTCAATAAAAAGAGGTTGTGTTATAACCTATGCAGATGACACAGCCATTGTAATTCAGGGAGAGAGCTGGGTTGAAGTATTTCAAGCAGCCCAGACTGTGTTTAACACTATCTCGTCCTGGCTAAGAAACAACATGCTAACCTTAAATGTTGAAAAAACTAAATATATAGCTTTTTCTATTAAAGGCAAGCAACCTAATCCTAGTGAGCCTCTCTCTATTACTGGTCACAAAACTGCTGCGTGCCAAATCACCGCTATTCCTTCTTGCAATTGCCCGACTATTCAAAGAGTAGAATCAATTAAGTATCTTGGCGTTACGATTGACGAAAAGCTTTCGTTTACTCAACATGTTAGCCAAGTGACGCAACGGGTAAGGAAGCTCACTGCAGTTTTTAAAAATATTAGAGATAATGCGGATGCGGACGTTATTAAAATGTTATATTTCTCACTTTGCCAATCCATACTAACCTATTACATCACGTCTTGGGGTGGTACAAATAAAACATTTGTACTCCCGCTCGAAAGAGCCCAAAGGGGGTTACTCAAATGTAGCACCAACCGACCTTACCGATATCCAACAGTGGACTTGTATAGAGAGTGCAAGGTCCTAACATTTAGACAGCTGTATATTCATCACCTGGTTCTACACCAACATTCACTCACAAAATATGTACCAAATATACAGCTTAAACGTACCAATACAACCAATACAGCACCAATACAGCCAATACCTCGAGCCAATACAGCATTTGCAAAGAGATTTCCCTGCTTTCGGGGACCCTATATATATAATGTAATAAACAAGGACATCAATCTTTTTCCCTAACCTATTGTCAGTGTAAAAAAACAGTATTTAAAAAATCAATTAAGTTAAATTATTATGATACGGAGATGTTATTAGCACCATTACAATAAAATTTAAATTAAACAAACACACACACACACACAAAATGTAAATATACTCAATTGTAAAAATTATGTACCTAGGTGTACCTATTATGTAACTTGTTCCTTGCATAAGGCATGTTGTTATTCGACGGAAGAGTCCTGGCTCCAATAGTACGGGTTTCAAGCCTAGTGTGGGAACCAGGTGCTCCGCTAATATGTATGTTCCTCTAAGCCTTTTTCAAATAAATATTTCTTATTTCTTATAATAGATAAAAACTATGTATTTGACGGTGCAACAAATTTTGATGAAATGTAGTATAATATTGTACTTTGTAGGTACTTTTGGTCCTGGAATAACACACAGGCTACTTTTAACCCAGATACATAGCCACGCGGGCAAAGCTGCGGGCACTCTGGAGGAAAACTTATTTCACGGCTGGCATGCTCATATAAAGAGTAGACTTTCGGTGTGATTCTGTATTAATTTCATCAAAATTGGTTTGGTCAGATTTTTAAGGAATCAGTTTGTATGAATTATTTCCACAGCTACTTTCCTGCCCGCCGTCAATGCGCTTCATACTAACATCATGCGGCGGCAAGCAACGCCGGCTGCTGTTGCGTGGCGACTCCGCAGGTGTCGTGTCTCTATGGAACGTAGACGATGCGGCCACGCCCGTAGCAAACCAAGTGCCTTGTAAGTATACTCACACTGATAGCGAAGTGTTGTGTAAGTGTACTCAATTACTCACACTGTTAGCCAAGTGTGTTGTAAGTACACTCACACTGTTACCCAAGTGTGTTGTAAGTATACTCACACTGTTAGTCAAGTGTGTTGTAAGTGCACTCAATTACTCACACTGTTAGCCAAGTGTGTTGTAAGTACACTCACACTGTTACCCAAGTGTGTTGTAAGTATACTCACACTGTTAGTCAAGTGTGTTGTAAGTGCACTCAAACTGATAGCCAAGTGTGTTGTAAGTACACTCACACTGTTAGCCAAGTGTGTTGTAAGTATACTCACACTGTTAGCCAAGTGTGTTATAAGTATACTCACACTGTTAGTCAAGTGTGTTATATGTACACTCACACTTTTAGCCAGGTAAGTATACACAATGTTAGCCAAGTATGTCATAAGTACACTCGCACTGTTACCCAAGTGCCTTGTAACACCAAGCGAGAGAATAGAAAGACGCCAATAAAACAGGATACATATACCTGTAGCCAAGTGGTTTGTAAGTATAGTCCAGCTGCTTATCCTCAGTATTTTGACGATGTTCAATGTTGTTGCAGCGCATGCGCCAATTGTGATGACCAGCTTGGATATAGCCTGGGCTGAAATGAACCCCAGTCCAGTGGGCATTTTGGACCAGCTGCATCACCCTGAAGAACCTGGTAAGATTAATGTGATTTATAGCTTTCTATACCATCTTTTTTTCCTTTTCTAGAGTGCATTTTAAGTATGTACCTACTCGTACCCTATTTATATTATATTCTAGCCATCAATGAGGCTAATAAGTAGTTTAAATTTAACTTAAACGATTAGATTGAATAGAACTAATGATGTGTCCAATAACAGTTTTCTTACAGTCTCTATTAAGGCGAAGACACTTTATTCATGTGTTCTTTATACGTAGCACTTGAACCACATTACACTAACACTAAACTAACACAAATGGTTTTGTTCTTTTGTGTCTTCTCACTATGTCACTGTGGTCGAGGAGCTGGATTGCGTCGACATTCACATGATGTTGAAGTCAATTTTCATGACATTCAGCATATTTCTTCAAAATCAATATTAAAGTCAAAGAATTTTATTGTAAACAGGCAGAAATAAATAAAATATTATAAAAATAAAATTAAAATTAATCAAATCAATAAATTTAGGTAAACTAAGTATGCTTTGAGTTTGAAAAGGAAATTTCCCTCTCATGTGCCAATAGAGTTAAATCTCACACTGGAAAAGGAAATGCCCTTTACTTGACTACTTTATCAACGAGCTCTACTGTATTATTTATTTATTTAATAGGATCATCAACAATAATAACATGATTACATGCTTATTGGCAAAATTAATAAGAATAATATAACATGCACAAATAATATAACATTCACTTTATAATGATATAATAGGTTTCTATACTCAACGCTAATCAAGAATCAAAATTAAATTATAGAGCCAAATTTTATGAAAAACAAAAGACTCTACACTATACCTATGAAACAGTACGGTTTATGGTGACATACTGACTGACGCGAGTCAGTTACATAATGCAAAGCCTAAACCGGTGCACCTACAGATTTGAAATTTCGAGGAAATATTCCTAGGTGTGTACAAACGAGGGATTTCTTGAAATTCCATCCTTAAAAGGGTGAACGGGGGTGGCAATGTTTTCACACGGGCAAAGCCGCAATGCGCAGCTATGTATACTTATAATAAAGCAGTAAGTAACAAAAAGTCTGTACAAAGAAGATAATAAACAACAAACAGGACAAGCTAAAAGAATGCCCTCGAGGACTTAAAATTTGCTACAGAACAAGTTTATAAAGTTTTTAAAATTCGTGTCTTCCGTCTGGATGTTTGTTCGCGCATCAAGTAAATACTACTGGACTGATAAAAATGCGGTTTCATTGTTGGATAGCTTATATAGGCTTTAGCTTAAAATATGGTGTACTTATATCTCAATCCGATGAGAAGAAGACGAGCAATTGTTAAAAGTATTTTGTAGGTAGGAGTAGGTACTTTTAAACTAGATAAATAACCACGCGTGTAATGCCGCTGTACGGCTAGTTTAATGTTATAGCAGTAAGTTAGTAAGACTAAAAATTACCTTGATTAACCTCGACGTTTTTATTTTGGTCAAGTTGCATTGACACGAGAATATTGGAAAATGCGGGAATCAGCGTCGAGATGGGCGGGCGCTAGTAATCCCCGAACTTCTCAGAGAGGGATGTTATAAGTTAGGGTGTGTATGTATATATGTATCACTGTATCCGTGTGTCTGTCTGTGGCATCGTTGCTTATAAACGAATGGAACGATTTGGATGCGGTTTTTTTCTGTTTGAAAGCTGATATGATCGAGGTGGTTCTTAGCTGTAATGAGATGGGGGCGGGGAAGGTAGGTGAGGATCGTAGCTCTCAAACGAATGGACCGATTATGATGCTGATTTTTATGTTTGAAAGCCGATGTTATCGAGATGGCTCTCACCTATAATTCGGAGTTCGGGGGTTATATACCTAGTCCGACCATAAGTTCTGTTACAAAAGAAAGTTTTGTATTTTTTTTTAATGATGTAATGTAATATTGCTACATTTTATATGTACATATTTATGTAAGTCTCAGCAAAAAATAATTTACAAAACCTATTCGAAATGGCCACCTTTGGCTTTTATACAGGCCTTTAATCTGTCTGGCCACGAATCTATGGATTTACGCACTGTTTCCATGGGAAATTTTGCCACTGCTTGCTCCGGAGATTTTTAAGAGACTCAATGTCGCCGTGTCGTTTAGAGCAGGCCATTTCCTCTAAAACTGACCATAATTTGTAGTCTAAAGGGTTGAGGTCTGGACTAGATGAGGGCCAGTCTTCAGCTCTCATAAAGTCCGGAACGTTGATTTCAAGCCAGGCTTGGGTAGTTCGTGCCTTGTGACCAGGTGCAGAGTCCTGCTGGAAAGCCCACGGTACGTTTTTAAAAAGTGTATTGATGAGACGTTTCACATCACGATCCAAGACAGTCTCTTGATACACTTTGGCTGAAGTTTTCACTCCTTTTTCACAAAAATGTAGCTTTGTGACGCCTTGATAAGACACGCCCCACCAAACCAACACTAACGCAGGATGATGACCACGTTGTACCTTTCCGATCACTTGAGCAGCTTCTTTAGAACTGTGAGCGTACACGTTATCATTTTGCTTATTGTAGTGCTCTTCAATCGTGAAAATGTTTTCATCGGTAAAGAGGATATTTCTGTGCGTTTCAACTGCGTATCGCGACAGATGGCGTTTTGATCGATCTGTCTTAAATTGTAAAGATTGATTTAGGGCATGTCCTGTATACCGACGATAAGCACCGAGCTTCAGGTCTTGTTTTATAATACGCGACAGAGTCCTAGCGGGAATCTTCATTTCTCGCGATAAGATTTTTTGTTTCCTAATGGGGTTTCGTCGAATTCTGGCTTTAACAGCATTAACAGCCTTTGTAGTTCTAACAGCACGCGGCCGCCCCGATCTTTTATGGTCTTCGACAGAGGAAGTATTATTGTAACTGTTGACGAACATACGGCCGATACCAAGCTTTTGAAGTGTTTGGAATATGACCGACGGCTCCATACCCACTTTGTGCAAGGCGATCACTTCAATCCTATTTTCTTTAACACCTCATTCCATATTGTAATTTGATAATGAACACGAAAAAATATGTGAAATGGAACGAAATCGAAAGAAGTTTTTAAAATAAATAAACGCAATCCTAATTCAAAATTAAAAGTTTTTATGTAACAGTATATATTACCAGCTTATTATCAACCCTCGTTTGGTTAAAAAGACTGTCCCGACCGCGAAGGATGCCACGAATTACAAGATTCCACAAAGTACATTTTAAACCAATTAATATAAGAATTTTGTCATATTCGTTACAGAAATAAAACTGACCGCCTCCATCTACCTCCTCGCTGCAAACCGCTTAGTGGTGGGTCGTGAGGACGGATCCATAGTAATTGTCAACGCAACACACACGGTGCAGCTGCAGCTGTTGCACGGGAATCACCAGCAACTGGACGGTAAGAATGGATAATCTTAGTGGTGGGTCGTGAGGACGGATCCATAGTCATTGTCAACACAACACACAGTTGCACCGTGCATCTGTTGCACGGGAATCACCAGCAGATGGACGGTAAGAATGAATAATCTTAGTGGTGTGTCGTGAGGACGGATCCATAGTAATTGTCAACGCAACACATACGGTGCAGCTGCAGCTGTTGTACGGGAATCACCAGCAGCTGGATGGTAAGAATGGATAATCTTAGTGGTGGGTCGTGAGGACGGATTCATAGACATTGCCAACGCAACACACACAGTGCAGCTGTAGCTGTTACACGGGAATCACCAGCAGCTGGATGGTAAGAATAGATAATCTTAGTGGTGGGTCATGAGGACGAATCCATAGTCATTGTCAACGCAACACACACGGTGCAGCTGCAGCTGTTGCACGGGAATCACCAGCAGCTGGATGTAAGACTGGATCATATATTGTGGGCCCAGCTTTATAATAGGTCACCCCTTCTCACCCCGTGGGTGCTGTGAGAACTAGCTGTGAGGAATTAAGGAAATGGACAGCAACATGTACCTGTGTAAGTATCAGCATGTACGGCGATCACCAGCCGCCTGCTATGCGTGGTAACAACACTCATATTACGGGGAGTCCTGTCACCAGTCACCAGTGGACGTATTCCGTGATGATGATGTAGAAAAATCTGTATTTATGATAAAGCAGTAAGAACCAAAAGATCGATACAATTAAGACATTAAAGAAAATTCTTAAAATAAGCAACTGAACAAGAATATAACATTTTTTTAAATCGTGTTTGTTTCTTAGTCTGTATGTTTGTTCTCGCATCACGTAAAAACGGATTGACCGATTGCGATGCGGGTTTCACTTGTGAATGTGATGGATGGACTACTTGGCATTTTAATAGCACATTGTGTTAAACAAGACAAAAGATCAAAAATTCAACACGGTGTAACGAGAATAAAGGGTTGTAACGATATAAAAGGGTGTTCTAGTGATTTCTGAAAGTAAAGGTAATAAAAAATAAATTGGGGCAAGTCAGACCAAAAGTGGGGTGAGTCGGGATTCTTGCCCCATTCGGTCGCTCTGTACGCGAGGACGCTATACCTTTCCTCAGAATCACTCGAAACTAAAAATACTCGTTACTATTCTGAAATTAATAAAATTACCTGGATAAACTTAGACCGGAACAAGCTTCAAGAACTATTGGATCAAGGATCAAGACCGTTCGGTAATGTACTAGCTAGTGGGTACTATAGTGGAAGATAAAACATACAACTCAAATTCACCAATATAATCTTTATTACCTTTGGTTTAAACTTGCTCATGTACTTAAAATCTAAGGAACCGTGCCGTCGGTACGTTGAATGGTCACTCAAGCTAGCATGTAAAGTTGAGGACAAAACATGCAATTTAAATTCACCAATACAACATTTATTATCCTTGGTTATAATTCTGCTTACTTACTTAAAATCTAAGGAACCGTGCCGTAGGTACGTCGGACGGTCACTCAAGCTAGCATGTAAAGTTGAAGACAAAACATGCAATTTAAATTCCCCAATACAATATTTATTATGCTTGGTTTAATCTTGCTTATTTACTTAAGGTCCAAATAATCCTAGCCTGCAGATCCAACTCAGCAGCCAAGAAGTACCAAGATCTAAGATTACCCTGCTATAATTAGGGTCGATATAGAATTGACAAAATTAAGTATTTACTCTAACAGAACATTGATGAATTCGCCGGCCGGCAGTATAGTCTACTTATTTACCTTTTTCTATAGGGTTTAGCCGTTATGTTGGTGAAGGTAATTCTCCATTCGACGTTTCAGCAATGTCCAATTCGCGTGAGAGGTAGCCAGGCTAGACCCCTCAGGCGTTGCAGGTGTCCAGCAGGTCGATGGGGAACCAAAGTTCAACACTCCGGTCAACGAAATATATGGATTAAATACGATACCGCATCCCAAGTATGTGGCAGGAATCGTTGGGTATAATGTCGGCGTGGCGTGACGTATTTCCTACACGGCGCCTTTTCTACTCAAATCCGGGGAAGAAGCCTCCTTCGTGGGGTGTTTCTAGTCCGGGGGGGAAAACCCGCTGTGAACCAATAGACACAACGTGTTTTTAGAATTCGAGACTCCGCAAACGCCACCGCTTTCGGCTCGCTAAAATGGCGTCTCGAAAAATGGATAAAAGTGATCTCACAATCGCAATCATTACTGCCGCCAATACGAAAATAACACCGACAAATGCTCTCACCTTTTTTTACGGGTTTTGTAATTTGCAGGGAAAAATCCTGTCAGTCCTGCTAGGATCTCCAGCACGAAAAGAAGGGACACGTCACTCCTCTTCATTGTCTCGATTTCTTTTCTGTCTAGCCGGATCTAGTTTTTTTTTCACGAAATCTATCGGGAATACATTTCGTTTCACCAGGAAACCGATCAGGCTTTGGACAAATAATCTGGTTTTATTTTTATTTTCAAATTTCTCACCCTAGAAATCACATTTGTTTATTTATCGTTTCTTTAACTACTTTTGACAGCTAAACAACTGCAAAACGTCAAGAATTGTTATAAACTATATTCTATAAAAACGTTCCGTTTCAGACGAAAAGTACGGAACGCGGTTTCTGTGCTCCGCCACCGTTATATCCTCATAAAACTATATACCGTGGCTATTAAATTATGATATTGTATGGGTTTGCTTTGGAAAAAAATCTACGTTCCTAAATTTAACATTTGTTGCATTTAATTGGTTTGTTTAATTTTATTTTCTATTTGCTGACATTGTGGGACCGTGCCGATCAACGGAACGCTCCCTTTTGCTTTGACAGCTAATCGATGCAAAGATAAGTAAAATTTCCGGTAGATGTCACCACCCGTCTCCGTGTTTATCAATTGAACTTTATTAATTATTTATTTATTTGCTGATTTCCAGTTATTCCTTGTTCCCTTTTGTATTTATTTCAATCAATTGACCTAATAAGTGTTATAAAGTCGCGATCAGTAGTGCACGAACGTGTTGTATTTATCGAAGTGTTTATAACCTATTCGAACATGACTATTATTCTTTTGGAACTGTGATTTACAGGATTATATCATGTAAGTAAACAACGTACGATAATCTATTCTATGTAGCCGATCGTCTGCTTTCGCTGGTATACACCAAATACGAACGATAGTACTGTTTCAATCAACTATGTGCGACTTCAATGTCGTCATCTGATTCTAACAACAAACAATAACATGGCCTGTCTTGTTTATTCCTACTTTTACTTGTCGAACTGCTGCTTTGCATTGCTAGTTATAGGTTTACTGTTTTTTTTATTTAAGTAGCGTTTTGTCAACGCTACAACGGTCGGGTAAAAAATAGCCTATGACACTATTGCGGTGAAGACGAATAGATTGATAACTCGCTTGTCAAAATCGGAACAAATTTTTAGTTTGAACACATAACCCTTCCTTTGCTTCGCCGTAGTCGGTTTTATCCCTGAAGACGAATTGATTGATTCTCTCTTCTCTTGTCAAAATCGGACCAATAGGGGTGACGCTATGGTGGAACATCCACCAGTTAAACTAAGTCCGTTAAACTCATTACCCTTTCCTTGCTTCGCCGTACTCGGGTAACAAGGGCAGAACAGTAGACAGAACAGTTCTACCACAATTTGAACGTGCTTTCTGTGATAGAACAGTATTGTCAGAATAATAATTAGAGCAGAATAGTTATAGCAGCCAACCGCTCTATTTCATCAAGGCAGTAGCTTTCGCTCTCTACTGCCCCAAAATTTGCCTTGTGTAAAGTAGCGGACAGTATAGATTGGCAGGACAGAGACCTGTCACTATCCTGTCACTGACATATTTGAGGTTATGTTTTCTGTGTGTTGTTATTTTATTCTCTGTATGTTTTCACTATTGCTGTTTTTATTGTAATTCGCTACTTTAGTGTTATCCGTGAATTTGAGAAAATCGTTTCTACGAATTATTTCAACAAAGAGTTAACCACTCCCTATCATGTGCATCCATGACATTTCGTCGACGCGCCTTGGCTGTCCGAAATTGGAATGCCCACTGTTCTGTACTGCTCTGTCCACTGCTCTGGCTTCGTGTGAAATAAGTGTTAGTGTTGTAATTCTATTGTCAGGGGCCAAACTTGTTGTATATTTTGCTTGTTGTTTAAACGTAAATTTTGTTTCAGATTGGCCACCCCACCAGTTACTGCTTGGACATAATGGCAGAGTCAACTGTCTGCTGTACCCTCACCATGTTCACCCCAGGTTTGTGTTTTCTTTATATTTAAACGATATTTTTGAGATATTTCTGGTATATGATGATTTCTTCAGCGTGCGAAAATATAAAAAATTACAAAGGCACGATCAAAGCGACCGCAAAAATACATAACAGAAATATCAATTTATAGCCATGTACGAGTATTAATAGCGAAAAAGTAGAATAATTATTGTAGATTTCTTGTAGACATATGAAATCAGCCAATATTAACAACAAGCGAGAGTGTAGCGAGCGCAATAATTTCAAGAATTCTAGAACTGTGTAATATAAAAAATAGCCGTCGCGGGACGCTTGGCAGATATGAAACATCGAATATCGCCGAGCTGAGGCGGAAAGAGTCGGCTAGCCACGAGCTGAGGCGGAAAGAGTCGGCTAGCCACGAGCGGCGCGTCGCCCAATAAAAAACTAACAAATTCTAAAAATTCGTTTAACATGTGTACCAAGTTTCGTCTATATCGGTTTAGAAATGCGACCTGTAGAGAAGAACAGATCCGGACAGACGGACATCCGGACATACGAAAGCATTTTTGCCCAAGCTGAAACGGAGACGCTTCGCGCTCGCTCGTTTATTTAAAGGATGGGCCGGATACAAGGCATGCCAACACCGGCCCGCGGGCCTTAGTTTGGAGACCCCTGGGCCCTATTTAAAACCTGCGTTTCATATATCAAACAAACACGAAGTGACTGATTATTGTCAGTCATATTGCATTTCACAATGCCAGTCATGCTACAGTCATAGTAAAAAAAACCTTCACTATTTTGATTAACCGACCATTGATGGGTAGATCTTCGGCTGTCACATTTGTACGACAATTCTACAAATCGTGGTAATTTGTAAGCAACCGCCGTTTCATACAAAAGTTTTTCTCATGACATTTGTTATACAATTGTCAGTTGACTGCCGGTCACTACTAATGTTTTATGAAATACATTAAGTGATATTTTGACGATTCATTGAATGAATTGTCGGGTTTTTGCGTGGTTTTTATGAAATGCATTTCGGTAGTTTTACTGACGTTTGTCGATTGACATTTGTCAGTGTACTATAGCTTTATCTTCGAGAATATATCCAATGGAGATGCTAACGTTTTAATCCGCAAACATTATTTTCTGACAATTTTGACGGGGGACGAGGTAAACACGCATTGCACACGCGCAAATAAAATTCTTATTCATATAAACGCACACTAAACAATCTCGCTAACCATCATAAAATACGGGCACAGTTATAAAATACAGCATAGTTACGCAGTGCTTAGACGCACACTATGATAATCTCTAGTGATGGGCATTCACAAAGACCGGTAACCTGAACGATAAATGAATGAATGAATGAAATGAACGTGGTTTTACTAAATACTTGTGTCTAACGTTCCGTTGAAGATGTAAAATGTAGCTTTTATTTTATCGAGATGAAAAGATATAGCTATTTATAATTTGAGTTTATTTAAAGATATTTATGTATATTATATATTTGTACTGAACTTGTACTACTTTGTGAGCAAATTTACGCTACTTGGTGAATTTATTTATTTATACAGCGTGTTTTTGAATTAATGCAAACCTTCACGTGGGCAGCTTCCCTATCTTATACTCAAGAACTTTTATTCTTTGACATTATATACTTCGGCGCTTCTTTCCTTGAAATTAATGATGAAAAATAAATGACACAGTATGGCTATAATCAGCTTTGAAGTCAAGTATAGGACAAAATGTCTATAGGAAGCTCTAGCAATCCACACCACTATATAAAAGTGAAACGTCTGTTTGTTTGGGGAGTTTTAACGCGATAACGGTTGGACGGATTTTGATGAAATTTGGTGTGGATATAAAAACTAAACTGGATACTTTAGCTAAAACCCACTCCTCCCAAGGTATCTCACCTTGGAATAAAACATAAGTTTCCACGGAAAATAGTAAGTTTCCACGGGAAAACTGGAAAATGTTGATTACTGGCTGTAAGGAACGGGTACCATGGAAACGAAATAATAACAAGTCTGTCAAAAAGTATCGAGAGCGTTGGTGCCAAAGAGAATACAATACGTTGGTGCTATACTTTTGCACTGGTTTTCAATATCCTAGAAGAACATGGGATGTTTTTTTACGCGATATTATACTGTAGTCCGCGCGGACGAAATCACGGGCGACAGCTATGATTTTATCATTTTAAAATACTTGGAAAATAATCTTAAGCTTTAAATATTTTTTTTAAGTCGTGTAACCTTTTTATAAATTCATGGATCTAATGTTGTTAAGTACAATCTAAGGTTAACTGACGTAAGGTTTTTCGTTAATTTAAAAACACGCTGTAAGTAAATAAAATTACATTACTTTATTTATTACTTATTTCATACATAATTGCTTGGACAATCATTTTGTCCAGATCGGAAATATTTATCTCTTCTGTAACAGTCATTCATAAAATAAAAGAATTGAATATAGTTTGTTATCATTTAATAGCAGTACTTTATTATATTACAAAAAAATATAACTGTATTTTCAGTTAACCTGTCAGCTATCGGTATCCCGTACGAGATATATGAGTTTATTTTTTGTAAAAATAAACATAGAACATTTAAAAAACAAACTTTTTCCGTTTTTTTTTGTTTCATATACCTTCCTCAAATACAGATTTTGTATATGGCAAACCTTTTAATCATTCTATATATAAAAAATAGCTCAAGTACTCCAAAAACGCACTCGCCCACACACTATTAACTTAATACCAAACGTTGTGTTGTGTCCCGAACTTAAATAACATGAACTTTAATAGAAACCCAGAACTCATTTTTCACCTTCTTAATCCGGCCCATTAGTAACATCCGTTCGTAATTGTAGCCTCAGCTATATGATAATAACAGGCAAAATTTCAGCGTTGTAAGTGTTTAGAGAGTCAATGGCATATCGCTTTTTAAATGTAGATTAAAACACTTTTAATACTCACTGAAAAATAATCTGTTAGGTACTAACGTTCCTCATTTTGAGATAATTTAACGTTTATTCCATTATTTGTTCAATCAATTTTACTCAATTTGTCCCCGCACTACGCCTTTTTCCAAGACGATAGCGTCGTAAAACTGTCGCTAATCTGTCGCAACTGGTAGTTCATTTGAATCAAAATTATACAAAATTACAAGCACAATTCACATAAAAACACTTAGTTGTGATACGAAATACCGTGTTCCCGTAAGTTTGATGTTGCTGATCGCCTTCTACACAAAAATACCGCACAATTCACCATTTTCACGGAGCTCTGCTTTGCGACACGAAACGATACCATTCGGTATCGTTTCGGCCGCGGTCGTGAGTGAAATAGTTTTATATAACGTGAATGGTCAAGTCGTGCCATATGGCCAGCAGAGGGGTACGCCTTGCATTCACATCTCCATTGGATATATGCTCGAAGAGTTTTATGAAATAGGGCCCTGATCTAAAGCTTCCTTGCCTCTTTTTAGTTTTGTTTTCAGTCGGGTTTTTGTTTTTTATAATAATTTATTTTGATTTTTAAAGCTTTTATTTGACTTCACTTGAATGTATGTATATATGTCTGTCCTGGAATCTTGCAATTCAAATTTCGAGCACTTCCCGATTAGCTATCTGGCTGGAACTTTCAGGTTAGCTCACAAATCGATGAAAAAAAAAAAAAAAGTTTTTTAAATTTATTATTGTAAATTATTCTTATTATAAAGTTTTAGTTTCCCCGCCAACGAATTAATTGGGCTAAAGAGTTTTCGTCGTGATGTTTAGGGTCAAAGCAACTTAGGGACAAAGGACCTCACTCGATAGGTTTTGCTCATTTGTAATATATGGCATTATTTATTTCCAAAGGAAAGCAGCTGTAAGCCGCCATATTAGTTTATATTCCTTGACACTTCATATATCCTATGTCAATCTTGTGACTAAGACTAACCCAATGATACCTCATTTATCATTTAGGCCGTAGGACGCGCCAACGGTACATACAAACATACATACAGCCCAAAAACCTAACCCTCCGCAGTCAAGTAAAAAAGATACGCAGTGATAACCTCCTTTTTTATAAGTTTAAAGTAAGTTCTCCTTCGCAGATACGACAAGGCCCACCTTGTCTCTGGCGGCATAGACTTCGCGGTTTGTCTCTGGGACTTGTTCAGCGGAGCCCTGCTGCACCGGTTCTGCGTGCACGCGGGGGAAATCACGCAGCTCATCGTGCCGCCGCACAATTGTAGTGTAAGTATCGCACCTTTGGCATTGCTTGTCGTATGAGGACGTAGTGCTGGCCTCAGTTAGTCTGGCTGCCTGTCTGACTTGGCTTAACGACTGCTATAAATCAATAACGACCGGGACCGACAGCTTAACGTGCCTTCCGAAGCGATGTAAATCAGCACTTAACATGAAGTCATTGGTGCGGAGACGAGGACCATCTATCCAGAGCCACACCAATATATAAAAGTGAAACGTTGTTTGTTTGTTTGTTTGGGGAGTTTTAACGCGATAACGACTAATGAATCGGATTTAGATGAAATTTTGAATGGAGATAGCTTATACCCTGGAATAACACATAGGATACTTTTCATCATCATCATCATCATCCCTCACGCGGGTGAAACCGCGGGGCGCAGCTAGTACTTATAATAAAGCAGAAAGCAATATTAAGTCTGTTCCTACAACGAAGATGAAAAAACAAGCACAAATTAAAAATTGATATAACCCACGACCCCCATCCCCCATTATAGCTAAGAACCATCTCGATCACATCAGCTTCCAAACATAAAAAACCGCATTAATATCGTTTTTTTTTCGTTTGGGAGCTACGATGCCACAGACACACAGTGATACACACCCTAAACTTATAACACCCGTCTCTTTGTTTGTGAGCTAAATCAGTCCACTCGTTTGGAAGCTACGATTCTCACCCCCCTTTCAATCTCCTCCCCCCCCCACATAGCTAAGTACCATCTCGATCACATCAGTTTTCAAACATAAAAAACCACAGCTACATCGGTCCATTTGTTTGGAAGCTATGATTCTAACGCCTCATTTTTCTAACATAGCTAAGAACTATCTCGATCACATCAGTCTTCAAACATAAAAATCCGCATCAAAATCGATCCACTCGTTTGGAAGCTACGATTCTCACACCCCCGCCCCTCTTCTCCCCTTCCCCTCTTCCTCCCACTATAGCTATGAACCATCTCGATCACATCAGCTTTCAAACCGAAAAAACGCATCAAAATCGGTCCATTTGCTTGGGAGCTATGATGCCACAGACAGACACAAACATAGTTACACAGTGATACAGTAATACATACCCTAAACTTATAACACCCGTCTCTTTGTTCGGGGGTTAAAAAATGGTCAAGGTGTAGGGGACTTAAAATAAGCTGCTGAGCAAGAATATGACATTTTAAAAAAGGTAGGTCTTTGGAAAGAGACTCTTCTAATTTCGGCATTGTAGAGCGTTGTCACACCATACCTGTGTGACGTTTGTCAGTCGTTTTATAGGTGCAATAGAGTACGTTCGTATTTAGCTGAAAATATATAATATAGAGTTGTTTAAATACCCCAACATTAAATGTATTCATTTACAAAATAATGCATAATTGTTTATTCATCCCATCTATTCGAAAAACGCTGATTGGTTCCTCGAAAAGTAGGTCTTTTCTGTTCAAGACTTTTAGAGAGTAATTTGTTTTGAATTTGGAACGTGAATTTTTGATGTTGGTGATCGATCGGTTCCGTGACGCGAGCGCGCTCGTGGCTCGTCGTCTCTTTCCGCCTCAGCTCGGCCATTTTCAAGTTATAAGCCATCACATTTTTTTTTATGTGCATATTGTAAACACTCCAGCTGGGGCTTGAACTCCGCTACTAACGATCGAGAGTCGAATGATGTTCCGTCGAGCCATGCAGATTTATGGTATTAGGCCGAAAATTTTGATTGATTGCTGCTGATTCACAGTTGACCAATGAGCTCAATTTTTTTGTTCATTGGGTCGCGTGGCTCGCTGTCAGTATTTAAAAAAGTTTCATGTAATGTAAGGATAAGAGACAAAAATGAAAAGCGCGCAAATTACTATATCATCGTCACGGAAACAAGGAATATTGACAGTGCAAAAACTGAATAATTTCACGAAAATACAAGTGTAGCGATAGTATACTACCTACGTACACCTGAAAATACTACGCAATAAATGTGATACAGAATCTATGACCAACTAAATCCCTGGAAAAATATTTGAAAGCTAATAGGTAACAATTTAATTGAGTGGGAAAATGCAAAAGAAGCGCGAAACCTGTACCTATTTTCAAGAATTGACCGAATGTAAGCAACCTTCATTCGTTGATGGCCAGTACCAATAATGACTTTCAAATCGAGATCTACACAAAATTTAGAACACAATATCTGAAGAGACTGTCTGAAGGACGTGAAAATCAAAGACGTACAAAGTGAATATAAATTTTTAGTTAAGTGAATATAAATTTTTAGTTAATTACCTAGTTTATTTTAAGTTGTTTATTTTTTAGTCTATTTAATATCCTTTTAAATAACTAATATGAGTTGTAAATTATCTAAAAGTGCCTTTTATTTATTTTTTCATAGATTTGCTCCCTAGTAATACAATCTACCATACTATCCTTTTTCCAGTAGTTGCAACAGCTCTCTATAGATATTTAAAGTTTACATGTCATCGATTTGACGTCAACTAATAAAGTCCATAAAGTGCAGTATTTACTTGATATGAAATGACAATAAGTACGGTGGTTAATGGACGGTCGTCAGTGTTCGGAAATCGTTGTAAACAGCCAATTGTCTCTTTCCAAAGGCTGATGTGTATTTATCGCCGGGTACTGTACCACCCTTGTTTTATAATAGTTTATTCTAGAAACAATTTACCACTTACACCTTTTATAGAGAGTTATGAAGAGCATTTGTCACTCTGACAGTTCTATGAGGGTTTCTCTTGTTACTGTTATACGCCGCTCAACTGCATAAGCGAGTTAATTGTAGGCCATATAAAGCAGTTGTATGAGAGTTCAAATAACCATTCTTGTACTACTAGAAGTTCCATAAGGGTAATAATATACTCTAATGTCTGTATTAGTCAAGTTCCAAAAAGACAATCAATTTAACTAAAGATCTACTTGAGGTCTTTAAAATGGAACAAGAGCTATCTTGAGTAATACAATAAAGATTATTTTGTACTGACTTAGTCAATCCGCTATTACTCAAGAAAATTGATATATTGACTTGCAAAATTTAGACATTACAATGATGTGTTTTATTGAAATTAACTTTGTTTTTGTCAATAAACAAACGACCAATTACAGATAATAAAATGTCGATACATAATAAAAATACGAAATAATTTTATTTGATAAAGTAAATACTATTTAGCAATTATTTCTTTCATTTTGATGTTATTTCGAAAGCGCTTAAAATTACTGGAAAAACACCATATATATGCACAGTTAACATGAAAGCGTTTTTGTCCGCTTGTGTTTAACAAAATCATAAGGCACAAATGAATTATTTACACAATAATATTTTAATGATGGCCGATTACAATATTAATTACACTTCACCATTTTGATATACAATATATTCATTCATATTCGTTCATTCGTTCACAAAAGTAGCATCATAAAAGCGTTAGTGTGGCGTTAATCATCCGTTGCAGCTCTTGAGGCACCTTGTGCAGTTGTAATGTAACTAAAGGCTTCATAAAGTCGTGCCCAAAATGGTTCTACGAGTAGAGCTGCTGAATTAGGGCTCCAGAGCACGCTCTACACTTACGTCTTAGCACCTTTGGGTATAATCAGATGGGCTCTAAAGCCGTTATGCAACTAGTTTGTGTTGGTTGAGCTTCAACATTGGGATGCCGCTTGAAAAATAGCAGTTTGCGCAGCGACTTGCAGACAACTTCCGAGCCACAAACTTCCGCTGCGACTACTGTTTGTTTATCCGTTGTCCAGTACCCATAGGACAGGGTATCCTAGTTTGGGACTAGGTAATAAGGTGTGAATTGTTTCGAATATATTTATATTTATTTATTTATACTTATAATAAAGTAGTAAGCAATAAATAGTTTGTACAACGAAGATAATAAAAAAAACGGCCAAATGGGAGTTGGACTCGCGCACCGAGGGTTCTGTACAAACTGAAATTTGCCGTTGAAAACTGTTGTCCCTGTTGCTATTTGGTATATTGGTACATTTTAGGTCCTGGAATTACCCATTGGATACTTTTAACCCAGAGAAAGGAGCACGAGAGCAAAGCCGCAGGCACAACCACGGTTATTAAAATATACTCGTATGTTTCTTTACAGTCTCGTATTCAGAAGTGCATCTGCTCCGTTGCTTCAGACCACAGCGTCACTTTGCTGAGTAAGTAACATCAATAACTGCTGGACATCCATCTTGTTGTAGTGCTTGAGTCCACGGACATATTCCTTAAAGCACGTGAGGGCTCCGGAATTGATTCATCATTATCAGTCCTCTGCTGGACACAGGCCTCTCCCAAAGCACGCTACTGAGTCCGATCTTCGGCTCCTCTCTTCCAACTGCTGCCAGCTACCTTGTGTGTATCGTCGCCCCTCCTAGCTGTAGCGCGCCCTACACTACAATTACCGAGTCGCGGGCTCTACTCAAGAACATGTCTACCCCTACGGTTATTAGTCCTTCCACAGATATGACCAGCCCACTGCCACTTCAGCTTACTAATTCTAAGGGCTATGTCGACAACTTTGGTTCTCTGTCGGATACGATCTTTCAGAGAAACTCCGAGCAAAGCACTTTCTATAGCCCGCTGAGCGACCTGAAATTGGTGGACTAGTCGTACCGTGAGTGTCCACGACTCGGCTCTGTATTTCATAACATACACTGGTAAAACACACTGGTTGAAGACTTTTGTCTTCAAACTTTGCTGTATTGGCGACGAGAAGACTCGACGAAGTTTCCCCAATGCTGCCCAGCCCATCTGTATTCTTCTGCGGTCCTATCTTTCTAAGTTTTTTTTACCTAGTTGCAAAGATCCGGGATCGGTTATCTCTCCGGAACTTTATAAATTCATTATATATTAAATGTTGTTGATTTTATAGTGGCAATGTCATTTACTTTTTTATTTATGCGGGAGAAATATTTGTTCATTGAGATAGAAAAAAAAACCTTGTTCGAATGTTGTGGAGCCAGGGTCCGTAGGTCTTAAGTATTTATTTATTCACCTAGTTGACAATAGTAAGCTTACAGTATAAAACCAAAACGCTAAATATCTTAGGTAAATCGTTAAAAATTAATTCAAATTTGAAACATTGGTTCTCAAATTGTCATTAAAAATATCTACCTTGGAACTCGTGCGTAAAAATCGTGTCTTAAACTAAATGATCCCAAAATGCAAAATAATTTAAACTCAAACAGCCTTATTATGGTTGAAGGTTTAAAACTAGGTTCACGAAGTTCGGGACTAAGGAAAGTTTTGGTTTAGACCGGACTTGAAAACGTTGGTATTATGGTCGCGAGACTACAGAAAGATTGGATGGTCCCGATACGATCCCAAGACGATCCCAAGCATACTCCAGACCAACCACAGATAAACAAAACTGTTCATTCAAAACGTTCCAATCTACTCATTAGTACAAAAAAAAGTAAGTATAACGGATCGCTAATGTACTGTACCCACGAACCTAGTACTATAGGCTGATTGCAAAAAGATACGTAATTGCCCCGCAGGAGCTTTTCAGTTTGATAGGTTCTAATCCATACTTGACTCTGTTTTATTTTTCACGACTAAACGGCTCATCTTGATGAAATTTGGTATGGAGACTGGGGAAGGACATGACATGGGATACTTTTTACCGTAACTGTAGTCAGCGCAGGCGAAATCGCGAGCAATAGCTAGTAATACATAAAATCAAATATTTTATTATTAAAGCCTGAGTAAGTAATATGACTGAATACCTTATATCCTAAATTGTTTATATTGGCATTATTGGCTACTAGCTTTTGTCAGTGACTCTGTCTGCGCGTCCTTCCATAGGGTTAAAACTATCCTTCCGTTCCCAGTGGTCTTACTAGTAAGACTACCTATTGGGAATTTCTTCCCAATAGTTTTACTAGTAAGATTATTCAGAATTTTCTTCCTAGACTTACTGGTAAGACCCCTAGGAATATTTTTCATACTATCCTAAAATATAAAAAATAATTATACCTTACCTATATGACGAATTTTCATATCTACTCAGTAATCCGTTTCCACTGGGGCGACGCAAGCGCAAGTTATTTAAAAATAAACTATATTGCAGTAATCAACTCCTAAACAACTAATTCGAAGAAAATGTTTACTACTTACGCGACTTCATAATATGCAATCAGTTACGTACTCTTGGAACTCACTAGATAATAATATATCTAGAATCTAGTGGGTTTCAAGTAGATTATAGTTAAAAATTGGTTTCAAAAATTTTATAAATAAAATTGCAAGCAGGTGTCTGTTTTTTTTTTGTTTTGATATTGTTAAGGGAATTTCTTTCCCTTGTAGTCTTTACCCATTGGATTTTGTACCTAGTTGGCCTTACCGTAAGCAATGCCATAAGAGAAAAAAATATGGCTTATGCCTTTTCAGAAGAACAGGCAGTATTTGGAAGAAAATTCGGGCAAAAAAAAAGCCGTGGTACTATCAGTAGGACCAACGGTAGTACCACGGGTAAGTCGCGTTTTCAATGGTCTTAACATTAAGTCTACATAAATTCCAAGTTGTCTTACCAGTAAGACTATTGGGAAGAAAATTACCAATAGTCTTATTTATTAAGACTACTGGGAAAGGCCGAAACTATCTATATAATAAATTAGTTAAACTATTTAGTTGTGAAAAGGTCACACAATGTCAATGAGTTACTTTCGGTTATATAATATTAGTATGGATTATCCAAGGACAACATATATGAAACGGCTGAATATATTTTAATGAAATTCGGTATATAGCTATCTATAGTCAATAGGTCATGAACACATAATATTTTTCATTATCATCATCATTGTCCACGAGGGCAAAACCGCGGGGTGCAGTTAGTAATTAATAAAACATGCAAATAAATTTAGTTTTAATTTAATTTCAAGAAACACCTTATAGTATCATCATAATGTTGAGAATTACTGTTGTTCGCTTAGAAGTTGTTGGCTAAATCAAACAGTACAGGCAAAACTGGTTATATAATTTAAAAAATATTTTCTAGGAACGGTCTCCTTCTGAAATTTCCTCAAACAGTTTTGGATGTATGATAGTACCTACACCTCTCTTCTGCCCTCCGATTTAGAACCTTTCAATAGCGAACCGAATCGATTCGATTCGATATTGTGAATGAAAAATGTATTGAATTGAACAATTTTAAACCGAATCTACAGAATAATTAATACCGATTGACAACCGAGTTATCAAAGGGTTGTGAATCGGGGGGCTGGATCAGTACAATACTCTAGTTCAGCCACAAGTGTGCTCAGCGAAGCCCTAGGGCTCCTAGGGGCAAAGCGCCTCGAAAATACTGGTCACAATGAAAAATTTAAATAATAAAGGGGTACTTTACGGATTCAGAGTAAATTAAAATCTTAAAAAAGTTTGAAAAAATAAAAAAACAGCCTCCCATTTGATGCAAATGCTAAGTTTAAGTAATATAATTATCAATTAATACATAAAAAAACAGTTTTTGATTATTTTAGGGCTCCGTCAAATATTTAATATTCTCAAAGGATTCCGTCACCAAAAAAGTTTATTAGAGCCGCTGCTCTAGTTGAATGTTTCTTTCATGTTGATGACAATATCATGTACTTAGTATTATCACTAGGTACAACTATAGTTTTTTACTGTTTCTACACTCCAATGTGTGCAGAATTATATCACTCCTCTTGTGGTGTTTGCAGGTTGAGGATAGGTGTAAACTAATACTTAACGGGTGCAGGGATACCTGCTGTTACCCAACAGTACCTACACCACATACACCACACCGTTGAAAGCTCCAGTATCAAACATCAAACAGAACAGCCTGACAGATAAAAAAGCATAATGTTAGTAAACCGGACACAATGATTTAATAAAAAATGCATGAGGTTGTAGCACTAACATGTATTATACTAGTACGCAGTAAAATACATGTCAGTGGGTTGTAGTCACTGCAGATATCATCTAAATATGGATTACATGAACAATTTTATTTTGGTTATTTTTTACTTGATTAAAGAATATCTATGTCTCTATTATGTAATCTATCTAGTTATCTTGGGAAACTCATTCAAAACAAATAACACTAAACCTCTATAGCTAAATAAACAGCTATAAATCCTCTCAGGATAAATTAACATAATGAAAACTTACCTACTTCTTGACGAGCTCAATTGCATAGGTTATGTGCAACCAGGATTTGTGGTGAAGTCGTTGTTCCTCTTTAGATCGAAAGAAGTTGTTTGTTCTCAGTAGATCGTCTTTAATCAGATGCACATTAGTTCTTGAGGGTTTGTGAAACGATTTTCCGTGTAGAGATCCTCAAATTCGATGTACCTATGTATTTTATTGTTACACGGGCGGCAATGCTTGCGCCGTGATGCCTCTGATATGATATTATTTAATATCACCATATATTTTCAATTCAAGCCAGTTTAAATTGCAGCAAAATACTTCTATCAAACAATCTTAACCTCAAACAAATTGCAACGTCAAAATAAACCAACCATAAACTAGGCCATTGCTAGGTTTAAAGATGTTACCATAGAAAAACTAAAAACCTAACATAAACCTCTAACGCTAATACCATTTCTTCTTGATTTGGGTCTAAACCTGGGTCCACCTCAAAAACCTACGTTAAACCATCAACCATAATAAGGCTGAAAGAGTCAACGAATGAAGAAGTTCTAAGGCGGTTCTTTTCCGCACAGACTATATATATTATTAATCGACTTCTCAAAAGGAGGAGGTTCTATGTTCGACTGTATTTTTTAAAATGTATTTTCAACGATTTCTCCATCTATTAAGAACCGTTTTTTTATATTTTTTTATTTGATACAATTTATATAGGTTGCTCCTATACAAATTGTATCAAAATTGGATCAGTCGTTTTTTTTAGTTATTAGTTAATCGGCTCAGTTAATCAATTAGTTATTAGTTCATCGGCGGCTCAGGAAAGAGAATCTTGGAAGGATATGGAGGAGACCTTTGCCCAGCAGTGGGACAGTATAGGTTAGAAAAAAAAAAAAAAATATAGTTAATCCATTTGAAGTTGATTTTTGTACCATGGTATCTTGTACAGCACTTGTTTTTCTAACAAACGACGTTATTCTTTAACTAGGTCTTACTGAGCGGAAATGCGTCACGCTCGCTTCCCGCCACCTATTTCCGGTGGTGACAATAAAATGGCGGCCTGCAGACGACTTCATGGCGGTCGGTTGCAGCGATGGCACTGTTTACGTTTGGCAGATGGAGACCGCTCACTTAGACAGGGTTCTACAAGGTTAGAAATACTAAACACACGCGCGCACACAACCTCTATCCATACCACAGTACAGATATTATCCTTACGGACAGTAGATTTACGAGGACTATACGGCCGAATTCACTTAAGCTGTGCGGGGGCCGGGAGGGACGGGTGTTGAAACCGTTTTGAACCGACGGCTACTAGCGAAACCCGCGCGCAAACATCACATGAAATAGATGCTGCCACCTCTGGGACGGTTCCGCCATGTATCAGCTCGAGGCTTTGGATTCAATTGAGAGACGTGCTATGAGGCTCATTGGAGATGACACTCTGGTAAAGAGTAAGCTTCAAAGTCTGGCGCATCGACGTGAGGTCACAGCCTGTCGGTATTCTACAGATTGCACTATGGAGAGTGTGCTTAGAAGTTCTTATAATAAATGAAGAAGCGTAACGCTTCGTTCTTGTGCGAGGTATTTCAACCATAAAAGGGTGGCGCTTTAATGGTTGAAATACCTCGCACAAGAACGAAGCGTTACGCTTCTTCATTTATTATAAGAAATTCTAAGGAGTGGAATGCCCTGCCCTCGTCAGTGTTTCCGGTAAATTATAACCCAGGTGTATTCAAGTCAAGAGTGAATAGGTATCTACTAGGCAAGCGTGCTACACCTTCGACCACATCATCGCTTTTCATCAGGTGAGACCGTGGCCAAACGATTGCCTAGACCGTAATAAAAAAAAGAAAGAAAGATACCTACCTAATATCTACATGTATTATTTTTTGCATTTTCGTGAAGGTTTCTGAAATAAAAAAAGAAGGGCAAAGTGCGCAGGACACACACAGAAAAAATATTTCGCGCATCGTTCATCCGATTGAGTAAAAACTTTGTACAGTTGTTGTTGGCACTTGCGTGAAGGTTTCTGACGTAAAAAAAACGGACAAGTGCGTGTCGGTCATGCATAGAAAAATATCTTCTACGCGTTCGCGCATTTATCATCCAATTAATATTTTTATTATTAATATTTTCGTAAACTAAATAGCTCCAACATAATTTAGCAGAGGCAGACGATTTTTGACTTTATTGACATGAACTAAGTAGGTACCTTGTTTTTTAAAGTACTTTGTCTAAATGAACAACATAGATACCAAATCAGACTAAATATTATTAATGTCCTAGGGGTCAAAATCATGAGTTAAAAAATCGCTTCAAAATAGTTCCATTCGTTTAGGAGCTACGATGCCACAGACAGACACACGGATGTAGTGATACATACATGTACAATGATACACACTCTAAACTTATAACACCCTTCTCTTATCAAATTTGAGGATTAAAAATATACTTTGTCAACAGGAATGATAGCGGAAGAAGTGCTTGCAGCTTGTGATGAAACTGTGGCGGACGACTTGGGTGGATCTGTGTCCAGTGACGCTCAAGGACTGGCCAACCCCGCCGTGCACTTCTTCAGGTGAATACTTTCGCTCGCTTCGCTTCTTAGGCAGGTGCTCTGCTCACTTGGCTCCCTCCTTCTCCAAACGACAAACCAGCGGATAACCAGATTAGATTAGTGTTCAGTAGTAATACTCAAGGACCAATCGCGCCACATACTCAATACTGATATTTTTCGATCGCTTCGCTCATGTGAAGGCGTTCGTTTCGCACCCCCCTTCCTTAAACGAGAAAACTGAAGAGTGGGATCTGAGTGGATCCGTATACAGTGATGCCCAATGCCTACCTATTCCCGTTGTGTATTTCTTCAGGTAAATAAGTTTTTTTATTCGCATTGCTCAAGGGCAGCCGTTCGTTTCGCTCCCTCATTTCCTAAGTGACCCCTTACTTATATTAAAAACACTTTTTTAAGCAAGTTTAAAATAGCCGTATAATAAACAGTCGCAAAGCTGAGCTAAATGTACCCATGCATGGTACGAGTATGCTAGCACATGGTATGTTAGAGTGATAGTCCACTTGGAAACTGTCACTCTTGACTGCATCATCAGCTTCGATGAAAGAAACAAATAAAGGTCAAGCACTTAATCCATACCAATATGTAAAAGTGAAACGTTGTCTGGTTGTTTATTTGTTTGTTTGTTTGGGGAGCTTTCACGCGATAACGGCTGGACGGATTTCGATGAAACTTGGAATGGAGATAGCTTATACCCTAGAATAAAACTGGAAAATGTTGATTACTCGCTGTAAGAAACAGTTGCCATGGAAACGAAATAACTAGTATGTCAAAAAACAATAAGAGTGGTGCCAATAATACTTAATAATACTACGTAGTGATGCTATACCTACTTTGGCATTGGTATTCAATATTCTAGAAGAACATAGGATGCTTTTTTCGCGATAAACAATAGTCCACGCGGACGTAGACGTGGGCGGGAAAACTAGTACTTACTATTATTCAAAATGCGATCATTGTGTATTTGTGGTGTGCGTCATGTCGCGTGGTACAAAACCGTTCGTCACAGTTCGTCATCAAAAAAAAGATCGCAAGAGATATTGTGCCATCCTTTTTCCACACGCATTAACCCGTATCGCTTGCCTGTTCGCTCCACGCATATTTTACGTGTTACGCACACAAGCGTGTGTCAGCGCGCGTACTCGATTAGTTATGTCCCTGCTCCCTGCTGCACCGGCTCAAAACTATGTATAGCGGCTTTTTACTTTTTATGATGATTAAGTTTAGTTACCTATTTGCCAATTAAAGAAGCCATCTCCACTATAATACTCAATTGTTCACTGCTCAGCTTTAAAAATCTAATGTATAAGTTTAAGAGGTTATAGGGATCACCATTTTGTGTGATCCTTGTGTACGTTATTTTTGTTTTAAATTTATTGTCAAATTGTATATTTATTTTATTTTACTTGTTACTTCTCTAAAATACTAATCAGTTTATATCCTGGCACTTTTTGTACCTACCTTGTATTGTGTTGAGCGGATATGCGTGGGCACGTCTCTTTGTGGCGTTTTTGTATTTTAATTTTTTGCATGATGTGTTTTCCTTTTCGTGGACTTTCACTATGTTTTTGTTCATGTTTATATTTAATTTACTGTGTTAAGTCTGTTGGAAAACTTAATAAATAAATAAATAAGCGGGCCATGCTAGTTTTTTAATTGCGCGGAGTTTTGGTGGAATATGAATCGGGCGAACTTAGTGATTCCTTATTTGTTTCTTTCATCGAAGTATCAATAAATAATAATGCATTGTCATCGGGTCTCTAAATCAGTACCAAATTGCAAATTGATAGATCAAGAGGTACTCGTCTATTTTAAGCTTGCAAGACATGACCTTAGCACCCACCCATCCGATATTTGTACCAACTAGATTTATGTATAATGTGTAATACTGTATGTTATGTATGGTTTTCCATCGCTACGTGTTTCGGAGAGTACGTTAAGCTGTCGGTCCCGGCTGTTATTGATTAATAGTAGTCGTCAGATGTGAAGGCCATGACAGAGGCCCTAGGACGGCCTGACAAACTCTGACACCAGACCAAACTCAGGCCCAGCACTACCTTATACGACATACAAAACTGTAATATAAACTACATATGTACTGACTATTTAATATAATTTATATGAACCTATTATTTCAGTAATGTATGGTGAGTAAACATTGTCGTAGTTTTTTGTATTTATTGTACACTGCCGTCTGTTCTTCTGAAAATATCTTGCGAAACGTCATCTGGAAGTGACAGCTTGAAGCGATAACACCGCCCATTATTCTAGCAATTTTTTTATATTTTTTTATATGTTATTATTATACAATAAAGAGTTTCGCATCGTATCGTAAACTGTGATTTAAGTAAAAGCTTGTATAAAGCAATGTTTTATTTGAAAAGGGGCCTTCGCCACCGCAACGTGGCCGCAATGCGTGCCGCCACCGTCCGTGGACTCGCAGCCCTACAGCACCAGGGCGGTGGCAGCGGCCTCGGCCCGCTAGCGGAGCCCTCGCGAGCCCGCCGCGCTCCGCTGACGGTCCAAGGATTTAGGTCCAATCCCGCCGGTAAGTCTTAACTATTGAAAATCGCTGAATAAAAATGGGTCTTAAATCGATAGGCCTGGGGGTGCTCTAGCTTGCCCCCTTTTTCATCCTTCGAGCCCATTCATTCTTTCATCCAACTTTTTGTAATTATACAGCTTCATAGCCATTTTGTTTGGTCAAATAAAACAGTACCGTGACTTACTAACTGATAGACAACGCACATTCTAAACCGGTGGACCTAAATTTGGAGGAAATATTCCTTGAGTACCCTAGGGGTGCAGTAAGCAGTGATTTTTTGTAATTCCATCTCTAATAGGGAGAAAAGGAATGGTAAAGTTTGTATGACGAAATATTGTTTTTGAAGAAATTTTGTGTATGTTATGTTCTGGTTAACACAGAAGATACTTTTCATCATTATCATCGTCATCGTCAGCATCCAAGCGGGTGAAACAGCGAGGCGCATCTAGTCAAACAATATTTTTGTCCATAGATCCGGAGAGCCACATTCTATTTTTCGACATCGAAGGTCTCATCGTGGAGTTGCTGAGCGAGGAGTACTCCTGCATGAGCCCTGCTAGTTTAGAGGTAAATATCTAAGGAGTAAGGACTAAGTTAACGACATAGTTCTAGAATTAGCAAGTTAAAGTGGCAACCAAATAAATCAAATCAAATTTATTTCTCAAAACATATACAGGTTGTAGTTTTGCATCCCCGCCATATTTGCAGAGGTAGTTATACTCCACTTACAGAACACGAATCATTAATAAAAGAAGTACAAAAAAATTGAATTAAAAATAAGTAAAAATAGTTTAGAAAAAGCGATATGTGTACGCGATCCTTATTTGAAATCACCCAGTGTGGCAAGAGCCTGCGCCCACACATACTAATGTAACCCTGTCGATGTATTGCCTCTATCACGTACACTACGTGCGGCGGCGCCCCATAAAGGCTGGCGGCACCCTCAAAGAAAGGCGGCGCGGCGTAAGCGGCGTTTGACAAAGGCGGAACGCGCGCGGGTCATTGCCCCGGTCGTTGCCCGAGCAATCAGCTGTTCGATCACTCACAGTCAATCAGTCGGCAACGGCACACGCTCGCCGCGATATGCTCGATGCTAAAATGGAGTAATTTTTTAATGTCGAACTGTCATTTGTTTGGATGGTTCATTCGTTTTTTTTTGCCCACACCCACGCGATGTGATGCTAAAAACGTGATGGGTGCCACACAGAGCAATTCCAGGTGTTAACTCAATGTGAACGTGTTAAAAAAATTACACAAAACATTAAGACATCGTGTTCAATTGTGCATTGAAAATGAAGGAGGATACTGAACAGTATCAAGGTAACGTAAATTGTAAACTTCTTCATATTTTTTTTCATTCCTTTCGTACTGTAAATATCGTAAATAAGCTGATTCCATTTTTTTTTACTACGCCGGAAATTCCTAACTAAGCTAATGACAACTTTGATAATACATTCTCACTTGCAATAAGTTTATAACAAACTGATAATTAAAGGTTCGTCATTTGTTCTGTGGCGCGGGCGGTGGCGCGCGGCGCGTCTATAGGATCGCGCACAAATACCTACCATACATGTGTGTGTCGTGGGGTTCTACTCCAAAATAAAGGGCCTACTACGATTTATCAATAAAATATTTAATTGAAAATTCCACCTCCAGTTAAATGTAGGAATTAAATAGTATTGTTAGTTGATTAAGGTATACCTATTACAATCGACTCTGCGAATACGAGTATGGCGGGGATGCAAAACTACAACCTGTATATACAAGGCATATACAAAAACAAAGCAATAATAAAGAAGTACAGTTTGAGTGAAAAGTTACAATAAATTGAACATTTCAAAATGACTATACTAAGCTTTTAATGGCTTGTAAGGTACGGAAAGTAATGAATAATGTTTGTTTGTTTGTCGTATGAGGTGTGTTGGCCTCTGGCGTCAGAATTTGTTAGGCCGATCGAGAGCCTCTGACATGGCTTAACGAATGCAATAACAGCCGTGACCGACAGCTTAACGTACCTCGTAAAAACTGCGTATAATTTAAAAATTAATTGGTCCGGAGCCTAGCACCGAACCTGGTATCGTTTGATTCTAAGTTGCACTATTTAATATAGGCTACCATATCTCTTCAGTAGCAATGGCTAGGCCTTAGAACTGATAACCGTTGCGGACATAGCTGGGCAATAACTCGTTAATCCGTTAATCGTTAATTAACGAAGTTAACATTTTGATTAACGGATTAACTTTTAAGTTAACTTTTATTAATGTTAACGGACACGTTAACTTCCGTTAATATGCAGAAGTCCGTTAATTGTTAATCAAATGCCTAATAGTTACCGGCGCGTGCGAGTGAGAAAGAAAACTGCGAAGAGATTTGTTTCGTTTGATCATTTCATTACTTAGCGCCGGTGCTTAGAGTGACGAGTGTTTTGTTGGTTTGTTTGTTGTTATTATAAATTACTGTCAGTGATCATTTGCGTGTTGATAATGATAAAGAAGAGTGCAGTGTAATTTAGGTTGAACGTCTTTTTTCCACGGGTAAAGACATTTTAACACCAAAACGAGGCTCAGACGAGAACTTCAACATGTTAATGTTCATGAAGGGGAATATGCACCTTATGCCCGACGATTAAATTACACCTTTGAATTATACAAGTATTTTGTTTTGTTCCTAACCTGTTAACTTCCAGAACCTAAACCAACTGGTTTTATAAGTTCACTAACGCAATGATATAAAGATGCAATTTTACACATATTAACGGATTAACGATTAACGTTAACTTGCGTTAATTCTTCCGAAATGTAACGCTTTAACGTTTAACGAAGCTAACTTTTTTTGTAGCGGATTAACGACTAACGAAGTTAACTATTTGATTAACGGTGCCCAGCTACGGTTGCGGATAAAAGTTTAGGAGTGGCGACCACGGACAAAAAGAGCGTAGGACTCCACGAGGTGGACTGACGACCGGCGAGAGTCGCTGGGAGATGCTGGATACAAAGAGAGCAATTGCTCGTGTTAAAGGGGGGAAGGTTGTGTTCAACTGTGGACGCATTCCGTGTGGTGATGCTTATTTTTAATTTATTTTAACCGGACTGCGGAGGGTTATGTATTTGGGTTGTATGTATGTTTGTATGTTCCTTTGGCGAGATCTACAGCCTAAATGGCTTAATGGATTTTGATAAATGAGGTATCATTGGATACGTTTTAATCACGAGAGCGACATAGGGTATATTGAGTGTCAAGTAACAAATAAGGCGCTTACATCTTGTATTTTCGATGAAACAAAAAATGGCCAAAACATATCGAGTGAGGTATCAAAATAAAGGTCTAAAGCTCAATACCTGAGGTACTTGAGGTAACTAACGCGTTCTTTATAATAATTTATCTTTATTATTTTTGTTTACAGGCAGCAGGGTTGATAACAAGCGAGTACATGAAGGTGGCGGCGCTGACGCAGTCAGCCAGCCCTGACGCTACGAAAAGAATTTCAGGTATATTGTTCAACACTGCATACATTTTAACCACCGATGTGAAATCACAAAATGCCTGCACTAGGCCACGTAGGTAGTGTAATATGATTTCCATGATATTCTCTCTTTCATCCTTCCTTCCTCATCCTCCTGAAATCGATCCATCGTTCCTTTCCTTCCATTCCTTCCATCGATTCCTTTGTCGTTGGTATATCTTAAATATACTTTTTTATTTATTTATTTATCTATGTTTATTTAAATTACTTATATGTAATTATTATTATATATATATATATATTTATTATATATATATATATTTATTATATATATATATATATTTATTATATATATATGTATTTATTACTATATATAAATGTATTCTTATTTAATTTAATTTTTTATACTTATTCTTGTTTGTTTATTTTTTCCGCTCCCTCTGGACTTTAGCTGAAAACCAGCGCTGCGTGCCTTCGCCAAACAGCCTAATGCTGAGTTAAGGCCCATTCATCACCACTTTAACTATCTACTTTTATCTTTTCTTTGTTTCTATTGTACCTACTTAATTATTCTAATTGTTTGTATCTTTTATTTTTGTGTGTGTTGATTTGTTTTCTTTCTTTCTTCTTTCATCCTATATTTCTCCCTCCCTCTTGCTCACCATCTCTCGCTCTCTTTCTCTCCCCTCTCAGTCGCCTCCCCTCTCTGTCACATCTCTCCCTCTCGCTCTTGAATATCCTCTCCCGCCTCACCTCTCTTCACAGTCTTCCTTTCTGTGTCTCTCCGCCTCTCTCCCTTCTTCCTCTTCCCCTATCTCCCTCCCTCTCTCCCCTTTCTATCTCGTCTTCCTCATTTATCTCTCCCCCCTCTTATTTCCCCCTCTCTTTCTCTTCGCCCTGTCTCCCACCTCTCTGAAAGAAAGCTCTAATCGGGTAATGGGAAAGCAAAGAGCACCGTTGGAAACAAAACTGATAATAGCTTCAAAGTTTTTTATGTGCTCGAATTTGAACACTATATTAAGCCCCGTTGTTCAAGGACGAACTCGCGGAAGATGGTAAACTCGCGGAGCATGTTTTTTTTTGTTAGTTGTGAGAGATAGTGCTGGCCTCTAATGTCAGAGTTTGTCAGACACCGAGGGATTCTGACATGGCTTAACTACTGCTATCAATCCATAACAGCCGGGACCGAAAGCTTAGACGGCTGTATTAGGACTGGCTCTCTAAGACTCCCACAGGAACACCACGAAAAGGAGAAGCTTGGCGGTTGTTTCTCTGTGCTTGAGTACCCAAGCGGACACTAGGAATACTCTCCAGCGATTTTAAAAAATACACATTTTACGTGATATTTTCTTGTGCACGCTTACAAACGGATAGATTTCTTTGGCCGAGTGAAGGATAAAGCGGGCGATATGGAACGCATATTGAAAGAAAAAGACAAACATGGTGGGTACCTTTTTATTGAAAGCTTTTATTTAATTTTCAATGTTTGTTGAATGTCTGAATTAGAACCACTTCCTCATATCCTACGGAGTAGCATTTTTACATGTTGGTTCAGTTCCAACACATGACAATGCATTTTTATGGTAAGCATGACCTGAATCCACATCCAGGATTAGCTCCAGTCTAAATAAAGGAATTCTTCAACGGTCAGCAGGTCAGACGAATTGTTGTATACGCATTTAATTGTGATAGCCCGTTCTAAGTTTCACCATGACATGGCCTCTGCATGCAATGTTTTTAATTTATTTATTTGACTTCATAAAGGAAGAGATAGTCAATCTAGGATTTGTGCACCGATATGAATAATTAATTTTTATTTGAAAGAACAGAATCCTAACGTGTACCAAATATGTAATTTTGACAGAAATGGTTAAATAGTCTTTTTTATAAATCCATATAGAGACGATTTTTTTGGTTCAAATAATTGTTATCTATAGTAACTATTAAAAAACCGCAAGTGAGTTGATTCATCTTTGTACATCAAATACGTTTTTCACCAACTTCAAAAAGAGGTTGGTTCTTAATTTGTTCAGGCATATTTTTTTCTTTTCTTTTGGTACCATATCTCCGTGATCACAAATTAAGTAAGAGTAATTTTGTACAGGTATCCTGGCTAAAATGAAGGAGGGCGCGGAAACCATGCAGACGAAGCTCCAAGCCAAGGCAGATCAGCTGAAGGGACATCTAGAGCCGAAAGGTAAGTACTACAATAAGGAATACATAAAAGTGTCGACAAAAAGTCAAGGAAAATTTTGTTAAGAGTTCGGATAAAATTAATTTAAGCCAAATAAACCAAATTTAACTTATATTCGGAAAACCCACAAATATAAATTATTCCAACAAATAAAACTAAACCACTTGAACTCGACTGTACAAACTAACCACTTATCAATGAACACAACTATAGCACTGTATATCCGCTTCGAATCACTTTGATCACCGCGCACGTCCCGTGCATTCTGGAAAGTACTTGTAGGTACATTGCCTCATCCGTCATCCAGTAGCCAGTACTTGAACATTCCAACGACCGTTGTAACCACATACTAGTGGTGTCATCTAGTATGGAGTAGCTAGTTCCCATGTAGAAGTTATTCCTCTTGACGTTAGATGGCGCTGTATGTATCGACCGCGTAACAATACTATAGATAGGAATCATAAGTATTGTTACGCCGATATTGGTATCAAAATAGGTTGGTATATATATCTACACTCATGCAATATGAATATACCTTTAATAAAAAAAGGTCGTAATATTTTCTTGTTTTTTTTTTCTGGTAAAAGCTCTTTTGTTATGTTCGTTGCTGTTTCCCGTGATGTCAGGTGGAGTCAAATTATCCTCATTAAATAGGTTAGGTATTAATCTAAAGTAAATTATGGCGCCAGCAGCAGTGTACGGAGCCAAACCGGTGCTTTTATGGGACAACATATATATTATAACATTGTTTAGCTCAAAAATACAGTGTTGTGATGTAAAGTTCCTATGTCATTATGCCACCATTTTTGAGTTCATAGTCCGGATTTTACGATATGAGTGTAGCTAAAAAGCATATTTGATACTATGAAATATACTTAAATGATTTACACCCTAACCGGCTTCTCAACACGCTGTCACATTTGACAGACTGTTAACTCTCTTTGGATTAAATTTCTGAAACGCAATTCGCCTAAAAATTAGCTAATTGATTGCTAACAAGAGATTATTTTATTGACATGGCTACACTTGATAAGTTCGTTCACTTTTATTCAATATTTAGTGTTAAGCGTCTGTGTAGCTAAACCAAAACAAAAGATAACTTAAATCAAATTTTGATTGTAGCAAAAGTGTTACCGCTGGTTTCTGAAACGCGTGTCACATGAAGTAAATAAAAAATATATACATAAGTTACACTAAAAACTTCCGGAATAAATAAGAAAAAAATACTATAAATGGTCAAAAATTGTTTCGACTGTCAGTAAAAACAAACTGCAAACTACAGTCAAGGTGTTCCATTTTCAAAAGTTGTAATTACTTTTTGAATATTGTTTACGTAAGTGGCCTCTTCCGGAAACTTTCAGTGTGACCCACGTATGTAATAAATTTTACTCAAACAATACTAGTAATGTGGTCTTTATTTCGACAACCTTCTTTGGGCAAAGTCGACCTTGCCGCGCTTCTTGAATAGGCGCCAGCAAAGTTGTATGGAATTTCATTAATGTAGTGTTTTTGGCCAGCAATTTCCTTTAAAAATCCATTATTGTCCATATCATTAATATCCATTGTTTGTCGTAGCACTATTATTTATTCCGTGGGTTCGTTAACCCCGAACGCGAAAAGAGAGGCGTTGTAGCTCCCAGACTAATGGACAGATTTTGATGTTTTTTTTTTCTGTTTGAAAGCTGATGTGATCGTGATTGTTGTTGTTGTTGTTGTTGTTTCTGTTTCTGTTTCTGCTTCTGCTTCTGTTTCTGTTCCTGTTTCTGTTGTTGTGGTCGTTGTTGTAGTCGTTGTCGTTGTTGTTTTCGTTGTTGTTGCATTGTTTGAGTAAATTCTTATTATACTAAGCTAGTTTTATTTAAATTCCTCGCATTGTTTGAGTAAAGCACTATACAAGCCTTGGTCTGCAATGACTGCCCTGCTGGCCACGCTATGATGGCCTCGAGCTTTGCTTAGTTAAGTTCTCGGCCTTCATGCTTGGCCATCATTGCAGCCCTTGATGGCCAAGCTGGAATGAAGGCCGAGACCGAAGGTCGAAACCTTTATAGCGCGGACCGCGCTGTGATGGCCTCGATCTTAACTTAGCTACGCTCTCGACCATCATCATCGCTGCCAGCAACGCAGACATTACAGACCGCGACAGTAATGTACTATATTCTTTTATTCACTTAGATAGAATAAATATATGTAATATATTCATTATTTTATTCATTTCATGTGACACGCGTCTACATAATTATTATGTAATAAGCGTTGATAAAGAATTGAAATATGATGTTTCATTTATCCTAGGTATATTTTATAGCTCCGTAGATGTTCAATACCAATTCAGTAACGGTTAATTGGACGAAAATGTGAAATTAACTAATTGCAAGTTAGAACTTAATTGCAACTTTGACATGCGAAAAGGCTTTCCGGAAACCTAAAATTACTTCAATTGACGTTTAGTCGGAGTTTTGACATTTGCGTTAGTAGACTGTCACATAAGATTTTCAGCAACCCGAAATGCGTTTAATTATAACTGGCTGTTGAGTTCTTTTTTACTAATTTGCGTTCCGCAAGCGGGTGTTAATGATGTGTTTAAGATAACAAATTTAAATAGAAAATTACAAGTTATCGCATTATGTTCACAAAGACACGTGATTAATATATATTTCAATTTAGGGATCTAATCTTTTTATTTTGACATAGATATCAGGCATATACTAAACAGCTGTTTCCTGATCTGTCAATCTGAGCAAATCTTTTAACGCATGATGTCTGAAATGAAAACAATCAACTTGGTGGATTGTGACTTAGCGCCAATTTAAAATGTTTAAATTTTGAATGCCATTTTATATACCTAGTGAAATGATTTTATTTAAACAAAAAAACCCTGTGTCATATCATAATGCTCAGATGTACACATTTTAAATACAATCTATATGTCGCCGGCAGATAGCTTAATCTGCCATTTAATTAACTGCCCAGCCAATTGATTGAATGGTGTCATTCAACTAACGGCCTGAATGATATTCAGCCATTCAATCAAACCGCTAGGCAAATGATTTGGATCGTTCACGTTTAACTACTTGCCTAGGCTATTCATTTAAATTTAGTTCCACATTTAAATTTAGCTCCACTTTCTGCCACCTGGCACTGAAGCCCACAGACAATAAACGTAATATCACTACCAAGTCTGTGGTCGACATGGCGTCGTCAAGCAACAATATTGTTAAAGTTTCTCACAATTTGATTGCGTTTACGCAAAAAAAAAATTGTACAATGGAAGAGTGGTGTGACAAATAATGTGAATTTAGCTGTGACTCGTCTGTTTGCAAACTACTAGGCAGGTTGAACATGAAAACTGTTTATAAACATGTCTGTTTGCAAACTACTATGTCTGATAGAATTTCGTCTTTTTTGTCACATGGCTACCCTGTTGTATGTTCATGAAATGTCATACGGCTGAATATCATTCAGGCCGTTAGTTGAATGGCACCATTCATTTAAAAGCCTAGGAAGTTAATTAAACGGTGGATTAAGCTATCTAACTGTGACATATATACCATCTACTACTATATAAAAATGAATGTCTGTTTGTTTGTCTGTTTGTTCGTATTCAATGTGTGCGCGCATCAGTCATGCGATTGAGTTGAATATATTTGTACAGTTGTTGTAGGCCGTTCGAGAAGTTTTCCAAAATAAAAAGTCGGAAATGCTTTGAAAAATTATGTTCTATGCGTTCGCGCATTGACGAATTGAAAGCTTCCTACAAAAGAAACAAAACAGAGTAATTGCGATGCAGGCCGGGCATTATCTAGTCTATCTATACTTATAATAAAGAAGTAAGCAAAAATCGGTACACTGAAGATAATTTAAAAAAAAACTAAGACACTTAAAATAGGCTACTGAACAAGTTTTTTTTTAAATTCGTGTCTTCCTGTTTGTCTGTATGTTTGTTCGCGCATCACGTAAATACAATTGGACCGATTGCGACGCGGTTTTCACTGTTGGATAGGTTAGGGTTTGCCTTAAAAACAAGAGAAATATCTTAATCCGATGACTAGATGCAATCGATAAAAAACTATATGACGGCTGAACGAATTTTGAAGAAATGTTGTTTTTTGTAGGTTTTATAATAGTAAGATGACCACGCGGGCAAAGCCGCGGGCACAGCTAGTTTATAATAAGAGTGATTGAAACCAGGTGTAAGGGTATACATACATATTTTTACTAATAAACTGAGCTTATTTCGCTCTAATTTTGCATACATATTATTTGAATCGAAATAGCAAATTTTGTAGTCATTTTCTCGCCTACAACAGCTGCCATAATTGTTCAACTAAACCCACACTATTCCTTATATACATACCAAGGAAATGCACGCCTAGCGAAATAAACACAAATATTTTGTACATATTTAATTATAATTAGTTATTCACCCAGGCGTAGTCAAGGTGATCCACATTCATAAATTATTTTCGTATCTTTTGGGGACATACTGTTGGGATTAATGGCGAGCCGATTTGTCTGGTGGTTATTATAAAGTTGTGAAAAAAGTCTTCTCTCTGCTTAAAAAATAAACGTGTTTCTACTCGTTATCCGCAGGAACTTATCCCTTATAAGGATTCAAAAGTAGTTGCTCAAAGAAAAGATTAAACATGTTTGTCTTAAATAAACATCTGACTGAACCAAGCATCTTTTGATACTTCAGAATCTATTATTAAGGCAGCACGTCTTTTTTACGCGCCATTAAAACTGACTGAGACAAACTCTCGCCACAGATGCACTTTCAATTCAAACGATCGATATGAATGAAACAACAATTGACCGTCGTAAACATAGGGTTTAAAAATTCTAGCATTTAGCTATGAAATAGTATCCAAGTTTCAAAACATTGTTTCCTTGGTTCGTAAGACGCCCGATACATTTCAGTAAGATTTGCCGTACAAGTCTGCTAACATGTTCGCTCCTCTCTCCATCTGTATTCCACTAAAACCTACGCCCTCTTCAAGGCTGTCTACGTTCCGAGTCAACCAGATCTCTTCTAAAGTATTTCAAGAAGCAAATACACTTACTTGGATCTTATTGCCAAAGCATAAAGGTAATATTCCTGTAATGTTCATGATGCAGCTGTGTTCGGTAGTTTTTAAATGTTAACTAGTTCTTTGTTTGAGGAAATTAAGAATTTCCTGATGCCCAGCTTTATACGGTGTTCACAAATAACATTTATGTATGACCAATATGACCATTGTTCATATCATCATGTCTTGACATATTTTTACTATTAATGTTTTCCAAATAAATACACACATTAATTCGCTCAAGTACCAGGATTCAAAATTCGTAGAAGTTTTAATGGTGATTTGACAATATACATATAGACCAAAAATTACTATTCATAGTCTATAAAAAAAAAAGCAGCTAGCTAGCTTTAATATTAGTATTATAGTCTGAACACGCTACTTATCACTATTGATTAATAATTAGGTCCTAACCAACATTATAAAGGCAAAAGTATGTAAGTAAGGAAGAATCTGTGTTTGTTACCACACCACTCCAAGGCTGACTGGATTTTGATGAAATTTGGTAAATAAATGATATCTTAGGTCCTGGAATAAAATAGAGGATACAATACATCTTTGTTCCATAAAGGTGAAGCCGCAGGGAAAATTTTAGTATTACATTATATTCTAGTAGCAGTCCGCAATTATTTAATTTACACACGGTCTTTTAAATTTGACTTTGAATATAAATCAACTTGCTGGCTAAACTATTCTTCTTTTATTTTACTCCTAAACTACAGTTATGGATACGCTTGCCAAGGTGGTCTAGTTATTACTGCACCTATATTTGCATAATAGTTATTATTACTTGAAGATTTATTGCACAGGTTTATTGTATCGAGTTCCTTATCTAAAGCATAAGACGTGTTAATCTGTCCAGTACCGGTCATTTTATAACAATAGAATAACAATGTATCTCTAGTCCATATGGAGTGGCCGGTAATAGAAGCGTTAATGGAATTTTGTTTATTAAAGCTCGTTAGTTTGTTTTGTCTCGCTGCTCATTACAAATATTGCTACAAACAGGAGTATATTTTTATTGTTATGACAAAATATCTGATTTGCGACTTAAAATTTATACGACATGTCCTAAACACCTTACCAAATCGAAAATCTCAAATATTTTGTGTGAGTTTCTAATAGTTTCCAAACTAAAGCTGTTCAGTTGTTGATACAATGTTTTTTTTCTCCAATCACGTGATATAATATTGTTTATGGATCCGAGTCTTCCATACAATATTATTAGTACTCATTGTAGGTATTTTTTGGAAACAACCAACAAATCACCCAACATGCGCGCTAATCTTCCCGCCCGTGTGTCACAAAAGCCTACGCCCTGTACAAGGCAGTCTCGTTTCCGCTGACACTCGTAATTGCACCGTATTACTATCACCTACAGGTCATTTTCGATTAATATACATAAGGGCTGGGCTAGGTTCATGTTGTAATCTGAATTTGCAATTCCTTTGTTCGTAATGTAATGTCAGTTATAAGGAAATAATGGGGATAAAATATACTTACTAGCTACGCTTCCGCGGCTTTGCCCGAGTATAATAACTCCGCGTTTAAAAAAAAACCTTTCTTGTTGCACACTATTTCCTTGTCAAATTTCATCAAGATCGGTTCAGCCGATTAGTCGTAAAAAGGTTACAAACAGACAGATTTCGGGCTTACTGTAATATGCAAACACTAGCTGTGTCCGCGGCTTCGCACGCGTGGTCATTTCTCTTTATTAAAAGTACTTATGTGCAATTCCAGGACCAATATACCAACATTTGATCGAAATTCCCGTCAAATAGTTTTTATCGATTGCTCGGTATCTCATCATCGGATTGAGATACCAAGTACTCCATTTTTAAGTCAAACCCTAAGCTATCCAACAGTGGAAACAGCGTCGCAATCGTTCAAATAGTTTTTACGTGATTTGTGAACAAACATACAGATAGACTAACAGACAGACACAACTTAAAAAAAACTTTTTCAGTACCTAACTTATTTTATGTACCATAGCCCATTGATTTTTTAGTTATCTTCTTTGTACAGACTTTTTCGTTCTTATTGCATTATTATATTATAAGTATAGATATTATGTTGTCGCAGACTTTATTGTAAAATATTTGAGAATAACAATCCTATCATACATTCCTTTTATACATTCCTTTCATATGGATCTAATGGTAAGCGCAGCGCACGCAAAAACCTATTAACGAGATGGCCGTTTTTTCCCGAGTACGGCGAAGCAAGGGAAGGGTTATGAGTTTAACAGTCTATGTATGTCATCCACATACACCATAGTGTCCGATTATGACAAGGGAGGTATCAATCGATTCGTATTCGTTTTCGTTTAAAACGTTCGTCTTGAAACAACCTACGCCTAGGTGAAAACCGGAACAAAATCGGTTAAGCATTTTCTGAGATATTTTCGCACAGACAGATGCGTTTCGTGACTTTCTGTTATAATGTATACTTTTTTATTTGTACCTTTACCTTTCTCTTTTAGTTATACGTCTATGCTCTTTGTTTGGCCTAAAACTGTCATTTGTACCTTTACCTTTCTCTTTTAGTTATACGTCTATGCTCTTTGTTTGGCCTAAAACTGTCATTTTTGTAACTTAGTCACGATGTGTCGCAATATGTAATTCGCCTCCTTGCTCTCTTTGTGTTTGATAGTATTTACTCTTTATCTTGGAACATATCTGATTCAGCGATAAGGACGCCCGTTTTTGCACTCATTGATGAATCACTTAATTGTTTATTTTATAGTGATTATAAAAGAGCGTATTGTGAGGTACAATGTATTAGATTAGCACAGGACTGGAAAGACTGGCGTGAACGAGAGGAGGCCTATACTCAGCAGTGGGTGGATACGGGCTGATTAGATAGATAGATAGATAAAAGAGCGTTTATCTAACTCTGTCATATGTAAGCCACTTCTAAAAGGTTTTTTGTGTTAATTTTTTAACCAATTTGAATGTGTCAATTTTTATTTGAAAAACTAGACGTGGTTTTCCTTATGTCAACTTTATTGGTTTAGTAGTTTTTATTAAATGTACTAGCTGCGCCCCGTAGCTTCGCTCGCGTGCTAACTTTGCCACCCCGTCACCCCTTCAGGAATGAAATTTAAAAACATACGTATTTTTTTCCTAATTCGCGATGAAAGGTGGTACCTTTTCTGCACCCCTGACAACGTGTGTGCAAAAGTTAATGATGATCGGCTGAGAAGTTAAGGTGTAATCATTATTTCTGTGTTCGGGTTGTACCTAAAAAGGAGAGTAGTAAAATCACATAGCTTTGTAAAAACGTGTTTTATTTACACTTTGGCAGTGATGGCATTATTTTATTTACAAAGAGAGTTACAACATTGAGACCTTTTGTTTTACATCGTTGAGCATTGCGTTCCGTTTTACTATAAGCATTTATTATAATTTATTTTGAGCAAACCGTCGACTTTATCTGGCAACATTACAGAATAGTGTTGCCAGATAAGACCGACATACGACGACATACCGATAACGTTACTGTATAACGTATTATTCTATAAAGTTATCGGCAGTTAACTGTTATTTGTCAACGATATTTCACAGCAACTTTTTGTTGTAACATACCGTTATACAATGTTCAAATAGCTGTTATAAAATAACGTCATTCAAATAACTTGTATTGTCGGATTTACCAAGCGCGATAACCGAGTCCGTGGGCGCCGTAGCCGAGCCCTTGGGCGCCGTAGCCGAGTCCGTGGGCGCCGTAGCCGAGTCCAGCAACGCCGTAGCCGAGTCCGTAAGGAGCGGCGTAACCGACAGGGGCCAGATGGCCTTCAACGGCAGCGTTGAGTCCGCTGTAAGCGGCAGCTTGAGACTGAGCGGCAGCTACGTAGTTTTGGCTGGCAGCAAGCCCATTCCAGTAGGCGTTTTCGTGGACATCGCGGTTGGCTTCGGCGGCTTGTCTGGCGGCCTCAGTGTTGAATTGGACGGCGGCTTCAGCAGCGCGCACTTGGCCTTCGCCGACGGCACGGGCGTGGTCTTGAGCGGCCACGTTGGCGTCAATGGCGGCGGCTTGGGCGTCGCCGGCGTTGATGCCGTAGGCTAAGGGGAGGACGCTGGCGGCGGCGTAGCCGAGGATGGCGGTGAATGCGATCTGCGGAGGAAAGGAGTAGCTATAAAAATTGGCTTTGTAAACAACTCCTCAATGAGACGTTTTGGACGGCTTTTAATCAATTTGTCTGCCAATAGTTGTGAGTGGTAATTCATTTGTTTGTTATGGGCATGCATGGTAAAGTGCGTACCATCTGGTGAATGAACTGACTTTGACTTTGAAGTTTAGTTCTAATTAGCAAGCTGAAGTGGCAGACGATTATCGATCCTTCGGCAGACATGGCTGGACTGGCCATATCTGCCGAAGGATCGATAATCGTTGGGGTAGAAAATTCTTGAAAGGAGACTGCGACTGAGAAACGTAGAGTGTCCTATCCTACAGCCTGGCTAGGTGAAGCGACGAATAAGCAAGGTGGCTGGCAGCAGTTGGCAAGGAAGGTCCGGGCTCAGTGGCGTGCTTTGGGAAAGGCCTTTGTCTAGCAGTGGACTGATCCGGGCTGGTAATGATGATGGTGCTGGATAGGCCAGGAATTATACCTATTTTATGTGGTGTGTGAGGAGACACTCAGGACGTTCACCTAACGGTAAGCGCTACCTTGACCGTAATAATAACAATGCCACTAGACTACAAATAGGCCTAAAGCAAGGAAATCTCATTTTGTATCCTGACCTAAACCCATTTCATACATTCTCATCCAAAATCTCAGTCATAATATTGATATTGGTCTAAGACACGCTGGAAATTATGACAAGGTCTGTACGAATACGTTTAACATATCCGGAACGATACTATCCGTTCTTAACGTACACTACAATATATAATAACGTTGCTTAATTAATTTGTAGATAATTGAAAAGAGTTAATTAACTTCATGGTTATGAAGTGTGAGCAAACTCGGTAATTTACACGCTCGTTAACTGTTGCAGTGTGTAGAAATCAATGTATGTTTAATTAATAGCCAGATGGATTACAAAGTTCCAGAATGAAATACACTGGAGTTATTACCAATAGGTCTTTGGGATATGAGAACAGTGCAGGGCCGCACAAGATTTTACAATTCTATGTTTGGAGTGGCACTGTAATAGTTAGGGCATATATGGCGCTTACTATTAGGCGAGCGTCCTGCTCGACCTTCACTCGATTGTATAAACAAAGCCAAATCAAAGGCATGTCAAGATATGTAGAGGTAGTTGAAGTAGAAACCAAAGGTTTATTTATGAAACAAACAAAACTATCTTTACCACAATGTCCTATTAGGACTTGAAATTACATATATCTAAGGGAAAGTCATTTTGTTCGATTCCAAAATACGTGTCACTGTTCCGTGACTCAAAGGCGCTGATGTTATCAAATTCTTTATTATGTATTCGGTCACCAACACGGTGCTCGCGAACATACATTTTTTTAAATTTTGTAATTTAAATAAAATCAAAGGACGTAGTGTTACGAATGGTCAAAGGAATGTCACTAGGGATCCTGTCACTCAAAATCAGTTTGATCTTAACAATACTAACAAACCAGTTATATTGTAATCCAATCCACAATAACTTACTCATGAACCAAGAATTAAGATAATGCATTTGATATCAATCGATCATGGTAATTGTAAGTACCACAAAGTTGACAAAGTCCTTCGACACTTAAAAGTAATCGCAGTAGAAGGGATATCCAATTCTCCAGGCAAATTTATGTAAACTATATGTAAATCTGATTACATTATTAGCGCGTTGAATACATATTTAGATCTCTATTAAATTATATGTTTGTTCTGAAAAGGAAACTAATGGATTGGTGGTTAAAATAGGTTGATTGCTTTAGCTTAAGTCTTGAATGTGTTTTTTTAAAGTAATGATGCGAATTAAATACTTTGTCGGTATTACAATTTAGGTATGTTCTTATTTTTGTTCCTTTATTTTTGGTCCTGAACCGTTTTGAATATGTCTTACTTATTATGTTAGTCAAATAAACTATTTTTTTACTACGAGTATCATATATTTATCAAATAACTGTCGATAACGTTTGATATTATTATAATCAAAATTAACAAGCAACAAAGATAGATAGATAACACTTTATTGCACCATAAGAAGCACTTGCAAATAAAAATTAACTTAAACGATAGTTCAACCGGCGACCTTATCGCTAACCAGCGATCTCTTCCAGGCAACCGTAGGCTATATCGAGACACATGACTGTATAATAGAGGAAGTTAATGGTGTGAAAAGTTTGAGTAAAAAAAGACGACGACAGGTAAAAGCGTCGAGTAAAAAAAACGCACTAATATACATAGGTACTAAAAAGTAGAATGACTGAATAAAAAATCGGCCAAGTGCGAGGTGGACTCGCGCATCGAGGGTCCCGTACTTGTACGGGCCCACTTTTTTATTATTTGTTAGGATATCCGCCATACTTATTACGGTTCAAAAGGAAAAACAGACGGACGGCGGCGTAGGCTTACGGAACCTTTTTTTAATAACAAAAGAACTCACTTACAACTACAATAGCAATACCAAGGTCCTACTATATTCAGTAGAGAGTTTTTAATATCCGTCAAATATGTAATTTAAAAAAATCTCGATACTTTTTCGAAACGAATGTTCGTCGTTATTTTTAACAGCTGGCGTAACTGTAAATTTTTACGCTATTTAGTATTTATTTTTAAAACAAATTCTCTCACGCCTTTTTGGTATGTGAGATTAAAAATGTTAGGTTTCTTCATAGGGCATGTCGTGGTAAAAAATGTTCACAAAACAATGATTAATTTTAGAAATAAAAGAAAGCTTTGTTAAACATGTAGAACGCTTCATTTTAAACCTTCAAGATAAGTGTTTATGAGAAAAATTTATCGATATCATTGCGCGCCGTATCTGAAGGTATCTTTGGTTTTGACTGGCAAAGTCCCATAAGATTTTTTTTGTTAAAAGTTTTACGCTTGGTTTTGATTACTGATTTGTGTTACCTATTCGTTACTTAATTTGATTCAATAGCTTGACAATGAACTTCTACATTACGGATATCGAAATTTTTTGTCCATCGATCCATTAAAAACAAAATTAGTTCCGTGACACTGGCCCCCATATGGATGGCCTTGGGCTTGACACGTCAAAGAGTACCGAGAAATTGATTAGACATGACTGTTTGCATGTCATGCTGGTAATTACGCTTACGTGTTGATTGGTAATTTAATTTTATGTGATATGTTTGTTATATGCGATGGTGGCCACTCAACACTCAGGTTCGATCCTCGGCTTTGCGATTACTTTTCCAAGTTATGTGCGGATTTCCATCGCTCCGAGCTTCGGACGGCACGTTAAACTGTAGGTTCAGTCTGGTATTGATAGCAGTTAAACATTGTCAGAGGCCCTCGGGCGGCCCGAAAAACTCTGACGCCAGAGGCCAGCACTACATCATACGACAAACAAACAAAACGTAACCGAAAATAAATAAAAAAAGATACAATATATTCTAAGTATGGTACTAGCATAACAACAAAACTGCACTCGTGTAACAAACAAGCACTCGTCTGAAAAGTGTTTTTACCCTTGTCAATAAACTGTCACATGTACGCGTAAAGCATATTTACTAACAGATATGCAACATGCTCTTGACCGGACCATAACTGGGCTACATGCGCCTCACGTGCGACCACTAATACATAACCATATTGGTGTCCGACCTTCATTGCGTAACATTGCCTAAAATTACCCTTCTGCATTGTCAGCTCTTTGGCTGTTTAAATTGACGTTCGATTGTTTTTTTTTTTAATGAGATTTTCACTGTCTGGGCTTTTCCCCCACTAATCTTTAATTTGTTTTACTAATTTTCCCCGAGTATATTTTACCGATTATATTCCGATTATAGTCCTTTTTTTTTGAGGGTATTTTGTTTATCAGCAAATGTATGTTTGCAGGAAGGAATTTTGATGATTCTTACGTCAATTGATTTGTCTTAATCTTGCGTGTGCTAATAAATGACAGTAATATTTCGTCAAATTATGAAAAAGAAAAAAAATAGCCCACGAACTATGTTAGGTGGGTATTTGAAAATCATCTTTAAGTTACTCTTATCATTTTTCGAATTAGGATTTATAGCGATTTAAAGTTGGTGAGCAACCACAACAATCCTCACTGAAATTTTTGCCTCTTTTTAATTTTTTTAACTAAAAATTTAAATTTAATGAACATAAACAAGACACAAATACATAAAAGACACATGAAAATTCAGAAAAAAAACATATCACTTTCATGACTAATAGAGCGCGATCGACGTACCATACTTGACATGCCCACTATACGACTTGAAAACAAAACTACACGTATGCGGTTTAAATTATCCTTAGCACAGATAAATAACGGTCATATTTCTAAAACTTATAAAGAAACAAAACATTATTAACAAATTATTCATTCAGTGCGTGTGCAACCTTGTCACATTCAGTTACACATGACATGTTACACTACTAATTTGTTTAACAATTACATTTTTGACCGACAAGGTTGCAACCACGAGCCAAAATGATGACGGAAAAAGAAACTTTAGGATGAATGTGTTAATTTCCTCTGCCACTGTTTTTTTTATGTGATCTAGTTGGCCGAAAACCGCGAAAAGTTACGATCGCATAATTTGGATCCTTCGATGAGGCACAGCATGTCATGGCGCATGTCCTTGGCCTTGTTTAACACCGTTTTTTTTATAGGCAGTAATATTTAAAAACAATCCATAGAGATGCTGGCCACCGAGGATAATAATGAACACCTTGATTTAGAAACGTCACTTAAGGCGGGGTTTCAAATTCCGAAAAAGATTTTCTATTTAATTTTCTTTCCGTCTTCACTTTTTATGGTTTTTTATTTTTCAATTAAATTAGGCAAATGCGTACCAGGAATCTCATCGTGCACTTCTTTAGTAGACTGCGCGAAAGCTACTGAATGCTGTCATGTCCAACGCCTGGTCTTTTATACTCAACCCCTTGGCTTAAAGCAAATGTTGTATTATTGAAAGTGTATGTTATCCTTGCTTAGGATTTTTAAGCCTTATACCTTGGCAATAGGGGTCACATTTTACAGGGATTTCATAGGTATGCTGTATAGATAATGAATTCCTTGTAAAATCTTTATGCTCTATGTGTTTCTAATAAGATTCAGTTTTGGACAAGTTCTATGACAGGTAATGGTTCTAGTTCTAGCTTAAAATAATAGTAAACTTAATTTTCTTAGTCGTAGAGGTGGGTTTAATCAGGCTTTGATGTTTTAGGCTGTATAGCTATCATTGTCATTGCCAATAGGATTAAAAAGTGCGAGAACTGGCCAGTTATTAGGGCATAGACAAGGATTTTGGCGCGCGATTGAATTTCATAGCCTTGTTTTAAAAAAATATTTAATTAATAGAATTGGTTAGGTATTTGAATATATTACCATGCGTTTAAAACTTAATTGAATTAAGTAAGTATTAGTTATTAATACAAGTGCAGGGGCTGAACGTTGCGGAATAAGCTGCTAATGATGAAGATGTTGTATTGGATGTTTCCAATTAACGCCTCACGAATTTGAATTTTTAATTAATTCCCAAAAGAAAGAGGTCCTGAATTGTCTGTGTTTTAAAAGATTAAAACTTTTGTATAACTTCACTTGTATGTATGGATCTATCTATGTATTTCTGCAACTCAAATTTCGAGCACTTCTCGAGTCATGGATGTGATATTCGTATTTATGTAAGTTTATCCGTTATCTAGTGCCCATATTACAGGGTATCCTAGTTTGGGGCTAGGTAGGTGTGGAATAGTCCCGAATATATTTATTTATTTATTTATGTATAAAAAAAGAAGAAAGATTAGCTATTAGGCTGAAATTTTCAGGGTAGCTCACAACTCGATGACAATGCATATAAAAAAGGGCTAAAAAGAACATAAAAGCATTTTTTTAATATTTTTTTTGTTTTATTCCGTGTTCACTCAATCTCCGGTATTTCTGATGAGAAATGTGCTTCCTTTTCCTGTGCGAGATAAACTCTGAATCGACTGATTAAAAGGCGTTTTATTCAAGCAAAAAGAGCACTCGGACTTTCTACGGTACAACAAATTAAAGTAAGTAGATAGAGATAATTATAAACATCCTAAAATCGAATTTTCAAAACTGCAACAGAAGTACGTATGAAAGCGTTGATAGTGTTTATTTAAGACCGCCCACTGTGCCTGTTTTTTTAAATAAATTCTTGTATATTTTTTTCCCTTCATTCTGGTGCAGTAAAGTGTTTATTATTATTATATCTATCTATACTTATAATAAAGCAATAAGTACGAAAAAGTCTGTACAAAGAAGATGTAAAAAAAGAACTTAAAATAAGCTACTGAACAAAAATATAACATTTAAAGAAAACGTGTTTGTCTGTACGTTTGTTTGCGCATTACGTAAAAAAATTTTTGACTTGAGCTTTAAAGCAATTCAGCGATTGAGCGCGTCTAACAGTGACCGGAAGGTGGTAATATGTTGTACTTTATAGGTTTTTTGGGCCTGGAATAACACGTATGAGGGTCTTTTAAATGAAATAACCACGCGGGCAAAGCGGGCACTAGTCAAATATAAAATGTAGTAGATATACAAATTCTATGTAGGTACAGTTTACCAGAATTTTTACTCGGAAGTGGGAATAAATGAGAAAAAATAAATTGCACAAATCATTCAAGCTTCATCAACACTACGCCTGACAAACGTGTATTATTGAAGAAATACCTCAGTTTTGAGCAATACTTTAGGTTCTATAACAGTTCTAAGCAATGCAATCAAGCGTGAAGCTATTTCGAATGTGCCTTTACAAATGTAAATTCGAACCAAGATTCCTGAACTACTCATATACTGGGCATTCCAGACACCTTGACATTAATTAAAACCACATGCTTTTATACACATCTATTGCTCAGCATTTTTTGTGATTTCACACGAATAAAATTGACTTTCCTTATTGTTATTCCTTTAAAGTAAGTCCGTAATGTTGAGAGAGAAGAACTAAAATTCATCATCATCGGTCTACTGCTGGACGTAAGCCTCTTCTAATGCACGCCACTGAGCTCGGTCTTCAGCTCTCTTCGTCCATTTTCTTCTAGCCACTTTTCGCTGGTCTTCACTCCACCTGGCTTCCTACACTACGTTTGCCTAAACATAGTCTACACTCCAGAACTCGTCTACCCTAACGGTTATCGGTTTTTCGGAAAATATGACCAGCCCACTGTCACTTCAGCTTGCTTATCCTTTGAGCTATTTCGGTTACCTTGGTTCTCTGTTGGATCAATTCATTTTGAATCATGTCCTTCAGAGAAACTCCAAGCATAGCTCTCTCCATAGCACGCTGAGCGACCTTAAATTTGTGGATTAGTCTGACTGTTAGTGTCCACGTTTCGGCTCCTTAGGTACTGGTAGGAAGCACTGATTGAAGACTTTTGTGAACTAAAGTTCGGGACTTCGGATCAACATTACGAAATTAAAATGGGGAGTTGGACAGGAGACAAGACAGGTGAAGTGACAACAGGTGGAATAAGGCCGTACTGTAACCTAGTGGTGGCCGAGACAGGGAAAGCGAAGCGTTGGTCGTCCAGCAACAAGATGAGCGATAGTGTTAAGATCGCGCGTCGAACCTGGATCGAATTGGCACAGGACCGAGGTGATTTGCGTACTGAAAGAGAAGCCTATACCCAGCAGTGGGACGAGAAAGGCTGTGCATGATGATTCCTTTATTATCTTTGGGGCTGTGCTGGCCGGTGATTGCTGTCTGATCAGACATAACAACGAGCTATACAATCCGTTTGATGAACCAAATGAGGTTAATATGGTAAAACTCACCAAGAAGCTTAATAATATTTGCAGGTACAGTGTGACAATATATTTTAGAGTGTAGATAAAACACGAAAACATAACCTTGCCCCATAAAATAATAAACACATTTAATATATTTGGGACAATTATTTCCTAGCTTTTGCCCGCGACTTCGTCCGTGCGGACTACAGTTTATCGCTATAAAAAGTATCCTATGTCCTTGCCCAGGGTTCAAACTATGTCAAAAACAAATTTCATCGAGATCGGTTCAGCCGTTTAGTCGAGAAAGGAAACATCAGATAGAGTTACTTTCGCTTTTTACCTACGATGAAGCAAAAAGGAGGGTTATGATATATTATTAGATATGGATAATGCGCCACCAAGTCTTAACTGTGTTTATATATGGAGATTCTGAATAACCCACAAAATGCTATCATATTTTTTTATTCTATGTCCTCTTTATTCTAAAGTTATTCGACTGGATCTCGCGAGTCATGTTATCGTCATAGATCTCATTAAAAACGGATAGATATGGTACTAACTGTAGTTGCTTCAGCGTGGACTGCACAAATTAGGTGCAACGCACATAATTGGGCTTTTAAAATCGCACTCGGGGCGTGCGCCTTCTGCGTCACGCACCTTTGGCGAAGCGCCTTCTGCGCTGGCAATTATGCCCGCCCCGCATCCCGGTGACGCTTTCAAGGTCGGCAAGAAACCAAAATCATGTACCATTCCTAAAAATAATTTTAAAAAATTATCACTATCGGAGTGGCGATTATGTAGCACGTATGCACGTATGTACATATCTCTCTGTCTTTGTTGTCGATGCACATTAAACACGACATTGGAATTTTAGCTGTGTGAGTATTTACCATTAGCTTTATCTAGTCCAGTTATTGTTTACTTGTTATTATAGCGGAGGTACCGTATCTTCCTCCATTTAACTAGATCTATGGTCATCGTGGTTTATTTTTACACTCTGTACATATTGTATTATGTCATGTTTACAAGAGTGCTGATATCTCGGGCGGATCAGGAAGAGTGTCGACGCTACAAAAAACTACTGGCATTTTAAGTGCCAACAATGCTGAGGAATTTAACTGGGCGTACTATGTTATACCGCTAATATACAGTACTCGAAAAAAAAACTACACACAGTACAAATTTTTATTGTAACTTTTAAACTTTCGCGATTCGAACGCATAGTTAATTATTTAAACGGGGCTTAATTGCGGTGAAAATGTTATTTTTATTTAACGTGACGTTTCGATCAAGTTGCATTAATCGTGGTCACGAGAAGGCTGAAGTAGCGAGTGTCAGCGACGAGAAGAGCGAGCGTTATCTCCAACTACCCGCATTTTGTTTTGTAAAAAATTATAATTGTCACGGCACACAACACTAACGACTTCTGCAAATTTCTTCTGACATAAACCGCGACGCGAACACTTGCTTATCACGGGATTCTACTACGCAGCAAACTTGAAACCATCCTCCCGGTTGAAATAGGATACTTTTTTATTTAAGACCAGGCTCCATAATTTAAGGGGTTTTCCATAAATATGCTGGGTCAGCCACAAACCTGATAAATGTGAAACTTAACATATATCCGTTTGACATCTTTATCTCTACGTGATCAAGATAAAAATGTGATTAACAGAATTTCATTCATACATTTTCTTGTCAAAAATTACGTTATTTCCAATAATATTTTATTTTTCTACTCATTCTATTTAAGCCGTAAATTTTATCTCTAAAATAAATTTCAAAGCAAGAATATGTAGTTTATTATCCACTGTCAAGACAAAATTGACTTAACTAAATTATTAGGCTGCCAATAAAAAAAAACTTTTGAGACTTATGTCATTTAGTTCCGAGCTAAATTGTGTGTTCAAACAGCGCTCGCGATATTCAACCTTGTTAAGCAGGTACCTCGGTGCTTATTGCGGGTAGCGGGTGGCAGAGCATAGAGGCGGAGCTAGCGTGGGAAATTTATTAATGGAGCCTGACGTACAATTCTGGAGCAGCAGTGTCTATCAATGTAACTTGATCGAAACGTCGAGGTAAATAAAAATAACGGATTCAGCGCGATTAAGTCCGGTTTAAATAATTAAAGTACATAATTTTATTTATTTCGTATGAAGTAGTGCCGGCCTTTTGTGTTTTGTGTCAGTCAGAATTTGAACCGCTCAAGGGCCTCTGGTCAATTTTAGCAACCGGGCAGCGAAAGGCTTTACCTGCCCTCCAATGCACTGAGCGTATCACATCATAGCCGTAAGATGTCGACTACAGAACAACGGCCTCCCCAAAATAGGGAGGGTTTTGGTATTGGAAGGCGGCTTGATGATCGCAATAGATGTTGATACATGAAAATGCTGCTGTCCATTTCCTGTGCTGGTACACACAGCAGCCGCGATATTGAAGGAGGAAGGGGGAAATCCGCGCATAACTTAGTAAAAGTCATTGGTGCGGATCGAATCCGGTGTCGGTTGATTGCAAACATTAACTACATGTCAATGATACATGTTACATTAACTGCTCGTCCACTGTCTCGCTCCCGCTCGTACTACATATAGGCCGTTCAAGGCTGTAGCACAGTACATATATAGTCTTTACAGACAGTAGTGTATCGAGGAGTAAACGGCCGATTTGACGCACGCGGTGAGGGGGCCGGGAGGCAGGCGTCTCAGCGTGTTTTTGAAAATAACGCTACGAGCGAGTTTCGCGTCAGAAGTATGTTCACGTAAAAATACGAGAAAGAGATTGTTTTCTGCAAGTAGAATGCCAGTACCACAAATAGATTGGACCAAAGAGTATTGTAATGTAAGTACTTATATATCAAGATTGGACTCTTTAGTCCAATCTTTTAAACCCATATTGGGACCCGACAAAAAAAACATTCATTTCCCGACTGCGGTTATGTGTTTGGGTTGTGTATATGAATGTTTGTTTGTTTTTACGTTTATTTGGCACGTCCTACAGACTAAACGGCTAAATGGATTTTGTTAAATGAGGTATCATTGGATTCGTCTTAACCGCGAGAATGATATTGGCAATACGAAGTGTAAAGCGGCTTACAACTGGCATATTTTATATCCGACGGAAAGAAAAATGATTGTATAACTCTAAAAACTCTCAAAATATATCGTTTATAAATATATATAGGTACTTCCATCTGGCAAAAAAAAAGCGTAAGATAATGAACTAGAATAATATAGGTATAGAGTAGTTTTATATTATCCTCAGCGGCTTTGCCAGCGTGGACATTTTTCTGGGGAAAATGTATGTATTCCAGGACCAAAAGTACAATGTACCAAATTTCGTTCAGTCGTCAAATATTATTTCATCGATTGACGGGCTTCTTTACTCATCGGATTGAGATACAAAGTAGGAAATTGAAATTGAGATACATTCGTTTAGATATAATGGCCGGTTGGTCTAGTGGCTAGTATCCTTACTCGTAGTAACGAAATAAAACGGTCGCGGGTTCGAATCCTGCAAGGTGCAATCATTTGTGTGATGAGAACAAATGTTTGTTTCCGAGACATGGATGTTGATATTTGTAATTATGTATGTTTATCCGTTATCTAGTGCCCATTTTACAGGGTATCCTAGTTTGGGGCTAGGTAATTGGTGTGAAATTGATTTATAATATATTTATTTATTTTTTATATCTACCCATATAGACTAACATAATAATAATATGAATACTACTAATAAGTAACAATTTTTAACAATAGTATGTAACTTAATTGTGGTTTACCCTGGTTTCGCACGGGTAGCGCTCACACCGTGGCATTATTTTAACTGCCGAATAGATTTAGTATTTTTACACGCATCGTAACTTCTAAAAAAAATACGCCAGAATTAAAATAATTCAATAATTCAAAATCTTTGGCAGCAACGATCATGGTGTTTTTTTACCTATGTTTTTTTGCATCATTACTCCAACGACAGTAAGAAATATCTAACCATTGCTCACGTACTTGACAGACTTGTTATTATTTCGTTTCCATGGCAACGTATCATTCCGTTGTATATTTTGAATTGAGAAAAAGGGGGTAAGAAACTATTATAACTTTTTCAATTTTAAATTGTATTTTTGAATCGGTATTACATTTTTAATTTTCTTAAAGTAATAGTGTTCTGGTTCTATTGTAATTATTTTATTCTATACTAGCTGTGCCCGCGGCTTTGCCCGCGTGGTCATTTTATTTAAAAGTAGCCACAAGTACACGTTTTATTCCAGGACCAAAAGCCAAACCACAACCAGACCAGTTGTAGGTTTGGTCCAGGTCCAGAGGACCAGGAGGACCAGGACCAAACCTACAAAGTACAATATTATACTACATTTCTTCAAAATTCGTTCAGCCGTCAAATAGTTTTTTATTGATTGCTCGGCATCTAATCATCGGAATAAGGCACTGCCTTGCCTTTTTATAACGCATATTCTGTGAAGTACGGAGTGCCGTACTTCACAGAATATGCGTTATAACACACTTGCACTTCTATGACACTTCATAGAAGTGCACGTATTGCAATGAAATAAACGCATATAATAAAATATGAAATAAACGCATATAATACAATGTGAAATAAACGCTAGAATAAACGCACCGCGTTCCACTGCAAGGCAGTGCGTGCAAGGCCTAAGATACCAAGTACCCCAGTTTTTAAATCAGCGCAAGGGCTTGAGAGCAGGGCCTCGATTCTGTATGACCACTCACGCCAATTCCACGCCACCTGCGTGGAATTAGGGAAGGTGGGTATTTACGCGACCAGGTTTTTAAACCAGGTTTTGGCTTGTAAGTACGCCGCCCTGGTGCCCTGGTCGCCCCGTCCGCACCTACATACTCGGTGGCTGGTTCGGCATGGCTTCGGCTGAGTTCGGCCGCACTCGGCCAGCCGGGTCACAAGAAGCTATCTGGCCGATACATCGCTCAAAAAACTTGCAAGGCTTCGAAGTTTTTTTAAGCAAACACAATTGTGCTCTATATTTACATAAGCGCACGGGTCAATTTCCTATGCAAGTATTTTTTACTTTTAATTCCACGCTTCCAAGTACTTTTTTCGCAAACACGATTGTGCTCCTTATTTATATGTCACACGAAGATCAATTTCCTATGCAAGTATTTTCTACTTTCAAGTTGAAAGTATTTTGAACCCTGGTTTTTATAATGAAAGATTCATGATATGAATGAGTTAAATTTATTTTTTTAATTAATAAATTACTATTTTACTATAAATAATTCAATTAATTTCGCTGCGCGTTTTACAACTGAAGTCGACTTATTCTATCAAAAAACACAAAAAACATGTCATTGAGTAGAGAAAATTATCTCCGAAGGCTTGTACTATTATTTATTCTGTGCCGAAGGTAAGGTGGCACAGATTAGAGAGTAATTAAGGTGGTGAGGTAAATTGGATGGGGCATCAAGGGTAGGTCATTATTATGAGGTCCATACGAACAAATTTTAATGCAACGAAACATTGTGTTCATAGTAAAAAATATTTTTTATGATGTTTCACAGAACGACGTACTTACTGGCACTTTAACTGGCTCTTAATAATTACCTACCCTACCTACCTACTTTTTGAGCTTTTTCAACACGATATGAGGATAGATTTGAAAAAATAAAAGTTTTCTATACTTTCTCTGTGAAGAGCAATACATGTACCTACCTCTGTATGTACACATTTCAATACCGACAACCACAGTAATCTGTGCCGACAACTAACCATTTTGCCAGTAAGACATTATGAAGAAACCTCCGATATAATTATATAATTATGTAGGTACGTAGGTAGTACATTATAATATCTCAATGGAAGAAACATAATAAAAAAACGTAGTACCTATAATGTATATACATACTCAGAAAACTTGCAACGCTTCGAAGTATTTTTTACGCAAAAGCAATTGTGGTCTTTATTTATGCATACCCACGGATCAATTTCCTGTTCAGTTATTTTTTACTTTCATTTCAAAAGAGCGATGGTGGCCTAATGGTTCTATAGTGCAATTTAGAATCCAACGATACCGGGTTCAAAACCTAAGCTCCCGCACCAATGACTTTTCGAAGTTATGTGCGGTTTTCCATCGCTCCGTGCTTCGGAGGACACGTTAAGCTGTCGGTCCCGGCTGTTATTGGTTAATAGCAGTCGTTAAGCCATGTCAGAGGCCTTCGGGCGGCCTGATAAACTCTGACATCAGAGGCCAGCACTACCTCATACGACAAACAAACAATTTCAGTACTTTTTCACACACGCGATAGTGCTCCTTTTATATATAGAGACAAAGATCAATTTGCTATGCAAGTATTTTCTACTTTCAAGGCTTCCAAGTACTTTTATTTTGCAAACACGATTGTTCTCCTTATTTATATGACGGCAAAAATCAATTTCCTATGCAAGTATTTTCTACTTTCAAGGCTTTAATCTGTTTCTACAGAAAGCACTTGAAAGTATTTTGAACCCTGGTTTTTCGCCCTGGTGTTTGAAGATGAACGTCTTTGAAAGCCCTGGTGCTGGATATTGCGAGTATGACCCATGCCTACGTGGAATTTGTTCGTGATTCCAATTTCCACGCAGGCAGCGAGGAATTGGCGTCTTAAAATTATAGAATTAGGCCCCTGGCGGTCGTGCTAGTGTGGGCCGAATCCGAAAGACCTGATAAATTTGAATTTAGCGGGACCCTTGGTTGCAGGAATGAAATGATTGCGTGTTTTAAGGTCAATCAGCGCCATCTAGTTAAATCGGAGGGAGAACTTTGATGCCTTTGGTTTATTCGCTTGAGTTGTTGATGCCATTGTGCTATCTATACTCGTACCAAACTCGTACTATACCATCTCGATTACCTCAGCTAGCAAACATAAAAAACCGCACCTAAGTCGGACCATTCGTTTGGATAGCTCCCATTATATATATTGTTTTCAAACAAAACTTGACGGTTTACTTCAGAAAATTACATAAGCCTTAAAAAAATCAAAGAAAATGTAAAAAAAGGCACAAAATATGTAAATGCTTATAAATATTGAGGCAAAACATTCATAGCAGCGCGTGGATTCGATCCATGTGCCTCTGGGTTGCGAGCCAGACACCGCTTCTACTGTGCCACTCTGACTTGTGGCATAGGTGCCGAATTTACGGTACCATTTTATAAACGGATGTGCTATTATTATTCTTTTCAAATTAACATAACTTTAGACTCATATCCCGCAGGAATCCCGTATTTATTCGTGATTAAAAGTATCATTCATTTTAACACATACTATAAACTTTGACTGTGCCAAGTTACTTCAAAATCCGTACGGTAGTTTCAGCGTGATATGTGTTTTTTTTTAAATAACTTTCAACCCCTATCCTGCGGGAACCATTGTTTTTTTCGGGATAAAAATTATTCTAAATGTTAATCCATAACATAAGCTATGATTGTGCCAAGTTGCATCAAAATCCGTCGGGTAGTTTCTGCGTGATGCGTGTTCAAAGAGACAGACAGACAGACAGACAGACAGACAGACAGACAGAGAAAAAATAAAAAAAAACCTTTTTGCACTCCATATCGATTTTGAAATTCATCTCAATTAAAATTTTCAAAAAATATTTAATGTACAGATTTAGTCCAGTTACAGTTCTATTATACTATAGATAGATAGTGTTTGTTTAGAAAATAACATTCGCATACGAAGTCGTTTTTTTTTTGGAATATGTTTTATGTGTTGCAATTTTCGTAGGGATCTCTACTATCTTCAAAAATAAAATAATGCCCATGTTACTCGCTGATAAAGTAGCTTTCTAATACCTGTTATTTTTTAATCGGTTCTGTATTTTTTTTCGTTTGTTTATTACAAACAAAGATACACAAATACAAACACAAAAAAAAACAAATCTCTCGTCTTTATAATATGAGTATAGTATGTAGTAGTAGTAGTTATAGTATGAGCTTAAAAACTCTGGTTTTACTAATAGAAGATCCTTACAAATTTAAAAGGTTAGCTGTAAATTGTGGTCATATACAAACAGACGGACATACATTCATTCATGCATACATAGGTAATCTGATAAAATAATAACCCTCCTTTTTTGTACCCGGGTAAAGACCCACCAGTAGCAACCCTCGGTCTCCGATTGACATTAGCCATTAAACTCGAAAACAATGCTTCGATACTTTTTTTTTTTTAGGAAGGACTACTTGCTGTTGGCCTCTAACGGCTTCTTCAGCGTACCGGGCGGGGGGGCGTTTGCAAAGGCGCTCCGCCGCAATACGTGACGCAGAAGGCGCACGCCAAAGTTAAATTTTTAGCGACTTGCTCAAGGGCACCCAGGGGTACGAACCTCGGCTTGGGCCGTCGCTTAGACTACGGGACATCTGACTAAACTCCTCTGGATCGGTATTAATGATTAATAGCGATGGAGCCAGAGGGCCCTGAACTATGGCTAGGAGCTTCATAAGTGATTTAATAACTGACCACCATTTCGGAATACATCTTTGAGAAGAAATGGCAAGAAAGTCAAAGAAGAATAATAATAATGACTAAATATGGGTTCATCGACCCCGCCGGCGGTGTCTGGTTCTACGTGTGTTGTTTGAGGGGTGGCTAGACGATTCCATCGCTGCCTGCAGTGCAGTAGTGATGTCATCGTCTGGATCGCTCAGAAAATTGCGGGGGCGCCTACGGAGGGGAGTGGGCACGTCTGTCGGATTGTAGTCTGCCGCTTTAACGATAAGCGGATTCGAATGATGGGGAGCTGCGTCAAAGTAACGCCGTGCTATTTCCTTCATAGAGGGAAGCTTGAGATCGCAATGCAGGTCGACGTTCCTCTGAAACCATTGGGCGCCGACCGCATTCCGTATGAATCTATTTTGGACTACCTGTAAAGAATACAGGTCGATAGGGGACACGTGTGCGAAGGTCACGCTAGCGTACGTCATTATCGGTCGGATACAAGTTTTATACAGAGTGAGCTTACTACGGAGGGGCATTTTGCTATTCGAATTTATGAGAGGATAGAGGCGTCCTTGGACGCCGCCTTTTTTCGGACTTTGCGTATATCACTGAAGTTGAGTTGATAGTCTAGAGTGACGCCTAAGTATTTAGTGGATTTAGCCCACAGAATGGGTTTGCCGCTAAGTTTGACATCGATAGTGGGGTAGTAACGGCGATACTCGTTAGAAAAACGTATCGCTACGCTCTTCTCCGGGTTTACCGTTATACGCCACATACGGAACCATCGTTCAAGCGCGACAAGCGCTCTTCGGATGTTATAGACGTTAAGAGCCCAATTCCAACCGGTGGAATAGAGAGCGGTGTCATCCGCAAAGAGGGCAATCTCTACTTTGGGAGTGCGCGGGTAATCCCTAGTGTACAGTTAAAAAAGGAGTGAGGATAGCGCGGAGCCCTGAGGGACCCCGGCTCTGACGGGATGCGGGAGAGAACGGTCTCCCCCGACCCGATAGCGAAAGCTTCGTCTGTGAGGTAATCCTGTACTATAAGTACAAGATGGTCCGGCATGCCGATCTGATATAGCTTGTATATCAGCCCGGCGTGCCAGACTTTGTCAAAAGCCTTGGCTACGTCTAGGAAGACGGCTACCGTATTTTGGGGCTTTGGCTTCTTATTGAAACCGGTGAGAATGTGCTCCGTGATGCGGTGCACTTACTACTACGACTATATATGTACTGTGGCCGTAGCCAGGAATTCACTTTTGGGGGGGGAGGTCGAGCTTTGGACTAGAGGTTTTTTACCCGAGTATAGCGAAGCAAGGGAAGGGTAATGAGTTTAACAGTCTATGTCTGTATGTGGGTATCATAGGCATTTTTTTTTATTCAGCTACGGCGAAACTAAGGCAGGGTTATGTATTCAAACTAAAATCTTGGTCCGATTTTGACAAGCGAGGTATCAATCGAGCGAAGTGTAAAAGGCTAAAAAATAGGCAAAAAAAATACGACTACGGCGAAGCACTTACACGAACGTAGTCGAGTCTTGGTTTTGAACTTATATGTTGATCGCTTTCAGCGACCACACATTGTGCCTATTTTTAAAATATAACCCTTTATATTTGCCCTCTAATTTTGGTGTCTATTTTTTAAATAATAATGGAAACTTTATTGAGTGTTTTCTATTATTATTAAGTTGTTAGGACCCCTGTGAGTGTTTGTAACTCTGAAAATCTTAGTCTACTCCCGTGGTACTCGAAATTGTGGCACTTATGTCGGTTTAAAAATAGATAAATTAAGAGAGCAATTTTCGGGTATCCTTAATCTACACTTTTGTATAGGAAACTAAATTTTCTACAATTTTGAGTTCAACTTGAACTCTGGTCCATTGCTTGTGGAGATACCGCCAGTCAAAGATGGGCAATTTTTAAAAAAAATATGTGTAATATTTTGGAAACACATGTGAGCCTCTTTCGCCCATTCCCATCGTTCGGGTAAGGGCATGTGCCTCTGACATTTCTTGTCGGGTGTAGAGCTCCGCAACAGAAACATGTCTTATTCCCATCTGTCTCTTCTGTTGTAGCATACACCTTGGCTGCGTGGTTACGTCCGTACTCTCGAGGCTGTGTTTGCTTGTTCGAGCTGGGTCCCGGTGGTGCCGTACACGAATATGAGTGACGCATGGCTCTGTCGGCTTCGCGCATCAGGAACTTCGATAACGTCACGATTTCCGGTTCGCTTCGTGACCCGTACTCTTCGGCGAAATCGCACCATTTCGATCGGATTCTGTAGACATCCTCTCTCGTCCAAACTTGAGATGACAGTCACGATGTTTTGTAGCTTGATCGCGAACACATTAAGCTCGCTCGCGGCTCCCCCCCAGTCGCGGCAGCTTTTTGATGTCTTCCATTGCTCTGTCTATTATAACTTCCGGGCGACCGTAACACTGTTCGAGTGTTTTCATAATGACCATCGGGTCGGCGGCCGTGTATAATAGCGCGGACACCATCTCTTTTGCGTCTTGCGTCCAACTTGTCCGCTGAATATGGACAGATCTTGCGTTTGTTTCGGCGGCGCCCGGCCTCTAGCCATACGTTCGAGTGTTTCGGCTAATCTGTCCATTCCCCTCTCTCTCACTCTCGTAGGTGTAGGCGATCTACCTCTCTCCGTCGCTCCAAACGTAACTCTGTGAGGCGTAGTTGGTGGATATCGATCTGTCTCTCTCTCTCTCGCGTTGTAGACGGGTATCGCTCCGTCTCTCTCTCGTGCGTGAGTATATCTGACGGATATCTCTGTTACCTCGAAACCGTCATCGGTGAATCCTCCAGGCGGGTACCAGCGGTGGACCACCGCCGCTGTTCCCTGCCTGAGGACGCGAGAAAGCTGATAACGGCAAGGAACGCAGCCATAAGAGCTCACGACTCTTTCCCTTCCCCGGATCGCAAATCCGACCTTCAAGCCCTTCATCGTGCGGTTCGGTTCCGCCTTGAGGAAGTACGCAATGATAGCTGGGACGATTTTATGACAGACATTAAGCCGTCCCACGTTGCTTTTTATAAGGTGGCGAGGAAACTCAAAACCGAAACACAATCATACATTCCCACCCGCTTTCGAGGACGACGAAAAAGCAGAATGCCTGGCCGGTAGTCTCGAGGAACAGTGCTCTCTCTCCGATGACCACGTAGATCATGTCCACACCGCCGCGGTGGACCGCGAAATCGAACGTAGGAACGCTCTCCCCCCTTCCGACCCTCCCCCCGAGCCCGTTAAGGCCGCGGAAGTTGAGTCGATAATAAAGGGTCTCAAAGTGCGAAAGTCCCCTGGAGCTGATGGCATCAGCAACAGGGTACTCAAACACTTTTCCGTTCCTTTAGTTTACCTCTTAGTCAGCATCTTCAATGCTGCTCTGAGCAACCATTCCTTTCCCGTCGCTTGGAAGAGTGCCGACGTAATCGGCATTCACAAACCAGGCAAAAAGGCCTCTGAGCCTTCCAGTTACCGTCCTATCAGCCTCCTCAGTTCCCTGGGGAAGATTTACGAACGTATCATTCTGAAACGTCTCTGGTCCGTAGTAAAGTCCAAAAACCTTATCCCTGACGAGCAGTTTGGGTTTCGGCCTAGACACTCTTGCATCCATCAAGTGCACCGCATCACGGAACACATTCTCACCGGTTTCAATAAGAAGCCAAAACCCCAAAATACGGTAGCCGTCTTCCTGGACGTAGCCAAAGCCTTTGACAAAGTCTGGCATGCCGGACTGATATACAAGCTATATCAGATCGGCATGCCGGACCATCTTGTACTTATAGTGCAGGATTACCTCACAGGCCGAAGCTTTCGTTATCGGGTCGGCGGTGACCGTTCTCTCCCGCATCCCATCAGAGCCGGGGTCCCTCAGGGCTCCGCATTATCCCCACTCCTTTTTTCGCTGTACACTAGCGATTACCCACGCACTCCCAAAGTAGAGATTGCCCTCTTCGCGGACGATACCGCTCTCTATTCCACCGGTTGGAATTGGGCTCTTAACGTCTATAACATCCGAAGAGCGCTTGTCGCGCTCGAACGATGGTTCCGTATGTGGCGTATAACGGTGAACCCGGAAAAGAGCGTAGCGATACGTTTCTCTAACGAGTATCGCCGTTACTACCCCACTATCGATGTCAAACTTAGTGGTAAACCCATTCTATGGGCTAAATCCACTAAATACCTAGGCGTCACTCTGGACTATCAACTCAACTTCAGTGAGCACATACGCAAAGTCCGGAAAAAGGCGGCCTTCGTCCAAGGTCGCCTCTATCCTCTTATAAATTCAAATAGTAAAATGCCCCTCCGCAGTAAGCTCACCCTGTATAAAACTTGTATCCGACCGATAATGACGTACGCTAGCGTGACCTTCGCACATGCATCCCCTATAGACCTGTACTCTCTACAGGTAGTCCAAAATAGATTCATACGGAATGCAGTCGGCGCCCAATGGTTTCAGAGGAACGTCGACCTGCATTGCGATCTCGAGCTTCCCTCTATCCTTCAATTTATGAAGGAAATAGCACGACGTTACTTTGACGCCGCTCCCCATCATTCGAATCCACTGATCGCGAAAGCGGCAGACTACAACCCGACAGACATACCTACTCCCCTCCGTAGGCGCCCCCGCAATTTTCTGAGCGACCCAGACGATGACATCACTACTGCACTGCAGGCAGCGATGGAATCGTCTAGCCAACCCTCAAACAACACACGTAGAAACAGACACCGACCCCGCCGGCGGGGTCGTTGAACCCATACTTAGTCATTATTATTATTCTTCTTTGAGTTTCTTACCATTTCTTCTCAAAGATGTATTCCGAAATGGTGGTCAGTTATCAAATCACTTATGAGGCTCCTAGCCATAGTTCAGGGCCCCCTGGATCGCTATTAATCATTAATACCGATCCAGAGGAGTTTAGTCAGATGTCCCGTAGTCTAAGCGACGGCCCAAGCCGAGGTTCGTACCCCCTGGGTGCCCTTGAGCAAGTCGCTAAAATTTAACTTTGGCGTGCGCCTTCTGCGTCACGTATTGCGGCGGAGTGCCTTTGCGAGGTGCGCTGTAGAGGCCGTTAGAGGCCAACAGCAAGTAGTCCTTCCTAAAAAAAAAAAAAAAAAAAAAAATGTGCTATCGTGTGTTTCGAGTCCTATGAACTCCCCCCGTTGTTGACTCTGCTGCAGCCAATCTTTCACGCGATGCTGCGTCTCCACGGGATCTTCTGCTGCTATTACACTTTCTCTGTCCGTTTCGTCCCGAATGGTAGCCACTTCGGCGGCCAGCTTCTTCTTGATCAACATAACTTCCAACTGCGTCTCCTTGCGTTGAATCTCGGCGATTCTCTGCTCCGCTTCGTATTCGGCTTGTTTGATGCGCGCTGATACGCTGGCGGCGGACTTAACGGAATGTAACGACGGAGCGCGGCGCGGTACGTTTACGGGTTCTGTGCCACCGGTGGCGTTAATGTCGTGGTTCGCGAAACGCGGCGGTACTGCGTCGGTCGTGTGTGGCTCGAGCACCGTCGCGGTTTCGACGGTCGCTGGTACGGATGGGGATGCCGGTGAATCTTCAAACACCCGGAGTTCCTCCGCTGCCTTCTTGCTTCTTGTCGAGTGTGCCATCTTCAGCTCTTGTCGCCCGCCGGACTACGGCGTGTTCTGACGTCGCACCCTTTCGGTGTTTTTCTGCCGGACTACGGCGCCTTCTGACGTCGCACCGTTCGGTGTTCTTCTGCCGATACGGCGCCTTCGGTCTTCTGACTTCGGACTTCAGCGGCTGGTCTCGGGCTGGTCTCCTTGAGTGAGAGGAGGTGACGTCGTACCGCACTCTTCTGTTTGTAGGCAGGCTGCACTCGGGCGCGAAACAAGAAAAATCGCCCGAGTACCAAGAGACTTCACACCTGCTTGGGTGAGGGGAGGTGACGTCGACGCTGCGATTCCGTTTGTAGGCAGGCTGCACTCGGGCGAGAAACAAGAAAAATCGAACGAGATCGAGACTTCACACCTCCTTAGTTCGGGGAGGTGACGTCGATGCCTTTCCCGGGCGGAAAACAATGACAAACCGCCCGAGAACGAGGACTTCACTTGATGATGAACTGGAGCTCTTCGACGACGAACAGGAACGCTTCGGTCGTCTAAATCCGGCGACGCTAGGACCACTTTTGGGGTTCCTAACAAGATCTTCAATCAAAACAACACTTTTTCTTCTTAACAAATGGACTGTATATTTATTCTTTCTTCACAATAGGTTTTTTTACTTCTAGTTGTTCACTGTTCGCCGTCTAAACTTGTACTGAACTCGATCACATTGCAGTCACATATTTTCGAACTTTGTACGGGTACTTTGTACGGGCCAATCACAGTAATTGTGCGAGGGCGACAGCAATATTAGAGCGAGAGGGCAAACAAGTACTTAAATAGAAAGAGACGGGTGAGGAGATGAGAAATACTGGTCATAAGGAGCACTTAGATATGAGTAAACCAATTAAGCCTTAGGTGCTCTTTTCGTCCGTAACAAAAATCTTTAAAACAAGTGCTAGCCCACACCCACAACACAAAATTTTGAACATATCAAGCCGCGCGAGGAACAGTAAGGATTCAGGGCCGAACATTCCACAACACTGCAGGCAACAAGGATTATAAACGATATGACAATAAGCTACAATAAAAAAGAATACGTTGCAGCGATACTACTCGATATGGAAAAAGCCTTCGACAGGGTATGGCATGAGGGACTGTTGTACAAACTGTCGAAGGCTCCAGCACCCCGGAAAATCGTGGATATAATTGCCACCTTTCTACGTGACCGCAAATTCCAAGTTGCAGTGGAAGGAGACGTACTCTCATCAACAAGATCGGTTAAAGCTGGAGTACCGCAGGGAAGCTGCCTCTCCCCAATCTGCTACTCATGGTACACAAACGATATCCCGCTGATAGGGCAGGCGAAATTAGCGCTGTACGCAGATGATACAGCCTACTACGCATCCTCCTTCAAAACGGAACTAGCCGTAAAGAAGGTTCAACCCACACTAGATGCCCTGCCAGAATGGCTGGACAAATGGAGATTATCGGTTAATGTGAATAAAACCCAAGCCATCCTGACAGGGAGCTCAAATCTGCCAACAAAACTGAAGTTAAAAGGGATAGATATCCCCTGGCAAGAAGCCGTAACATACCTGGGCATCCAAATAGACAGACGTCTAAACTTCAACAAACATTTCCAAGCCACAATAGGAAAAGTTAAGGGAGCCCGTGTAAAGCTTAATCCGATCCTACAGTCCACGTTACCACTCCGGACTAAGACGATGATATATAAGGCCTACATCAGATCACGTCTTACGTATGCAGCACCGGCGTGGTACGCTTTTGCATCCACTACAAACAAAAACAAAAAGAAACTGCAGGCACAAGAAAACAAATGCCTAAGGGCAATAGTCAAGGCACCGAGATTCGTTAGAAACGATACGGTGGCACGAGGCCTACAAATGGAGAACTTGGAGTCCTTCGTAAGAAGGCTCAGTACAAATATGTTCAGAAAAGCGGACGAATCACGCTATGACCATATTAGAGGCATAGCACCTCTGCACGCGCGGCCACCGGATAACAAAAGAAGACGCCAGACGAGGCCATACCCCCGCGAACTCGTTACACGGGACGAAACAGATGCCGATACCCTAAACAAAAATGAACCGGAGAAGACGAAGAAGAGAATGGTAGGACGGCCAGAGGTCGCCGTCGTGGTCGCCGATCGGCTCGCCGGGCCTCCCCTGGGCAACCAGGGGTCTCACTCGGCAGGGCCTTGATCGCCCCGACATATGGTTACCCTCTGACCGATCCACCAGAGAAAGCCACATAAACAAAAGCCCGAAAGGGCCGAGAAGACAATGGCAATTAAGCCAATCAAATAGACCCACCTGCAGACGCAGGTCGGAGAACAGCCAGAGGAAGGGGGCTAAGCCCCGAAACCTCTTTTCCCTGCACCCTCCGGTGCAAGATGACCACTCGTCGTCCCACAACACATTACAGTGCGATTGCGAATCATAAAAAGGCCTTTTCATGCTCATCACCATTATAACATAAAGTTAAGTTGTTAGTCCCGGTTGTTAATGCTTGATAGCAGGCAGTAGTTGCATTTGGCCATGACAGAGGCCCTAGGACGGCCTGACAGACTCTGACTTCAGAAGCCAGTACTACCTCTTCAGACAAAATAGTAAGCACCAGCAGCATAACAAAACCACTATGACCACATATGTGATTCAACATGAAGTGCCTATTGACTACGCTACGCATCCGTACAGATAAATTTAGTCACCTACGTGTTGGTTTTTGAATTATAGCAGACCTGTAAAGGATGACTCACACTACCTGCGCGCCTGGCCCGAGCCGTGGCCGTGGCATGTCACAGACTAGAATCTTAGTACTAATCTGTGCTTAGAAGTAACAACAGCATCAGACGCGGCACGGCCGGCTTTATTTTTTAGTCTATGTTCGAGTGTTGTCCGTACCTCGTTCAAGCTCAAAACTCGGCTACCATTCAAAGTCTAGATCCAAAACAAACGAGCGAATTAAAAATTAAAAACACATCATAAGTAAAGCAGCGCGCGAAAAACTTCAAATTGGCAGAGAGTGACATTGGCATTGTTAATTACATAGTTTTTTGGGGTTCCGTTATCAAACAAAGAACCCCTATAGTTTCGTCTGCCCGTCTGTCAGTATGTTACAGTCATTGTATTCAGACAATATTAAAAAACGAGGTTGAAATTTGTCAAATGTATAGATATTATAACTGCAAAATCTAAAGTTCAGCCGGTCTTTTTTTCTCGATTTATGTTTGGCAAAAGATTACATGTAGTGGACATGAAACCAAAACCTTGTACTATTATTTATTCTGTGCTGAAACCAAAAGTAAAAACGGGGCTCCTTGCTTGAATATTGTGTCAATGTGATACTGTAAAGTTAGAAACGTGGTGGTTTACGTGAAAAAGTAATGTTATGCCTATGCATTTGGCGTTTTACTAGAAAACACCGGTTTCCTTGCCTTTTTAAATAGTAAGCAAAAAAAAAAGTAAGTGGCTACAGAATTCCGTCGTAATCTGCTAAAGGATGGAAATAATGAATGGAAATAAGACCTTTTGCAAAATCACTCCTCATATTACGTGGTATTACTTGACCGTACTACGGCCGAGGCGCGGCTCGGTGACGGCTAAGTATAGTGTGCTGCGACCTTAAATCGATATTGAAAATTGAATTCGTCCCACAAAGTGCACATCTTAAAAAATATCAGGTCTTGCTAATCCTTACCAATATATAAAAGTGAAACGTTGTCTGTCTGTTTGTTTGGGGAGCTTTCACGCGATAACGGCTGGACGGATTTTGATTAAATTTGGAATGGAGATGGCTTATACCCTAGATCCCTAGAATAAAACAATGGATACTCTTTATCCCGGAAATTGTAAGTTTCCACGGGTAAATAGAAAAATGTTGATTACTCGCTGCAAGGAAGCATTGCCATGGAAACGAAATAACAAGTCTGTCAAAAAACTTCAAGAGCATTGGTGCTATAGCTACTTTTCCATTGGCTTTTAATATCCTAGAAGAACATAGGATGCTATTTTTCGCGATAAACAGTAGTCCGCGCGTCGTAAGTCGCAGGCGAGAAAGCTAGTACGAAATATTAATAAAATAGCTCGTAGGTATATCGTCATCATCAGCTTTTCTCCACCCACTGCTGAGGTATAAGCCTCTCCTTTGCGCCATCTTCTCTGGACTGTGCCGCTGGACCTCATAAGGTATTTCCTCTTTCAGCCTTGAAGTCACTATGTCACCTGTCCAGAGTATTATCACCATCATCATACCAAGCCTATTAGTCACTGCTGGACAAGTGCCTCTACCAACTCTGAACTCGACCTGTTATAGGGTTCCGTACCCAAATGTTCCAAAGCAAAAACGCCTACGCCGGCCGTCGGTCTTTTTGTCCTACATGGCTGTATCTTTGAACCGTAATAGGTATCTCGAATCTTTCACAATATATTTCTTTTTATTGCAGATCCAACCGTAACAACAACTTGTTTAGTGTATCACGTAAAAACTACTAGAGCGATTGCCATGCGGTTTTGTTAGTACCGAAAATTTCACTAATATCGTGGCTACCGTCTATGAATGTTCCGAAATGCTCGGCCCGTTTTTAATTGATATACAACGTATCACTGAATAGCCTTATAAGTACGCAGCAGGTCCCCAATTCTACTAAAACAATTGTAATTACAATTATCATCAATTTTCGCAAAAGATTCGCTCACCTCTTTAAAGTGGTAGAAGATATTTTCTACGAGAAATTTTCATTACAATTGATTTTGAAGAATTGGGGCCCTGGTTTGTTTCGATTAAGCATGTAAATTCGTTTACGTGTGCATTGCCTGAATACATCGTATTTTAAATTCCCATACGGAAGTAATAATTAGAAATTTGCAGCAATACCAAATGTTTCTTTAGTATTCTATCACGTCGCACAAAAAAGTAGGTATATATATATGTCGGTCCAAGATGCCGAGATTGTTCGTTATGCTCTTGATCTGACATCTTTATCTTTCAATATCTAATAGGATGTCAAATATGAACCACCACAAATTTAGCCACATAACAAAGTTTATTGTACTACACTTTTACTACAGTTATTCTTATCACTAATCTATGTCTTTCACTTAAGCAAATAAAAATTTAGTAAAACTCAATAAAGAAAATTCGTAGTTGACTCTTCAGATTTTCACTGTGACGTCTACTGACATACGATTTACCACTGCGCAGTAAGCTTCGATGCGCGAGGTCTGTTAATAAGTACACATTCAAGATTATTGACTTTTCCCAGCTGATTACTAGGCAGTACTATTATTTATTCTGTGCTACTAGGGTTTGGAGTGAGTGAGTGGATGTCCTTTGAGGATGTTTTATAGGTAAATTCATAAATGAAAACCTTTGAAATCTTAAAAGACGTAAAAATAGCATTGTTCGTCATGACGTGTAAAATACCCCACCCCGGTACTTAATACAATTATGTTACTAAGTAAAATAATTATGTTACTCATTGTATTGTAGAGAGGGCTGCCCTCGCCAGGATATTGCAATGTGCGTCCGGTTTATTAGAAGTTGTTATCGAAATTCACTGGGCGAGGTCCGAGTAAGGTCGCCTGGAAAGCTGATGAAATACCCGGCAAGATTGCTGGAGCGGAGTGGGAGTAGGTATCGTCATATGTTTATTTACTACTAGCTGTACCCGTGTACAAGTTATTCCAGGACCGAAAGTACCTATAAAGTACAATAAACTACATATCTTCAAAATTTGTTCAGCCGTCAAATAGTTTTTATTGATTTCTCGGCATATAATTATCGGATTAAGATACCAAATACCCCAGTTTTTAATCAAACCCTAAGCTACACAACAGTAGCCAACAATAAAACAAACAGACAGGCACGATTTAAAAAAAAAACTCCTAAAAAAAAATCCTTACGTTTCATTCTATTTAGCTGATCACTTGTTGAACAACTTTGCTATTTAGAATTTTAATTGCAATATTTTGGGATAAACTGCACAGGAAGGACACAGTATTTTTTTACTATTTGCCCTGAAACGCGGGCAAAACGCGGGGCGAAGCTAGTACCAAAATTTTTCATTCTTACTCTGGTAGGCTTCTGTCAACTTAGTATAGTCCACTAGATGATTCGATTAGGAAGTACAAACAGAGTACATGTATAATACAGATTTGCTTTCTAAATGGTTCACATCACGTGTGTATGTTTGTCACGTAAGGAGGTGACCAGGACAGGACAAATGTGATGTCATTGCATACTTACGAGAATTGCCTTTGAAATCTATCGCGCAGGTTTAGTCATACAATTATAGAGTTTAAGTCCGGTTAGCCGTGTGGCTAGTGACCCTGACTGCGAAGTCAACCACCTGTCACGGGTTTGAATCCCGAAAGATGCAATCTTTTGTGTGATGAGCAGAATTTTTTGTGTCCGAGTCATGAATATAATATTCTTATCTAAGTATGTTTATCTGTGGGCTATGTTTATTTTATTATCATTAAAACCGGGATATTTACTAAGGATGCTTTGGACCCATATCCGAATCCAAAATTACCGGATATTCGAAATAAAGTGTTCGGACAGTTTCGGATATTGAAAACACTTACTGATGTTCCAGCAGTGTAAGTTAAGATTTTAGGTACTTACACATTCTGGTACCTACACGAATTTCTTGTGCACTGCGGAGACATTCGCTAATTTAATTTCGGGAATGAAGGGCAAAATAGTGATATGGATTTGTCTTGTAATCCTACACACATTAACTAAAAGTGCCCTTCGTTCATGCCCGCGAAGTTCCCGGAAAAAACCACAGGCATTGTCTTGAACGGCCGTACTCATAATCATCAATTAACGTTTCGTATGGATTTTAACAAATTAATGCTTAATTATGATTAAAGTTAAGTGTCGATTATCAGTACAGCAGTTAGACCTAATAAAAAACACACACTATAATTATTCTGTGGTTAAAGTTATCTCGCTGCTTGGCCGGCTTCGCCTTCGCCCATAGTCTTTCCATTATTCCACGGATACTGCATTTTCTCGAGTTTTTTTTTGATGACGTACCAACTACAATCCATATCTATATAATCTACATATTAATATCTCAAAGGCCTTGGTAAAATCCGGCTAAATGTCCGTGCGAGCAGGTCGTTCACCTAGTGGTTAGCGTCAGGCCTGACGCCTGTCAACGCTAACATAAATACCTAATTCTTAAAACAATCTGCGTCATCAATCAATTCAACACATAAGTAATGTAAAATTAGAGTAACCGAATACCATAGATAACGTACACGTAACATAGATAACCTCTACCTACTTGTAACAAGAACAAATTAAATATTTATATAACCTACTAGCTGTACCCGCGGCACGCGTGGTCTTTTCTTTAGGTTCAAAGTACCATAATGTGCTATTCCAGGACCAATATACCAACATTTGAACAAAATTTCAGCCGTCAAAAATACTTTTATCAGTTGCTCGTCTTCTAACTCACCGGATTGAAATACCAATTACACCAGAATTAAATCAAACCCTAAGCTATCTAACAATGAAAACCGCATTGCAATTGGTCCAGTTGGTCCAGTTTTTACGTGATGCGTGAACAAACAAACTTACAGACAAACAGAAAGAAAGACACGATTAAGAAAAAAATTATTGTTCAATACCTTTTTTAAGCACCCAAGAGCATTTTTTTTCATTTGAATTCATTAAGTAGTTTGGGTGCAATGCGCGGTCAAGGTTCGGACAAACAGACAGACAAAATTAAAAAGTAAAATAGTTTGGCTTCAGTATCGAATATAGAGAACCATTAAAAAATATTTTTTTATTGCTTATATATTAACATAACTTTGGACCCATATCCCGCAGAAACCCTTTACTTTTTCGGGATAAAACGTGTCCTAAATTTTAACCCATCATATAACTTAAGACAGTGCCAAGTTGCATCAAAACCCGTCCATGAATTTCAGCGTGCTATGTGTTCTTTTAAATAAGTTTCAACCCCTAACCTGCGAGAACCCATAAATTTTTCGAGATGTAAAGTATCATATGTCCTACCTCGAACACTCAAACGTCACTCGTATGAACTCAAATCATACCAAGTTTCATTTGAATTCATCCAGTAGTTCCGGCGGCGTGATGCGCGGCTAAGATACAGACTGACAGACATACAGACGAAAATTAAAAAACATACAGTTTAGGCTTCATTATCGAAAATAGAGTAACTTCCAAAAAAATATACTATATCTTTAATGTACAAAATTTGGACCCATATCCCACAGGAATGAGAAATTTTTTCGGGACAAAATGTATCCATAATTTTCACTCATCTTATAAACTATGTCTGTGCCAAGTTGCATCAACATCCGTCCAATAGTTTCAGCGTACTACATGTTCTTTTAAATAATTTTCCACCCCTATCCTGCACGAACACTTAATTTTTTCGGGATGAAAAGTATCCAATGTCCTACTCGTACCTCGAAGTATGAATTCAAATTATACCAAATTTCATTTGAATTCATAGAGTTCGGCGTGATGCACTTCCAAGGTACAGACAGACAGACGGACAGGCAAACAGAAGACCAAAACTTAAAAGCATACAGTTTTGGCTTTAGTATTGAAAATAGAAAGGAACCAAAAAAAAACCCTTTAATTTACAGAATTTAGGACATTATCCCACAGGAACTCTTTATTTTTTCGGGATAAAAAGTATCCTGAATTTTAACTCATCATCTAAACTATAACTGTGCCAAATTGCATCAAAATCCGTCCAGTAGTTTCAGAGTGGTAAGTTTTTTGAAATAACTTTAAACCTCAATCCTGCGGGAACCCTTTCATTATTCGGGATGAAAAGTAGCCTATGTCCTACCTCGTAGTATGAACTCAAATCATACCAAGTTTCATTAAAATTAATTCAGTAGTTTCGGCGTGATGCCTAGCCAAGATACAGACAGACAGACAGACAAAAATGAAAAAAAAAACAGTTTTAACTTCAGTGTCGAATCTAGAGTAAGGTCAAAAAAAATAATCAAAATATCTTCAATGTACAGAATTGGGCCCGTTACAGTTTTATTATAAGTACAGTAGAATCCGTTTATTATGACTCCGCCTATATTGACCAACCGATTATTATGACGTAATTACACTACGAAGTTTGGTTTTCATATAAAATTCTTTATAAAAAAGTCGGATATAATGACTTCCCTTACAGTGACATGTCGCTTATTATGACCCATTTTTAATAAATTATGTCCGGTTATAATGACCGACATGATTCTTTACACCGTCGGTAATGTTCGTTGATCGTCGTCTCGGCGACGTTCGGCACATGGCTCGTTTTTGTTTTGAATCGCAGTGAGTAATTGACACTTGAAGGTCACGCATTGTTTGTCGTTTGTGAACATGAATTTGATGAAGAAGATGATTATCTTTGTGATCACAAAACCTAAATTCAGATTCTTTAGCAGCACCGGAAATGTGGGAAGATTATGTTGACATTTATAGCGCTCTCCTCACATCTCAAGAACCCTAAGGAACAACTCGAAAATGATGGGGAAGAGGAAGTCGAGGAAGAACCATTACCTACCGCAGAAGAGGCATTAAAAGCTGCAGAATTATTATCTCGATTTGTTCATAGCAATACTGAAAATGATAATTTGACCATGGCTATGTCGTCTATACACAATAGTATTAGATACTGTTTTTACAATAAAATGGAAAAACAAGAGCAGACAAAAATTACAGATTACCTACATTAAAAAATATGTATGTACTGCATTACGTGCAATTTTTATTTTGATTTAATATGTATGTATACATACTATGTTTCTCTATCAAAATACTTAAGTACATATTTACATAAAAAAGGTATTTTTTTCACAAAACGCTTTATATGACGTCCGCTTATTATGACGTGTTTGTCAATTCCTTTCGATGTCATAATAAACGGATTCTACTGTATAGATAATGACATTTCTTTTATTTACATATTAAAGGTAATTTTTTCACAAAACGCTTTATATGACGTCCGCTTATTATGACGTGTTTGTCAATTCCTTTCGATGTCATAATAAACGGATTCTACTGTATTGATAATGTCATTTCTTTTAATATAATATATTAAAAGAAATGACATTATAGATTTATTAGACACAAAGTTTCTATTGTTGGTTTTGTATAATACTACGATTGTTAATGAATCAATGTAAAGTTTAATAGAAAAAAGTATAAAATTGAAATTTGTTTTAGTTTTATTTTAAATCAAAAATAGGTGGATCCCGTGGACCCACGACTTTAAAAGTGTGACTATTTTTCACCACTACAGTTAAGGGTTAAGACCATAGACTTCTAGATATCCGGACAGAAACGAATTTTAAAAACGTTATATTCTTGTTCTGTAGCTCATTTTAAGTCATCGAGGCTGTTTTTAGGGTTTCGTACGTCCGATTGAAAAAAAACGGAACCCTTATAGGATCCATCGTTTATGTATCTCTCAAGGTTGAGCCTACGTTAGCCCTGTCAATTTATTTTTCGGTGACTTGGTTCTAAAATTCCAAAAAACTCCGCGATGGCATATCTCTATTTGTTACGGTTAACTCACAGTAACAATTTCTTTCATTCAAACTTTAATTAAAAAATGCGTTACTGAAGGAATTTTGATCAAATGTTGGTATATTGGTATTTTAAGTCCTGGTATAGCACATACTCGTATAGTACTTTTAACCTTGAGAAATAACCACGCGTGTGAAGCCGCGGGTACAGCTAGTTATAAGTATAGATGCAGAGGTACCTACAATTTATACCTAACCTAACAGGTTGAATTACATAATAAATTAAATTATTATTATTATTATTTGTTACGGTTAACTCACAGTAACCATTTCTTTCATTCAAACTTAAATTAAAAATTGCGTTACTTGCGGCGTTATTTTCTAGAGCTCTTTGTGCTTAACTGTATTAATCGTTATGAAATTCAATATCACAGTTTACACCATACTTTTTTGACGAGTAGTTTGAGTGTTATGACGATGTATTTGATAAGCGAATTCTGCGCGACCAATTCTTCGTTCTTACTATTAGTGTATTCTGTGGTGTAAATAGCGCTGAGGCGGCGCGCGAGTGCGGGCAGGCCGTGGGCCAGTGTGTGGTCAATGTAACGTTTTGAACAAATAGAGACCCTTAGCAAACCCAAACGAAGCCGGGGCGGGTCGTTAGTTTTTTATCCTATTAAAATATATAGTTTTCAAATTATTTAAGAAAATAGATGAAAATTGACAATTACATAATCAGTCACATCCGAAACTACTGAGCCTATTATCTATCTATACTTATAATAAATAAATAGGAACGAAAAAAACTGTACAAAGAGGATAATTGAAAATAAAATGGTAGAGGGTACTTAAAATAAGCTACAGAACAAGAATAAATCATTTATTAAATTCGTGTCTGTCTGTATGTTTGTTCGCGCATCACGTATAAACTACTGGACCATTTGCGATGCGGTTTTCACTGTTGGATAGCTTGGGGTTTGACTAAAAAACTGGTGTACCTCAAACCGATCAGTAGTAGCCGAGCAATCGATATTTTTTTTTTTACGATTGAGGGATTTTTAATCAAATGTTAGTATATTGGTATTTTAGGCCTTGGAGTAGTACATATAGTACTTTTAACCTAGAGAAATGGCATCGCGTGCGAAGCCGCAGGTACAGCTGGTTATTCTTTAAATTCAGAAAATAGTTGACTACTTATAGATTACAGGAAAACCTATCTATATCTAGTCCACTTATACGTTATTTGAGGCGGGCGACCTTCAATGTTATTGCACATTCCTTAAAGTAATTTGTACAGGAGGAGCTTGAAAATTAATCTATTTCTTTATTATTGTTTTTTACTATCTGTGCCCGCGGCTTTGCACGCGCTTTGCATTATTTTTAAAGAATGCTCGTCTTCTACTGATCGGATTGAGATATGAAGTACACCAGATTTTAAGTCAAATCTAATCTATCAAACAGCCAAACCGCATTTCAATCGAGCCAGTAGTTTTTACGTGATGCGGGAACAAACATCAAGACAGAAAGACAGACAAGCACGATTTTTAAAAACGTTACCTATGTTCTTGTTCTGTAGCTCATTTTAAGTCCTCTAGGCCATTATTTTAAAATTATCTTTGTCCATTACAGACTTTTTGCTACTTATTGCTTTATTATATGTAGATATAGATCCGAAAGTTTGTGAGCAATTGTATGTTTGTTCTTCACGCTGAAGCGGCCTTTGATTAAATTTGGTATTTAGATACCTGACGTCGGTAGGGATGTAAGGGAGTACAAACACCACCTCAGTACTCCAAATCAACTTCACCTGCCCGTGGTACATCCTGCTGAATAACGACCGAGGCTCTGACGACCGACAAATGGCGGAATAACAATTCAGAATTAGCGCAGTTAAATTCTACAGACCGGTGACGGGCAGCAGCGTCATCGGTGCAAGAAGTTGTGCTCTGTGATCGCCAACCCTCCTGCCCAGAGTGGCGATTATGCGCATTAACCTCTCTATTACAAGCACAAATACAATACGGCTCCCAGTTCCCGGCCGCCCTGCTATTCCTGGCCATGGCGGCAGCCATGGTAACGACAAGGCTGGGGGTGCTAAGAATTCCCGGTCTACGGAAGGCCGCCAAAACCGACTGACCCTGGCTACGTATAACGGACGCATGTTACGGCTCGACGTGCATATGGTACAACTAGAGTAGGTACTGAAAAATATAAGATGGCACATTCTTGGTTTATGTGAAGTCCGAATAGAGGGAAAGTATACCGTTACCTTGGAATCGGGCCATCTTTTGTATTTCAGAGAGGGGGACCAGACATCCCAAGACGGCGTCGGGTTCCTGGCTAAGAAGGTTCTCTCTGACAACGTTGTTGAAATCTCCAGTGTGTCGTCAAGGATTGCGTACATCATAATCAAAATATCCGAAAGGTATAACCTCAAGGTTATTCAGGTATATGCACCGACCTCGTCACACTCGGATGATGAAGTAGTAGATATGTACGAGAACATATCCAAGGCCTTGCACTACACCTCCAAGGCTCACTTCAACGTTTTCATGGGGGAATTAAGCTCTAAAGTGGGAGTACAGGCTTGCAACGAATCGGTAGTAGGTCCATAGTTTTGGCTACAGAAATCCTAGGGGGCAAACGCTCGTCAATTTCCGATAGAAAGAGGTTTGTTTTAATCTTATATCTTTAAACGAGAAATTCTTGTATATAAATATATATATATATATATAATCTGAATCTCGGAAACGGCCAACGATTTTCATGAAATTTAGTATACAGGGGGTTTCGGGGGCGAAAAAAAAAAGAAGAAATACCGAGCAAAGCTCGGTCATCCAGGTACTGAACTCATTATTTAAGAAGCAGCCCCAACGGAAGTGGACGTGGCAAAGCCACGATGGTATGAAGAAAAATGAGATCGACTTCATCATAGCGGACAAAAGCATATTCAGAGATCTCTCAGAGGTCATACATAATAAATAATAGTACAAGGTGGGCACTAGATTTAAACCTGGAAGTGATCACCGACTTGTCCGAGGCACTTGCAATCAATATCCATATTGATTGCAAGCTCGAACGTGTCCATTTGATGAACGCCCTACCAAATCTGCTCCAGAACGTAGTTGGATCCGAACCGATTCGCTGCATAATAGACGTTGACGTTGACCAGGAACATGATCAAGTGGTAGTGAAGAGTCTCTTCAGCTAATGGAGAAACGACGCGAGAATCCAGAAGTCACTTCATCGAAACAGCGGGCTTTGAGCAAAAAAATAACCAAGCTGGTGAGACGAGACCTCCGAGGCTCCAATACACGCTCTATAGAAGAAGCGAATGAGCAAAATCGGGGGTCGAAAGTCTGCGCTAAAAGCTGGGACGGAGCCATCTAACGATGCTGACCAAATCTGGTGGGGTAGTCGTCGTTTCGAAGGCAGAGATTCTTGCGGAAGTTGAAGATTTTTATGGCCATTTATCCATATCGCAGGCATCCAGACTAGAACCCAACACCGAGGATTTCAGGGTCACCTTGACCCGCCACTTAACCAAAGAGCTGCCAAAAGTCAGCCTTGCTGAAGTCGTGATGGCTCTTAAACAGCTCAAAAATGGAAAAGCCCCTGGAGAGGACGGAATCACCACGGAACTCTTAAAAGTAGGAGGTACACCCACGCTCAAAGAACTGCAGCGTATATTTAATTCCGTTCTCTTCTCTGGGAGAACTCCACAGACATGGAACAGGAGTGTAGTCGTCTGGTTTTTGAAAAAAGGTAATAATACCCTTCTGAAAAACTAGCTCTTAAGCCATTCAAAGCCATTTTGCCATTAAGCTGTTTTCAAGAGTCATCACGAATCGTCTCGCTCGTAGATTCGATGAATTTCTACCACCGGAGCAAGCTGGGTTTCGAGGAGGATACTGCACCATAGACCACATTCACACAATGCGGCAAATTAAAACCGAAGAGCCCTATAATCAGCCCCTGTGCTTAGCGTTTGTGGACTATGAGAAAGCTTTTGAGAATCCATTCCAGAATCCAGACCAGTTCTCCATTGAGAACTGGTCTGTCGCGGAGTCCCTGCAGCGATGCCAAGTCTACCGATATATTCAAGTGTTGAGATGTCTGTAGGACGCTGCAATTATGAACGTCCAACTGAAGAATCAGCAGACTAAACAAATCCTCCTGCATAGAGGAGTGAGACAAGGGGACGTTATTTCCCCGAAATTGTTCACAAATGCATTGGAGGATATGTTTAAGACTCTGGACTGGATTGATAAAACAAAGATAATGTTCAATAAACATGTCTTTCTGGAACCGATTGATGTTCATGGATCTCCTCTTGAAGTTGTTCAAGAGTATGTTTACCTTGGGCAAACGATGAAGTTGGGTAAGAACAACTTTGAGAGAGAGGCCTGTAGAAGAATACAGCTGGGCTGGGCAGCATTTGGTAAACTTCGTAGAGTCTATTCGTCACTAATTTCCCAATGCCTGAAAAGTAAAGTCTTCGACCATTGCGTCCTACCTGTTATGACTTACGGATCTGAGACGTGTACTCTCACGGTACGACTAGTTCACCAATTCAAAGTCGCTCAGCGGGCTATGGAAAGGGCTATGCTCGGAGTTTCTTTGAGAGATCGAATTCGGAACGAGGTGATCCGACAGAGAACCAAATTTATCGACATAGCCCATAGGATTAGCAGGCTGAAGTGGCAGTGGGCTGGCCATATTTGTCGAAGGACCGATAACCGTTGGGGTAGACGTATTCTTGAGTGGAGACTGCGACTCGGCAAATGTAATAAACGACGCCCTCCAGCTCGGTGGAGCGACGACATACGCAAGATGGCTGGCGAAGTTTGAAAATAAGAGCCGAAGATCGGGCTCAGTTGCGTGCTTTTTGAGAGGCCTATGTCCAGCAGTGGACTGATGCTGGCTGATAATGATAATGTTGATGATACCTTAAGTACTTTTTATCATCATCATCATCCATCATCATTGTCCACGCGGGTAAGACCGCAGGGCCCAGCTAGTATAAGATAATTTACCAAAAATTTAAAACTAGTCTAAAATGGCCGTCTTTCTTTTGTGATTTTCCGGTTCCCTACATTAGGATTGTCAGATGACGGTGACAATGCGTCTCTTGGTGTATAAAGTGGGTACAATTTTATCACCGCCTTATAGTTACAAAAAAAACAGCACTTATCGCTCGCTGCTCAAATCTTTTGTGAAAAAACTAAACTCGTCCATTTGCCCTTTAGTTTAATGTCACAAAGATATTTTATGAGTCAGCTTTCAATCTTACTTCTTGTAATTGCGATTCAGTTCGGTTTCACCATGTCTCATTCTCATCAAATCCGATTGAGAATGGTCGCTAATCAACTAGAAATCGCTGTAGATCCTAAATGGTCATTCGAAATGAAAAATGATATGAGAAACGTAAAGATGATTTTCAAATACCTAATGAATGTGGTATAACTTATCATAGTCGACTTTCATTTGTTTATTTTTTCACAATATGGCGTCTGATTGTGGCCATATTGAATTTTGATTACTGTCATGTCTTTATTAGCTTTCGCAAGATTAAGACAAATTGATTGACGTAAGAATCATCAAAATCGGTCCATGCGTTTGCTCTATGTAGACATTTATACATATATAACTAGGCTGATAAACACAATACCCTCCACTCAGTCGGGTTAAAAGGTGCGGGATAGGAACTAAAAAGTAACAGCTTTGGTTTCGACAGGACGGATCACCTTGCCACACAGCGCACGCCGCAGACAATTTATTGAAGGAAACATCCGATGAGAGCATTATTTCACGTAACGGACCTGTGAGCTGTACCCCTAGTATGAGTTTTTATAGTTTTTGTAAACTAAATGTAGTTTCGTTTAGTTCCATACATTTACTGACAGTGCCTCTAACGGAAACTTGCAGAAACTAAAATCGGTAGAACGGGTTTTATCAATGGTAGTATTCGAAATCGATAAAAGTTTTCGAGTATTCTTTGCATTTTAGCAGTACGAGTTGCCATTTTGACAAGTTAGCGGTAGTAAACTTTGACGTATTCGATCATTTTCAACGTATTGTTAAATTTTCGTGAGAGATTTATGAGATCTTGTGTTTTTTAATTTTATTATGATAACTAGACGGTATCTTGCGTGGAGGTTAGCCTTGGAGGCTGTAGAAGTTGACCGTCGTGAAGAGGAGCGACAGGAGCTTATACGAAGGCGGAAATTCTATACACCCAACCACATCCCTGACACGCACTTAGTGCAAAGGTATCGGCTCACTAAAGCAGGGTTTGTGTTTCACTGCAATACTCTGCGGGAAAATACATGTCTCAGGTAGTCTCAAAGAATCTCTATAGAGACCAAGTAACTTAATGGTAAAGAATATACTTACCTAGGTACTTTATTTTATTTCGAACTTGTATTTTTGTAACACGTACCTACAACAATACTTCCAAAAAAAAACATGTATTGTAGTGCGAAACACTAGGTACCAATCTACCTACCTACTTTACAATTTTAATGTCGTGATGACGTCACATCGATTTATATTTCGCTAAATACGACTCAATTGGTAAAACAAACCCTTAGTACAGGATTTCCGGCTAAAAATGAACAAAAATCAAGCACTATATCGAAGATAGATGTCGTACTTGGGGCATAAAATCGATATAAAATAAGAATAGCTTGCGAGGCGTAAGCTAAGCTTTGCATTTGTGTGAGTGTACATAGATAGTGTAGGTGTGATAACCGGACTCAGGCGCGGTGCATCTTTTGCTTGGTTTAAACTGTTTTTCGGCAACCGGCCTGAGGCGCGGTGTGTTCCTCGCGCGACGTAAGTACTTTATACTCACACAAATGCAAAGCTCAGCTTGGGCCTCGCGAGCTATACCTGGGTTTTGTTGGATTACTTTGGTCAGTAACTTCGTTAGTACTTAACGAAATTAAAGACGAAAGGTACCAGGAGAATCAGAAAATACATTCTTCCCATGTATCACCTCAATTGAACGTAAATCGATAATCATTTTTTCCCAATAAAACCACAGATAAAAACGACATACGAAAAACAAAACGTCAAACACGGTGGACTTTTGTGTCTTTATTTTGTGCTTGTAGAGAAGAGAGATAGAAATATGTAGTGTGAAGTACGTTCAATCGAGCTACTCGAAGGTTTTTAACGTGTAAAGTTCATTTGATAATATGATCTCGTCCTACCGATTACAACCAAAAGTGATAGTTTAGGGAGCTCACGAAAACTTTTGCCATATTCTTAATGTGCAAACACGTACTAGGCGTACTGGTCTCCTAAATCGTGGGATTTAAAAACTTCGGATTATTTTCTGTAGGGCGATTTGAAGTCGTTAGTTCATGCCAATAATCCGATGAGACGATGAACGACATGTCAGCAAACAGTCGCCGCGTTATCCCGACATACGTCCATGGCTGATGGAAAAAGTGGTCAAAACTGAACTTCCAGATTACGCTTTCTTCGAGCCAGCCGCGGAGCGCTCAGATGTCCGAATTAATTAGCTATGCTTGCAGCTTTTCTTCGTTCCGCGGAAATGTTGCTAAAATGTTATGATGTTGCGTTATCCGCCGATTAATCACTATCAGAGTTGGTAAAACAGGCTCCATGATATTTATATTGATAATGAATTTGTAAGCAGTTACTTGTAATTAGAGTATGTACATATAATAATAAGTCAGGACAACTTTTTGTCATACCTACTTATTATGTACAAAGGAATTCAGCTTGAGCTGGCGCCTCTGTATACTTGTAATTACTTGTACTAAATCACCTTGAATATTTAAATTATTTCAAGTGCGCTAAGTGCTACTATTTATATGTAATCTAATAAATTATTATAATTGCGAAAGTTTGTGTGTATGTATGTTACCATGATATGTAATATGCTGGTATGTAATTTAGGTCCTAGATTTACACGTTTTTTTCGTCATCATCCATCAATACCTTGTATGCAGGTTTTTACCTGCATACAAGGTAACACAGCCAGTGTGCCAGCCGCGGGGCACAGCCAGTGTGCCAAAGCTAAAACAATATTGTGCCTTATATAAATGTGCTGAATTTAAGCTAGCTACTCGTATGTAATGTAATAATCTGATAGTGTTATCATTAAGATCCCATACTACAAGGTGCTGGCAAGAAATCAAACTAAGAATACATATCGAAATTCAATTTATTCAAAAATCCATAGTACCTTTTTACCAAGCAGTCTTCACAATTGTAGGAGCCAATCCAAACTGGTTGAAAGTACCATATTTCAGCACGGGAGACAATGGCACAGGCGCCACAAAGGGGTACGCATAAGGCTGGACCGCTATGGGGGTGTAGACTGGTGGCAATTGAGACTTGGCCTCAAGGTTCACCTTGGCAGCTTCGATCGCTACAGAGTCTTTCTCATCGACCTTCTCTTCGGCAGTCTTGGTTAGAGCTTCGCTCTTCTCTTCAGGCTTAGCTTCGGGTTTCGCTTCTTCGATCTTAGCTGGTTCATTGACAGTCTTAACAGCTGGAGCTACAATACCAGGAGTGTAAACAATAGGAGCAATTTGAGAGATCGGTGCAATGGGAGCTACTGCGGGGATGTAAGGTCCCAAAACGGCGTTCTTAGCGAGAGCAGGTGCGTTGCTGGCTACAGCTCCGTCTAACTGGGCCTGAACGGTTTTTAGAGCATCCAGAGCTTGCCATTGCTTTTCTTGAGCTGACCAGAAGGCTTGTTGAGCGTTTTCTTTGACCTGGTCAAATTGGCTTCCTTCGGTTTTCGTTTCTTCGATCTTAGTTGGTTCAAGGACAGTCTTATCAACTGGAGCTACAATACCAGGCGTGTATACAATAGGGGAAACTGGAGAGATTGGTGCAATTGGCGCTACCGCGGGGAAGTAAGGTCCTAAAACGAAGTTCTTTGCTAGAACAGGTTCGTTGCTGGCTACAGCTCCTTCAAGTTTGGCTTGAGTGGTTTTCAGAGCATCTAGCGCTTGCCATTGCTTATCTTGAGCTGCCCAGAAAGCCTCTTGAGCGTTTTCTTTGACCTGGTCATTGGCGGTGTAGAATTGACTTTTAGCGTTCTCGTTGGCTTGCTCGGATAGCGTTCGGGTCTTGTCGATAGCTTCTATGGCCAGGTCTTGAGCCTTTACTTGGGCATCGATTACGGCGGCCTGGACGTCTCCTGGGGAGAGATTTTTTTTTATTCGACAAGATCTTCAAGCAGACCAATCTGAGAAAGCTTGTGTGTTAGCATGGCAATCTATTGGTCGATTGATGGTGAAGACTTTAAGATTAAAAGCTCTATAACGCGCGCGATGCTTTGACAGTAGGAGAGTCATTTACTTTGTGGTGCTAGATTTATTTCTTAAGTGCTAAATATTGCCCACTAGCTGCGCGCCGCGGTGCCACGTGTAGATGATGATGTTGAAAAGAATCCTAAATGTGCTATTCCAGGATCTAAAGTATCTCTTAAGGAAATTTCATCAAAATCCTTTCAGCCTTTTCAGCGCTGGTGTAATATATAATATTGCGCATTTATAATATTGGCAGGTTTCGCAATTCATTCATTTGAGATTTAGTCGGGTATCTCACAAATATGAACAATATGAAGCTTTCAGAAACGTGACGTTGTAATTAGTTTGTTGTCTATGACAGAGATGGCGTTGGAAACAATGCCACTTTGAATTCCGGCGCAGAACAAGATGAAAGCAAGACATTTTATATCAAAGTTCTATGTGGCACTGCAATTGTTATCGACAGGTATGATGCTATGTTAGCACTGCTAACCATCAGGCGTTCAACCTACTTATTCCACCAATGGTCCGTGTAGAAAAAAATTGTATGCTGCCCTTCCTGTATGTTTCAGAAACTGGTTCATAAAACCGGCCAAGTGCGTGTCGGATACGCATAGACTTAGACAGCCAGTAGTCAGGGACCTAAGCTTACACAACAACCGCATTGCAATCGTTCTAATTTTTACGTGATACGCCAACAAAGTTGTTTTTTGGGTTGGACTCTCTTTCACTATGTAATATTTGTTTAACGGAACTAAATAAAGAAAATGTCGCAGAATTCTTTCATGTTTATTTTTCAGAAATGAGAATCATGCAAAAAAACACCTACCTAGCAGTAATAAATACCTATACATGTGTAAAATTACAACTTTGTATAGTGTTAATAGTGTCTGAATAAATTGAGTGCGACATATAGACGGACAAGAAGAATCAGTAAGGGTTCCTTGCCTTGAACACCTGTATTACCTGGTGACAGTGTAGGGATGGCTGCAGGGTATATGCCAGCAACGGCCACTGGCCCAAGAAAATGGGAGGGGGCCGCCGCCGCACACGCCAGTATAGCTGAAGCGATCTGAAAAAGAGGGCGAGCGATATTAATCATTTTTTTCTATTTCACCACTTTTGAGTTCCGCTTTCAGAAATTCAAATTAAAAAAATTTGGGGTAAAATTAATCCTCTTTTTTCTATTTCACCGTTTTTAAGCTTTTTTTTTAATTAGTTCAGTAGTTCTTATAAATCCACAGAGTAAAATTATTTTTTTGCAGTAACAACTGATCAGTGTCAACTTACATCAAAAGCTGCATATCATTCCAAGAAATTATACGAGTAAAATGTACATCTAGAAGTTTATAATGTAAAGGTGAACCACTTTGTATATTGCATATTTTAAGAGCTTTATAACTAATAATCTAGCTTTATTAGATCTTTGTACTAGATCAAACGTCGTTGGGGGCGGTAGTACTACCTGTATTCTAAACTGTACTGTGTACTATACTGTGTGTTTATCTAAACTGTATGAAAAATGTCGTGTGGCTTTCAACTTCTTTCAACAAACGACAGAATCAATTTCTTTGAAAGTTCAGGGAAACTCAACTAAAAAAATGAGAAAAATGTAGGCATATGCGTAGGCCGTAGGTAGTACCTAGATATAGTTATCGAAAACACATCATCAATATAGTTATTATCACTACAAAATGATTGCAATAAAAAACACTTTCCACATGAAATAACCAACATTATAAGTAAAAGATAGAATTTATATAAAATTTTGTCAATTATAAAATTTTAATAGTGTTTGTATATTAAATACAAACACTATTAAAATTACAACAAAATTGATGTTTCTTTACATAAATTTTGTCACACACAAAAATAAAAATATTCAAAGAGCGAAAAACTGACCAGAAATCTCATCTTGCTACTTCGATGGTCCCGATGGCTACTGATTGCTGTCATCACACTACATTCCGTATTTATACCTGATCCTCATCTACAATGTATATAGAGCAAACTGGCTGGATACACGAGATGGCCGTTACCGTAAAAAAAAGAATAAAAAAGACAATCTTGGAGGCGGGAAGAATGCAGGAAGCGCGCGCTTTTTGACGTATAGGCGCCATCTTTGATCATGAAGGGTAATTTTCATTTTAGTGCTGGGCTGTCACAAGTTGCATCACTTTAATGTGTATACTAGTAAACATTCTCGGGTTTATCGAGCACTAGCTTTCACCCGCGACTTCGTCCGCGCGGACTACAGTACAGTAAAATTATTCTATGTTTTATTCCAGGGTATACTATCTTCATTTCAAATTTAATTAAAATCCGTCCAGCCGTTATCGCGTGAAAGCTCCCCGAACAAAACAATCACACAAACAAATAGACAAAGTTTCACTTTTATATATTGGTGTAGATGTGGATATTCGATTCTTATAAGTACACCCTAATAATACAATATGGCCGCTTGGTTCTTCCGTTTGTTTTTCATATTGTTTGAAATTAGTAACTACGTTTAAAAATTATGAAAACCATGAAGTTAAATAAAAAATATTCGCTCATAACGTAGGTATTTAGCTACACTATCTTACATCCCGTGACTTCATCCGCGGCATCTGTTTCTCTTCGAGAATTTTACATTTTGCGGTAGATAACGTAGCAAATATATTGTTCTTATTTCTTTAGGTTACCATAATCCTACATGTTTTTAGTCACGAAGGAGTAACAAACATATAGACAGACAGACATTATTGAGGATTTCCTTGATCACAATTTAACAGTTGACATAGCAAGTCGCATTGTGTTGTGTAGGCAGTGCAGTCTAGACTCAATAACGACAAGCCTAGGTTTTACTTAAGATAAAATAAGCACAAATAATTATCTAAATTTATTATTTTCGAAATATTAACTTTAGGGACACGGCCCCAAAAAAATACATGTTTAATTAGCTCCTAATATATATTTTTTCTCGTCTACCATCAAATAAATTCCTATAAGAAAATTCACGGGGACTGATCGAACTTTTTATTCCTTTGATGCCCCGTAATGTGACTGATCGTGAGGATAGACAAAATAACACGTCAGAACGACAGACAAACATATTTTCAACGCCATATTTAAAAAAACATACCTACTTATTGTCAATTTATGTAAATTTTAAGTACGTTTCCAAGACCATACCGCAGTCCATATACATATCATACTCTCTTTATCGACCACCTATAAAATTTAGTATAAATATAAATCGGTAAATGTCAACTGTTCAGGTAACTTTTTTCATACAATTGTTATATTTTTGCTAAATGTCATTACGGATATACTTACGTGTATGTAAAATTTTCTGACATGTGTTCTTAATACGTACTGGTTCACCTACGGCTCTAGCTTAAGTCAATTAATGAAGCAAGTTATTTATTTGAGTAATTAAAACCCGTTTTTTTTTAATATACTTCTTTGCAAGTTCTGTATAAAATACCCTGGTACAAAAAATCGACTTCAAATGGATTATCAGCTAATAACTAAAAAACTACTGACCCATTATGATGAAGTTTATATGGGACTATTTTAAAAATCTACCCTTTTGAATAAAACAACAACCATCCAAATCGGTTCAGATATCATAGAGATTTTCAACAACAATATTTCCAAAAAAAATAAAAAAATGCTACTGAACCAATTTTGATTTAATTAATATGGGACCACCTGGCGAGTAAACCCTTTCAAACAAATAACTAGCTTACTTGTAAAAGCTAAAAAAACACTCCTCATGCCCGGCCATAAAAGAACTTATGCCAATAAATTATATAATGCTTTCAATCACGCCTTCAATTTGATACCCATATTGTAAAGTTCGAAGAAAACATATTTTTTCGCATTCGAAAATGGAGCCATACTGCAGTTTTTTTTATTTTTTTTTAAAGAAATAGCCTATGTTACTCGGGGGGATGTAAGGATTCTAACGATTTCCCATACGTCTATATCCGTTCAGTCATTTAAAAGTTATGGTGGAATAAAGAAACTCACATACATACTTACAAACATACATACATACAAACATACATAAATCCTAAAAACTTTTCTGGGAAGTCGTGTAAAAAAGAATTTTGGTAATCGACAAATCGGTGAACATATATAATATTTAAAAAAACGTACATACAGTCGAACATAAAATATTTAAAAAAACGTACATACAGTCGAACATAAAACCATCTCCTTTTGTGAAGTCGATTAATGAGGTGGTTCTCAATTCGTTTTTTTTGTATGTTTATGTACTAACTAAAAATACATACATTCGAACATATAACCGTCTCCAATGTGTGAAGTCGATTAAAAAAAGTTGTCTAGAATATGCATCAAAACTATAATCAAGCCTCGTTTAGTACCAAACAAATGCGGGGGCTCGTTGAAGTCTTTTGTACCGAGAATACTAAAAATATTTTACGCATCTCTATTGAGATTTCTGACTTGACCGTTCTTTTCGGGCGGTTGTGTTCTGGAGTTGTGAACACGGTGGTAACATTTACGACCTACAAGTGCCCTTTTAGGGCCCACCGTGTGGATAAATGTTTTTTGATTTTGATAGGAAGTGGTTAAACTTTAGCCTAGAAACCAAAATATCATTTAACCAAAATGTACTGAACCAACACTAGAAGTATAAGCATTAGAAACGGGATATTTACCATGGATACTCGTACTATTTGTATTGAGTTCTTGATATTTGGGCACTGTTGCAAGCTCCGTGATCACTGACAACTGAAGTATCTGCGGTTCGATTAGTTTTTAAGAGCAGATAAAATGGTCTACCTTCTAGTCCTTCTAGTGTTTGTGACCATGTTAGTTTTCAAGAGCAGACAAAATGTTCTAACCTCTAGTCCTTCTAGTGTTTGTGACCATGTTAGTTTTCAAGAGCAGACAAAATTTTCTAACCTCTAGTCCTTCTAGTGTTTGTGACCATGTTAGTTTTCAAGAGCAGACAAAATGTTCTACCCTCTAGTCCTTCTTGTGTTTGTGACCATGTTAGTTTTTAAGAGCAGACAAAATGGGCTACCCTCTAGTCCTTCTAGTGTTTGTGACCATGTTAGTTTTTATCAAGAGCAGACAAAATGTTCTACCCTTTAGTCCTTCTAGTGTTTGTGACCATGTTAGTTTTCAAGAGCAGACAAAATGTTCTACCCTCTAGTCCTTCTTGTGTTTGTGACCATGTTAGTTTTTAAGAGCAGACAAAATGGTCTACCCTCTAGTCCTTCTAGTGTTTGTGACCATGTTAGTTTTCATCAAGAGCAGACAAAATGTTCTACCCTTTAGTCCTTCTAGTGTTTGTGACCATGTTAGTTTTCAAGAGCAGACAAAATGTTCTACCCTCTAGTCCTTCTAGTGTTTGTGACCATGTTAGTTTTTAAGAGCAAACAAAATGGGCTACCCTCTAGTCCTTCTAGTGTTTGTGACCATGTTAGTTTTTAAGAGCAGATAAAATGGTCTACCCTCTAGTCCTTCTAGTGTTTGTGACCATGTTAGTTTTTAAGAGCAGATAAAATGGTCTACCCTCTAGTCCTTCTAGTGTTTGTGACCATGTTAGTTTTTAAGAGCAGATAAAATGGTCTACCCTCTAGTCCTTCTAGTGTTTGTGACCATGTTAGTTTTTAAGAGCAGATAAAATGGTCTACCCTCTAGTCCTTCTAGTGTTTGTGACCATGTTAGTTTTTAAGAGCAGATAAAATGGTCTACCCTCTAGTCCTTCTAGTGTTTGTGACCATGTTAGTTTTTAAGAGCAGATAAAATGGTCTACCCTCTAGTCCTTCTAGTGTTTGTGACCATGTTAGTATTTAAGAGCAGATAAAATGGTCTACCCTCTAGTCCTTCTAGTGTTTGTGACCATGTTAGTTTTCATCAAGAGCAGACAAAATGTTCTACCCTTTAGTCCTTCTAGTGTTTGTGACCATGTTAGTTTTCAAGAGCAGACAAAATGTTCTACCCTCTAGTCCTTCTAGTGTTTGTGACCGTGTTAGTTTTTAAGAGCAGACAAAATGGTCTACCCTCTAGTCCTTCTAGTGTTTGTGTCCATGTTAGTTTTTAAGAGCAGATAAAATGGTCTACCCTCTAGTCCTTCTAGTGTTTGTGACCGTGTTAGTTTTTAAGAGCAGACAAAATGGTCTACCCTCTAGTCCTTCTAGTGTTTGTGACCATGTTAGTTTTTAAGAGCAGATAAAATGGTCTACCCTTTAGTCCTTCTAGTGTTTGTGACCATGTTAGTTTTCAAGAGCAGACAAAATGTTCTACCCTCTAGTCCTTCTAGTGTTTGTGACCGTGTTAGTTTTTAAGAGCAGACAAAATGGTCTACCCTCTAGTCCTTCTAGTGTTTGTGTCCATGTTAGTTTTTAAGAGCAGATAAAATGGTCTACCCTCTAGTCCTTCTAGTGTTTGTGACCGTGTTAGTTTTTAAGAGCAGACAAAATGGTCTACCCTCTAGTCCTTCTAGTGTTTGTGACCATGTTAGTTTTTAAGAGCAGATAAAATGGTCTACCCTCTAGTCCTTCTTGTGTTTGTGACCATGTTAGTTTTTAAGAGCAGATAAAATGGTCTACCCTCTAGTCCTTCTTGTGTTTGTGACCATGTTAGTTTCTAAGAGCAGACAAAATGGTTTACCCTCTAGTCCTTCTAGTGTTTGCGACCAAGTTAGTTTTATAGATGAAGCTATACTAGAGGTCACTGTTACAAATACACAAAACAATGAAAAATAATTATACATATCACACAAAAAAAAAACAGTCGAATTTAAAACCTCCTCCTTTTGGAAGTTTATTAAAAAATACACATAAACTTTGTTTTTAACACACTCATTTGTAATTTCTTATTGCTGAGTCTTAATTTTCCCTTAACGAGTTGTTTTAATTAACTGTTACTTTTAACTGAACTTGAACTTACAGATTCGAGAGCGTTGGCCTTTCCAGAGACGGTTTTAGAGTTCCTTGGGTGAAAGGAGGAAACTTAACCATTTAGTTTTTTACTTGCTGCTCCCTGCTCGGCTTTGTCCACTAGTTATTTTTTTACACGACTACCCAAAAAAAGGAGAGTAATGTTATTAGGATTCATGTATGTTTGTTGTATGTGTGTATCTATGTATGTATGTATGTATGTATGTATGTATGTATGTATGTATGTATGTATGTATGTATGTATGTATGTGAGTTTCTTTATTCCACCATAATATTTAAATGCCTGAACCTCTGACCAATTATTAGTAATGTATCCTCCTAGGCCTGAACAGATTTAGACGTGTGGGGTATCGCTAGAATCCTTACATCCCCCGAGTAATATAGACTACATAATTTTTTGAAAAAAATATATATGGCGGCAGTTTTATTCCATTATCAGACGCGAAAAAATATTTTTTCTTTGAATTTTACAATATGGGTATAAATTGAAGGCCTTGATAGCTTTTAAGCTAGTTATTTCTGTTCTTCCAGGGATTCAGTTCACAGGATTTTTGGGACGGGGCACTAAGGGCAGGTACCTTAACCATTGTAACTACAGGAAAACGTTATTACCGATATTTTGACCGGCATTCACAGATTTTAGTAAAAAAGTACTGTTAGGAAGAAAATGGTCAATTCACACAAAACCTTTTTTTAACGATTATTGATCCTATTTATTATAAGCACCAAGTCTCTACTGGACCAGCTTAGGTTAGATTAGAGTACTAGAAAAGTCAGAAATCGGTAAAAACTTTTTACATACATCTAAGTTTTAGTTAGACGAATAAAATTTACGGGATTTTTTTTTATCGTATAAATATTATCAGTGTGTAATTGACCCAAACTTGAATAACAGGCCAAACATTTTCTTATTTTAATGTTCATGTCCTGCAGTTTCGATTAATAGTATTTTGAGTACTTAACCTCAACAAATTACACGTCATACCATGTTGCATATATTTCTTCCTTTTATAAGGAACCATATCGTTCGGGTAGACACGCTCTTGACAGGTTTATGTATTGTTTTCTTGCGTGGTGATGTGGAGGACCTGAGGGTGCTAATATAAGAACAGAGATTTGATTTTCTTGATCAAAAATTGCTATCCACCTTAAATAGAGTAATTCGACTGAAAAAAACTTGCCTAGAAGTGATCGCATTTAGCGATAAAGCCGCCCATTTATGTGTAGAGCGCCTATAAAGCGGCGATGCGCCTTTGCGCCCGCCCTGTGATGCAGTCAAGGAAAGTATAATTTAAAAAAAGGGCTCCCTACACTACGTTTGCCAAGTCACAATTTCCACTCGACACCTTGGTGTTAATTGTGAGAGGTTTATGCCCAGCAGTGGACGTATACAGGCTTATGATGATGATGATGATGATGTACACTAGAGACGCTATAAAATGTTGTCCATCTATCTATCAAAATAATATGTCCAATCATATATTTTTTGACGTTGTTTATAGCTTGATTGAATGATTCACTATACTTACACTATTTCGGCAACACATAGCTTATTTTGACAGTCCTGTTAGATAGGTAACAGAGCTTTGTCTTCTTAGTCCAAATATTTGCATCTGTATGCCAGCCAAGTAGGAAGCCCTTGGGCGGCCTGTCAAACCCTGATACCAAAGGTCAGCACTACCTCATTCATCATCATCATCATCATCAGCCTATATCTGTCCACTGCTGGACGTAGACCTCTCCTAATGCACGCCACTGAGCTCGGTCATCGGCTTCCCTCATCCATTCACTTCCAGCCGCCTTTCGCAGGTCGTCACCTCATTGAATTCAATCAATGGTATAATAATTTCAGTAATACCTAGGCATGTTTTTTTTTAAAGTCACTTCTAATTTTGTATCCAAACTCCTGATAAAAGTATAGAAGCAAAGAGTTTTCATAGCGCCTTTTGAAAATCTAATAGCTAAATCTTATTATATTAATATGTACAACATGTCAGGCGCAATTGTTAATAATAAAGTGTAAAGTTGTAGGCGCTTTGTGTTTGTATTATTTAACTAGCTGTACCCGCGGCGTTGCCCGCGTAGTATTTTTTCTGGGATTAAAGTATCCTATATGTCCAGGACCATAAATACCTATATAGTACAATATAAATTCGTTAGTCGTCAAATAGTTTTTAACCCCGAACTCGAGAAGAGGGTGTTATAAGTTAAGGGTTTGTATGTATCATTGTTTCCGTGTGTATATCTGTGGCATTATAGCTCCCAAACGAATGTACCAATTTTGATGCTTTTTTATTCTGTTTGAAAGCTAATGTGATCGGTCCTTAGCTATAATGGGGGTCGGGGGTTATAGACAGTTTTAATTTGTGCTCTTTTATCTATTGTTTAGTTTCTACTCATTGAGAAACCAAGTAGACCAGTTTTTAAGTGGAACCTTAAGTTATCCAACAGTGAAAACCTCATCGCAATCGGTCCAGTAGTTTTTACGTGATGCTCGAACAGAAAATCAGAGAGACGAATAAAAAAAATGATATATTCTTGTCCAGTAGGTTATTTTAAGAACCCTAGGCTATATTTTTATTATCTTCATTGTACAGATTTTTTGTAACATACTGCTTTAATCAGTATAGAGATGCATTTTGTTCTTCAATATGTCAACCCGGTTACTATTTAATAACGTTAAATCTGGAGGAGAAAAAACTCGACCACGAAGAAGGATTAGTGACCTACTTTGGGATGCCGTTCTATCTCTAGGAGCAGTTTTCCATTAGCCTTTGTGAGTTTAGTTCTTTAGTAAAGGCATGTGCCGCGCAGAGGCACGGAATGATGCGGGTTCGAACCCCGTCCGTGATCCAAATTCTTCCTTTAGAATATTATTAGATTTCTTCTATATACTTATAATAAAGCAGTAAGTAACAAAAAGCCTGAACAAAAAAGATAATTTTAAACAAATTTTCAACGGGACTTAAAAATAAGCTACTAAATAAGAATATAACTTATTATTTGTGCTTTTTTGCTTGTTCGCGCATCACGTAAAAACTACTCGACCGATTGCGATGCGGTTAGACAGCTTAGATTTAGACTTAAAAACTGGTGGAATTGGTAATTCCGATGAAAAGAAGCCGAGCAATTAATAAAAAACTAATTGACGGCTGAAGGAATTTTGACAGCCGCCATATTAGTTTTCTTGACACGTCACATTTTTATGTCATTCTTGTGATTACATTAATGTTTCTTCTTTCTTCGTTACTTGATAGTTTCGCATACACTTTTTTTTATTGTTATTTTATAGTTTAGCGCTCCCAACGCGGTTCTTATTCTTAATTATTTTGACAGATTGGCGCCCATCTATTTTAAAATAAGGCGAATCCAATAATACTTCATTTATCAAAATCCATCAAGCCGTTTAGGCTGTAGGACGCGCCAAAGGAACGTACAAACATACCTACATACATACAACCCAAAAACATAACCCTCCGCAGTCGGGTAAAAACTATTTGAAGTCTGAGTGAAACGTGATGAAATTTTGTATATTGGTACTTTTGGTTTTGGAATAACACATAGGATCCTTATATCCCAGAAAAATTACCACGCGGGCAAAGCCACGGGCACAGCTAGTAATTAATAACTCATTTGAAGTTGATTTTAGGTTCTTATAAAAAAACCTTACTGTTAAAGACCTTCCGCATTACTTAAAAAGTTATGCATTGATTAAGTAATGACAGTATTACTAATCTGGTTAGTGTCAAAATCCCCATTAGATTTCTCCATTAATGGGGAAATTGTAACTTTTAATCTCATAATCCCTGTTATTTCTGTAAATTCATGCTGACGGGGATTTTGACGCTATTAGCCTCATCCCGGGTTAGTGTCAAAATCCCCATTAGATTCCCCATTAAGGGGAAAATTATGTGAAATAATATGATTTTCCCTTTTCCTGGAATACCAGATGGAAAATGCTGCTGGCTTATTTTTATGTAATGAATAAAAACTTATAATAGTACTGTAAGTACCATGGGGAAATCTAACGGGGATTTTGACACTGACCCGGGATGAGTCTAATTGTGTCAAAATCCTCGTCAGCATGAATTTACATAAATAACGGGGATTATGAGGGTTAGTGTCAAAATCCCCATTAGATTTTCCCATTAATGGGGATTTTGAAACTTTTAGTCTCATAATCCCCGTTATTTCTGTAAATTCATGATGACGGGGATTTTGACACTATTAGACTCATCCCGGGTTAGTGTCAAAATCCCCCTTAGATTTCCCTATGGTACTTACGGTACTATTATAAGTTTTTATTCATTACATAAAAATAAGCAAGCAGCATTTTCCATTTGGTATTCCTGGAAAAGGGAAAATCATATTATTTCACATAATTTTCCCCTTAATGGGGAATCCCCCTTAATGGGGAAATCTAATGGGGATTTTGACACTAACCCGGGATGAGGCTAAAGCGTCAAAATCCCCGTCAGCATGAATTTACAGAAATAACGGGGAAATCTAATGGGGATTTTGACACTAACCCTTACTAATCATCATTGCATAACTTTTTATAAGTAAGGGGGCTTATTGTGATGTTTTGGATTTTGACTTTTAGTCAACGTGTAACTTTAATTTTACACGTTGACATTTTAATTTACCTTTATACAGGTTGATCCCCGTTTTTTTGAGACGGGACAGTAAGGGCAGGTCCTTTAAACGTTATAGTTACAGGAAAACGTTCCTAGGGGACCATTCATTTTTCGTATGATTCTGAACTGCATTCACAGATTATAGAGAAAACAAAAACAATCAGCAAGAAAATGGCAATTTTACACAAAAGCTTTTTTTGATGCCGATCGATCCTGTTTCTTATAAGGATCAAAAGTCTCTTTAGGACCGACTGAGGTTTGAGTACTAGAAATGATAGAATACAATTTGTACGAAATTACCGTAACCACTACCTCGCTACGCGTGCGCACGCGCAGTATGCGCGTGGTCTTGCGCGTGGTGGTTAACAACTACCTTTTTCAGCATGGTAGTAGTTAACCGCTGTAACTACAGGAAAACATTCTTTGGAAACTCTCCTTAACTTTTGGAAATATTTTGACCTGCATTCCCAGATTTTAGAAAAAACACAGATACAGATGTTTGAAAATACACTACATTGTACTTTATAGGTACTTTGGTCCTGGAAAAACACGTATGGGCTACTTTTAAATGAAATGAGCACGCGGGCAAAGCCGCGGGAACAGCTAGTAAATAAATAAGTACGAACAAAGTCATAGATTCACGAGTTAAAAACCTCTAAACGTTTTCCAGCCACGCCCGGTCCCAAATACCACGAGGTATTTTTTTAATCGACTGGCATGTTATTCGCGTCCAAGGCTGAATCGATTTTACTTCCGCTTGTCTGTGCCGTGATTAATCGATTTTTTCCATTAATGTCAATGTATACATGTCGCCAGTCTGAATACAACTAATAAGTACAGTAATAAGATACATTTTTATAGGCGTAGCTAAGCCGAGCCAAAGAATTCGGTAATTTTCATCAAAATCATTATCGTGGTAATAAAAAAGTGTCCTTTTTACACGACTGTCCAAAAAAAGGAGTGTAATGTTAGGGTTCATGTATTTTTAGGTGTATGTTATGTGAGTTTTTGTTTCACCAAAATTTTTAAATGCCGGAACAGATTTGGATGTATGGGGTATCGTTAGAATACTTACATCAACCCGAGTAACCATAGGTTATAAATAAGATTTATTGAAGAAAAAAAAAACAATATGAAAACAATATGATTCCATGTTCAAATGCGAAAAAACTTCGTATTTTGCAATATGGGTATCAAATTGAAAGCCTTGATGGAGCACATCCCAACAGTTTATAAATTATTGCCATAACCCTATATTTGTCACTATAAATTATAAAATAAAAACAAATAAATGTTCTGTGGAACACTTTTAATCTAAGAGGTGGGTGGTTTATTGCAGTCAGGGATGACTGCAATAACAATTTTATTTACCTCTTGTTTTTGACTTTTCGTTGTTTGACAGGGCAGTTTTGCTTAAATTCGGTTTTTGACTTTTCGTTGTTTGACAGGGCAGTTTTGTTTAAATTCGGTTTTTTCATTATTCATTACATGTATTACGGATTCGTAGTGTACTACTGACTGCTTGGCTATCAGTAGTTCGAATGGATTGACTATCCGCGACCCTTTAGCAACAGAAGCAAAAATAAAAATTTGTATAGTTTTAAAAATTAAATATATAGAAAAGCTTTTAGGTGTTTGTTCTATTTTCATTGATTTGTGAGCAACCCTGAAAAAATTAGCAGAATAGCTAATCGGAAAGTGCTCGAAATTTGAATTGCAAGATTCCAGGACATACAGAAATACATAGATACATACTCGTACATACAAGTGAAGTTAAATAAAAGCTTTTAAAATAAAAAATACATTTATTAACTCGGTACAAATGCAGATTTTGCGACTGGCAAAACCCATTGATCATCTACTCGTATATTCAGCCAAAACCTCAGGAAAAAACACTAGTCAAGAGAAAAGTTGCGGGTTCAGAGTTTAACGGACATATAGATATTTATGCTGAAGAGTAAATTAGCCAAGTGGCGAGTCGTCTGTCACATATGCAGGTTCACATGCTAATTTCATGAACCGCACAATTTAGTGGGTAGGTAAAAATCACACACACAATTATCTAACATTAATAATTATAACTAGATAAAAGCTAAAAAAAAACACGCCTGCCCTGCCAAAAATGAACTTATTTCAATAAATTATATACTCTTGGAATGTGCTTATCAAGGCCTTCAATTTGATACCCATATTGTAAATAAAATATTTTTTTTTTGCATTTTAAAATATAGCCATAATGCGGTGCCGCCATATTGAAAAAAATTTAGCCCATGTTACTCGGGTGGATGTAAGGATTCTAACCATACCCCATAGTCTAAATCTGTTCAGGCATTTAAAAGTTATGGTGGAATAAAGAAACTCACATACATACAAACATATATGAATCCTAAAAATATTACACTCTTTTTTTTGGGCATTCGTGTAATTAAAATAGAAAAATTTAAAAAAAAGTTTTCGCTTTCCTTGTAAGTATGGGGGAATTGAAAATAATAATAAACTTTATAAATATCTATATGATTTTCCTTTCAGGCCAAAGAACTTCATATATTTCAAGTTTTTCTCTTAATTACACAGATCTAATTAAAACTAGGAAGCATGCTCCTCGGGCATGGACCGCATATTAAGTGCAACGCTCACAGTTTCCCTTCTTTGGTCTTAGTTACAATTGGAGGGGCGTTTGTGCAGCACGTGTTAGCTGTAACTCTCATTCGCGCTACAGTCTGCGTACCTATGTCTGTCTATCTTTGTTGTTGATGCACATGGAACCTATTGCTATGTAGCTGTGTTTAAGTGTGTTTGCCTGTTTGTTGAAACGGCACATAACTAGGTATCAAAACACTTTAATGGATACTATTAAAAACCTACGGCTCGTTTTTTAACCTCACTCTTATGTTTTAAAACATAAGATGAAACGGTTGCATAATTAGGGGAAATAATTCCCCTAATTATGCAACCGTTTCATTCAATAGTTTTGTTTGCAGTTGGGTTTTTTGTTCTTTTATAATATAAATAATATTTAATAATAAAAAAACTTGTCATAACAATAGAATAACAATGTAACTCTACTCCATATGGAGTGGGTCGGTACTGGAATGATTAAATGGTCCTCGTATTTTCTGATTCCCTAGATACAGGGAATCCTTGTTATGGTCTAATATGCATGTGAGAATAAGCAAATTTAAGTGGCAATGGGCAGGCCACATAGCTCGTAGTACTGATAAACACTGGAGAAGAAATAGGGCTTGGTGAGAGCCAAACAGCAAGCAAAAGCACCCAAGATATGCCGATCCGCTCGTACGCACAAGCCTCACGCACACACTTACACCATGTTATGCCGATCGGCCGCCACATCGCAACAAGACCTCGTCCGTGTAAAGCCCAGTTCACATTATTCCAGTCCAGTAATCCAGTGAGTTAATCCAGTCCAGTGCTGTGCTGGATCATATCGTTCACATTATTCCAGTCATTCAAAAGCTGTTCAATCGGTAACACTATAGTGACAATGATTTCAAGAAACGATTTTGAAAATTATTTTAAATTATTTCAATTACTACTGTTAGAAGAAGTAATTGATAGTTAAATAAAAACTATGAAACTATGCAATGAGGTTTAATATTGAAAATAGTTGACTTCATGACACCATTTTTAATAAGATCGATTACTACAACAATGCGTGTTCATAAAAAAAAAACAATTCGTGTTCACTGTTCAACATTTAATCCAGCGCTGGATTGGCCGGCTGCATTAATCCAGTGGCGCTGGAATGGGCGAGCTGGAATGAAAAAAGTAGACCGTCAATCCAGTCTCTGTACTGGATTGCTTACTGGTTTATATTATTCCAGTAGCATTCAAGCGCTGGTTTCGATCGCTGCTCTGGAATGCTACTGGAATAATGTGAACCAGGCTTTAGTCGTGCTATTCTGTCAAGTTCTAACGAAACATAAAAAACGATGCCGAATTTTGTGAAAAAAAATGAAAAAGAAATTGCCGATATGCCTAATAACAATAATAATTTAACAAATAATAATACAAACTAACTTAATATAAAAAATATAAGTAATTTAAATATACGGCAAAAGGGTTAGATTCAGCTCGTACATTTTCATGTGTTTAAATAAAAGCCACAAGATACCACAAATTATCCACTTATGCAGCCGCCCTTTACTATGCTTCACTCGTGAGTTTGGTGGTTAGGAATCCTTCTCATATTATATGTTTTGACATTCTCGGGTGTCAAAACATATACGGGGGGAGACCAGCAGTGGAGATTTTCCTGCTGATGACAATGATGGTGGTCTAATGAGAACGTGATAACTAACTTTGCCCGCGGCTTTGCCCGCGTTTTCATTTCTCTGGGTTAAAAGTAACCTATGTGTTATTCCAGGACCAAAAGTACCTATGAAGTACATTATACTACACCTCATCAAAATTCTTACAGCAACTTTTCGCAACTTTAACGTGATGAACATACAAATAGACAGACAGACAGACACCATCAAAAACAATGTTATATTCTTGTTCAGTAGATTATTTAAGTCCCCTCGACCATTTCTTTTTATTATCTTTGTACAGACTTTTTGTAACTATCTGCTTTACTATAAGTATATAGAATAAATTGAGATATATCACGGCCAAAAAGGGTAAATTCTTATTTTTATTGAGTTACTAGTACCTAGTTATTTCATGTTAAAATTATAATACAAACTAGTTGGTATCAATTTTTTTATTTGATCTCTGCATAACCTTGTGAATTGATTTATATGGTCAGAATCTGGAACTGGTCCATTTAATTTAATAATAATTAGCACGTATGAACTTAATCACAGTAATAAAATATCATGTATAACATACTGATAATGTAATGTGTTAGAATTACGTTTTATCATTTACGATGACATTCAATTAATTTCTTTGTCGTCATAATTGGTATAAACTTTTGCTCAAATAAAAATTCTCACTTATCTTAATTAGAAAACTTTTAAACGAAAAAAAAAGATTTCCAATCGATACATACTGAACAAATTTTCTCATCCCCAACCCATTCAAATATAAAATAATCAATAAAATTTAACCCAGCGAATTGTTGCTTGCTATGCCATTAGCTTGAACTAAGCAAGTTATATTTGTTTATGCCAATAAGATAGTAACTGTTGCGAACGCGCGTTCAATTTTGAAATATGTAGTCCAAGCTATACCCTACTTACTTTGACTTATTTCTGTTTGTTGTTCTGTACTAATAGATTGCTCCATAGCTACTAGAGTTCAGATTAACTTACCACTTTGTAACATTACTTGACTATTCAGAGTAATAGAAGAAAATCGGTAGAGAATCTGCGTGAACTCCGAACCTAAGAGGCCGGGCAATGCAAAGCGCATAAGCGATTTTTCTTGTGGGTATTATTATTTATTCTGTCGGAAGCCAAGACCGACGTAGGGTTCACCGCGCCAAGTAGGTAAGGGACCTTAGTAAGGAAAGAAAAAGCAACATAATAAATTACTATTTTCATTTATTCACACCTCCTCGCCTCTTGCTGTAGTAGGTATATTTTTTCATAATTTATTTATTTACAATCCGAACATGAGTTGACTTTTTTGGTTCTAATATAAATAATTTATCACAATTTACCATCCGTGCGCGAGTCCGTGGCCGTAGCCGGCGTGAGCGAGTCCGTGGGCGGCGTAGCCCAGGGGTGCGGCGTGGGCGGCGTAGCTGACGGGGGCGGCGTACGCGGCGTGAGCTACAACACCGGGGTGCGTCTGGGAAAGGGACTGGGACACGACGGTCTTGCTAGCGGCGAAACCGGGAGCAGCGTACGTGCCGTGGGCAATGGGAGCGGCGTACCCGTGGGCAAGAGGAGTGGCGTACCCGTGAGCAAGAGGAGCGGCGTACGCGGCGTGAGCCAAAGGCGCGGCGTGGACAACAGGGGCAACGTGTCCGGCCAACTGCTTAGCCAAGACAGGGGCGACGCCGGCGGCGGCGCCGTCGAGCCGAGCCTCAGCGGTCTTCACGGCGTCTACGGCTTGCCAGGAGTGGTCTTCGGCGGCGTTGATGGCCTGTCCCTGCAGTTCGGAGGCTTGGTCGTGGTACTCGCGGGCGGCGTCGACGGAGGCGCGGGCGTGGTCGGAGGCGTCGACGTGAGCGTCGATGGAAGCGCCTTGGATGTCGCCGGGGGAGATGGTGGGGAGGGCGGGTGCGGCGTGGGCGAGCAGGGGCGCGGCGTGGCTGATGGCCAGGCCGTGGCCGAAGCTGAGCCCGTGGGCGTAGGGGCCAGCCAGCAGCGCACCAGAGGGCGCGGCGGCGGCGCAGGCGAGGACGGCGGCGGCAACAATCTGTTGAAATAAAAGAAAAAGTGTTATTAACCATAAAAGGGCATTCAAAAAGAAATCGCTTAAAAAGGCCCATGGTTTTTATTCAGTCTTATAATGCTTTTTTATTTATTTTATATCAAATCCCTTTTGGTAATAGCATCATTGATCCTTATCAATATTCATCGCTATTTCACGCACTTCCACTCGTCAAAAAAATATTATTAGATCAAAAACTTTTTGTTTCCCAATCACTTTAACGAGGGTTTTAATTATTTTCAAGTCCAGAGTGAATATTTGCAAGCATGCTCCATTTTCAATTCCTTTTCATGGATTAAAAAAAAACACAAATCACTTTTAGCACTCGTTTAGTTTTAGTAATAAAAATCAACACTAAATTCTTTGACAAAGTACGTATGCCAAATCACACACAAAATTCCATTGTTAGTTGTTTAACTAACCAGAACTCTCATCGTGCACTTCTGTTAGACTGCTCGAAGGCTACTGATTGCTCTCATTTTGCCGCCGTCCGTTTTTATAGGCGCGCTCCGAGAAACGGAACGTAAGAAAAAAGTAAGTGATCGCTTTCAAGGGCGGGAAGAGTGGCAGGAAGCCCGCCAATTTTGACGTTTCAACTTCAAATTTTGACGCGGCAATGGGCGGGCGGCTTCATTCTTCCTAGTTGTTGGCGGCCAGTGCGCGACAGTGTACTTTTTTGGTTTATTGAGAAGTAGAATAATTATTCTAGGTATTTTATTTGCACCTTAAAAACGAATTAACTTTAGTGTTGTTAAAGATTATAAAGTTTTAATTAAATTTTATGCCTATTTGTGTCATTTGTAATTTATTAAATAAAAAGAGACCGCCAAGGGAAAAATTCTACGTGAAAACCGGCATTTGCAAGATCCAAATCCAATTTCACAATAAAACCTTTATAATATATATATATAGGAGTTACCGTTTCAATTGAATAAATAAATATAATATAATATAATATATAACCTATATATACTTTTATACTTTTATACCTACTTTTTTTATAGACTTTTATAAATTTTGTTGTCCTTACAATCCGAGTCCGAGCGGGATTAGTGCGACCTGCTGGCTTACTCTCGAACACCATTCGATTCAATCACGATCCCAACAGTGCGATTCAGCTAGAAAACTAAAACTGCACTGCAACGTGATCGTTACCTTTCGGTGTGGCCATACTTAGAAGAAAAAACGAGGGAAGGTGGGGAAAGTGAGGGGAGGGCAGGGAAAAGTGGACGATTAGTAGGGGATGTCGGGGAAAGGTGTGGGAAGTGGAGCAGGTGGTGCGAAGTGGGGGAAGACTGAAAGGAAGGGTGGGGGAAAAGTGAAAAAGGGCGGGGGAAGAGGGGAAAGAGTGAGGGGAAGTGAAGGAAGGTCGGGGGAAATAAGTGAAGGGTAGAAAGAAAGTGTGGGGGAAGTCGGAGAAAGGTGGGGGAAGGACGTAATATTTTTAAACCAAGACGTCTATTTTTAGTAATTTCATATGAGTGTCGTTTTTGAGATTCCTCGGGCTGCCGATTACGAAAATGAAATCCATTTTCTAATCTAAGATGGTGTACTTTTTTTAGTCAAATGATAACGGTGTTGTTTTCGGCTCTTCTCAGAGTGCTGATTACGAAAATTACATCCTATTTACCGATTGAATCGGAATGGTGTTCGAGAGTAAGCCACCTGCTGTACGTTATTTCGACAAATCCATTTCAAATCTTATTTTACAAAGTTGGCTTTAGCTTGTACATACGAGTAGATGTTTATTAACTATCTGACATAACTAGTCACAGCTGTACTAAATCCACGTTCAGCAGTCGGGTAAACTATTCATTAAAAAACAGACTTGTAATAACAAAATATTGTAATTGTCTGCGCCGTGATTAATCGATTTTTTCCATTAATGTCAATGTATACTTAGTCGCCAGTCGGAATACAACTAATAAGTAAAGTAATAAGGTTACATTGTATGGGCGTTGCTAAGCCGAGCCAAAGAAAGTTTATTTTTCCACCATAACTTTTAAATGCCTGCACAGATTTCGACGTATGGGGTATCGTTAGAGTCCTTACATCCCCCCGAGTAACATTTTTAAGCGTATGGCGGCAGTGTGGCTCAACTTTCAAATACGAAAAAAAGTTTTTTTTTCGTATATATATATATATATATATATACTGTTGGAATGTGCAAGGCCTTCAATTATTAAATTGAAGGCCTTGCACATTCCAACAGTATATAATTTATTGGCAAAAGCTCTTTTTTGCCAGGGCAGGCGCGTTTTCTTAGCTTTTAAGCTAGTTAATTTCATCAAGATCATTCTCGTCATAATAAAAAAACGTTTTCATTACTTGCTTTACGGTTTCGTAGTGTACTACTGAATGCTTGGCTATCAGTAGTACCAGTGGACTATCCGCGACTGTCTAGCAAAATATGCAAAGAAGAAAAAATGCACTTAATTACTCTATACAAATAAAATAACAGTAATAATCTATATTTATAGCGCCAGTACAATAAACACTTACATTGTAAATTGGATATAAAAAAGGCTATTGGATATATTATTATCTATACTTATAATAAAACTGTATTAGGCCCAATTCTGTACATTGAAGATATTTAGATATTTTTTTTGGATGCTGTTCTATGTCTGATACTGAAGCCAAAACAGTTTTTTATTTCATTTTTGTCTGTCTGTCTGTATCTTGGCTAGGCATCACGCCGAAACTACTGAATGAATTCAAACGAAACTGAGTTCATACTGCGAGGTAGGACATAGGATACTTTTCACCCGAAAAGTTGAAGGGTTCCCGCAGGAAAGGGGTTGAAAGATTTTTATAAGAACACGTATCAGCTGAACCTACTGGACGGACTTTGATGCAACTTGGCACAGTGATCTATCTATACTTATAATAAAGCAATCGAGAAAGGCTGTACAAAGAATTTAAAAAATATGGTCTAGGGCACCCTAAAATAAGCTACAGAACATTTTTTTTTGTTTTAATTTGTGTTCTTCTGTCTGTTTGTCTGTATTTTTGTGCTAATAATTGTTTGTCTGGACTGATTGCTATGTGATTGTCAATGAAGGATAGCTTAGGGTTTGACTTAAAAACTGGTGTAATTGGTATATCAATTTTAGAAGCTGAGCAACTGATAATAATATTATGACGGCTGAAGAAATTTCGATCAAATGTTGGTATATTGGTATTTTAGGTCCTGGAATAGCACATTATGATACTTTTAATCTATAGAAATGCAATCCACGCGTGCGAAGGAGCGGGTACAGCTATACGTATAATAAAACTGTAACAGGTCCAATTCTGTACATTGAAGATATTTAGTAATATTGCACGCTGTTCTATATTTGATACTGAAGCCAAAAGTGTTTTTTTTTTCTTTTTTATCTTTCTTTCCGTCTGTCTGTAACTTGGCAGCGCATCACGCCGAAACTACTCATTGAATTCAAATGAAACTTGGTATGATTTGAGTTCATACTACGAGGTAGGATATTGGATACTTTTAACTTCGAAAAATTAAAGGATTCCCGCAGGATAGAGGTGGTAAGTTATTTAAAAGAACACGCTGAAACTACTGGACGGAGTTTGATGCATAGTCATAGTTTAAATGACGGGTAAAAATTGAGCATACCTTTTATCCCGGAAAAATAAAGGGTTCCTACGGGATAGGGGTCCAAAACTATTTGAAGTAATAAATGATACATATTTGGAGGGTACTCTATATTCGATACTGAAGCCATAACTGTATTTTTTGTCATTTTTGTCTGCATGTCTGTAAATATCTTGACCGCGCATCACGTCAAATTACTAAATGAAACTTGGTATGATATGAGTTCATACTACGAGGTAGGACATTGGATACTTTTCATCCCGAAAAATTAAAGTGTTCCTGCAGGATACGGGTTGGAAGTTATTTGAAAGAACTGTAACTACTGGACGGATTATGATGCAACTTGACACTGTCGTCTATCTATACTTATAATAAAGCAGTAGGTACGAAAAAGGCTGCACAAAGAAGTCAAATTAAAAAAATGGTCTAGGGTACTCTAAAATAAGCTACACTTTATTATTATAATTTGTAACTTTCTGTCTGTTTGTCTGTATTTTTGTGTATCACGTAAAATCTACTGGACCGATTTCTATGCGGTTTTCAATGTAGGTCAGCTTAGGGCTTGACTTAAAAAGTGGTGTAATTGGTATCTCAATTTGGCGAACAGTAGTCGAGCAATTTATAAAAAAAAATTGACAGCTGATGAAATTTTGATCAAATGTTGGTATATTGGTATTTTAGGTCCTGGAACACATTATGGTACTATTAATCTAAAAAAATGACCACGTGTGCGAAGCCGCGGGTACAGCTAGTTGGATATAAAGATTAAAAAACAATAGAACTGTTATTCTCGAAACTAGAGTTGGGGAAGCCTGTATTTTCGAGAATAGCAAGGATCCTCCTAGGGTTTATAGAATCAACAGCATTTATTTTACTAATAATTGACATTCTTGTCATAGATTGCATGGCTACAATCTACTAACAAGATATACCTAAGTTCGAAAACTAAAACCACACTACGGTAGGGTAAAAAAACCAAAGCAACAGGTTCCGTTTGGACTATTTGGGTATTTGGTACGCTAAAAATTCAAGCTTTTATTCCGTGTCAGTGTGTTTATGGGACCATGGTCCTCGTAGTTTCTCATAACCTAGATACAGGGAATCCTAGTTAGGGTCTAATTTGCATTTGGGAATAAGCAAGTTGAAGTGGCAATGCCCAGGCCACATAGCTAATAGAACTGATAACCGCTGGAGAAGAAGGTGAGAGTCGCGGAGAATCGCTGAACGCAAACAAAGCAGCCACTCTTTGTGGCTTGCCATGGGAGAGCCATTTTTTTTTAAATGAAGTTTGCCTTACACCGTATTCGAGAGTGAAGCATCCAAGACATGCCAATCCGCTCATACGCACAAGCCCCACGCACACACTTACACCATGTTATGCTGATCGGCTGCCACATCGCAGCAAGACCTCGTCCGTGTTTGTCGTGCTATTCTGTCAAGTTCTCACGAAACATCAAAAACAATGCTGTCTTTAGTGATGAAATTGTGTATCAATCACAAAATACCACAATTTATCCACTTACACACTTACGCAGCCGCCCTTTGCTAATTTTGCTATGCTTCACTCGTGAGTTGGCGGTGAGGAATCCTTAATTTTTAACATTAGTGGGTGGAGACTAACTGGAGGTGTTCAGCAGTGGTAATTTTTCTGCTAATGTGACAACTAACTGTGCCCGCGGCTTTGTCCGCATTTCATTTCTGTGGGTTAAAAGTAACTTAAATGTTATTCCAGGACCAAAAGTACCCATAAAGTACATTATACTACATCGCATTAAAGTTCGTTGCTGTTCGTCCTCGTGAAATTTTGTGAGCAGGTTCGATAAATTATATGTTTTTTTGATCGACTTACTTTTTCGAAATTTTTCAAAATGGCGTTGATATGGGGCTCATATATTAACAAATGTCTCTCAGCGTTTTATTTAAAGTGCGCGGTGAACTTTTATTCAGTTTTAAGCTATGCAAAAACAGACTCGCGAGGTCAACAGCTCACAAAGCCACTAGTATTATCATTGTTGTACAGACTTTTCTTAACTAACTGCTTTACTATAAGTATATAGAATAAATTGAGATATATCACGGCCAAAAAGGGCAAATTCTTATTTTTATTGATTTACTAGTAGCTAGTTATTTCATATTTCAATTACAATACAAACTAGTTTTTTTTTTTATTTGAGCACTGCGTTACCTTGTGAATTGATATATATGGTCAGAATCCGGAACTGGTCAATGTAATCAATACATAGTATAAAACAAAGTCGCTTTCCGCCGTCTGTCTGTAACATGTGGATGGAGTTGGCACAAGATCGCTCGTCATGGCGCTCTTTGGGGGAGGCCTATGTTCAGCAGTGGACTTCTAAAGGCTGAAATGATGGAATGATGATGCTTATTTAGTTTAGGAGCTACATGCCCATGACAGAATTGTCGGACGTACAAAAAGGCACCACAGCAATAGGTTCCGTTTAGACTCTTTGGGTACGGAACTCAAAAACGCAAGCTTTTATTCCGTCCAGTGTGTTTATCAGGCCATGGTCTTCGTAGTTTCTGATTCCCTAGGTACAGGGAATCCTACTTCCTATTCCTGACCTTCCTGAATAAGGATTCGAGACCCCTCCGTAGACTCCCTAGAGACATCTTGAGCGATCTGGACGATGAAATCGATGAGCCGCAGTGCAGGCAGCGACTTAGACACAACACCGACTTTGCCGGTGAGATTGAAGGTCCCGCAATTAATTCGTTTTTATTCGCCTTCGAGTTTCTTGCCGATTCTTCTCGAAGGTGTACTCCGTATCGGTGGTTAGTTAATTAAAACATTCAAAGGGCTCCTAGCCATTTTATCAGGACCCCCTGGATCACTACTAACACTAGCGATCCAGGGGTGTTTAGTCAGACCCCCGTAAATAAGGCGACAGTCCAAGCCGAGGTTCGTACCACCTGGGTGCCCTTGAGCAAGTCGCCAAAATTTTAACTTTGGCGTGCGCCTTCTGCGTCACGCATTGCGGTGGAGCGCTTTCGCAACTGCCCCCCTCCCCGTGCCCAGTGAAGTTTTAGAGGTTAGTTATAGACCAACAGCATTATATACTACGGAAAAAAAACCCGTATTCGAGAGTGAAGCAACCAAGGTATACCGATCCGCTTGTCCGCTTGTACAAGCCTCACGTACACATTTACACCGTGCTATGCCGATTAGGCCGCCGCGACGCAGCAAGACCGTTTGTCTTTTTATCAAAAACAATGTTGTCTTTGTGATGAAATTGTATATCGACCACAAAATATCACAAATTATCCACTCACACACTTACGCAGCCGCCATTTGCTATGCTTGACTCGTGAGTTAATCCTTCTTTTTCTAACATTCTTGGGAGACCTAAGTTCAAATATATGTCTGTCCAACAGTGAACACCTTAAATTTTAAACATTGTTATATTCAGTAGCTTATTTTAAGTCCCCTAGGCCGATAATTATAATTGTAGTACAGTTTTTTGTAACTTACTGCTTTATAGTATATAGAATAGATTGAGATTTATTACAACCATAAAGTGTTGTGAATTCATATTTTTATTAATTTACGACAGTTATTTTATGTTTCAATTATATATAATACAAACTAGTTTCTATAACTTTTTTTGGTAGAGCACTGCGTAACCTTGTGAATTGATTTATATGTTTTTTTTTAAATCCAGAACTGGTCCAATGGTCAGAATCCGGAACTGGTAATTTAATAATAATTAGCACGTATGAACTTAATCACTATAATAAATATCGTGTATAACATACCCGATAATGTATGTATTAGATATGCGTTTTATCACATTATATAAATTTACGATGTAGTAAAATATTCAATATTCAATTTAGTTTAGTTGACGCCAGAATTTTTATTGATCTATCTAAACCACCCTAAACTTATACTCAAATAAAAAAGTGATGTTTGAAACAAAAAAAGACCCTATAGATACAAACTGAACAAACTTTCTCATTCCCAACCTAGCGACTTGTTGCTTGCTACGAGTATCTCGTTAGTATGCGCTAAGCAATTCATATTTATCCCATTATGATAGTGACTATTGCGAACGCGCGATCCATTTCGAAATATGTAGTCCAAGCTATACCCTACTTACTTGGACTTATTTCTGTTTGCTGTTCTATATAATAGTTTGCTCGATAGCCACTAGAGTTCAGAATGACTTACTATTTGGTAACGCAATTTGACTATTCAGAGTAATGGAAGAAAATCGGTAGAGAATCTGTTTGAACTCCAAACTTAAGAGGCCGTGCAATGCAAAGGGCATAAGCGCATTTTCGTGTCGGATGTGTAGTTATGTATTATTTTATTTTGTCGGAGCCCAAGACCGACTTAGGGTTACCGAAGTAGGTAAGGGACCTTAGTAAAAAGCAACATAATAGATTACTATTTTCATTTATTCATACATCCTCGCCTCTTGCTGTAGTAGTATTTTTTAAATAATTTATTTATTTACAATCCGAACATGACTATTGACTTTTTCGGTTCTAATGAATATTATCACAATTTACCATCCGTGTGCGAGTCCGTGGCCGTAGCCGGCGTGAGCGAGTCCGTGGGCGGCATAGCCCAGGGATGCGGCGTGGGCGGCGTAGCCTACGGGGGCGGCGTACGCGGCATTGGCTACAATACCGGGGTGCGTCTGGGAGAGGGACTGGGACACGACGGTCTTGCTAGTGGCGAAACCGGGGGCAGCGTACGCGCCGTGGGCAATGGGAGCGGCGTACCCGTGGGCAAGAGGAGCGGCGTACCCGTGGGCAAGAGGAGCGGCATACGCGGCAGGGGCGACGTGTCCGGCCAACTGCTTAGCCAAGACAGGGGCGACGCCGGCGGCGGCGCCGTCGAGCTGAGCCTCAGCGGTCTTCACGGCGTCTACGGCTTGCCAGGAGTGGTCTTCGGCGGCGTTGATGGCCTGTCCCTGCAGTTCGGAGGCTTGGTCGTGGTACTCGCGGGCGGCGTCGATGGAGGCGCGGGCGTGGTCGGAGGCGTCGACGTGAGCGTCGATGGAAGCGCCTTGGATGTCCCCGGGGGAGATGGTGGGGAGGGCGGGTGCGGCGTGCGCTACAACGGGCGCGTGCGCGAGAAGGGGCGCGGCGTGGCCGACGGCCAGGCCGTGGCCGAAGCCGAGCCCGTGGGCATAGGGGCCAGCCAGCAGCGCACCAGAGGGCGCGGCGGCGGCGCAGGCGAGGACGGCGGCGGCAACAATCTGTTGAAATTGAAGAAAAAGTTTTATTTATTACCTACTGTAATCATTATCACTTACTATTATTATTCTGTCAAAAAATGCTGATATTTATCATTCATTCTATTAATCTTTTTATTTATTGTATCAAATCACTTTTGATAATAGGTCAACTCTTGCATCATTGATCTTCATCAATATTCATCGCTATTTCACGCACTACCGCTCGTCAAAAAAATATAATTAGGTCAAAAACATTTTGTTTCCCAATCACTTTAACTAGGGTTTTAATTTTCAAGTCCAGAGTGAATATTGGCAAGCATGTTCCATTTTTATTTCCTTTTCATCCATTAGAAAAATCCACATATCACTTTTGGCACTCGTTTAGTTTTAGTATTAAAAAACTACACTTCATTCGTTGGCATAATTATTATGCCATATAACACACAAAATTCCATTGTTAGTTGTTCAACTAACCAGAACTCTCATCGTGCACTTGTGTTAGACTGCTCGAAGGCTACTGATTGCTCTCATTTTGCCGCCGTCCGTTTTTATAGGCGCGCTCCGATAAACGGAACGTAAGAAAAAAGTAAGTGATCGCTTTCAAGGGCGGGAAGAGTGGCAGGAAGCCCGCCATATTTGACGTTTCAACTTCAAATTTTGACGCGGCAATGGGCGGGCGGCTTCATTCTTCCTAGTTGTTGGCGGCCAGTGCGCGACAGTGTACTTTTTTGTTTATTGAGAAGTAGAATAATTATTCTAGGTATTTTATTTGCACCTTAAAAACGAATTAACTTTAGTGTTGTTAAAGATTATAAAGTTTTTATTAAATTTTATGCCTATTTGTGTCATTTGTAATTTATTAAATAAAAAGAGACCGCCAAGGGAAAAATTCTACGTGAAAACCGGCATTTGCAAGATCCAAATCCAATTTCACAATAAAACCTTTATAATATATATATATATAGGAGTTACCGTTTCAATTGAATAAATAAATAAAATATAATATAATATATAACCTATATATACTTTTATACTTTTATACCTACTTTTTTATAGACTTTTATAAATTTTGTTGTCCTTACAATCCGAGTCCGAGCGGGATTAGTGCGACCTGCTGGCTTACTCTCGAACACCATTCGATTCAATCACGATCCCAACAGTGCGATTCAGCTAGAAAACTAAAACTGCACTGCAACGTGATCGTTACCTTTCGGTGTGGCCATACTTAGAAGAAAAAACGAGGGAAGGTGGGGAAAGTGAGGGGAGGGCAGGGAAAAGTGGACGATTAGTAGGGGATGTCGGGGAAAGGTGTGAGAAGTGGAGCAGGTGGTGCGAAGTGGGGGAAGACTGAAAGGAAGGGTGGGGGAAAAGTGAAAAAGGGCGGGGGAAGAGGGGAAAGAGTGAGGGGAAGTGAAGGAAGGTCGGGGGAAATAAGTGAAGGGTAGAAAGAAAGTGTGGGGGAAGTCGGAGAAAGGTGGGGGAAGGACGTAATATTTTTAAACCAAGACGTCTATTTTTAGTAATTTCATATGAGTGTCGTTTTTGAGATGACTCGGGCTGCCGATTACGAAAATGAAATCCATTTTCTAATCTAAGATGGTGTACTTTTTTTAGTCAAATGATAACGGTGTTGTTTTCGGCTCTTCTCAGGGTGCTGATTACGAAAATTACATCCTATTTACCGATTGAATCGGAATGGTGTTCGAGAGTAAGCCGTTGTTATTTCTGCTGTACGTTATTTCGACAAATCCATTTCAAATCTTATTTTACAAAGTTGGCTTTAGCTTGTACATACGAGTAGATGTTTATTAACTATCTGACATAACTAGTCACAGCTGTACTAAATCCACGTTCAGCAGTCGGGTAAACTATTCATTAAAAAACAGACTTGTAATAACAAAATATTGTAATTGTCTGCGCCGTGATTAATCGATTTTTTCCATTAATGTCAATGTATACTTAGTCGCCAGTCGGAATACAACTAATAAGTAAAGTAATAAGGTTACATTGTATGGGCGTTGCTAAGCCGAGCCAAAGAAAGTTTATTTTTCCACCATAACTTTTAAATGCCTGCACAGATTTCGACGTATGGGGTATCGTTAGAGTCCTTACATCCCCCCGAGTAACATTTTTAAGCGTATGGCGGCAGTGTGGCTCAACTTTCAAATACGAAAAAAAGTTTTTTTTTCGTATATATATATATATATATATACTGTTGGAATGTGCAAGGCCTTCAATTATTAAATTGAAGGCCTTGCACATTCCAACAGTATATAATTTATTGGCAAAAGCTCTTTTTTGCCAGGGCAGGCGCGTTTTCTTAGCTTTTAAGCTAGTTAATTTCATCAAGATCATTCTCGTCATAATAAAAAAACGTTTTCATTACTTGCTTTACGGTTTCGTAGTGTACTACTGAATGCTTGGCTATCAGTAGTACCAGTGGACTATCCGCGACTGTCTAGCAAAATATGCAAAGAAGAAAAAATGCACTTAATTACTCTATACAAATAAAATAACAGTAATAATCTATATTTATAGCGCCAGTACAATAAACACTTACATTGTAAATTGGATATAAAAAAGGCTATTGGATATATTATTATCTATACTTATAATAAAACTGTATTAGGCCCAATTCTGTACATTGAAGATATTTAGATATTTTTTTTGGATGCTGTTCTATGTCTGATACTGAAGCCAAAACAGTTTTTTATTTCATTTTTGTCTGTCTGTCTGTATCTTGGCTAGGCATCACGCCGAAACTACTGAATGAATTCAAACGAAACTGAGTTCATACTGCGAGGTAGGACATAGGATACTTTTCACCCGAAAAGTTGAAGGGTTCCCGCAGGAAAGGGGTTGAAAGATTTTTATAAGAACACGTATCAGCTGAACCTACTGGACGGACTTTGATGCAACTTGGCACAGTGATCTATCTATACTTATAATAAAGCAATCGAGAAAGGCTGTACAAAGAATTTAAAAAATATGGTCTAGGGCACCCTAAAATAAGCTACAGAACATTTTTTTTTGTTTTAATTTGTGTTCTTCTGTCTGTTTGTCTGTATTTTTGTGCTAATAATTGTTTGTCTGGACTGATTGCTATGTGATTGTCAATGAAGGATAGCTTAGGGTTTGACTTAAAAACTGGTGTAATTGGTATATCAATTTTAGAAGCTGAGCAACTGATAATAATATTATGACGGCTGAAGAAATTTCGATCAAATGTTGGTATATTGGTATTTTAGGTCCTGGAATAGCACATTATGATACTTTTAATCTAAAGAAATGCAATCCACGCGTGCGAAGGAGCGGGTACAGCTATACGTATAATAAAACTGTAACAGGTCCAATTCTGTACATTATACGTATAATAAAACTGTAACAGGTCCAATTCTGTACATTGAAGATATTTAGTAATATTGCACGCTGTTCTATATTTGATACTGAAGCCAAAAGTGTTTTTTTTTTCTTTTTTATCTTTCTTTCCGTCTGTCTGTAACTTGGCAGCGCATCACGCCGAAACTACTCATTGAATTCAAATGAAACTTGGTATGATTTGAGTTCATACTACGAGGTAGGATATTGGATACTTTTAACTTCGAAAAATTAAAGGATTCCCGCAGGATAGAGGTGGTAAGTTATTTAAAAGAACACGCTGAAACTACTGGACGGAGTTTGATGCATAGTCATAGTTTAAATGACGGGTAAAAATTGAGCATACCTTTTATCCCGGAAAAATAAAGGGTTCCTACGGGATAGGGGTCCAAAACTATTTGAAGTAATAAATGATACATATTTGGAGGGTACTCTATATTCGATACTGAAGCCATAACTGTATTTTTTGTCATTTTTGTCTGCATGTCTGTAAATATCTTGACCGCGCATCACGTCAAATTACTAAATGAAACTTGGTATGATATGAGTTCATACTACGAGGTAGGACATTGGATACTTTTCATCCCGAAAAATTAAAGTGTTCCTGCAGGATACGGGTTGGAAGTTATTTGAAAGAACTGTAACTACTGGACGGATTATGATGCAACTTGACACTGTCGTCTATCTATACTTATAATAAAGCAGTAGGTACGAAAAAGGCTGCACAAAGAAGTCAAATTAAAAAAATGGTCTAGGGTACTCTAAAATAAGCTACACTTTATTATTATAATTTGTAACTTTCTGTCTGTTTGTCTGTATTTTTGTGTATCACGTAAAATCTACTGGACCGATTTCTATGCGGTTTTCAATGTAGGTCAGCTTAGGGCTTGACTTAAAAAGTGGTGTAATTGGTATCTCAATTTGGCGAACAGTAGTCGAGCAATTTATAAAAAAAAATTGACAGCTGATGAAATTTTGATCAAATGTTGGTATATTGGTATTTTAGGTCCTGGAACACATTATGGTACTATTAATCTAAAAAAATGACCACGTGTGCGAAGCCGCGGGTACAGCTAGTTGGATATAAAGATTAAAAAACAATAGAACTGTTATTCTCGAAACTAGAGTTGGGGAAGCCTGTATTTTCGAGAATAGCAAGGATCCTCCTAGGGTTTATAGAATCAACAGCATTTATTTTACTAATAATTGACATTCTTGTCATAGATTGCATGGCTACAATCTACTAACAAGATATACCTAAGTTCGAAAACTAAAACCACACTACGGTAGGGTAAAAAAACCAAAGCAACAGGTTCCGTTTGGACTATTTGGGTATTTGGTACGCTAAAAATTCAAGCTTTTATTCCGTGTCAGTGTGTTTATGGGACCATGGTCCTCGTAGTTTCTCATAACCTAGATACAGGGAATCCTAGTTAGGGTCTAATTTGCATTTGGGAATAAGCAAGTTGAAGTGGCAATGCCCAGGCCACATAGCTAATAGAACTGATAACCGCTGGAGAAGAAGGTGAGAGTCGCGGAGAATCGCTGAACGCAAACAAAGCAGCCACTCTTTGTGGCTTGCCATGGGAGAGCCATTTTTTTTTAAATGAAGTTTGCCTTACACCGTATTCGAGAGTGAAGCATCCAAGACATGCCAATCCGCTCATACGCACAAGCCCCACGCACACACTTACACCATGTTATGCTGATCGGCTGCCACATCGCAGCAAGACCTCGTCCGTGTTTGTCGTGCTATTCTGTCAAGTTCTCACGAAACATCAAAAACAATGCTGTCTTTAGTGATGAAATTGTGTATCAATCACAAAATACCACAATTTATCCACTTACACACTTACGCAGCCGCCCTTTGCTAATTTTGCTATGCTTCACTCGTGAGTTGGCGGTGAGGAATCCTTAATTTTTAACATTAGTGGGTGGAGACTAACTGGAGGTGTTCAGCAGTGGTAATTTTTCTGCTAATGTGACAACTAACTGTGCCCGCGGCTTTGTCCGCATTTCATTTCTGTGGGTTAAAAGTAACTTAAGTGTTATTCCAGGACCAAAAGTACCCATAAAGTACATTATACTACATCGCATTAAAGTTCGTTGCTGTTCGTCCTCGTGAAATTTTGTGAGCAGGTTCGATAAATTATATGTTTTTTTGATCGACTTACTTTTTCGAAATTTTTCAAAATGGCGTTGATATGGGGCTCATATATTAACAAATGTCTCTCAGCGTTTTATTTAAAGTGCGCGGTGAACTTTTATTCAGTTTTAAGCTATGCAAAAACAGACTCGCGAGGTCAACAGCTCACAAAGCCACTAGTATTATCATTGTTGTACAGACTTTTCTTAACTAACTGCTTTACTATAAGTATATAGAATAAATTGAGATATATCACGGCCAAAAAGGGCAAATTCTTATTTTTATTGATTTACTAGTAGCTAGTTATTTCATATTTCAATTACAATACAAACTAGTTTTTTTTTTTATTTGAGCACTGCGTTACCTTGTGAATTGATATATATGGTCAGAATCCGGAACTGGTCAATGTAATCAATACATAGTATAAAACAAAGTCGCTTTCCGCCGTCTGTCTGTAACATGTGGATGGAGTTGGCACAAGATCGCTCGTCATGGCGCTCTTTGGGGGAGGCCTATGTTCAGCAGTGGACTTCTAAAGGCTGAAATGATGGAATGATGATGCTTATTTAGTTTAGGAGCTACATGCCCATGACAGAATTGTCGGACGTACAAAAAGGCACCACAGCAATAGGTTCCGTTTAGACTCTTTGGGTACGGAACTCAAAAACGCAAGCTTTTATTCCGTCCAGTGTGTTTATCAGGCCATGGTCTTCGTAGTTTCTGATTCCCTAGGTACAGGGAATCCTACTTCCTATTCCTGACCTTCCTGAATAAGGATTCGAGACCCCTCCGTAGACTCCCTAGAGACATCTTGAGCGATCTGGACGATGAAATCGATGAGCCGCAGTGCAGGCAGCGACTTAGACACAACACCGACTTTGCCGGTGAGATTGAAGGTCCCGCAATTAATTCGTTTTTATTCGCCTTGGAGTTTCTTGCCGATTCTTCTCGAAGGTGTACTCCGTATCGGTGGTTAGTTAATTAAAACATTCAAAGGGCTCCTAGCCATTTTATCAGGACCCCCTGGATCACTACTAACACTAGCGATCCAGGGGTGTTTAGTCAGACCCCCGTAAATAAGGCGACAGTCCAAGCCGAGGTTCGTACCACCTGGGTGCCCTTGAGCAAGTCGCCAAAATTTTAACTTTGGCGTGCGCCTTCTGCGTCACGCATTGCGGTGGAGCGCTTTCGCAACTGCCCCCCTCCCCGTGCCCAGTGAAGTTTTAGAGGTTAGTTATAGACCAACAGCATTATATACTACGGAAAAAAAACCCGTATTCGAGAGTGAAGCAACCAAGGTATACCGATCCGCTTGTCCGCTTGTACAAGCCTCACGTACACATTTACACCGTGCTATGCCGATTAGGCCGCCGCGACGCAGCAAGACCGTTTGTCTTTTTATCAAAAACAATGTTGTCTTTGTGATGAAATTGTATATCGACCACAAAATATCACAAATTATCCACTCACACACTTACGCAGCCGCCATTTGCTATGCTTGACTCGTGAGTTAATCCTTCTTTTTCTAACATTCTTGGGAGACCTAAGTTCAAATATATGTCTGTCCAACAGTGAACACCTTAAATTTTAAACATTGTTATATTCAGTAGCTTATTTTAAGTCCCCTAGGCCGATAATTATAATTGTAGTACAGTTTTTTGTAACTTACTGCTTTATAGTATATAGAATAGATTGAGATTTATTACAACCATAAAGTGTTGTGAATTCATATTTTTATTAATTTACGACAGTTATTTTATGTTTCAATTATATATGATACAAACTAGTTTCTATAACTTTTTTTGGTAGAGCACTGCGTAACCTTGTGAATTGATTTATATGTTTTTTTTTAAATCCAGAACTGGTCCAATGGTCAGAATCCGGAACTGGTAATTTAATAATAATTAGCACGTATGAACTTAATCACTATAATAAATATCGTGTATAACATACCCGATAATGTATGTATTAGATATGCGTTTTATCACATTATATAAATTTACGATGTAGTAAAATATTCAATATTCAATTTAGTTTAGTTGTCGCCAGAATTTTTATTGATCTATCTAAACCACCCTAAACTTATACTCAAATAAAAAAGTGATGTTTGAAACAAAAAAAGACCCTATAGATACAAACTGAACAAACTTTCTCATTCCCAACCCAGCGACTTGTTGCTTGCTACGAGTATCTCGTTAGTATGCGCTAAGCAATTCATATTTATCCCATTATGATAGTGACTATTGCGAACGCGCGATCCATTTCGAAATATGTAGTCCAAGCTATACCCTACTTACTTGGACTTATTTCTGTTTGCTGTTCTATATAATAGTTTGCTCGATAGCCACTAGAGTTCAGAATGACTTACTATTTGGTAACGCAATTTGACTATTCAGAGTAATGGAAGAAAATCGGTAGAGAATCTGTTTGAACTCCAAACTTAAGAGGCCGTGCAATGCAAAGGGCATAAGCGCATTTTCGTGTCGGATGTGTAGTTATGTATTATTTTATTTTGTCGGAGCCCAAGACCGACTTAGGGTTACCGAAGTAGGTAAGGGACCTTAGTAAAAAGCAACATAATAGATTACTATTTTCATTTATTCATACATCCTCGCCTCTTGCTGTAGTAGTATTTTTTAAATAATTTATTTATTTACAATCCGAACATGACTATTGACTTTTTCGGTTCTAATGAATATTATCACAATTTACCATCCGTGTGCGAGTCCGTGGCCGTAGCCGGCGTGAGCGAGTCCGTGGGCGGCATAGCCCAGGGATGCGGCGTGGGCGGCGTAGCCTACGGGGGCGGCGTACGCGGCATTGGCTACAATACCGGGGTGCGTCTGGGAGAGGGACTGGGACACGACGGTCTTGCTAGTGGCGAAACCGGGGGCAGCGTACGCGCCGTGGGCAATGGGAGCGGCGTACCCGTGGGCAAGAGGAGCGGCGTACCCGTGGGCAAGAGGAGCAGCATACGCGGCAGGGGCGACGTGTCCGGCCAACTGCTTAGCCAAGACAGGGGCGACGCCGGCGGCGGCGCCGTCGAGCTGAGCCTCAGCGGTCTTCACGGCGTCTACGGCTTGCCAGGAGTGGTCTTCGGCGGCGTTGATGGCCTGTCCCTGCAGTTCGGAGGCTTGGTCGTGGTACTCGCGGGCGGCGTCGATGGAGGCGCGGGCGTGGTCGGAGGCGTCGACGTGAGCGTCGATGGAAGCGCCTTGGATGTCCCCGGGGGAGATGGTGGGGAGGGCGGGTGCGGCGTGCGCTACAACGGGCGCGTGCGCGAGAAGGGGCGCGGCGTGGCCGACGGCCAGGCCGTGGCCGAAGCCGAGCCCGTGGGCATAGGGGCCAGCCAGCAGCGCACCAGAGGGCGCGGCGGCGGCGCAGGCGAGGACGGCGGCGGCAACAATCTGTTGAAATTGAAGAAAAAGTTTTATTTATTACCTACTGTAATCATTATCACTTACTATTATTATTCTGTCAAAAAATGCTGATATTTATCATTCATTCTATTAATCTTTTTATTTATTGTATCAAATCACTTTTGATAATAGGTCAACTCTTGCATCATTGATCTTCATCAATATTCATCGCTATTTCACGCACTACCGCTCGTCAAAAAAATATAATTAGGTCAAAAACATTTTGTTTCCCAATCACTTTAACTAGGGTTTTAATTTTCAAGTCCAGAGTGAATATTGGCAAGCATGTTCCATTTTTATTTCCTTTTCATCCATTAGAAAAATCCACATATCACTTTTGGCACTCGTTTAGTTTTAGTATTAAAAAACTACACTTCATTCGTTGGCATAATTATTATGCCATATAACACACAAAATTCCATTGTTAGTTGTTCAACTAACCAGAACTCTCATCGTGCACTTGTGTTAGACTGCTCGAAGGCTACTGATTGCTCTCATTTTGCCGCCGTCCGTTTTTATAGGCGCGCTCCGAGAAACGGAACGTTAGAAAAAAGTAAGTGATCGCTTTCAAGGGCGGGAAGGGTGGCAGGAAGCCTGCCAATTTTGACGTTTCAACTTCGAATTTTGACGCGGGGCCGGCCTGGCAATGGGCGGTGTCTGCATTATTCCTAGTTGTTGGCGGCAAGTGAGAGACAGTGTACTTTTGTGTTTATTGAGAAGTAGAATAATTATTCTAGGTATTTTATTTGCATCTTAAAAACGAGTTAACTTTTGTGAAGTGTTGTTAAGGTTTATACATTTGAAATTTTAAAAATTGTTTATATATTTTACAATTTGATTCGAATTTGTGGCATTTGTAATATATTACATAAAAAGAGACGGTCAAGGAAAAAACTATATGGAAACCGGCATGTGCAAGATCCAAATTCAATTTCACAAAACCTTTATAATTGACCGAACGAGCGCTAAGCGCCAGTGAAGCGTCTCTCCGTTTCAGCTTGGGCAAAAATGCTTTCGTATGTTCGGTGGATGTCAGGATGTCCGGCTGTCCGGCTGTTCTCCTCTACAGGTCATATTGCTCTACTGATCTAGACGAAACTTGGTATACACATATAACGAATTTTTAGATTTATTTAGTCGGTGATTTTTGATTGTGTACTTCCTCCAAAAAGGGGCAAAAAGCTACTGAATATCGGAATATATTTTTCTACACCTTAATATTTAAAAAAAATATGGACGGACTTCTAAGAACGTTTTTCTGTAGCTGCAACGGTTAAGGTACCTGCCCTTACTAGTAGCTTTGTAGGCGATATTGTATATTCGTGATATCAGTACGAGATATTGACGACCAAAGAAAGCAGTTCTACGGGTTACAGCCGGACATATCTTATATATCTGGTCTTTCCATCGCCATTTTTTCACAATTGTTGTGTTCGGTGGTGTTATATTGGACAGTTGCATGTTTCCGAAGGATATTTCGGTAAACGTAAATTTGTCTATCAGTCAAAATTTAAGCATCGACAAAAATGTAGGGTAGGGTGAGGTAGGGTGTCTGAAATGTTTCCTAAGCATCACTTTGTGGACTGCTCGTTGGGCCCTTTCTTGTTGGAGAAATGATGTATTGAATGCTCCGTCCTCTATGGTGTTACAGTATGAGTGTATGGATTCACATAGGGCGCTGTAGGCAAGTTTTAGTGTGGTGTGACCATAAGCAGAGTGCCGGATTAGTTAAATGAAAAGAAGAAAAACGATTTCTGATTCTTGAGTCTAATTGGTTAATTTGTGTTTGCCAGTTGAGGTCAAAATCATTGTCTTTATAATAAATAAAGTATTCGTTTGCATTACTTGCTTTACGGTTTCGTAGTGACCGCTTAGCTATTGTAGTACGAGTGGACTCCGAGACTGTATAGCAAAATATGCAAAAATGTTTCAGCCGGTTAGCTTACCGGGGAGAGCTCAAAAATTCAGTTGCAGATTCCATCTGACCATCCATCATTCCATTAGACTGTACTAAAGCCAATATGGAAATATGGAGTCGAGTTGTGGGGCTCGGCATGCACCTCAAACATAAATATAAAGCAGCGCTTCCAAAATAGTCTGTTAAAAACCATCACAAATGCACCATGGTTCATTCAAAACAGTGAACTATTTGAAACCCTAAAGATGAACACTGTATTTAAGGAGATTGAAAAAACTGCCAAGAAATATAAACAAAAATTGGAGAGGCATCCAAACACTTTAGTAGCCCAATTGTTAACACCAAGCTACACTCCTAGACTCAAGAGAAAACACGTCATGCCCCCTTGAAAAGGGAACAGTGCAAAATTAGTAGATGTTCTCCGTGGAGAACTCGCTTAATAAATTAATCACTACAGCAAAAAAACTACTTAAAGTGAAGACACTAAACAAAAACAACAAAAAGAAGGAAAAAAATAAATAAAAAAAATAATAAAAAGATTCCATCTGTAACGATATACAGACAGACTGACAAAAAGGGTCTTAATAATAACGTGGTAAAATGCACTTAATTAACATACAAACAAATACAAATACAAAAAAACAAATACACATACAAATACAAAAACAAAAAAAAACAAAAAAAAAACAACAAATGCACATTGTGCGAGTGGCAAACCCATTGGACATCTATATTCAACCAAAATCTCAGAAATAAACACTAGTCAAGAGGAAAGTTGCGGGTAACATAATAACTGACAAATATTTATACAGGAGAGTAAATTGGCCAAGTGGTGGTGGTCGTCTGTCACATATGCAGGTTCACTTAATAATTTTATGAACCGCAAAAATTTATAATAAGGTAAAATAAAAAATAAATACAAGTTGTATATATGGCGTGAATGTAAAATATTATTGATTGGTGAAAAAAGTATAACTCTTTTTGATAGAGCTATGACAAAACAACATTCTAAACTGAATGAATGGTGCAAAAAAAAAGAAGAAATTGTGTTCTACTTAGAAATACATTTTCCACGATACCTTAGCAGGGGTGAGCAGACTTACACCATCGGCGATCTACAACAATAAATTGGACGACAAGCGATCGACTCGCAATCAGTTTTTTAAGTAAAGGCATTTATTGTAAGAACCTAGCTACGTTCACATTATTCAGAGATCAATGAATGGCACTGCGTGTTTTCCGCTAATTTCTCGTAGGACGTATTTACTAAGTTCCAAAAGATGTTCGTCAATAAGCCGAAGCTGTAGTATTTTGACGTAATTATTTGCATGTCAGAAAAAAGCACAAATACGTTGACCCAAACAAAGCAGTTAATTGCTGGGCGTATTATTTTAGATTTGGGTATTTTTCTCGAGTTAAAAGAGATCAAAATTTGTTATCTGTTGCTCTGGTTTTGAGGCGTATGTCTGAAATGATATGCATCATCTCTTTTTCAAGAGAAGAAAAGTCCATGTCAAAGGTATTCAATATTTCAGAAGCAGTTAATTCAACATCCTCAAAAGAAATGGATAAATCATGAATTCAATCGTTTGTCAATTTTCGTAACAAAGTCAGAAAAGCTACTTACAAATTCGCTGAGAATATTTCCAACTTCTGTTTCGTATTAATTATTATTGTTCAATCCTTTATTTTCAATTGATTAATCAGAAGTTGCAATTTACTTTTAAATGAGTTTATTGTGCTAATCATATCAATATCATCCCACCTCTGCCTTATATACTTAACTTACCCGGGACACAGATTCTCTTGTCCAGGTTCTAGCACACCATATTTTTTTTCTCTCTGTTTCACCAATTTACTTATGTTTATTTAACCTATATTATGTGCCATTTATGTAAAAAAAAAACTATTTGTATAATTTTTTGAAGAAACTTCCTAACTCACAATTCTAAGAATAGATCAATTAAAAACTTGTCTTTGCTGTCCATGCTGTATGGGGAATTGAAAATAATTTTAGATTTTATAATTATCCATATTATTTTCCTTATGGGGCCTAAGAACTACATAATAATTGAGTGTAAATTTCAAGTTTCTCTCATATTTACATAGATCTAATTAAAAGTGTAGGAAGTAGGAAAAGGAAGTACTAGTGTAGTGTTGCGCTCCTCAGGCGTGGACCGCATAAATTAGGTGCAAAGTAAACAATTTGCCTTCTTTGGCCTTAGTTACAATTGGAGTGGCGTTTGTGTAGCACGTTTTAGCAGTGACTAATTCGCGCTACAGTCTGCGTACCTATGTCTCTCTATCTTTGTTGTTGATACACATGCAACCTATTGCTGTGAAGCTACAGTAGTCGCAGCCAATCTATATGTTTGTGAAGTTAAGCTCTGTGAACGATTGCGCAGGTACTGCTGTGAGGATAAAACAGCATAAAGTAAGAGCGAGATAGAATATGCGAAAAATGAAGCGAGTGAGCGAGGCAGTTATACAATGCCGTTTTCACCTTCAACATTGGGATTGTGCCTGAAAAATAGTAATTTGCGCAGCGACTAGCAGATAACTTCCGAGACACATACTTCCGCTGCGACTACTGCAGATGGGTGTGTTTGCACTTTGCATATATGTATCTAGTCCAGTTTTTGTTTATGTGATATTTAAGCATGCCGTATCTTCTCCCCTTGTACTAGATCTATGCTTATTTAGTTTAGGAGCTACATACCCATGACATAATTCTTGGAAAGAAAAAAAGACACCACAGCAACAGGTTCCGTTTGGACTCTTCGGGTACGGAACGCTAAAAACGCAAGCTCTTATTTCGTGTCAGTGTGTTTATGGGGCCATGGTCCTCGTAGTTTCTGATTCCCTAGATAATCCTAATAAGGTCTAATATGCATTTGGAAATAAGCAAATTGATGTGGCAATGGCCAAGCCACATAGCGAATAGAAATGATAACCACTGGAGTAGAAGGTGAGAGTCGCGGGGAGCCGCTGAACGCAAACAGAGCAGCCGCTCTTTGTGGCGTGCCATGGGGAAGCCAAGTTTTTTTTTTTAAAGTATTTTTCCTCACCCCGTATTCAAGAGTGAAGCACCCAAAATATGCCGTTCTGCTCATACGAACAAGCCTCACGTACACATTTACTCCATGCTATGCCGTTTAGGCCGCCACAACGCATCAAGACCTTTTGCCTGTCAAGATCTGACGAAACATCAAAAACAATGCTGTCTGCTGCTTTAGTGATGAAAGTGTGTATCAACCCCAAAATACCACAAATTATCTACTCATACACTTGCCGCCATTTGCTATGCTTCACTCGTGAGTTAATCCTTTTTTTACATTCTTGGGGGGAGACCTAAGTTCAAATGTATGTTTGTCCAACAGTGAAAACCCTTTTTTAATCGGTTAACGTGATGAGCGAACTTACAGACAGATATAATTTAAAACAATGTTATATTCTTGTTCAGTAGCTTATTTTAAGTACCCTAGGCCGATAGTTATAATTGTTGTACAGAAATTTTGTAACTTACTGCTTTATAGTATATAGAATAAATTGAGATTTATTACGGCCAAGAAGTGTTGTGAATTCATATTTTTATTAATTTACTTCTGTTATTTTGTTTCAATTATAATACAAACTAGTTTTCTTTTTTTGGTTGAGCACTGCGTAACCTTGTGAATTGATTTATATGGTCAGAATCCGGAACTGGTCAGTGTAATTAGCACGTATGAACTTAATCACTGTTGTAAATAACATGTATAACATACCCGATAATGTATGAATTAGATATGCATTTTATCACATTATATAAATTTACGATGTACTAAAATATTCAATTAGTTTAGTTGTCTTCATAATTTTTATTTATCTACCTAACCTTTTACTCGAATAAAAAATGTGATCTTTGAAACAAAAAATCTATTCCCTATAGATGCATACTGAACAAAATTTATTTTCCCCTTGAAATAAAAATTATCTCTCAAATTCCAACGACTTGTTGCTTGCTATCTCATTAGCATGCGCTAAGCAAGTCATGTCTATCCCAATAAGATAGTAAACTATTGCGAACGCGCGGTCCATTTCGAAATACGTAGTCCAAGCTATACCCTACTTACTTGGACTTATTTCTGTTTGTTAATCTGTACTAATAGGTTGCTCCATAGCCACACACAGTTTAGAATGACTTACTATTTTGTAACGCAATTTGACTATTCAGAGAAATGGGAGAAAATCGGTAGAGAATCTGCGTGAACTCCGAACTTAAGAGGCCGCGCAATGCAAAGCGCTTATGCGTATTTTGTCGTATTGTGTCAGACGTGTAGTTATTATTTATTCTGTCGGAGCCCAAGACCGACCTAGGGTTCACCGCGCCAAGTAGGTAAGGGACCTTAGTAAGGAAAGAAAAAGCAACATAATAAATTACTATTTTCATTTATTCACACCTCCTCGCCTCTTGCTGTAGTAGTTTTTTTTATAATTTATTTATTTACAATCCGAACATGAGTATTGACTTTTTTGGTTCTAATTAATATTATCACAATTTACCATCCGTGCGCGAGTCCGTGGCCGTAGCCGGCGTGAGCGAGTCCGTGGGCGGCGTAGCTCAGGGGTGCGGCGTGGGCGGCGTAGCCTACGGGGGCAGCGTACGCGGCGTGAGCCACAACACCGGGGTGCGTCTGGGAGAGAGACTGAGACACGACGGTCTTGCTAGCGGCGAAACCGGGGGCAGCGTACGCGCCGTGGGCAATGGGAGCGGCGTACCCGTGGGCAAGAGGAGCGGCGTACCCGTGGGCAAGAGGAGCGGCATACCCGTGGGCAAGAGGAGCGGCATACGCGGCAGGGGCGACGTGTCCAGCCAACTGCTTAGCCAAGACAGGGGCGACGCCGGCGGCGGCGCCGTCGAGCTGAGCCTCAGCGGTCTTCACGGCGTCTACGGCTTGCCAGGAGTGGTCTTCGGCGGCGTTGATGGCCTGTCCCTGCAGTTCGGAGGCTTGGTCGTGGTACTCGCGGGCGGCGTCGACGGAGGCGCGGGCGTGGTCGGAGGCGTCGACGTGAGCGTCAATAGAAGCACCTTGAATGTCGCCGGGGGAGATGGTGGGGAGGGCGGGTGCAGCGTGAGCTACCACGGGCGCGTGGGCGAGCAGGGGCGCGGCGTGGCCGACGGCCAAGCCGTGGCCGAGGCCGTGGCCGAAACCGAGCCCGTGGGCGTAGGGGCCAGCCAGCAGCGCACCAGAGGGCACGGCGGCGGCACAGGCGAGGACGGCGGCGGCAACAATCTGTTGAAATTGAAGAGAAATTGTTATTATACAATAAAAAATCTGTATTTATTATTTGGTCCATTTATGCTTTTTTATTTCTTGGACATAATATATCAAATAAGGTAATAGATAAATTTTTGCATCATTGATCTTCATCAATATTCATCGCTATTTCACGCACATACGCTAGTCAAAAAAAATATTTGATCAATAAGTATCTGTTTCCCATTCACTTTAACGAGGGTTTTAATTGTAAAGTCCAGAGTGAATATTTGCAAGCATGCTCCATTTTCATCAATTAGAAAAATCCACAAATCACTTTGAACACTCGTTTTGTGCCGACCGAAATTCCATTAAAAAAGCAACACTTCATTGTTTGGCAAAGCACGTATGCTAAATCACACACAAAATTCCATTGTTAGTTGTTTAACTAACCAGAACTCTCATCGTGCACTTCTGTTAGACTGCTCGAAGGCTACTGATTGCTCTCATTTTGCCGCCGTCCGTTTTTATAGGCGCGCTCCGAGAAACGGAACGTAAGAAAAAAGTAAGTGGTCGATTTCAAGGGCGGGAAGGGTGGCAGGAAGCCCGCCAATTTTGACGTTTCAACTTCGAATTTTGACGCGGGGTCGGCCTGGCAATTGGCAGCGGCTGTATTCTTCCTAGTTATTGGCGGCCAGTGCGCGATAGTGTACTTTTGCGTTTCTTGATAAGTAGAATTATTATATATATTATTTGCATCTTAAAAACGAATTAACTTTTGTCTAGTTTTGTTAAAGTTACTATTTTAAAAACTCCGATTTGACGCGTATTTGTGTCATTTGTAATTTATTATTATGTAAAGACAGTGGTGAAACCGGCATGTACAATATTCAAATTCAATTTCACAATAAAAACCCCTTTTTGCCTCTCATACTAGATACTTGCGAACTTTTTTTTATATAATAATCACATTTGTTGTTGATGTCCTAACCATCCGAGGCAGATTATTTACTGTGCGTCATTTAGACAAAAACATTCATACATTATTTTCCAAAATCGAGTAAGTATGTATGTAGTTTTTTTAATTTATCGGACATAATTAGATACAGCTTAAATCACCGTTCAGCAGTCGTGTAAAACGATACTTAGTAAAAAAAACAGACTTCTAATAATAAAATTTGGTTACTGAGATGGCATAGATAAAAAATCAATTAAGATCGACAAGATGATCTTACCTCTACATCCGACGGACATTCCGACTGTACAATTTAATTATAGTCTTACTAAAAGCGAGAGTAAGATAGATAACAAAAAATACGAGGCGTGTTTAAAAGTAGAAACGAATAAAAAGTCTTCAATTTAATAACTTGCAAAGTCTTGACTGATTGACTGAAGAAACAACACAAAGACTAAACCGCTGGAGGTTGAAACTTGAAATTAGGACAATACTTTCCTTTACAGGCAGTTTTTTTTTTCAGAAATCTGCCCTTCAGTGGAGAAAATTATGAGATTTAGGAAATAGAAATTGGGCCAATCCTGTGATTTCTTTTTTGCTAAACAAAGTTGAAATAAAAAATTCAATTAATTTTTCAATTTGGGCAAACAACTTGCTTTTTTTGTATTTCGCGGGAAAACAAAAAAACTGCTTGCGAATTAGTAGCATGTTCTTATAACTAATATTGATGAAAGAATCCATTAGTAAATGATATCAGGCAAATACCAATACAAAGTACATAGATGTATTTTTAACTCTGTGCGAAAATACTTATTTGGTTTTAGCTATAGTTTTCCTACTTATAAAACCTATATAAATCGTAAACTTGACCTCTCCCGCGCTTGCATACGGATGACAGGGACAAACATTTTAGAACAAGAGCGCCTGAAAGAAAGACGGCTAAAAAATATGTTTTACGGACATTATAATTAGCAAAGTAATGCTCAAAAATAGCAGCGCACAATTTACTGTGATTCTGTTTAATCGCGATGTTTCAAATCGTGAGAAAAGCTGTCACAAAACCTGAGAAATGCTATACACAATATAACTACACACGACACACTCGACCTTCCCACCATAAATTATACATATCTACGAGTACACTATTAAAAAACTAACTGCGTGTTTGTACATTGAAGATAATTTTAAAACGACTAGAAAGAAGAGATTTAATTCTCGACTGTATTTTTGTTTATAATGTAAGTACCTCATGTCTCTGAGATTTGTAGCCGATTTGGATAATTATTTTTGAATTAATTTATAAAGGTTTAACTCCAAGATCAAGTAGTTTTTTAGTCCCACTAATATAAATAAAAATGAAACGTCGTGTGTTTATGGTTTGGGCCGTTTCACGCAAAACGGCTGGACCGATTAATAAGAAATTTTATAATCAGTTAAAGTTAGGATATCTTTTATCCCGGAAAAAAGAAAAATCCCGCGGGAAAATTGTAAGTCCAAAGCAGCTGATAACATTTTGAACATACAAGTATTATAGGTACTGTGCGTACAATACACAGATAAACATAAAATATAATATTTATTATGGAGAAAAGTAAAAGAAAAAGGGAAATCAGGAAAGTTTTGGTAAATTAGTCGTAATCGCTTTCACAAAGAAACGGCCAAACCGATTTCTATAGAAAATTTACTAATATATACGGGACGACGTAAAAACTAAAAAAAAAAAAGTTTTGGTCTCGAAAAATATAAAAATCCCGCCGGAAATACAATTCTAAGATTTGTATTATCGTGAAAGAAGTCGCGGAGAAAAGCTAGTCTTATTTTAACTATTCAGTATATTATACATTGTATAGCATCTAATGTCAACATTATCTCCGTTACCAAATTCCATCGTGCGAAGTCAACTTAGGCTCTGCACAGATAAGTAACGAGGATTCTAGTGATGTGCTAGCTTATGAATAAGTAGTAACACGAGTGATGCTAGGAAACTTTGTGATTACTTTTCTGTTTATAAGCTCTTGCAATGTCAGTAAAGTACATAGAACAAGTAAATCATCAAGGTAAGATAAAAAAAAAACTCCGCCCCGCGGTTTCACCCGCTGACACCTGTCACTTTGACATCTGATGATGTTGGATGATGATGATGAAAAGTACGCTATGTGTTATTCCAGGATATAAAGTATCTACATACCAAACTTCTTCGAAATCTGTTCAGTCGTTTAACCGTGAAGGAGTAACAAACATACACACACATACATACAAACTTTCGCCTTTATAATATTAGTGAGATGTCACTCGTTACTCGGGTTGATGTAAGGATTCTAACGATACCCCAAACATTCAAATCTGTACAGGCATTTAAAAGTTTTGGTGGAACAAAGAAACACACATACATACATGAACCCTAAAAACTTTACAATCCTTTTTTGGGCCGTTAATGTAAATATGCACCAGGTTTTTTGTATATGAGCAGCTCAAGTATGTTTTAATTTTGGAGTAAACAAACTATATTATTCACACTTGAAGTAACCCTGTTCTGTTCCATCAGAAGTAGAGCAGAAGGTTGTATAATAAAAAAAAAGTTTTCACAACACAGGCACAAAACAGTAGTAGCTAAGCTATCTTCGCGGCTGAGGCCGTGTTCTTTGGTTTTTTCTGCAGGATAACACCTGATAACACCTGCAGAAAAAACGGATATTTTTCCCGGATAACACGGGGAAAATATCCTATGTTAATCCTGTTACTGTACATCAACAAAATCGATTTAGCCTTTTGGGCGTAAAAGCCGCACACTTGTCGTTTAATTTTTTGTCGTGTTCAATTTATACAGCAAATTAAAATCCAGTGAGTGTGTATTTCTGTTACAGACCTAAAAAATAAATACATTATCAAGCTTATTTAGTATCCGAAACTTTGATATGCCATGCCATACTTATCCGCTAACCTCGCTCCATCCCTACAACATATCAGGTATCAAGCTTAGCTGGTCACGCAACAGTACGAATGACCCACTCTCCGGTTCATTGTTCTAATTCCAACCTGTTTTAGACTCTATTTAACCTATACTAGAGTTATTTATACAATTATGGCGTCATTGTTTCACTCTCAAGCCATTCTAGGGCCTATTTAAAAAGATATTAGTTCGAATTTTGAATTTGCGCGGGAATTGCCGTGACAGTTTTATTTCTTCCCGTTTGTTTCGTTTGGCAAAGAAGTCGAGCCAAACAGCCTCGTTTAGTCCAGCCAGCTAGATGGAGCGACGATCTGCGCAAGATAGCTGGCAGTCATTGGATAAGAGCCGAAGATTGGGATTAGTGGCGCGCCGCGGGAGAGGCCTATGTCCAGCAGTTGACTAGTACAGGTTGTTGATGATGGCTCACTATGCAACTCGGTTTGGATGTAGTGTCCTTAGCGAGCGTCTAAACTACGGCTCCGTAAGTCATGGTGGGCAGAACACTTTTGTATAGTGAACTCTTACGCAAACGTCCTCTTAGGGAAGTAGCACACCTTTGTCTGATATTCAACCGCCAAGCAGTAGTGTGTAAACATTTATATGTTTCGGTTTGAAGGACAAAGTTTCCAGCGAAATTAATGGGCAATGAGAATAACTAACGTCTCGGGGTAACGACTGCAGTGCCGTGGAGCGCAACCAAAGTTCTGGGTGGCACTGCAACTGTTATTGGGCTGGCATAACTTGTTCGACGCGTCATTCAAAGGAATAAAAAAAACGATATATTTCATTATTTTTTTCAGCAGAAATAAAACAAGTAAAAAAACAAAGTTAAATAAAACTTTATTTTTTTTAAACTTAAGAATGATGCAGATAATGTACTAAAAGCTAAAAAAATAAAATAAAATCGTGTGGCGAGTCGAATTTCTATTACTCAGGTTACGCTACGCCCCTCGTTTTATTTTTCATAACTTGCTCGACAATGGCCAATTACATATCACGCAATCTCAACGTAAAGCAAGTCATGATATCCCAAGGGAGATAATGTTATATGAAATCCCCAAGCGATATAAAGTGATTTGAATTTGGAACGTTAAAATTCGTATGACTTAGTATAGATACGGGCATTGTAAAGAGAGTTTATTCGAAAATAGAACTGGCCACCATAGGCAGAATAAAAAAAAACAAGAAAAAAGGCGCGAATGCTAAGAATTTGTAACAAGAGACGGTGTTTGGTGTTATTTTAACAGTAGGTACCATATTTTATCATTTTCAAGTTGACACAAAAATGTCCTCGAGCGATAGTAATTTGACTTTAAATCCGGAGTTTAAATCAGATGCCCTTGTGATTATTGATAATCTACTACCGAAAAATAACAAAAAATAAATACGAAAAAGCCTACTAAAATGATTTTAATCAATGGAGAACAACAAAAAGAGTCAAGGCTGTATCTGAATCCGTTGTTTTAGTTTATTTCCAACACGTAGCATCAACACGAAAGCCAAGCAGCATATGGTGCATTTATTGTTTTTATTGTCTCGCAGAAGGTATGAAAAGTAGAGTATTCACCTCGGAGATAAAGCCTGTCTTTTGTCACTGAACGCATATTGGAGTCCCTCGTTACGCTCAGGGTCCAATATGCCGCCCGTGACGTAAGACATTGCTTCATCCCCTTGGTGCATAATCTACAATTAGCTTTTAGTACATTATCTGCATTAGTCTTGTTTCTTCACAATAAATAAACTTAAAAACAACATTTATTTTTTTAAGTTATTTATTTAGTTATTTCTAAAGTGCCATATTGTGGTGGCGGCCATTTGGATTTGGTTTTTTCCATAGTGTACTGTATTCTACTAGCTAAGCCTTGTCATTTGATACCCATATTATTATGGGGAGTTGAAAAAAAATAAAGAATCCGCCATTTTGTGACGGCGGCCATCTTAGATTTACAATGATACTGAATATACATAATTGTATTCTCATCAGAACTAAAGGTGTGTACCAAATTTCAGATCAATCGGTCAACAGAAAGGGGGTAAAATTTCAATTACTTCATTGAACCAAAAAACAAACAGGGCAAGCAACTAAACAAAACCGTTTAAAAAACACCTGTAATATATAAATAAAGAAGAAGATGATACTACGAAGCGTTTAACACCTCGTTACAATATTTATAAGATGAACAGCTACGTAACATGAGAGATTAGCATAATATTTCCATTCGCAGCATCTAATAGAATCAGTTTGCATTTGTTAACTGCTTTAGAAAGCAATAAAAGACTAAGTGAGACGCTCTGTTAAACTTTTTTAGAAGAAACGGCTTTATTATAGGTTAATTTTAGCTATTTTTTTTATTGAAGACTTGAATCGGCTGCTATGCGTATAGTTGAATTTTGCTTTCATTTATTTGCGCTAGTTTAGGCTTTACGTCTTCTATGGATTATTTTTTAATGCCGCACTCATAATCGTCAATTAACGCTAATCAAGCATTAATTACCGTTGGCAGTTAGAAATCTTAGATCTAAAGATGATTATAATTTGCAATTAGCTACAGGTCGTAATTGATGATGCAAAATCAATCGATCCCCAGTTAAGACTTGGTTAATCCATAACGTAAATCGACCCTCGAGACGCATAATAGGACAAAACGTACGAGGTTGGAACCTACCTACTGTATTCCGTTTTTAAAAATCGTTAATTAGGTAGGTATGTTGGGATTTGATAGTATAATGCAGAGGATGGCGCTAGATTTTGGATTAAGGATGATTAATGGCCACCCCTTATGTTTTGAAGATACCCCATTATGAGATATTTCAAAAAAAGTCCAGGCTACATTTTCTCAAAAACAGAAGTTGGCCATCCTGTTGTATTTCCCAACAGGAACGTTTCCCCGAAGTAACCTACCAAGTAGAAGTGAAATAGGATGAGCTACTCGTATTTCTTCAAAATTTACTTAGTTTCGCCCAAAACCAAAGATATGCAGGTGTCCCAAGACGTAGTGATAAGCGGAGCCCCCGATGGCACCGGAATAACCCCCATATATGCGCCGCGATTTTTGAAATTTGCGGAATGATTCCATATTTTTTTTACTTAACTCCAGATTTCGGCTTTGAAAAGATATTTTGCTTCGAATAAAATTTGAAGTTATTCATATATATTTATTATTTTATTATTACAACATAATTTCCATGAAATCTCATTACTGGACTACCAACACACAAAAAAACACAACTGAATACTTGTGTTAGTTTGGTCAAAATTTATAAGTTTGTGTCGAAATCGTGAAAAAAATATATGGAATAACCCTGAAAATATCAAAAATCGCGGAACATATATGGGGGTTGCTTGGGTGCCCCTGGGGGTGCTACCTCCGCTTATCACTACTTCCTGGAACACAGTTTATACTTTACAAAGTCAAAGAATTTATTGTAAATAGGCAAAATAATAGCACTTTTACATGAACAAGGAGAAATACATAAAATATTATAATAAGATCAAATCAATAAAATTTAGGTAAACTATGTGTACGTACTGTGCCAAAACTTACTAACTATAACAGAAAAGGTAGCCACCCTAGGGCCCCAAAATCGAGCGGCCTGTATACTTTTTAGTAACCTAAAGTAAATTACATGGACTTTAGAATCCAGTTTCTGTCTGCAGACCAATCTACCTAACTCAAACAAGTAGCCGCAAATAGTTCACGTAAAGGTTATACCCACGTTGGTTATATCTAACTACCTACGTGACCTTTTGCAATGCGTGATAGTTTGCACGCCGTGACATTGGGCCGAAGTTTGCTTACTCCGAATTTGGTTTGGCCGAAAACGGAGTGGCAGTAACAGTGGCAACCAGATTTGGAGTCGTCTCCAAAACTGGTTGCCACTGTTATCACTCGAAAAGGATATGCTTCGATTTCACGTGCTTACTTTTGTCGGACGTACTTGACGGATACCCATGTACATGGGAAGTTGGGTCGTTGACTTGACAGTAAGTGTAAGGCTAAAACCTATAGGTGTTATCTACATCTAAACCGCATCATCAACGGTACAGTCGAGGAGCGAGCCGAGCGAGACAGGAGCCTCAATAAGAGGATTTTTAATAAATAAACCCCTATAATTCTTAAAACGTCCGGAGATGGCGTCACGCTTTTGGCTGGATAGTCCTCTCACCACAATACTTCTATTAAAATAACTACCATAAAAGCTAACATAAGTTCAAAAACTAAAACCCGACTACGGTCGGGTAAAAAATTGCGTTCATTCTTGCGATGAAGACGAATCAATTGATATCTCGTTTGTCAAAATCGGGCCAAGTTTTAGTTTGAACGCATAACCTTTTCTTTGCTTCGCAGTAGTCGGGTAAAAAAAATGCCTATGACATTCTTGCCATGAAGACGAATCAATTGATAAAATCGAACCAATAGAGGCGTAGCTATGGTGGAACATCCACTTAATCACATACATACATAGACTGTTAAATAAAATCATTACCCTCCCTTGCTTTGCTGTAATCAATTAAAATGACACGCCTGCTCTGCCAAAAAAGAACTTATGCCAGTAAGTTATATACTGTTGGAATGTGCTTATCAAGCATGGGCTTCAAATTGATATCCATATTTGCCGCGTTCCACCTATAAATGCTATACCATTTGTGTTAACACGAATTACTAGCGCTCAATCAGCGTTTCTCTTACGAAAAACCAGCAATGTTAGCACGGTTGACATCTACAAGTGAAACGTGTTGCTGCTCAACACAACTGTGGCCGTATTACAGAACTTGGTTTCAATCAGATTGTCACTTTCTTCATAGCAATTTCGACTCTATCGCAACGATAAATTAAAATCGGATTGAAACCAAGATAGAAAATAGCACTACTGTTTTATTTAATTTTGTACACCTTTCCCTCATCCCAATTTATTTAAAACTAGGAAATTAAAATATTTATCGAAAAGCTTACACTTATACCGCAAGGCCAAGCAAAACAATGTTTTTTTTATTTAAAATTACATGCTCTGCCGCTAAATTTTGACACTTTCAAAAGTAGCATTTCGAACCCACAAAACAACATGGGTCTGACGATGCTAGTTTCCGAAGCTAGAAATGTTAACATTTTGCATTGTGGAACGTTTGACATTTGTTATGTGTGCTAGCATCGGAGGGCTTGTGGAACGACATTGGGGCTAAAAAAGTTAAAATTGCTAGCATTTTGCTTTATGTGGAACGCGCCTATTGTAAAATAAGAAAAAAAACATGAGAATGCAAACTGCAGCCAAAATGAATTAAAAAAAACTATGTTATTAGGAGGGATGTATGGATTCTAACAATACCCCATACGTCTAAATCTGTTCAGGTACAAACTAACAAACATACATGAATCCTATAAACGTTACATCTATCCTCCTATTTTATGTCCTATTTTTAGGCAGTCGTGTAATAATACAATGTTTTAACCATATCGCGACACAAATAAGTATATATTAGTGTAACTTAGAATCCAACGATACAGGGTTCAATCCTAGTCTCCGCTCCAATGACTTTTCTAAGTTATGTGCGGTTTTCCATCGCTCCGTGCTTCGGAGGGCACGTTAAGCTGTCGGTCCCGGCTGTTATTGATTAATAGCAGTCGTTAAGGCATGTCAGATGTCCTCGGGCGGCCTGACAAACTGACACCAGAGGCCAGCACTACCTCATACGACAAACAAACAAGAAGTAGACGTACTGAAAAAACAACGCTTTACTTCGTACGGACTCGAGCTTGTATTTGCCATCAATACTTTATTAGGTCTATAAGTAGAGAGTTGTTGTTTTGGTTAGCTCTAAAATAAATTCTGTCTGCAAACTAATGGAATATGGCAGCACATTGTGATCAGCAAACAAAACCATATTGATCAATACAATTGGTGTTTACTTCATTGTCCTCACTCCCTCGTGCCACGCTTGACACCTATCTTTTCTTATAATCTGATAATGGTTCTGGTCTCAGCAGTGAATAAATCCAGAGTTTCATATCAGATCGTAATGTTACGAGCTGGGGTTAGGATAAAACAATTGTACGCTAATTACACCAAAAATTAGCACCTTTATTCGAAAAACCACAAAAAGAAATTAATCCAACAAATAATGCTCAAACACTCTTTAACTTGACTGTACACTCTTATCAATTATCACTGAATACTCGCTTCGAATCACTTTGATCGTTTCGTTTCGTCAGCCAAATCAATAATGTCCCAGGCAGTCGATGTGCGCCCTATTTATACCGCGACGTAAGTTTCCAGAATGTACTCATAACTGCTCGTATGTACAAGTGGTAGTCGGTAGGTCTTTGAACTTTCAAGATCGGTGGCGCCTTTGAGTTGCCGCGCCGCGCCGCGCCTGTAGGTACTTAAGGCCGGCGGCACCTTTGATGTCGCCGCGCCCGTAGGTATATACCTACCGCGCGCTCTGGAAACTTCTGTAGGTACCTACGCTCTACTAGTGTGTTCCAGAATGTTTCTTTAAATGTAGGTATTGCGTCATTTTAGTACCTACTGTTTTTCTAAGAATCGACCGGCGTAACACTACCCCCTCCTAAGACATGCTCGTCCCGAGCAGTGTTAGTCCAGTGATATTACGCCAGTCGATTAACATAAACAACCCCAGGAGAACCTCTCTGACTTCCCCCTGGATCCGGCATGTTACGTCGCTGATCCTGTTCATATCGTGGGTATGTTCCACCCCTTTCTGCCTGCAACCTTAGAAAACCACCTCTGCCATGCACTGGATTATGCAACCCAACCAGTGAACCCTTGTCAAATCTCAGATCTCTTAATTTCCGGTTATATCAAGCCCTCATCTTCTCAGACACCCGCTGTCCAGACCATTCGACCTGCCTACATACTTCATCCAACCTAAAGCGCGAGCCAATTGCACAATCCGCAATGCTGCGCGGAGAATCCTTTGGAATGCTAGTTATCAGGGCTGCAGGTTTGCGGCACGAGTTTCTCACATCATCACGGCATTGGATCCAAAAGAATTGCTCTCGTATCTTTGACAGGGCCCTTTTGATTCCCATACGGCCTCCTGAACATCCGTCGTGGCAGAGTTGTAGAACATCAGGCACCTTCGCTTTAGGAATAACCATTTGTAAATGACAGTGGTCTCCTCGAGCATTTTCCAATTTTCTGCACAATAACCCATCGTGGATAGCCAAACTGTCCCACTGCCCCCAATAGCTTCCCGTCGTTGCGCTCATTCCTGCAACATCCCGCCATTTAGGCTTAGGCGCACCAGTTTTAATCCACTCAAGAATTGGCTTGATATCTGGGTAATTTTGCTGTGCCAGCTGCAAGGCTTTTCTCCACTCATTACCGAAGTCCGTTCTCAACATTCTAACAGGTACCATTTCTATGGCCTCTTGCCTCTCAGAATGCTTACAATTCTCTAGACAAGGTCCCCTGAACAGTTCCTCCACGTTACTGTGAGATCTTCCATCTTTCATGTTCAGGTTTATCCTTTCGTGAACTTGTGAGGTCAAAATTCTGATGTCGTTTTCAATACTCGACTGTACTCTTCCCATGGTTCTGGCGTCTATTCGTTTTCCAGGGTCTTGTTCTGTAACGGCGCTAACCTCCCGCCAGTTCTGTGATCGGTCTTCCCTGCCAACAACTCGCTTTGGGCAGCTGGGCCTCAGGTGACCCTCCTCTCCACACTCGTAACATCTAGGGATAAACCTAGGGCGAGTGTCACGGGGGGGTGATGCCACAACTTCCCTGATGCAGTGGGCTCGATGATCATAACGTGCGGCTTCCACCTCCAAAGCATGGGCCAGGGCATCCTTAAGGGATTCGTGATGCCCAAGTCTCACAGCAGCCCTCACTTCCAGGTCACGAATCCCATCGACAAATGCTTGGATCAAAATCACGTCGATGAGTGCAGGTGAGGACTGGTACGCCTTTCGAACCAGCTTTTCAATTTCGAGAGCCCACTGTTGTAGGTTCTCACTATTCCGCTGAGCCCTGTCCTTTAACTGAGCACGAAACACGTGCTCCAGGTGTGCGTCACCGTAGCGAGATTCCAATGCTTCAAGCAGCTGTTCGTCGGTGACATCCTTTCCAAGGGCCTCGAGTATAGTAAGGGCCTGGTCACGAAGGCCCAGTGTGAGTGCAGTCATGGCCTGCGCTTTACTCCATCCGTTCGCCTTGACAACGGCCTCTAACTGGATCTTATAGGCCGACCAAGAAGAGCTTCCATCAAACGGCGGCACTTTGAAACCTCGCGCCGAAGACGCAGTAACAACAGGGGCTGACATTCCGCTTCCAGATTTCAGGACACCCAGAGCTTTTTTCACGTCTGCAATCTGGGTTTCAGTTTCAGAGATGCGGCTTTCAGTTTCGGAGAAGCGTTTCTCGTGAAGATGTACCTGCTCCTTTACATCTTTGAGTTCCTGTCCCTAAGTTGCATGCAGGTCTTTTATGAGGAGGGCCTGTTCCTCTTGTCGGCGCGCCTGCTCCTCTCTGTCTTGCTGCAACTGCTCTTCAAGTCGTCGTGCCTGCTCCTCTTTGTTACGTAGTAACTGCTCCTCCAGGCGTCGAGCCTGCTCCTCCTGATTGCGAGTCTGTTCGTCTTGTCGGCGAGCCTGCTCCTCTTTGTCACGTAGCAACTGCTCCTTCAGGCGTCGGGCCTGCTCCTCCTGTTTGCGGGACTGTTCCTGGAGTAATGCCATTAAGCCCGAAAGGTCAAATGAAGACGGGGTTACCGAAGACGGAGAATGTGCACATGGACCGGTGGATGGTCCGGCGGCGTCCAACTCCATGGTTGGTTGATTGTCACCACCACCACCAGACACTCTTAATGGCGAACCAAACCGTCTTTCGTCCACTTCCCTCTCTCGTTGGCTTCTCGTTCTCATGTGGTCTGTCTCCTGCTTTGGTGTAGTCGGCATTATTTTATCCTCGCTTCTGACACCAAATTGTTACGAGCTGTGGTTAGGATAAAACAGTTGTACGCTAATTACACCAAAAATTAGCACCTTTATTCGAAAAACCACAAAAAGAAAGAAAGAAAGAAAGAAAGAAAATACATTTATTCAACACACACAAAAATAAAAGATACAAATAAAAGAAATTAATCCAACAAATAATGCTCAAACACTCTTTAACTTGACTGTACACTCTTATCAATTATCACTGAATACTCGCTTCGAATCACTTTGATCGTTTCATTTCGTCAGCCAAATCAGTAATGTCCCAGGCAGTCGATGTGCGGCCGATTTATACCGCGACGTAAGTTTCCAGAATGTACTTATAACTACTCGTTTTTACTAGTGGTAGTCGGTAGGTCTTTGAACTTTCAAGGTCGGCGGCGCCTTTGAGTTGCCGCGCCGCGCCGCGCCTGTAGGTACTTAAGGCCGGCGGCACCTGTGATGTCGCCGCGCCCGTAGGTATATACCTACCGCGCGCTCTGGAAACTTCTGTAGGTACCTACGCTCTACGAGTGTTTTCCAGAATGTTCCTTTAAATGTAGGTATTGCGTCATTTTAGTACCTACTGTTTTTCTAAGAATCGACCGGCGTAACAGTAAGTTAGCATTAATACACGGGCCTTCAAACTTAGTACCACACTTTTAAAATTGCATTTTTTTCTAAACTATAAAAGTCAGAGTTTTGAAATAAAAAACGTATAGCAAATTTCATCAAATTTCTTTTAATTAACGGTTTATTATACACTAGCTTTTCCGCCCGCGTCTTCGTCCGCACGGACTACTGATTGTCGCGAAAAAAGCATCCTATGTTCTTCTAGGATAATAAAGATCAATGCAAATGTAGGTATAGCACCAACGCTCTTGAAGTTTTTTGACAGACTTGTTATTTCGTTTCCATGGCAACCGTTTCTTACAGCGAGTAATCAACATTTTCTAGTTTTCCCGCGGAAACTTAAAATTTTCCGGGATAACCCTATGTTTTATTCTAGGGTATAAGCTATCTCCATTCCAAATTTCATCAACATCCGTCTAGCCGTTATCGCGTGAAAGCTCCCCAAACAAACAAATAAACAGACAACGTTTCAATTTTATATATTGGTATGGATTAGTAACGTTTTTAACTAAAAAAAGATAAAAAGCAAAAAATTGGTGTCTGTCTATTCGCGCATCAGTTAAAACCTGGACCGATTGCGATGCGATTTTCACAAACTGGTGTTCTTGGTATCTCAATCCGATAAGTAGAAGCCAAGCAATTTAATAAAAAAACTATTAATGTTAAAACTACTGGACTCATTGCGATGCTATTTTAACTGTTGGCTAGCTAAGTTTTGACTTAAAAACTTCGTATTTCAATCCGATGAGTAGGAGCCAAGCAATTTAATAAAAATCTATTAATTTTAAAAGTGTGGTGCTATGTTCATGTTAAAACTACTGGACCGATTGCGATGCGATTTTAACTGTTGGATAGCTTAGGTTTTGACTTAAAAACTGGTGTACTTCGTATTTCAACCCGATGAGTAGGAGCCAATCATTATAAAAAAATACTATTAATTTTAAAAGTGTGGTACTATGTTCATGTTAAAACTACTGGACCGATTGCGATGCGATTTTAACTGTTGGATAGCTTAGGTTTTGACTTAAAAACTGGTGTACTTCGTATTTCAATCCGATGAGAAGGAGCCAAGCAATTTAATAAAAATCTATTAAATTCTCAAAGTGTGGTAGGTACTTTTGAAGGCCAGTGTAATGCTTCTATGCCGTAAATGACGTAATGCTGTTCGTAGTACCGATATTCGGAATATCACATTATATTTAGGTATCGAGCTATTCTGTAGATACTTAAAATTTACATCGTGTGAATAATCTTTATTGTTTTACCGAGCATTGAATGGGAGAATCATATTTTAGTGTTTGAATACTTTATAGCCTTCTGCCTGAGCTGGGGCTATCGGCGCTCACTTAAAACCTTGCTACATACAAAGTGGATATATACTAGCCCATTTGTACTAGTGCGCGCTAGAATCCAACGATATCGGGTTCGATCCTCGGCCCGCACCAATGTTTTTTCTATGTTATGTGCGATATTTTGCTACCAAACTACATATACTCGTACGTATCTACTTAACTATATCGTACTAACTATTATTTATACTTTCTTGATTGACTTGACGAATCAACATCCCAATAGGCTTAGTACTAGTCAATTCTAGAAAAAGTAACAGCTAAAATTTTAGAAACTATTCCTAAAAGAATTGCATTCTCACTAATTTATCATAGCGAAAAATGCAATTTAGTTAAAAATAGTTGCATTTAAATTAAAGCTCTGAAATTGTAATTGTTTTAATTTAACACAAATATAATTAAATATGAGTTACTTAGTATCTTAATTACAAATACATTAGAAACTTCATTGATAATTCTTACATTAGTCAATTTCTTTCCAATTAGTCCCTATTCTACCAGTATTTAGGGTAAAACAATGTTCGTGACGATGCCAAAGATGGTTAGCACTATAGATACCTATATCTAGACTAGACTGAGAACACCTATACATTCTTTCCCTCCAATCTTTTAGCAATAATCCAAAAAGCTCTTACATTTAAGTCTTACGAAACCTATTAAAAGCATTAGCTTAACTTGTACAGAATTGCAATGCATTGTCTGGCTATCGGGCCGATCTAGTAATATAGCCATCTGTAATGCAGATAGCTGGTTATACATGTAAGGCTGCGTCACGCCTCTTGAGCCGTTCACTTGTAGGTAGCGGTGTTAGTGGATAAGCGAGAGACAGCGGGAGCGAGTTGTTTAGCTTTGGGCATCGGTTCAATCTAGTGATATAGCCATCAAAGTGCAGTTAGCTAATTATACACGTAAGGCTGCGTCACGCCTCTTGAGCCGTTCACTTGTAGGTAGCGGTGTTAGTGGACAAGCGAGAGACAGCGGGAGCGAGTTGCTTCGCTTTAGGCATCGGTTCAATCTAGTGATATAGCCATCAAATTGCATTTAGCTAATTATGCACGTAAGGCTGCTTCACGCCTCTTGAGCCGTTCACTTGTAGGTAGCGCGGTAAGTGGACAAGCGAGCGACAACAAGAGCAATTGTTTCGCTTTAAGCATCGGTTCAATCTAGTGATATAGCCATCAAATTGCATTTAGCTAATTATACACGTAAGGCTGCTTCACGCCTCTTGAGCCGTTCACTTGTAGACAGGGTGTCAGTAGTAAAGCGAGCGACAGCGGGAGCGAGTTCTTTCGCTTTGGGCATCGGTTCAATTTAGTGATAAAGCCATCAAATTGCAGTTAGCTAATTATACACATAAAGCTGCGTCACGCCTCTTGAGCCGTTCACTTGTAAATAGGGTGTTAGCAGTAAAGCGAGCGACAGCGACAGCGAGTTTTTTTCGCTTCGGGCATCAGTTCTATCTAGTGATATAGCCATCAAATTGCAGTTAGCTAATTATACACATAAGGCTGTGTCACGCCTCTTGAGCCGTTCACTTGCAGATAGCAGTGTTAGTGGGCAAACGAGCGACAGCGGGAGCTAGTTGTATTACGTTATCAATCTGGTCGATCTATTATAGCCAGCTAGCTATATTACTAAATAGAACTCCTCCATGCTTTATGTAGAGTCGCTGACCATTCCAACTTGCGGTCTACGGAGACTCACATTCTCAAATAAATTTGAGTCCAATTTGCTTATGAATCCATGAGACAAAAGAGCTCTACAAGAGAAACTACCTGGCCTTTTCTTATGTCTTAATTAGAATCTAGAATCTATGCTGTCGGTCCCGGCTGTTATTGATAAATAGCAGTCCGTTATATTCATGTCAGAAGGCCTCGGGCGGCTTCATAAACTCTGACACCAGAGGCCAACACTACCTCATACGACAAACAAACTACTGCAGTGCAAGTACCTAGATTAATTTGGTTACCAGGTACTTCTGTGGCCACAACTGTATCTGATTCACTCGAGTGAATCAGACACAATTAATACTAATAGATAATGCATTTTAGTAGGATCTAAAAAGCATTATCTCTAGCTGTTATTTTACCGCCATGCAGTTTTGAGCAAACGTAGAGTTCACTATTGTCCACTACCCGCTCTCGCTACCTCCTACCATCAAATTTTCACCCGCATTCCAGCCCGCGGCCGGACAGTGATATAATTCCGCGACCTCGCAGGGGACACCCGAGTTTTTGCCCCAACCTATAGTTATAGGCCACTCACTGGCATTACAACGAGTTATTATAATTTGTATAAATCAAGGTAACATTTATAATGTCTTTGTGCTTTGGGGGAAAGGGGAGACGAATTCCCGTACTCGCATTAGGCTGACTATCTAGGCTGATAAATTGAAGAAACGTGGGAAGGAGCGCAGGTGATATTGCCCATTTATATCATCGTTGAGTTGAGCAGTCATTGAGCAGTTTTCCATTGTTCGCATCGGGCATCTGGGCACTGCCACGGGACGGTGACGTGCGGCCCGGGGCGGCAGTTATTAGTATGTACGTAAATCCGCCGGTACGGTAGCTGGCCACTGGAAAATCGCCGTCATATGTTTTAATCGATTTCACAAAAAGAGGTTTTATGTTCGACAGTATGCTTTTTTATGTATGTTCACCGATTTACCCCCGGACGACCGGACGAGTGGCTAGAGATCCTAGATACGAAATCGAACGGTCGCGGGTTCGAATTCTGCCAGGTGCAATCATTTGTGTGATGAGCAAAAATGTTTGTTTCCGAGTCATGGATGTAATATTCTTATCTATGTATGTATATCCGTTACGTCGCGTGCCGGTGCAGTGCCGTGCCGGTGCCGGCCAATAATGCAAAATCTCCCATTCTTCTATTATATCTTTACAAGTCGTATAAGCGCATATGATCTGCACCAGTAGATTTTTGTTTTAAGTTCAAAAGTACAGTTATAATAAGCACAGTGTGTTTCATATCCTCATGGACTGAAACATCATGTATACGGTACTTTGTTTTTTAGAAAAAAGCTTTGATGTTGCGGAAAGTCCTTGAAAGACAGTTCCATTCTAGGCGTCGCCGCCTGCTTACTATCTTCGACCGCATCATCACATAGCACCAGGTGAGATTAGGGTCAGACCACTGAACCAATTTTGGTGAAATTTATATGGAACACACTAGAGGCCCTTTCATCCAATTGGGTTGGGAGACTAGTGAAATTAACAACAGAACCGCGAACAAAAATCATTATAATAAGCTCTAATGAGTACCTTTGCAAAAATAAGTTTGACCTATGAGTTTCTAATTGAGTAGGTACTACCTACTCAATTACTAGGTTATACTTTTAAAGTACTCGCAATATGTTACCAGGAAGTAGGTACTACCGCTGCGTTGTAAGTTCCGCGGCGTGTCAATGACGTTGGAAAGTAGTATGTGATTTATTTAATTGGGTATCAATGCGTTGGTTGTAGGACATATTATGTTGGTTGAGAGATTTTTCTGGGATAAAACAACTGTAGAAGGCGAGGCGACAGTTAAGTAGTCGCTAATAGGCGTAGCAAGGGAGGGTCGAAAGTTAAAACCCTTCGCTTCGATATGTTGGAAACAACTTGCCTTAAAAAAAGAGAGCGGAATGGCAGGAGTGGTAAGACTCTTCTTTATGAGTCCGTTTAGGAAAGAACATACCACTTCTTTGCCAGATATTGGACTGCCAAGCAGTCATCATCATCAGCATATTCCACTGCTGGACGTAGGCCTCTCCGAATAAACGCCACTGAGCCCGATCTTCGGCTCTTCTCATCTAGTTGCTGCCAGCTGTATTTCAAACGACTTTAAGAGGAGGTTCTCACCAGTTCGACCAGTACGTTTATTTGTAGGTATGTTACGCGATGTCTCCGGCAATTGAGGATCGATTTCAAAATTAGTTTTTTAATGTATAGGATATTCTTCAGGGGTAGTCCCATTTCAATTTCATGAAAATATTCCACCCCTAAGGGTGGAAAATTACGGGATGACTTAATTTTATTAACTTTCACCCACTCTATGACGCGATATCTCCGTCAAATGTGGGTCTTTTTTTTTATAGAATAGTATACCTATGCTTTAGTGTATGCTTTTTTTTAGGTATGTTTATAATATGGTAAAGTTCTGATGAAGACCTTAGGAGATACAAAGGAAATCCTCAATGGATAACAGCAAGTCACTTGTGATTGCTGTAATCGCATGTTCATGTATTGTTCACGCCACTCAAAGTAGGGAAATAAAATAAGCTTTAGGTAGATTTTTACTGTTACTTTATTTTATTTTATTTTTATGTAAGTCTTCTCTCTACCTGGCCGGCGCGCCTTCTTAAACGTGATCTCCACTCTAAAACTCGATTTCCCCTACGGTTTTCGGTTCACCAAACAGTAGTGTGCAAAAAATACTGATGCTAGTAAAATTGTTTGGCGATTATATTACTGAAATTTCAGTGTTGTGCTGGGATTGGCAACCGAAGCTTTTTAAGGCTAGTTCTAAAATTAGAACTTGATATGACACAATTAGCAATAACTATACCTAATAATATTCTATACAGTACTATACATATAATTAACTCTATAAAAAATTGCCTGCCAAACATACAAAGACTAACATAAACTAAAGCATAATAATAAATAAAGTATAATAACATAATAGACAAAGAGCTCAAACACGGCAGGCGTTGTGAAAGTGACCCTGACAGAGATTATTCATTACATTACAGCGTTATAGGGATGGGAAAGGATGAGGTGTTTCAATTAATACAGCTTGTTGAGGCCGCAACCCAGAATAGAAAATAGAGTTCAAAAAGAAAAAGTGACCATGAGACGGATGACATAACAGTGTAACAGAGATGTAGAGCTTTTGACTGACATCCTAAACAAAGTCCAGTCGTACAGCACGAGCTAACATGTGAACGTTGTGCCAAATATAATTATATATTTTAACCAACAAAATTCAATTGCATTCAATATTTTTTTCGATTCCGCATGTCGCAGTCCAAGATATCTTACATACAGCCAACAAAAACTGTAGCCAGTGAAACTAGGTACTGGACTATTAAAATACTTCTGCTCCCTCAACTTTGTCTGCGTGGTTTTTTTCCTAAAGGTAGCACGTGTCGTTTCTCATGATGCACACTATTCCCTTGTCAAATTTCATCAAAATAAGTCCCCTTGAAGGTAAAGTAGCCGTTTAATTATGAAAAGGTAACAAATAGACTGACAGTGTGTTATTAGCACTTTATATAAAGAATGCTTTAGCCATCTAATGAGCTGTATTACAGCTCAATTCAGCTCAAATGTTCAGCTGCGCATCACTATTATAACAATTTTTAATCCAAGAGGGACAAAAAATACATAGGCACATAATAGTCACACTACATCATTATTGTGAAACGCGTCGTTACCTCTTTCTGTAATATTAACTGCTACGGTAGTTGCGAACTACCGTTATATCTACTTAGGACTTACTGCATGAGATACTTGGTACATTCTGCGGCTATGCTTGCAGTATTCTCAGGATATAATAGAACACATAGCTAGTAGAACTGATAACCATTGGGAAGAAAGGTCGGCGGTCCCCACGAGGTGGACCGAGGTCACTGGTGAGAATCACGGAGAGCTATCGCTCGTTGTGGCGTTCTTTGGGAGAGATCTATGTTCATCTGTGGACGTCTCCCGGCTTGCTTGCTTCTCTTCCGGCTGAGATGATGGTGGCGATGATGAAAAATAGTAGCCTACAATGTTAGTTTCTTTTGTGCACATTATTCTAGTTCAAAATTTCATGAAATTCGGTACATCTTTTTGATAGTTTGTATGGGGTAAGCTACTAGGGTGGGCTGGTCACATTTCCCGAAGAACCGATAACCGTTGGGATAGAAGAGTTCTCGAGTGGAGGCCACGTTCAGGCAACTGGTCACAGGGCGTCCTACACTAGTAGGACGCCCTGTGGCCAGTTGGGGTGACGACTTGCGAAAAGCGGCTGGAAAAGAATGGATGAGGAGAGCTGAAGACCGAGCTCAGAGGCGTCCATCAGGAGAGGCCTACGTGCAGCAGTTGACAAGTATAGGCTGATGATAAATAACAAATATTGATGAAGCAACTCAATCGTTGATCAGTTGCTTGTCTCTCTTACTCATTGAGTTTTAAAGTTCCATTATTATTAATAAAATAATCTATCTAACTTAACTCATGGTCGAACAAACATACAAACGCTGATTTGTCAAAATTTACTTGGAGACCATGCTCCGCTCTCTCAATTATAATAAAGCAGTAAGTAACAAAAAATCGGTACCACAAAGATAATTAAAAAAAAGGAACTAGACCTTTTTTCACTTATAATAAGCTACAGAACAAAAATATAACCATTTTTTTAATGGTATCTGTCTGTCTTTGTGTATGTTCGCGTATCACGTAAAAACTACTGGACCGAATGAAATGTAGATTTAACTGTTAGATAGCTTACGTTTTGACTTCAAATCTCGTGTACTTTGTATCTCAGTTCGATAAAAAGAAGCTGAATAAAAGAGAAAAAAATATTTGACCGCTGAAAGAATTTTGATTAAATCTTTCAGTTTATTGTGATTTATAGGTGCTTTTGGTCCCGGAATAACACATAAGGTACTTTTATTTAACCTAATGAAATGACCGTTCGGGAAAACCCGCGGGCACAGCTACTGCATAACAATAATTGATATGGTCATTCATAATCTAAAACCATTTCTTAGTACTATTACTTCCTACATACAAGGGTCAGCTGATAACCCAGGGACGTAACCAGGATTTTGGGGGGAGGGGCATAAAACTCATTTATCGATTGATTTTTTGTCGAGATTTATCAAATACTAGTTGTTGCCCGCGGCTTCGGCCTTCCCCAGGGTTCAAAATATCTCGACAGATCGGTTCAGCCGTGGAGTTGTGAAAAGTTACAAAGATTCAGAGTAACTTTCACATAAATACGAGTAATATTAGTGTGATGATGAATTTGCCGTTGTTTTGTCAAGTTAGTGATCCAATTTTAGTGGGCGAATGAACCCTTACTACGCCCCTGTGTTCACTCCTCTATAGGCTCCAGACTGGCCGCGGCACCGTTGCCTAACCAGTCGATTTATCGACCAGCAAGCCGTACTATTAATATTGCCATTTGGCGTATTTAGAGCTCTTGCAAAGCTTAAACGCAATGTTTCCTCATACCACTGGTGCTTGTGCATTTAGAATAGTAACGAGGAGAACGCTGGCCTGATGGTGAACGCGTCCATGACAATTGCACCTAGAAGAACTTTGAATCGCAAAGTTCCTCCCACCAATGCGCTGTGCTCTCGGCAACCACACATTGAGTTTTTAGTTTAGGGCCAAGGGACACCCCCGCCTCACCCTAACCTAGCGAGAGGTATAGATTTGATTCCTGAAACAAGATTGCGTTTCGCAAAGTGTGCTTCGGAATTACACAAACATGTCCATTTCATCATCGAACATCGAGTCACCGTGGTGGATATCCATGCACTAGCTGTGCCCACGGCTTTGCCCGCGTGGTCATTTATCTGGATAAAAGTATACTATATGTTATTCCAGGACCAAAAGTACCTAAAAGGTACATTATATCAAATTTCGTTCAGCCATCAAATAGTTTTTTATCGTTTGCTCGGCTTCTACTCATCGGATTGAGATACAAAGTACATCTGCTTCTAAGTTAAACTTTAAGCTATCCATCAATGCTTAAAGTTTAACTTAGAAGCAGGTGTACTTTGTATTAACCGCATCGCAATCGGGTAAGTAGTTTTTACATGATGCGCGAATAAACAGACAGACACAATTTTTTGAAATATTATATTCTCGTTCAGTAGTTTTATTTGTCGCTGGAATTTTTTAATAATTATTCTTTGTACAGGCTTTTTATTACACTGCTTTATTATAAGTATAGATACTGCGTACCGCAAAGTAGTGGATCTCCTTATCGAAATCTGTTTTTATTACACTGCTTTATTATAAGTATAGATACTGCGCACCGCAAAGTAGTGGATCTCCATATCGAAATCTGTTTTTATTACACTGCTTTATTATAAGTATAGATACTGCGTACCGCAAAGTAGTGGATCTCCTTATCGAAATCTGTTTTTATTACACTGCTCTATTATAAGTATAGATACTGCGCACCGCAAAGTAGTGGATCTCCATATCGAAATCTGTTTTTATTACACTGCTTTATTATAAGTATAGATACTGCGCACCGCAAAGTAGTGGATCTCCATATCGAAATTTGGTTTTATTACACTGCTTTATTATAAGTATAGATACTGCGTACCGCAAAGTAGTGGATCTCCTTATCGAAATCTGTTTTTCCTGATAGACACGTAAACCTTTTCAAGATAAAAATAAATAGTATAAGATAAGTTAGTACGGACAGGGCGCTATGGCGTTCACTACCAAGCAAACCCCTGAAAAACCCGTCAATTAGTTAAAACAATATCAAACCTCATTGACCTTCTCAACAATGATCATATGAGAATGTAGCTGATCAGTTAATGAGAAATTCCGATCGTGTGATCCGTTGGGAAGTACCTCATTTTTCTCGAAACATTATTCAAGTAAGTACTATCCTTGCGCAAGTCGACCTTGCACTTGCGGGCAAGACGAAACTGTCTGTAGGCTGGTTCGTGTTTTATTTATATCTTTTAACATGGACCTGCGTGCGCGCATGTTTGCATTGCATGTCTTTGATATAACTGCTACGTTTACTATGTTAATATGTTTTTAATTGAATAATTCGGTGCTGAGTTTTCTTTCCTTCGTAACTTCTGCATTTATGTATCTAACTACCGTACTCATAATCGTCCATTAACGTCAATCAAGTACCCTTTATTTTGTTTTTAACAATTCAATGCTTGATTTGCGTTAATTGACGATTATGAGTGCGGCAGTAATAGTATTTATTATCACGTTTTTATTAAGTCTCTTATCTGTCTGTCGTTGCAGGTGGAATTTCGAGCACTTCCTGATTAGCTATACGGCTGAAACTTTCAGGGTAGCTCATAACTCGACGACAAAGCATTTAAAAAAAACGCATCCAGAAAAAAAATGAGTTTTTTATATTAGTTTTTTAATCTTCATTTGCTGCTTGTTCTTCATTTAGACAAATACACGTGTTTATTATAAACTTGCTGAAGATATGAAGTTGGTTCTGTTTGCTATATTACGTGACACTTACCACCATGTGACCGGCCTAACAAATGGCACGTCAAGTTGTGACTTAAAATTATAAATAGCTTTAAATGATCACTCTTATCTTCATTTTCGTCATGTTTCCATAAAAACTTATGATTACAATCAGAGCCGTATTAGATCACTAAACTATTAACTCTTTATTTGGTAGCTTATGTAACTGTAGCTACCGTGTGAGAATAATAAAAATGTGAACGTTTGTACCCAGATTGTCTGAAATGACTATAGGCGCGGCACAAAATGATAGTTTACTAGAGAAAGGTTTAAATAAAATTAAACGAAAACTTTATAAGAAACAAAGAAAAATGAATTGAAACTCCCGCAATGCCTTAAACTTAAACTCATTATCTGAAAATACTATGTAATGCGCCGATTTTTATTTGAACTATATCTATTATTTAACAATCTAAATCGAGATAGAAATTATAAATGTTTCATGGTAGATTAATCATTAAAAAATAATATTTAGTGAATGAAAGAAATATAATATTTAGTTAAACAATAATGAGTTTTTAATTATTTTCTAATTGGCTAAATATATTTACTTCTTAAATAAAGTGTGCTTATAAAAGTATTATTATTTTTTAAAGTATTATTTATTTCTTATTATTCTTTAAATAATGTACTAACCAGTTGCTAACCGCGCGCGCACGCGCATGTATGCGCTCAGTACTGCGCAATGTTAGATATATCGCCACCCGATGATCTACTGTTAAATTTGTTTCACAGTAGATCATCGGGTTGTCTGTTTTTTTGTTGTTGGAATTTAGCCGTAGTCATTAAAATCGAAATCACCGTTTAGCCATCATAGATGATTTTGTTTAACGACCAGTAGCATAATGTAAAGAAATTTCATGTTTAAAAATTAAAACAATACAACGATGGGAATTACCTAATTATTAATTAATTATTATGTAGTGTAAAAATAAGCATGCGTACGACGGTCGCGGGGTGAAGACGAGTCGCGCGAGGAGTGCGGTCAACTGCGTACGACGGTCGCGGGGTGAAGACGGGTCACGCGAGGCGTGCGGTCAACTGCTTGTAAACTACAAGCACAAATTAAAAATGTATATTATACCCCCCCCCCCCCCCCCCCCCCCTCCGATTGATACCTCGGTTGTCAAAATTGGACCAATAGGGGCGACGCTGTGGTGGAACATACCCTCATACTTAGACTATTAATCTCATTACCCTTCCCTTGCTTCGCCGTACTCGGGTAAAAAGAGGCACTGTGACTATGACGCTAAAAGACAGAGGGCTCTGTGTGCGGATTATCCTCTAGACAAGACTATAATTACTCTTTAGTGTTTAAAGACAGGGGGCTCTGTGTGCGGATTATCCTCTAGACAAGACTATAATTACTCTTTAGTGTTTAAAGACAGGGGGCTCTGTGTGCGGATTATCCTCTAGACAAGACTATAATTACTCTTTAGTGTTTAAAACATGGGCGTAGAGATTTCTATAACCTTTTGAACAAAGATTATGAAAAAAAATAAGCAATTTTTGTAACGAAGAATTCATTAATATTTAAACCGTAATAAATACCCACGGAAGTTGAAAGATTCTTAAAATTCCAGCGATGATGGCCGAGCGATAAAATGGCGTTCAGCAATCCATCTATATCTGGTTCGATCCTCTGCCCCGTAGCAATGACTTTGACAGTACGTTAAGCCGTCGGTCCCCGCAGCAGAGACCCTTGGGCGCTAATTCATTCGACTAACATACATCAAAATCAACACTTCAGCTTAATAGAAGCCTAATATTATTTTTCTTTTTATAATATGGTTTTTAACTGGTATTTGAAATTAATGTATTTTATTTATTTCTTTTATTGTTAAACAGCTAATAAACTTCTATGAATATTTAGATTCTATTATTGGACCCCTGATCTGTATGGATTTGTTTTGCCGTACTTTCTCTTTTGATGATTCAAAGCGCCCCCACCGAGGGTCCATGGAACTAAAATTGACATTGTTTCTTCTTCTGACGTTAGTCACAGAATCAATAATAGTACAAGCACGTTAGTTCAGTGGACCTTCACTACTGCCAAACTACTTGCTACAAGCACGTTAGTTCAGTGGACCTTCACTACTGCCAAACTACTTGCTACAAGCACGTTAGTTCAGTGGACCTTCACTACTGCCAAACTACTTGCTATCAGCGCCGAAATTGTGATAATAAAATGTTCTCATTGCTACGTTTGTCAAAAGCCTATCTAGAGCACGGAGCAATATGCAGTTGTCTATGACCTGAACGAAGTCGTAGACTAGTTAAATGTGTACATAAGCATTGCAACAAGGTATTTTCTATTGATTCTCCGTGTTTCAATGTTACAAAACAGCAGCAAGTCTGTGTGAATTGGAGTAAAGAATACTCACACGACCATAAGCTGTACCGTGACTGCCATGATAAAACCTTAACTGATTAAGGTATATTTGGACACAGGCATAATACTATTAATAATTAGTTGTTAGCGCAATGGGCAGGCCACATAGCTCGTACAACCGATAACCGTTGGGGCAGAAAGGTTTTTGAATGGCGACTAAGGACCGGGAGACGGGGCGTAGGTGTAATGCCGTGTTGGTCCCGTTCTTGATATATCTTCGCTTTCCATCTGGTGAGATCGTGGTCAAACGATTGCCTAGTACGTAATAAAAAAAACTCAATACTGCCTTTTCGTGTAATGGGTCCTTTCTGACGGCACCCCATGGGTGATGAGGTGGTAAATGGTGAGAGTCGCAGGGAGGTGCTGGATAGTAGGAAGCAGCTGCTTGTTGTGGCGTTCTATGGGAGGCCTGTGACCAGAAGTGGAGGCGGTCTTCCGGCTGATGATAAAATAATAATAGATTACTGCATCGAGCGGAAAGTGACATATTCATGCACGAGTGTTAGATTGGATCTTTAGCGAGGGCTACAATCAATACAATACGAGTGCAGCGACAAGTCAGTAATCTAGTTTTCTTCCCACTATACAGATATATCACAATTGAGGCGGTCAACGCCAGAGTGGCCTATCATTTTGAGACAAAATAGAAATTCTATTGTGTCTCATTGTCGTGAGGCCGTACACGACGGTGTATACCACCTCAGCGAGCAACTCTCAACGTACAATAATATGAAGTAGTTACAGAGGAAACTCCGTGGTGCGAGCCGCCCTTTTAGCTTTGGATAGTAGATTTCTCTCTCATAGAAGACAATAGGCTCGCAGCTGAAGTAGCTTGAAGATCTTGCACTCGATTTTTCTATTCAGTCTTCTCCCAATTAAATAATAAATAAAAATAATATAAAAAATGATAATATTAAATAATATTATTAATATTAAATATTAATAATATCTTTGGTCAGAGTGTACCATTGGGGCTTTAGAATTGTTGTAATCACAGACTTTTCGTCCTTCAGCAATATGGATCAAAACAACCACGTAGGAAAGTTAAATTACTTCCAATGTTCGGAACACAACTGCTCTAGAAGAACCTGCAAAGATTTAGGTGACTACATTTCGTAACAAGTATATCGTCAAAATAAGACAAAAAATACAGAATTAAATAATTTAATTTAATACAGCAGATTATATAGAAGACTGAAGAGTATAATCTGCCACTATGTCTAGCGTTTGTGGACTACGAGAAAGCCTTCGATACTGTCGAGACCTGGGAAGTGCTACAGTCATTACAGCGGTGCCAGTTTGACTACCGGTACATCGAAATGTTTGTACAGCAAGGCCATGTCCGTCCGTCACTGTCCGTCACCAAGATCGGAGCACGAATTCTATCAAATTGAAAAATGGGGTGAGCCAGGGATACGTTATTTCTCAGAAACTGTTCACCTCTGCACTGGAAGATATATTCAAGCTTCTGAACTGGAACGGATATGGTGTTAGGTGAGTCTTTAAATGAACATGGGTAAGACGAACATCGTATCAAGTGCCCATGCGGGTTTATGTTGGGAACGATATAATCGAAGCTGTTGATCATTATGTCTACTTAGGTCAGACGATCCCACTGGGTAGATCGAACTTCGACAAAGAGGTCAACCGACGAATCCAACTCGGATGGCCAGCGTTCGGGAAATTACGCCATATCTTCTCGTCGCAGATACCGCAGAGCCTCAAGACATAAGTTTATAATCATTACAGTAACTATTGGTCTCATACACAAGCTCAAAGTCGCGCAGCGTGGAATGGAGAGAGAATCAGAAACGAGGAAATCCGTAGAAGAACCAAGGTTACCGACATAGCTCTCAAAGTTTGCAAGTTGAAGTGGCAATGAGCAGGCCATGTAGTTCGCAGAACCGACAACCGCTGGGGAATAAAGGTTCTCGAATGGCGACCACGAACAAGCAAACGAAGTGTAGGGAGATCCCCACACGATGGACCGACAACATTGTAGCCATCGCAGGAAGTCGTTTGATGGAGGCGACACAAGATCGCTCGTTGTGGCGCTCTTTGGGTGAGGCCTATGTTCAGCAGTGGACTTCGAGATGCTGAAATGATGATGATGAAGACAAAAAACACTACAACCATGCCAAAAAAATGGATACAAAAAACGATCGTGGATTCCCTCCGCGCGGAAGAAGTGAAACTTCGTAATGTGGAAATGAAAATAGGAAGGCCTCCATGGTAGCGTTAAACGTTTAACGAGTTACCTTAACTTCCTTAACTTTGTTGGAAGTCGCATAAGAAGTATCACTTCAAAAAGCCTTCGGGATGATGTAAGGATTCTAACGATACCCCATACATCCAAATCGTCTTCTTCTTCTTGTACTAAACCGATGCAAATCACCGGTTAGGTTGTTTGGTAATCTGTGGCAATAGGTAGGTAGGTTCATGTTTGTTTACTTGGCTTATCTTTGCGATCGAGCTTCCAAAATTGTTATAATTATTTATTTATTTATTTTTTCTAATTAAGAAAATAATAAATACTACGACTCCTGCCGTGTCGTGCGTCTATCCTGCGAATTATTTTGCTATACCTTCTTGTGTGTCTTGTTATTCTACCTTCCTAATAATTATATTAAAAAAAAATATGTGAGAATCCAATAAGTGGGTTAGGTATGTTTGGAAGTGAGGTGGGGATTAATTCTTTGTTATATTTAAGGGTTTGCGCATGCACTCTTTCGATGTTTCTTTCCTAGTTTCACGATTCATAGTCTAGAAACTGATTCTATGTAGTCTGAAGGTTTATTGTTGTTTTTGTTGTATAATTATTAAGTTTTTGGTTTGAACGAATACCTACTTTATATAAATTTGTGTGATGATTTATATTGTTTTATTTTTGTTTATTAATTGTAATTAAATCTTAAATGTAACTATTATAGTCAAAATTTTAACCTTGTTTACTATAATCCAGTAAGGAATCGTAGTAGCCGTAACACAGGGAATCCTAGCACGGCTACTACCGAAACACCTAAGCTGCTCGAGACATAAATGATGTAACAAATTAACATGTGTGATTCTTAGGTTAAGGAAACTATGACTGTCATTTTTTGAAAATAAATATCTTATCTTATCTTAAATATGTTCAGGCATTTCAAAGTTATGACGGAACAAAGAAACTTACATGCATAAATGAACCCTGAAAACATTACACTACTTTTTTGGACAGTCGTAAATAAATAAACTCACATACATACATACATAAATGAACCCTGAAAACATTACCCTCTTTTTTTGGGCAGTCATATGAAAAAGCGCTGTTTTCTCGGTACAAAAGACTTCAACGCGCTCTTAATTTTCTTTGATGAGCTTTTTGATAACCCTTCTGGCGCACCACGCGATTTATAAATTAAACTAGAAATGGTCGTTGTAAACATAACGTGAGATAGGCTCTATGTGCGAAAAGTGCTCCTGATCTGACGATTCGTCCTCACTAATATTTAAAACTAGACCTTTGAAAACGGTTAATTGACTTTATTTTTTAACGTATACCAAATGTTCACAAAATACTTTATCCGGATGTGTTCACTGATACACGGTTAAATAAATTTGGCTCTACAGAAAAATAACGTAAAGTTACCTAAAAAAACACCCGTTTTGACATTCCTATCGATGGAATGAATCAACTTCATTCAGTTTCTATCGAAGATATTTATACAACAAAAAAGTGTGTAATTCCAACAAACATTCAAATACTTCTGTGAAATTGGTTATTTGAAACATTGTAAGATTGTCAAAAAAAGTTAAATAAATTTGAAAATATTATCTAAAATCGGCTCCGGAGATGCATCACCTCTCCTGCTTAACCTGCACCTTGACGAGCAGGACAACAATTTTGGAGCACATAGCGCCACAAGGTGGATCGTCTTAAAATATGTGTGTTAGGTCTCATAATAATCTCGAAATCAGTTTAGTAGAGTAGAATAAAATAAATAAATATATTGGGACAATTCCATACCAATTACCTAACCCCAAACTAGGATAGGTTATCTAGTGCCCATAGTACATATGGGCACTAGATAACGGATAAACATACATAGATACCAATATTGCATCCATGACTCGGAAACAAACATTTCTGCTCATCACACAAATGATTGCACCTTGCAGGATTCGAACCCGCGACTATTTTGTTTCGTACCTAGGGTCTCCAGCCACTAGACCAACCGGTCGTCAAAGAAAGAAAAGAAAGAAGTTTTGATGAACACAGCATGAGCAAAAACATGAAAACAACTATTTTAAAAGCTTAAAAAACACGCCTGCCTTGCGAAAAAATAACTTCTGCTAATAAATTATATACTGTTGGAATGTGCTCATCCAAGTTCTTTAATTTGATACCCATATTGTAAAATTAAAAGTTTTTTTTTCTCACTTTAAAATGCCGCCGTATTGAAAAAAATAAAGCCTATTTTACTCAGGCGGATGTAAGGATTCTAACGATACCCCATACATCTAAATCTGTTCAGGCATTTAAAAATTATGGCGGAATGAAGAAACACATACATACAAACATACATGAATCCTAAAAACATTACACTCCTTTTTTTGAGCAGTCGTGTAAAAATTGAGCTTCGCGCTCGCGCTACAAGCGAGATGATCCACCTTAAGCATCTATGCAGTTTATAAATATTCCGCAATTTTTGTCGCTGATTGTACTCGCCTCGCTCACTAGATTTTTAGGTATTACCTATGAGCCATTCCTCGTTTCAAGCACAACCAAGCTGAAGCGATACCACGACGCTGCTAAAGGTTAATACCGCGATGGCGAAACATAAATTCGTCGCGCGATATCAGATCAATGTTTGCTTGGGAACGGATAAACTCAATTTGGTGGATGAACATTTGTGTAGATTTTAAATGATTAATACTGGTATTTCATTTACGAAAAATGATTTAGATGTTGGGAAGTAGACAAGAATATTTTTAGAATGGAAAATGTAATACATAACTTGTTATGTATAGCTAGGTTTTTACATACGTAAAAAAACAATGGTACTAAATATCTATATATACTATCATACTAATATTATAAGAGCGACAGTAAATCTCTGTCCGTCTGTTTGTTACCTTTTCACGCCTAAACGGCTGTACAGATCTTGGTGGTCAGTCGTTTAGATAGTTTGATATAGTAGAGATAGTTTGTACCCTAGGGAAGGACCTCAGATGGACATAAGATACTCTTTTCGAGAAAAGCTGTAGTCCGCGAGTACGTAGTCGCGGGCAAAAGATAATTATCTATGAAAAATAACCACCAACGCATGCAGTTGAAGTTAATATAGGATCGGATCAGATTTTAATTCCACACACTCTCCTCTTACTCCCCAATGATGGATTCTGTAGAACATAATAATAATAAAGGAGTTTCGGCCGGAAAGCGAAAATGTGACGTTGTTCACCATGTATTTTTTCTCAAACTTGTGTTTCTTCGAGTGTTAATGTGTAATATGTAAATAAAGCGTCCAAACGGCTGTAAAAAAAAAAAAAGAAAAAAAAAGCGTACCATTTGACTGTAACTTGACTAGTTTGTCTACCTGACTGGAACTCGACATGTTGACTATTACTTGACACTGGCTGAATGCACTAGTCGGGTGGGGCCATACAATAAAAAAAAACAATATTAACCAAACTAAGAAAAAAAAAAATACCATTAAAATACTGCCAAAGTCGTCACTATTAAGTATGTGATACAGTTTTTACAGAAAAGACCTTGATAAATTCTAACGAACAAAGAAGGTGATCGACAGTACCTACAACCTCATTAAACATACGTATAATTGGCTCTGGTTACTCGTGGGAGCCAGGTGTGGACAACTTTCCTAAAGTGCAAGGTCTGTGCACTGGTTATAGTGACGGGCTAGGATTGCCTGGTCGATTGTATCGATAAGGGATTTCAGTAAATATAACCACAATCTGACATGATGGAAATTGTCGGTTAATCATGCTTGCTTTGAAGGTACCTGTTCTCTACTTCTCTTCTCTAGACTTGATGAATCTCAGGTTATAATCAGTATAATCTTAATAAGTAATAACCTGTAATAACCTAAGACTCACGGTGACAATGTCAGGTTCAGTTATCACGTCTAGCTTCTCCTCAGGCTGCTATTAAGTAGTATTGTCAAACAGACCACATGAACTCTACAAACATAATACAAGCCCTAGCAATTACAAAAGCCTGGTTTTGAGACCTAAATAATTACGTTCCATTTCAGGAAAATATTTTAAAAAATAACGCGTCTCCGCATGCTGGCTGGCTTTGTGGGGTATTGTTAAAAGGCGACATCAAACCCTACATAATACATACCGTAGAAACCCCGAAAGCCTTCGCCTGGATTCTAAAGCCTAACCTAAATTGCAGGGTAACACAGCAATGTATTTTTTTTTAGATTTAGCATTCCAAATTTGGTCGTTTTTTTGAATTTGCGAGTTTTTTTCATGGAGACAAAAACTCGCAACGGAATATAAAAGACCGAAATTTTCGCTATCGTTTTTTTCTCTGTGTATTTCCATATTCCCCTCACTATATGTTTGATATCCGGTGACAACCTGTCATTTGTCACAAATGTCGGCCAGTCTCCTTGCCCCACTCCCGGCCGATAATATTACCAGTCTTAAATATCAAGATTTACATGCTTCATTTTAAGAACTACTAATGAAGGAACTGGTACATGAACAAATAAAATATATTAAGTGTAACGATCACATTCATAGCTGAAGTGGCAATGGGCCGGCCACATTTGTCGAAGAACTGATAACCAATGCCAAGTCGAGTGACCACAGTGACACAGTGGAGACCACATGTTGGCAAGCGTAGTGTAGGACGCCCTCCGGCTAGATGGAGCGACGACCTGTCAAAGAAACTAGCAGCAATTAAATGAGAAGAGCCGAAGATCGGGCTCAGTGGCGCGCTTGAGAGAGGCCTACGTCCAGCAGTAGACTAGTATAGGCTGTTGATTATGATGATGATCACTTACTTAGATCCTCACCCCTATCGAAGATTACCTGAATCTAGGGAATCAGATCTAGGCAATATCTAGGAAATCTAGACGTGCAATGGAAAGAGCTATGCTCGGTGTTTCACTACGTGATAGAATCTGAAACGAGGAGTCCCGTAGAAGAACCAAGATTACCGACAAAGCTCTCAGAGTTTGCAAGTTGAAATGGCATTGGGCAGGCCATATAGTTCGCAGAACCGACAACCGCTGGGGAATAAAGGTTCTCGAATGACGACCACGAACAAGCAAGCGAGGTGTAGGGAGACCCCCACGCGATGGACCGGCGACAATGTAGCCATCGCAGGAAGTCGATGGATGGAGGTGGCACAAGATCGCTCGTCATGTCGCTCTTTGGGGGAGGTCTATGTTCAGCAGTGGACTTCTAAAGGCTGACATGATGATGATGAGGGAATAAGAAACTACGGAGTAAAACATGTTGCGACCTCAGATCTGAAGCTTCTGCACATTTTCTCATCAATTAGTTGCAGCCAGTGCTTTTTGAAATGTAGGTCATCACACTTGCGTCAGTTCAGTACCATTCATGCACCCAGTGCGTGTGAGTCATACAAGCGTGTACGCACGTCATATCATGTGACGCGGTAGCCACATGGTGAATGCCAAGGCTAAGTCAGCCGGTTTCAATCTGGCTTTCCTGCTTAGGGTCGTTTGTTCGATTCCACTCAAAAGACAAATATTTGGGTGTAGAAAAAAGTTATTGAATATGTTCGTGTGCTCGGGAACAAATCGATCTTATAACAAGACATAAGTTCAACTAGCTTTAAAGCTAAAAAAACACGTCTGCCCTGCCAAAAAATAACTTATGCTAATGTGCTTATCAAGGCCTTCAATTTGATGCCCATATTGTAAAATAAGAAGAAAAAATTTATTTTTTCTCACTTGATTATAGAACCATACTGCAGCAATATTGAATATAAAAAAAAAAGCCTATGTTACTCGGGGGATGTAAGGATTCTAACGTTACCACATACGTCTACATCTGTTCGGGCATTTAAAAGTTATGGTGGAATATAGAAACTCATATACATACAAATACATATATACAAACATACATGAATCCTAAAAACATTACACTCCTTTTTTTGGGCAGTCAAATAGCCTATGACACTATATATGAAGACGAATCGGAGCAATAGGGCCGACGCTATGGTGGAATATCCACATTCAAACATAGACTGTTAAACTCATTACCCTTCCCTTTCTTCACCGTAGTCGGGTTAGGCAACCACATTCCGTTCTTGAGACTTCGGCCGAAGGCCTAGAGTTTTGTTGTTCTGTTCCCACAGTATCTTATCGACCATATTACCTTGAGCGCGGCCAAAACAGCAATCAACATTATCAAAAACAATTAACCAGTACCAGCGCGTCACCTTGACCGAACTACTGCATGTTATTTCATTGTCCATTGATCCCCTTGGCGGCTGTCTATACACTTTTTTCTCATTTAGCCGTCGATGTACAATGACCTAGTATGTGTAAGCTTATTGTTCAACACTTCCTAATTTGATAGTTTGTTAATTGTTTCGCAGTTTTTGTGTAATTTGGCTAAATATGTGGGTTTTAATTTAATTTGAAATGCATATGCATTACCCGTATTGCGTATTTATTTGGATCCTTGCGAAATACCTAATACCTACTTATGTGTTTACCTCTGCAAGGAATATTTTCTTCACAGTAGCGCTCTGGAATAACCCTCTTTTGTAGTGACTCCATCTTCGAATCAATAATGTTTCATTCGAAGATGGAGTACAAGAGAATGGATACTCAAGAGTTTATACTCTTGAGTATAAAATTATCGTGCATATGGCAGAGATGCTGCAAGAGTTGCAAAAAATACTGGCTGGTCTAGCAAATTCCACCAGACAGACAGTCCCGACGTCTTGTATTGGCCTCCGCATGAACTTAAAACTGATGAAAAGTCGCCAAAATCACCGGAACCAAGTCGGCGGTCTCGAAGTCGAGCAGAAGTATGTCGTATCAAGGGCAAACTCCTATACTAGCTGGACAGAAACAACTTTAAGAGGAAAGCCGTGGCGGTTTCGTCTGGGCTGGGCAGCATTTGGGAAACTTTGTCGTGTCTTCTCGTCGCCCAGCCCACAGAGCCTAAAGCCAAAGTACTCCACCAGTACCTACCCGTAATGAAATACGGAGCCGCAACGTAGACTAGACACTAACAAATTCAAAGTCGCTCAACGAGCTATGAAAGAACCCAAACAGATCCATATTTATCCGGATATCCGGTATTCGAAATACATTTTGAAATTATCCACAGCAATGAGAAGACATGGTTTATGTATGCCAAACTTAAACATGAATGTAGCATCCACTGTCCAATCACATTTTTGTACAAAGTACATTACAAGGATATTTCTCAACTGGCAATATGGTACATAGGTTATGTATAAAATTATGTAGGCGGGTCCAACCTTGGACCTAAATCGTGTCTAGACCGGTGTTTACATTTGTGAGGTCTGAGTAAAGTGCTACAAATTATTACTTTGAAAATTACTCACACATACCACTGTATTGTTAAAGAGTATTCGAATTCTCACAAACACACAAACGTTTGTTTGTGAGAATTCGAATACTACTAATAACAAAATTAACAAAATTAAAATGTGACTGTTAGAAAGTTATTCAAAAATTCAACAGGGTACAATTTTTTCTTCATAATACCTATTTTATTTTAGTTATTTTTATTTCAAGTTCATATGTATATACTAGCTGTACCAGAGGCTGGTCATTTCTCTAGGTTTAAAGTTATTTTTATTTCAAGTTCATATGTATATACTAGCTGTACCAGAGGCTGGTCATTTCTCTAGGTTTAAAGTTATTTTTATTTCAAGTTCATATGTATATACTAGCTGTACCAGAGGATGGTCATTTCTCTAGGTTTAAAGTTATTTTTATTTCAAGTTCATATGTATATACTAGCTGTACCAGAGGCTGGTCATTTCTCTAGGTTTAAAGTTATTTTTATTTCAAGTTCATATGTATATACTAGCTGTACCAGAGGCTGGTCATTTCTTAAAGGTTTAAAGTTATTTTTATTTCAAGTTCATATGTATATACTAGCTGTACCAGAGGCTGGTCATTTCTCTAGGTTTAAAGTTATTTTTATTTCAAGTTCATATGTATATACTAGCTGTACCAGAGGCTGGTCATTTCTTAAAGGTTTAAAGTTATTTTTATTTCAAGTTCATATGTATATACTAGCTGTACCAGAGGCTGGTCATTTCTCTAGGTTTAAAGTTATTTTTATTTCAAGTTCATATGTATATACTAGCTGTACCAGAGGCTGGTCATTTTTCTAGGTTTAAAGTTATTTTTGTTTCAAGTTCATATGTATATACTAGCTGTACCAGAGGATGGTCATTTCTCTAGGTTTAAAGTTATTTTTATTTCAAGTTCATATGTATATACTAGCTGTACCAGAGGCTGGTCATTTCTCTAGGTTTAAAGTTATTTTTATTTCAAGTTCATATGTATATACTAGCTGTACCAGAGGCTGGTCATTTCTTAAAGGTTTAAAGTTATTTTTATTTCAAGTTCATATGTATATACTAGCTGTACCAGAGGCTGGTCATTTCTCTAGGTTTAAAGTTATTTTTATTTCAAGTTCATATGTATATACTAGCTGTACCAGAGGCTGGTCATTTATTTCAAGTTCATATGTATATACTAGCTGTACCAGAGGCTGGTCATTTCTTAAAGGTTTAAAGTACTCTTTGTGCTATTCCAAGACCTAAAATATCAACATTTGATCAACATTCCTTCAGCTGTCAAAAACATTTATCGATCATTTATCTTCTACTCATCGAATTGAATAACCTATTACCTCTGTTTTTAACTGAAACCCTAACCGGTGAAAACCGCATCGCAATCGGTCCAGTAGTTTTAACGTGCTGCGTGAACAAACATACAGACAAACAAACAGACAGACACGATATAAAAAATTACGTGTTTTGTTCAGTAGCTTATTTTAAGTAGGTACCCTAGACCATTTTTTAATTATCTTCTATGTACAAACTTTTCCGTACTAATGGTTAGGTTCGTTTCTTATTCTGGTCGTATTATCTATATTCACCATCTACCTGGTAGATGGTTCTATTCCCGTTTTTCAATAATGATTTATTTAGAAAAACTACATTTTCGTGTTTTTCTATTGTGGGAGTGTGGTACCGTGGTCACAGAATAAATAATAGTACTACGTAACCCATAGTTCTTGTAGCTCCTAACCTCATCTTTCTCGATCTCGTTGTTTTTTAATAAATTTATAATTTAGACCACCAACTTTCAAAATTGGTTTAGTAGTTTTTTGACAATTCATTTGAGGAGTCAGTTTGTTGAACGTGGTAAAAATATGAACTTCTCAGAAACAAAGGCAATTCATGTATAACTAAACATATCCACTTGCACCGCGTTGCGACATAGAGGAGTCACGCCTCGGGCGGACGGTTGGCACATAGCCTACTGCGAACTACTGCAGCCTCGATTTACTGCTGTGGCACGTTTTATAGGTATAGAAATTATCTGTTTATTTACTTGGATTTATGTAGGATAGGGCCATGCAGCTTTTTGCAGTAGCGCATTTCGTGAACGCTCGAATGCATCGCTAAACAAACCATAAATTAAAAACACGCCTGCTTTGTCAATAAAGAACTTATGCCAATAAATTAAATATTGTTAAAATATCTATATTGTAAAATTCGAACTTTTTTTTCGGATTTCAATTTTGGATCTATATTGCCGCCATGTCGATTTTTTCATAAAATAATATAGCTTATGTCACTCGGGATGATATAAGGATTCAAACGATACCCCATACACCCAAATCTGTTCAGGCATTTAAAAGTTCATCATCATCATCATGTCAGCCCTTAGAAGTCCACTGCTGAACATAGACCTCCCCCAAAGAGCGCCATGACGAGCGATCTTGTGCCACCTCCATCCACTGACTTCCTGCGATGGCGACAATGTCGTCGGTCCATCGTTTGGGGGTCTCCCCACACTTCGCTTGCTTGTTCGTGGCCGCCATTCGAGAACCTTTATTCCCCAGCGGTTGCCAGTTCTGCGAACTATATGGCCTGCCCATTGCCACTTCAACTTGCAAACTCTGAGAACTATGTCGGTAACCTTGGTTCTTCTATGGATTTCCTCATTTCTGATTTTATTACGTAGTGAAACGCCGAGCATAGCTCTGTCCATTGCACGCTGCGCGACTTTGAGCTTGTGTATGAGACCAATAGTTAGCGACCACAACTCAGTGCCGTATGTCATCACTGGCAACACGCAATGATTATAAACTTTCGTCTTGAGGCTCTGCGGTATCTGTGACGAGAAGATATGGCGTTATTTCCCGAACGCTGCCCATCCGAGTTGGATTCGTCGGTTAACCTCTTTGTCGAAGTTGGATTTAAAAGTTATTGTAGAATAAAGAAACTCAGATACATACAAACATACATGAACCCTGAAAACATTACACTCTTTTTTTGGGCTGTCGTGTAACAAGATATAAGTTCAAATACTTAAAACCCGACTACGGTTGAGTAAAAAATAGACTATGACACTATTGCGTTAAAGACGAATCGATTGACACCTCGATTGTCAAAATCAGACCAAGATTTTAGTTTGAACACATAACCTTCCGATGGTTCGCCGTAGTTGGGTAAAAAATAAATAGCTTATGACACTCTATAAATGAAGACGTATCGATTGACACCTCGCTTGTCAAAATCGGACCCATTTTTTTTTTACACATAGCCCTTCCATTTCTATGCCGTAGTTTTAAAAAATGATGAGCAATTCGTTCGCCTGATGGTAAGCATCACACCAGCCCCTAACAGTTGCAGTGCCACCCAGAACATTGTATTGCACATTTCTTCAAATTTCACACCCAGAACATTGTATTTCCATAACAGTTGCAGTGCCACCCAGAACATTGTATTGCAAAATCTTGCGCGTCACTGCACTGCGCTCGTCAACCTGAGACATTGGTTGTTAAGTCTCATTGCCCAGTAATTACGCTGGAAGCATTGGACATCAAACCGAAACATAGTAATGTTTGCACAGTACTGCTTGGCAGTTGAATATCTGGCAAAGGTGTGGTACTTCTCCAGGCGCACTCTTGCAGCAGTCACTACCTAAATTACATATACATCTTGGGTTTTGGATTATTATTTGACCGTTTCAGCAGCGATCGCTTGGCATACATAAATACATCCTCTCTCTTGGCATTCTTATCTAAGTATACATCTATACTTATTAAAAATCAGTACGTAACAAAAAGTACTGGACTAAACTACTGGAACGATTGCGATGCGATTTTCACTGTTAGATACCTTTAAATACTGGTTTATTTGGTAACTCAGTAAAAAACAAGCAAGCAATCAATCGATAAAAAACTATTTGACGTCCGAACGAACTTTGACGAAAAGTAGTATAATGTACTTTATGGGTACTTTTGGTACTTTTAATCCAGAGTAATTACCACGCGGGCAAAGCCGCGGGCACAACTTGTATTAGTATATTATTTGACTGCTGCCGCTGATATCTCTTGGTATGCTTACATACAAGTGTGGGCATATAATTTGACGAGATCAGCATAGATCTCTTGGCATATAATGTGTACTCGTCTCGACATATTATTTTGAGCGTAATCTAATTATATTATAGCTATTCCAACTTAACTAGTTCGCAGCCTAAACACGCAGCGTCTAAATTATATATTACTTAAGTACCTAATAATTGTTTCCGCATACTTGCCTAAACGTTGCTTAAAGCTATTGCGTAATAATATCTTGTTGCATAAACGAATAATTTATAGCAAAGTAGTTTTTTGACGCAGACTTTATATTCTAGACTCCCTACTAATGGCCTGTTTGTTTCTTGTCCAAACGCCTGAACTGATTCTGTTGAATCTTTGCAAAGGGAAAGTATAACAGAATTGCCTAGTTTTATTCCGGTAAAACGAAAACAAATGCAGGTGCAGGCGCTTGACGCCATTAGTTTATGTATTTTGGAAGTAAACACATCCGTTAATAAGGAAATAGGAAACGTTAATTTTGTAGCTATAAAAAATACCAGTTATAATCTGTGGAGAATATTTTCCTGTGATAATGATCTGCTTAATTATAATACATTAATTAAAATCAAGTAATCATTTAGATGTGAATATTCATAAAACCCTAACAGGTCTTGTTTATTTACAGAGACAAGTAATTTATTAAAGTAAGCTGGTTAAGTTAGTTACATAGTTGTTTAGTTTATTAAGTTGCTCTCAAATATTGATGGGAACACTTTTGCAAACTGTTGCTTAACTATAAAATTTTGCTAAAGTTGAAAAGGTAAAGACAATTCAATATTCATTAAAAAAAACATGTAAAGTGGCACTTAAGAAATGGCTACTCCAGCAAGATTATACTGACAATTCTTTCATAAAGTTACCTAAATAAATCTGTACGTATTATTTATTAATATTCTCTCAAATACTGCCCCACTAGCTTCCCTACTTACACATACATACACACAAATCCTCTCACTTGAGTTTATGTCACTATATGACGCATACCTTTTATCTACTCGTATATACTCGAATCCTGCAAGGTGCAATCATTTGTGTGATGAGCAGAAATGTTTGTTTCCGAGTCATGGATGTAATATTCTTATCTATGTATGTTTATCCGTTATCTAGTGCCCATAGCACAGGGTATCCTAGTTTGGGGCTAGATAATTGGTGTGGAAATGTCCCGAATATATTATTATTATACTTATAATAAAACTGTAACGGGTCCAATTCTGTACATTGAAGATATTTTGAAATTTCTTTTTGGAGGGTACTCTATATTTGATACTGAAGCCAAAACTGTATTTTTTCTATTTTTTTCATTTTTGTCTGTCTGTCTGTATCTAGGCTAGGCTTCACGCCAAAACCACTAAATGAATTTAAATGAAACTTGGTATGATTTGAGTTCATACTACGAGGTAGGACATAGGATACTTTTCATCCCGAAAAATGAAAGGGTTCCCGCAATATAAGGGTATAAAAGTTATTTAAAAAAAATCCTAACCACTCTGAAACTACTGGACGGATTTTGATAGAACTTGGCACAGTCATAGTTTATGTTTATTTCGGGATAAAAAAACAAATGTAAAACAAAATGTAAACAAAAATTGTGTCTATGCTGTTGATCGTTGAAGAGTTCCTTTATCTGGAGACCATGTCATCGTAAAATTTAAAATTGGCTTTCATAATAAAATGCGTACAAAAATGTCGTGTCTGTGCTGTTAACCGCTAAAGAGTTCCTATGTGTGGAGCTAATCCTGGATGTCGATTTAGATCATGCTTACCATAAAAATGAATTGCCATTAAAATTGGCTTTCATAATAAAATGCGTACAAAAATTTCGTGTCTGTCTGTTTTGTTTAGCCGTTTTTAAGTTTTACCATGAAATGGTTGCTGCACTCAGGCTTGGGTCCTGCTGACTAGGGAACTCCTAAACGGTTAGCAGCACAGATACGAAATGTTGTACTTATACGCATTTAATTGTGATAGCCATTTCTAAGTTTCACCATGACATGATTACTGCATTTTTTTTTTTTTTTAAAACGTTTTTTATACATACTAATTTTCATTTTTGTCTGTCTGTTTGACTATCTGTCTGTATCTTGACCGTGCATCACGCCGAAACTACTGAATGAATTCAACTGAAACTTTGTATGATTTGAGTTCATGCTACGAGGTAGTACATTAGATACTTTTACGAAAAATTAAAGGGTTCCCGCAGGATAGGGGATGAAAGTTATTTAAAAGAACACGTTTCACGCTGAAACCACTAAATGGATTTTGATGCAACGTAACACAGTCATAGTTTATATGATGGGTTAAAATTGAGGATACTTTTATCCCGAAAAAATAAAGCATTCCTGTGGGATAGGGGTCCAAAGTTATGTTAATTTGAAAGTAAAAAATATCTATACGTATAATAAAGCAATAAGTACGAAAAAGTCTGTACAAAGAAGATAAACAAATATGTCTAGGGTACTTAAAATAAGCTACTGAACAAGAAAATAACATTTTAAAAAAAACGTGTCTATGTCTGTTCGTTTGTGCACGCATCACGTAAAAACTACTAGACCGATTGCGATGCGGTTTCCTTTGTAGGATACCTTAAGGTCTTACTTTAATGGGGTTAGTTGGTAAATCAATCCGAAGAGTAAAAGCGGAGAAATCGATAAAAATATTTTTGACGGGACTGAAGGAATTGTGTTCAAATGTTGGTATATTGGTATTTTAGGTTCTGGAATAGCACTTTTAACCTAGAGAAATGACCACGCGTGCGAAGCCGCGGGTACAGCTAGTATTTATATATGCATGTTATTTATTACTTACCTGCCACCAAGCCCTGCTTGGGTACATGATGTTGGGTTACAAATATTATGTTAGATTATTTTATATCAACGTGTCCAAAATCGTGTCCGGCGGAGTCCATTGGCATACCAAAACACAGGTGCCAATGTCTTTAAACTAGGATTAATGTCATAATTTTATTATAGCTTTGCATGTACTTATTTGTTGTAACGATGTTTGTTAACATTAATAAATCATTTTCATATTTTTTTCATTAAAACTACGCGACTCATGGGTATGAGACCACTTTTAATGTGTTTTATGGTTTAGCATAGACGCCTGCATGTCGAGAACATAATATCTAATAATATTCTAAAGTAAAAATTTGGATCACGCACGGGGTTTGAATCCGCATCATTCATGCCTCTGCACGGCCTTGATAGCCAATTTGACTACCGTGACCACTCCATCATCTTCCAAATTTTTCCCTCACTTTCTAAATCCGTCTTACGAAATCTAAACCACTTTTGATGTGCTTTTTATTTCTATTCACTAAAAAAACATCTAGACAAATAAATAAAATTGAAGTGTATGTTTGTAATATCAAAATAACAAATTTTTACTAAATGCATACGAAAGTATATACATTACAGTGCTTATAACAAAAATACATTTTTAGAGTTTTTGTCTGGCTGTCTGTTTGTTACGGCTAATCTCCGAAACGGCTGGCCTGTTTTTGACGGGGCTTTCACTGGAAGATAGCTAATAGTAGAAAGAGTAACATAGGGTACTTTTATTTTCTAAAAATAATTAGGGTTCTGCGCAAAAAAATACATAAATTTTAACCATGCGGGCAAAGCCGCAGTCACAGCTAGTTTCAAATAAATATGGGACCAACCTGAAGGTAAATAAGTATGCCTTTTAAATAAACATAGAAATCGGTTCAGAAATGCTACAGACAAGATTTACCATACACAATGACAAAATACAGCCGCCCCATGACCACGGTAATGTTATATAGATATCATTACCGTGCCATGACTGTTCTTGTTGAACTCAAGTTACATAGCAACCAATTAAACAGAAAAACGATCCACTAAATATTTACTGCACCTATAACCACAAAACACCATTTGTCGACTAATAAAGCTTACAGTTGTACATACAATTGAATTAATTACAGATACTAATAAATCAGTTGTCAGTCTGTATTGACCTTGGCCACTTTTAAAGCAATTGTAAATGTAGTGCAACAATGTAAATTAATAAACCTTATTAAATATCGGGTGCAACAAAGTAAATAAAAAGATAGCGCTTTGCCGATCGATTATATAGCTTAAAGAGAACTAGAACAATAACTTTTTGTTTATTATTCATGGTGTGAAGACTCCGAAAACGGTTAACGGGAAACCAGTACACTTGTCGTTTTGTGCTGATTGGAGAACAGTCAACCATATAGAGATGCCGTAATAGTCTTGATGTCTGATGGTGAAAAGAAAATGGAGGAATTAAGTTGAGGTGTGAAGCCACACAAACAAACAACAAAGTTGGAAGGATTTGGGATTAGTAACAACAACAAACAAAACACTACAGTTGACTTTGGAAACTAAAAATTTAGACTATACGCTTTGTCACGATCTTTATCACTGAGAGAACAACAAAGAAGGAGATGGGACCATAAAAATATTATTCCTTTTTCCTTTTACTTCAATTTATTAGCGTAAAAAGAACCAGGGTGTAGGACTTGCGACCTCCTTTCCTAATTCCAATAACCATACGTCGAATCTTCCCTACCGTTCATGCGTCTTGATTGGACGTTTTATGTCATCTACTGACAGGTTTTTACAACTCAGATCATCAGACCAAGCGTCAGACTGTCTATCATCATCAAGAAGACCCTCGAACTTATCTCCTTTCTCACTTGTTTTAGATGATGGTCAGTCCAAGAGGAACCGCCCCAGAGACATGTCTCTGGCTGAGCCGCCACATACGATGGAGATAGCACAGATCCTGATATCCTTGCTCCATGCCTGGGGTCTAGATCCAGACCTTGACAGGGTCTGCGAGTCGAAGCTTGGGCTGTTAAGACCTATGGTAAGTAATTGCTGAATAATTAAGGACGAATAAAAAATATGTAGCTTACTTTCGCTAAACTGTAAATCAGGCAAATGATATATGGAAAATTAAAAATAAAATATAATGTATAAATAACCCACGCTAACCAACCCTTAACCAAGTTGAATCCTATTGTACTTCCTACCCAATATATGAAACTCTATTCATAATGTTTTAAAAAACATACCTCTATCCAAGTTTCCATAAACCACAGTCTGACAGAAATACGACACGTATTTCACCTCTGCACGGGCATCTTCAGGAGATGTTGACTCTTCGAGTGCTGAACCGAGAGAAGTAAGCTGGTGTGTGAAAAGTGAAAAATTATGGCTGTGGCGATTTTTCTATATATCATTCAACTTCAAACTTCTTGGGGTAGCCTTATCCCTATAGATCGCGTCCCCAGGTGGTGTGTGAAAAGTGAAAAATTATGGCTGTGGGGATTTTTCTATATATCATTCAACTTCAAACTTCTTGGGGTAGCCTTATCCCTATAGAACGCGTCCCCAGGTGGCGGATAGGGGCACACTCGTCGGATGTCTTTACAAAAGATGTCTCAGAGTAGGAGGGAAATAAAATACCTCCCGCGGACCAAAAAGCCGAAGAAGGAAGCTTCGTTAAAAACCCCTCACTACAAGCTACTCCAACACATTTGGAGCTCAGGTTGCAGTGGGTGCTGTACATTGAGCTGAAATGTACAGAATTATTACGGTGGAAGAGCTCTGTGGGGTCAATGGCGTAACATACTAGCTCTCAAAGAGAGTCACAGCTGAACCAATTTGGGCTTATGGGCATTAAGCACATTAGAGGCCACATTGGTATGGTTGATATAAGGGCAGTATATCCACCTAGGCTGGCGGCGGAAGAACGTTTCTTAGAAGTTTCAACGGCGGCAGCCCCGAGCCGAGTTAGAAGGCTTACTGTACACTCACCAACACGCACTGGACCAGCGTGGTGGAATACGGTCCAATTCCTCCCAATTATGGATAGTACTTTAAGACAAAGGCCCCAAGTTCCCGGTGACCAGGCTAGCATCGAAGTCGGGGGTGCGAAGAATCTCCGGGCGGGATCGACAAACGTACGTTGATGAGAGACGAACGACTGCTTGAACTAGAAAACGCCCTCAAAAATATCAATTGGGACATTGTAGGCCTTGCAGAAGTAAGAAAACAGGGCGAACAGATTATAGAACGCAAAGACAATGTATTTTTTCATATAGGAGAAACTAGCGGAATGCACGGTGTAGGTTTTCTAGTCGCAAAAAAGTGGAAAAATAACATTGTCGAATTTGTAGGTTATTCAGAAAGAATAGCCATACTTAAATTCCAGGTAACAACTAAAAAAAATCTTAACGCTAATACAAATTTATGCGCCAATTTCTTCATATTCTGATGATGAAGTTGAGGACTTTTATGACCATCTTGATAAAGTTTATAAAGAACATCGTGGCACTTGGACTATAGAATCGGGAACCGCTACGAGCGAGGGGCTCGCCTAATGCAATTTGCCTTTGGACGAAATCTCAAAATTGCCAACTGCTTTTTCAAAAAGAGTCCTTAGAGACGGTGGACTTGGAAATCACCTGACGGCCAAACAAAAAATGAGATAGATTTTGTGCTATGCTCCCAGAATCATATTATTAAAGACATAAGCGTAAGAAATAAAATAAAATACAGTTCAGACCACAGACCATTGCGAGCCAAAATTAAATTCGACTTCAAAATAAATAGAGCATACTTATTTAAAAACAAAATTACCAAACATGTTAAAGAAACGCTCATAAATAACTCTGATAAATTCCAATTAGAGCTTAAAAATTAGAAATTGATAAAACTGAAGATGTTGAAGATGTAGAGTTACAATATGAAAGAATTGTTAAAGCCATACACACTAGCAGTGCAAAAATAAAAGGAGACAAGAAAAAGAAAAACAAGCAATAAAACAACAAACAACATACAATAAAACTTATAGATTTAAGAACAGAAAACGAAATGGGAACGCAAGAATACAGAACAATAGATAAGCAAGTTAAAAAAAGTACATAAGACGTCAAAATACATTCATGGTGAAGAAAGCTTTGGAAAGAAATGCTTCTTTAAGAGTTGCAAAACAAGGAATGTCTACTGGCAAGTCATGGATAAACAGCTTAAAAGACGATAATGGGGTAAAGCATAGCAACCATACAAATGTATTGGAAATTTGCACAAAATTTTACACAAACTTATACTCAGATCCTATCAAAATAGATTCACAAACTGAATACGTCCGCTCTGATACCATACCTTTTATAACAGGCGAAGTACACGACGCCTTGACAACTATGCGATATGACAGAAGTCCTGGAGAGGATGGAATTACGACAGAAATTTTAAAGATAGGTTCCCCCATTCTAGTTCCCCGTTTAGCAAACCTTTTCAATTCCATTCTTCATAAAGGCCAACTTCCAGTAAAAATGTGTCACTCAAACATAATACTGCTCCATAAGAAAGGCGACAAGAGCAATATCAGTAACTACAGGCCCATAAGTTTAGTGTCACATATTTATAAAGCTTTCATTAAAATAATTCAAAAACGTATAGACAGCAAGCTAGATCAACATCAACCACCAGAACAAGCCGGGTTTCGTCCCAGCTTCTCCACAACAGACCATCTACACACATTAAATCAGATTTTAGAAAAGTACAACGAATTTAATAAACCACTGTATCTGGCCTTCGTGGATTACACGAAGCCTTTTGACAGCATCAAACACCATGCAAATTTGTCAGCTTAAGTGAACCAAAACATAGATAAAACCTACATAGACCTCATCCGAATAATTTACAACAACAGCTCTGCACATATAAAATTACATTCTTCTGGTTCACAATTTAAAATTGAAAAATGCGTTAAGCAGGGTGACCCACTATCTCCCAAACTATTTACTAGCACCCTCGAAGAGGTATTTAAAACTCTAGCAGTCTCCTAGGCAACATTAGGCATTGAAGTTGGTAACAAGAGACTCACTAATCTCCGATTTGCCGACGACATTGTCCTTTTTGCCCCCACAGCAGCGGAATTGCAACACATGCTCCAAGATCTGAGCACAGCAAGCCTTGAGGTTGGACTAATGATGAACCGGTCAAAGACACAAGTGATGTCTAACAGCACGAAACGTAAGATTGAAGTCGACGGGCAACATATACACTATGTCGATGAGTATATTTATCCGGGCCAGATAGTCTCTTTCAGCAACCGGCAGGATATTGAAATCGATCGCCGACTCGAGAACGCTTGGAGGAGCTATTGGTCCATGAAGGACCTTATGAAGGGCGACCTTCCGCTATCACTAAAGCGAACACTCATTGACACGTGTATTTTGCCAGTCTTGACCTATGGTGCTCAGACGTGGTCACTGACCGAATCTCAGAAGTCCAAACTCAAGGTTTGCCAAAGAGCAATGGAGTGAAGCGTGTTAGGAATTAAGAGGATCGACAGAGTTCCGAACTCCACAATTCGCTCAAAAACAGGAATCGCTGATGTGGGGAGTAAGACTGCTAGGCTAAAATGGGAGTGGGCGGGACATGTGAGCCGAATGCACCCAGATCGCTGGGCAAGAGTTGTCACGCCATGGGTGCCTGATCAGGGGCGTCGTCGCCGAGGCAGACACAGGCAGCGATGGCGTGATGACCTCGATGCCTTCCAGGAGGGATGGTCAAAGATTGTAGGGGATCGGGATGTCTGGAAGGAAATGAGGGAGACCTTTGCCCAGCAGTGGGACAACATAGGTTAAAAAAAAAAAAAAAAAAACATTAAAACTTGAACAATGATCTATCTTTTTATAATTTAGTTTTCAAAGATTTTGCGTTTTTAGAGACAGTGTCTTTTAAGTTTGCAATATTCTTGTAAATCCTCACCTGAATGCCAATGCCAAATTTCAGGTGCCAATCTGCTTTGGCGTAGTGTCCCGTCATGGACACATGGCGGTTCAGCTGCCAACGTGGCTCGGCGGCTGGGCGGAGGCCTGCGCCGCCGCGCCCGACGACCCAATCCTCAACACCTCGGGTCTGCCGCCGGAACTGCTTCGCCAGGAGAAACTCACCAGGTTTGTTACCTAAATCTACTGATATCGTGGCATTTTTATGAGCATGCGTAGCGGTTACTATCGCGAAAATTAACAGCTCGTCTTGTCAGTTATATAAAAATAATAATCGTCAAAGCTATTCAAACAGGTATCGTTCAATAAAAGACATCAAATTCTGCTTTGATGGCATTTCATAACCCGACGCGGTGCCCCTACACTTCAGACATTTATTTTGACGAGCCAGCTGCTCTCGTTGGCGCTTATTATGTTGTTAGATTTCTCTATGAACAAAGGCATAAATTAAATTAGATTTTCATGTCACCTTTACCTTTGTATAAGGTGTCGAATGATGGAAGAAGAAAATCACGACTTGAAACATATGGAAAACGAATCAAGAAAGGACCAGTTTAGCTATGTCGTTGCGTACGCTTGTGACCCTGTTTCACAAGCACACAATTTTCTTCCCAGGCTCTTTTCATCGAAACTGCACTGGGAGCTCAGCACGACGCTGACCACCAACCACTTGCTGTCCATAGTGGCGCTGGCCAACACCCTCATGTCGATGAGCAACGCCAGCTTCGTGCCTGAGCAGGAGCAGGCCAGGAGACTGCACAGGTAACGCATGCTTCACTCGAGGGTAGGGAAGTGAGACAGCGCAGTAGACAGAACAGTTCTACTACAATTTTGAACTTTGTGTAGGCCAAGCTTAGTAAAGGTCCACCTCTTTTCATCCCGAGGGTGCTGTGAGAACCAGTGAATGGAATTCAGAACAGGAAATGGACAGCAGCAATTTCCTATGTAAGTATGAACATTTACTGCGTTCACCAAGACAAGACGCCTGCCACACGTTCTTATTGTGGCAAACCCCCCTATTATACGAGAAGCCTATGTTCAGCAGTGGATGTATTCCGTCTTCCGGTGTGTGTGAAGATGAGAATCGGTCTTAAAAAACCTTTAACAAATTCGATGAAAATCACAGAGTAGTTGATTTTCGCGGTCTAAATATCAGTCTCCTGGTTTTTGACATAAATGTCGATATGTATGTGTTTGTGTGTAAGGGAGGGTTTGTATGTGTGTGTGTGTGTGTGATGGTGGTCATCGGTTGTGGATGGGAAACTTGGTAGAACGGTTAACCCTGTTCCTCAGACCTTCAACCAGAAGCTCAGCATCCTGGGCAGGTGACGAGGAGAGAGAGGAGCAGCTGGCGGCACAGCAAGCTCACATCAAGCAGGGCTGGTCGCTGCTGGCCACGCTGCACTGCGTGCTATTGCCCGACAAAGTAGTCGCCGCCGGTGAGCAAATAACACTACTATTTACTTCTTGGTCTTCCAAATAAATAAATAAATCTTATTAAACCCCGCACGTTTATAAGTTTAGGGTGTGTATATGTGTGTATGTCTGTCTGTGGCATCGTAGATCCCAAACGAATGGACCGAATTAGATGCGGTTTTTTCTGTTTGAAAGCTGATGTGATCGAGATGGTTTTTAGCTATAATTGTCTGGGATTATATACATTTTTAATGTGTACTTGTATTCTTGTAATAAAACAGTAGTATAAAACAAAAAGTAACTTTGAAGCAAACTGTATATTGAAAATAAAATAAAATAAAAAATGGGACTTTAATAAGGTACTGAACAAGTTTTTTTTTAAAGTCATTTTGTTTTATTGTAAATAGGCAACTTATTAAAGCACTTTTACAAGTCGAACTTTAATAATGGTTTCTCTGTCCTTTTGTTTGTTTTCATATAATGTAAAAACGTCTGAACCGATTGAGATACGGTTTCCAGTATCTGATTATCTTGGGATTTGACTTAAAATCAAGTGCACATTGCATCTCAATGCGTCAAGTAGAAGCAGATTAATCGACAAAAACTATCTGACCTAAGAAGAACTTTATTGGTGTAATGTACTTTAGATCCTGGAATAACTGAGAGGATATTTTTATCGCCCATTACCACGCTGGCAAAGCGCAGCTAATAGAAAAAGTTAAATTTCTTAAACATTTATGATTTTATCATTAATACCTGCATAGCGAGAACATATCTAATAATTTTCTGAACGAAAAATTTGTGTACGTACGGGCTTCGAACCCTCATCATCCATGCATGTGTGCGGCACATGCCTTTGACCAATTTGGCTACCTTGACCTCTACATCATCATCCAAATTTTTCCCTCAGTTTCTTAATTTGACGTAAGGGGTTGGTAATGCCATCTATTGGTAGTTTGCTGAACTGACAAATCTAACAGGGCTAATATTGCAATTAACTTCGTGCCGTAAAGATATAATCCTCCCAAATTCATAAGTTTTTATGATTTTTTATTTTTTCTTTCGGAAATTATTAGATATGTATTTTTCAGGCGCCAAGAGCTTCAAGCGGCCGCAAGTGGAGATGTTGGCGCGGAGATGGCAGCACCACTGCTTGGAGGTTCGCGACGCAGCACAAGCGTTGCTGCTTGCTGAACTTGGCAGGTCAGCATTCCAATAGATTAGACCAATCATATCATCACTACATATTATACTCCATATGACGTACAACCTAGATTTGCTATCTTTGAGCTCTAATATCTCAGAAACGCGATACTGTAGGATACTAGTGTTTGTTTTTGTTTGTATTGAAGTCATCTTTCGATTTATTAAGGTTTAACTGCGACTGAAAAGTTACGTTATTATTTTTCAAAATAGCGGACTTGTACCAAGACAGGTTCCATAGTAAAATGATAGAACCCCTTTTCCTTGTTAAGTAAGTATTGTCTTAAATTGTTATTCAAAAAGTGTACGCAAAGAAAATATAACTATAAGGTAAGTTCCATCTAATTATACCTTCTGATAGTTGGATAAAATGACCTAACTCACGTACTCGGTAGAATAGATTGGAAACTCGTTTATTTTTGGGTTTTTTATTAACGGCGCTCGATCTTTAAAATTATAGTACATTACTGCCGCGGTCTGTTATGACTGCGTTGCTGGCAGCGATGATGAAGCTAAGCTCGAGGCCATCACAGCGCGGGCAGTATTGCAGCCCTTGATGGCCAAGCTGGAATGAAGGCCGAGACCGAAGGTCGATATAGCGCGTCAGCAAGGGCTGTAATGATGACCAAGCTTGAAGCCGAGAGCTTAGCTAAGCAAAGCTCAAGGCCATCATTTATAGCGTGGCCAGCAGTGCAGTCATTGCAGACAAAGGCTTGTATAATGCTTTACTCAAAAAATGCGAGTAATTTAAATAAGATTAAAAATGAATGTTACCCTAGAATAACAACAACAACAACAATAATAGCTAAGATCCATTTCGACCACATCAGCTTTCAAACAGAAAAAAACCATCAAAATCGGTTCATTCGCTTGGGAGCTACACCTCTCTTTTCGCGTTCGGTGGTTAACAAAACCACAGAATAATTAATAATACTCCGACAAAGAACGACAATAATGGGTTTTCAAAGGAAATTGCCGGCCGCAAAACACGACAATAATGAAATTCCATACAACTTTGCTGGCGCCTATTCAAGCAGCGCGGCAAGGTCGACTTTGCCCAAAGAAGGTTGCCACATTACTAGCATTGTTTGAGTAACATTATTTAATTTTGTATGAGATATATTTAAACTTTTATTGTTATGTTAGATGCCATTAAGTATAGTATATAATATTGGCCAAAGGGCCGCCGCGGCTTCGCTTGGCGTGTATTAGCCGAGAGTTCAAATTTTCGATGACTCGACCTCATAGATCAGGGTCGATGTCATTAAGGTATTGGTTATTTTTAACTTTTAAGGCATCAATCGGCTGCGGTTTATTCGCATATACCCGTGATTTTGACGGCTAGTTTGCCCAGTGGTTATTGTACATGACTGCAAAGTCAACCAACGGTCACGGGTTCAAATCCCGGAAGGTGCAATCATTTGTGTTATCAGCAGAAATGTTTGTTTCTGAGTCATGGATGTAATATTTGTATTTATGTGTATATCCGTTGTCTAGTACCCATAGAACAGCGTATCCTAGTTTGGGTAGTAATCAATTGGTGTTAATTGTTCCGAATATATATATATTAAAAACTAACCACACAAGAAAGTTTAATTGGCGTGAAATTACAAGATTGGGGGGGGGGGGGGGATTTAATTAATTTGTTGTAAGCGCTGTGAGGCACGTAGCAATTTTGTTTCTTTTTCGGAAACAAATATCTTTGAGATCCGTATCTTTCCAATTTTGGACGATTATATGCACCGTAAAAATCACGCAGAGTTCATTACGTCGTAGCTCGAACTGAGCATTCATTTTGATGGTAAAGTTTAATGATTTGCACTCGTTTCTCAATACTGTTACTTTCCAGGATGTTTTACCTAACATCCATCGAAGACCTCAAAATTTGACAGCACCATCAACATCGCCGATATACTGTCAAAGTTCGAGCACCACTATTGGAAAGCCCTTTACGGTTTTAATTTGTTATTAGGTGATACATTATTTTTTAAGATTTTATTGTTCTAGTCATCATCAACATCAGTCTATAATTGTCCCCTGCTGGACATAGGCCTCTCCTAATGCACGCCACTGAGCTCGGTCTTCAGCTGTCTTCATCCATTTTCTGTCAGCCGCTTTTCGCATGTCGTCACTCCACCTGGCCACAGGGCGACCACGTTTGCCGAAACGTGGTCTCCACTCGAGAACTCGTTTAGTTCTACTGATAGTTGGAATACATGTTCTCGTTTCCAGGCTCGGTCCGAAAGGGCGTAAGACACTGGTGGACAACTGGGCACAGTTCCTGCCTCTGTACACTCACACTGAGAGCATCAACCCTCAAGCAACGCCGAAGGAACCGGTCGAAAAGGTAACTGACATTAAGCTTCTGATGGCTGATACAATCTGGTACAAAACTCGTGAACGGTGCTGTTTGTGGGGATTGGTCCAGCCTAGTTTCTAATAATTTAGAACTAGTTTAGTATTCAGAACATAATTTAAAATATTTAATAAAAATATTTAAAGGCCATTACCGCATAAGACCAGATAACTTATCGAGACAATACAAATGAACTCAAAGTCGAATGGGTTTTGTCATTTAATTGTTGGATGCCTATGACTACATTGAGGCTCCATCTTTAGACCAAATGGTACCATAATAGGCATGGTCATCACAACCACAGGTGTGTGCAATATTTCCGCTTCATTTGACGTCGTTGTGGTTAAAAAATAACCTTCAGGAATTGTCCCAACCATAAGTCCATACATACTGAAACAGTGGCTTTGTTTTCTGTCAGTGGTAGGCCGCCAGCAAGGGTCTGCCTGGGAAAGTACCGCACCTATGACAGATATTCTACCGCCAAGCTGTAGCAAGCATAGCTGTGTTACGGTTTGAAGGGCGAAACGTTGCCAGTGAAACTACCGCAGTGCAGTGCCGCACAAGATTTTGCAAACAAAATTCTGCCTGCAATTGCTACGGGCAGGGTGACGCTTACCATGAGCCAAGCGTCATGCTAATCTCATCATTTCATAATTAAAATAAACTATAAGTTCTGGAATAATGAAACCAGTTCCAGCTTTTGAAATGAAATTAAATAAAATGAGTCGTTTATTTGCCATAAGCACGGGCACAGATAAAGATCTTAGGCTTACATATAGTTTTCAGCATGCTTGCAATTTTAACATTTTTGGACAATAATGATTAAATAATCATACATTTTATTAAGGTAATAAATTAAGTTAAGTAAACATAAAATAAGTATAACAACAACAAAAACAGTATTTTAAGTAATTAATAAATGGTCAAATTATAATTGTATATTTCAAAAATGTCATAATATAAAACATACAAACAACATATTTTAAAACTTACATAGGACACACAAAAGTCATAATAATAACGGTCAATCAATACTAGGTTTCCATTTAAAAAATTCGTCAAGGGAGTTAAAAGAAAAATGTAGCAGCCATTTGTTTCATTAAAAAGTTGTAATCACCACTCAATCTTTGTCTTCTCTTTGTAGCAAGAAGAAGAATTCGAAGAAGAAGAAGAGGAAATAATCCGCAAGCCGTCCTCCATTGCAGAGTTGAAACGCAAACAAACTACCGCAGTGGTATTGCTCGGAGTGATTGGCGCGGAGTTCGGACAGGATATCACTAGCGAAGGTAAGCCTTCGTCGGATCATTACTAGTGAAGGTAAGCCTTCGTTGGAATATTATTAGCACTGGGAAGGTTTCAACAATATATTTGGGATTGACCATAAAAAAAAATTGGTCTCAACTAATCTATTCAAATTTAATAAGCGAGCGAGTAAAAGCAAATCGAGTTATAAAAGAGATGTTCGGAAAATGTATGAAAGCTGGTACAGTTTTCATTTCATTTTCAGCTTTCATTTTCCGGATAAAATAATTTAAAATTCTAAACAATATTTAGATATTTGTGAATAAAGGGAATATTATTCTGATAATGTCTAGCAAATTAAAACAATTTTTTAATTTGAATTTTGTTTTTCGTTTGGTAGAAAGAATAAACTTGCCACACTATGTACTATGTACTTTACCTCTGGCAAATTTGATTTGACACTACTGACGACAGTGACTTTCAACATGGCACAATATTATATGTAGATCTGGCACTGACAGCTGATGGATGACAGATGACAGGACCTTAAGTTTTTTCTACAGGCGCCACACGGGTTCTTTTTTGATGACATTGCGTTATGAACGTTTTGTTATATTATTATTATTTATATTCACATGGTATAAAATAATAATTGATATAGCAAAACATATGATGACCGGTTGGTCTCGTGGCTAGTGATCCTAGGTACGTAATCAACCGGTCGCGGGTTCGAATCCTGCAAGGTGCAATCATTTGTGTGACGAGCAAAAATGATTGTTTCCAAATCAAAAAATACACAAATAATATTCGTATCTATGTATGTTTATCCGTTATCTATTACCCATAGTACAGGGTATCCTAGTTTGGGGGCTTGATAATTGGTGTGGAATTGTCCCGAATATATATATATATATATATATATAATAAATATATATATATACATAATATATAGAAATCTGTTTTATTTTATTCCCAGTGCACGAAAAACGCCCTAATTCAATAGAATGGAAAATATTAAATGTTTTGTTCAACTTTATGTGTAGGAAAATATTTTCTTAAGAAATGTTTAAATAATTTTGTTTAAGAAATGGAGGCAATATAAAATATAAATTACATATATTTATGTAGTCCAGTAAATAAGCTTTTAAATTAGGTATATATCATAGCTGCTTAAATTTTCTCGGAATAAAGTAACTCTTCTGACTATCTCCTTTATACTTGGACGGCCTCGAGTTGAATCGGGTTGATAAAACTGTTTTGGCCCATATCTAGACTAGCTTTCCCACCCGGGACTTCGTCTGCGTGGACTACTGTTTATCGCGAAAAAAACATCTGTTCTTCTAGGATGTTAAAAACCAATTCACCAATTCAAGAGGTATAGCACCAAGCTTCTTGTTTTTTTTTTGACATACTTGTTATTTTGTTTCCATGACAACCGTTTCTTACAGCGAGTAATGATCATTTTTTCCAGTTTTCCCGTGGAATCCCGTGGAAACTTACAATTTTCCGAGATAATAAATCCTATGTTTTATTCCAGGTTATAAGCTATCTCCATTCCAAATTTCATCAAAATCCGTCCAGCCGTTATCGCGTGAAAGCTCCCCAAACAAACAAACAAATAACGTTTTACTTTTATATATTGGTACATCCGTATCACAGGTGATGAGAAAGTATCATTTTGATTTATAAAATGTAAAAACGGCTAAATCTATCTCTATCTCGCCTTCAAATCAAACAAAGCTGTTTTTACTAGACATAATCATTGAGTATTCAAAAGAACTACAATATGAGAAAACTGTTCGATAGATAATTACCATATATTAAAATGTGATCAATTTTTCCATGTTTTGCTACAAAGTGTGTCCCTTTGGTCGAGACATACTAGCGAAGGTAACCTTTTCCTAGCGGTCAGGTTTGGAAAATCCTTCAGTTTACTTGTTACGTTTAGTGACGTGATCGAATGTTACTGAAGAAAACTTATTAAATTTTGTGTTTACTAATTACTAACTGCGCCACGCAGCTTTCCCCCGCGTACTGCACTGCAACTTTGCCATACCAGTTCACTCATTCGTAGGACAGGAATTTCAAAAATTCATCCTTAGTGCATCTCTGGGATAATTCCTCCAAATTTAATATCTTTAGGTCCTCTGATTTAGTCTGTGCGTTGACTGTCAATCAGTCAGTTAGTCAGTCAGTCAGTCAGTCAGTCAATAGGTATGCCACGTGTTTTATAGGTATAGATTTAATACCTACTCTTTTCTCTATACTGTGTAATATGGTTGAACATATTATTTAAAAACTAAATATTTCCAGGAGTTGGCAACAAGAGGCGTAAAGATGGCGATAGCAGGAAGAGTTCTGTTGTTGAAGGTAGATATATTTTTTCTAGTATTTGAATTATTGTTCATTGGTGAGGTTAGCCCCTTATGATACCTATAATGGTATCATAATGGGGGCTTATTCCGAATCCTTACAAACCTGTAGTGATCTTAAACACAGGAGAGTAGTACAATCGTTTAATTCGACAGAAACCATTGTACTGCTCAAAATTGTACCTGACATACATTTATACAAAAATGAGTCAGATCGACTTCTAATACACAAAAAGACATTGTATTTACATTCTCTTCTTGTTTCATAGTTAATGAACCGATTTTGATGATTCAGTTCTAATTTGAGAGGGCAGCCCTCCAGAGTGATCCCTTATAAATTTAATCAAAATTGGTTCTGTAGTTTTTTAGTAAATTAATTTGAAGTCGATCTTTCATCTTTTGCAGGGTTCACACTAAGCTCGTCCAACAACCTGGGCCGGCTGACAGCGCTGGCCCTCACGCACCTGCTGCTGTCGCCGCCGTCCGTGCGGCTCCCGGCGCACACGCCGCTGCGGCGCGCCGCTGTCGACCTGCTCGGCCGCGGGTTCACTGTGTGGGAGCCCTATCTCGACGTCAGCGCCGTGCTGCTAGGTCAGTATGGTGGTATATGAATATACTGCCGGGTCAGTAAGGCCGTAGATAAATATAATGTTGGGGCAGTAAAGAGCTATATAATTATATTGCTGGGTCAGTATGGCCGTCGCTAAATATACTGTAGGTCAGTAAAGCGGTAGTTAAATATACTGCAGCGTCAGTATGGCCGTAGATAATACTGCTGGGTCAGTAAAGCGGTACATAAATATACTACTGGGTCAAAAAGGTCGTAAATAAATATACTGGTGGGGTCAGGATGGTGGTAGATATATGCCACCCAGTTATGGTGGCAGGTAAATAGATAAACTCTGTATTGAACATCGTAATCAAAACAAATTAACACAAATGCTGTTTACAAATGAGTTTATTTGACATATTTATGTCAATAAAAACGATGGGTTAAACTTTGTTTTTATTGTTCAGGTCTGCTAGAGATGTGCTCCGACGCCGACAAGTTGGTCCCGTCCATGAGCTACGGGCTGCCGCTGACTCCGTTCGCCGACTCGTGCCGCACGGCACGACACGCGCTCACCCTCATCGCCACGGCTAGGTCATTATCATTTCATGTTAACTTTACCGAAAGTTCACGTTTTTGCTCGCGTTTCTTTTCTAAAACTTCGTTAAATATAGGTGACTTTGTTCCGTTTTATCCTTCCTCGTTTTTATGCCCGTTTATTTTCTCTCGCATATGTGTACTACACCCATGTTGTACGACTTTTTTATTCAAAATCATAGTAATTTATTGGAAATATATAACATAATATTTCACAGCATGTATACGTTTGCTTCGCTCATACAACATTTCTATACGCCACGTCTAACAGCTCCAATATTAACGCTCGCTTCGCCCAAGTCATTCTGAATGAATTGTTACATTGTTTGTCGTAAGTTTTCCCTATTTTCCGTCTATTTCCGTAACAGACCAGCAGCCTTCATAACAACAATGGCTCGCGAAGTAGCCCGGTGCGCTGCCGCGGCACAGAGCGGGCAGCCGTCGGCCGCCTACCACGCGCTGCAGCGGGGCCGGGCGGAGGTGCTGCGAGGGATAGAGCTGCTCATAGACAGGATGCACAGCGAACTGCAGGAGCTGCTGGTCGAGGTGAGTCACGGCGGCCCCAAGCTGGTCGAGTGAGCTACGGTGCGTCCACGTTGGGTCAAGGTAAGTCACGGTTGACCCATATTATTAACGGTTTTCCACCGTTGGACAAGGTGAGTCATGGTGGGCCACTGATCTATATGAATTTGCTCTGCCGTACTTTCGTTTGCGCTGATTCAAAGCGACCCCACCGAGGGTTCATGGAACTAAAATTGTCATTGTTTCATCTCCTGACATTAGTCACAGAATAAATAATAGTACGTTACTTCCGCGGCCCCTTGTTGAGTTCATTACTGCCAAACTACAGCTATCACTATCAACATGGTGATAATTAATTGCCCTCATTGTTACGTTCGTCAAAAGTCTGTATATAGTACGGAGTAATATGCAGTTGTCTATGTGGTGGGCCCACAATGGTCGAGGGGAGTCACGGTTGGATCACGTTGTGTCAAGTTAAGTCACGGTATTCCCACATTGGTCTAGGTGAGTCACTGTGGGCCCACGTTAGTCGAGGTGAGTTTCGATGGATCCACGTTTGACGAGGTGAGTCGCGGGGCGGACACTATTCAAACAAACCAAATGAGCCCAAACTAGAAGGGGTTCCATCATTTTATTGTTGAGTTCCTGTGACTACCTTCCGGCTCCATCATCATACCCTGGATACTCGTATAAGATCACAGTGGGCTTACAGTTACAGATCGAGCGCACGTAAATACTTATATTAAACCTTTAATATTATTAATTTTCTTCTTTAATCATCACGCTACAACGTATTTATAACTAGAAATTAATGATAATATATTTGATTAATAGGTGATGGACATAATCCTGCACTGCGTGGACCAGTCTCACCTGAAGAGCAAGGGTTTGAACGAGGTGTTCCCCGCCATATGCCGCTACAACCAAGTGTCACACTGTCCTGCCACTAGGAGAATTGCAGGCAAGTACTAATATTTTCCTTGTACTAAGGTTTTTTTCATCGAATAACACCGTTGGCACTTTCATGAAAGTTCCTGATGTAAAAAAACAATAAAAAATAAATATTAAAAAATAAAGACGCATTACCTAGCTCCTAATATATATTATCAAAGTAGGTCAAATCATTTTTGTACACGACTATATTATACTGCCAAAATGGGTATTTTGTTTATCAGCCTATGTACAGTCGCAGCGGAAGTATGTGTCTCGGAAGTTGTCTGCAAGTCGCTGCGCAAACTGCTATTTTTCAGGCGCAATCCCAATGTTGAAGGTGAATACAGCATTGTACGTCTAATCGATTTGATTTGCTACTAAAGAAATGACCGCAATCAAAATTCATATTGTGAAAAAGAAAAATGAAAGTCGACGAACTATGCTATGTGGGATATAACCTTAGTAGGGTATAACTGAATAGGTATTTGAAAATCATCTTTAGGTTTTTCTTATCTTTTTTCATTTCCATATTGCGTCTTGTTAGTGAATCCATTTGAAGTCAATTTAAAAAGAATATTATTATTGATTGTACATTGTGTTACGTGCAGTGGGCAGCCACACGGGGCAGCTCGCCATGTACGAGCTGCGCGCGGGGCGCTGCCAGTCGCTGGCGGCGCACAACGGGCCCGTGACCGCGTGCGCCTTCAGCCCCGACGGACGATACCTCGTCTCCTACGCCACCGCCGACAACCGGCTGTCCTTCTGGCAGAGCACCGCCGGTGAGTTACTTATTGTTATTCGAAACTAGATGATAATATCCAGGACCATTATGTATCTATACATACAGAATGAGTTTTTTAACTGGGATCTCTATAGCAGCTACGATAACCATTAAAGATAGAAAGGTGTGTTCTTCCATCTAGAGATTAAGACGCAGAATCCGCTTTCGCGCAAAAATATATACACAATCGATTTTAGGTTAAAAAAATATTAAACTGCAGTTATAATAAGTACTCTACATGGATTTATAAGAATATATCTTCGTATGTTTAACTGTTATCATAGAATTCGTAGAGATCACTGTTAAAAAACTCAATCTGTATAGTAAATATCATCAAAATCCGTTGAGCCGTTTAGGCGTGAAGAAGTAATAAACATACACACACGACACAAACCTTCGCATTTATACTATTAGTGTCTCCAAATGAATTTGGACGAACTGGCGTTTGTATATACCCATGTTTGTTTGTTCGACGATAACTTACGACAAAGCTAATACAATATGCTCTAAGGGCATATTGTTAAAGGACTTAACGCCAGCAGTAGCGCTCAATTGAAACTGCAGCACACCTCTCGACGCCCTTTAGCATGCTTCAGCCAACCACACCAACGTTGCCCCTTTCGACGTCAAAACTGGCGGACAATAAAGGGGGCCCGCATGAAAGATAGAAGTCCTCTTCTTTCCTTTGCGTTTAATAGAAAATAGAAAAAGTATTTATTAACAAAAACATTATTACAAAATTTTGAATGTTATTCTACCCTATACTTAAGAACCAGTAGTTTTGAGTAGTTCTTTTAGTGGGTTGGTTTACTCACCCAAATCCGTTTTAAGTGATCCGTTTAAGGTGACTTGTCCTCACATTCCTAAATATTGTCACATGAGGCGGAATTGGCAATAATCTCTTAGAATAAAGAAGTATTGAAAAAAATATTTATTGCCAACAAACTTAAACTTGTCAAATAAAACTCACATGACACGCGAGAACAAATCTATGATTGCTCGTTAGGCCCGTGTCTGTGATCCACGTTATGTCTCGTGTCATGTTACCTTGCTTGTTTTCTTTCCGAATTTCTGTAGATTTGATTGAACATCGCATTGACTCTCAGTTAATGTTCTTACAGGTATGTTCGGGCTGGGCGCTGCGCAGACCCGCTGCGTGAAGTGCTACAGCACGGCGCCGATGGCGGACGTGTCGCGCCTCAACCCGGCGCGGCTGGCGCGCCTCGTGTGGACCAACTCGCGCTCCGTCACGCTCATGCTGGCCGACGGCTCGGAGACCAGGTTCAACGTCTAGTGCGTCACTTCTTACCCATTGAGTCTTGGTGGCTTTAATCGTCCAATTTCAAACCAGATGAACTCAATTTTCTTTCGAAAACAGAAGTTATAAAGCCATCTCTCTCCAAGTTCAGAAGTTATGGACCAATCTCCCATACCTACAGTATGCCCTTGCGGATGTTACCTTTTTTCTTTATTGCACTAACAGTACCCTCGCGACTATGTTCATGGTCTTTACAATGTCTTCGCTAATCTGCTGTACCGTTAATTTTACAGCCTCCCAAAAAAAGTAACACCTGTATTAGTTAGGGCTGCTAGCTAATTATGAATATAATGAAATGCCTGCACCTACTAATCAAATATAAATAAATCTTCAATAATGTAGCTCCCCCCCCCCCTCCGCCCCCCTTCCCCCAGTTTTGCCCACGTGCAAACTTTGCCACCGCTATTCACCCCTTTAGAAATAGTATTTCAAATCTCGAGATCCACCGGTTTAGGTTGTACGTTGTCTGTCAGTCGGACAGTATGTTATGGGCCTCTGTTATAAGTATACAATTTAACTGCACATTCTTGTTATTAATTTAGCGTTATGATTTAGCAAAATGTATATAAATGTTATCCATGTTACTCTTTATGGTTTGTAGTATTTTTGACATTGTTTGACCGTTTAGTTTGGCTTTTGAATAGCTAAAGCTAAGAAATATTGCCAAAGGTATAGAACACAATGTACGATACACACGGCTCTGCCAAACGAAAATGGTCATGTTATTTGTTATGTGATGTTAAGAAATTATTTTAGTATTATCAAAATTATTTATTAGTTGTTATTTATCGACGTATCGACATGTATAATCCCTATTATAAATAAATCATTTAAAGTTTATTTTGTTTTATTATATTGCTTTCCAATCAAGACTGTATGCAAGACTTCATTCATAAGCAGTTGGTGGCACTGCTGTTGTTGTTAAATAAAACTTTAATTTAATGAAAGTGTCTTTATTAATATGACTTACTTATCTACTACATAAACAGTTGGAATCTTATTTGCCGTTTTTTTTTATATTAGCCTAATAAGGTTTTCGATCAGAAATGCACAAGAATCAGGGTTAGAACTCTTTCTTATCCAGCACGACCTGCATGATACATTGTTGCAGATATTTAAACATAACAGGACATACATAATCAAATTATAGTGGTCCAAAGCGGTCTTATCGCTTAAAGTGATTTCTTCCAGAAAACCAAATTAACAAGCCCTCCAAACAAATTTACTTTTCACCTCACAAGCTCGGAAAGATTCTGTTTGTCATTCGAAATCTGAGTGCAAAATTGCATTTTACCCGCTAGCGTGGAAAGAGTTTTTAAAATTCGAACCTTTCTATTCACTAATTTTCTATACCGACAATTCACTAAAAATATTTTATTAGGTATTAATTTATATTATATTATTATCTCATCCGATTCTACTTTACTTGACTCTATTCGTCTATATTCGCCTCTTTTTGACTCTACTCGACTCTACTCGATTCTAATCAACTCTACTCGACTCTAATCGGCTCTACTTGACTGTTCTCGACTCTACTCGATTCTAATCGACTCTATTCGACTCTTCTTGACTCTACTCAACTCTACTCCACTCTATTCGTCTCTTTTCAATTTCAATTCTATTCTACTCTGTTCTAATCTATTCTACTCTGGTCTACTCTACTCTACTGTGTTCTACTATGTTCTTCTCTGTACTACTCTGTTCTACTGTATTCTAATGTATTCTACTCTAATCTACTCTGCTCTACTCTGTTCTACTCTATTCTACTCTATTCTACTCTATTTGACTCTTTTCAACCCTATTCGACTCTATTCTATTATGTTTACACATCTGCCAGGCATCCCGCGACGGCCTATTTTTTATTATTATTATAAAAACTAATTTAATATATTATTTTAGCTGTTTTTCTTGCACCTAGCATTTTGCTCGCTGTAGTGAGGTGAAAAGTTTTGTGTTACGCACGGCAGCAAAGTTATTTGGCGTCTCCTACTTTTGAAACCCTCGCTACGCTCAGGATTCAATACAAGTACTCTCGCCAAAACATCTCTTTGCAGCATTGCAGTTAATGTAACAAATAACTATTGTCTACGTCTAAATGCCGACTAATTTTACCTCTTTGACAGAATATAGGGTAAATATACAAAAGAAGATTTGTCTCGTTATTGTTTTTTAATTTAGTTAATACAGTATAAATACACTTACAAAATATATGTGTTGTGACAATGAAAACCTTACTAATAGAGATAAACCACGAAAACATGACTCCTGAAAACCAGAGAACAACAAAATGTATGATCCGGATTTGGTTCATTGTTTAGTGTTGTTCCGATGATTCTGATTTTCTTTATAAATATTGACACCTTCTTTATTTTTTACAACCTTTTAAAGTTAGGTTGTTATGTATGTTGGAATGTATGGGCAGGGCGGTCGCACTCCGCAATAAGTACAAATATTATACCTAAACTTCGGGGCCGTAATATTGGGGTTAATTCAGTAGAGTGTCATGCGTGCGATCGATGAGTCGCGCGCCGTGTGCTCAACGATAAAGTACCTACTTACGTAAACTCACGTAAAGTTTTTGTCAAATTTTATTCTTTTCTTAATTATTAATACCAAGGAGAAACCTAGAAGGAACTGCATAGCATTCGGTCTGACAAATCTCGTAAAATACCTACATACCGACATTTTATTACGTAGGTAGCCATTTCTTTTTCATTCATTATTAAGCATCGAAGTCAGACAGGCACCTTTTATTCATCAAAGTGTAACCTATTATTAAATAATCAAAAAATGAGGTACTAGGTCTATTCTGATAAGACTGTCATTATATGTAGTTAATAGAACTATCAACATTTATAACAATAAGTAATAAAATAATTAATTTTTACATAATTGTTTATTCTGTTACAATATCTAAGTCATATTATATCACAGAATAATTACTAGTACAAGTATCTAGTCATATCTTGATACAACCCTACCGAGCGTAAAAGTGACAGAGCGATTCTGAAACGATTACAGCAATGGAAGCTCTCGCGCGTTGTGATACGGTACATTCTAGTCTGCACGCAATGGGTGAGCGCCTTCTAGGTAAATATAATTGAAAGCCGCAGCGCTGTGCAAGTTAAATTGAACTTTATTGCGTTGTAGCGAGAGTTGCTTTGTATTTAAATGACTTTACTCAGTTATCTTTCTGTTTTTGTACTATTATTTATTCTGTGGTATGGGACAAATCTTGCAAGTTAATTTTGAACTACTTAGCGACGTCCAGTGAAGCTGATATATTGCTCGCTCTGATGAAAATACAGTATTGTGGTACCATTGATCTGGTCTAGACGGAGCCGGACGGTAGTCAAAGGAGCTCAACCATCAAACGATGAAACCTGTCACGATGAGTACTCTGTTTTTTAGTGATACTTGTGATAGATTTTAAAAGCTTGCTTAAAAAAGTGTTTTATTCGAAACTAGGTATCATGTTACCGTGGTTTTTCTACTGTAATATCTACTAAGGCATGTTTCACAGATCTATATTTTTGAGCGCCTTTACGTGGAATGTGACTAAAGTCTAGATAAATACAATCTTTAATGTACGACAAAATAAAGATAATCTTGACGATCTTAATGTAATCTCTATTCCATAGGCGGTCTTATCGCTCACTAAAAGAAATAGTATACCTAAGTTCTAACGCAACGATCGCCTCGCTTACTCTTATAAGTTAAAGATTAAGTATCGATATATCACAGGAGCGGCAACGAGTTTGGCGCAAAGGTATTTTGTTAAACGTATGTGATATGCAAACTTCAAAGTAATTATTGTAAGTAGGCAATTAAAATAATATAGCACTTATAAATATCTAAAACTGAACGGCTCATGAACAAAGTGAAATCAAAAAAAAAACTTATAATATTACAAACAGACTTTATTTTCATATGCCGGACGACTCACAGTTGAATTTCGCACAGAATTAGAGCTGGCACAAAAACAAAATGAGCCGTCGCGGGACGCCTGGCAGATGTGAAACATCGAATATGCTCGAGCTGAGGCGGAAAGCACCGACGAGCCATCATCGCGTTGCCAGGCCGCTCGATCGCCACGCCAAGAGTCGGCGTTATAATTCCTAGTCATGACCTTCAAAATCATTACAGTAGCAACAAAACAATAGAATGACCCAAAATCGCTCGTTTCAGGTAGCGCGGTTTGCATGACTATTAGCAGGTATAAAAGGTTAGGGGATGATTGAAATGACATCACCCGTCCGGTGACGCTGTAGAGGTCAGCTATAGACCAACAGCACATATCCTTTCTAAAAAAAATTATGAAATGACTTCATTTGCATACCAACTCGTAGTCAGAAAGGTTATCGAGTAATTCAGAACAAGAAAATGGATACCACACCGGAAGCAGCGTCTCAAGTGGTTGCACAAATTGAAGCTGGGCAGAACCAAAGTCAAGTGGCATGACAGTTAAATTTAAGCCGATATGCTGTTCGGCGTGTATACCAGCGATATCAACAGGCTGGCTACACAGCGCGATGACCGTTTTCTTGTCACAACATCGCTACGAAATCGCCGGTTGAATGCAGTTCAACTCGGGCAGCAGTTCCAGGAAGTTCGAGAAGTGGAAGTCAGTCGGTGGACGGTTACAAGAAGACTAAACGAAGGAGGCCTGACAGCGCACAGACCAGCAACTGGTCCAAAATGGACCTCAGCCCACCGACAAGCACGACTTCAGTTTGCTCGAGATCACGTGAATTGGACTATGGATCAATGGAAGGCAGTACTGTTTTCTGACGAGTGCAGGATGTGTCTTCATGGTAACGACGGACGGGGTAGAGTGTACCGAAGACCCGGTGAGCGTTTCACTCAATGCTGCATCTGTGAATGTGTCTCATACGGCGGCGGTTCGTGCATGTTCTGGGGAGGCATGTCACTAGAGGTGAAAACCGAACTTATATTCATCACAGGGCCCAATACCGAACGTCGATCCAGAGGACTGACTTCCCGACGTTACATCGAAGAGATCCTGGAAGAACACGTAGTGCTTTTTTAGGGATTTGTCGGCGAAAATTTCATTTTCATGCAAGACAATAGTGTGTGTGTGTGGGGCTATAGTGCGCCAGTATTTGGAGGAGGTTGATGTACCGGTTATGGCGTGGCCTGCTCGAAGCCCAGATCTCAATCCCATTGAGCATTTATGGGACAAGCTGAAAAGACAAGTATGAGCCAGTAACACGGCGTCCACGATTCTCAGGATTATGTAAAAAAAAAGATTTCTTCGATGAAACATCGAATGGAAGCTGTAATTCAGGCTAGAGGAGGCAATACCTCGTATTAATAAATGTTTATTTTATCAATTTTATTGTTTTATATCCTTTTATACCTGCTCAAAATTCCAGAAACAGCGCTACCTGAAACGAGCAATTTTGGGTCATTCTATTGTTTTGTTGCTACTGTAATGATTTTGAAGGTCATGACTAGGAATTATGTGTTTTAGAAAGCTAACAGTGTGTACTTTTATTAAATTTAAGTTATATTTGCAACCAACATTTAATTTAAAAATATTTAGGGTCAAAGTGAAAATGTAGGTAGTGTGCGATTTCTATGCTCTCGAGTGTATATTTTTTTTTTATTTCAAATGTTTATGTAGGGCAGATGAAGCAAAACCAGTCAGTGACAAAACATAGATGCAAACCCCGAATATAAAAAAGTAATAATAAAACAAAACTACTTCAAAAAGTACCAATAGGTAACAAACTAAAAAGAAAGAGATAACTTAATAGTTATTTTAAAACATAATTCAAATGGGGAATTATCTATCTTTTATTTTTTAAGGGCTTGTGCCTATATCTAAATAAGAGTACAAAATACAATCAACTTAATATGACAAGATTATGACAACCTACAAGCCATAACAGGTTTAAAGGTAGCTCAAATGATCCAGCCCACTACCAGTTGGAGTGTACCAAACAAGCTGGCAGGTTGTCCCGCTGAACAGCAATGCTAATTTTGGTCACGCGTCGCGTCGATCAGACGCTCAGATAGGTTTTGAAACTTTTTAAAGTAAAATCAATTTTTTTTTTTAGCTCCCGTTCCCCACTGTCCCAATGTCTCAACACCTCATTCCGGATACGATCTTTCAGAGAAACTCCAAGCGTAGCTCTTTCCATAGCCCGCTGAGCGACCTTAAATTGGTGAACTCGTCGTACCGTGAATGTCCACGACTCGGCTCCGTATGTCATAACAGGTAGGACACACTGGTAGAAGACTTTTGTCTTCAAACTTTGCGGTATTGGCGACGAGAAGACTCGACGAAGTTTCGCAAATGCTGCCCAGCCCAGCTGTATTCTTCTGCGGGTCTCTCTTTCGAAGTTGTTTTTACCCAGTTGCAAAGTTTGCCCTAGATAAACATACTCCTAAACAACTTTGAGAGCAGTTCCGTCAACAGCAAATGGTTCCGGAATAACAGCATGTTCGTTGAACATAACCTTTGTTTTGTCCAAGTTCATCCGGAGACCAATGCGTTGAGACGAATAAGCTAGGCTGTCCAACATCTGTTGCAAGTCCTGCAACGTTTCTACCACAATGACGATGTCATCCGCGAATCTCAAGTGTGAGATGTAGGTACTCACCGTTAATGTTAATGCCACATCCTTTTCATTCCAGAGTCTTAAACATATCCTCGAATGCATTAAGAGAACAATTTCGGAAACATAACGTCCCTTGTCTCACACCTCGATTCAGGGGGATATGCTTAGTCTGTTCTGTACTTGGACGGTCATTGTTGCGGTGTAATACAGACATCTCAAAACTTGGATATACTGCTAGTTGACTTGGCATCGTTGCAGGGACTCCAAAACAGACCAAGTCTCGATAGAGTCAAAGGCTTTCTCATAGTCCACAAACGCCAGGCACAGGCACTGATTATACTCTGTTCTGTCTTCTGTATAATCTGTCGCACTGTATGGATGGTGTCTATGGTGCCATATCCTCCCCGAAAGTCGGCCTACCGCTGGAATTCGTCAAATCTCCGCGCAAGACGATTCGTGATGACTATCGAAAACAGCTTGTAGACATGGCTCAGGAGGTTAAATGCGCCGATAGTTTTTCAAAAGGGTCTTGTCACCCTTTTTGATAAACAGGACGACCACACTTTTGTTCCATGCCTTAGGAGTTCTCCCAGAGATGAGGACAGAATTAAACATACGCTGAAGCTCTTTAAGCGTGGGAGTACCTGCTAAACGTGGTAAGCATTTATTCATTTGACAAGCATAGGGACTTTTTTTGGTAATCAATTAAATGCAAGGCAACAATTAGACGTTTTTATCAACTTATTTATATTTTTAAAATATTTGGCATTATTAACCCTTCGAACACTCGATATCGCACATTAAGGTCAGGCTCCAAGGTTACATTTTCCGACTCCCTGCTCCCCTGCCACCTCCCCTACACTCTACCACCCGCTACCCGCAATAAGCACTGAAGTGCCTGCGTAACAAGGCTGAATATCGCGAGCGCTGTTTGAACACACAATTTAGCTCGGAACTAAATGACGTAAGTCTCAAAAGTTATTTATTTTATGGGCAGGCTAATAATTTAGTAAGGTAAATTTTGTCAAAGCATTAGATAACAAACTATATTTTCTTGCTGTGAGATTTATTTTAGAGATAAAATTTAACCCGTTGAGTAGAAAAATGTAAATATTACCGAAAATAACGTAATTTTTGATAAGAAAATGTATCGAATGAAATTCTGTTAATCATGTTTTTGTCTTAGTCTTAGAGAGATAAAGATCTCAAAAACATATATGTTAAGTTACACATTTATCAGGTTTGTGGTTGACCCAGCATATTTATGGAAAAAACCTTTAAAAAGCAGAGCCTGGTCTTAATGTAATGTGCGCTAGCATGTGCGGTGCCCGAAGGACGATGAGCCAAGTCGATCGGTTAGTTGATATTCGGGGCAGTGGTCCAATTGGTTTGTCCAACTAGTTGGACTACGGGCTTTTACTAGGGGTCGTGGGCCAACTAGTTTTGTAGTTGGACAAAGGTTCCATAAGTAGATCCTTGGTCGAACTGAATTATTATAACAGTAATTACTTATATATTAAGGTGTTTTTAACCTGTCGGCTATCGTTATCCCGTGCTTCATATATGAGTCTATTCTTGCCAATTTAGCAAAAAAATAACTACTTTTTTTGGTTCATTTACCTTCCTTAAATACAGCTTTTGTGTATGGCAAACCTTTTAATCATTCTGTATTTAAAAAATAGCCCAAGAAATCCAAAAATGCACTCGTCACAGGTTAAACAAGCTTTTATTAGTTGTTAATAAATAAGAACTGAGCAGTTAAAATCAAGACGAATCAAAGGGAAGATTGCGTCGTTTTATTACAGATTTCCCATGGCAACATCATCACACGGACAACCAAGTGATGAATTAAATACGTGGAAAGAAAAGTCATAAAATACAATTTCATATTTTGGTAGCCCAGTCAGTTTAAGTTAGTCTAAGAAAACTGCTAGAAAGTCGTAAAAAAAATTAAAGTACATTTTTCTTCATTATATTTCAGAGTATATATATATTTTATTTACAATTATTAATTAAAAAATATGTTTAATATATAAGTAATTACTGTTATAATAAATCAGTTGGACCACGGGTCTAGTTATGGGACCTTTGTCCAACTACAAAAATAGTTGGACCACGACCCCTAGTAAAGGCCGGTAGTCCAACTAGTCAGACAGTCCAGTTGGACCACTGCCACTATACGATACTAAAGCACGACCGCGATATAGAAGTAAATTCGTACAATGACCCCCTCACTACTTATCTCTATCGCTCCCGCATATTATGTGCGAGTGCGACTGCGCTATCTGTTTATCTCTATATCGCGGCCGTGCTATAGTATCAACCTGATTCACTGAGAATGCGAAAAGCTGTTAAGTATTTTAAATACGGCGTTGCGGTTCACAGAATTAATAGATAAAAAAAACTCAAGCAAGAATTTAAAAGCTGGACATGCTGCTACTAACATATGTCATATTAAAAATAAATGCAACTTAATTAATATAAAACAGTCTGACTCAAATAAAGCAGAGATTTTATCTCAGAAACATGGCACCAAATGTTTAAAAATATAATCACATTAATCTTACGTGTAATTATAATTCTAACTTAACTTTAATGTTGATGAGACTACTTTATTTTTCATTACTATACTACTACTACTACTATAGGTACTTTTTTGTTAACATTTCACATGGCATAAAAAGTAGCTGTCTATATAGTAAAATTCTTAATTCGATATTGGTAGCGATTCTGACATTTACTAAACTAAACTTAATTTCTTCAAATGTAATTTACACATTGTTGGCTTCCTGGCAAAAATACCATTCCTGACTCACTAAACTATCACTAAAGCCTGTCAGTGTAAAATCAACTTTGTTTCCACGCGGCGAGTCCCAATGTGTCCAAACGCCGTTAGACAGCGTGTTAAAAACCTGTTTTAATTACGATATTTTAAGCAGTGCAGCTTAAATTAACTTAAGTTTAGAATAGATGCCAAGGGCAAAAAGAACTTATTGCGAAGTCGACAAGGTTTAAATTAAATTTGAAGAAATGAAGTCTAGTTTAGTGTATGTCCAAGTCGCTACCATTATGTTGAATTTTTAAATTAAACTATTTTCTAGATCTGTCACATTTAGTAAAATGTAAACTTATGATTACCTAGATATACGTAAGTAAATGTATAGTTTAAGTTTAGAAATAAGGTCAATCAGAAAAGAGTTAATAACTAAAACACGCTTCAATTTTGCTATAATATGTTTCTAAACCTTGAAAAATAATTTGAATGGTATAGCATCAGCTCATGCTATCTACAAAATTATGTTTTGATTCAACTAGGGTTTTTTAATGAAATCTAAACTTCTTTTGGATGGGACTTGACTGGAAGGAACTCCCAGGTTGATGTTCGCACACTGGTGTTGTCGAATCTAATTTTAAGGCTAGATTCTAGAACACCTAAGTTAACTTTCTACGTTTGATCCGGGTACTAGCGTTTTTGCAGGAGGTTTTGTTCGGGTTTGTTGATTGTTTTGAACTAAGTATACCATTACTTTTATTCAGTATCTAGGATTGAATGCCAACGTCAGAAGCTTGCAGTGAACTTATGAACCACTTAAACCTTTAGACAACCAAACAATTTTCAGGCAGACTTTACTAATCATGTTTAAAAATGAGTGACAATGAAAACAAGAAACTTAAAACGAAATTGTACAATGATTGATTATGAAAAGTTGCCAAATAATCTTACGAAGACATGTGTTTTGCAGTCATTCATAATACTTTTTTTAAATAAGTAACAACGAAACACGACAAGTAACAAAAGTCTCATTATGGAACCTATTCTCTAATCAGCCTCTTTATTATTTACGATTAAATTAAGCCTTCTCTTTTACTCCCTCAATCTCTCTCACATCTCCTCATTTTTTTTTGTTTACTGTTCTTAAACTTTAAACATTCTTCTCTTCTTTCTGAAAGTAAATTCCAGCAGAGGAACGTAATAGGCTGATGATGGTATTGGAATTAGTCATCCAAATGTCTCTTGTACCTAAAATTCACATCGTCAACAAAATCTTCATCCTCGCTTTCTGTGTCCACTTTATCGTGACTATGTTTTATAGCTTTGAGAGCGCCATCATCAATATCTTCCTCATCCGAAGAAAATTCTATTGCATCAACATCGTATACGATCCACTTTATAGCTGAACAATCTTTCGTCAAATTCAACCAATTGCGCTCCAGAATTTTGACTAGAGTAACCTGAATATATTGTCCTTTATTTGAATGTATACATTTTTCTGGTTTAACCCCTCCGTACAGTAGGAAATAAAACTCGTAAGTAGTATCATTGTGCCATGTTTGGAAGTTGAGACTTCTTTCTTTTATGTCCAAAACGTATTCTTCAACGCCAATAAGGATTATTTTTATGGTTAGGGTTTTCTTATTTTGTCGCCAAACCAATTTGGGTTTTCTCGCCGGCTCGACTTCTTTGCATTCGGAAATAAAAATGTTTTCAGGTTTTTGTACTTCAGACGCAGGTGAGAAGTCGCCTGAATCTAAAGTCTCATTCTTATTCAGTTTATTTCCGATTAACTTTGAAAATTTTCCAACCGTCTCGTTTCCATCACTTATTTTGAGTTTCACTAAATCAGGCTTGTCCGGAAACTTTTCAGCGACTTTGATGTTAAATAATTTATTCTTTAATAAATTTAACGCAGTAATTCTTTCATTTCCAATATCCATGTCACCCGATTCACATTGTGACACTAGCGTAGGTGATTTGGGTGCTGGTTCTGATTTTCTATCACTGTTCTCACTTCTTGACACGCTGCTTTGACTGCTACTACTAATAGTGCTTGCTTTTTTGATCGTAAGCTTTGCATTATCAACTTCATCCTTAGCAACGTTAGATTTAGCAGTTGTCGCAGGTGTTTGGGACGGCGTCTTTTTTTCATCGCATGTTGCCTCGTCATCAGATTTATATTCTGATACGTTACATTTAGAAGGTTGTCCAAACATTCCTATCATGTCTTTATCAACGTTAACTTCCCACTTATCAGAAATGTCAGATTCACTGTCTGAATTGACCAAAGGCACAGACCTTATTGGCTTTTCACGTAAAATATTTCTTGATACGTTGTTAGTTTCATTCCAATAGTTCGCTTTTGGTTGCAAGGGGACCAACTCTCTTGGTGGAGTTTCATTCTCTGCAATTGAATTATTTATTCCTGAAACATCATCGATTGATGAACTATCAGACATTTTCACAGGTTGTACATTGAGCGGTTCTTCAATATATTTAGACTCGTATTGATTCTGTTTTGCCAAATTTAATTCGATCATCATTTTATTTATGACGACATCTTCATTAGACGATGTGTCAAAAAGCACAACACCATATTTGTGCCCTCCTGTTACTGTCGCTTTTTCTTTGGTAAAACACTTTACGTAGAGACATTTTGGGTAACCGTCATCTTCGGAACAATAGTCATCTAGCCAAGATGTGCCGAATTCTGGCCAATCATCAGCGTCACCTGGTGGTTTAACTCCGATCAAACGACACTCAATCGCTTGAAAAGGTATTCGATGCAAAATATTGTCCGTAATCGGTCTTAATTTTTTCACTGAGACCTGTCCCCAGTCTCCGTTGTCTACAAAGAAGCATTTAACGTTTCTTTCGTCCACAACGCCGTCGATTCTTGCTCGTTCATAAGCTTTGTCATCCGGGTACTCAGCCAGGACAATGTTTCCAACATATATTTCCTCTTGTGCTAGTTCCGCAGTTTTTTCTGTATATTCATGAATGTCTTTTATTAGTAAGTTGAGTATTGATTCAAATTTAGCATGGCGCATGAATAATGTTCCCGCGTCGACAGTCGATATCAAAAACACGGATGAGAAATCATCTTTGTCAAGATGCGCCCATTTTGGATGTTTTTCAACTTTTGGGGTAACTGCTTGCTCACTTTCGACGACTGAAGCTACTGAAGAGATTTTTTTCAGCTTCTCGATATGTTCAGGATAGGGTTCAGCATGCCGATCTAACAGTTCCTTTTTGAAATCGCGTTTCACCACCGTCACCGTTTCACCTAAAGATGAAAGATCTAGACAACATTCCAACGAGTCGACAAAAATACAGCTACCCAAAGTCATGGCGATTTGACCCCTCATGTAAAGATTGTTGTCGTAATCACGTTCGAGGATTTTTTGCAATTGATCTTTTGCCGCAACTGAAAACGTGACGTCTTTGTCTTTTGGCTGGATGTTGGCCATTCTGACCTTTACCATGTGCGTCTCAATATGCTTAAGATCGTCAGGCATGTAGTACAAATGAACGTCCTTGGTAATCGTGACCTGTTCTTGGTCTATCAGATTAATCAGTATATGATTAGAATTTCTGTTGTCACTTGGGAATATCCTCAACACTTTGCATCTCTCAAAGAAGTTCTGTTTAACATCAACTGCACATATGTCGCCAATCTTTGGAACTCCGTGTAGTTTTCGATTGATTTCTTTGCTGTAAAACATCCCCATTTTTAAAGAGAGGGTGTTGTAGTTATTGGGATATTTAGTAGTTTCGGACTTTGTCGTGTTTGTTAGGACTCTTGCTGAATATAGAGTGGCGGAATCAAAGTGTGTGATTTTGAAAGTGAAGACTCCTTCTTTTGGCATCCAATCTTTAGGTTCATCAAACTCTTTAAAAACAGTGTGCCGGTCTGGACAATTCGTTTTATCAATGCAATCACCAAGTATTAGCAAATTGTTGCAAATGGGCTTTAGGTCCTCCGCTTTCTTCAAATCTTTTTCCTCTAAAACAGCTTGTAAAACATTTTCCAAAACTGGAAACACTTCATTGGTGCATCGCTTGACGAAGTGAAGAATTTTGGGCAACTGCTCTACGTTGGTTTCATCGAGTAATATTTTTATTTTCACACCCTGGTTTTCCGGTCCGAATATTGACGAGTAATTCTCGTTCAGAACAGAGAAACGCTTGCAGAACATCGAGAATAGCGCTGGCATCGAGAAGTGGACCAGATAGTTTGCGTTTGTGATGTTCAAATGAGTCAGATTGCCGTCACAGCAAATCAAAACCGGCCCTGAAACTGGTTCTTGGTAGTTACCCCACGCTTCATTCAGTTTGTACAAATCGTGCAAAGTCATAGTACTATTGCAAGCAAAAACTGTATGCTTTAACTTCGTTAAAGTGCTTTCTAACGAGACAACTTCGTCGTCCTCACGACAAACTATAATCGTGCGTTTGGAACTATCGATTTCCTTCATGAACTCAACAACTGTATTGACTTTGCTGTCTTGGTTCTTAACAAAGTTCACTGATGTCTGGGTCTTTGAGTACAGAACGCACTCCTGAGAAGCCCCAATAGCAATGACAGTGTCAGGTGCTTTTCTGGCGAGAGGTGTCATAAAATCGCACCACTGCCTCGACGCGACCACATATTGTACTTTTATCGATTTGTCTGCACGATTTTTGAGCATATTCTTAACATGTTGAAGAATTTTGTTTAGCTCTGAAGTGTAGACTTGAGCCAGACGTTCGCAGTCTTCTAGGACTAAAACCATTAGGCGACGCAAATCAACCCCAAAGTCAAGTTCTAGTAATGCAACCAGCATCGGAGCAGTGCAGATCAAAACATGGCATCCGTTTAGTAAAGCGGTCGTGATTTTGTTAGTGTCAATCCCGGGGAAGCACGCAACGATTTGCTCACCAACGTCTAAGAATCCCTTACAGTAATTTTGCACCTCTGAGACCGATAGGGCAGTAGCGCAGACAATGATGCAGGTAGGGCCTACCCCAGGGATTTCAAACTTAGAATCGGTGACGAGATTACATACTGCTGGCACATAACCTATAGTTTTCCCATTACCGGAAGGGCTGATCATGAATAAACTATGTCCCCTCAAAATGTAGCTCCAAGAAACCGATTGGAGCCTTTTAGGCTTATGAACTCGCATATTTTTAAGCATGCAATGAGTTTCTGGCTTGAACGGAATGTCGCGAAGTTCACCTTGGGGCAAAATCAAATTGTCGTTTTTAGTGTGGACCATCAAAATAGGAGTGATTAGCTTGTCTACAAAAACAGACTTGCTGCCATCTAAATTTTTGAACGGATTCACATTCCTTTCAACTTTGTGGATATTTTGGGCAAGTTTTGGCTGTGCTTGTTGAATTATAAGCTCTTCTGCTTCAATTTTAGGCTGTTCTGGTTCAATTTTAGGCTGTATTGATTCAACTTTCGTCTGTTCTGATTCAATTTTAGGTTGCTCGCGTTCTATTTGTGCTAGTTCAATTTTAGATCGTTCTAATTCAGTTTTTAACACTTCTAATTCGATTTTTGCCTGCTCTAGTACCATTTTTGACTTTTGTTGTTCAATTTTTGGATCAATTTTAGCTTTTGCCTGTTCCAGATCAACTTTTGAATTTTGTGTTGAAGACGTATCAACTCTAGAGACACTTGAATCCGAATTTGATGTAAACGAATTGTCTGCTTCTCTTTTCTGAGAATCTCTCAGAGTTTGCAGTTTTCTTTGCAAACTTGAATTTGATAATCTAGTTTTTGTTGTTGTTTTGCCTATATCTGTTTCGGTGGTATTTTGAGTTTTAGAGTGAGAAATTTGAGAATTTATTTTATTATCATCGTAACTAGTTTGGTTGTTGTTTTGTTTTAGTTTTGTTTGGGCATTAGCATGAGTATTACTCCTTCTTTCAGTTTTTAGTCTACTAAGATTCGATATTTTAATATCAACATTAGAATCTACATTATCATCATCATGGAATGCAGAACTGACAGTTTCTTGAATTTCTTTTATTGGATTTGAAGGGACTGTACTTGTACCATATTCTTCAATAACTTTAACTGGTATAAAGTTTTTGGTGTTTGTAGTTGACAGTTCCATGTCAGGACAGAATATAAGTAGGCGTTCATTGGGCTTCAGAGGCGATGTGGGTTTCTTCGGTCGACGCTGCGAAGCTGAAAGTGAATTTTGAAAATTATATTTACTAATGACTAATTTACAATTATCATTCCTAAAAAATATATTAATGAGATATTATGTTGAGTACCTCCGACAGCCAGAATAGTGATAGATGAATTACAAAGATGGCATAATTCTTACTAGTAAGTAACCTCTATGCTAACCAATCCCTACCAAAATAAAACTAACGTAAAATAAATAGAAAATTCCAAATAGGTCTTGTATATTTATTTTGCGTCTTTCCTATTTCTATTCAGAATATTATATTAGAGAAAAATGAGAACCTTTCTACATCAACATGGAAAAAGGATTTTGTAAGTAGCATGAATAAATGGAATCTACAGTTATAATAAAGGAGTAAGTTAAATAACAAAAAGTAAGTACAATGAAGAAAAAAACAAGAAATAAAATTGGTGAAAAAATGGTCCAGGAGACCTAAAATAACTTCTGAACAAACACACCTATACTGAATATATAAACTACGGTGTTCGTGTTTCTTTTTGCATCACATAGAAACAACAGGTTTTTATTGTAGACTAGCTGGCTTCGCACGCGTGGTCATTTCTCCACGTTGAAAGTACTCTATGTGTTATTCCATACCAATATACCAACATTTGACCAAAAATTTCTTCAGCCGTCAAAGAGATTTTTATCTTTTGTTTGGCTTCTAGTCACTGGACTGAGATACCAATTATACCAGTTTTTAAGTTAAACCCTAAGCTATCCAAAAGTGAATATGGAACAACCCAATAAATTTGTAGACTTACTCGTAGAAAGCGCGGTAACAAATCCACCGTTGTTGTTTTTCGACAAAGTTGTGAGTTTGTCGGCCATATTCAGCGTGAGGTAGTGTCCACTGGACCACTACACCAAAATCGTTGGAATTACGTCCGATAAAACACCGATAGGCTAGCAAATCGGCTCCGAAGCTCAAGGCTCTGAACCAATGCATCGTGTTTATTGGCCTCTTGGCGTGTCTCAAAGATGAGAGCAGTTCTCCATACTCAACCAAACTTCATTTGGTACAAATTGGGCAGCAGTTCCGGTGTGAACTTGTAAAGTATTGTCTCATCTTTGAGAGGAAGCTATAAGGATAACGTAAGGATACTTTTTATCCCGAAAGATTAAGGGTTCCCGCAGGATATTGGTTGAAAGTAATTTAAAAGAACATGTATCACGCTGAAACTACTGGACGGATTTTGATGCAACTTAACACAGTCATAGTTTATTATGATGGGTTAATTATGGATACTTTTTATCAGAATAAAAATAAGGATTCCTGCGGTATAAGGGTACAAAGTTATGTTTATTTTGAAGTAATAAATATCTATACTTATAATAAAGCAATAAGTACTTAAAAGTCTACACAAAGAAGATAAAAAAATAAGTGGTCTAGGGTACTTAAGATAAGCTACTGAACAAGAATATAACATATATTTAAAACCTGTCTGTCTGTGTACATGTTTGTTTGTTCGCACATCACGTAAACTACTAGACCGATTGCGATGGTGTTTTCGCTGTTGGAAAGGGGGATGTAAGGGAGTATACCTACCATCTCAGTACTCCAAGTCAACCTCACCTGCCCGTGGTACATCCTGCTGAACAACGGACGAGGCTCTGACGTCCTACAAATGGCGGTATAACCATTCAAAATTGGCGCAGTAAAATTCTACAGACCGGTGACGGGCAGCAGCGTCATCGGTGCAAGAAACTGTGCCCTGCGATCGCCAACGCGCCTGCCCAGCGTGGCGATTATAGGCATTACCTTCCATGTTAAGCACAAATAAAATACGGCTCCCAGTTCCCGGCAGCTCTCCTATTCCTGGCCACGGCGGCGGCCATGGTCACGGCAGGGTCGGGGGTGCTAAGAATCCCCGGGCTACGGAAGGCCGCCAAAACCGACTGACTCTGGCTACGTATAACGGACGGACGTTACGGCTCAATGAACATCTGACGCAATTGGAAGAGAAGCCGGGGCACTTGAGATGACACATTCTAGGGTTATGTGAAGTCCGAAGAGAGGGAGAGGATACTGTAACCTTAGAGTCGGGCCATCTTATGTATTTCAGGGAAGGAGACCAGCAATCCCAAGGCGGTGTCGGGTTTCTTGTCAATAAGGTCCTCTCCGACAACATTGTTGAAATCTACAGTATTTCGAATAGGGTTGCGTACCTCGTAATGAAATTAACCGAAAGGTATAGTCTCAAGGTTATTCAGGTATACGCACCAACTTCGAAACACTCAGATGGTGAAGTAGAGGATATGTGCGAAGACATATCTATGGCCTTACACAACACCTCGAAGGCTCACTTCAATGTAGTCATGGGAGACTTCAACGCTAAAGTGGAAGTACAGACATGCAGCGAGTCGGTAGTGTCCTAACACGGATTTGGCAGCAGAAATCACAAGGGGCAAATGCTAGTCAACTTCCTCGAGAAAGAAGGGCTGTTTTAATGAACTCATTAAAAAGCAGCCCCAACGGAAGTGGACCTGGCAAAACCCTGATGGTGTGACGAAAAATGAGATTGATTTCATAATAGCGGACAAAAAGCTTATATTCAGAGATGTCTCTGTGATCTAAAACTGTGGTTTAAAACTGGGAGTGATCACAGACTTGTCCGAGGCACTCTGGATATTGATTGTAAGCTTGAACGTTCCCATTTGATGAAGTCCACGCTCCGACCTAACCTGCTACATACCGTTGTTGGATCTGAAACATTCCAGTTGAAACTAGAGAACCGATTTGTTGTCTAGGAAAGCACAATTAACGTTGACAATGACAAGGAACTTGACCAAGTGGTGTGAATCCTGAGGAAAGAGGGAACGAAATTCTGCGAGAAGCGGAGTACAGGCAGGAAATCAAAACTTTCGGTGGAGTCTCTGCACCTCATTGAGAAACGACGTGAAGATCCAGCAATCACTTCGTCAGGACAGCGGACTTTTGAATAAGCAAATAACCAAGCTGGTAAGGCGAGACCTCCGACGCTCCAATAAAAGCGCTATAGAAGAAGCGATAGAGCGAAATCGGGGGTCAAAAGTTTTCACACAACAGCTTGATCGAAGCCATCTGGCGAAGTTGACCATATCAAGAGGGAAAGTTGTCGTTTCTAAGCCAGAGATTCTCGCGAAAGTTGAAGATTTCTATGGCCGACTGTACGTGTCACACGCGTCACAACCCGAACCCGATATCGAGGATTCCAGAGCCACTCTGACCCGCCACTATACTGAAGAGCTGCCAGAGTCAGCCTCGACGAAATCGAGATGGCTCTGAAACAGCTCAAAAATGTAAAAGCCCCGGGTGAGGACGGGATTACTACGGAGCTCCTAAAGGCAGGAGGTACTCCCACGCTTAAAGAGCTTCAGCATATGTTTAATTCTGTTCTCTTCTCTGCGAGAACTCCAAAGGCATAAAACCAGAGTGTGGTCGTCATATTTTTCAAAAAGAGTGACAAGACCCTTTTGAAAAACTATCGGCTCATTTCCCTCCTGAGCTATGTCTACAAGTTGTTTTCGAGAGTCATCACGAATCGTCTAGCGCGGAGATTCAACGAATTCCAGCCAACAGAGCAGGCCGGGTTTCAGGGTCGATACGGCACCAGAGACCACATCCATACAGTGCGGCAGATTATACAGAAGACGGAAGAGTATAATTAGCCCCTGTGTCTGGCGTTTGTGGACTATGAGAAACCCTTTGACTCTATCGAGACTTGGTCTGTTTTGGAGTCCCTGCAACGATGCCAAGTCGACTGGCGGTATATCCAAGTGTTGAGATGTCTGTATCACGCCGCAACAATGACCGTCCAAGTACAGAACCAGCAGACTAAGCATATCCCCCTGCATCGAGGTGTGAGGCAAGGGGACGTTATTTCTCCAAAATTGTTCTCAAATGATTGGAGGATATGTTTAAGTTTCTGTGGAAAGGATGTGGCATTAACATTAACGGTGAGTACATCTCACACTTGAGATTCGCAGATGACATCGTCATTGTGGCAGAAACGTTGCAGGACTTGCAAAAGATGTTGGAAGCCCAGCTGATTCGTCTCCGGATGAACTTGGACAAAACATCATCTGTGTGAAATTGCTGCAACTTTTTAGCAGTTCTCCGAAAGACCTACAATATGCAGGAAGTTTGAGGGACAGTGAGGAAATTCTAAATTTTGTTAAAAAGAGGGCAGTAAAAATAAAATAATTGTAAGCTTTTGAGAAGTAAGCAATATGGTGTAATATTGTAGTTTAATTGTTGTGTTATGTTTAGTAGACGAATGTAGCTTGGGGACAGACAGTTGTACTATGAAATGATACTTTTTCACTGTGTTAATTTTAGTAGACGACTGTAGCTTGGGGACAGGCAGTTGTACTAAGAAACAATACTTTTTCAGTGTGTTATGTTTAGTAGACGACTGTACCTTGGGGACAGACAGTTGTACCATGAAATGATACTTTTTCACTGTGTTATGTTTAGTAGACGACTGTAGCTTGGGCACAGACAGTTGTACTATGTAATGATACTTATTCACTGTGTTATGTTTAGTAGACGACTGTAGCTTGGGGACAGACACTAGTACTATGAAATGATACTTTTTCACTGTGTTATGTTTAGTAGATGACTGTAGATTGGGGACAGACAGTTGTACTATGAAATGATACTTTTTCACTGTATTATGTTAAGTAGACGACTGTAGCTTGGGGACAGGCAGTTGTACTACGAAACAATACTTTTTAAGTGTGTTATGTTGAGTAGACGACTGAGCTTGGGGACAGGTAGTTGTACTATGCAACAATACTTTTTCAGTGTGTTATGTTTAGTAGACGACTGTAGCTTGGGGACAGGCAGTTGTACTATGAAACAATACTTTTTAAGTGTGTTATGTTTAGTAGACGACTGAGCTTGGGGACAGGTAGTTGTACTATGCAACAATACTTTTTCAGTGTGTTATGTTCAGTAGACTACTTGCAGTTGTACTACTTGATACAGTAGAATCCGTTTATTATGACTCCGTCTATATTGACCAACCGATTATTATGACGTAATTACACTACGAAGTTTGGTTTTCATATAAAATTCTTTATAAAAAAAGTCGGATATAATGACTTCCCTTACATGTCGCTTATTATGACCCATTTTTAATAAATTATGTCCGGTTATAATGACCGACATGATTCTTTACACCTTCGGTAATGTTAAATGCTAGTGTAAAAATGCCATAGTACGGTCTATCACATTCTCAACTCTATTGTAATTGTCAAAAAGCCGTTTTATCGAACGTCTACGTCAATTTGTCTTATGTTTGACATACGAAGTCTTGGGCCCGTTCACTTAGACGTTCGAGGATGCACGGATCACCCGCGCGTACACTCGAAATCGTTCACGGCGTCGTCGGGCGTTCGCCTGGGTCATCCGAAAAATAGTAGTGGAGGGGAGGAATAGTATGAAACTGACACTTGACAGTTGTCAGTTGTATGTGGACGTCCAAAGTCGTTCACGATCTCCGGATGATCGAGCGATAATCGCACGGATGATTCGAGCGTGTAGGTGAACACAGCCAGTGAGTAATTGACACTTGAAGGTCACGCATTGTTTTTCATAAATCGTTTGTGCTTTTCATTGTATGTACTGTGAAAAAATGACATCTATACGCCGTAAAGCATTTACGATTGAGGAGAAAGGTGCAATAATATGCAGATTAGAAAATATATGTATGTATACATGTCATAATAAACGGATTTTACTTATTCTTATTGGAAGTGGGGGCGGTAAGGCCTGCACTGATGTCCCGCTTGGGGTGTTTTGTGCATTCCCCCCTGCCAGCTCTACCCAAGCCATCCCAACTCCTTAAAATAGCGGAGTGTGGCTTTGGGTCGCTGGCACAACTGCTCCAGTGACGATGGTGATGGTGGCAATGAAATTGAAGATGACGAAGATGAAGATGGCAATAGCAAGTTTGGGATAGGTTGCTGAGACATGTACTCCAGTTGTGATTCTGATTTGTTCAGTGCAGTAGCACATGCTCCACAGTCTCGTTCTCCTCCATGCAGCCACGACACAGAGGACTATCCGTGGCTCCAATCTTGTGCTTATAATAATTTAAGTTGCAGTGACCTGTAACAAGCCCCACTAAAAGGCGAAGATCCTGTCGTTGCAACTTTAGTAAGCTGTTGTGATATTTTTGCTCAGGGTTGGAAACGTGGTCTTGGCATGTTTGCGGTCCGTTTTCCGATGGTTTGCATAGACCCACTGCGTCGTCGTTTACCTGTTTCTTGGTTCCTTCCTTGGCGAGGGTGTCTGCCACGGTATTACCTTTACTAGAGCTATGTCTTTTTGTCCATTTAACTATTGTTCTGTATCTCTCCGCCAGTTTCTGTAGAGTCTCATGACACTCTGCTATTACCCTTGATCTAGTTGTAGGTCTTCGCAGGGCATAAATGATGGCCGCACTGTCAGTGGTAAGAAAGAAGAGCAGGGAGTGAGTTTAATGATAATATTGCTCTTGCAGCTAGCAACAGGCCCATGCCTTCTGCCTGAAGCACTGTCGTAGTCTTGCTCAGAGCTTTTGATTTGGAAAGCTCAGTTTCCGGCAAATAAAAACCACAACCTACTCCCGTTTTATTTTTTGCACCATCTGTGTAGATGTTACAACTAATTGAGAGACCCTCCAGGTCACCTTCCATCGTAGTCAGCTCATACCTCTTGCTATCAAGGTGTGTGCTGGCCATTCTGTCTGTACCCGTCTTTGCCTCTGGGATGATTCTTGTTGCTCTATCCAAGATTCCACAGTGGTTTGTAATGGGTCCGTGCCCTTCCACTGGTTTGTGGACTTTATCCTAAGTGCTGATGCCATTGCTTCCTGCTGTAAGTGCAGGTGCAAAGGAGTAAGACCCAGGATCATATCCAAAGCAGCTGAAGGTGTCGATTTCGAACACCCGCTATTGAGAGAGCATGCAAGTCTCTGAATCTGCTGTAGTTTGGTGATTGTTGTCACCAGGTTTGTTCGCGTCCACCACACTACACACCCATAAGTGAGAACTGGCCGCACTATTGTATAGCCAGCGGCATAGTTTTGGTTTCAGGCCCCAGTCTTTTCCGACTGCTCTGTACTTTGCCACAAAATATTTGTTGCTTTTGTGGTAACGTGGTCAAGATGTTTTCCCCACAAAAGTTTACTATCTAGCTAGATGCCTAGATATTTACTTCCTTACTTATTCAACTTTGTGCCAAACAAACTCGGTAGTTTCCAATTTGCTTTTCTAGTTTTTCGGGTAAACAGAACCATTTCTGTCTTTTGAGGGTTCACAGATAGACTGTGGCGTTCACACCATCTCTCTACTGTCCGAAGCGCCCGCTGCATTTTTTCGCATAGTTGCCTCAAACAGTCCCGAGATCATGATTGCCAGGTCATCTGCATATCCGATGGTAACTTTTTTTTCTTTGTTCAGGAGCTATACCAACGGATTCTACTGTACTTGGATAGGAGCAAGTAAGTACTCGGTTGTAGACCATGTTCACATGGTGAAGCAAGTGTTTGAGAAATACGAGGAATATGGTTTTCAACATTATTGCTGCTTCATTGACTACTGCAAGGCTTTCGACTCCTTGGAGTATAAGAAAATTTGGATTGTCTTAAAAAGCAGGGAGTGGAGGAAGAATAATAATAAGAAACATATACACTGGAAGCACGGCAACAATAAAACTGGATAGAGAAGGAGACTAATAAATATAGGAAAAGGTGTGCATCAAGGAGATCCACCGTCTCAATAACTTTTTACTGCAGTGTTGGAGGAGGTGGGCAGACAAATCGAATGGCAATATCAAGGCCTAATAATAAACGGAGAAAGTTTAACCAACTTAAGATTTGCTGAAGACATTATCCTGTTTCAAAATCTCCACAGGAACTACAGGAAATGCTAACTGATCTCGACACCCAAAGTAGACAAGTAGGCTTGACCATGAATACACTTAAAACTAAAGCAATGACTAATTCAGTAAAAAAATATAATTAATTAGACAACAACATAATAGAATATTTGTAGAAGAATATGCATACCTCGGACAAGTAATTACAACAAAGAATAATTTTATGATTAATTTTTTGATTTGATTTTTTGTGTTTGAAAGAAGTTTTTTTTCTTTGTAATGTGGATTTAACTTGTAAAATGTTAGTGAATTCTGAGCATATACCTCGGATAACTTTTTAAGACATTAAATGGCCATGAAACATTATCTGAACCAAACTAAGTCTCAACTGCTTGTGGAAAATAACATTCCATTCATTAAATTGTATATGTAACTTTTCTATTTTTGCAACCCAAAAAACTACAGGTCCTATTGAAATGTGGTTTTCACTGTTGGATAGCTTAGGGTTTGACTTAAAATCTGGAATAATTTACATCTCAATATGACAATAAAATGAGCAAAAGATAAAAACTGTTACATGGCTGAACCAATTATGATGAAATTTAGTGGATAGCTACTTTATTTCTGGAATAACACATTTGATTACCTGGGTCTCCTAAATACAGGCATTACCTAGTTTGGGGCCCGTACCTAACCTTACTTAACCTATCTAATGAGCACCGTGTACCTAATATGCTTTATTTTGATGGGGTTGTTCTCATGTGTAATTTTCAGTGAATAAATTATTACTTTACTTTGATGCTTTTAGTATAGAAAAAAGTCCACGTAGGCAATGCCGTGAGGCGCAGCGCAGGCTATTAAAACAGCAATTATTGTGATGGTAGTGCTTACCTTTCTCTCCTTTCAACTGTGGAGAAACCATCTCCTGTTTATAGTTATTTTCAGAGGAATCCAATCCGCTTCTATGTTTACTATTGTCATAATTTGTCAAGTTATTCTGCCGGTTAATTCTTCCCCTTCCTGAGTCCATTCTTTGCCTGCCACTGCCACGGCTGAAATGTTTTTGAGAATTCCTCTCTTCATTTTCATTTTGGCTGTCAGACTTTTGGTGAGGTATCTCTTGGTTTTCATATTTGCTGTAAATTTTTTGTTGAGTTTCATCCTGACTTTCTTTCTCTGGAGTTGAATGTTCAACTCCAGGATTTTTAGTGCTACATTCAAAGTCTTCATAGTTGTGTGTGTTTTTAGTTCTCCCCTTCAATTCTAAATATTTCTTTACATCATTGAGGATGTTGTGCGGTCTCGATGCATCTCTATCTTCATTAGATGATCCTTTCAACGAGAAAGTCATATCAGGGGTAGAATTTTTGTTACGTCTAGTCCCACAGCCAACAGAAACTATGTCAGCATCTTTACACAGATTCAAATCTTTCTCTTTCCTTTCAATAGTTTCCTGAATTTGTTTTTCACATGCTGAATTTCTCTCAAACAGTTTAAGGTTTTTCTCAGTAAGCTCAGCTGTGATTTTTTTGCTTTCTTCATACAAAGAGGTTTGTTTGCTTATAGTTTTCCGCCAGTCATGTTCTACCTTCCTCTGCTTTTGGTAGTACCTTTTTATGGCGCTTAAGACCTCTTCATTGCGATGGTGGTTTAATTTTATCTTAATACTGCCTGAGGCTAGTTTTTGGTGAAAGAGATGTTTATCTTTGATAGCTACTCCTAATTGTATCAGATATTTGGTAGCAGATAAGTCTTTTCCAGTATTAATGATGATGTCGCCGTAAAGATGAGTCTTCTCGTCGAGTATGGTGCTTCTGGAATGTAAAATAGTAAATCTAAATGGAGATTGAAGACAAGAACTTAAACATAAGTATAACAAGAGATTTTAGATGTATTTTGAGAGCCGGAGAGTCGAGGAAACTGCTTACCTTACGTCAACTTCTATGGGCACGAAGTATACTGCATTCTTATGATCGGCAAGGAATTCTCTCAATATAGTATTCGCGGCTACGGGCCAGTTCTCACACCTTTCCGCCACGACATTCCCGTCTATATCAATAGTTTTATTGATCGGTAGTATGCCGTAGATTCCAACTTGTTGAATAAGCGGCTCTTCCTGCGCTTGCGATTCAACGTACATAAGGTGCGGATTTACGATGTGCAGCACCTCAATACGGTAGGGCTCGTCCATTTTGAGTCTCAAATCGTTTAATGTTCTGTGCTCAACTCAAATCACATGAGAGGAGTAATAGTAATTTGGGCAAAGTGCAAACTACAAATAAACAAAGTTTTTATTTTTCATACATAGTTGCAAAAATACAAAAATAAAAAACCGGCAAACAGCACGCTGTAAATCACAGAGTATGTACTTAAAATACTTTTATTGATATATATGTTGTGGTTTAAATTGCACCAATGTGCGCTATGTGTACTGTCAGCGCGCACAGAGTCGGATTAAAATGCGCATTTATTCTCCACTAGAGATGGGTATATAGGTACCGCGGTACAATACGCGCCACAAATGATGAGACTTGACACACCACGTGGTTTGACTTGCGCAGTAGACGATCTTTAGGTCGAAAAGAGCGCGGGAGGCGCGGTACGGCACTGCGCATGCGCGGTAGTTGCCTCCTGTTCTCCTCGCTCCGCGCACGCACCGCTTGACTCCTCCGCAGTACAGACGAGTTCAACCTGTGTTTATAAATTTCTACTTTGTTTATAGATGTGTTGTATACGAGTGCAACTTTGTGAAAGCTGATATGCAATCATGGCTCACCCAAAAAGGTATTCCCTACACTCAGGATATGCTTAAACCACTATTGTACAAATAGATAAACATACTTAAAGAACATTGTAAGACATTCAGCAGTGACAAAATACTATCTGAACACGGTCATGACGTATTGCGACTACCCCCATACCACCCTGATTTAAATCCAATCGAAATGGGGGCGTCAATAGAAGGTTATGTAAGTACATAGTAAGAATGTGCAATGGAACCTTAAACATGTGATAGAGTTAGTAACAGAAAAGGCAAATTAAATGGGACCAAATGAATGGAAAAAAACTTTTACATAGTAAGTGATCACATAATTGTCAATTTGACTGATACGGAGATCATTATGACAGTAAGAGATTCTGCCAGACAGCAACCCGGGTAGTTCCTCAACGTCATCTGACGAAAACGATGATTTACTGACAGTAAGAGTGACTAGGACAATCTGCCATTTTTTATCTTTAACTTTATTATTTCGTAATAAATATTGTGATGAATTATACACATTACATACATTCGGAATAATGTGTATAGCATATAGTTTTGCTATACACATAATTCCGAATGTCGTTGAAAAATCCCTGAATAGATTTACAAATTATGGATAACTATTTCGTACACGAATATACATGCGCAAGCTCCCCACTCCTGACGCTCGTCAAATCTCATATTTCGTCGCACGTATTATACATATTATAAAAGCCATATTATCCGAACGGACAATACATGGCCTAGCATGCACCGAGAAATTTAAACATGTAATATGTACTATCCTCCCAAACATGTACCGAGAGCGGCGGCACTCCAGTTGATGTTTCGTCTTTCGACTTACCTTGTGTGCGACAGATAATACAAATTACGACGAGAGTGAATGTAACAGCAAGTATGTGTTGTAGCGATTTTCTTGCATTTAACGCTAAAAAAAACCCGCTAAAGACTAAACAGCAAGTTTGCCAGTATTAGCTGGGATTGCCCTATCTACAATACATCATTTTACAAAACATGTTTATTTTATACCATACAAAATGTATTAAAGAGCCTAAAGTATGAATGGAAATCATCTAAGGTTCGCTATCTGTGACATGTGAAAAAATAAAAGCCCCTAAGAAGATTTTAACTGGAAATTGTGGAAAATAATGCTTTCTTTCTAACATCAAATTCGCCTATCTACAATTTTAATTGTGAAATAATTAATTTTCTACCAATCTATCTAAGTGCCTATAAGATATTTGAAATGATTTATTTACCTATACTATAGTAATAAAAATAAGTTAGTAGTTAGTATAGTACCTACCCAATAATATTACACGCGCGCGAAACAAAATAATGCACGACGTAAGTATATTTCCTAATGTTGGTTTTGTTTTGTATTTTATTACATATATATGGTACATACCCATGTCTATAAGAATTGCATCTCCCAGAATCAGTACCTAGTTAATGTGTGATTGGAGCAACGGAGAATATAATACGAGCAAATTAAATATTATAATTTGATATAGCCTATGCATTGCCATCAGTGGCCCAATTCCATAACTTGGCTACAATCGGATTATCACTTTTTTCATAGCAAATTCGACTCTATCGAAAGGCTATAGTGGTTGCGATACTGAGAATTCGATTGAAGCCAAGTTATGGAATCGGGCTGCCGGTCTACGTTTCGGTCGGGCTATAGTATGATATTTATATATATTTTTTTATATATTTCATATTATCTTATAATATTATAAGATAATATGTACTTTGTAGCGATAATATGTCCTATGATATCTACTTTTAGTGCACCGCAGCCCGATTACATAACTTAGCTTCAATCGGATTGTCAGTATCGATATCACTAATGCCTTGCGATAGAGTCGAAATTGCTATGAAAAAAGTGATAATCCGATTGTAGCCAAGTTCTGTAATTGGGCCACTGTTTAGCACATCGCCCCTGTCATTGCAAAAAGTCGTATGTCAAAATTTTGTTATTTTTTTATTGGCTGTATGTTTACTTTGGAACGTGATCTTTCCTGTGTCAAATAGTGATGAGTAACTCACTTGTGAGTTACCTCGTTCGAGGTCCTTGAAATTTGAAATGAGGGAGTTCCTCGTATTAAGGCGTTGAACCACCTCATTCAGTTCCTCATTTCATGTGCGCAAAATATTTCTAATAGCTGCCGCCTCGTTATCGCTCATGTACCAAATATTATTTTCCGTCACCTCTACAACGCCTCTACACAAATGAGGCTGTCTGCTCGCCCCTCACTGACCGCTCAAATCGAGCGAGAAAGAAGATTGCTACGAGTGAGGAACAGCAAGCTTACTCTTGAATACAGTTCCAATCGCAATCAAATTCTAATCCAAATCAGTTTCAATCGCAATAAACAGTTATTTGGCACTCTTGAACAAAATCGAGATTGAAATCGGGAACGCGATCGACTTCACATTGTCACTCATAGAAGAACACCACTAAATAGGTGTGGCCATACACAACGCAACAAAAGGTATAATTTGAAATTACCTTGCAATGTCCATAATATTTCAACCTATTCAACTAATAATCATTACTTTGCAAAAACTATCATGCATTATGATTATTAGTCACTATAAAATATTAAAAACGTTTGTTTGCCGACGAATTTACGTAACAATGGCTGAATGTGTTCCTATGTCTAAGCCAAAAAAAAACTGAAAAAAAGTTCCCTCTCATATGCTGTGTCAAATTTTCAAACAAACTTCGTTGTGGTTCGGCTATACGGGTTAACAAAACTTTCTTTGAAAACTTTGTTAGTTACCTATTTAAACGTGATTTTGTGCTTCTAAATTATAGAAGATCAAGTAAGTAACATTTCCATATTCCTAGAATCCCAGTAAGTAAATGTTTAATTAATGTTTCGTCCTAACAGGAAACATGAGTCGGCCAACCTACCAACAAATTGAGGCTCTTGCTGATTTCCTGGTGGAAAACACAGGAATTGCCAAAGCTCTCTTGCGTTCTGCCCATGGAAAGCAAGAAACTAAAAGGAAATGGGACGAGCTAGCAACCTATATCAATGCGCTAGGCGGTGCACAAAAAGATGGAAAAGGTTGGGCAAAGGTATCGTTGATGACAATAATCCCGTAAATAAATAGAATAACTCTTTTCAAAATATTAAAAAAGTTTTTTTTTAGTACTGGGCTGACAAGAAATGTGCGCTCAAGAAAACGTGTGCACAGCACGCACAGTCAATGAGGCGCACAGGCGGGGGGCCTGCAGATAACATACATACTCTAACGCCCCTCGACCAGCGTTCGGTGGCAGTAATGGGAGGTCCAGAGTTTGCTGCTGGAGACAGACATGTTGCTGTCAATCCATTCCCATCTACAGTAAGTTGTCAAAATTTGTACATCACATACACTTTTTGAAAGTTTTCAAATCAAGACTTATATAAATACATTTTTATGACTGCAGACACAACAAACCCAGAACTCCACCGAGATAGAGATTGTGCCAGACACAGACCATAATTATGTAGTTGTGGCAGAGAATACTTTGCGTCAGTCTCCTGCTTCTCCTATACAGTATGCAGATACTGTTAGAGGTTTGTACTAATAAATAAATATTTATTAATTAATAATTATATTTATTATTAAATAGTTATTATCATATTGTCCCAGTGCTGGGCAAAGGCCTCTTCACTTCTGCCAATTTTTCCGGTCTATTGCTTTAGTTCGCCATTCTTTCTCATATGCGTCAAGTTTGTCTCGCCACCATCATCTAGGCCGGCTGTCACTTGACGCCTTGCGGAATCCATTCCATGATGGATTTAGCCCACAGTTCGTCTGACATATGACAGACGTGTCCAGCCCAGTCCCATTTAAGCATGGCTTTTTGGGTTACATCGGCGATCTGGGTCATGGAGCGCAGTATTGTAGTTCTGATACGGCCTGTCAGTTTTACTCCAAGATACTGAGCTCCATCGCTCGCTGGCAAACCTCAAGTGTGTGCTCTGAGTCCTGTATGTGAAGATAGGGAGAATGCACATGTTCATTTGTTTAAATTTTAGGCACAAATAAATATTCAGTTTTTAATTTATTTTGCACTAACTTTTTTTTTTTTTTCTCAATAGATCACAGCACACAGCAGCAAAATCCATCACTTCGCAGCAGCCAAAGACAGCATACTCGTGCTGGAAGGACCGTTTTGGACCAAGATAGGGATCGATTCGCAACAATTGAGTCTCAAAGGGTTGAGGCAGAAACTCTCACAGCGAGAGCTATCTCTCAAGCTGCGGAGCAGATGATAAACACCACTGCAGCCTTAGAGGGTTTAGCTACAGCAACTAGAGAAGGTGCTCAAGCTATAGCTGATGCCCTTAATAGGATTGCTGCTGCTCTTCAGCGCAACTAAGAGAGTACTCTTACAAGTACACTTTTTGATTTTACAACTTGTTGATTTTAATATTAGGTACTCTTACAAGACTGATTGATTGCCATTTGAAATTGTTTATGTTATTGTAGATATTTATTTGAATGTTATTTCTTCCAAGACTGGTTGGTTAACCAACTTAATCAGTAGAATTAGTTTGTTGTAATATTTAAACATTACTTTATTTTTACTACTAATGACTCTTTTATTTCCTAAGGTCATTAATTGTATTATAATAGCTGTGCCCTGCGGTTTTACCCGCGCAAATTATTATACGCCCCCGCTTCCATCCTCACTCGGTCTTCTGTATGGCTGTTAGCACTCGGGGATAATGTAGCTTCATATGATTGAAAGAATTTAAAAAAATCGGAGCTTTAGTCCTAGAGATTACCTCGAGCATACAAACAAACTTTACCTCTTTATAATATTAGTGTAGATTAAAATGTTCCTATATAATATTTAGTTGAATGTTGATTTTTAGTCATTATTTTACTCTGAAAAGACTGGTTGATTTACTAATTAGTCATTCTAAGTAACATTGGACCGCTTGGGAGTCATTTTTCTCTAGTTTGTCAATAATTTATATGAGATTACTGTAGAGTAATTGGGATTTAAGTGATCTTTTAATAGTATTAATACAACTTAGATAAAAAAGTATAAGTAAATTGACTGAATCCTGAGATAAAGACAGAATTAGTCATGGTCCAAAGTTCAATCGACTTTGGGGTAACATTGGACCATCATCTTTTCTCACATGTTTTTTTTAAATTTTTTGCTTTATTTTACATTTTGGGTAACTTCAGACCACATTAAATGCAAATAAGATCATCAAGTTAATATTTCGTATCAAATTTTACTGCCACACATGTAAAACATCATGTTGACAGCTTGACTAGTGAAAGGGCCATGTTTTTTGGAAACGATCAAGGAAGTTTATGATGTGATTTTTATTATATATGACAAAATAAACATAATATAATGTATTACATAGAAAAAGGGGGTGGTCCAATGTTCCAACGCTGATCCAATGTTACTCAGAATGCCCGTATTTTAAATATTGTGTTTTAGCATTTTGTGCTACAAAATTATCATTGATAACAGTATTTTCTAGTATGCATAGTTTCCATAATATTTTTCTTATTACATTTATACAGATATTTAAGGCCCATATCAATACATTAAAAATGATTGTTTGTGGTTTACTGAAACTGAAATTGTTATTTTTTTAAAAATGTGAAATAAACATTTTGATTGAAATAAAAGTTTTTTATTGTGTTAACACACATTGAAATACACACTTAATACTTATAATACAAATTAGTTTAAATTAAGGTGCCGTGCTGTCCATAGCTCCTGGACCAGGCGAGCACGAGCTTCAACTCCCCTTCTCAGCTCAACAGAGGCAGACTCTTGCTGGTCAGCCAGTGGGTCTTGATCTCCCATGTGTGCTACAGGTATGTCTTCAATTTCATCCCGACACAGGCGTGCTCTGTTGCATATATTGTGTAATATACAGCAAGCATTTATGATTTTTGCAGCTGTGTCAGGATGGTAGTGAAGAACTCTGTGACCCAGAAGACACCTCCATCTATTCTTCAGCACCCCTATAGTGCGCTCCACAGTATTGCGGGCTGTGCAGTGTAATTTTGTGTAATTCTCTTCTGCAGAGCCTGGACGAGCATCTACTATATATGATGATGGATGCTTACTCTTGACACTCGATTTCAATCGTAATTTGAGATTGGGATCGAAATCATGCCATTTGGTACTCTTGAATTTTAAACTAGCGCACGATTGGAATCGATAATGGTGGAATTTTATGGAACTAACTGAAATCGACTCATCTCGACGCTATCCTCCTTTGTGGTACTCTTGACGCGATTTTTGGCGTTGACAGATTGAATTGGAATAGAGTTTGTTAGAGAAGCTACACAGTTTTCAAAAGTTAACTTTTTTGCGATCGAGTGTGTTGTTTTTCGTGATTATAGAAGAAAAAATGGCACGCTTAGCTCTCATTTTTAGTATTTTGGACAATGCTCATAGAGTAGACCTCAGGCAAAGGCGAAACATGAGAAGAATGGCGCGCTATAGTGAGAAAGCTTTTGCCATGAACGACGACGAATTTAAAAAATTCTACAAAGTCAATAAAGATCTTTTTGAGGTCATATATGGCGATTTGGAGTCTTTAATGCCAAAGCCTACTCGTCGTAGTGATATATCCACGAGATACAAGGTTTGTACCTAAACTTATTCAGAGTTATGCGTGGTATTTTGACTTGACAATGTATCGCTCCGTAGGACTTCATGTCCAATAATTTACCTACTTTTTGATCATGTAGGCTTGCTAGCTTTGTAACGTTTACTAGAAAACTGCCCAGTCTATCATAGGCTGTTTCTGACAAGAGAAATATTATGTTTTGATGTCAGTAGATTCTCATATTGTTGACTATATGATCTCAGTATAATATTTTTTTTGGAATACCTACTACAAACCCCAGTGGGAGAGGATGATGTTGCCAGCCACTCCTTGGCCTGTGTATACCGGGAAAGGTTAAGAAAACTGGATAGGCTGTAGCTATCCAGTTTTTTAATCTATCACGGTTCAAATTTCAGATTTTGGTGGCTCTATCATTTTACGCCACAGGGAGCTATCAACGATTGGTGGGTGGAACACAAGGCACCATGATGTCCCAACAATCAGTTTCAAGAGCGATTAAAGAAGTAACGGCTGCACTCAACAAGGATGAAATTGTCAATAAGTGGTTGAAATTCCCTCAGACAAGACAACAACGGGATTCAATTAAAAGAAGGTAGGTAATTACTATCAAACAAATTGTGAAACAGTAATAATGATGTGTTAAAATGTTGAATACTTTTTATCCCGAAAACTGACTGTGTCAAGATCCCCGCCACGTTTCGTTCACCGCTAGACTTACATGCCGCTAGCTATACAGTCATTCTGAGTAACATTGAAACACTTATCGAGACATTTTCCTTTATTTTGACAATAATTTGTATGGGATTATTATAGAGTAATTGGGATTTATGTGATCTTTTAATGGTGTCAATACAGCTTATATTAAATAATACAAGAATTGTCTGTGAATCCTGAGATATAGTCAGAAATAGTCATGGTCCAAAGTTCAATCGAATTTAGGGTAACATTAGACCATCATATTTTTTCCCATTATTTTACATTTTGGGTAACTTTTGACCACATTATATGCAAATAAGATCATCAAGTTATTTCGTATCAAATTTTACTGCCACAGATGTAAAATATCATGTTGACAAGCTTGAGTAGCGAAAGGGCTGGGTTTTGTGGAATCTTGGGGCGTAGCGTACCTTGAGTAATAGAAATTTGACACACAATTATATTTTATTTTGAAGCTTTAGTACATATAAAACCGTTTAACTTAAAACTTTTTTAAATTATTTTGTTTATGCTCGGATATGGAGAAAAAAGAAGAAAAGTGTTTGTTTAGGGGGCGGTCCAACGTTCCAACGCTGGTCTTATGTTACTCAGAATGACTGTACCTACTTTTCCCTAATAATGTCATTGAGATGTCCGTGTTTGTTCAATGACAGCTACACTACTTTACACAAAACTTCCTGTTTCAGATTTTATGAAAAATTTAAAATTCCGTCAGTCGAAGGTTGCATTGACGGCACCCATATCGCCATAATAAGACCGTCTCAATATGAGGAGCGGTTTTTCAATCGAAAAGGTTTTCACTCACGAAATGTCCTAATTGTGAGTATTTTTCTATAAGTATTTATATGGCAATGGCATTATGCGCGTTTGGTATTTTGCGTAAGTATTATTTCACTTACGCAACACGCCAAATCTTTTGATTTTGGCATTCTGCGTCAAAACGAGTGGTTCACTGGTGGTAACCACCACTCATTTGTAGTGCCACCCATAGCCTTGTATTGAAATTCTGCGTGGTACTACACTGTGCTTCTCAGACTTGGTCAGACTCAGACTCAGTTTCTCAGACTTCTCAGATATTGGTTTAATGCCTAGTAATTTTGCTGACATCAATTATGACTATTTTTCGAAAACAAACTGAAAGATAGTACTGTTTGCACACTCTTTATTCCTATCCCAGCATTTTTATATCGTAAAATCCAAATATCTATAAAAAATAATGTTTTATCATTCTTGCAGATTTGTGATGCAGATCTCAACATTTTAAGTGTTGACACGTCATTTGGTGGCTCAACGCATGACAGTTTTGTCTGGAATCAAAATCCCATCAAAGATCATTTGATAAATTTAAATAGTGGAGGCGAAAGAATATTCTTACTTGGTAAATTATATTAAAACTTTCAGAAAACAGTTAATTATGGAATATATTTTAAATCTTCGGCTATCGGTAGTCCGTACGGTCCAAATGCAACATTTTTGCAAATATTGCAAAAAGATAATTAAAAAAACGAAAAAAAAAGATTTCCCCTTCCTCAAATACAAATTTGGTGTATGGCAAACCATATACTCATTCTATATTTAAAAAATAGCCCAATAACTCCAAAAACGCATTCGTCCAGAGGTTAATTGCAATATGTGTGAGTATATTCTTATTTTCTTTTTTATAGGTGATTCTGGTTATCCTCAAAGGGAGTACCTCATGACTCCTATAGTAGATGCTCGTCCAGGCTCTGCAGAAGAGAATTACACAAAATTACACTGCACAGCCCGCAATACTGTGGAGCGCACTATAGGGGTGCTGAAGAATAGATGGAGGTGTCTTCTGGGTCACAGAGTTCTTCACTACCATCCTGACACAGCTGCAAAAATCATAAATGCTTGCTGTATATTACACAATATATGCAACAGAGCACGCCTGTGTCGGGATGAAATTGAAGACATACCTGTAGCACACATGGGAGATCAAGACCCACTGGCTGACCAGCAAGAGTCTGCCTCTGTTGAGCTGAGAAGGGGAGTTGAAGCTCGTGCTCGCCTGGTCCAGGAGCTATGGACAGCACGGCACCTTAATTTAAACTAATTTGTATTATAAGTATTAAGTGTGTATTTCAATGTGTGTTAACACAATAAAAAACTTTTATTTCAATCAAAATGTTTATTTCACATTTTAAAAAAAATAACAATTTCAGTTTCAGTAAACCACACACAATCATTTTTAATGTATTGATATGGGCCTTAAATATCTGTATAAATGTAATAAGAAAAATATTATGGAAACTATGCATACTAGAAAATACTGTTATCAATGATAATTTTGTAGCACAAAATGCTAAAACACAATATTTAAAATACGGGCATTCTGAGTAACATTGGATCAGCGTTGGAACATTGGACCACCCCCTTGGACTTTTCTATGTAATACATTATATTATGTTTATTTTGTCATATATAATAAAAATCACATCATAAACTTCCTTGATCGTTTCCAAAAAACATGGCCCTTTCACTAGTCAAGCTGTCAACATGATGTTTTACATGTGTGGCAGTAAAATTTGATACGAAATATTAACTTGATGATCTTATTTGCATTTAATGTGGTCTGAAGTTACCCAAAATGTAAAATAAAGCAAAAAATTTAAAAAAAACATGTGAGAAAAGATGATGGTCCAATGTTACCCCAAAGTCGATTGAACTTTGGACCATGACTAATTCGGTCTTTATCTCAGGATTCAGTCAATTTACATATACTTTTTTATCTAAGTTGTATTAATACTATTAAAAGATCACTTAAATCCCAATTACTCTACAGTAATCTCATATAAATTATTGACAAACTAGAGAAAAATGACTCCCAAGCGGTCCAATGTTACTTAGAATGACTAATTAGTAAATAGAACCAGTCTTTTCAGAGTAAAATAATGACTAAAAATCAACATTCAACTAAATATTATATAGGAACATTTTAATCTACACTAATATTATAAAGAGGTAAAGTTTGTTTGTATGCTCGAGGTAATCTCTAGGACTAAAGCTCCGATTTTTTAAAATTCTTTCAATCATATGAAGCTACATTATCCCCGAGTGCTAACAGCCATACAGAAGACCGAGTGAGGATGGAAGCGGGGGCGTATAATAATTTGCGCGGGTAAAACCGCAGGGCACAGCTATTATAATACAATTAATGACCTTAGGAAATAAAAGAGTCATTAGTAGTAAAAATAAAGTAATGTTTAAATATTACAACAAACTAATTCTACTGATTAAGTTGGTTAACCAACCAGTCTTGGAAGAAATAACATTCAAATAAATATCTACAATAACATAAACAATTTCAAATGGCAATCAATCAGTCTTGTAAGAGTACCTAATATTAAAATCAACAAGTTGTAAAATCAAAAAGTGTACTTGTAAGAGTACTCTCTTAGTTGCGCTGAAGAGCAGCAGCAATCCTATTAAGGGCATCAGCTATAGCTTGAGCACCTTCTCTAGTTGCTGTAGCTAAACCCTCTAAGGCTGCAGTGGTGTTTATCATCTGCTCCGCAGCTTGAGAGACAGCTCTCGCTGTGAGAGTTTCTGCCTCAACCCTTTGAGACTCAATTGTTGCGAATCGATCCCTATCTTGGTCCAAAACGGTCCTTCCAGCACGAGTATGCTGTCTTTGGCTGCTGCGAAGTGATGGATTTTGCTGCTGTGTGCTGTGATCTATTGAGAAAAAAAATAAAATGTTAGTGCAAAATAAATTAAAAACTGAATATTTATTTGTGCCTAAAATTTAAACAAATGAACATGTGCATTCTCCCTATCTTCACATACAGGACTCAGAGCACACACTTGAGGTTTGCCAGCGAGCGATGGAGCTCAGTATCTTGGAGTAAAACTGACAGGCCGTATCAGAACTACAATACTGCGCTCTAAGACCCAGATCGCCGATGTAACCCAAAAAGCCATGCTTAAATGGGACTGGGCTGGACACGTCTGTCATATGTCAGACGAACTGTGGGCTAAATCCATCATGGAATGGATTCCGCAAGGCGTCAAGTGACAGCCGGCCTAGATGATGGTGGCGAGGCAAACTTGACGCATATGAGAAAGACAGGCGAACTAAAGCAATAGACCGGAAAAATTGGCAGAAGTGAAGAGGCCTTTGCCCAGCACTGGGACAATATGATAATAACTATTTAATAATAAATATAATTATTAATTAATAAATATTTATTTATTAGTACAAACCTCTAACAGTCTCTGCATACTGTATAGGAGAAGCAGGAGACTGACGCAAAGTATTCTCTGCCACAACTACATAAATATGGTCTGTGTCTGGCACAATCTCTATCTCGGTGGAGTTCTGGGTTTGTTATGTCTGCAGTCATAAAAATGTATTTATATAAGTCTTGATTTTGAAAACTTTCAAAAAGTGTATGTGATGTACAAATTTTGACAACTTACTGTAGATGGGAATGGATTGACAGCAACATGTCTGTCTCCAGCAGCAAACTCTGGACCTCCCATTACTGCCACCGAACGCTGGTCGAGGGGCGTTAGAGTATGTATGTTATCTGCAGGCCCCCCGCCTGTGCGCCTCATTGACTGTGCGTGCTGTGCACACGTTTTCTTGAGCGCACATTTCTTGTCAGCCCAGTACTAAAAAAAAACTTTTTTAATATTTTGAAAAGAGTTATTCTATTTATTTACGGGATTATTGTCATCAACGATACCTTTGCCCAACCTTTTCCATCTTTTTGTGCACCGCCTAGCGCATTGATATAGGTTGCTAGCTCGTCCCATTTCCTTTTAGTTTCTTGCTTTCCATGGGCAGAACGCAAGAGAGCTTTGGCAATTCCTGTGTTTTCCACCAGGAAATCAGCAAGAGCCTCAATTTGTTGGTAGGTTGGCCGACTCATGTTTCCTGTTAGGACGAAACATTAATTAAACATTTACTTACTGGGATTCTAGGAATATGGAAATGTTACTTACTTGATCTTCTATAATTTAGAAGCACAAAATCACGTTTAAATAGGTAACTAACAAAGTTTTCAAAGAAAGTTTTGTTAACCCGTATAGCCGAACCACAACGAAGTTTGTTTGAAAATTTGACACAGCATATGAGAGGGAACTTTTTTTCAGTTTTTTTTTGGCTTAGACATAGGAACACATTCAGCCATTGTTACGTAAATTCGTCGGCAAACAAACGTTTTTAATATTTTATAGTGACTAATAATCATAATGCATGATAGTTTTTGCAAAGTAATGATTATTAGTTGAATAGGTTGAAATATTATGGACATTGCAAGGTAATTTCAAATTATACCTTTTGTTGCGTTGTGTATGGCCACACCTATTTAGTGGTGTTCTTCTATGAGTGACAATGTGAAGTCGATCGCGTTCCCGATTTCAATTTCAATCTCGATTTTGTTCAAGAGTGCCAAATAACTGTTTATTGCGATTGAAACTGATTCGGATTAGAATTTGATTGCGATTGGAACTGTATTCAAGAGTAAGCTTGCTGGTTCTTCTAGCCTCAAATGAGGTGAGGTACAAATTGCGTATTTTGCGGAACGGCCGCGTCGCGGCGTTATCACGCTTTTCACCTCGCCTCATTTGAGGTCTGAGGAACGAGGATCTATATGGCAATGAGGGAGGCCCTCATCCTCGTTTAAATCGTATGAGGAACCCATCGCTAGTGTAAAAATGCCATAGTACGGTCTATCACATTCTCAACTCTATTGTAATTGTCAAAAAGCCGTTTTATCGAACGTCTAGGTCAATTTGTCTTAAGTTTGACATACGAAGTCTTGGGCCCGTTCACATGGACGTTCGAGGATGCACGGATCACCCGCGCGTACACTCGAAATCGTTCACGGCGTCATCGGGCGTTCGCCTGGGTCATCCGAAAAATAGTAGGGGAGGGAGGAATAGTATGAAACTGACACTTGACAGTTGTCAGTTCTATGTGGACGTCCAAAGTCGTTCACTAACTCCGGCAGCCCGATTTCATAACTTGGCTTCAATCGAATTCTCAGTATCGCAGCCACTAATGCCTTGCGATAGAGTCGAATTTGCTATGAAAAAAGTGATAATCCGATTGTAGCCAAGTTATGGAATTGCTGTGCGGATGATCGAGCGATAATCGCACGGATGATTCGAGCGTGTAAGTGAACACAGCCCTTGACAGCCTTGACTGCCGTAGTCATTACCAAAGAGTATATAAATACTACGTAAGAAGAGACGGGACTGACGTACATTGGAACGGATGTTGTGAATTTTTAAAACGTGCGCTGAGAATAAGTGCAACATAACAAAACTAATGACCATAGGTAATAACCCTCTATATCGAGCATGTTAGCCAACATGACCAACAGAAAAGGATGTCTGCAAACAGCACATTTTTATCGATATCGATATTTTGAGAAGAAAAAACGTATTAGGACTATTTTAATTTATATGGGGTTTATAATAATAATATGCTTTTCTAAGCATGTGGTTTTTATTACATACAAAAATAATACATTATATAGTACCCAACACAATTTGTGTCTTTTTCCCTTAAAATAATGTTTCATCTTCCTTACTCCTTACTTAATATTACAAACCAGCAGTGGTCCGTGATTAATAGCAGTTAAGGAATAGCATTTTTTTTAAATTGGGTTGTTTCTTTTTGTAGTCGGTGTTTCGAAAATGTTTGCCACAGAAATATTTAATTCATGCAGCTTTTCGATCGGTATGTATGTCAAGTCCTCTTTATCTGTCACTTGTATCCAGTTTTAGCACCTGAAAATAAGTTTTTTAATGAAAATTAGAAGATTAAGCGGTTTTAGGCTACGCGACATTAGGTATTCTAAATTTATAATTTTACTACGTTTACTATTATATAGCGTGGAATGCAAAACGACTTAGAATAAGATTAGGAACCAAGTGTCGAATGACGGGTTAGAAAAAATATCGATAACACCGGCACCGCACTAGTGCTAGCAAGGCTATGTTATTTTGTTGAATATTAGGAAAGAAAAATCATTATTTTATTGTACCTAATAGATTACCGAATAGATTTACCACTTACCTATCTTTATTCAGTGGAAATTTAGCCATAAATGTTCGTTTTTGACCCATCGATTTAACAGATCGCAAACCACAAATTTCGCAAGTTTTATAGCTCATTGCATATAAAACTGTCAAACTCAATCACACTATTATTTATTTAATGTAGAAACAAACACCTTCAAAGCATTAAATACATCAACAGACGGTAATTATCACAAAAGCAACTTGCCTAGTAATTTTGTAAATAAAGTTAAGCGAAGGCGTGCAAGAAGGTCATGCATATAGTGAAGTAGAAAAGATAGCCGCCATAGAAATTAGCTCACGTTTGATACAACAGTTATGAACAGTTTTTTATTAAGCTGTTTCGCCTGACTGGTCATTACGTTCGCGCGTTCGACAATGTGACGACGACGAACATGGTTCAAAAAGTAACTTATTTGCAGGAATACCCAAGTTTTAGGCGACCAATACATTAATAACAATATACCAGATTCCAACATAATTTTGGATGAAAATACTGGAGATTTTTTTGTGCAGGAAAAAGTAATAGTCCATCTAGTATATTGATTCCTAGTTCCAGTGAATATTTTTTAGATGAAACAACAGGGGAATTTCTGATACTCCTCATTCTCTAACTCGACACCAGAGACCCCTACGGCAGAAACTACTAGAGAATTTATTGTACAAGAAACAGTAACAATCATTCAAGAAACACCTATCTCTAGTCCATCTATATTGATTCCTAGTTCCAAACCATGTTTCTTAGAAGAAACACTGTACAAGCCATGTGCTAAACAGTGCACAAGCCATGGTTTTGCCTTTTATGCGCCCGGTGCGAGCTGCTATAAAATATTTTCTAATCATATCCGGTTCTGACCCTTCCAGGGTCTGCGCCCTGTGCCTGGGCACCGACGGCACCGCCCTAGTTACGGCACCGGGCTCATCGGCTCTTTCTGCCTCAGCTCAGCCATATTCATGTTATAAGCCATCACATTATTTTTTAATGTGCAAGATGTAAACACTCCAGTAGGGAATTGAACTCCGGTACTAAAGACCGGCAGTCGAACGATGTCCCGTTGCGCCAACCAGACTTATGGTACTAAGCCGAAAAATTGGAGAAATCAGATGAAGACTTGCTGAAAACACAGTTGACCAATGAGAGCGCCCGCTACAAAACGGTTGTTAGCTGGTTTTTTTTATTAATATATTTTAATTAACTTCACTTGTTTGTATGTATGTATACTTTATCTATCTATCTGTCTATGTATTTCTGTCTGTCATGGAATCTTGCAATTCAAATTACGAGCACTGTTAGGGTTCCCAGATTAATAAAATTGGTTTCCGTTGGAAAATTCGGACATTTGTGTGTGTTAGTGTTTAAAGTTACAACAACTACGAAAGCAAGCAGTGCGCGGCGCGGAACGGGCGCGCGCGGGTGTGGTGCTCTCTACGTGCAATGAAATAACGAAAAATGAACAATTAACTTGCCGAGACTACCTATGCCTAAGGCAACCGCCATTAATCGAGTTACAAATATTTGACTGACAGTTATTAGAGACGGAGACTGCTATTATGTAAGACGAAATTATGCCAACTGGCAGCAATTTGGTAATTTTACTCTTTATACTAAACTAGACTAATTTTCTTCAAATGTAATTTAAACCTTGTCTTAAGGCTATGTAACAAGGTCTTTTTGCCCCTAGCATCTATTCTAAACCTACATCAATTTAAGCTGCACCGCTTAAAATAACGTAATTAAAACAGGTTTTTAACACGCTGTCTAACGGCGTTTGGACAAATCGGGACTATCGCCGCGTGGAAACAAAGTTTATCCGATCGCAAGCTGGACGTGTTGGTTTGACCAACCTTTAGCGCTTGTTCACAACTCGCGGAAGCGATCGCGGTGGCGTGCACGGTTGCGATAAGTTACTGCAATTATTGTAAGTACTACCTAGTAACGACGTGTTCAAACCAAATGCTTCGATCGCCGTGTTCAGCCGCAGGACGCGTTTGGTTTTATTTTTTATTTTTTATACAATTGCAGTAACTGATCGCTACCGTGCACGCCACACTGATCGCAAAATGATCGTCGGTTTGTCCGAACCTTAAGGCGGATGTGCACGGGATAATGCCTGCGCCGACGCTAATTCGACGTGAACACACAAACTACCTAAGTAAAGGTTCATACTACACACGTTTGATGTACCCGCAAGCGTCCCTCCGCGCGTGCCAATCGCGAGATTACCCGCTACTTAGGTTCACTCCACCTACATTCCATACGTGAACAATTTGATATTATGTCATACGTGTGATATTACGCGATTTCGCCCGCCACTGCTCCGGATAGTCAACATGAACAAGCACCTAAGGTTAGGTCACACTGCGACAAAATCATGTGACAAGATTGTTTGCAAACTTTCTTTAGCAATGTATGGCAACGGACACGTGGTCACACCGATATCACACCATGGTAACAATAAGTAGATTAGGAAAATAAACACGAGGCCAACATGAGTTAATTATATGGTAAGCTTTTATTGAAGTGCTATTTCACAATTTTCACATAACAATACAAATTTATTATCGTTTCGAATCGAGAGCGATCATTGGTTTGTATGGAAAGAGCATAGAACATCACCGATCATCGTGTCTTGTTGGCGCTTAGTGGTAAAGTATAAAATTATACGCGCCATGTATGTACCAGTGTGCCTATATCCTTATAATGGTATTTTATCCTATGTAGGTGAAGAGAATCTAGTTTTTTTTTAGTTTTAGATAATTGTAAATTATCTAAAACTAAAAAAAAACTAGATTCAACAAAACAACGGAATTATTCCGATTCCCCCCACCGGGTGGTGGGAGACCATAAGACGGATGTGACGTCAGTATGGAATAAAACAGCTGTCTTTCTGATCTGTGGCAAATCTATTTGCCTAATTCAATCTCTTTGGCATAAACATACCCGCCTGACGTCACAAAATACAACAAAATGGCGGCTTGTTTTGGCGGCAATTTCTGTGGTTTTTGAGCGTACGATAATGTGAACACAAATAATAAGAGTCAGTGAACTCAATGTAGGTACCTGTTTTTAGCTAGGAAGTTTAGACCGCAAGGTCCGCGCCACGAAAGAACTCCCACAAACGCGGCGCTATTTTCTATGCGAAAACGAAAATGTACACAGATCTACGAATATATTATTTATTTATATAATAATACATATTATTATATAAATAAATTGAATTACGCTTACTTGAGCGAAAATGTTAAAAGCGATGCACGTTAGTTCCCTTTAGCACCGCGGGGCTTCATTCGTGGGTGGCGATGTCTCCAGACACGGCGGGGTTCCCAGCTCAAAACAGGTATCCAATATTAGGTACAAACACAATAAAGAGCAGCTAGCGCTAGAATTTCAACCTGTTATAATATAACAGTCAATCCAAGCAAAGAACTATAATAATAAATTCTAATTATTTGGTCCTAAGCTACTTAATCGTCAACATCTTGTCAAAGTATCTTGTACACACAACCTTTCACACTAGTACATACTGTTCTTACCATCATTATACAATTGACAAATTCTATATAACACTTACTATTTTCGTATTCATTTTATACATAGCAAGTGGTTGTTTTGTGATTATTCGTAGTTAAATCGAAAATATTACCATTCTTTAATAGCGCTACCTTCATTCCTTTCAAACTCTATTAGAGAACACTAAACTAATTACCAATAATGAAACAAAATGATCAAATAAAATCAAAATATACATTGATCTACACTCATATCGTAAAATCCGGATTATGAACTCAAAAATGGTGGCATAATGACATAATTTACGCACGGCATGTCTCAAATAAGAAAAAAGAAATACATTATTAACACTGTTTTTTGAACTAAACAATGTTATTATTTTTTTCCATGAAAGCACCGGTTTGACTCCGTACAACGTAAGTTCCTGTTGCATGAGTGTAAAGTAGTGTATGAAACGGTACATAACTTGGTATTAAAACACTTTCACTACTAAAATACTCGGGAAGAACATTCATCAGCTGGTTTAAGAGAGGGGGTCGCATAAGTTCCCAGCGAACCGGGTCATTGACCGTGCGGCGGAGTTACTGCTACGCGGCGGTCAACGAACCCGGCGTCGTACATTAGTGTAGAGCTGTAGTTTGAATGGATGGTAATGTTTTTGATTTAACCTTGTAGTTTTTTTTAACATATTTAACTAATAACTACTTTATTATTTACAAGAGATACCAATATGTAAATTTTTAAATAATTAAATTTTTTTTTTACATTAACTCCTAACGCTGCTGGGCAAATGTCTCGCCTAATTCCCCCCAGAAGTCCCGTCTTTAAATCATTATTTCATTAAAAACAACTACATTCATCAAAGTTTTATAAGATTACCATAAAAACCATAAAAAGGTAGGTACCATAAAAAGAAAATATCGAATTCAATTCTAAAACACCTGAAAATGATATAACAAAACTGATAACATATAAACAAACAAAAACACACAACTTTCCTGTTTGCATTCGGTTAAAAACCGACTATGCTCACACACCCCGTTATTATAATATTATTTATTGTATAGAATATATTATTTGTCTATGAATACAATAAACATCTTTTCTATAGAATAGAATGTGACCAACTAATAACAATAATAATATTTGTGTCAGCTCAGGCACACAATAAATTATAGAATAATACAAAATATTTGTAGACATGTACATACATGTACACAATACAAGTAGTTTCAATCTTTTATGAAAATACTTCGCTCTTACGCTTTTCTTGCATACATGGTTCTAACGGAAAAATACACGGTTCTTGAGCAAAAATAACGCCCTGGCTAATCCAGATTCCGAAATACCACATCTGTGTTAGATTTGGTATTACTGCATAGTAATCTCAAGAAAAACATAATTTTGTGAAAAAATACAAAGTACACAGTTTACACGGTTCTAAAATGAAAATTAAATCATTATAACATAACAAATACACGGAGAAAAAACACATGTTTCTTACTAAATAAAACACAAATTTCACAGAAATCTACTATTATCATATTTTTCACAGCACAACTCCACTGTCTACTAGACTTGGGTACTGAGTCCCACACACAGCCCCAGGGCTCCGTACTGTCCCAGTTGGCCCGCATGGCTATCCTGGTTGTATCATACAGCCAGCAGGTGGTGTAGCGCTCGGGCTCCGCCCTCGCTGGCCCAGTGCACTCCCCCGCAGTTGCTGCTGAGCGCCCAAACATACGGCGTGAAGAATTCTTCAGGCCTTTCCTCTTCCACATACTTGAATTTCAGATCCGGGAATTTCTGTAAGTAAAACAATTAAGATAATTCTATGTTAAAAAAAAAGACTTTCTGGTAAATCCATAATTACCAGAAAAGTACTAAACTAATTTGGATGACATTTTTATGGGGCCACGCCGCCTGGAGATCTACAAATAAAAAAGAGTCAGCCAAATTTGTTCAGAAATCCCAGATATGAAAGGATTAGTGATCCATTTACGGCCTTATTTATAAAAAGTTAATAAACGTCAATTAGTACTGCGCAGTACAATATTGTAGTGCGCAGTATTACTAATCATTGCTTAACTTTTTATAAATAAGGCAGTTAGTGATTAGTGAACGTCCACTCAAAAAGAAACAGGTGCCGAAAAGAAACAGGTGAAGAGAGCGCTGCTTAGTGACGAGGCCGAAGACTGTTTTATGTATGACTGTTTACTGAGTGACATGTAATTCCTTTACAGACAAACATAGTCAGCATATCATAGTCTTATTATGGTTGGTAGTTTATGTTAGGTTTTTGAGTTAAGCCAGGCTTAGACCCAAATCAAGAAGAAAATGGTATTAGCGTCAGAGGTTTAGCTTAGGTTTTTGGTTTTTCTATGGTAACATCGTAAAACCTACCAATCGCCTAAACTAAGTTTGGTCTAATGCTATTTGACGTTGCAATTTATTTGAGGTTATGATTGTTTCTTTTATTTTGCTGCAATTTCAACTCTATTCAATTTAAAATATTTAGGTGATATTGAATAATATCACATCAGAGGCGTCACGGCGCAAGCGTTGCCGCCCGTGTAAACACAACAAAATACATCAGAGTTTCTATATAAATATCGTTTCACAAACCCTCAAGAACTATTGTGTATCTGTTATAAGAGATGTAATGCATGAACCCAGATCGAGGAACAACAATTTCACCACAAATTCCACAAACTTTCACTACCTACGCAATTGAGCTCGTCATGAGGTAAGTTTTCACTGTTCACTTATCCTGAGAGAATTTATAGCTGTTTATTTAGCTACAGATGATTAGTGTTATTTTTTTTTAATGAGTTTCCCAAGATAACTAGATAGATTACATAATAGAGACATAGATATTCTTTAAGCAAGTAAATAAAAACCAAAAAAATAATTGTTCATGTAGTCCATAATATTTACATGATATCTACAATGACCACAACCCACTGACATGTAATAGACTCTGTACTAGTATAATACATGTTAGTGCTACAACCTCATGTTTTTTTTATTTAATCATTGTGTCCGGTTTACTAACATTATGCTTTTTTATCTGTCTGGCTGTTCTGTTTGATGTTTGATACTGGAGCTTTCACCGGTGTGGTGTAGGTACTGTTGGGTAACAGCAGGTATCCCTGCACCCGTTAAGTATTAGTTTACACCTATCCTCAACCTGCAAACTCCACAAGAGGAGTGATATAATTCTGCACACATTTTCACCTCGAATACCATCCACAGATGTTTCTTGTTAAGATGAATAATTGGGAGTGTAGAAACAGTAAAAAACTATAGTTGCACTTAGTGATAATTCTAAGTACATGATATTGCCATCAACATGAAAGAAACATTTAACTAGGGCAGCGGTTCTCAATTTTTTTTGTTGACGGAATCCTTTTGGAAAATGTAATATTTGACTGAGCCCTAAAATAATCAAAAACTGGTTTATGTGTATTTATCAATCATTATATTACTTAAAATTAACATTTCATCATGTAATGGGAAGTTGTATTTTATTTTATTTTTAGTTAGATTTTTCAAACTTTATTGGAATATTTAAATAGATTTTATTTTACTCTGCATTCTTATAGTAACGTTATTTTTTCATTGTGACCAGTATTTTCGCAGCGCTTTGCGGAGCCCTAGAGCTTGTGCACACTTGTGGCTGAACTAGAAAATTGTACTGATCCAGGAGTGTGTGTGTGTGTGTGTGTGTGTGTGTGTGTGTGTGCGCGGGTGTGTGTGGGGTGTGTGTGTGTGTGTGTGCGGGTGTGTGTGGGGTGTGTGGGGTGTGTGGGGTGTGTGTGTCGTGGGGTTCTACCTCTGGTTCTACTCCAAAATGACTACGATTTATCAAAAAAACATTTAATCAGATATTCCACCTCCAGTTATATGTAGGAATTAAATAGTATTGTTAGGTGAATAAAGTATACATATTAGAATCGACTCTACAAATATGGCGGGGATGTAAAACTAAACTTGTATATATGTATATATATATATATATATATATATATATACTGTACTGTACTATATATTTACATATTTATGTGTAGGTATATTGGAATATATGTGTATATATGTTTATTCATTGTATTCAGTTTTTATTATTTATTTATTATATTATAATGCACCACCGTCTTTGCCGTATATTAATTCCTGGGGCTGTTTTGCCTGTACTGTTTGATTTAGCCAACAACTTCTAAGTGAACGACAGTAATTCTCGACATTATGATGATACAATTTATTTTCATGTTTTATTAATTACTAGCTGCACCCGCAGCCGTAATTAGTCTTTTATGCGCCCGGTTCGAGCTGCTATAAATATTTTCCAATCATAACCGGTTTTGACAATAAAATGGATTCTGCGCCCTGTGGCCTGGGCACCGCTGGCACCGCCCTAGTTACGGCACTGGCTGCACCCCGCGCTTTTGCCCTCGTGGACAATGATGATGATAATGAAAAGTATTCTGTGTCCATGACTATCTATATACCAAATTTCATTAAAATCTATTCAGCCGTTTCATGTATGTTGTCCTTGGATAATCTATACTTATAATAAAACTGTAACAAGTCCAATTCTGTAGAAAATATTTTCATTGAAGATATTTTGAAATTTTCTTTTGGAGGGTACTCTATATTCGATAATGAAGCCTAAACTGTATGTTTTTTAATTTTTGTCTTTATGTCTGTCTGTCTGTATCTTGGACGCGCTTCACGCCATCGGAACTACTGGATGAATTAAAATGAAACTTGGTATGGCTTGAGTTCATACTACGAGGTAGGGCATAGGATACTTTACATCCCGAAAAATTAATGGGTTCTCGCAGAATAGGGGTAGAAAATTATTTAAAAGAACACTAATAATGGACGGGTTTTGATGCAACTTGGCACCGTCTTAATTTATATGATGGGTTAAAATTGAGGACACGTTTTATCCCGAAAAATTAAAGGACTTCTGCGGGATATGGGTCCAAAGTTATGTTAATATTTATGTAATAAATAATATTTTTTGGATGGTTCTCTATATTTGATACTGAAGCTAAAACTGTTTTACTTTTTATTTTTGTCTGTCTGTCTGCCTGTTTGTCCGTATCTGAACCGCACATCGCACATAAACTACTGAATGAATTCAAATGAAACTTGGTATGATTTTTATTTATTCTACGAGGTAGGACATTGGATACTTTTCATCCCGAAAAATTAATGGGTTTCCGCAATGTACGGGTTGAAAGTTATTTAAGTTATCATTTTTCATAAAATAACGAAAATTAATGTTATCTAAATAATGAATCATTTCTTATCCTTCATATATTGTTATTTAATTTATTATCGGACTTATTTTAAAATAAAATCTTAAATAACATTCCAATTCACAAAATGATAGTGCGTGCGCATGATGATGTGCGCATAACATGTATTATTACCAAGAAGGCACAAGCGAAGCGAGCACTAACATTTTCAGCTCCTTATATTTTTATTAGTGTACTTATGTGAAAAAAACGAACGTTTACGGTCGATCTTTTATGAGTTTGAAACAAGCAATAATATCAAGATGTGAGCGAAGCGAGCGCAAATTTTTCGAGATACTTATACTTTTATTAGAGTAATTATGTAAAAACAAGCACTAATTAAAAAATATAACCCTTGACCCCCCACACACCAATTCTCCCAATTCCAATTCGTTTGGGAGCTACGAGTCTCACCCCCTCCCCTCTTTCCCCCATTATAGCTAAGACCCATATCCATCACATCAGCTTTCAAAAAACGCATCAAAATCGGTCCATTCGTTTGGGAGCTACGATGCTAGAGACAGACACACGGATACACACACACAGTACGAGTAAGTTAAGGGTGTTATCACCCTTAACTTACTCGTATAACTCCCATCTCTTTAATCGGGGGGTTAAAAATGAACGTTTACGATCTATCTTCTCTGTTTGCAAAACACGTAACATTACCAAGAAAGCGCAAGCGAAGGGAGCACGAAAATTTTGAGCACTTTTTAAAATTTTCTTCAAGAAAAAGCTCGAAAAAGTTTGGTAAAAATTAGACATGAATGGAATTCCTCAGCGAGCGAAAATAGGTAATATTAAAAAGGCGCGATCAAAGCGAGCGCAAAAATTTCGTACTATTTTTGGACGTGCGGAGCCAATAATAGCAAGGCGCGAGTGTAGCTAGCTATTTCTTGCAGTGTTTGTTAAAAACTAAAGGAAAACAAGGTCCGCCTTCATTCATCAGGCAATAACAGAACAAGGGTGTGAGTGAAAGAATATGGAGCTATTTCTAATTTAATTATGTGAATAAAGTAATATTAATAATTGACCTACTGCGTGTTTTTAAATACATAATATTATTATGAAGGCGCGAGCGAAGCGAGCGCGGAAATTTCGAGATATTTCTTTCAGTGAAACAAATAAACATAATTACAAAACATAGTCAAACTAGAGCATGAAATATATCTCTCATTTTACAAGAAAGTGTGGAGCAAACAGTAAAATATTTTTTTTCCTGACTCTCCTTGTTTTCCGTGACTTTCCAGAAAGTGGACACCCTGGTAAAAAGACGATAAATAAAAAAATGCTCTTGGGTGCTTAAAAAGGGTATTAAACACGAACATAAAAAAAAAGTGTCGCTCTGTCTGTTTGTCTGTATGTTTGTTTGTTCACGCATCACGTAAAAACTATTGGACTGATTGCAATGCGGTTTTCATTGTTAGATAGCTTAGGGTTTGATTTAAAAACTGGTGTAATTGGTATCTCAATCTGGTGAGTTAGAAGCCGAGCAACTGATAAAAGTATTTTTGACGGCTGAAGAAATGTTGATCAAATGTTGGTATATTGGTCCTGGAATAGCACATTATGGTACTTTGAACCTAAAGAAAAGACCACGCGTGCGAAGCTGCGGGTACAGCTAGTCTATACTAATATTATTTAAGCGAAAGTAACTCTTTGTCATTTTGTGACCTTATCACGACTAAATAGTTTAACTGATTTATTATATAGATAGTTTTGGCCTTTCCCATTAGTCTTACTAAATAAGACTTGGTAATTTTCTTCCCAAGTCTTACTGGTAAGACAACTTGGAATGTATGTAGACTTACTGGTAAGACCATTGAAAATGTTCTTCCAAATACCTAGACTGAAAAGGCATAAGCCATATTGGCATAGCTTACGGTAAGGCCAACTAGGTACGAAATTAAAAATCCAATGGGAAAGAAATTCTCTTAACAATATAGTTCAAGTTTACAAAAAAAAAACAGACTTCTGCTTGCAATTTATTTATAAAATTTATGAAAACAATTTTTTCTACTATAATCTACTTGAAACCCACTAGATTATATATATATATGATCTAGTGAGTTCCAAGAGTAAATGATTGCATATTATGAAGTCGCGTAAGTAGTAAACATTTTCTTCGAATTAGTTGTTTAGGAGTGGATTACTGCAGTATACAAATATAGCATTATTTTTAAATAACTTACGCTTTCGTCGCCCCGGTGGAAATGGATTACTGAGCAGATATGAAAATTCGTCATATACGGTATCATATTTTTTATATTTTAGGATGGTACGAAACATAATTCCTAGGGGTCTTGGTAAATCTATAAGGAAGAAAATTTTGAATAGTCTTACTAGTAAAACTATTGGAGAGAAAATTCCCAATAGGTAGTCTTAGTAGTAAGACTACTGGGAACGGCAGGATAGTTTTAACCCTAGGCTAGGGAAGGATACGCAAAGTCACTGACAAATAAGCTAGTAGCCGATATAAACAATTTAGGATATAAGGTATTCAATCATATTACTAAGACTTTAATAATAAAATATTTGATTTTATGTATCACCTTTTGCTCGCGGTTTTTGTTCAATGAATGAAGGTTACATTATCTGTGGTTGGTCTGGAGTTTGCTTGGGATCGTCTCGGAATTATCCAAACTTTCTGTAGTCCCACGACCATAATACCAACGTAAAAAGTTCAAATCCAAATAGTTCAAGTCCGGTCTAAACCTGGTCAAAACCAAAACTTACCTTAGTCCCGAACTTCGTGAACCTAGGTTTAGACCTTCAACCATTATAAGACTGAGTTACTTTCGCTTTTAAAGTATTAGTATGGATATAGATTAGGATTACTTTTCTCATAAAATTGTATTGAAGAAATACCAAGACATCTTGTTTACTATCAAACTTCAAGTATTTCTATGGCAGCTTCGCTAACCTTTAAAAGTTAAAGAAACGTCCTTCTGTTTCGAAGTCGGTTAATAAGTTTACCTTCAGCCTATCGCTGGACCACTGCTCGGCCCCTTTCTTGATGCAAGCCAGCACTTCTGTAACCCCTAGCTCGCCGCCCGCCCCCTCCTGCACCCTCTGTAGGCGGGACGAGAAGTAGCCTATTACCTGAAAACGAATAACAGCATGTGTTTGTATATCGAATGAGTTAGTCAGGCCGCCCAAGGGCCTCAAAGGCCGACCACTAACAAGCGCTCCGAAAACACGGAGCTATGGCAATTCCACAGGCCGTTTTTCCATTTGACCGACAACGACAAGCAATTTGTCGGCCCGGCTGTCGGAACTCTCACGGAGAGACGGCCATGCAGATGCATAAGGCTGCCATATAGGATCGACATTATCGGTTGCGGTGGACAAACGGCCATAAAGTGTACACCACTTTGTGTCAAGAGTTGCTAGCTCCAAGAACTAGATGGCGGTATTACAAACTTACCATCTATGTTCTGCGCTTGTGGCAGTCACGTGTCTCGGAACAGGCATTGCTTCTTACTTATATACATAAATACCAAGTTGTGAAACAGTTGCAAGAGTTGCCAGCTCCAACAATGTTCTGTGCCTGCGGCAGTCGCGTGTTTGTGAACAGGCATCGTTTGTGCAGTAGTACATAGACCACGTTGTAACTCAACTATTTGCAAAAGTTGCCAGCTCCAACAACTAGGCAGCGCTGTTACAAACTTACCATCCCTATGTTCTGTGCCTGCGGCAGTCACGTGTTTTTGAACAGGCGTCGTTTGTGCAGTAGTACATAGACCCAAGTTGTAACTCACCTATTTGCAAAAGTTGCCAGCTCCAACAACTAGGCAGCGCTGTTACAAACTTACCATCCCTATGTTCTGTGCCTGCGGCAGTCACGTGTTTTTGAACAGGCGTCGTTTGTGCATTAGTACATAGACCACGTTGTAACTCAACTATTTGCAATAGTTGCCAGCTCTAACAACTAGATGGCGCTGTTACAAACTTACCATCTCTATGTTCTGTGCTTGCGGCAGTCGCGTGTCTTTGAACAGGCGTCGTTTGTGCAGGAGTGCATATACAACGTTGAGATTGCAAGGCAGCTGCCGCGTCAGGCAGGAATTGAGGATTTCTAGCAGCATGCGAACTACTTCGTCTAGAACTGCTATGTGGTCCATCTGGGAAGGAAGCGGATTTGTATGAGCGAAATTGGAAGTTGGTGGGAGCGAAGCGAGCGTTCAATGAACAAGTAGTATTTTGAAATCAGAGATTTTGGATTTGGAACATTATTTTTTATTTGAAAATATGTAAAATATAATAATTTGAAATGGTTCTAGTGTGGTCCCATATAAATTTACTGAAAATTACTTCAATTGTTTTATTTAGTCACTTTCTAAATGAATTAGAAATATTCTTTAAATAAAATTTGACTTATATAAGACACACGAATGAATAAACTCAATTAAATTATCTCAAGTTTAGTAGTAAAACGTAACTTTTTGGAACTTACAACTTCCTCTGTTTTCTCCTCTTGCTGATGCGGTAACTCTACTTGATTGATGTCGCCACCTACAATGAAAAAAGTACACCTAGTTACAAACAAAATATGAAAAATAGCTTTTGTTTTTTAACTTTTTACGTTTTTAAATTATTTTTTATTCACTTTTTTATTGCTGTGTCTTCGAGTTGTGAGCTAACCTGAAAGTTTCAGTCGGATACTAATCGGGAAGTGCCCGAAATTTTAATTGCAAGATTACAAGTGAAGTTAAATAAAAGCTTTTAAAATAACAACATTGTCGATGGATACAGCCTTTGTTAGTTAGCAAGATGGTTCATAGTTTTGTTTGGAACAAATCGGTGCATCCGTAGTGCTATTATATAACTTGGTTTCAATCCGATTTTCAATATCACTATCACTAATGCGTTACGATAGAGTCGATATTGCTATGAAGAAAGTGACAATCTGAAACCAAGTTATATAATAGCGCATCATGACCATTATTAATATTTTTAGCAGTTTTTACTTATATTTCAGTACTAGCTGTGCCCGCAGCCTGGCGAAGTCATTAAATGTAGCCTACGTGTTATCCCAGGACCAAAATACCTCTTAAAGTACAATAATGCCACATTTCATCAAACTTTTTTTACCCGTCAAATGGTATTTTTATTGATTATTGAACCCGGTTCAATAAACCATAATTATTGAGGAGGCTGTGTGTGATGATATGATGTGTGATGGTTTACTGTCGAAGTCCACATGTAGTTTTTGATTTTATTATTATTATTCCACCAGTGGGGATAGCCTGGTAGGGATTATGCCAATCACACTAATCTTATAATAAAGTTTGTGTGTGTGTGTGTATGTGTGTGTGTGTGTGTGTGTGTGTGTAAGTTCGTTAGTCCTTCAGGCTCAAACGGCTGAACGGATGGATGAAATTCGGTACCTGGACAGCTTAGATCCTGGATTAGCACATAGGCTACTTTTGATTCTGACCTATGGAAAAAAACGTATTTTTTGGTAAAGGGATTATTGTTATTTTTTTGTATGTCAAAGTGACAGGTGTTAAAATGACACGTCAAAGTGACAGTGTTAAAGTAAAAGCTTCAAAACGTAGGAATTCAGATTAGGTTAGGAACAAAAAAAAAACTTTGAACATAAATCGTTTTTTAAGGGTTTTGAAGCCTTATGAAGCTTTTGTATGAATTGTCTAAGTGACAAGTCACGCTAATATATATTTTTTGACGATTTTTTGTCACCAAGGAGGGATTTTTGCAAAAAGGAGGTTTTTTTTTGAAATTTCTTTCCTAAATCGGTGACGGGAGTGGCATATAAATTATAAATGAGAAAGTTGTGTATGTTTGCGTGTTTGTGTCTTAGTATGTTTGTTAGAGCGCTGTTTTATCATCATCATCGTCATCATCAGCAATCCACGCAGGTGAAACTGCGGGGCGCAGCTAGTGAATCTATAGAATACCGAGTACATTTTGTTTTAAACATACCTTCAATTTGAGCACACAGTCTATTTCTTCTTTTCGTTAGCGTTTCGAATAACGATATTAGTCTTTGGGCAACGTACGGGTGCAGGTTTCTGAATTCACCTGAAAACAAGTTAAAATATATTCGATTATGTGTGTGTGCGTGTGTGAGGAAAGGGTACGTGTGTGTATGTAAAAATGAAAGGCAAGTACGAAGTAAATACATTAATGTGATCAACGTGACAGCACATTATTTATATGTGAGTAGTCGTGCACCGAGCGGTAATTATGTGTGTTTTTTAATCCAACGACACTGGGTTCGATACTCGACCATCAATAGCGTTTCACTTTTAATAAGTTACCGCTGAGGATGGCACGTTAAGCCATCGGTCACGGTTACTAACGGTCACGGTTACTAACGGTCACGGTTACTAACGGTCACGGTTATTGACTTGTTGGGCGGCGACAAACTCTGACACCACAGGCCGTCGTAGTAAGCGATACGATGATTTTTCAAGGTTTCTCAAAATGAACGAGTTTTTTTGCAAGTGAGCACTCATCACTGTGTGTGGTAGTGAGGAGTGGGGGTGAGAGGAGTAGGAGTGTGAGGGTGTGTTTAACTTACAGCTCATATTAGCTATAGCGGCAGCGCAGTTAGTGTGTAGATACTTGTCCCTCCCGCGCGCCATATTGTACTGCAATGCTCGGATGATCACTAACACCATCAGCCCACCGAGGGATATCTCCGAGATGGCCCGCTCCGTGTACCAGGTCAGGTTCTTTAGCATCTGCAAAACGATAAACAAATAAAAATTGCCTCTGATTTAGAAAGATTTTGTAAAACTAACAAAGAAACAGTATAAAGCGAAATATTTAGTTTAATATTTCCTTGAACCAAAACATCTGTGTTTTGGTAATTTAGTCGAAAAAAATACAGTTTTTTTAAATTAAATGATAGCTGCGTACATTCACTATGTGTATCGTTTGTTATACTTCATCATCAACAGCCTGATTTAGTCCACTGCTGGACATAGGCCTCTCCTGCGCCACTGAGCCCGAATTTCACTCTTCACATGTATCTGACCGGGGAGGCGTCTTAGGAGGCAGTATTACCTTGACACACGCACGGGATTGTTACGCTAACTTTCTTTCCAGACTCGTGTTCAATTCAAGGCACGCGTCCTAATCTAACCTAAGCATTTAAATGTCGAATTGCGCAAAGTTGGAAAAATAATAGTTTACCAGATTTTAGATCTTTTATTCGGTTTAAATATATCAAAACAAAACAATCAGTTTGACAGAATTTTGCCTAAAAAACTAAGTAGGTTAGTTAGGTTGAACATGACAACTGTTTATAAACACTCTTGATGATTGAATCGTCTTCATTGAGTATAAGTATGATACTTACAATGTTATGAACACTCTTGATGATTGAATCGTCTTCATTCAGTATAAGTATGATACTTACAATGTTATGAACACTCTTGATGATTGAATCGTCTTCAGTGAGTATAAGTCTGATACTTACAATGTTATGAACACTCTTGATGAGTGAATCGTCTTCAGTGAGTATAAGTCTGATACTTACAATGTTATGAACACTCTTGATGAGTGAATCGTCTTCAGTGAGTATAAGTATGATACTTACAATGTTATGAACACTCTTGATGATTGAATCGTCTTCAGTGAGTATAAGTATGATACTTACAATGTTATGAACACTCTTGATGATTGAATCGTCTTCAGTGAGTATAAGTCTGATACTTACAATGTTATGAACACTCTTGATGAGTGAATCGTCTTCAGTGAGTATAAGTATGATACTTACAATGTTATGAACACTCTTGATGATTGAATCGTCTTCAGTGAGTATAAGTCTGATACTTACAATGTTATGAACACTCTTGATGATTGAATCGTCTTCAGTGAGTATAAGTCTGATACTTACAATGTTATGAACACTCTTGATGATTGAATCGTCTTCAGTGAGTATAAGTCTGATACTTACAATGTTATGAACACTCTTGATGATTGAATCGTCTTCAGTGAGTATAAGTATGATACTTACAATGTTATGAACACTCTTGATGATTGAATCGTCTTCATTGAGTATAAGTATGATACTTACAATGTTATGAACACTCTTGATGAGTGAATCGTCTTCAGTGAGTATAAGTATGATACTTACAATGTTATAAACACTCTTGATGATTGAATCGTCTTCAGTGAGTATAAGTATGATACTTACAATGTTATGAACACTCTTGATGATTGAATCGTCTTCAGTGAGTATAAGTATGATACTTACAATGTTATGAACACTCTTGATGATTGAATCGTCTTCAGTGAGTATAAGTATGATACTTACAATGTTATGAACACTCTTGATGATTGAATCGTCTTCAGTGAGTATAAGTATGATACTTACAATGTTATGAACACTCTTGATGATTGAATCGTCTTCAGTGAGTATAAGTATGATACTTACAATGTTATGAACACTCTTGATGATTGAATCGTCTTCAGTGAGTATAAGTATGATACTTACAATGTTATGAACACTCTTGATGATTGAATCGTCTTCAGTGAGTATAAGTATGATACTTACAATGTTATGAACACTCTTGATGATTGAATCGTCTTCAGTGAGTATAAGTATGATACTTACAATGTTATGAACACTCTTGATGATTGAATCGTCTTCAGTGAGTATAAGTATGATACTTACAATGTTATGAACACTCTTGATGATTGAATCGTCTTCAGTGAGTATAAGTATGATACTTACAATGTTATGAACACTCTTGATGATTGAATCGTCTTCAGTGAGTATAAGTATGATACTTACAATGTTATGAACACTCTTGATGATTGAATCGTCTTCAGTGAGTATAAGTCTGATACTTACAATGTTATGAACACTCTTGATGAGTGAATCGTCTTCAGTGAGTATAAGTATGATACTTACAATGTTATGAACACTCTTGATGATTGAATCGTCTTCAGTGAGTATAAGTCTGATACTTACAATGTTATGAACACTCTTGATGATTGAATCGTCTTCAGTGAGTATAAGTCTGATACTTACAATGTTATGAACACTCTTGATGATTGAATCGTCTTCAGTGAGTATAAGTCTGATACTTACAATGTTATGAACACTCTTGATGATTGAATCGTCTTCAGTGAGTATAAGTATGATACTTACAATGTTATGAACACTCTTGATGATTGAATCGTCTTCATTGAGTATAAGTATGATACTTACAATGTTATGAACACTCTTGATGAGTGAATCGTCTTCAGTGAGTATAAGTATGATACTTACAATGTTATGAACACTCTTGATGATTGAATCGTCTTCATTGAGTATAAGTATGATACTTACAATGTTATGAACACTCTTGATGAGTGAATCGTCTTCATTGAGTATAAGTATGATACTTACAATGTTATGAACACTCTTGATGAGTGAATCGTCTTCAGTGAGTATAAGTATGATACTTACAATGTTATAAACACTCTTGATGATTGAATCGTCTTCAGTGAGTATAAGTATGATACTTACAATGTTATGAACACTCTTGATGATTGAATCGTCTTCAGTGAGTATAAGTATGATACTTACAATGTTATGAACACTCTTGATGATTGAATCGTCTTCAGTGAGTATAAGTATGATACTTACAATGTTATGAACACTCTTGATGATTGAATCGTCTTCAGTGAGTATAAGTATGATACTTACAATGTTATGAACACTCTTGATGATTGAATCGTCTTCAGTGAGTATAAGTATGATACTTACAATGTTATGAACACTCTTGATGATTGAATCGTCTTCAGTGAGTATAAGTATGATACTTACAATGTTATGAACACTCTTGATGAGTGAATCGTCTTCAGTGAGTATAAGTATGACGATCAGCGACATGTAGATGTGATGCGAGCTGCTGTCTGGTGCGTTGTACAGCACTTGTAGTATTGGCACTATCTGCAACAAAGTGCAACAGGTTTGTTTGTCATATGAGATAGTGCTGGCCTCTGGTGTCAGAATTTCTCAGGCCGCCCGAGTGCCTCGGACATGGCTTGATTACTGGTACAAGATAATCGCTGATTTGCAATACTTTTTGTAGTAATTAGGAAGATCACGAGTAGCGTAAATGAAGATCTATTCGATTAATATTGAATTAACCAACCGACAAGTCTAACACTTCGATCAGATACATTGTCATTTTAGTTTTTTTTAATTTCCTCTAGACTAATATTATACCCTCTTTATAATATTAGTCTGAATAATAATATAAACAGGAATTTCCTGTTTATAATATTTAAACTGAATAATATTATAAACAGGAAATATTTGTTTTTTTGGATGTTTGTATTTTGGAATGTTTGTTAGCAATCGATAAACTCAAAAAATACTGAACTGATTTGAAAAATTATTTCACCTAGTATAGAAAGCTACATTATCAGCGAGTAACAGTTACCTATTTTATTTTTCAAGATATTACAGATCTTTAATTTTAAGAGGAAAATTGCAATAATGTAACCCAAGGTATCAAATATACAGAACAGAATGACACGTTGTCATGGAAACAAAATAATAACAAGTCTATCAAGTACGTGAGTAATAACACAGTTATCTATGGTAAAAAACACGCGATCGTTGCTGCTAAAGATTTTGAATTACGCTTACTGGTGTATTTTTTTAGAAGTTACGACATGTATAAAAATGCTAAAAGAAAAATGCCGCGGTGTGAGCACTACCCGTGAGAAGCCGGGTCGAGTCACTAGTAATATAATATTCTACTAGTTCATAAAAAGATTTTGACTTGTAAAAGTGCTATATTATTTAGCCTATTTAAAACAAATTCCTTGAACTTTTATTGTACCGTAAAATCAGTTTTCGGCAACGATCGGGGCTTAAAAGTATTCAGCCATCAACGTGGTTTATCTGTAGTGACTTACCAAATTCTCAATCTGTGGCACGTTGCTGACGTACCGTTTGTACGCTTTACAAGAGTGCAACATCAAGTAGAGAAGCAGCGTGGAGTGCTCGCAGCCAGCCGTCGCGCACAGGGCTTTGTGGAGCTGAGGACAACAACACACATAGTTTAAGTCTTTAATAAGACTAATATAAAAAAAGTATTTTACGTTTTTTTTAATGAATGTCACTTTTTATTATTGCATTTTTTTTTTTGTTTGTTTTCGATTTGTGAGCTACCCTGAAACTTTCAGCAGAATAGCTAATCGGGAAGTGCTCGAAATTTGAGTCGCAAGATTCCAGGACAGACAGAAATACATAGATACTTAGATAGATACATCGATAGACACATAGATAGATACATACATACAAGTGAAATTAAATAAAAAGGAAGAGGTTCACAATTCAATGCATTTATTTTGTACTTGTTATTCTAGGACCAGAAGTACATATAAAGTACAATAATACTAAATTTCACCAAAATTCGTTCAGCCGTCAAATAGTTTTTTATCGATTGCTCTGCTTCTACCTATGACATTGAGATACAAATTAGACCAGATTTAAAAGTCAAAACATAAGCTATACAACGGTGAAAACTACATTTCAATCGATTCATTAGTTTTTAAGTGATGCGCGAACATACAGACAGACACCATTTTTTTTAATGGTTTGTTATTATATTCTTGTTCTGTAGGTAGGTTATATTAGGTTCCATAGACCTTTTTTTTAAATTATATTTATTGTATAACATTGTTGTTACTTGCTGATTTATTGAATGAAAAAACAGCATTTCCCACACATCTATGCATAAGCATAGATGTGTGGGAAATGCTGCTTAAGCATTATTGCAGGAAAATAATGCTTAATACGAGTATGTTAGAATAGCGCCCACAAAATGCAGTAGGAGTAATGTTGACATGAATAATTTTGGGTTAAAATGGCCATTGAATCTATAATCATTCATATAAACATAACTAACCGCTTTATATGAGCGCAATTCTATCTCAAAGCAATGTTCTGTCTTGATATACTCGAAATTATACTAAATCAGTTTGCGTTGTGCTCCAAACTCAATTGTTGACGTAGCTTATTTATTCTGTGACGTAGCTTTAAAAGCTTCTAGGCTGAAGTAACACTCGGCAGGACACGTCTGCCGCTTGCCAGATGACCTGTGAGGAAAAAACCCACAAAGGGGAGCCCTAATAAAGCGAGACGATGTCGCGGCAGAGAAGGAGATAAGAAAATAAAGAAATTTTCCTCGGAAAAGATGGCGGGACGAGCTTGACCTCTTTAATAAAGACTGCCCAAATATATCACAGGATCGCAATGTCTGGAAGTCAAGTTGGGAGGCCTTTGTCCATCAAATATATCACAAGCAAAATTGCAATGTCTGGAATTCATGTTGGGAGGGCTTTGTCCAGCAAATATATCACATGAAAGATCGCAATGTCTGGAATTCATGTTGGGAGGGTTTTTTCCAACAAATATATCACAAGAAAGATCGCAAAGTCTGGAAGTCATGTTGGGAGGCCTTTGTCCAACAAATATATCACAAGCAATATAGCAATGTCTGAAAGTCATGTTGAGAGGCCTTTGTCCAACATATATATATTACAAGCAAGATCGCAATGTCTGGAAGTAATGTTGAGAGGCCTTTGTTCAACAAATACATCGCAAACAACATCACAATGTCTGGAAGTAATGTTGAGAGGCCTTTGTCCAAGAAATATATCATATGCAAGATCGCAATGTTTGGAAGTCATGTTGTGAGGCCTTTGTCCAAGAAATATATCATAAGCAAGATCGCAATGTCTGGAACTCATGTTGGGAGGCCTTTGTCCAGCAAATATATCACAAGCAAGATCGTAATGTCTGGAAGTCATGTTGTGAGGCCTTTGTCCAAGAAATATATCATAAGCAAGATCGCAATGTCTGGAAGTCATGTTGGGAGGCCTTTGTCCAGCAAATGTATCACAAGCAAGATCGTAATGTCTGGAAGTCATGTTGGGAGGGCTTTGTCCAACAAATATATCACAAGCAAGATCGTAATGTCTGGAAGTCATGTTGGGAGGGCTTTGTCCAACAAATATATCACAAGCAAGATCGTAATGTCTGGAAGTCATGTTGGGAGAGCTTTGTCCAACAAATATATCACAAGCAAGATCTTAATGTCTGAAAGTCATGTTGGGAGGCCTTTGTTCAACAAATATATCACAAGCAAGATCGCAATGTCTGGAAGTCATGTTGAGAGGCCTTTGTCCAACAAATATATCACAAGCAAGATCGTAATGACTGGAAGTCATGTTGTGAGGCCTTTGACCAAAAAATATATATCACTAGATGGCAAAACGAAAGCAAGAACTTTACGAGCATGAGAAGTGAAAATAATAATAAAGCTTACCGCTGCCATGTCTATTCTAGGCGGAGTAATTTGCGACGATGAGCCCGCGCCGTTTGAATCTCTCGATGGCGTCGTGGCTGATGTTTCTGAAACATAATCTTTGTTGCTTGCTTGTCGTATGTAGTGCTACCATCTGGTGTCACTTTGTCAGGCCGCCTGAGGGCCTCTGACATGAGTAACGACTGCTATTAATCAATAACAGCCGGAGCTGACAAAGCACGGAGCGATGAAAAATCTCACAAAACTTTAAAAATTCATTGGTGCGGAGCTTAGGACCGAAACCGGTATCGTTGGATTCGAAGTTGCACTATTGAACCGTTAGGATACCATCGCTATAGAAATAGCTCTAGTAATAACCATGTCAGAGCATGGCTCAACTAACATGGCTACGGGATCGATAGCTTAACGTGCCCCCGAAGCACAGAGCATGGCTTAACAACTGCTACGGGACCGACATCTTAACTAGCCCCCGAAGCACAGAGCATGGCTTAACGACTGCTACGGGACCGACAGCTTAACGTGCACTGCCTCTTCAGCCTGCTAATCATTTGGGCTATATCGATAGCTTTAGTTCTCTGTCGGATCACCTCGTTCCGGATTCGATCTCTCAAAGAAACTCCGAGCATAGCCCTTTCCATAGCCCGCTGAGCGACTTTGAATTGGTGTACTAGTCGTACCGTGAGAGTCCAAGTCTCAGCTCTGTAAGTCATAACAGGTAGGACTCACTGGTTGAAGACTTTAGTTTTCAGGCATTAAGGGATTGGTGAAGAAAAGACTCGACGAAGTTTACCCAGCTCAGGTGTAATTCTTCTAAAGGCCTCTCTCTCAATGTTGTTTTTACCCAACTTCAGCGTTTGCCCAAGGTAAACATACTCTTGAACAACTTGGAGAGGAGATCCATGAACAGCAATCGGTTCCGGAAAGATATGTTCATTGAACATTATCTTGGTTTTATCCAAATTCATCAGGAGAACGCATCGGGCGTTGAGATGAATCAGCTAGGCCGTTCAGCATCTGATATAAGTCCTGCAACGTTTCAGCTATAATGACGGTCAACTGTGAGGTGTGCTCGCCGTTGATGTTTATGCCACGTCCTTTCCAGACCAGAGTCTTAAACATATCCTCCAATGCATTTGTGAACAATTTCGGGGAAATAACGTCACCTTGTCTCACTCCTCGATGCAGAAGGATTTGCTTACTCTGATGTTTCTGTACTTGGACGGTCATTGTTGCGGCGTCATACAGGTCAACACTTGAATATATCGGCAGTCGACTTGGCATCGCTGCAGGGACTCCAAGACAGACCAGGTCTCGATGGAGTCAAAGGCCATCTCATAGTTCACAAACGCTAAGCACAGGAGCTGATAATACTCTTCGGTTTTCTGTATAATTTGCCACACTGTGTGAATATGGTCTTTGGTGCCGTATCCTCCTCGAAACCCAGCTCCGATGGATGAAATTCGTCGAGTCTACGAGCGAAACGATTCGTGATGACTCTTGAAAACAGCTTATAGACATGGCTCAAGAGCGAGATGGGCCGATAGTTTTTCAGAAGTGTATTATTACCCTATTTGAAAAACAGGACGACTACACTCCTTTGCCATAAGAGCCATCACGACTTTATCAAGGCTGACTCCTGGCAGCTCTTCGGTAAAGTGGTGGGTCAGGGTGGCCCTGGAATCCTCGGGTGTTAGATTCTAGTCTGAATGCCTGCGACGTGCATAAAAATCTTCAACTTCCGCGAGAATCTCTGGCTTCGAAAAGACGACTTCCCCACTAGATGTGGTCAGCTTCGTCAGTTGGCTCGGACCCAGCTAATGAACGAAGACTTTCGACCCCCGATTTTGCTTAATCGCTTCTCGTCTCACCAGCTTAGTTATATTTTGCTGAAAGCCCGCTGTTCTGAGGAAGTGACTTCCGGGTTCTCGCGTCGTTTCTCCAATAGTTTCAGACTCTCCCGAAATTTTAGATTTTCCGCCAGTACGTCGCATCTCGCATAACTTTGTACCCTCTTCACGGTTCCGTACGATGAATATATTTTATATCAAAATATTGAGGGCTATACCATGTTATTGAAAGACCATAGACTTCTCATCGGTTTTCCTAATATCTATAAGTAAAGCACTATTTTCTGTATTTTTTTTCAAAATTTTAGATATTTTCGTAGACAACGTGGGGAGAATGGTCAATTTTCATCTAAAAAACATTTATTTTATAATTATACAAAATATATGTATTCCTCATTTCCCTTTCGTTTGATATTTCACACGGTCGGAGACGGTTTTTTTTTCTAATTTGCCTTCCAAATGTGATCCACATTTTCAAAATTCATTTATTTACTTTACACGTCCATGTTTGGGTCACAGAAATTCACATTTGTACCAAATTTCAACTTAATTGCATTCAGAGCAAATTATCTGTGACAGATGGACAGACACACAGAAAGAGAGTGAGGAAAGAAGAAAGTGTGGGGGAGGGAGGAGCAAGTGAGAGGGTGAGGGAGGAAGGGAGAGAGAGTGAGGGTGAGAGAGGAATGGAGAAAGAGTGAGGGTGAAGGAGCCGGTGAGAGGGTGAGGGAGGAAGGGAGAAAGTGTGATGGAGAGAGAGGAGCAAGTGAGCGGTGAGGGAGGGAGGAAGAAAGCAAATCAGACATTTACCTGCATTATCTTCACAGCTCAGAAGTGCCCTCCTATACAGGTTGTCCTCGTTAATACAGTGGTTCGCTAACGTCAGCAGCAGCAAGCACGACTGGTTAGCTATAGGGTGCTCCGAGCGCAGGCGATCCAGGAGCTCGCTGCGGTCCAGCGGGGGGTGGCTGTAGACGGTGCGGGCAGCGGGCGTGGCAAAGGAAATCATGTTCCATACGCTTGCTGGGAAACCAAACAAAATGGTAATTGATATGATGAGGCAAAAGATTAAGCAGCAGATGATACACAATCATTATAAGTCTGTTAGGTTCCCTTCCAACTGTGGGGGAGCTCACTTGGTTCTCCATTACAACCTATAGACTCCATTGGAAGTCAAGTAGGTATCATCATCAATAGCCTATACTTGTCCAGTGCTGGACCTAGGCCTCTCCTAATGCACGCCACTGAGCTCGGTCTTCAGTTCTCCTCATACATTTTTTGCCGGCCGCTTTTCCCAGGTCGTCACTCCACCTGACCGCAGATAACCCTACGCTACGTTTGCCTAAACGTGGTGTCCACTCGAGAACTCGTCTACCCCAACGGTCATCAGTTTTTCGGGAAATGTGACCAACCCACTGCCACTTTAGCTTGCTTATCCTTACAGCCTTATCCAAGTAGGTATAACTTTGATATATCCATTATATTCTATGGACAACTATACTAATATCTAATATTGTAAAATGAATCACACTAATATTATAAATGCGAAAGAAATTCTATTCGTCTGTTTGTTACCTTTTCACGACTAAAGGGCTGAACCGGTCTTGATGAGATTTAACAAGGAAATTGTGTGAATTAATTTTTACTAAAAGGTCCAGGCGGGCAAATCAATAAAAGTATGTCTATAAAAAAACTTACAAGCGAGATCAATAAGAATGCTCCCGCCGGACGTCCGAGCGCCGAACATGCTCGTAGGGGCCGCGAGCATGCTCGACAGATTGTTCAGCAGTGTTTTGACCAGAAGCGGCGCGTGCATGCCGTATCTGCCTTGGAATAGTGTCCTGTAACATGATATAAGATATAAAAATGTATTTTTTTAGTTACCTATAAATAAGTGATGACTCGATGAGCCTCGTCGTCCGTGCATCCCCGCGAACATGTTAACTGACATCAGAACCAGTATCGTGTTTATGCACTCCAAGTGTTTAGTATTATTAACTAGAAAGTTACCTATAAATAAGTGATGATTCGATGAGCCTCGTCTGTCCGTGCATCCCCGCGAACATGTAAACTGACATCAGAACCAGTATCGTATTTATGCACTCCAAGTGAAGGTAGTGTGTGTTGTCTCTGCAAAAAAATATTAAAATACATTCTAATGGATTGCGTTGAATTCTTATTGATACTAGCTGCGACAAATAGAGTGATGATAGCCAAAGGTTCAATAGTGCAAAAAATCCAACGATACCAGGTTAGATCCTAGGCTCTACACCAATGACAAAATTATGTACGGTTTTCCTTCGCTCTGTGCTTCGTAGGGCACGTTAAACTGTCGGACCCTGCAGTTATTAAGTAATAAGTTGTTAAGCCATTTCATAGTCACTTGGGCGGCCTGGCATACTCTGACACTACAGGCCAGCACTACCCCATACGACAAACTAGCTGCGAAGAAATATAATGAGTTATTCCAAGACCTATTTTTAATTTAATTTTAATTTGTTTAGATTTTTATTACTTTTAACCTCCGAACTCGATAAGAGAGGGGTTTTATAAGTTTAGGGTATGTACTATGTTGTATCATTGTATGTATGTATCCTTGTTTCTGTCTGTGGAATCGTAGCTTCAAACGAATGGACCAATTTTGATGCGGTTTTTTCTGTTTGATAGTTGTTTTTTTTTTTTTTTAGATATTCGGGACATTTCCACACCAATTATCTAGCCCCAAACTAGGATACCCTGTGCTATGGGCACTAGATAACGGATAAACATACATAGAATAATAATATTACATCCATGATTCGGAAACAAACATTTCTGCTCATCACACAAATGATTGCACCTTGCAGGATTCGAACCCGCGACCGTACGATTTCGTACCCAGGACCTCTAGCCACGAGACCAACCGGTCGTCAAAGCTGATGTGACCGAAATGCTTCTTAGCTATAATGGAGGGGGGGCATGATTATGATTATGAGCATACCCCATTGCTTGAATTGAGGTGTTACTCAAGCACGAAAAAATACAGAAATAGAAGCGAAACAATAAAAATATGCACATAAAAAGAACAAAACAGCATTAGATACAAGTTATTACAATAATTTTACGTGAGGCACGAAGTTATTTATGCTGACTACAGTGTGTATGGGGCTGTGTGTGCTCCACAGAGAGAGAGACACACTGTGTGAGAGAGGGTGTGAGGGGGTTTGTGAGAGTGGATGTGTGGGAGTGTGTGTATATTGTTACGCGGTTTTAAAGGTTGCTTTAAAGTTATTTTCGAGACGGTTTAATATGATGGCTTTAAATTTAAGTTTAAAAAGATCGCAGCCTATTTTACCTCTTATAGGCGGAGGAATATTATTCCAAATTTTTGCAGCACTGTGTTTAAAACTACCTTTAAATGTGGTGGTCTTGTGTTTTGGAATTGAAAGAACGTGCAGGTATTTTTGGCGGGTATTGATAGAGTTGATATCTTTAATCCACGTCAGTTTCTGAAACAAATATTCTGGTCTTTTGTTTCATTTTTGTTTTGAGTTGTACAAGCATGTAAGTGTTTTAACATAATATTATTTATTTAAAAAAACGTTAATTCTGAACGTTCGACTCTCTTTGCCAATTTTATTATAATAACGACCTGTATCACAATGTACTATTCAATTATTGTAGTTTCATTTTTTTTTGTGTTAACTATAATATGATTTTACATACCCCAGCTAATGGCAAAATAGAAGGACCATAATAATTAGACCAATTCCCATCAACATATTTTTTTTGTGGATTTATTTAATCCATTTAACTTGTAAAGTGTTTTAATAATACTCACGTAACAGGCACGTCAATGATAAGACTTATCAGAGCGTCGATCAGCATTTAATAATACTCACGTAACAGGCACGTCAATGATAAGACTTATCAGAGCGTCGATCAGCATTTAATAATACTCACGTAACAGGCACGTCAATGATAAGACTTATCAGAGCGTCGATCAGCATTTAATAATACTCACGTAACAGGCACGTCAATGATAAGACTTATCAGAGCGTCGATCAGCATTTAATAATACTCACGTAACAGGCACGTCAATGATAAGACTTATCAGAGCGTCGATCAGCATTTAATAATACTCACGTAACAGGCACGTCAATGATAAGACTTATCAGAGCGTCGATCAGCATTTAATAATACTCACGTAACAGGCACGTCAATGATAAGACTTATCAGAGCGTCGATCAGCATTTAATAATACTCACGTAACAGGCACGTCAATGATAAGACTTATCAGAGCGTCGATCAGCATTTCCACTCGACTCTCGCAGCCCAGTATTTTGGGAGACCCGCTGGGTATGCTCGCCTCGTGCGCTGATGATGAAGGCGACGGGTCTTGGGATACTGGCCTTGAGTCTTGGGTCTGTGATGGGTCCTGAAATACATAATGTTGGGTAAGAAAATTAGTTTTATAGACAAGTGCCCAGTACGAGTTTTTATTGTTTTTGTAAACGAAATGTAGTTTTGTTTAATTCCATACATTTACTGGCAGGGCCTCTAGTGGAAACTTGCAGGAACTAAAATCGGTAGGAAGACGGTAGGAAGGGTTTTATCAAAATGGTAGTATTCGAATTCGATAAAAGATTTCGAGTATTTCTTGCATTTTGGCAGTACGAATTGCCACTTTGACAAGTTAGCGATAGTAAATTTTAACGAATTTGATCATTACTCGTGTAGGTATAAATTTTCACGATTTTTATTTTATTACGATAACGAGACGGTATCTTGCGTGGAGGTTAGCCTCGGAGGCTGCAGTAGCTGACCGTCGTGAAGCGAGCTTGACGTAGGCGGAGATTAATTACACCCAGCCGCATCTCTTACACTAACTTTGTGCAACGGTATCGGCTCACGGGCTCACTAAAGAAGGTTTTGTCTATCTCTGCAATACTCTGCGGGAAAAAATAAATCTCAGGAACTCTCAAAGAATCTCTCTAGAGACCAAGGTAAGTTAATAATTAGGTACTTATCTACCTAAGTATTCATACCTATAGATATGTACTTTATCTTATTTTGAACTTGTATTATGTATTTTTATAGCACTTACCTACAACAATACTTCCAAAAAAATTACATGAATTGTAGTGCGAAACACTACCAATCTACCTACTTTACAATTTCAATGTCGTGATGACGTCACCATCGATTTTTATTTCGTCAAATATGACTCAATTGATAAAACAAACACTTAATCCAGGATACTTGAGGCATAAAATCAATATAAAATAACTAGGTTTTGTTGGATTACTTTGGTCCGTAACTTCGTTAACACTGAACGAAATTAGAGACCAAAGGTACCGGAAGAATCAGAAAAATACGTTCTTTCCATTTATCACACCAATTAAACGTAAATCGATCATCATTGTTTCCCAATAAAACCACAGATAAAAACTACTTATGAAAAACAAAACGTCATACACCAAAACGGTAGACTATATTTTGTCTCTTTTTTTTGCTTGTGGGGAAGAGAGATAGAAATATGTAGTGTGAAGTTCGTTCCATCGAGCTCTTCGACAAATTTTATCGTGTGAACTTCATTTGAAAACATGAACTCGTCCTACCGATTACACCTAAAACTGTTAGTTTAGCGATCTCACGAAATAAATAAGCGAGCTCACGGAACTTTTTAGGATTTCTTAATGTGCAAACTCGTACTAGGCGTACAGAATGCTAGGTGCAAGCAAGGCTAATTTTTGGCCCAAATCTTGATTTCAATTTAAATTGTAATGTAGCCGTGTGAGTGGAAGAGTGTTTTATTGTCTTTGGCCGTCTCATCGACATTTTTGTGTCGAAGTGATAAACACCAAAAATTTTGGGTGGAGTTGTCAAGAAACAACAACTTTTGGTCCAAATGTCAAACAACAATGTTAGTTTTAAGTATGAAACCCAACAAGTTCTAGTAAGAAGGGCCAAACAACTTTTTTTGGGTGAAGTGTTAAACATATTTTTTTGTATACAGCCAAGTATCAATCCCAACAATACTCGTATTTGTTTCAAGTGTCCATCACAGCAAGTTTTAGTTCAAGTGTCAAATACAACAATTTCGTTGACTTTACACGGTATTATGACTCCATTATAACTTTAATGACACCAAAACCGCACCTTTTTTTTCTCCTTTTCTGCCTTGCCCCCCTCTACAAGTACCTGCAGGATTATCCACTCATTACTGGACATCCTGTATGTGGATGTTCCACCATAGTTTCGCCCCTGTTGGTCCGATTTTGACAAGCGAGGTGTCAATCGATTCTTCAGCTTTTTTGCCCGACTACTGCGAAGCATAGGAAGGGTTATGTGTACTTAAAACTTGGTCCGATTTTGACAAGCGAGGTATCAATCGACTCGTCTTCATCGCAAAAGTGTCATAGACTATTTTTTACCCGACCGTAGTCGAGTGTTAGTATTTGAACTTATGTCTAGTAACAGTATGACCAGACATGCTTTCAAGCCTTTCAAACTTACGATAAGTTCAAGGGACTCTTCACTAGCGACCGCCTGCGGCATCCTCCGGTCCACTTGCACGTCCAAATGCCGGCACAGCTCGTGCTCCGGCACCATTTCCACCAAATATTTAGTCACTGCTCGGATCACGTAGAGAGCGTTGTATGTCTGCCATGCTAGCATCACACTGGAACAAACCAATCGGTTATTATTTTATACACGACTTGTCACGAGACTTGGTACGACCTACGAGGTTTGACCTCGTTACAGACTGCCCAAAAAAGGAGGTTATTGTTTTTAGCATTCATGTATGTTTGTATGTATGTGAGTTTCTTTATTCCACCATAACTGTTAAATGCTGAACAGATTTAGACGTATGGGGTATCGTTAGAATCCTTACATACCCCCGAGTAACATAGGCTATATATTTTTTTGAAAACATTCAATATGGCGGCAGTATGGCCCCATTTTCAAATTAACAAAAAGCCATGAAAACTTCTTTTTTTTTTAATTGTTCATATTTATATATTACTAGTGACCCACCCTGGCTTCGTGCGGGTAGATATATAGAAAGATAAAATTAGTAGGTACTTTATTTGGACAAATTGAAGTTACAAAGCTATTAAAAAGTTAGAAGTTAGTTTAAATTGGGTTACTATTAACAGCAGTAAGCATAATTCAACCTCCTTTGTTTTAAAAAATACCGGGTGGGAAATAAGCGTAATTCAACCTCCTTGGGTTTAAAAAACTGGATGGGGCAGTGTCGAGGCGCACGGCCGGTTGTTTGTCGTGAAAAGTCTGCGCCACGTACAAATCGTGAGTTACACCGAATTAAAGATCACAAAAACTTCAATTTGTCTGATTTTGCTCTGTGCGTCCTGTTACCACAGAACACCTAATAATACTACCCTGTTACTACAAACAAACAAACATACAATAATCATATCTTTTCGGTCAGTCGTCAGTAAGCGTATTCAACCTCCTTTGGTTTAAAAAACTGGATGGGGCAGTGTCGAGGCGCACGGCCGTTTGTTTGTCGTGAAAAGTCTGCGCCACGTACAAATCGTGAGTTACACCGAATTAAAGATCACAAAAACTTCAATTTGTCTGATTTTGCTCTGTGCGTCCTGTTACCACAGAACACCTAATAATACTACCCTGTTACTACAAACAAACAAACATACAATAATCATATCTTTTCGGTCAGTCGTCAGTAAGCGTATTCAACCTCCTTTGGTTTAAAAAACCGATTGGTGCACGGCCGTTTGTTTGTCATGAAACGTTGCTACTCGTACGTCTTTTTTTAAATCGTTTTTTTTTTGAGTTTATCGATAGCGCTCACCCCACGGCAATTTTCTTACTTTAAGCATTTTTGTACACGTCGTAACTTCTAAAAAAAAGGCAGTAAGATATTTTAATATAAGATAAGAAACAATTTATTCTCACAAACTGTACACAGCAACACATAAATCAACAGAGAAACTTAACCAAAAACAAGCAACTAAGCACCTGTGTACAAAGATCGCTGCCATGTACAGTGCTGCCAGAAAAGGTCTGAGCTCAGCAAAAAAGCTGTGAAGAAAATCCACAGCGCTGATTTAAAGCTCAGGCCATTGGTGACGCACGGTTTTTTTAAAATAATAAATATAAAGTAAGTACACAAATATAACTATACAAGTAAATATCACAATAATTCACGCACAGTATAAATAATATTAAAGTGTATAAGATTTAATATATTTGTAATTATAGTTTGTTTGTTTGTCGTATGAGGTAGTGCGGGACTCTGGTGTCAGAGTTTATCAAGCCGCCCGAGGTAATTATAGTTGAATTTATAATATGTAACGATTATTGGAAGCTAAAAATCACACGAAATCCTTGTATTTTGCTTAGAAGGTAGGCATAACAAGAAAGAAAAGACTACATACGTGCGGCACGGCCAAACAGCAAAATTCCTACATTAATTACCTGTGCCAAAGTACAATTTCATAAAACTAGGCTGGAAAGTGAGGGTTTTTATAGAAGTGAAGATATTTGAAATAATAATAATTTAATAGAAGATATTTGAGCGTCCCTCACTGAACAGTTTATTGAATTTCTAAAAGGTGATTTTAATATTTAAATCGGAAATTACTGTTACATTGAAGCTTACGCAACGGAGGAGGCAGTGAATTCCAGCACTTCGTGGCACAGAATCGGAAACTACCACGAAATGCAGCAGTGTCGTGTCACGGGGTACGCAATAAATATAAGGACGCTCGAGTTACATATTGATAATGGTCTCGAGCCCAAACGGACGGCTTTTGATTCTTGACAACCCCAAACATTAGAGTTGCGAGGTACAAATCTCTTCTGTTATTCCTTTTTAAATATATTGTGTTGATTGAGAAAGAGAGTAATATGACTACGCGGTGGTACATCGAAACAAAAACGAGCACACGCATTCTGAACTCTTTGAATACGGCGAGATATTTGGCGAGTAAACGGGGACCATACACACAATCGACATAGTTAAATTTAGAGAGCACGAGTGAGTCTACCAGCATTATCCGAAGTTCTGTACTAAGGTAATTTCAAATTTTATACAACTTCTTCAATCTGTAAAAACAGTTTTGGACAGCACCAGATATCTGGCGTTCAAATCTTAAATGCTCGTCAAATATTAAACTTAGGTTACGCGCTTCCAACACACGTCCAATTTTTTCACCACCTATGTGTAGTTGCGGATCCCTAAGTGTTATTTTATGAGTTAATAAGCGTAATTTAAAATCATTGGCAGCAGTACATACTTTTGACCATAGACAACTGCATTATTACTCACGTACTTGACAGGCTTGTGACTATTTCGTGTATTATTAGCATAGATCATTTCCTACGTCAATGATTATTAGATGTTCTGCGATTTCGTTTCCATGGCAACGTTCCGTAAACAAAGTAATAGAGATTTTTGCAAAATTTGATACATTCGGGTTACATTATTGCAATTTTCAAAGGAAACAAAATTTTGTTGAAAAGTAAAATACTGCTAGTGTGTTACTCGCTGATAATTTAGCTTTATTTATGTGAAAGAATTTTGAAAATCAGGTCAGTATTTTTTGAGTTTATCCATTACAAACAAACAAACAATCAAATATTTCCTGTTTATAATAGTAGATAATGCGCGCCGAGGCTTTGCCCGCGTGGATATTTTTCCGGATATAACAATACATTTTCTCAAAATATATATTGAGAAAATGTATTGTTGTCTCACCTCCTCCTCCCGATCCCAATACGAAGGATAGAGAGAGTGAGTTTTAGTAGTACAGTTTTTGATTGAATTTGAGTTATTGGGGAGGGAGAGCACTTTCCAGCCCTTAAATTGTGGTGAAATCTTAAGTTATTAATGTCAATCTCTTGAATAGAATATAATCTACACTTACACATTTCAATTTTTTAACGAAAGCTTTTTGTTTTAGAAAAAGAGTTTTTTTTTTGTCATAATTTCAGCGCAAAATAACGCCAATTACGAGTACGATACTTTGAAGTTTAAAAAAAAAAATTAGAACAACGAATTCGTATATATGCGTAGTTAATTAATGAAACAAATTTTATGGATAATATTTAGGGGTGGATAAGTGTTTTATCTTTTTCTATGGACAAGGGCGCGGTATACTTTAATGAAACAAATGTTTATGGATAATATTGAGGGGCGGATAAGTGTTTTATCTTTTTCTATGGACAAGGGCGCGGTATACTTTAATGAAACAAATGTTTATGGATAATATTGAGGGGCGGATAAGTGTTTTATCTTTTTCTATGGACAAGGGCGCGGTATACTTTAATGAAACAAATGTTTATGGATAATATTGAGGGGCGGATAAGTGTTTTATCTTTTTCTATGGACAAGGGCGCGGTATACTTTAATGAAACAAATTTTATGGATAATATTGAGGGGCGGATAAGTGTTTTATCTTTTCGTATGGACAAGGGCGCGATATACTCTATTCTTAACAAACTGACAGACTGAAAACGAATTGATCCTATAATGAACCCTTTTACTTTTTGAGATACCCTAAGAATGTAACTATGTCCTTCCTCTTAGTGCACAATGTTTTTAACATTGCCAACCCTGATTGCAGTTGTAATTCTGATATCTCCCATAGCCGCTCAGTGCAGTAACACATCTCCACAATCTCTTTCTTCTACAAGTAGCCGCGACACAGAGGACTATCCGTGCCTCCAGTCTAGTTTGAACCTGTGGTCTTGTAATAAGCCGAAATTCGAAGGATACATACTTGTCACTATTAGGCGACCCGAGCAGTATGGAAGCTCTCGTGATGAAGACTTGCAGTAGCGAGCCGAGGTTGCCAGTCTGCAGGTTGTTCTGTAGAAACGTCTGCAGAAGGGCTTCGGTTGACCCGTCGAAAAATAGCTGCTCTTCACTGGAACAAAATTACATGGTTATGCAAAAAAAATACATGTGTACATCCTATCCACTCAAGTTGCCTGGAAGACCTCGCTTTTAGTTATGGTCACGCACTTTAGCGGTCTAGCTACACTAACTGAGTAATGGTAGGGGACCACACCTTTGTCAGATAATAAACCACCAAGCAGTAGTGTGTTAACAGTTCTGTTTCGGTTTGAAGGGCAATGTTTCCAGCGAAATTACTGGGCAATGAGACTTAATAACCAATGTCTCTGGGTGATTTCCAGCGAAATGAGACTTATTACCTTAATTACTGGGCAAAGTAGTGACGATCAGCGAAAGGCGGCTGGAGGAGAAAGGAGGAGTAGAGCTGTCTGTGGCATCGTAGCTCCCAAACGAATGGACCGATTTTGATGCGTATTTTTCTGAGCGGATGTGATCTGAGATGGTTCTTAGCTATATTATGGGGGAAAGGGGGAATGAGGATCTTAGCTCCCAAACGAATGGATAGAATTTGATGCGGTTTTTTATGTTTGAAAGCTGATGTGATCGAGATGCTTCTTAGCAAAAATGGGGGGTCGCGGGTTATATAAACTTTTAATTTGTGCTTTTTATTATCTGGCTCCGCACGCATACTGTATTGAGCGAGTGTCACGTACAAATGTATTAACAAGTTGTATGCTAGTTTAATGAATAGTCAAATGTCGAGTGAGTCCCAGGTAGTCAATAGTCAAGACACGATTCAGTAGAGTGGTGGACGATTTACTGAAACTTGCTAGGCAGTTTTGGATCGACCAAGTGCCATAACTCGCACTGATTGAAAACATTCTTCTACAGAAACGGACGAGAAAATTTTACTAAACTCCCTACGCTGCCCATTCGAGCCAAAATCTTTATTTCCCTATAAATACAACCTGAGGGTCTTCGAGTTTAGAGTGAACAGGAATCTTCTAGGCAAGCATGCTCTATCTTCAGCCGCATCACCACTTACCATACTTACATCGCGGTCAATTACTAGCCATACAAAAAATAACCTAATTGATAAAGTATTGTTTATATTGTGATTCCTTATCAGCATTAGTACCTACATTATTAAAATATACATGAAATCGGTATCAGTAGGATATACCCTTTTCCTGTGCTGATTGATTCAGATATGAATAACATAATAATAACATATTATCATTAGCGGTATTAGGTATACCGCTAATGACCTACTAACGAACACTTCCCCTTCCAGTATACCTTTTTGTATATTTTGATAGTAATATCTCAACTTGAACTTCTAATTAAGTGGTTTGTTAAAAAATAAGTTGCTTTGATTTTCGTGTGAAGGTAGTGCTGGCCTCTGATGTCAGTTTATCAACCCTGTGTTCGAGATGATGATTTGGCGTTGTGGGCAGTTTCGAAATGTACATTTTTAACAAGCCGTTTTCTTTGAACATTTTCAATACTTTTGTCATTTTTGCAACTTTTGACACTACCGATCCTTTCCAAGCTGAATGAAAAACTTCCCTATCCCTGACGGAATAAAGACAATTTTCCTATGTCAACATGTCATCGAAACTTTCAAAATGAACGGTGATCGAAAACGTTCAGAACGCTAATTTCGCCTACAAATAGCCAAAGGGCCAATTGTGATCATATTTAGCGTTTTAACAGTTATTTTCGCCAACTGTTACAAAAGAAACGGCCCCCAAGACGTCCGAGGGCCTATCTTTTATTTTATTTATTTGGGATAAAAAACAGTAATACAGCAAATACATAACTAAAAAAAAACTTAATTACTAGCTGTATTACCCACAGCATTATCCACCAGTTACTACATAAAAAACTTAATTACTAGATGTATTACCCACAGCATTATCCACCAGTTACTACATAAAAAACTTAATTACTAGCTGTATTACCCACAGCATTATCCACCAGTTACTACATAAAAAACTTAATTACTAGATGTATTACCCACAGCATTATCCACCAGTTACTACATAAAAAACTTAATTACTAGCTGTATTACCCACAGCATTATCCACAAGTTACTACATAAAAAACTTAATTACTAGCTGTATTAGTAGCCTTGGTGCGGAGCCTAGGACCAAAGTCAAACTATTTATTGTAAATAGGAAAAACAATAGCACTTTTACAAGACTTAACATCTCATGCACAAAAAGAAAAACATAAAATATCATAAATAGATCAAATTAATAAAATTTGGTAATATAATAATAATATATAAAAGACAACTCACGCCAATGAACTAGCCCAAACTAGGATACCCTGTACTACGGGTATAAATATATATAGATACGAGTATTACATCCATGACGCGGAAAAAACATTTCTACTCATCACACAAATTATTGCACCTTGCGGGATTCGAACCCGCGACCGTGGGTTGACTTCGTAGTCAGGTTCACTAACCATTCGGCCAAGCGGTGTTAAACCAAGTATGCTTTGAGTTTAAAAATGGAAATTTCCCATGTGCCGACTCAGAGTTGAATCTCACACTGGAAAAGGAAATACCCTTCTGACCCTAGCGTTGCTTCGGAGATACGCCCGTTAGAGAAGAGCACCAAGAAAGTCTAAGAGGATGTCATTTTTTGTCAGTTTAACTTATTTTTTTAACTTAAATAAGGAACACGTGTAAATGATCATATACAAAAGATCAAAGTGCCGATGAGACGACCCACAATCATCAACCTGATAAAAATACATATGACTAATAAGAAACTAGCCTAGACCAGTCCCCACAAGCAGCACCCGTTCACGAGTTTGTCTTGTATACCGGCCATCACCCCCTCAACCATTTTAGAGGGAAGGGAGTGACACAGAGACGCCGCAAGTCAAGACATTTTAGTGAGCAGTCCGGTATCATTGGATTCTAAGTCGCGCTAGTATACCGCTAAGCTACCATAAAAAAAGAAGTTGAACTTGAGATATTAATATTACTATGAAAATATGCAAAGTTAAGACACTATCTCACATTAATTTGTGTTAAGTGCTGCTGATGATAGCTCAAAGAATTAGCGAGCAGAAGTGGCAATGGGCCGGTCACATAACTCGAAGAACCGATAACCGTAGGGTTCTAGAGTGGAGACCGCGTTTAGGCAAACGTAGTGTAAAATGCCGGACGGCCAGGTGGAGTAACAACTTGCGAAAGGCGGCTGGTAGCGACTGGATGAGGAGAGCCTAAGATCGGGCTCAGTGGCGTTAGCAAGGAATGCCTACGACCAGCAGTGGACGAATACGGGCTCATGGTGTGATTTGCTCTCAAGGACTTGCAGGATATCAACGAAAGGAGCTTGACGACGCAACGCAGACTTTTTGCTGGGGTTAGCTAGTAAGGCGGGAAGTAGTGTGCCCTACCCTTCGGCCACTCAACCAACTCCGTCAAAGTTAGTTGCGTGGTCGAGGGCGCTACCCTACTACTGGTTATAGCCGTTTCATCCGGATGCCTTCTCTAGTGCTCTTTTAAAGTTCTATACATTAATTGCCGTTTCGTATCTATCTATACTTATAATAAGTCTGTACAATGAAGATAATTAAAATAAAATTGGTCTAGGGTAATTGAAATAAGCTACTAAAACAAGAACATACCATTTTTTAAAAGGTGTCTGTTAGTTCTCGCATCACGTAAAAACTACTGGACCAATTGTGATGCGCTTTTCACTGTAGGATAGCTTATAGTTTGACTTAAAAACTGGTGTACTTGTTATCTCAACCCGATGAATAAAAGTAGAGGAATCGATAAAAAAACATTTGAACGAAATTTTATGATATTGGTACTTTTGGTCCTGGAATAACACACAGATTACTTTTAACAGTTTTAACCCACAGAATTGACCACGCTAGCAAAGCTACGGGCACTAGCTGTGCCCGTAGCTTATAGAAAAAGAAGAAGAAAAAAGTTTTTATTGGCACAACAAATAAAATATACAAAAATTAATACAAATTAACATGTACATTATAAGCTACGCGAGTGTACCAAAAGGGCCAGTGCTCAGCAAAAATGTCCAGTGCTAGACACTGGACGCTGGTTTTCAGAAAAACCCCGCGCGGGTGATGTTATAATTAGGAGCGAATTTATTTAAAATACATAAGGGGTTATAAATATACAAAAATTAATACAAATTAACATGTACATTATAAGCTACGCGAGTGTACCAAAAGGGCCAGTGCTCAGCAAAAATGTCCAGTACTAGACACTGGACGCTGGTTTTCAGAAAAACCCCGCGCGGGTGATGTTATAATTAGGAGCGAATTTATTTAAAATACATAAGGGGTTATATCATACATCATTATATATATATATATATATATATTATAATAATAATACAAATACATATAAAAATAATAAACACACTTAAGTAATTAAATAACATAAAAATACTTAGAAAACAAGAAAGAAATTAATTTTACAGAATTATAATGGGTTTTTTCAATGGCAATCGAATGGCATGGCTAATAGAAGAAAAATCTGCCAGTAGGTAGTGAAATAATTTTATGGTTAAAACAGTTAAAATATTACAGATAAAACAGTTAAATTATAACAGTTAAAATAGTGAAACCCTTTAAAATATTGTGAAAATAAAATCAAAATGAACTAAGCATCGAAAAAAACCCAGTGAAGCTGGAAATATATATAATTTGTCAATATAATAATAATTATATTGACAAATTATAATATTTATAATATTAAGATAACAGCAACATCCAATTTCTGTGTAACGATTTTATAAGCCCAGCTAAATATAACCCGTAAACAATTTTATTGCCTGCTAAAACTACAGTGGAAAAGAAAAGCGAGTGTATTAAAGGTTATACACATAGTTTTCTACCACCTGAGCAAGCACTTCAAAGGAAAAGATTAACACCCTTACTTATAAAAAGTTATGTGATGATTAAGTAATGATTAGTAATTTTAGTAATTCTGCGTAGTACAATTTTGTACTGTGCAGAATTACTAATCATTGCATAACCATTGCATAACTTTTTATAAGTAAGAGGGTATGTATTAACATACTGTTAAAAAAACAACTTAACACATTCCTTGGAATGCAAAAATTTCGCACTTATCTAAAAACACACATACACACACTGCACTTTTGTGCACTGGCCTCGTACTTACACAAAAAACACAACGTTTGTGTTTTTAGCAGTAAGTGTGTAGTTTTAGAATAGTATTCAGATTGAAGATAGTAATACCAGTTATCTATATTCTATCTACCAGTCTCGTTAAACAAAACTTATGTTTTTGAATGATAATCTATATTATCTTCCTAAAACATAGGGTTAATTTAGATAAGCCCTATTTTACAATTTTATTTAGAGTACAACATGTAAAGTTACAAATAAAGTACAAGATCACATTTTTTTCATAAAAAAAATGACAACAATTCATTTTGTGGAATATCCTGTTAGGACGGATGTCTTTATGCGAGACTACCTACGCCCAGCAACTTTGCTCGCGTACAAATTGCCACCCCCCGTTCACCAACTACAAGTATTTTTGAAATTTGGGAAGTTATTTCATTAAATCCATCCTTTTTGCCTTATGAGAGGTAAATTTCCTTCATGTTTAAAATATATAGCTCCATCGGATTAGGCTGTGTGTTGTATGTCAGTCAGTATGTACTGCTTGAAAGCTACAGATTGTGTTGATGGTTAGTTGAGCCTGTCATTTCAACTCCGAGTCCTCACATGTTTTTCCCTCCTTTATTTTTGGTTCTTATCTTAACACATTAACACACCTTTTGCTCTGTTATAAGTGTTCCATAGTCAACCAAGAAACCCTTATAGTTTCGTCATGTCTGCCTGTCCATTCTTCTGTCTGTTTGTCACAGCCAGTTTATTAAGTCACTATTAACAGACGGTTGCATAGAGTGGATCCCGTTGAATAGGTATTTAAGAATCATAACGAGGTTTCTTTGACAGTTTTTTTTTATTTTGCTCCATTTACGAAATATTCTGTTCTGAAGTGACATGAAGGAGAAGAAAGTGTTTTTTTTGTAACTGAACCGAGATTTAGATGGGGGGCTCCCCTCTAGATAAACCAGATTTAGTTTAGACACACATCGACTATCCATCCTAATCACAAAAAAGTCTGGATATCAATGTACTTACGCAGTGGCAGGCGGTGTGATGTTGTATGCCAACATTTGGTTCCAGAACGGGTCGTTGGGTGAGATAATCTCGTTTGAACAGAACCGCATCAGGAGCTCGTTGGATCCCAGCTCGGAATAGCGGCTTATTGCTACACCCATCGTCAGGCTGGAACATTAATTAAGGTTTTTTTTTTAATATTCAGAGGCGAATGGTGCAAGGAAGACTAGGCTTACAGAGACAAGCTGACGGTGACGTTAATTATAAGAAAAATATAAGAGTGATGCTAGCATAACGGTATACTAGTGTGACTTAGAATAAACTGTTATGTATGTAATATGCGTGATTTAGATTCATTAATTTTTATATCAACAAATGTGGGTAGTTATGTTTTGGTTCTATGAAATAAATGAGTTTGCTTCTTGTACTCAAATATGGCGTATTCTTTATTGGCGACTATGGTAAATAATTTGTAATTGTGCTGAAATGGCGTGTTTCTGGGCCAGTTTAACCCAAAAACTGATAAATGGTGTGATTATAGGCACAGAATATATAATACTGCGTAGTGAGATTAATAACTCCGGTATATTAGCTAGTATCAAACTGTTTGCCCCTAATAACTACGTGCAAACCGGGCGTCGACGGCGGCATCGGTTGTTTGCATCAAGGGCACTGTCTCTCTTGAATACATTTGCGCATGAGTTTCAATAAGTTGACATCTTTAATGATCACTTGAATACTATATGTGTACTTAATTTGTTTTTACGCTATAATTTAAGGTAGTTAGCGTTTTGGTTTATTACTGTAAGCTTTCTATTGTGTACTGAATTAATAGTACAGGTAATAGAGAACTAATATTATGAGCACTCGACGCGGCAGGCTACAAAGATATTGAGCAGAACAAAGCACGATCTTTGTTTATTTCTCTATGTGGCAAGGAGACTTACGCCCTAATTGCTTCGCTGCTTGTAAACCTATTAAACTAACATAAATAACTATTATTTTCAAATTTAAAGGTAAATAAATCTGCTGGTGCCTTCTCGTCCGACAAGTGTGTTGCTTCCGCAAATCATCGCTGTTTTGGACCCGAAGTCAACGAACTCTTGCAAGCGGGAAAGTTACCCTTACAGTAACAAGGAGAAAGCGTGCAGGATTATGTGGCCGTAATAAGTTTACTCGGCGCGAAATGTAACTTCATAGATTTAAAACGTCAATTGAGAGACCGGCTGGTTATGGGAGTGCGAGATGATCGATTGAGAAGAGATTTTACATATGCGATGAATTTACAAATGTGACTCAATTACCAAACAACATTTACCGAGATGTACCCTGATGATGCCGCCGAGTTGGAAGATTAAATCAGTGGCATGTGCATATTGTGCTAGACAACACAAAACTGGTGAACGCTGTCAGTTTGCAGCAGCAAAATGCTATTATTGCAAAAAGACGGGGCACATTGCAGCTGCATGTGGGAAAAAGGTTTTGCAGACGCAACAAGTTAAGGAAACTGCAGAGAGTAGCACTAACCCTGACATAGGAGAGGAGGAACAGATGGGCCTCTATATGTGCTGTGTGGGAAATTATCAACCTCCGATAACAGCATCGACAACTTAACCCATTGGTGGGGTGAAGTTGTCAATGGAAATAGACTCTGTGGCAGCAAGATCAAATTATATCGTAATCGACATATCAGAAACTGTGGACTGTACCTCCACCGCTACACTCAACTAATGTGAAACTAGTAACTGTGACTCGGGAAGCATTAAATGTTCTAGGATTGATGCATGTGAATGTGGTGCTTGGTGATAAGGAAGCTCTTTGTGAACTCTTGGTGGTGTCAGGAAATACACCAAGCCTGTTGGGCAGGAACTGGTTTAAGCCTCTCGCATTTCTTTGTCTGGACTGTGATGGTCTGAAGACGACATTACTCCATGGATGCAAGATTTTCCATATCTGTTTAAGGAAGAGCTTGGGGAGTATAAGGGCCTTGAAGTTTCATTACATGTTCGAGCTAATGTAGTGCAGTGCCTAGATATTTGAAAGCTCTTCTAGTGCAGTATCACCAGAAGCAACAAGTGAATGAAGAGTTGCAACGGATGATTGAAGACGGTGTTTTGACTCCAGTCAAATACTCAAAGTGGGCTTCACCAATAAGGGTTGTGAAGAAACAGGGTAATTCACTCCATATTTGTAGGGATTATCGTGCCAAGGTTAATAAGTAGTCTGATCAAATGTGCATTATGTATCATTAAAAAGTACATTGCTATTAAAAAATTATTAAAAGTGCTAGTATCTACAGTTATTACTTTTAGCTGACGATACTTTGGGCTAACTTGTAGATTGCCGCCCATCGATTCAATAATCTGGCTATGCCACGGTCAAATGAATCAGTAGCCAACTGATCTATAAACATTTTGCATCTAACAGAGTACACTAATCCAAATACATGAGCAAATACCACAAATTTACATGAATTATTGAAAAGAATAAACAAAAGTTGTTGGGTCAATAAACAGACGGTACTTTTATTCGAGCACAGTTTACGGTAAAGCTTTTGTCAAAAATTAACGCACCTGTATTGTTTCTCGTAAATGCACAGCAGAAATTGGTGTTTAAGCTTTAATTTGGCAAAAATAACTTTATATTTACGCTTCGCCACGAAATCATTGCTTGCCGACTTGTCATGTCATCCCTGCGTTCGAGATGATGATTTGGCGTTGTGGGCAATTTCGAAATGTACATTTTTAACAAGCCGTTTTCTTTGGACATTTTCAACATTTTTGGCATTTTTGCAACTTTTGACACTTCAAATCCTTTCCACACTGAATGAAAAACGTACCCTATCTCTGACGAATAAAGTCGAATTTCCTATGTCAACATGTCATCGAAAATTGCAAAACGAACGGTGATAGAAAACGTTCAGAACGCTAATTTCGCCCACAAATGGCAAAAGGGCCAATTGTGATCATATTTAGCGTTTTTAACAGTTATTTTCGCCAATTGTTCTAAAGAAAACAGCCTACATGTCCTATCACCCCATTTCTGCGTTCGGGATGATGAGATGGCGTTGTGGGCAGTTTAGATATGTACATTTTTAACAAGCCGTTTTCTTTGAACTTTTTCAACACTTTTGTCATTTTTGAAACTTTTGACACTACCAATCCTTTCCAAACTGAATGAAAAATGACCCTATCTCTCACGGAATAATGACGATTTTCCTTTGTCAACATGTCATCGAAACTTGCATAACGAACGGTGATCGAAAACGTTCAGAACGCTAATTTCATTCTCAAATGGTAAAAGGGAACGCCAATTGTAATAATATTTAGCGTTTTTAACAGATATTTTCGCCGAATTGTTAAAAAACGTACGGCCCCTTAACTCTTTGCATGTCACTTTAATTTATTTTTTTGACGTCAACTACGCCCAAATGCCAAACCGAACGTAGCTTAACTATTACTAAAGGCCGTTCGCTTTGAAGCATTTGGCGAAAATAAATGTTAAAAACGCTATATATTAGGGTGACAGACCCCAATATCAGCACTTTAAGAGGTTGTCTTATTTTAAATTGGTATTTTATATTAAAAATAAATTATATCAGCTAAATTATTGTGATCGTAATATGTCTTGTTCATTAACATTTATATTTATATAACTTTTTAAATGATAATATAAATTATACAATAAAATATTAAAAGAGATTTAAAAATGACCGTATCCCTATTTGTTGGCATGTTTGTTGCCAGTTATTGGCATGAAATTACCCAATTGCCAGCATTAAGATTGGAGCAAATAAAAGTCTTCTATAAATAGAGATAGAGTAGGGCTTTTATTAAAATACTAGCTTCCCACCCGCGAGAACATAGGATGCTTTTTTTCGCAATAAAAAAAGCTTCTTCTAGGATATTAAAAACCAATACAGAAGTACACCAGTGTTATAGCACAATGCTATTGAAGTTTTATGACAGATTTGTTATTTCGTTACCTTGGCAACCGTTCTTAACAGCAAGTAATCAACATTTTCCAGTTTTCCCGTTGAAAATTACAATTTTCCGGGATAAGTGTCCTATTTTTTATTCTAGGGTATAAGCTATCTCCATTCCAAATTTCACGAAAATCAGTCCAGCCGTTATTGCGTGAAAGCTCCCCAATCAAACAAACAAACAGACTGCGTTTCACTTTTATATATTGGTATGGATAGGCCATATTAGAATTAGACCTACTAGTTTTTTTTAGAAATTTCCCTTACAAAGTTACAGTTAGGTAACTATTAGATATTAAAAAAATAACGTAACATATTACAGTTGACCTGTATTTTTATGAATGCTGCGTCGCTTAGTTGTAGGTCCGCTTTTCTTTTGGGAAAACCTTTCCGACAACATTTAATCATTTTACATGGGTTTCTTCTTCATCTTATAGCAATACGGAATAGGACTTGGAAGATCCTTGCAGTTCTCAGTTTTCAATCGGTATTGTATAGTTCCTATAGGAACAGAAAAAATATTGCATGCCATTTTTTGCATGATCCTTTCTTCACAGGTTAAAACCGATTAATTTTTTTTAATTTTCTGTGCTACAATTTTTCCTTTCTTCACAGATAATTATTTTATTTTTGGGTTAATTTTTAAACCTACAGCATAGAATGAGCTCAAGTTAGTAATCGGGTTCAGGTGAAACCAACTATTGGCACATAATGAAATCAATTATTAACACTATGCTGTTACATGGTAAATGTGGTTTCACCATGGTGCCATCATTTTGAAAATTAACATATACAATTTTTTTATTTAAAATAAAACCTTATTGCATAATACCAACAAAGATAACAATAGAAAAACTACCAAATTAGTTTACACACAATAAATCCAATTATCAGCGCGAGTGCTGATAAATTAGAAAAACTAAAAATAAGTACCCAGTTGCTGGCACCCTCTGTTTTGCAATAAGTTGACGGAAAACTTTAAATATCCTATTCTAAAATGGGTCCTAAAATCCTACTAATATTATAAACGCGAAAGTTTGTGAGTATGGATGTTTGTTACTCTTTCACGCAAAAACTACTGAACGGATTTGGATGAAATTTGGTATGGATACCTCCATACCAAATTTCATCCAAATCCGTCATCCAATCCGCTTATACCCTGGATTAACATATAGGCTACTTTTTACTCCGAAATAGGAGAAAAAAATATTATCTGTAAGACTTGGAAAAACACTAAAAAATAATTAAAAAATTTATTTCTAAGTACCAGGAGAGCATAAGCACTTAAGAAGTTGGAGATACAAAATTGACAAATATAATTATTAAAAGTACTTCTTACCTCATGAACATTAAATGGTGTGATTTTATTATAAAAAAAGTATTTCTGAGTACCAGGAGAAGAGAAACACTTAAGATGTTGGAGACATAATATTGAAAAAAATAATTAAAGTGAGTATACCTCACCATGAACATTAAATAGTGTGATCATAATATTTAAAAAAAAGTATTTCTAAGTACCAGAAGAGTAGAAACACTTAAGAAGTTGGAGATACAAAATTGCCAAATAAAGTTATTAAAAGTGAGTATACTTCCCCATGAACAATATATAGTGTGATTATATTTCTAAGTACCAGGAGAGCAGAAACACCGCAGAAGTTGGAGATATGACATTGACAAATAAAGTTATTAAAAGTGACTATACCTCCATGAACATTAAATAGTGTGATTATATCAAAAAATATTTCAAAGTACCAGGAGAGCAGAAACAAATAAAGAAGTTGAAGATATGACATTGAAAAATAAAGTTATTAAAAGTGAGTATACCTCCCCATGAACATTAAATAGTGTGATCATATTAAAAAAAAACAAAGTACCAGGAGAGCAGAAACACCTCAGACGTTGGAGATATGACATTGACAAATAAAGTTATTAAAAGTGGGTATACGTCCCCATGAATATTGAATAGTGTGATTATATTTAAAAAAAAGTATTGCTAAGTACCAGGAGATTAAAGTAACAGGTGTCAATGACAGGTGTCAAAGTGACAGGTGTGTTGACACCTGTCACTTTGACCTAGGGGTGCAACTAGGAGGCATTATTTGATTTTTTTGATTTTCATATAAATAATAAATGAGAAAGTTTGTGTATGTTTGTTAGAGTGCTGTTTTGTTATAGTAGTGACGAGAGTAGCATATAAATAATAAATGAGAATCATACTTCAGTCGCAAACGGCTGAACGGATTTTGATGAAATTAGGAACGGGGATAGCTTATACCCTTGAATTACACATAAGATACTTTTTATCATCATCACCATCAACATCCCTTACGCGGGTGAAACCGCGGGGCGCAGCTAGTATCTTTTAAAACAATTAAAAATTATGATTTCATTACAACCATCTAAAACACTACAAATATAATGATAAATTGAAGCATGAACTTACCGCCGTTGACTCAAAATGGCCGAAATATTACAATAATTGCAGAACGACTCCTTTGAATCACTTTGTTGACGCCATTTTGAATGCTTTCGTATTAAAAATGTTGCTATTGTAAAATAGATAAATTCTGGCGTATATTTTTTCACTTGGCAAGTAAGCACCTTATACAGTATATTTATGTTTATAACTTTTTCACCAAGGTGCTGTTATTTGGTACAGTGCTGACGTTTATGTCACCCTACCACATTTGGCGTTCGCGTTGGACATTTGTGGGCGAAATTAGCATGCTGAAATATTTTCAATCCCCGTTCGTTTAGCACATGACAGTTAAATTTTACCTAAGAAAAGCGACATTATTTCGTTATGGTATAGGATCGTTTTTCATACGGTTTGGGAAGGATGGATGGGCCCAGTCCATAACTTTGTGTTTTTCAGGTGTGCGAGACGTCCTAATGTGCCGAGGAAAAAATATTCGCGTTTGAGGTCTCTTTGAAGTTTCGAGAACAAATTTTCGTTTTGTGCTTGTTGAGTCTCGTTCTTGGGTTGAGAAAAACGTAGACAGTTATAATGGAGAGTACAAGCACTTTTGGTTTGAAGCTGACTGGAGAAAACTGGACAATATGGAGATTCCAAACGGAGGTCATGCTTAGAGGAAGAGGTTTATATGAAATTGTAAATGGAGAGAAAACAGAGCCGGAGAGAGGAGATGCAAGACAAGAATGGCAAAGGTGCGAGGCCAAAGCCCAGGAAATTATAGTAACTAGGATGGAGCAAGGACCAATGACACACATTTTGTCATGCAGTTCATCGAAAGAAATGTGGGGAAAACTAAAGTCCGTTTATGAGAGAGAGTCACAGGTCAGCATTCATCTACTACAACAGAAGTTCTTTAGTGCCAGTTTTGGAGATGGTTCTGTCTCAAATTTTATATCTAGCCTTGAAGAGGTCAAAAATAGATTGAAGCAAGCTGGAGAGCCAGTCTCAGATAAAATGTTTATGACAAAAATACTCATGGCATTACCTGAGCGTTTCAAACATTTTCGTTCTGCCTGGGAGTCTGTCCCGTTTGAGAAGCAAAGCATAGAGGAGCTGACGGCTCGATTATTTATTGAAGAGGAAAGATTGAGTTCAAATGAAGTTGCAGTAGCGTTAGCGAGCACGAGTAATAAAAACAATGCTACAATGAGGGAAAGGAAATGTTACAACTGTGGAAAAAGTGGTCATATTGCAAAGTTTTGTGAAAAGAATAAAGGGAAAGAAACAAGAAGTTGTAACTATTGTAGGAAAAAGGGCCACATAATGGAGAATTATTATGCTTTAAAGAATAAAAGGACCCAGGAAGATAAAGACAAGAAAGTTAACGCATTTGTGGGTTTTAGTACCGATGAAAATAGTTCAGACTGTTGGTACATGGACACAGGAGCTTCGGAGCATATGTGCGGAAATAAGAACATCTTTGAAGATTTAAAGGAGACTGAAAGTTGTCGAAAAGTTGAAGTAGGAAATGGCAGCGCACTAGCCAGTGCGGAACAGGAACTGTGATCTACGGAACAGGAACTGTGATATTATATGCCTGGAATGGTCGGGAAAATATAAAAACAGTGCTATCTAATATATTGTATGTGCCTGAGCTGAATTACAATTTGTTCTCAGTGGGTTGTGTTCTAGATAAAGGATATCGGTTAATATCAAACAAAGAACAGTGCCAATTTGTGAAGAAAGGAGAAGTATGTGCGTTAGCGCAACGTGAAAATAAATTGTATAGAATGTGCTTTTCACAAAAGGAAACTTCTCAAAACGTTACCAAACTTTCCGGACAAGGAGGTTCCAAACATAATTTCGAAAAATGTCATTTGACTTCTAAAGTTAAAAAGTTAAGTGACTGGCACGTCAAAATGGCACATATGAATTTTTCAAGTGTCAAACAGTTTTTGGTTTGTCATAATATTGAATTCGAGGATGATAGTGGAAGTTTTGAGTGTGAAAACTGTATATCTGGCAAACAACATCGAATACCGTTTATGCGAAGTGATTCGCGAGCTTTAGCGATTCTTGAGGTTGTGCATGCCGATGTTTGCGGTCCCATGGAGCAAGTTTCTATCGGAGGGTCCCGGTACTTTCTATTACTAAAAGATGACTATTCAGGTTATAGATTCGTCTATTTTTTGAAGCACAAATCTGAGGTACGGCAATGTATAGAAAAGTTTATTGTGAAAATAGAAAGAGAAACTGATCGTAAACTGAAGACTTTGAGAACGGACAACGGCTTAGAAATTGTGAATTTGGAGATGAAATCTTTGTTGGAACGTGTTGGTGTTGTACATCAACGAAGTGTAGTCTACACACCTCAGCAAAATGGTCGTACAGAACGTGAAATTCGTACTTTGGTAGAAGCTGCCCGGTCAATGATCAAAAACATGGACAAGGAATATTGAGCTGAGGCGATAAATACTGCCGCTTACACACTCAATCGAAGTGGTGCAAGTCCAGTAAAAGGTTCGACACCATTTGAGGTATTTTATGGCAAGAATATTGATGTGAAAATGTTTAAAGAGGTTGGAAGCAAAGAATCAGTTCACATACCAAAAGAGAAACGGCTAAAATGGGATGACAAAAATGTACTGAGAGTTTTCGTAGGCTATGGAGAAGAGGTGAAAGGGTTCCGGATCTTTTTTGAGAAAAAGAGGAAGGTAGAGATTCATCGTGATGTAATTTTCTTGACAGGAGAAATAAGGAGAGAAAATGAGGGAATTGAGATACCAGCGTTAAGTTACATTGAAAAAGAAGAAAAAAAAATTGCAGTTGAGGAAAGCCAGAATGGCTCTTTTACCCAAGATGATGATGTAGAGAGTATGCATTCAGCCATTGAATCTGACGGTGAAACACAAGATCAACAAACACATACGTACAATTTAAGGTCGACGAGGGATATCTCGGCTCCAGTAAGGTACCAAGATTACGATATGACATTGATGGCTGTAGTGGTGGAAGACCCTGGAACATATGGCAATGGCAATGTCAAGTAAGGAAATTGAAAAAATAATAAAAAAATGAGTAGGTCGTTTTTAAGAGGCCAGACATTTAGCAAGATGTTTTTCAGTAAATTAATGTAGGTATTTTTGCATTATAATGTAACATGAAGGATTGTAAAGCTTGAAAGAAGAAAATTTTGATCATAATGTACTAAAGAGAACTTGTTCAGAAAATATAGAAATAGAAAGTAGATGTAGAATGGTGATAAGATCACTTATGTATGCGATTTTAGTTCTAGACCTGATTTATGCTTAAGTATACAAAGTATATATCAGTCATGCGCTAGTGAAGATTTGTGGTGTGCTCTAAAGCGTGTATTAAGGTACATAAAAGGTACTCTTGATTTACGTTTGATTTTTACAGTTAGTACTAATGAACATAATAAGATAATTGGCTACGTAGACTCATCATTTGGTGACAAAGCTGATCGCAAGTCGACTAGTGGTTTCATTTTTTAAATATATGGTTGTTCAGTTTCCTGGAACTCGCGTAAACAGCCGACTGTTGCTTTGTCATCCACTGAATCTGAATTTGCAGCTTTAAGTATGGCAACTGCGGAAGCTTGTTGGCTCAGAAATATGTTGAAATATATTGAACCTAGAGATGTTTCTGTGTTGATATATGAAGATAATCAGTCTGTGATCAAACTGTGTAAAAATCCGCAGTTTAGTCATAAGCTGAAACATGTTGATATAAAGATACATTTTGTGTGGGACAATGTTTTGAAAAATGTTGTAATAATTGAATATTTATGTACGAATGAACAAATTGGTGATGTGTTAACAAAACCTTTAGGTAGGATACAATTTGAAAAGTTCCGTTTAGGCCTCGGTTTAGTTTAAGTTTGAGGTTACTATTATAGTTTTAACTTTACTTTTATTTTATTGTGAATATAATTGTTAATGGGGTGTATTATGTTGTTAAATTTTAAATTTAAATTGTTAAGGGGGTGTATTAAGATGTTGGTTTATTATTTTTATTTTATGAGTGTGTTATATTTATTTTTTTGGGGTTGTACTAAGGTGTAAGATTTGTATTATTAGGAGTGTGGTAAGTTTTTAGTTTTTCTTAATTTTGTGAGACAGCTCTGATAACCATTGAGGGGGTGTGTTGAATTTTATACATGGCAATGATTATCTGAGCACTATGCAGGTTTACTGTGTTTGGTTTTTTAGTTAGTGTGGCAACACTGTAAAACAAATTACGGAGTTGTCTGGAACGAACTGTCTTTGTGTTATTCCCTTATAGTAAAATAAATATTTTATACCTGAAATCACGAGTTATTTGGACTCCACTTTTCCCCCTGATTACGAGAAGACACGATGAGATTGTTTTTTATCGAGAAATATAATGTATGTTACTAATTATTTTATGGCAATATTGACCATTGTCACAGAATAAATAATATGCCGTTGTTGACTATGACTTGTTGTTGTTTGATTGGTTTTAAATGCAGAGTAAGTTCTGGCTCTGTGGCCCAATTCCATAACTTGGCTACAATCGGATTATCACTTTTTTCATAGCAAATTCGACTCTATCGCAAGGCATTAGTGGCTGCGATACTAAGAATTCGATTGAAGCCAAGTTATGGAATTGGGCCACTGGTCTGGTTATTAATTGTTATTTTTTTGTCACATCTAATCTCTTAAAAATATTCCTCGATAGCGAGTGTAACGATACTTTTGGCTCGATACTTGGAATACTTTTCACATAAATCGAAGTTTGCCTTATCCTATGAGCTCGGAGAGTGGAAATCTATACATTCTTATGAACTGCAGTTCTGAGTGCATCCACCTGAAACAAATTTATCATATTATTAGTATAATCAAGTAGTTTCAACGCTCAATATAGTTAGGTACTTGTCTAACAAGTCGTAGGCTTTAAATATCAACTGTCGAGCTCCTGTTTGTCCGTCTCTCAAAGACTTGATCATTTTTGTGCACTGAAATCTACAGCGATACATTATAAAAGCCACATTGTCTTTATGACATAGGTAGATACACTTACATTTTGGTACAAAGCAAGAGATTTCATCTATAAATACATTTATAAATCGCAAATATATTTTTTTCTTCGTTTTTTGGCGTTTTATTTATTTATAGATTTGATTGTTTTGTACAAAAATAGTGTACAAGGACTTAATGATAAACAGCATTTTTACTCGACGGCAAAGTTTATTTACAGTTGAAGTTTAACTTTACTTAAAAAAAAAACTTGAATTGAGAAGCACTAATAGTCACTAAACCTATAGAAATATGATATTTTTCAATAGGCAGTCGTAATGATTATTTGAATTTATTTGAAGTAGGTACATACTATTATTGCTGAGAAATAATATCAATGTTTAGATTTTCTTTCAGAGACCTACTATCTACAAAAAGGTTATTTACTCACATTACTTTGTCACATTGCGATGCGATGGCATATTATTAGATCACTACGAAACTTAACGATGCGAAATAACTTTTAATTATACTTAATATCTACACGGAAACAAAATTTTAGATAGATAGTCAAATTTTCGGGTTGAGGGAAACTGTTTTTAAAAAGCACAAAAATTATAAGGTGTAAATTTATTGAATGTACGATTCATTCGAGAGTCGATTTTTTCAGGCGACGATTGGTTGGAGGGAGATTGCCGTTGCCACCATTGGTTTTATTGACTGGCACGCCATCCACAGATAAACTCAAACATAAAACCCGGCAAAATTTGAAAAGTTTTATTTCTGTTAGAAGTATTTGTAGGCTAGGTTTAGCTTAATTCTGCCGCCTAGTTACTGGTTTCCCGGTATTAGTGTTAATTGCGGGTGCTTGACGTGTGTGCTTTAACTGTTTAGTGAATTCCAAATCCTTCGAGACCTTCAAGAGCACTCGCAATGGGTGCGCGATGGCAATCACTCAACCTCACTCCTTAGGGGATCAGCCTGCTGATGATATCGGTTGCAATGAGATTTTCATTATATATTTTCATAATCAGTAAGTGGCATCTTTGAATTGTTAGCTATCGATTGTAAAGGTACACAATCTAGGCAAGACAAGTTGCGTAATCCCAATACAAACATAAGTAATCCCAATAAACTAATTAGGATTGAAATTGTAGGTTTCTAAGTTACGAAATACGGAGACAGTGTTATTTAAAAGTCCAGCGTTATTCAAAATATTTGGGTGTAGGCCTCAGTGGCCTACACCCAAGCTCTCTAAGTACCTACCATGAGTTTGTAATACTTGGTACCTACAAGTATAGTTTAATAGAGCTCAGTGATGTAGTGTCGCAAGTGATTCAAACGCATATAGAAACGATATTATTCCAAACCAAAGAGCATTAACATAATATGTTCCAAACATTTCTTACGTCGCCGCGCCGCCGCCGCTTCGTTGAGCCAACGACACTAGGTAAGAAATGTCTATAGAATATATTTTTTTACTCTATGCGTTGAGATCATTAGAGGAAGTTTAAGTATACAACTTCCTTTGTTCCGTAGACGCGAGTATGTACCTACTATAGACTTGTCATTGAATAGCAATAATAATGAGAGAAGGAAACACATACCATAAAAACAGTAAGATTGAGCGAGATGAATATGCATATTTTTATCCTTTTCACGTATACGCCTGTTTCTGTCGAGAACCTGTGGTACTGGCTCTCAACATAAACAAACTAATGTCAGCTGGCGGTAAGTTGATGGCAAATTATTTGTGAAATTGAATTTGTGACACTTATTCCTTATTTGTGTGTATTTCTCAGTGTAACAGATAATTCATACTAGCTGTATTATAAAGCGTTTTTGTTAGTATATTGTACAAACTGACCTGAGCAGAAAAATGAAGCCATAACCTTTCATCGGTAAGTGAGCATGTTTTCTTAAGTTTGTCGAAGTATTTGTTATAGAAAACGTTCGTATCATTTGTAATTAGTTATTTTCACATGTTATTATCAGACCCTAACCAAATTAAAAGCTAATTTTGCAGTTTATTTTCCCGTATTACCCGACTAGAAAAGATAGTCCTAGCTACCATGCAAGTGCCTTATTTTGATGTGTCTCCATAAATTATTTGGGTTTCCATCGAGTTAGGGATACCAGTGGTCAAGAAGTTTAGTTTAACCTTAAATAAATATTTATCTGTAGATGGATGGTAAATGAGCAATGCTCCGTCAAGTTATTCCCCTTAGGTAGGCCTAGGTGTACTTTATTTTGTTATTTCTTTGTTGCCAGCTTTCCAAATGAAACAGGAATACTAATATACTCACTGGACGAAAACATTGGCAACCAGCTCTGAATGCTATGCTCAAAATATTATGAATCCCTTCACTTTCGCAAGTCAACGCATACGAACTATAAACATATATACGCAGCTGATCCAAAAAAATGCCATTCGCGTTCATTAAAATGTATAGAACAACTTAAATTTTTCGTGATTTTTGGGATTGATCTCGTAGTAAAAGTTGTTCAAAATTGTTCATAATGATGAGTCGATGACAATGATATCCTCGAATATGTTCGTCGTCTATCTGACCCTTACGTATTACATAAATAGTACAATCATGTGCATATTATCATGATTGTATTGTATGTATGTAATCATAACACAAGATATGATAAAATTTGTTTCTCTATTTTTATTTTTTACTTGTCAGCCTCAATAAGAAGATAAATCTATTGCGATTGAGCAAACTAGTACTAGTAAAATGAGTGAATTACAAAAACTGGTATGTATAAAGTAGGTATGCCCAAATGAAAATCGAAAATTACAACCGGCCAAATGGCTGGCTAAAGTCGGAGGTTTCTCTTTAATCACACCAATTTTGTCGTTTGTATATATAACCGTTTTTACGGTAACAAATAAATAAAAAATGTTGAATAAACACGTTTTGTATTAATATGAGTGCTCCTTATTTTTGTATTTTCATTATTTACAAATATAGCCGTCACCACCAAATTGAAGTGGTTGTAGCTTCTTCTGTATATTATTGAAGTGAAACTACTTATGCGACTTCCAACAAGGTTGCGTTAAACGTTTAACGCTACCATGGAAGCCTTCCTATTTTCATTTCCACATTACGAAGTTTCACTTCTTCCGCGCGTAGGGACTCCACGATCGTTTTTTTTTATATTTACCCGACTACGGCGAATCAAAACGGAGGGTTATGATTTAAACTGGTATGTATGTGGGTAGTGTGTGTGTATACGTATGTAAGTCCATATGTTCCCTCATAATTTCTAAACTACTTATCATAATTTGACAAATGAGGTATCGTTGGAAGTGTCTTCATCAAAATATTAGCTCCCATTTTGCTACATTTTCTTATTGCGAAAAAATAAAATGCTGCAAACCTAGGCTAAATATTATCATGGCACAGTTCAATCTACCTACAAACTTTAGTTTCGATTTGACTAGTATTTTTTCGAATAAACTAGAAGGTACGTTTTCTGGAAAAGAAGAAAATCCACAAAATATCTCGCCTAGCGACACACGACAGCTACGTCATAAACTAATGCTATCGACTAACCTATACGTTCAGAGCATTTCTATTAGTAAAATCTTTCTACGCTTGGTTCTGTGTACGACTTACCTACGTAAAATAATAACAACTTCCTTGATCACTAGGTATTGACGTAGGAAATGTCTATATGACGGTATAATACATAGATTCGAGAATTTAGGTAGTGTATAATATACATTTCTTACTGTCGTTGGGTATAATCTAGTATAATACTAATACATCTACACATTTCCTAAGTACAATGTATAATACTGACTTGACTCTTGACTGGTATTTATCATAGTTCCTTCTAAAGGTTGATGTTGTCCTCCAATACTTACCTAAAGAGCTCTTTTTATAACCAAAATTTTGAAAGTTTAGTACTGAAGGACAAAATGTTATGTTCCTACCGTTAGGAGCCGAGATCCATAGGCTTATGTCCTGAATCTTCCGTCTGGCCTTTAAAATGTTGATTTTACAAATGGCACCTTAGGCGAGTATCGGATTAATCGGAAGACACAATTCCATGTCTACCTTTAAAAGGAACCGACCTTAGCCGCATGACTTGATCTTCCATCAAAGCCTCAAATCATTGGTTGTAAAATGAGCTCCTTAAACAAGTATTGGAGAATAAAATCCCATATCTCTATCTTTAGAAGGAACCGAGATCCATTGGCTTATGATCTGCCCCCCGATTCAGAACCTTTTGATAACTCAGTTGTCGATCGATTAGGTATTATTTATGCTGTGGATTCGGTTTGAAATCGTTCAATTCGATAAATTTTTAATGAGAGGTTTTCTGACAGCTCGAAGGACCTGGTTCTGAAATCATCGATAGGTGGCGCTGGTTGGTCATGGTTCTCATTTTTTTCGCATTTAATCAATGAAAATGCAAAGTTTACTCTTAGATACTTACTAATTTGTGTTGTGTTGTGGAGAAACAAAAGTACTTTGTTTGATGTCAACAATAGCCAAAAAAACTAAAGAGAATATAATACGAAATAAAATAATAACAAAAACAAGCATGACAAACAGAAATACGCTTGTCTTGTTAGGAAGAAAGTTTTTTTTATCGGCCTTGCTTCGTGTGGTTTTACAAAATCTCCAGATCCAGGTCTCGTCAGCCCCATCTATCACATTTATATGAACTATTTTATATTTTTAATTGCCTTACGGAAAACTTCCCATTCACAATATCGAATCGTATCGATTCAGTTCATTATCGAAAGGTTTTGAATTAGGGGGCTAGTCAGCTAGCAGATCCTCACAGTCCTTATCTCAAAACCTTCCGGGGAATTAAGAAATGTGTAGGTAAAATATATAAAAATTGGTTCAGTAGTATTTGAGCGGGAAACGCAAGACGGATTGCGCAGTAGGTTTTCTATTACATATGAGGCGGCTAAAGAGACTTATGACGTCATACCGCATATGAGCGCCTTATTTTACTTTCGAAAAGGCTGCAGCAAAAGTGGAATAACTTCGTTATATTTTGGCTCAAAGCTAGCGCGCTTGCTTCTGGTGAAACCGGTTTTTGTACCGAGTTTGGTAACTATACTTAGCGCTCGTATTGAACACATAGAATTATTTCACCAGTATTTGTAAAATTGAATTATCTATCGATGTAAATAAAAGGAATTGTTTTTATTCCAAAGGCATCTTCTCCGTAGGGTTGAGTATCACCTCTTTCTTAATAGACAAAAGCATATTTTATTGCGCCGGTACTGGAAGAGTTTAATCGCAAAATGTCGCGTTACATTTTGTCAGACTCCTCTTCTTGGTAACCCTACTGACACTGGAATTTGACACTGGATGATAACCTTTCCCACCACCCCTAATTAAAGCGACGTTATTTATGGACGCCCCCATACGAGATTTCGTCATAACTTCTTTAACATATTTCTAAAATGTTGTGCTGTACTAGATATATGACTTCATTTCGTATGAAAACTAACCTCGCGTGCCCTAGAATCACCCCTGACTGACTGGCACTAATTGACGGCCAAAATTGATACTGGGATATCTAGGCCGCGGTCCAAATCGAATTTCATTACCCAAAAGCGTTGACGGAAATAACTGCGATCCAAATCAAAAATAGCGATTTCGACAGCTCACAGTGCTGTCAGCCATTATCAGCGTAATTTTGTATCGGACCTTCTTTTGATCACGGATAATTTTTCTCATTGTCGTGGACTCCTCAATTTAGCTCGTTTGACCTCTTGCAGCGTCAAACGGAAGGGTGAACTGCCTCCCGGTGCCTTCATCACTAATAGGGTCTTCAATTTTCTCCAACATTCTTAAACGCATGTAGCAATGACCATATAGGAAGATATGGGGATGTACGTAGTGATTATTTTCTTTAATCAACTTAGCTTGTAAGGGTTCTTTTCTCTTTGCATTAGTCCACAAAACTGGCCATATATGGCAGAAACGTCAAATTTGACATGAGGCTCACACTGATTTCACGCAGGAGCATAATCACCGTAAGTTCAATATGGTGGCAATAATGACGTCATCTATGACATCACACGCAATATCGTCAGTCTATCGTTGGCGCGCTTACGCTGAATCGGACCACATATGAGCGCGATAATATCGATTGTGGCCTGATTCAGACCGTGCCGCTAGACTAGTTGTTGATAAACTCTCGTCATTTTGACTAGCAGTTGAAAAAACATACAACCAACTAAATAATTTTATATCTTTACGACATGACACTGGGTAAATACACTAGCCTTGCGGAGCAAACAATAAAAAAATATAATCATCCGTTTGTCATCTCCTACGTCAAGTCAATGTCAAATCAAATACAATCAATCGAAATCCAAAATCGGAGTCATTATTGGCTGTGTTCACTTACACGCTCGAATCATCCGTGCGATTATCGCTCGATCATCTGCAGCCCGATTCCATAACTTGCCTTCAATCAGATTGTCACTTTTTTCATAGCAAAATCGACTCTATCGCAAAGCATTATTGAATTTCACGGCTTGAAACCGTCATGATCAACATTACGTAATCGCAGTGCCGGAGATCGTGAACGACTTTGGACGTCCACATACAATTGACAACTGTCAAGTGTCAGTTTCATACTATTCCTCCCCTCCACTACTATTTTTCGGATGACCCTGGGGTGCGTTTAAGTAAGTCGGCGAAATTTTCACCGGATAAAAATTAACTAGCGAGGGTTCGCTGAACGGAGTCATAGGTTTATCTGTCAAATTCAACTGACGACTTGTCAAATTTATGTTCAGTAGCCTATTTTATGCCCCCTAAATCATTTTTATATTATATTCGTTGCACAGAATTTATGTTACTGCATTATTATAAATATATATAGTTTTTACGAATAAAACAATCAACCAATTGAATCTAACCACGAATCGAATGACACACAGCTGTCATTCTGACAGCAGACTAAAATTTAGCGACCTCAAAAGCTCGCTAAAATTTATCCTAGCCAGGCGAAAACTTATACCAGCGGGCGCCCGTGAACGGGGCAGATTAAATTTTAGTCAGGTTAATTTTTCGCCTCGCGGTGTGCTTGAACGGGGTGTTTGACGTTTAGTCAGTTTAAATTTTATACTGGATAATTGACTTAAACGCACCCCAGGCGAACGCCCGGACGACGCCGTGAACGATTTCGAGTGTACGCCACAGACTAGGTAGAGATACTACGTATGTGTACGCGCGGGTGATCCGTGCGTCCTCGAATGTTTATGTGAACGGGCCCCGTATATTACACGGCCAGTATTACGCGACCAAATAATGTACAGCCAATAATACGCGACCAATATTACGTGGATTGGCGTCGTAATATCAGGGTGTACATCATTTGGTTGCGTAATATTGGCCGTGTAATATCACCCCGTGCTGATTTTGTACAGGCGATAATACGCAGCCAGGATTACGAAGCCAAAATATGTACATAGAATAACAGGGTGTGCAATATTGGCTGTGTAATACGGGCCGTACACTTTTTGTACGGGCGATAATGTACAGCCAATATTACGTGTACGTCACAGATTAAAATATAGAAATGACATTGGCAAAGCCTCGTTTGCACGTTCCAGTTTCCTTTTACCACATATTACGAATCGCAATTGCTCCGGCGCTGCGGGAAGTGCTGCCCCTCTGCCCTTGCGTAACAAAGCAGCGGACGGGGGCTGCACTCCCTCCGCGCCTCCGACTTTTTAAAAACACTAGTGTAGGGCAGACAAGACCACGTGGAGTCGGGGTTGGCCGATTCGGTTCTGTGACAGTTTTTTTCATCTTAACACTCGCCTACACAAACGAGGCATCAAGGAGTGATTCTAGCTTTGTCTATGGTTGGCTTCGTATTATTGGCCGTGTAATATTGGTCGTACAAAATCGGCACGGGCTAATATTACGTATCCAGTTGTACACGTAATATTGGTCGCGTAATACTGGCCGTGCATTATCAACCCGGACCGATTTTATACGGGCAATAATACACGGCCAGTATTAGCCGTCCAAATATTACGAATCCATGTACACGTAATATCTGGCCGTGAAATATTGGCTGTACAATACTGGTCGTACATTATTTTGGTCGTGTATTATCGTCTCCCCAAAATCGAACAACAAAAAGACGAAATAAAAATTCGTGTTCGTGATACGTTTCGCCCGCGGTCGATCAGCGTTGAAGTGCGAAAACAAATATTATAAATTGCTAAATTAATTGTAGAGATTAACATATTTTACCATGAAAGACAAGTGTTCTGTGTGATAAAATGTTTAATTGAGGACATTTACTGCGCAAAAACTGCAGTTCATCAGACGTGTATGGTAAGTTACGATTTTGGAAATAATTACATTTTTATTATTTTATTTTAAACGCTAGTTTTAAATGTTGCTAAATTTACGTGGTTGTTTACCTCTTTCATTGCTAAGGTGTTGTTATATTTATCTATAAAATTGTGTCAAAACTTCTTCAGGACGTTCTTTTTTCAAAACTTTTACCTACATATTTTTACTACCTGCATATAATTTAAGTTTTATTGCAAAATATTCCTTTAACTCTGGACAAATAAGATGAAAATAAAAATAATAAGAAATTATCCTACTCAATATGAAAAAAAAGACAGTCAAAATCTACCTACATAATTGCCTATTCATACAAATAAATAAAATTGAGGTTTCTGTTTATATTGTCAAAATAACTGTTTTTTATTAGATGTACATGAAAGTATATAAGGTACTTATAAAAATATATATATATATATATACATAACAAAAAAAAAAAACCCAACTGTGAACAAAACTAAAAAGAGGCAAACAAGCTTTAGATTTTTGATTTTGAAATATAAGATGCAGTGGAGTGTGGCATCATGCATTTCATTTCTCCTTTGACGGGATCAGCTAGAATCTGGCAAGCTAACTCTTCATGCCTCCGACTGCATCTTATATTTCAAGATGCAGTCGGAGTCGGATGCAAGTCAGGTTTTTTGTTTTTATAATAATTAATTTTTATTTTAAACTTTTCAGTTTATATTAAGAATTTGTGAAAATTGTTGCTAACCAACTTTAAAAACCATAGGATTTGAGGACTAACAATTTTTTTTTTCTGTATGTGATATAATAAGAAATAGTTCCAACTAATTTGATGATTCGTGTTTTGATAATCTCAGAGTAAAAAATAATGTATAACACCACGATTCGTGATGAATCTCGAATACAGCTTGTAGACAAGGCTCAGGATCAGGAGGGAAATGAGCGATAGTTTTACAAAAGGGTCTTTTTGAAAAACAGGACGACCACACTCTTGTTCCATGCCTTTGGAGTTCTCCCAGAGAAGAGAACAGAATCAAATATATTCGCTGAAGTTATTTAAGCGTGGGATTACCTCCTGCCATCAGGAGCTCCTTTGTAATTCCGTCCTCACCTGTTCCATTTTTAAATAGTTTCGGAGCATTCTCTATTTCGTCAAGGCTGACTTCTGGCAGCTCTTAGGTGTAGAGGCGGTTCAGAGTGGCCCTGGAATTGATGTCGGATTTGTTGCTTTATGAAATAGGGCACTGGAATCAAATAATAGTTATTTTTTAAATGACCAAACATAAAATTTCTTCACAAAACAACATAATGTAGCTTTTGGGACCAACAAAAAATATAACATTTTCTCAGCAAATTATTATTATCACACAATATTACTTTACTTTAACGAATTTAACTAACTATTAAAAAACATACAAACAATAAAGACCTACAACGTTGTCTTTGTTTTAAGAATCTTCCAAGAAAAAAGGTGGTTGTATGTCCTTAAGTCTTGTTGGCATGACTCCTTGGGCCTTTCTTTAAATGAATAGGCACATAAGCATACAGAGGTATGGCATGTTTATTATGCTTGAACCTAATCAAATATTGCTTATAAGCCTAACATTCGCCTTTTTAGTTTGATAATAATTTCTGAGTACAAATCATACGCCAAAATGTTTTTCATTAATTTCTTAAAAAATAATTACTAAATTGTTACAAAAGAAATTGAGCTTACATGTTTCAAGTACAGGAATTGAATGGCACAATTAAACACATTACCGGTCCTTTGCATTGCGCTGTCTGGTAAAAAGCAATCTTTATTTTGTCTGTCTGTCTGTCTTCTTGTACCGCTAATCTCCGTTACTGGTGGACCGATTTTGACGGTACTTTGACTGGCAGATATCTGATGTTAGTTGATGGAGTAACTAAGGCTACTTAAATTTTCGAAAAAGAATTAAGGTCCACTCAAAAAGAACCTATGAATTTGACCACATGGGCAAAGCTGGGAACATCTAGTCTAATATAAAATTCAAATTGTCACATAGCAGTCCTCAAAATGGACCCGAAGCCCAACTGCGCCGTTCCGCTTTGTGAAATCACCATTTGGTTTTGTAAGTTTTTTTAATATCAGTCCCGATATGCTAAGTTAAAATTTTCGCGCTCGTTTTTGTTGCGCGTTTGACCATAACAAATAACAATCTATATATTTTTACCCAACTGAGGATTTGTGTTTGGGTTGTATGTACGTTTCTTAGGCGCGTCCTACAGCCTAAAAGGCTTGATAGATTTTGATAAATGAGGTATCATTGGATTTGTCTTGATCACGAGAGTGCTATAGGATATATGAAGTGTCCAGAACACTAATATGTGAGTGAGGTATCAAAATGAAGGTCTTCAATTAAAAGACCATTACAAAAATATATCATTCTTATTTTTCGGGATAAAAAGTAGCCTATGTGTTAATCGAGGGTATAAACTTACCTCCATACCAAATTTCATGCAAATCCATTCAGCCATTTAAGCATGAATAAGTAACAAACACACACAAACTTTCGCCTTTATTATATTAGTGTGATTATTTTTCTAAACTAATATTATAAAAAGGAAATATTTGATTGTTTGTTTGTTTGTAATGGATAAACAAAAAATACAGACCCGATTATAAAATTTCTTTCACATAAAGAAAGCTAAATTATCAGCGAGTAACACACTAGCAGTATTTTATTTTTGAAAAAATTAGAGTTCCCTTCGAAAATTGCAATAATGTAACCTGAGATATCAACATTTGCAAAAATTTCGATTACTTTGTATGTACCCGTATCTCCTTCTTAGTTTGTGCTTTGTATAATTTTCCGGGATGAAAAGTCCTATGTCCTACCTACCTCTAAGTATGAACTCAAATCATACCAAATTTCATTTGAATTCATTGAGTATTTTCGGCGTGATGCACTTCCAAGGTGCAGACAGACAGACGGACAGAAAGACAAAAATTAAAAAAATACCGTTTTGGTTTTAGTATTGAATAAAGAACGGCCCCCAAAAATATTTACAAAATATCTTTAATTTACAGAATGTGGGACATTATCCCGCAGGAACTCTTTATTTTTTCGGGATAAAAAGTATCCTCAATTTTAACCCATCATATAAACTATATCTGTGCCAAGTTGCATCAAAATCCGTCTAGTAATTTCAGTAAGTGTTTTTTGAAATAACTTTCAACCCCAATCCTTCAGGAACCCTTTCATTTTTCGGGATGAAAGTAGCCTCGTAGTATGAATTCATACTAAGTTTCATTTAAATTCATAAAGTAGTTTCAGCGTGATGCCTAGCCAAGATACATACAGACAGACAGACAAAAATGAAAAAAAATACAGTTTTGGCTTCAGTATCGAATATAGAGTAACGTCCAAAAAAAAATTCAAAATATCTTCAATGTACAGAATTGGACCCGTTACAGTTTTATTATAAGTATAGATAACAAAGCAATAAGCACAAAAAAGTCTGTAAAAATAACATAATTGAGAAATAATATGTTTAGGGTAATTATAATAAGCTACTGAAAATAAAAATAAAACTTGTTTCTCTGTATGTTTGTTCGCGCATCACGTAAAAACTATTGGACCGATTGCGATGCGGTTTTCACTGTTGGATAGCTTAGGGTTTGACTACTTGCGTTGGGGTGCTTGGTATCTTAATCCGATGATTAGTTGCCGAGCAATCGATAAAAAACTATTTGACGGCTGAACGAACTTTAAAAAATGTAAGTAGTCCTTTATAGGACTTTTGGTCCTGGAAAATAACACGTATGGGCTACTTCTATATGAAATGACCACGCGGGTAAAGCCGCGGGCACGGCTCGTCCGTCATAAATATGAGTCATGACGTCAAGATGCAGTAAGACAAGGAAGGAAACTTACACCTACACTAATACATTTATGGACACAATAGTTTAAAACCAGTTAATGTCTTTTTATAACGCACTGAATACTTTGGATTCGGAATTAATGATTCAGTTAAGTGTGTATACGAACACACACGCACACACTAGTTGCTTTAAAATTTGAAAGCACGTCGCGAGACCAAGAAGATGAGGGTTCCGTACTAACTTTACTTTGCCGTTGGATAACTGTTGTTCGCATATATCGACATAGGTTGCGGTCAGTTAACCAATAGCAAATTAAAAGAAACTTGTTTTTTTGTGAAGTATCTACAAAGATCAATGCTCAAAATTTGCCAAACAGTGAGCAAAGTCTGCATCAAGAGCCTATTTTATTAAAAAATAAATCCAACAGCTTTTTGTTTGATCACTCGCACAGGACAGTCAAAATTATTGCCAAATTATTGAAAAAAGTGCTCTTTTAGACCATTCTTATCCTCCAAAATCAACGCTACGATTTTCGATTTAGGACCGAATCGTGGCGTTGGGCGCTTGAATGTGGTCACGTTCAATTCATTTTTATACGCTTTATATTAGCTTCACTTGTATGTTTGTAACCGACTCCTTTGGACGCTATTTTGACCCACTTTAAACGGTCAGATTTCATTCAAATTTTGCACGCCTGTCAAAGACCGATGACAATGCAACAATTCGAAAAAAAAAAAAAAACGCTCTTATAAATAAACCAAACTAAAAAGTAGAAAATAAATGAAATATTTATAACTATTGACCCATGCACCCCACGATTTTTTTAAATAAAACATTTTTTTCTTATTTACACTATTAAATTTTATTTTCTATTTTTTAGTTTGGTTTTCTATATAAAGCGTGTTTTTTAGTTTTTTTAAACTATTATTTATTTTACCCTACAGCATCTGGCTTTTGCCGACCGTTATCGCTATATTTTTTTGTAGGAATCAATGGTTTTATTAATCGACATTAGTCTTCCCTTCTGGTGTGGAAGCGCGCGCCACACGCGTGAATTTGATGCATATGGTGTGCATCATTCGTCACTTCAGAAGAAAACTACAACACTGAAGTCAAACATCCGTACAGCGATTGCTTCAAGGAAGATTTATTTCTTGTCAGTCGTTTATTTGCTTTGTTTAAGTCATCGTGGATAGTGTTTGTTTGTGTGTTTTTCTGTGATTGGTTTGTTGTTAATGGACTCTGATATTAACTGGCATGAACATGGCTACCGAAACTTCCCAAACGACTGACCTCAGCTTGAACATTGACATTGGTGTCAATGATTGACACCGAACTTGTACGAATGGCACATTGTTTGCATTGCGGCATAGATGTCTCGCAAAGTATGCATTACAGGCTTGTCCCTGCCCGAGATTCTAGTTGTTTTACGCCAATAGATTGCTCCGCAAGTGGTATGTACCTATTTTCACCATAGTCCTATATTAAATACTAGCTGCTTTCTGAAACGACAAATAAGCTAATTATAAATGTCACACCAATGTAACACTAATGTAATGTAATGTAGGTAAATTATATGATTTACAGATTACCGTACTCGCACCTTAGATTAAGGCTTTCACAAGTGTCCTGACAGCTTAATATTTTGCTATTATATTCCTTAATGTACTAGGTAATTAACCCAAATCATAATTATGTTGTAAAAATTGTGTGCAGGCATAATCTTCTATGGAATTGGACATTGTCCTTAAAGGTTTTCGGATTTTCCCCTTTACTTGTGCTATAAGACATTGCTTGTTGCCAAATTTCATGATTCTAGGTCAACGGGAAGTACCCTATAGGTGTGATTCCCTTGCATGTGTCAAAATATATGGCTTTAACGGCCATATCTTTTGATTGCTTTGACCGAGAAGTTTGTTTTTTCACAGGGATCGCAGACTTGAGTTTCCAAGGGATCGCAGACTTGAGTATTTGATATTAATATCAACTTAATACCTCCACGCTTACTTAATAAAAAGGATCTTGACAGACAGACGGACGGACAACAAAGTGATCTTATAAAAGTTCCTTTTTTCCTTTTGAAGTACGGAACCATATAAAGACCTTCTTGCGCGAGGCTTCGTATTTGGATTTTTCAAAATGAAATTACCACCTCCCTGTTATAAGTCGGTTATAAATGGTTGCGTCAAAAACCTCATTAGCCAAACGGCGATGGCAGGGATTCTTTATGCCGCGCGCACATCCTGTCTTTCAATGCGTGAAGGGTCACCACAAGATATCGTTTTCTCGGACAGAGTATTTTCAAGGTTGTTTTGAGTTCTTTTGTACATTGGGTCGTTGTTAAAAAAATATTAGTCCGTTACTACACGACGCAACTCAAGACGAAAGTTTATAATCAGTGCGTGTTGCCAGTGATGACATACGGCACTGAGACGTGGTTGCTAACTATTGGTTTCCTACACAAGCTCAAAGTCGCGCAGCGTGCAATGGAGAGAGCTATGCTCGGTGTTTTACTAAGTGCTAAAATCCGAAACGAGGAAATCCGTAGAAGAACCAAGGTTACCGACATAGCTCTCTGAGTTTGCAAGTTGAAGTGGCAATGGGTAGGCCATATAGTTCGCAGATTAGACAACCGCTGGGGAATAAAGGTTCTGGAATGGCGACCACCAACAAGCAAGCGAAGTGTAGGGAGACCCCCCACACGATGGACCGACGACTTTGTAGCCATCGCAGGAAGTCGGTGGATGGAGGTGGCAAAAGATCTCTCGTCATGGCGCTCTTAAGGGGAGGCCTATGTTCAGGAGTGGATGACCCGACGCAACTAAAAACTTCTTGTATTTCTTACGTTGATCGTTTTTCCTAATCTTGCGATTGTCACTAAATACACGACATTAATCAAAATTCAATATGGCCATATTGAATTTTGATTAACTAACAACCAGACGCCACATTATGAAAAAGAAAAAAATGTAAGTCGGCGGACTATTTTAAGTTAGGTATCATTGAATAGGTATTTGTAAAATGTCTTTAGGTTTCTCTAACAATTTTTCATTTCGAATGACCATTTAGGATCTATAACGATTTAAAGTTGGTTAGCAACCATTCTCTGTCGGGTTTTTTTATGTTCGTAAATTTTCTTGTTTTTGAGTAAAAGTATTCCACGCGCTTTCCCTAATTAATCTTCCCCACGTAAGTCATTCCCACAGGCCATGGTCAGTGGTCATTCCTGTATCCGCCATCGTCAAAAAAACATCGTTTAAAATTTGATCCATTTGCCACCAGAGCCACTGGTAGTCACTGGAGACAACTTTAAAAAATAAAAAACAATAACTTGTCCACTGCTAGACGTAGGGCTCTCCTAATATACGTCCCTGAGCTCGGTCTTCAGCTCTTTACATCTAGTTTCTGCCTTTCGCTTTTCGCAGGTCGTCACTCCACCAGGGCACAGAGCGCCCTACTCTAGGTTTGCATAAGCGCGGCCTCTACTCGAGAACTCTTCTACCCCATCGGTTATCGGTTCTTCGGGAAATGTGACCAGCCCGCTGCCACTTCAGCTTGCTTACCCGTCGAGCAATGTCAGTTACTTTGGTTCTCTGTCGGATCACTTCATTGCGAATCTTATCCTTTAGAGAAACTTCAAGCATAGTTCTCTCCATGGCTCGCAAAAGGACCTTAAATTTGTGGACTAGTCTGACCGTGAGTATCCACGTTTCGGCTCCGTAGGTCATGGCTGGTAGGACGCACTATTGAAGACTTTTGTCTTCAAGCACTGTGGTATGGACGAAAATAAGGCTTGACGAAGCTTGCCGAATGCTGCTCAACCCAGCTGAATTCTTCTATCAGCTTACCTCTCAAAGTTGTTCTTACCCAATTGCAATATTTGCCCAAGGTAAACATATTGTTGGAGAACTTCAAGAGGTACACCATTGACTGCAATCTGTTCCAGGTAAATAAGATCGTGACTCTCCCACAAAGGCCGAGTGTTGACGCTCTAAAAAAAATCATCAAAAAAAAAAAACAGGAAGTTTAATCGGAACTATTATTAATTCTGTGGTTTTATCCGCGTTGACTTAGTCACCCTAACTGCAACGTTTATGGCCCAACGAATGGCCTGTATGATTGCTTTATTAGCATCTACCCAGTTAATAGACTGTATCCTGGTGGAAAGATGGTATCAGCTAGCTGTCAGCATCGTGGCTTGGTGAGCTGATGACTACATCTTGAAAAATGGGTTGAGGTCACTGGTTTATAGGGATAGATAGGACTCACTAATCAGTAAGGATTTGCTTTGCCGTACTTTCGTTTGTGCTGATTAATAGTACAAGTACGTTAGATCCGTGGACCCCTCAGACCAAGTATTACTAAAGTAGTTGACCCTCACTATTGCCAAACGAGCAAACCTCAGAATAAATAATAGTACAAGCAAACTACTGCTATCAGCGCCAAAATGGCGGTAATCAAATGCTCGCATTGCGACGTTTGTCAAAAGCCTGTCTAGAGTATGGAGTACTAAGCAGTTGTCTATGATAGGACTGCAAGTTCGTTATAAATATTTATGAAATCAAGTTTAGTGTAGTTAGAAGAATTAAGGTTGAAAATTTCATTTCACTTCTCATGCTCGTAAAGATCTTGTTTATGCTAGCTGTAGGGTGTGTATCGCTGTGTGTATCATTGTGTCACTATGTGTGTCTGTCTGTGGCATCTTAGCTCCCAAACGAATGGATTTGATGCAGTTTTTTCTGTTTAGTATAGCTAAGAACCGTCCTGTTTACCTCAGCTTTCAAACATTAAAACCGCATGTAAATCGGTCTATTCGTTTGTAAGCCACGATTCCCCCCCCCCCCTCTTTTTCTCAAACCCCCCTCCCCCCATATAGCTAAGAACCATATCGATCACATCAGATTTCAAACATAAAAAACAGCATCAAAGCCGGTCCAATCGTTTAGAAGCTACGATTCCCACCCCCGCCCCCCTCCCCCACTATAGTTAAGAACCATCTAGATCACATCAGCTTTCAAACCGACAAAACGGCATTAAAATCGGTCCATTCGTTTGGGAACTACGATGCCACAGACAGACACACACACACACACACAAACACACCCTCACACAGTGATACACACCCTAAACTTATAACACCCGTCTCTTTGTTCGGGGGTTAAAAAAATCAACAGTAAGCGTAATTCAAAATCATTGGCAGCAGTGTTTCTTGACCATAGACAACTGCATACTCACCTACTTGACAGACTTGTTATTATTTCGTTTCCATGCCAACGTAATTTCCGTTATTTGTTTTTGGTACGTTGGTTACATTATAACAATTTTCGTAGGGATCTCAATTTTTTTGTAATATAAAATACTGCTCATGTTACTCACTGATAATGTAGCTATCTTTAGGCAAAATAATTTTTAAAATCGGTTCAGTATTTTTTGAGTTTATCCATTACAAACAAACAAACAAATATTTCCTCTTTATAATATTATTATAGTTTAGATTAGTGTAGATAAATGGAAAGAATTGCAAAGAAGTTCAGCAAATATTGCCGACAAAGTTCTAAGCAGATATATTTTCAATATCACTGTTAATTTTTCTCGCAATCCAAGTATAAAGCAGAGTGTATAACTCGTTTGTAAAACAAGGCGCATTTCGACTTCAAAATCTACCCTCGCCTCCGGCTCTGGCGGATAAAATATCCATAAATCACGAAAAAAATGCCTTGTTTTATGTAGTTTTTGCACGACTGCCAAAAAATAAGTGTAATGTTTTTAAGATTCATGTTTTATTTATTTTTTCTACCATAACTTTTTTTTTTTTTTTTTTCTTTGAAATGCTTGAAGAGATTTTGATCTACGGGATATCGTTAGAATCCTTACATCATCCCAAGTAATTTAGGCTATAATTTTTTTTAAATTCATAATGGCGGCGGTATTTTTTTTAAATTCATAATGGCTAAATTTTAAAAAGCGAAAAATATAAAAAAAAAGCTTAGAATTTTACAATATGGGTAACAAATTGAAGGGCTTGATGAGCACATTCCAGAAAAATATAAATTACGGCCATAACTCAAATTTTGTTATTAAAAAAATTAAAAAAATGCTTAATAGCTAAAAAAACACGCCTGTCCAGCCAACAAATAACTTATATGCTGTTGGATTGTACTTTTTGTGCTTTAAGGCCTTCAATTTGAAACCTATATTGTAAAATACGAAGAGGAGTTACGATGATGGTTGGATTATTAAATGTTTAGAAATCGAACATTTCTTGTCACTTCGCCCAATCTACGTGAGATTTCACGCACACTGAAGTTAATAAAGTCACTTTTTAAAATGTTGGTATTCTGATTGCTATTTTATTAAATTTAAATTTAAACGATTTGAAAAATCCTATGATCTATCTATCTATATACACGACACCATGTGGTTATTTTGGTCAATTTGAAACTAAGAGATATCAAATAGCTTGCATTTTTTGTGTTCTTTCGATTTCATATGGACACATTCGGAAACGAACGGAAATCACAGAATAATAGTCCGAAATACATAACTGGGCAACAAGTTAGGAAATTGCTTCAATTGGGCTTTACAATTCTAACCCTAATTCAACTTTTTCGAACCCATTTTTATATTTTCGGCTTTTGCGTAAAGACAAACAGCCTGTCTACTACACCTACAGCATAATACGAAACTCTCAAAAAGGCTTCAATAATATAATAATGTTCTTAAAATCTTCGAACTGCAATGTCTCACGCTTAGATTCTAAATTGTTTCATGCCGTCAATCTTCAAAGCTGGCGCTGTTGCAATCGAAAACTCAATTAATTATCCATTGACCTCTTTCCGAATTCAACTGGCGTCTCACACATTCTATTTTATAGCAGCTCACTACAAATACTCTACAGCACCTTTCCGCATTAAGACTTCGTCACATTCTTGTTGAAAAGTAAAGTAATCTTAATGCGACAAGGTGTTCAAATAGTTATTATGTATTAGACGGATGCATTAGGAAGGATATGACTTAATACTATTATTTATTCTGTGACCTAAGTGACAGAACAGAATTATCTATTTACTTTGGTACCTTGCCGCAACAACCCTAGCGTTTTTGCTTTGGGTGGTAAAAGAAAATTCCGCAATATTAACTGTGACAAGAATCTAAAATAATATTTATGTTGTGGATACATTTGGAAGTTACACACAGCATGAATTCTAATTGAATCTATATTTATTGCGCTACCTTTTATAATTTGGTTTGGGCACCGTAGTTTTCCCACCATGGCTTAAGCAGTCTGGCGCGTAATGGAACGCGCGAAGTGCGAACCGTGTTCGAATTTTGAAAACTTTAATTTTATTTTCTGCCAGTGTTGTGACTTTAACGCCAGTAAGCGTAATTCAACCTCTTTGGCTGTGACTGTTATGTGATAATGTTTTAAATTGGACTATTTCTGGCCAGTAACAGGTTTGCTGTGGTGGTTTAATTTTAGCTTTTGAATTATCTGTTTATTTTCCTGCGGTAGTTATTTTAGCTATTTAATATACCTACGTAACTAGCTATTCAATGTTTTCAACAGCTGGGTTTGGACATGATTGGCACTCATCATTGTATATATAATATTATGAGGATCTACCCTCTCAAAATACAACAAAAGACGTTGGGCTTTAAGAGTTATATAAATTCTTGGAAAATACTAATAAAAATATTTTCTGGATTTGTATTTATTGGAAAATACCAATTAAATAAAGACTTTTTTATCAGAATCCTTGGAGCTTTGCTATTTTGTCTAGGTTTTGGAGTAGGACGTATACAGTTATTTTTAAAACAAAGAAAATTCAGCTTTATTCAAGCGCTTAATATTAACATAGATCTCATTGTTAACTAGCTAATGTTATCCACATCAATATCGCGATAACGGCTGGACTGATTTTTATGTAACTTTGTAAATAGGTACTGTACAATATAAATACCAACATAGGATACTTTGTATACCGGAAATTGGTAAGTTTCTACAGGAAAACTGGAAAATGTAAATTACGCGCTGTAGTTTACGATTTAACGGTTGCCATGGAAACGAAATAATAAAGAGTGTCAAAAGGCATGAAGAGCGTTGGTGCTATACCTTTGCAATGGTTTTTAATATCTTAGAAGAACATAGGATGCTTTTTCCGCGATAAGCTGTAGACCGCGCGGACGAAGTCGCGGGTACAGCTACTGGTAAAATAAATTAAATAAATAGGCTTGATGGTAGAGACAAGTTATTTGCTTGATGTTCAATGGCCATAATTATTAAACGTCAAACCAACGGCCTGTTAAAGCTAATGATACTGCTGCTGAACGATGACTCGAACTCAGAATTTAAAAAAAAAAGAAATAGGTATCATAGGTCGACGATCCCTCCGGCGTTTGGCAAGCGGCCAGGCTGCAGCGGCCATGCGCGGCGCGCGAAATGCAGCACACTCTTCTAGGCATAGACAATAGTTTTGTTTTTCTTTTATTCATTTCAAAGGCAGTTCTTGTATTCAGTTTTGAAATATTAATGTTTATATTTGATGCTTTACATTAAGATATTTTAGGCATTGTCTGATCTTGAGTCTGATTTTCGTATGCTATTTGAGAGTCGTATCGGAATTTCAACTTCAGCTTTTAGTCTAGACAAATAAATAATTATTTATGTCAAAATAACAGCTTTTTACTAAATGCATATGAAAGTATACACGGTACTCATAACAAAAAATACTTTTTTTTTTGTCTGTATGTTTGTTGCCGCTAATCTCCGAAACGGCTGAACTGATTTTTACGGGACTTTCACTGGAAGGTTACAAGGAGTAACATAGGCTACTTTTATATTCGAAAAATAGTTAGAGCTCCGCGAAAAAAAAACCGTAAATTTGGACCACGCGGGCACAGCTAAATATAAACATTAACAGCAGTTTTGTTAGTGCAGAAAACTTCTTTTTTTTTGTTTGTTTGGTTTAAATGTAACTTGCATTCCTTTATGAGGAAAAATGGCTCACATACTCGTATATATGATGCGTACTCTAATCATATATTTTGCTATCCTAAAGACAGGTGTCGTAAAATAAATCGTTGTTATGATAAAATTAATATTAATACATAATGTGACATATTTTGACAGTGTTTTATTGCCATAATTTGTAATGGATTTAGGTTTAGCTCGACGTGGCAGGGATCCTCAACCCTCAAAGATAGAATTAATTTCTCACTTTATTTACTCGTTTCTCATTCTCCAAAACCCATTCTCATCGAAAAATAAAACTCAGTACATAGCTTCCGTAAACTTCCAAGCTATTTAGTGGCAGTCAACACAAAAACGTCAGAAATATCTCTCTACTAACTTCCGTTGGTTAAAAGATTGGCTCAGTGCGAATGTCTCAAACATCACAATAGAGGTCAGGTCACATCACGGCTCCGTCGCTGCATATAATTTTCTGAAAACATCATATACGCAAAATATCATAATCTCAAAACACCATATCTTAATACGATGTGTTTAGAATGATTTGCATATCCGCAAATCATCATATTCTAAAAACATCATATTCGCAAAACATAACATTCTCAAAACATCATATTCGTGATTTACACAATTTTCTTGTTTGTGCATGCTGTTAATGTCGAAACTTTTTGTAACAGCAGCATTCTAAAAAAAAATTTGGTAAAAATCAACATATAGAAAAACCAGCCTAGTCGACTAATTATTTATTTCCTCTTATTTCATTGTTTTGAAGTAGATTTAGTAGAGCTTATAATTATCGTTTTATTTCTTGGTAAATAATATGATATATAGAGTCGTGTAATTACTCATTACAGTGTATATTCCTTTTGTAGCTTAATAGAGATTTCGCATAATAGGGAACTTTTTGTTAAGTTAAAGACAAAATTAGGACCTATAGTTCTGGCAATGGAACGTTATTCGCAATATGTTTATCGCAGTAACGAAATACAGTGGAAATAAGCCATGGATCTACAACAGAAAAACAGTAAACTTCGGAAAAACAAAAGAGAAACGGAAAACTAGTAAGCTACTTACTACTAGCTACTACTAGCTTTACTTTAGTCGGAAAGTAAAGTGAACATCGGTAGCATACTAGTTTTCCGTTTTTCTTTTGTTTTTCCGAAGTTCACTGTTTTTCTGGTGTAGATCCACAAACAAAAAAACAGAAAAACAAAAGAGAAACGGAAAACTAGTAAGCTACCGATGTTCACTTTAGTCGGAAAGTAAAGTGAACCTCGGTAGCATACTAGTTTTCCGTTTCTCTTTTGTTTTTCCCTTGTTCATTTGCTTTTCAGAAGTTCACTGTTTTTCTGTTGTAGATCCATGGCTTATTGTCCGACGTTTATTTATTTTTACTGAAAACATAAAATAATACTAATAATTAGAAAAAGTGTAGATTATGTTGAAGACTGTACTTTGATTGTGGTATCTTATGAATGTTGTGTTTTGCGAATGAGATTGTGGTGTTTTGTGAATGTGGTATCTTGAGATGATGGTATTTTGCGAACATGATGTTCTCAGAAAAGATATTCAGCGATGGATGTCAGATGTCAGATGTTTACCTTTCAACCCCTATATCTCCACCATTTAGAAAAATTTCGAAATACTGAATCGACAAAAAAAAACTATTATTTAAGTATCGAACCTGCTCACAAAATTTCACGAGAATCGGTTGAGAAATGCGACCTGTAGAGGAGAAAAGCCGGACTTCCGCCGGCCAGACATACGAAAGCATTTTTGCCCAAACTGAAATGGAGACGCTTCTCGCTCGTTAGGTCAATTATTATTAATATTATTATTTAATTTTTTGATTAGTTGATATCCGAGATCAATCTACGTGTTATATGAGTGCACTTGTGAAAATGTCCTCTTACATGTGACCTCCACGATATCATGCTGTAACCACATTCATCTGGTACTAAAAGGTTGCCAACTCCTCAGTCAGGAATAGACACACTCTAAACTCACCACATAAAGAGGTGGCCAGACATCTAACAGTTATTCACGTAGTAAAGTTAACAGGTTGGCCGCGCGGCCATGTTTAACGGGAGCCATATTTTAATGGGGCGGCCATATTTAACAGTTTTAAATTTGAAACAATTTGTTATATTAAAAACTAGCGGCCCGTCCCGGCTTCGCACGGGTTGAAGTACTACTTAAATACATATTTTTTTGACATAATTAATAAATTGCTTGCATTCGGTACCCAGAAGTACCTTTATTAACGACTAGCTGTAACCGCGGCTTCGCACGCGTGGTCATTTCTATAGGTTAAAAGTACTCATATGTACCAAGACCTAAAATACCAATATCAAAACATTTTATCAAAATTCCTTCAGCCGTCAAAAAGTTGTTATCGATTGCTCGGCTTCTACTCATCTGATTCAGATACCAAGTACAACAGTTTTTAAGTCAAACCCTAAGCTATCCAACAGTGAAAAGCGCATCGGTCCAGTAGTATTTACGTGATGCGCGAACAAACATACAGACAAACAGACAGACACGAATTTAAAAAACTTTCTTGTTCAGTAGCTTATATATTATTATTTCTTCTTTGTACAGACTTTTTCGTTCTTATTAAAGGTAATAGTATATTATTGCCGCGGTCTGTAATGACTGCGTTGCTGGCAGCGATGATGATGGCCGAGAGCGTAGCTAAGCTAAGTTCGAGGCCATCATAGCGCGGTCAGCATTGCAGCCCTTGATGGCCAAGCTGGAATGAAGGCGGAGACCGAAGGTCGAGGCCTTTATAGCGCGGACAGCAAGGGCTGCAGTGATGGCCAAGCTTGAAGGCCGAGAACTTAACGAAGCAAAGCTCGAGGCCATCATAGCGTGGCCAGCAGGGCAGTCATTGCGGACCAAGGCTTGTATAGTGCTTTACTCAAACAATGCGAGGAATTTAAATAAAACCAGCTTAGTGTAATAAGAATTTACTCAAACAATGTAACAACAACGAAAACAACAACGACAACGACAACAACAACAACAACAGAAACAGAAACCAAAACAGAAACAACAACAACAATCACGATCACATCAGGTTTCAAACTGAAAAAAAAACATCAAAATCTGTCCATTCGTCTGGGAGCTACAACGCCTCTCTTTTCGCGTTCGGGGTTAACGAACCCACGGAATAAATAGTAGTGCTACGACAAAAGACGACAATAATTGATTTTCAAAGGAAATTGCTGGCCGCAAAACACGACAATAATGAAATTCCATACAACTTCGCTGGCGCTTATTCAAGCAGCGCGGCAAGGTCGACTTTGCCCAAAGAAGGTTGTCGAAATAATGACCACATTACTAGTATTGTTTGAGTAAAAATTATAAGTATAGATACAGCCGTGGGTTTGGCTTACTTAATAGAATGCGGAAAGGTAATACAATTATTATTTTATATAAGGGGCCGAGTAATATTCACTATTTTTATTGTATTGGTGACCCACATCACCTACGTAAGAGCAAGTAGTACTATTCAAATGGTAAAAGATCAGTGGCGTACGTCCATAAATGGACGAATAGAGGTTGTTGATGATGTCGGTGACTTGAGGAAAGCCCTCCAGCGCATAGCCCAAATAGATATCGTCACACGTCACATTACTAGGTACCGTTGCCAAAAACGTCATAGACCTGTGGTACATCGTTATGTGGAGTATGTAATGACTAATCAACTAGTATACTTGTAATTCGCAGACAATTTATTCATGACCCTGAGTTGCTTATTACATAATTACACTTACACTTTTTATTTGCGGTTTCATAATATAGGGTTGATACTAGCCGAACTTATGCAATGAAAGATCATCGACATGAAGAAGTGTGCATTTAAAAGGAATTAATTAGAGATGAGAATGTGTCTTCTGCCGTTTTGCTGCTATTTCCATCTCGCACAGCTTTATCTGTGAATCAGGCGTGTACTATATCAGCGTTTCATCTCATACTATAATTAAACTTAGTGACTTCCCGAAACGCTCGTATTTTCGTGTGAATACATATTTTCGGCCAGTTGCCGCGTTATATTTGCTATCGCCTGACGTTACAGGACTCATCGCCCGCGCTCGTCTTTTTCCACGGTGAAACTAAAACTAAAAAAATATATTTAAAAAAACTATGGTTGTGCAGCGTTCTTTTTTCAAAGTGACAGCTGGTTAGACAGCTGCCCTTCAAAATAGCCGGTGTTTCAAAATTTCTAAAACGGAACAGGAAGTGTTGAAAATGTGCCGCGTGTCATTTCGCTTTCGTCAGCCCGCGAAAGTGTCTACGGCCAGTTACATATGACCCGCCCGCCGGTCATTGATGCGTGCTATTTGGTCTTGGGATTCTCTACAGTGGAGGAGGAGATAGGATGTCTTATGAAATTGGTGTTTACCCTTGGGCTTGCAGGGATTTGTATGCATTCCTGGGAGTTAGCTACTGACTGTTTTAGAAACTTTATGTTTACTTGTCTTTAGTTCATTCTCTCGGAGGAGAGGATGTTGTGTCTTGCTTTTGTGATGTTTATTGAAGATGAGATTAGTATTGAATGTATTTCTATACCAGCAGGATAAACATCAAGCTTTCTCTTTTGTTAGATTCCGACAGTTGTCCGTGAGAGTTAGAGCCAGTCCCATCACATTCTTATTCGAGATGGAGGCGGCAAAGCCTGCACTGACGTCCCGCTTGGGTCGAATTTTGCGTTCCCCCCTGCTAGCCTCTACTCCTAGAGTCCTGGAGCCAGTTTACCCTTATTGGTTTAGCTTGTACCATCTTTGACAACATAATCACTTAAAATGAGGTGTGACAATGGTCAAACCAACCAATCAAAAAGATCTGAGATAACCAGAAAATGTAATGGCCATAGACTGCTTTTATCTACGAAACGAAAACTCTTATTTATGATTCACATTCCCTCAGAAGATAATCAAACGATTTCATCGCGAATGTTTATTTTTGCCTTCATTTCCTTATTATAATGTCGTATCAAGATGGTGTTGTCACTTGCCAGATTATTGGAACTTAAAACGGATTTAGAAGGTATTATACAATTAATAATTTAAAAATTGGTGGTTATGTGGGTGTCGGCAGTCGGGATACTCTTGCACACGTCGTAAAAAGAATCTCGGATCACATTTTCTGGTAACTATTGGTACCTCTCTTTCTCTGTCACTGTTTTTATCATAACTGGGGTCGTTACTCAGCGCCAGGATATTATATCTTGAAATATTTATGTCTTGAATTGTTAGAGGTGCGATGTATTGGCTTTTGAGTCTCTAATTCACAAGATATCACCACGTTAGTCTTCCTGACGTTGTTACGAATATCCTTTTTTTTCTTAATGTCTTCTTGCACTCTCATACGACTTTCTTTAATCTTCAGAGAGAAAAAAACAATTATTCCATATGGCAAGTTGGCAACAGTTTTTCTGATAACTTTTGGGCACCGTCCAAGAGAATTAATTACATCACGGGACTGCGGCGTGTGACGCAATTGTTAGTTAGTGTGTTTTGGATAATGTTATGATGTATTATGGTTACTCTATTTGTTTATGCATTTAGGTGTACGTTAAGCGTCAGCTAACCAACTAGCTTAGTTACATTTTAGAAAGGAGAAGATGTAGATTTAGAATTATAATCGTGCTCCATGCTTTTCTTTGCCCAAATTTAATATTAATTTGTGTTAATATTATTTTTCCATGTTACTTTTTTAAATTTGTTAAAAAGTCTTGCACAAGTTATATAACAATGATGTTTTGATAAGTTACTTTTATAAAATTTGATAAATCGTAATCGTGGTTATTCGTGTTCGAAAGAGTCAAAATAAACAAGGAAAAACTATCTTTCGACATTTTCATATTCTGCCAATTTAGTACATTTTTATATATGTTTGTTTTAGAAATAATTTATAATTTTATTTTATTTACATAATATGGCACATAAACTTGTACACTCACTGGTAAAACTTATCTAGGTATGTAATTTAAATGTTGTGTTAGAACCCGTACAAGAGAATCTGTATTTCGGATATTTTTTTAACTTTAACTTTTATTAAAATAGAGCTTTTTACGTGTTTAGTTCAATGTTTTAAGCTGATGTGAGTAAAGTTATAAGCACTCTAGGTTAAAAATTTAGAAGTTCTTGGCAACACACATATTTTTATAATTTTGAACGCTGCGTACGACCTTATCTTACCTTTGTCTGTCGGTCGCCTCTCTTTACTTAGTTAAAAAGACAATCGCAAAAGATATTCAGCCTCGGATATACTTAAAGTGAACTCGTCGCCCTCACGGCATCCGGATTTAAACCAGTGAGTCAGATAGGTTTGATTTTATTTACTCTGTCTGCGCGCCCTTTTTGTTTTGGTGCTATTTCATTCGTGTTTGTAGCTATTATATATCAATTGCTCGTCTTCTTATTTTTTTATTTTTTTTCGGTTAATAGTTATATTTGCTGTGTTGTTGATAAAGGTTTCTCTCCATTTTCGTCTGGCTCTTGGCCTATCGCGATGTGACAATGTTTTAGAAGATGAAGAAATTATAATCCTTGCTTGTTTTTTTTCCAAATATGAAAATCTCTTGTAAAATTTATTATTGGTTTCTCAGTCTGCTTACGTCACTTGTGTTGTGACCACTTTAGAAATGGTTCGGTGGTGAGGTTTTTTGATGCGTTTGTTTTTGCTTGAAAGATTATGTGATCGAAATGCTTCTTAGATATTCGGGGGTTATATGATTTTGTAATTTGTACTTGTATTGTCAGTCAGCCAGCATATTTTTTCCTTCTATAAAGTGAAGAAATTAATATTATGTTTTGTTATACGTCAAAGACATAGCCATCGGCTAAACTATGACCATAGCTACGTTTTATTATTCCCTCTGTTGACTGCAAATTGTTTCGACATAGTATTATCGTCTATTACTAGTTGAAACGTATCATTATTCGTCGCACCAACTCAAGCTCAGATTTCTATCATGGCGTCTCTCTAAGAGTTCGTACGAAAATAAATAGGGACACATGCATTTCTCGCAATGTGCATCCAGCCAGTGTGTTTTCTTTTTTTTAAGCTTCTAAATTTGAACGTGGCCACGCGCCAGTCTTGGCGCGAGCGCCCGTCGTGCACCTCATTCGGAATTCAAATTCGAATTCCTATTTCAAATGAGTTGTATTTTGGTTATTTCTTCGTTCTTTGCGGACTTTTGGGTAAATAATTGGGGACTAACTGTTTTTTTCCTATAAATAATGATCTTTGGTTTTTGCGTGAACTATTGTTCGTTTTTGTGTTAACATCCTATAATCTTTTTGAAATCTAAAGATTGTACAATTTCCAAATGTAGGTAGTTCGTAATTTAAACCTAACTTTTTTATAGAGCCCAACCTTAGAGTCCTGTACCGGCCAGAAACAGTCTAAATAATAAATTTTTATAGTAAATAATCTCTGTTCCAAATTGATTAACTGGCCAGTGTTGAGTGTGCCATCGAACGTTACGTTCTATATTTAAAAGTTTTATTGTGAACATAGACAGTGATTGTTTTTTTAGACAGACGTGCAAGTGTTTTATATCTGCTATAAAATTAAGAAAAAATGGGGAAGAAGAAGAAAAATAACGGCAGGAAGGGCAACAGATTCTTCAGCTGGATACGAAGGTAAAAAATGTGCTTAAAACATGGATGTGGTTTTCTGTGTGAATTAATGCAACGTATAACAAGATTTTTGAATGTTTTTGACTAATAGGCATGCATCCAGAGAGTAAATCATGTTTTTTTTTCAACTGTGACATAAATACTTCGTCGAAAAAACTACGTCATCTTGCAACTTGAACTGTGTTCCGAAAATCGCTAAAAGCTCCAGGTTTGCTTATCTCTGTGCTCATTTCCATCGCTCCGTGCTTCACAGGGCACGTTAAGCTTTCGGTCCGGGCTGTTTTTGCTTAATAGCCATGTCAGTGGCCCTCGGGCGGCCTGACATACTGACACCGGAGGCCAGCACTACACGCAACCTAAATTAATAGAAATGCAACAAAGAAAATTTCCATCTGATGCCTTTCAAACCTACCACTCGACTACCGCTCATAGACTAAATACTGTCCTAATACTAACAGCCAATTTATCTGCTGATCTAAAACACATTGAGATCACCGTCAGGCAGCGGAGCTTTGAGCTTATTGTGCTGAACTGGCAGACCGAATCCAAGGACTATAATGTACCTACGTACACATATTTTCCTAATGAAACGAGATTGTAAACGGGTAGATTAATTGTTTTTATTTACCCCCATTCCTAAAAAATGAAACGAGTCGTTTTTCCAACGTCTCGTTATTTTTTGATGTTTTTTGTTTGGCGTTTATGTTAAAAGCTTAAGGACAGTTTGCGAAAACCGTTCGTTTTAAGATATAGGAACTGGCCCTAAGAGTAGGGTTGACATCATCTATATTGCTGAAACCGGACAAAGATTACGTAAACCCCGGACATTTGGTCTAAATCGGGTTTTTTCCCCGGACTCACTTGTTTTTGTTTTTTATTTGTTTGTTTAATAACATAACTCTCGCCTAATTGGAAATGTCTTAAATAACTTCAATAACATAATTTAATTATATCTATCGTACTTTACTATAAAAATTAGGTAGGAACTTATCTAACAAACATATTAATAATATAGAACTCTCTTCTTTTTGGCATCAAATTCAAAACAAATTATTAATGAAAATCATTTTGGTAGGTTCATAGTTACTGCAATATTTTGAATGACTCACGCGTCGGTTGAAATATGAATGAAAAGCAATCGCACGTCACGTGATTATGAACATATTTCCTTTTAGCTTGCGTGGAAGTTTTTTTTTTGTCCCTACTCTTCTTATTCCACCGAAGTTTGTATTGCTGTAGTCCCCGAAAAATGCTATGCACAATAATAATTGTGTCAGATGAGAGGCAGTTTGTTTGACTCAAGTCATATACTTAACATCCACTGCAATATAATGAACGAAATAATCGGTACAATGAAGATAATTTAAAAAAAAAGGTCTAGGGTACTTAAAATATGCTAATAGACAATTTTTTTTAAAATAGTGTTTGTCTGTTTATCTGTTTGTTTGTTATATAAGTGAAACGTTGTCTGTTTGTTTGTTGGGGAGCTTTCACGCGATAACGGCTGGACGGATTTTGATGAAATTTATATAAAGATTTTATATCTTAGAATAAAACATAGGATACTTTTTTCCCCGGAAAATGATAAGCTTCTACGGGAAAACTGGAAAATGTTAATTACTCGCTTTAAGGAACGGTTGCCATGGAAACGAAATAATAACAAGTCTGTCAAAAAGCATCAAGAGCGTTGATGATATACTTTTGCATTAGTTTTTAATATCCTAGAAGAACATAGGAAGCTTTTTTCGGGATAAACTGTAGTCCACGTGGATGAAGTCGCGGGCGAAAGCTAGTAACGTCATATAGTATACATAAGTAATTACTGGAATAGAAAACGAATAAAACTGTCTACATGACGAGCGTCCTGTCTACGGATACTTCTTGAGAACCCCCCCCCCCCTGGACTCCCCCCGGACGCCCTTCATACTAGGACAAATCCAGGGAAGCCCGGACGGATGGCAACCCTACCTAAGAGCAATGACAACAAAAAAAATGCAGATCATGTACTAAAAGCTAAAAAATAAAATCTTTGGTTGAGTCAAATTTCTATTAATCACTTTATGCTACGCTACAGGTTTATTTCGTTGTTGTTGCTTTTAGTACATTATCTGCATCATCCTTAAGTTTCTATACAACAAAACGGTTTAAAGATTTAAAAAAAGTTTTTATTTGTTTTTCTTTTGTTCTTCTTGTCAAGTCCTTTCATTTGAAAATAATATCGGAGAGGTTAAAAAAAAACCCGCCATTTTGTGGCGGTGGCCATCTTATATTTACAAATTACTGATTATACATAATTGTATTGTCATATAAAGGTGGTACCAAATTTCAGATCAATCGGTCAATAGGATGGGAGTAAAATTTCAATGACTAAATTTGACGCAATAAATAAACAGGACAAGCTAAATAAAACCGTTTAATAAATGACTTATAATAAAATAGTACAAAGTAGTAATGAATTCGGGAGGAACTAAGAACAGTGTTTCAGGACCCAGAAATATAAATCTATGTTACAACATGCGTCCTGATGTTAAGGTATCATTTTTTCCCGTTTTCCTTTATTAAAAATCCTCGTCTATAAGACTAAAACGGGTCTATTTGCACACAGATGAAAGCAAGTTCTTTGACCACGAGCCACACCCGTTTGCCCGCTCTAATCAGCAATTAAAATTTCTAAGTGTTCATATTTTTGTACAGCAGCTATTTGACCGGGCAACACTAAGGAGCTATTAGATTGTAATGCAAGGGCCAGCTAGAACTTTCATAACTGACTTGATATCCATACCAATATGTAAAAGTGAAACGTTGTCTGTTTGTTTGTTTGTTTAGGGAGCATTCACGCGATGGACGGATTTTGATGAAATTTAGAGTGGAGATAGCTTATACCCTGAAATAAAAGATAGAATACTTTGTATCCCGGAAAATTGTAAGATTCCACGGGAAAACCGGGAATTGTTGATAACTCGCTGTAAGAAACGGTTGCCATGGAAACGAAATCAAGTCTCAAAAAACATCAAGAGCGTTGGTACTATACCTACTTTTGCATTGGGTTTTTAATATCCTAGAAGAATATTAGGATGCTTTTTTCGCGATAAACTGTAGTCATCGCGGACGAAGTCGCGGGCGGGTTAGCTTGTCTTACGCAAAATAAGTTTAAACGACCAAAGAGTTCACAGAAACTGGGATACACCATAAATACATCCAAAATAGCATACCCGTTGGAATTCTGCCGCAGGCGCGCATAAAACTGAACAATAGTTTGCGAAAGCATTTTTATTTTACTGCTGACACTGCTGCTGTATGATGGAGCGTGACAGCAGGAACCAGTAGCTAGTGTGTAGTGTATTTTTTGCAGACTTTATTTTTAGGACGTATATTTTTTGTTTGTTTACCTTTGCCAGTTTTAGACGAAAGTATATTGTCTACGAAAAACCTCAGAATTAAAAGTTGTGCTTTAAAAAACTTTGTTAATTACCCTACCCTATCTGGCATTATGCCACAGGGTAGGCCCTGTGGCATAATACCAGAAACAAAAATCATTTTTTTAAAAAGCTGTTAAACCTAGTAATAAATTAGCTACTATAAACCACAAATCCAATATTTCAAGCTCAAAAAGTTAGTACGGTAACTGACCATGTACTCCTGCAATATAATAAGTTTGCAAATGTGTGGGTAGTAAAAAAATATCACAGTTTCGCAATATGACCTACTGTTAGCCTGCCGCCTACAAGTAAGCTATTTTGGACTGTGCATAATCGTTATTGAACTTTCCGAAGTTTAAGTTATTACAAGTATTAACTTTTAAGCCAAGTAGTGGTAAACTAAGCAGTAATACGATAGTAGAACGCGTACTATTTCAGTCAGTTTTATGTAGTTTAATGTAAACTTCTTGAGTTACTACAGCCGTAGAAGTAGAGTCACTGTACGACCGTAAGATCGGCAAAGCGCCACCCTTTTATGGTAGAAATACCACGCAAAATAACCTAGTGTTACGGTTTTATAAGAACTGCAAAGGAGTGTACCCTCGTCAGTGTCCGGTAAATTATAACCCAGGTGTGTTCGTCTCAATTGAGTAGGTATATCTTCTAGGCAAGCATGCTACACCTTCGACCACATCATCGCTCATCGCTATCATAAAAAAAAGAAGTATAAGTTATAAGTAGCTAGCAGCGAAGAGTAGTAACAATAGTTTCGGGAAGAACAGCGTTTCGTTACCAATAACATTACTCCAACTAACATTGCAGCTAGAAACTTGAGTGTATGCTTAAAATTTAAATTATGATTTAATTTTTGCATCCTTCTTACCCGCATAATATGATAACGAGTAACATAATATGATAATGAGTAACATAATATGATGATGAGTAACATAATATTGTGACGCCCGGTCGATTCTTAGGAAAACAGTAGGCTCTAAAATGTTCGAGGAGCCGCGGTCGGATGACGCAATAACTACATCTACAGGAACCTTCTGGAACACACCAGTGGAGCGTAGGTAACTACAGAAGTTTCCAAAGCGCGCAGTAGGTGTATACCTACGGGCGCGGCAACATCAAAGCCACCATCGGCCTTAGGTACGAGTACCTAAGGGTGCGGCGCAACGTGCGTGGCAACTTTAAAGGTGCCGCCGACCTTGAAGGTTAAAATACCTGCCGACTACTGCTAGTACATACGAGTACCTTCGGGAAACTTCCGTCGCAGTTTAAATAAGTTAAAATAAGGCAAAAAAGTTAAGTTTAAATAAGGCGTGCATCGGCTGCCTGGGACAGTTTTTGACTTGGCATTCGGAACGAAACGATCATAGTGATTCGAAGCGAGTATTCAGTGATAATTGATTAGAGTGTACAGTCGAGTTAAAGAGTGTTTGAGTGTTACTTGTCGGTTTAATTCCTTTTTGTGGTTTTTCGAATAAAGGTGTTAATTTTTGGTGTAATTGGCGTACATCAATTATATCCGAACCCCAGCTCGTAACAATATGATAATGAGTAACAGAATATGATGATGAGTAACATCATACATACATGAAGACCTGATAGATTTGTAGCATCAAGTAACATTTAAATGGAATTTTGAACGTTACGCGACGGTAAAATATGTTTAGTCGGGGCTTTATAAATGGTAGCCAAAATTAATTGTTCGTAACCTAAGCTCCGTAACTACCCTACCTATAATGTATGGCAACATTGCCTCTGCTAATGATATAATTCGCTACAATTTAAGCCTGATGTAGAGCAAGCAACTTTTTCCAACTTCCTTGGATAATAAGGTGGTTGTTTAACGCATCAATTGTGGAGTCATCGTTTGGCAAATCATAGCATGCTGGCTAATGACTTGGGGAACTTCACCACCTCCGAGTAAATGTTAACTGACAAATAGAAAGGTCAAAAATTCATCGAAATTTGACATTGTTCGGAGCTTCGGATTTCTTGATGTTATGTAATTTAGCACAGAGTGTTGATGTTTTTAAAGTAATTAATTCGCACGTCTCTTCATTGAATTTATTAAGTGTAATTTTTTCCTTCGCTCCGTGCCTCGCGAGGGTACATTGAGCTGTCGTTCGCGGCTGTTATTGATTAATAACAGTTGTTAAGCCACGTCAGAGGACCCCGGGCGGCCTGACAAACTCTGACACCAGAGGCCAGCACTACCTCACACGACAAACAAACAAACATTTAGGCTGGGTTGCACCATCATCCCATTATAGTTACTGTTATAGTTTACATACGGTTAACAGTTAAAGTTATGAGGATATATAGTAATTGATAGATGGTGCAACACATTTTTTGCCTAACCGGTACTTTAATTGAAATGTCGATGTTTGTTATTGCTAAAGTAACATGGTGCAACCCACCCTCAGAGTTTCAGAAACAGGACCGTCACCGTTTTAGTTATTAATTCGTATAAGCATGTGCGCCACATGTCTAGTGGAAAGTGTTAGATCGTATCTAAATTGATGTGCTAAAGCGTTCATACGAGTGTATGTCAAATTGTAAATTCACTACCGAATGTTTTTTATTGGTCAATGGTGTTTCAAAGAATTAGAAAGCTGAAGTGGCAATGGGCCGAAGTCACATAACTCGAAGAATCGACAACCGTTGGGGTACACGAGTTCTAGAGTGGAGACCGCGTTTAGGCAAAAGTAGCGTAGGGCGCCCGCGCCGGTGAGGTGGAGTGACAACACTGACGACTTGCTGGCAGCGAATGGATAAGGAGAGCCAAAAGTCGAGCTCAGTGGTGTTACAAGCAGAGGCCTACGTCCAGCAGTGGTCGAATACGTTCTTTCATAATCCATTTCTTTTCATTTTTGATAGTTGGTCATCATTGATTCATTCTAAATACAAATTACCTGTCATTCGAATATTGATTTTTGGAAAAAACGAAATAATATTATAAAATTCAAAAATAAGTTTATAACAACTTGAATTACTCTTTTAAATATATATATGATAATACCAAGAGTGGATCCAGAGGGGGGGGGGGGGGGCAACGTTGTTCCCCCCCCCCCCCGAGCCTATGTCAACCAGTTTTTTCCAGTTTTTGCTCGCTTCGCTCGCGCTCTTTATGGGATAATGCAAAATATTAATTAATTTAATATGATTTGGAATTATATTTCCTTTTAACATTGATAGAAATATCTATTACGTCAAAATTTTCGTGCTTTGTTATAGTGCAACATTTTTATGTGATACGGAATACCTAACTATATTGAAAAAAAAAACGCACTCGCTTCTTTCGTGGTTCTTGATTTGCAATTTAATATCATATCTACTCGCACAATGTCCAGATGCGCACCCACGCAAATAACCATCTTTGAATTATGTAAAGTTATCTTGTATAGAAAACCTTAGAAATTTTGCTCCGCTTCGCTCGCGCTTCTTTGAATAATTTGCAGTGATGTTTTTGTGAGCAGGTTCGATAATTATGTTTTTTTTGTGTATTCAGTTTTTCGAAACTTTTCAAAATAGCGAAGATATGGGGATTGTAAACATAAAATTCTTTATTAACATAAAATTAAACAGCTCAAAACTTTCAAGTTTACCCTCGTTGTATTTTCATAATTTCAATGCATAAGTTAATATTGATTAGGAATTATGTTTCAATCGTGTTGATAGTATTGTGTTAAAGAAACGGGTCAACAATTTTAAGCTCGCTCCGCTCGCGCTTTTTAGTTCTTGCAATGTTTCTTTTTATATGATTTGGAAAATATTATTTAACTTCTACACCGATCGAAATAGCTCAAAATTTTTGCTTTTGCTCCGTTCGCACTTTTTTTGTCATATTTTGGATGATTTGTTTGTTTTCCTTTTTATTAATATATTATTGATCAATATTTTCACAATCTCTACTTTCGTAACTTTTAATCATGTCAATGCATATTTTTACATGTTTTGGAATGATAAGATAATATGATTAATTTAATAGTGTATTAACTCACATAGTTCATAAATTTTGAGATCGCTACGCTCGCGTTTTTGGTAATACAACAAATGCTTATTTGATACGATTTGGAGTTTCATTTTAATACCCACACTGATAGAAATAACTCAAACTTTTCGCGCTTGCTGCGCTCTCGCTTATAATTTTCTGATATAAATAGCTCCATATATTTGCACGTATGTTCTTTGATGTTTTTCGTTCTCTGGTGGGCCTCTTGCACTTGGGGGAGCTGGATGTTTTTTTTCTCCCTGGAGCCGCATGACGACTATCAATTATTGTTATAGCAATCGGGATCGACACTTCTTAATATGCCCTCCGAAGCACAGAGAGATGTCAAATATACGAGTACATAAACATACATAGGTTATTTGCCCCTTCCATTAATAAGTTCTGGAAATGCCCTTGGTCATAGGCTACGCGAGTGAAACCACGGGGAACAACTTGTATTGTATAATTTTGGAACTCATCCAGGCTGGATATAAGTGTGTGACCCCCCTGACTCGAAGGTTGGATCCGCCCTTGGATAATACCTACATAAAAGATTATTTTCATCCGTATTGTATCACCACGAAATTCTCAAAGTGCTCCCTATTGTTCCTGTTCCTGTAATTCTGTGTCACTGAGGTTTGGGTCCTGGGCTAGTGGGACAAACCCAAATCCTGGGACCGCCTCGTGACAGGCTGGCTCTAGATCACAAAGACTGCCGCTGAAGCACCCTTAGAGCGGCTTGGAGATACATTTAACACAAGAGTGCACGCGCCTAAAATACTCCTTGAAGCTAAAAACCGATCGATCGATCACGTCAGTTATGGGAGCTACGCCACAGACAGACACAAAGATACATACACACACCCTAAACTTATAAAACCCCTCTATTGTCGAGTTCTGGGGTCAAAAATGGTCTAAGAGGTCTTAAAATAAGCTACTGATCAATAATATAACGTTTATATAACAAGCACGGTCAAGAACCTTCCACGAACCCGACTGCGAATAAAACTAAAAAGAGACAAAAAATTCAGTGAGTATGATTGCTAACCAACTTTAAATCGTTATAGAACCTAAATGGTTCTGTTTTACAATATGGCGTGTGGTTGTCGCGATATTGAATTTTGATTAATGTCATAAATTTGCTGTAAGAATTATCAAAATTGGTCCATGCGGTTTGTCTATAAAGTACCACAAAGGAACAGACAAACATATTACATAAGCTGATAAACACAATAACCTCCTTTGCATTGAGCAGTCTGGTAAAAATGTTGTCTGTCTGTCTGGAATTCTCAATTTCTCTTATTCTCCCAACAAGAGTCCCTAGATTGTACGGCCAATAATTCGCGAACAAATAATGTACAGCCAATAATTCGCGTCCAATATTCCGTGAACTAACCTCGGATTATCAGGGTGTACAATACAAGCCGTACAATACTTGGTTGTGCATTATCAACATGAGCTGATTTTGTACAGGATAATTCGCAGTCAGGAAAAGTATAAAGCCAATTAATGTACATGAATTATCAGGGTGTGCAGTATCAGCCGTACAATACTTGGTGACAGAGATAGAGGCCCTCAGGCGGCCTCAGGCCCTCCAGAGGCCAACACTATCTCATACGACAAGCAAGTATGCAGTATATACATCTACTCGTATTTCATACTTGATGAGTTGATGAAAAATAGCACACACTCGTACGATATCTATAATTATTATTAAAATATCGAAGAACCTACCAGACAATACAATTCAATACAATTACCCATCTCATTAAAATGGCGAAGCCAACCCTACTAAAATTGCTTTGTCTAATTTATCTCCGGAAAGACAATAGTCAATTGTATTGTACCTACTCATCGCATAGTACAAGTTTTATTGTAGTACTAGCTGTGCTCGCGGCTTTTCCCGCATAGTCATTTCATTTAAAGTACCTATAAAGTACAATATACTACATTTCTTCAAAATTCGTTCAGCAGTCAAAAAGTTTTTTATCGATTGCTCGGCTTCTACTCATCGGATTGAGATACCAAGTACCCCAGTTTTTAAGTCAAAACCTAAGCTATCCAACTGTGAAAACCACATCACAATCGGTCCATAGATTTTACGTGATGCGCGAACAAACATAAAGACAAACAAGCAAACAGACAGACACGATTTAAAAAAATTGTATATTGTTGTTCTGTAGCTCATTTTAAGTACCATAGAGCATTTTTTTAATTGTCATCTTTGTACAGACTATTTCGTTCCTATTGCTTTATTATAAGTATAGATATAGATAGATAGATCAGCTGACGTACTGAACTTGTACAAAAAGCATTGTTTCTGATATGTTGATGCTATTTAAACGGTAGATGTCATATAAGTTAAAATATAAATCTAACTCAAAGCTGATTCAATATGACGTAAACTGTAACATAGCTAACTGGGAATGTCGTAGTGACCATGAATACGAATTTTTAACAATTTTACAATATACATATGCTGAACTTGATAACCTCCTTTTTTGAAGTAGGTTAAAAACTCTCCTTTATCTATACTTATAATAAAGCAATAGGAACGAAAATGTCTGTACAAGGAAGATAATTAAAAAAGAAATGGTCTGGGTACTTAAAATAAGCTACTGAACAAGAATATAACATTTAAAAAAATCGTGTTTGTCTGTTTTTATGTCTGTATGTTTGTTCGCGCATCACGTAAAAACTACTGGACCGATTGCGAAGTGGTTTTCACTGATGGATAGCTTAATGTTTGACTTAAACACTGGGGTACTTAGTATCTCAATCTGTATTAGCCGAGCAATCGATAAAAATAATATTGACGGCTGAAGGAATTTTGATCAAATGTTGTTTTGGTCCTGGAATAGCACATGGAGTATTTTTAACCTAGAGAAATAACCACGCATGCTAAGCCGCGAGCATCAGCTAGTCTTATAATAATTCTTTAAACCAAATTAGGTATTCTATAAACAAAAACGACTGAACAAATTTTAATGAAATTTAAATGCGACCACACCTGCAATGTTCCCTTTTAAATAAAAATAATTATCATCGAAGACTGTTCAAAAACCCGTTTATTTTTGAGGTGGCACATAATACAATCATATAATGGTCTTGAGGATTTACTCATTTTCTTGTAATCTTAAAATTTAAGCACAAATTTTCAGTCTCTTTGTCAGATCTTCATTCGTGCCACTCCAATCGATGTGCTTCATTGATTTTGGCGATTACCTTGATTACGATAGGATGATGATCACATCGCACATTACATTACAAATAGCTCAGACTTGGAATAAAGTCTACTCGTATATTACGTTCTATACCAAGTATGTTTCTATAAATATTGTCATTACCAAGTACAATCGCAAATGACATCGTATATGATCTGCATTTGTTTCCTTATTTATGTACCACAAGAATTGGTTTCCGCAGTACGAAAGTATTTGATTGTATTTCCCTCGGCTATTCTTATTTTGCATAATCTATATATCTTCCTTCTAATGCCTGCGGAATAAAATTATCTTTATTATTAAGTTGGGACTCAACTGAGAAAAATGGTTTTCGTATTAATATTCTGAGTGCAAGCTCGTATATAAAAAAAATGATTAAGGCATATATATAAAAAAATGAGCCTCTTTTCCAAACATAACGCTTCAAAATGTCTAAATATAGAGAATATTTAAATAAAATTGCTTGTTAGCTTCGTGATGAAAGTACTGAAGACTATGATAAGTTTTTATTTTAATACATTCTTTTTCGAATTGCTCTTGAAAAACATCTTGAATCTCTTTTACATGTGACTTACTTGTCGAGCTTCTTGACAGTTTTGAAAAGAATGGGCATACAACCAGTCATGTATTTCTTACATAATACGGTATGACCATGGCTATCTGAATTAATTAATTGCTATTAATCCGTGGAATCAATTTAACCGTAAATGGTTACTTGATTGATTCTGGTAATAAAATAAATGATAACTGACCTTGCCTCGTATGTTTCCAAAACGGGGTCTCGGGTACATACCAATGTTTTAATTTTATTATTCTCGAATCGATCGATATTAGAATATGGACGAATGAGGTGGGCCAGCATTGTACCTTTTATGGCACAAACCATACTCTCTCAACCTACCTAGAAGATGAAGTAGGAATGCAAAGGCTGATAATGACCTAAAATTTACTAAATTATCAAGAATGAATTTTTACGGACTCTATGAAAAACACACTACTTATAGATTTCAATGTACTTATAATTTCATATTAACATACCTAAATAATAAGTTTCGATTTCGATCGAAACCAGAATAGATGCCAATGATGATGGCATTCGGTTTCGGCTGAAAATCTAGTTTTGGTCGGTCACTAAATTGTTGTATTTCAGGAAGAAACTATTAGGCTAAGTTATTTTACATGCCGAAAACTAAGTAGTTGTCGATAAAGATAAATCTAACAAACGATTATATCTGGCGATGTTCCCAAAAAACTGTGGGTAATTTATTTTAGAAGTAATCATTGCGATCGCTGACTCAGCACTCTTATGAAAATGAATCTCGTGTGAATTCCAAACCCATGCAAAGTTTACTATAGTATCGATATATTTTTCCTCATACTTCCAATCTGAGATTCAATTTATAGCAACAATCATTTTTCTTTACAGACAAGTCGATTAAAAAGGCCATTGACTTCGAATCGAATGTGAAAAAATTAATTAAATCTTTACTACTGAATAAAAAGAGCTCACGATTAAAGCTACTAAGTAAAACATCGAGCGTAACATCTGTAAAGGTGTAATCATCACTCACACACTGTTCTCGATAGCACGTGCCGTGAAGCGCACCATGGAATATAAACAAAAAGTACCGGTAATAGTTACTGTCTTCTGTCTAATTCCCCCTCTTCGAATTCCCTACCACTTCATCTTCCATTAAAAGAACTGACGCGGACGATCTCTAATGCGTACCAACCATTGCCAGTTCGTTTACTACAAAAAAGTAAGTTTTGACTTGGATGAAGCATTGGATTGAGTCGGAGGCAACGTTAACGGTAGATTTAAGTGAGCAAAGTGTACTGTTACTCCGATTTCGAGTCCACGTCATATAGTGAGACCGCCCACGAAAAGGTGGACGTGTGCTTGCGTTCAAAATAAGGAGAAATTATTGGGGAATCGCACAAGGTACAATTTTTGGGCCGGTGCTTTTTCTCACATAACCAATTAGTGATCGTGTTTCCGTGTCTGTAACTCATTAAGTGAAACGGTATCAATGAATGCACTTTCTTTAGTGAAATCAAGAGGTTCCCATGAGTTTTGTTCTAATTAGTGATATTATCGATGAGAAATCTAATATAATTATTCAATGATTGAGATAGAAAAAACGCGTGAGATGTGTGAGTATTCTTCTTTTTGTTTATAGAGAATCGGTCGGAGCATAAACATTTTTTTTGTTTATAGTTAGAAGCCTCGTAAGAATGACTAAGTCGAAGGATATCCTTGGAAACATCCAAAGAAGGCTCTATTACATTAATCTTAAAGTTGTTTTTGGCAATGCGTGGTTGAACGATGAATCACTTCTCATTGATGGTGAATGTCTGCATAAGTGAAATTTCTTTTTCTTCAACAGCCAGTCTGTTTTGTGTTTTTTTTGTTGTTTAATTACAGCAGCACCATTTTGTGTGGATTGACTAATAACTATTAAATTCTTGGGGTATTTTATAGCTAAAATGATTTAATATTAGTTTTTATTAATAAAACGTTAAATATATATATATATTTATATATATATTTATATATATATATATATATATATAATTGATTCACCATTTGTTGCTATTTAAAAAAAATAGTAGGTTTTGTAATTCGGATACTATTTTTGTTTATGTTCTCTCATATTTCCGGGATTTCTGAACCGCTTTGGATAAAACTTCTCCATTGTGATCCCATATGAATTTAATCGAAATTCGTTTAGTTTTTTTAGTAAAATAGTTATGTTTAAGTAATTATTGATAAAAGTTTTTTTTTGGTGATTAAGGAATAAGTCAACAACACGTACCTAAATACATAACTTTAATAAGAGGTCTTCCTTAATTTCCCAAAAAAATACTAGTATAGGCATCGTTTTCGCTAGCGCATAATTAAAAAAAAAAAGCTTTAACGGGTTCTTTTTTTTTGTTTCTTTGTAGCTTTTACGTTTTTAAGTCTTTTTTTATTGTTTTCTTTTACTTTTCTCTATTAACATTTTTTTATGTAATGTTTTTTTTCTCTTTCATCTTGGTTTTCGCTTTTAAATTTCTTTCCTTTTTTTTCCTTTTGCCGTTTTTTTTTGCATTTTCGTCGGTTTTTGGGCTACCCTGAAAGTTTCAGCCAGATAACTAATCGGGAAGTGCTCGAAATTTGAATTGCAAGATTCCAGGACAGACAAAATACATACATAGATAGATAAAAGTGAAGTTAAATAAAAGCTTTTAAAAACACGACTTCCAAAAGAAGGCGGATCTCAATTTAATTGTACTTAACTTTGTGCTTTTTAGGGTTCCGTTCCGAATAAAAAAATTAACCCTTATAGGATTACTCGTGTGTCTGTCTGTCTGTCTGTCCGTCTATTACAGCCAATTAGCTCTGTATCTACTGGGCCGATCATATGAATTTCTGTGACTCAAACTAGGACGGGTAACGTAAATAAATTAATTTTGAATATGAGGTAACTTTTGGGGACCGATTTCGATGATCTGTTTGATCCCTTATAAATTTAATTAAAACTGATACAAATAAAAAATAATGCTATTATTGGCACAAATCATATTACATAATAAAAACAAAAACAGGTATACCAAAAAACTATAAAAATAGCATTATGTAGCTGCGGCTCTACAAAAGGAGCCTGCACTTAACAAAAATGTCCACATTCAATTGATTTTACTTAGTAAATCCATTTGATGTCAATGTTTTTAAAAAAAAACCTTATATAGCTGCTGAATAATGTTTGCGGTCACAGTTTGTGGTAGTACTAAAAATACGGGAAAACCAAATAAGATATATAGGTATAAAACGTTTTCAAACAAGTACATATATATTTGTAAAGTTTCATCACGAGGCACTGCAATCCGAGTGACCTTTGACACTGTTTGGCTTTCGTCAACGACTGCGAATAGTCAACACATCTGTATAGTTGTGATGTCGTAATAGGTTTCTGTTTCTATCTTATTTCTTGAAATGCACCATTGGAATTAAAAGCTCTTGACAAATTTAATAAGTAAAAATAATAAATGCTTATATGTGCCTATAAAATCAAATGTTTTTTAAATGCATTGTCATCAATTTGTGAGCTACCCTGAATGTTTCAGCCGGATAGTTAATTGGGAAGTGCTCGAAATTTGAGTTGCAAGGTTCCAGGACAGACATAAATATATAGATAGATACATACATACAAGAGAAGGTTTTTTTTTTTGGTAAGAACTGCATCGAGGGAGAGGCAGAATACAGCTAGGCTGGGTGGTATTTGGGAAACTTCGTCCAATCTTCTCGCTGCCAATGCCGCAACGTTTGAAGATAGTCTTCAATCTGTAATTAAAGCACAACGAGTTTCCACTGCTTTTATTAAACTAGATTGCTCTCCCAGTCAAGTTTTCACAAAACAAAAAGTGACAGAGTAAAGAAAGTGCTAACACACTGATCTGGTATTTCATTAGTTTTCTGTTACTTCTGGAAAGCTTGCTCGAAAGTCCGCTGCTCTGTGGCTTTTGACTACCGTTATGGAAAGTGCTTTATTTCGTGATGGATTACAGGAAAGCGGTAGATTTTATATTGCCTGTACCGTTTTTGAACGAACGGTAACTGGAATATTATCCTTTTTAATGCCGGTCATTGTAACTGCAGACGTGTGCAAGTGTACACGTAACTTATGTGCTTTATAATTCAACGGTTGGTATCCAGTTCGAACTCGGCTGTCGTGCACAAATAACTTGATCAACTTATTTGACTCTCTCACTCTCTCTAAATCTTTGTCCCAGTGGGAACGTCTCAGTGCCGTATGTCTTCACTGGCAACACGCACTGATTATAAACTTTCGTCTTGCGGCTCTGCGGTATCTGCGACGAGAAGATATGGCGTAATTTCCCGAACGCTGCCCATCCGAGTTGGATTCGTCGGTTGACCTCTTTGTCGAAGTTGGATCTACCCAATTGGATCGTCTGACCCAAGTAGACATAGTGATCAACAGCTTCGATAATATCGTTCCCAACATAAACCAATATTGAGGTCACTGAGCATTGTGCTTAGGTCTTCCAGAGTTTCAGACATGATGACTATATCATCAGCAAATCGAAGGTGAGTGATGTATTCGCCATTGATGTTAACACCAAATCCGTTCCAGAAGCTTGAATATATCTTTCGTTATTCCGTCCTCCCCTGGTGCCTTGTTGCTCTTAAGCTGTTTGAGAGCCATTCTGATCTCGTATAGATATCCCGGACGTCAGCCTTGACGTCCGGGATATCTTCGGTATAATGTCGGGTCAAACGGGCTAGGATGACTTGCATCGCTAGTCCTGCTAGGAGAACTACGCTATGAGGTGTATAATTGTCCATAGAACTTCTCGAGATCACTCAAAATATCTGGCTTCGACGAAACGATGCTGCCACTGTCGGTTTTTAGCTTCGTCACCAGGCTTTGCCCAATAGACAGATCTCTTGCGAACACTTTGGAGCCCTTGTTCCGCTCTATTGCGTTCTTAATACAAGTAGTATTATAGGAACGCTAATCGTGTCGCATTGACTTGGAGATCTGTTTATTAAGCAAGCTGTAACTCCGTAACTCGACATATCCACTGAAGACTGCAGCCTCATCTCGCCTTGTTCTGCCATAAGTTTGAGTGTATGCTCAGAGAGTTTCTGTGTTATTTTTTTGCGTGGCGTCTTAAAGAACTCCGACCCGACCGCGTGGACAATTTCCACCAGCCCGTTATTTAGTTCGTCCACTTTATCGCATTCGGTAAGGATTTGGAAGCGATTTTGGAGCTCCAACTGAAAGCTCTCGGGGTTTTGGATTTGGGCAGGACTTGGGCGAAGAGTAGTTCTCATCAAACGAGACCTCTCCAGCTTTACGTTGATATTCAATGAGCCTCTTACCATGCGGTGATCACTGCCGGACTTAACCCTATTGATCACAGATACATAATTGAATATATGCTTATTGGTCGTCAAAATGAAATCTATCTCGTGCTTATGACCGCCGGGGTGGATATGTGTCCAAACTAAAAACTTGATCCGATTTTGACAAGCGAGGTATCAATCGATTCGTCTTCATCGCAAGAGTGTCATAGGCTATTTTTTAACCGACCGTTGTCGTTTTCTTTTAACTAATGTTTTGTTTACCTATCTTGTAACGTCCTGTCGTGTGAAGTACCTTGATGATTCAGATCCATTCGATTCAGTTCTTCATATTCAGACTCTCATAATATACGGGTACGAAGAATGCCACGTAAACTCATTTACATCTGAGCACAAACTCGATGGTTCCCGTGATCCCTTCACTCAGATCACAGCTTAATATCTCGGGACCCGCTGTAGGTACTTATTTTTTCCAAACAAAACTAAGAACCATCTCGCCAACTCCAGCTTTAAAATATAAAAAACGCATGTAAATAGGACCATTCATTTGGTTTGGAGCTATGATATCCACAGACAGACAAAGGCATTCAAACTTATAAAACATATATTTTTGCGTTGGAGACGTGGGGGTTGGAAAAATAGCAATGCGATTTAAGAATGATCTAAACAAAAGGTAATGATCTAACAAAATATAAGTTGTTCGCCGTCCCCACTGCGTACAAACATATTTATAAAACAAATAAAATTATTATAAAAAATACAAAATATAAGTTGTTCGCCGTCCCCACTGCGTACAAACATATTTATAAAACAAATAAAATTATTATAAAAATACAAAATATAAGTTGTTCGCCGTCCCCACTGCGTACAAACATATTTATAAAACAAATAAAATTATTATAAAAATACAAAATATAAGTTGTTCGCCGTCCCCACTGCGTACAAACATATTTATAAAACAAATAAAATTATTATAAAAATACAAAATATAAGTTGTTCGCTGTCCCCACTGCGTACAAACATATTTATAAAACAAATAAAATTATTATAAAAATACAAAATATAAGTTGTTCGCCGTCCCCACTGCGTACAAAAATATTTATAAAACAAATAAAATTATTATAATAATACAAAAAACCCGACTGCGAACAAAATTATTGAATACGTGCTGACCGCCCGCAAAAATAGTCACACTAATATTATAAAGGCGAAAGTTTGTATGTACTCGTATGTAAGGGTGTGTTTGTGTATGTTTGTTACTTCTTCACGCTTAACCGGCTGAACGGATTTGGATGAAATTTGGTACGGAGGTAGCTTATACCCTGGACTAACACATACTATTCATCCCGGAAAAAAGTATGGTTCCTGAGGGACGCAGGTGAAACCTCGGGGCGCAACTATTATTTATATAATTTTAATGTTTCATTTTTACTTACATATTTTACTTTACTTTAATAGTAGCAATTGCGACTATAGTATTTACATAACTTGAATAATCTAAAATTGAAAATTTTGTAAGAAGCTTGAAAGACAATTGCTACTGTTTAGTTATAAAAATTATATATTTTTGAAATGGTCTTTTAAAGACCTTCATTTTGATACCCTACTCGATAGGTTTCGGTAATTTTTTGTTCCGTTGGAAATACAATATGGCAGATGTAAGCCGCCATATTAGTTTTCTTGACACTTTCTTAGAGCACACTCGTGATCAAGACCAATCCAATGATAACTCATTTATCAAAATCATCTAGCCGTTTATGCTGTAGTACACGCCTAAGAAACGTACAAACAAATAAGCAAACATACATACTACCCAAACACATAACCCTCAACATATATCCCATAAGCAGTCGGGTAAAAACAGAATTTCAAAATTGGGAGGTAGAGGGGTATTAGGTTCGGCAGGTTCTGGCTGATCCCGTCGAAGGAGAAAAGATTGATAGCCTTTCTTTAGTTTTGTTCGTTATCGTTTTTTTTATATCTATTTAGTTTACTGGTCAGGTAAAATAATTATATATTAATGGAATGGTCTTTCTTTTAATTAACTTCTTTTTGATACCTCACTCGATAGGTTTTGGTCATTTTTTGTTCCGTCGGAAATACAATATGACAAGCCAAGCCGCCATATTAGTTTTCTTGACACTTCATATATCATGTGTCACTCTTGTGATTAAGACGAATCCAATGATACCTCATTTATCAAAATCTATCAATGCATTTAGGCTGTTAGGACGCGCCAAAGTAACATACACATAAACATTTTTACCCGACTGCGAGGGGTTATGTTTTTGGGTCGTATGTCGTATGTATGTTTTACAATACAACAACAACTCATGTCAGGATTGTCACCAAAAAATAGGAAATACATAAAAACTACCTCTGTAAACATAATGGGTGGAACCCATATCTAGCAGACACATACGGGTTAAATCAAGAATCTGAAAGTTGGATAATTGACCGAGCGAGCGCGAAGAGCGAGCGATGCCTCTCCGTTTCAGCTTGGGCAAAAATGCTTTCGTATGTCCGGCAGATGTCCGGCTGTTCTCCTCTACAGGTCGCATTTCTCAACCGATTCTCGTGAAATTTTGTGAGCAGGTTCGATAATTATAAGTAGTGTTTTTTTTTGTTGATTCAGTTATTCGAAAATTTTCAAAATGTCGGAGATATGGGGGTTGAAAACGTAGAAAAACATAATCAATCTTTGGGAGCTACTATCCTTCCTCTCCCTATTATGGCTAAGAACCAGCTCGTTCACAGCAGCTATCAATCAGAAAAAAACTGCATCAAAATCGGTCCATTCGTTTGGGAGCTACGATGCCACAGACAGAAATGGAATGTTCGGACACTAGTCATTATCAGACACTATGTTAGGATACTAGTCATTATGAGATACTGGACATTGTGGGACTGGACGTAATAGGACACTGGACTTTTTAGCATACTAGACTTCTAGGACACTAGACACTGTGAGCCTGAACGATGCATACCCTAAACATAACACCCCTCTCTTTTGGAGTTCAGGTGTAAAAAATAATAAACAAAAGTAATCCAATCTAACATCTAAGTAGTCAAAGACCATCTATTGAGCCTAAGTTCCGCCATTTTGAAAAAAGCTTGATATCTTGGCCATAAATAAAACTAAGTTCAATCGACAGGGAAAAATTAACAAAAAATGTTCTGAAAAAAAAAACGTGTCAGCGATAATTTACTTTCTGAGATATTTGGGTTCAAAACTTATTTATTTTTTATCAAACGACACGATTTAATAATATGTAGTGCAACTATCCCTGCATTCGAGTTGAAGCAGTTGCGTTTTGAGTGTCATTTTTGACACTAATGATCCTACCCACCCGAACGAAAATCGACCCTATACTGTATGGATAAAGTCGCTTTTCCGATGTCAAATTTAACTGTCATATTCAACGCGAATGGTGATCGAAACATATTTAGCGTTTTTAACTGTTATATTTGATCATTTCGCTTCAACACGAACGGGCCATATGGGATGGCGCAGGTTAGAATAGGTATCTGTGAGATTAATTTCATCAGACAGTTATAAATATATTTTATATCTGACTACGATAGCAGCATGAGCAAAAACCGTAAACAATGAAAAATTATGTGTTAAACCTAAATATCTCAGTAAGTATATCATTTAAACATTTTTTTATAGAACACTGTTGTTTTTTTTTTACCCTAGTTTAATTTATGGCCAAGAAATACTTGTTTCAAAATGCCGTAAGTTTAGGTACTCCACGTATTACGTACGGTATAGTACGTACTTACTGAGTTGCGCAATCAGTTTCGGATAAATGACGGTTGCCCTCTGCGTACGTTGTACGAGTAATTTTGAGTTCTGTAGTGTATTCTTCTATTGCCCCTTTTAACCAACTTCCAGGAACCCCATTTCGGTTATGGTCTTTGATTTCTCATCACTGGGTTTCTTCTGGGCGATTCTCTTGGGTAACTACTAGGACGTACACTTTCAAGTAGCTTTGTTTTCCTAACAAGACATAAGTACAAAAACTATAACCCGACACGGATGGGTAAAGAATAAGCTATGACACTCTTGCAATTAATTTGAATCGATTTATACCTCGCTTGTTAAAATAGGACCAAGTTTTTAGTTTATACACATATAAGCCTTCCCTTGCTTCGCCGTATTCGGTAAAAACAAATGGCCAAGTGCGAGTGCGACCGCGCACAGTGAAGTGTTCTGTGGTCCACAGTTATTCCTTCATAACTCCAAAAGTTTATATCACAAGATAATAATAATTTTGTAATTTTCTTTGAGTTTCCAAATTGTTTCTCTAGAGCTACAATGTGTCCAAGTGTGCGATGCCCTCAGGCGTACCTCAAGGTTCGCATATTGGGCCTCTGTTCTTTTTGATTTTTATAAATGACCTGTGTTCTAAAATAACTTCCAGTTTCAAAATGTTCGCAGACGATTTGAAGGTCTACAGAGTAATACATGAACCCACGATGAGTAATAGAGCTGTAATTGTCAAAAAACGCAAGAAAATTTGAATTTGGCGCGCTGAGCGAAACGTTGCACCTTAAGCAATGCAATTTATTCTATTGACAGTATACCAGTAAGCAAAGTATCAAGCATGCATGACCTGGGAGTTATTGTGGATCAAAAGTTAGACTTTCGCGAACATATTGACCATATAGTTAAAAAAGGCGCAAGACGAGACGGACTAAGCCTTTCAAAGATCCAGATTTACCTATTATCCTGTTTATCTGTTACGTACATAGCCTACTAGAATACTGAAGCCCGATTTGGAGCCCTTCATACGCAGTTCATATTAATAGGTTAGAGAGACTTCAAAGTTTTTTTTATACCACCTTACTTATGCCAACAATCGCTGCCGTAGTTTAACACATGATTCGAGACTGGAACATTATAAAATGATTCCACTCGACCTTAGGCGTAAGACCGCCGATATTGTGTTCCTCTACAAAATCATTAGTGGCAAAATAGATAGCTCAGACCTTCTGGAAAAGTTTCAGTTTACAATACCTCGAATTGGAAGTCGCCTTTGTAATTTTAAAACTTTTAATCTGCCCTTGTGTCGTACCAACTATAGGCATCATTCGCCTTTGTACCGCTTGTGTTCAAGTTACAACAGTATTTGTCAGGATCTTGGCATTTTCGATGCATCTGTTATTACTATTAAACATTACTTTTTCATTCAAAATTATTAATTTTAATATTAATTAATATAACATCATTAAGTCATTAACTTTACATAGATATTGCTTGTCGATTATTAGTTTGCACGCTGTGTTCACTTCTAGAAGGCCGTTCAGCCTACCATGTGTATTTTTCTTGTTCTCGTTCTTGTATGTAAGAATATGCTGTAACGTCCAGTTTGTGAACCGAATAAATAAAAAAAAAGAAAACAAAAAAGTGTCTAGAGTCTAGACTCTACTTAACAGTTAACTGTTATTTCGGAGTGCAAACGGTACGGACCATAGAGAACTTTTTTGTTGTTTAAAGTGTAGAGTCTATGTTCGCGTGAAAGTCGCGCCGCGACAATATGTCTCAATGTACATATTCAAGTCAAATCGCAAGGAACGTTCGTAAAATGTCGCACTTCTACAAAATCCGACAAAATACAACATTATAAAATCTCTCTAGTAGGTATTCAACGAGTCAACGATACCACGATTATAATAATAAGCGCTCAAAATAAAAAGAATTTTCATCCCAACTTTACATGTCCCCTAAAAAGTGACCAATATAAAAGTGACCTACGTGACCAATTATTATTTTGAAATTAAGATTAACATTCAAGGTATCCTTGTATTAAACATATTAATGATGATGGATGTGTGGCAGTCTACGGACGTCTACGGACGGGCTGAACGATCTTTTAAAAGAATAGGCATTTTAAGTTTTTTTTTGCTGTCCTTGATCCAATTTTTAAAAGTCCTGTATTCTATTTAGTCTCATCAAGCACAGCTTGCGTAAAAACCCGAAAGGGGCTAGTTATTGATCTGTAGTTACTTTTATATTGTTATAGTGAACAAAAGCAGTTTAAATGTAGTGTAGAGTCCGAATTCCCAAACAATTATTAATTTATTATTACCAATTTATACTATCCAAGCGCATAAAACATAAAAGTTCTAATACGCTTAAATCACGGCATACAGACTTTCGCAATCGATTCGGAAGTATTAAGAGATTTGCGCAATCGATAAAAAATCGATTCCTCATTGTGTTCGATTAGAGATAGTGATTTAACTGACCGTTAAATTGTTGCTTTCTAGTTGTTGGTGAATGAATACATTGTTAAAATGTATCATGCAACCATTTTAATTCTAAGTATAAATGTAAGTAAATATATGAATATATTCGGGACAGTTCACACCAACTACCTGGCCTCAAACTAGGATACCCCGTACTGTGTGTACTAGGCAACGGATAAACATAGGTACATAGATACGCATATTACATTCATTTCTCGAAAACAAACATTTTTGCTCATCACACAAATGATTGCACCTTGCGGGATTTGAACCCGCGACCGTTGCTTGACTTCGCAGTCAGGGTCACTAACCATTCTGCCAACCGGACGTCAAAGTATATTTAGTTGTTTTCCGACAACCAGAGAGAAGGAGTTTATTGTGCTTAACGCGGATCTTTATAAACATTCGAGAATTAAAATTTTAAAAAATGGTTTGTAAATCCAATAGTGAACATCGCGACGATACCACAGAATAAATAATAGTACAAGTACAGAAGGCTGAGTAAAGTGATTTAAATAAATAGCGACTCTCGCTACAACGCTATAAAGTGCAATTTAACTCGCACGGCGCTGCGAGCTTTCAATTATATTTACCTAGAAGGCGCTCGCCCACCGCGTGCAGGCTAGAATGCACCGTATCACAACGCGCGAGAACTTCCATTGCTCTAACCGTTTCAGAATCGCTCTGTCCTTTTTTCGCTCGGTAGGGTTGTATTAAGATATGACTAGGTACTTGTACTACTAATTATTCTGTGATATGTTATGACTTAGATATTGTAACTATAATAAATAAGTAATAATGTATTATGTTATTACTTATTATTATAAATTAAAATAGTTCTATTACATACGATAACATTCTTATCAGAATAGACCTACTACCTCATTTTTACTACCTACCTATCCCGTTTTCAGACCGCCGTTAACTTTAGTGAGATACCTACCTACGTGTCGTTGGTTGATTATGATTATATCCTATAGGTATTGCACTTTGATGAATAAAGGTGCCTGTCTGAATTCCATGCTTTTTAATGAGTGAAAAATAAATTGCTACCTACGTAATAAAAGGTATTAAAAGTAGGTAGGTATTATACGAGACATATATTATATAAATTCCTAATTAGTTGTAGGCTACTTACTAAGTCAGCACAGTAATTCATTTTCCGATCAACAATACCTACTATAATCAATTATAAAATTACGTTGATCGATTTAATAAACGACTTTATTTCTGCGTGGAAAAACCTTAAATATGCGTAGCTTCGGTATGGAACACAAATGAAATAACATAAAACTATAGGAACCTACGTAATAAAAAAATATCAATATCTAACTACATAACTAGGACCTATTACAGGCATTACAATTTATTACCTTTCAACTACGAATAAGTAATAAGCCTTTCAATATCCTTTGGAAACGTAAAGAATGACAATTCGTCATTTCTATCACTATTCAAACAGCCGAATGCTATGCAGTACTTTCTAACTTTCTTCTTGGTACTCATAATTAAAACACGAATAAAGTTTGTCAATAACTTTACGTAAGTAGGTGCTCTAGCGCTAAGTACAAGGCGCGCGACTCATCGAGCGCACGCTTGACACTCGACTAAACGGACCCGAATATTGGGTCCTCGTATTTATTTGTACTTGTTGCGGAGTGCGACCGCCCTGACGATACGCACAAAATAAAATGCAGTCGAATTAATAACTACCTCCTTTACGAAGTTGATTAAATAATATAGTTTATATTTATCCATTTATCATTTAGGAACACGTAGATGGACGGAGGAACACAACTCAACGCATGTCAGTCGATCCGTTTGTTCGTCCGTAATCTACTTTGCGTGCAATACAGCAATTTGCGGTCTGTCTTGCAAACGGGACGCGTAGTGAAGTGGTCTATGGAAATATCGATAGTAGGTCATAAATTGCAATAACTGTAAGGCCCACTTGCACGAAAACAAAACAAAGTATCTAGTTAGTTAGTCCAACAAATATTGTTATCTCTTTCGCCCTACTCTCTGCGTATGTCTCTCTATCCTACTTGTCTTAAATTTTTAGCCCAGACTAGCCCGGGGCTAAGATAGCTGTGCAAGTGGGCCTAAATGTATTAGTCGCCAATATATAAAAAATATGACGCTATGTGATGCATTTTTGTTTTGTTTTATATTATTGGTGTCAATATAGAGATTGATAAAATCAGTAATTCACGTTGCTTTGCTCTTATTTTGTAGCGATAAGACAGTCCGTGGTATTTATTTTTGGTTTACTATTAAACGTTTTGTTTGTCCACGCACGAAAGTAGCATAAGATTATTCTGTACTAGCAGTAGTGGCTGCTGTCACTTTTAGTTCGGTTCATCTCTCTTTTTGGTCACAGGTTACAGGCTGCGACTGCGAACCGCACCAAAACTTGCCTAATGAAATTCGCTATAAAATCGAAAAACTGGTTCTTGAATTAATAATATTACTGAAAATAACCAAGACTGAAAATAAATAGAAATGGGAAAGCCTTATCGATAAATTATATTGAGTGTTAAATAAGAAGAGAAGATAAAATAGCTGTAGGCATTTATTTGTCCTGTCCAATAATTAGTTGCAAAATTATATGGATATTATCGATGCAGTGCAATGCCAGGCGCACTGACCTATTCCCATCACTAGCACTACCGGCTGTCATCACTCCAGCCAGCACGAAGCACGATACCACGCCCGATCGACTTTGCTGTTATTGGTGCCAGTGTGTTAGCTCGTGGACCGTAGCTTATTATGGGAGGGGGATTAACGGAATTCCGATGTGTAGGTGTATTGATTATTCGATTAGTATATTTGTATTGTATTCTGTCTAAACAAAATAACTGAATGGTGTCCGGGAAAAAATCAGTACTTATAATATGAAACTCGATAAAACTACAGGCCCAGTGTAGTGTAGAAAGTTAATTATAAATACTGTCGTTATCTGTTCATGTTATCAAAAATCGATAATCCAAATTAACTTTATCATACCAAACACTAGTTACTATTACATTCCGTTTTACGCAGTTTCAAGAAGTTAACGTAATCGATTCCAAATTGCTTTAAAATCAAGGATGTTCAACTATTATTAAGCCATTTATTTGTATTGTTATTGCGCAGTTAAATTAAGTAAATCGTGATATCTCGTGCAAATGTTATAAAATTCGCGTGCAGGTTTCAATAAAGAGTGGGTATATGAACCTATCAGACGTTTAGTGAAAGGGCGTACCAGCTTGTGGTAAGATACGATATTGTTTTTATCAATAACTATAACTGTCATGTTATAAAAATACAAAACGAGCTCTGTTCACATTTCACGAATTCAAAAAAATATAGGCTATTAATATATCAGTGTATTTTAGATGCCTGTACAGTTTAAATAAGCTTCGTTCAATAATATTTTCACCGATTACAAAAAAAAGCGTAACAATTAATTTAAAAAAATCTTTAGATGTGTTTATGACCATGTTTTTTCAGAGCTTTTCACACGAGTGTTATTAATCTTCTTCAATTATTTTCTCAGGCTTTATACCTCTTACTGAAACCACTGTGACTAATTTTCATTTGTTTGTTTTTCGTTATGTGTTTTATGTGAGTATTGTGTTCACGCTATCTTTTGCATTTATTTGTGCTAATTTGTTTCACTTTCTTATTTAATACAAAATTTATGTTAGGTATAACCTAAATTAACCTAATTAACATTGTTGTTTTTGCTTGTGGTGTTTTTATTTAAAGCTATTAAATGTTGTGCATTACCTAGCTAATAATGACTAAATTCAGCGTATTTTTTGATACACTAAGATTTAACATTACCTCAAAATTTTATTTATCTGTTTCTTTTCAGCGATCTACCAGATGAAGAAGACAAGAAGTCACCTGTCCTGCTCTTAGGGGTCAACAAGATCTCTGACTCCCCCTTCGTCAGAAGAAGATCTATCGAGCCTCATACATCTGGCTCCATAAGATTCTTTCGTCCACCAAAATCCAAATACACTAGAGGTCTCCATGGAGATGAAAGACTGGAAAAGATCAGAAAAGATCTCCTAGTTCATAAGAGCAAACCTGATAGGTACTTTTCCAACGATCATGACGTCTCTGTAGAACCAGATGATAGAAGATGCCTCAAACTAAATTGTGCTGGAAGCTGCATCTGCGATAGAAATAAAAGCTCAAATCGGGGTTCTTTCTCCTTCCACCGACCAGATAACCAATCATTCAGTTCGGAAACCTACAAGCCAGAACCTAAAGATTATTCCGAAAATGATATAGAATTTAAATACACAGAACACATTCCAGAATCTCAACCTTCCAGCAGCAAGCAAAGCTATAACATCACTCCTAAATCCACAGAAAGAAGACACTTCCTACTATCCAATTTGAACGATAGATTTCGGAAGACACTTAGCTTAGATTCGAGGAAAGTCGAAACTAATCGTGTTCCACTCAGCCTTCCACAAGAAAAACGTCCCAAATCCTTAATAGGTACAAGCAATTTTTGCGTACAGCAAGTTAAACCGAGCGATCCATTCCTCCAGCCAAATTTTAAAAAGGCCAGCCAGCCTAAGAAGAAACGCAAATCATTCTTCTCACTAGACACGTTCTTTGACAAAAAATCTGACACATCTTCAATAGATGACTACTGTTCGTCAAAATACAAGCGGTTCGAGCTCGAGAGTGACGATTCGCCCCTTTTCAGGCGCGAAAACCAAAGAGAAAAGACGCCAGATTTGCTTAACTTACCAGTAATAATCGATTCAGTGCGCAAGAAGCACTCGGAGACTCGTAGACAATTGGAAAAGCTAGAAAGTCATTACTACAAAAGTATAGCTAAGACACGAACTGTAGTCGATGCTGTCCCCAAAGATGCCACAGACGTACAAGGCACGAGCGGACATACCAATCACGTATTCATCGACGACGACGACGTAGAATACATTGAGCCTATAAGGAGTAACTTTACAAGTCAGAGCACTTTGATACTTGAAAAGAACAAACCTGACTCTATACTAACTATTAACACTGAAGAGACTGATATTAAGCTACCTAGTTCAACTGTATCTCCCAAATCTAATGAAGACAGAGATTTAGATAGTATAGGAGCATATGAAATTGAAGTGAAAGAGGCAGACTTGTTGAAAGGGCGTGCTAAAGACCTAACAGTAAAAGTAATGGATAAGTCAGTAGATTCCATAGGGAGTTGTTCCCTAGATGTGGATGCAAGCACGGATTTTTCAGGTAAATACGTGTACTTTTGAGCTTCCGTTGTTGGTTTGAGCATGTTTACCTATTTATTGTTTCTGTCGTTGTCTGTGTGATTGTTATTGTACTCGTATATCGTTTATCGTTTTTTTTACTGGAGTCTTCTATAAAATACGTAAATAATGAAAGTCACGCTAAAATTGTATATATTTTTAGATTCATAATCTTATTATTATTATTAAACCGTCAAATGTACATTTGACGGTTTAATTAACCAAAATATTAATTAAATTCAATAAATTTATGTTAGTATTTCTAGAATAAAAATAATAAATCTGCAGCTCACGTTTTTCGGGGACTTTGTTGAAATCTAGCATGATCGGGCATTTGTGTGTTTCCCGTTATATGTGCCTTAATAGATAAAAAAAATATTGTTCTGCCAAAGTGCAGACATATTCTCAAAATTCAAATATTTTACGAGCACTCAAGAACTTTCTGTTTTAAAGTAGACTCCTGCATAACACTTACTTTTATCTAATCTATTTAATTGTGTTATTTCATATTTAAATAAAATATCTCATTATTTTCATTATATCTGTGTTTTCTTTCATATCCTTTTATTATTGTTTTTGCTCGTGTGTTAGATTTAATTGCGACTTCGTACTGTGATGATGTTGATTATCTTCTAGGCTATTCTTACTACATCTTAATGGCTGACATAGTAAAAATAAAATAGTAGCTACGACAAACATACTTATTTCTTTTTCAAGCATACAATTTAATTAAACACTGTTACAAATAGTTTAGTTTTTTAAAGCATACCAAACACTCCTCCCCAGAATGTTTTAGTAGTTACTTCTTTAAATGCTTTAAATGAAATTATATTGCTATATTATCACATTTTATTGCTTTTATAATAAGCATATAGGGTTTTCCACGAAGTAGTGATAAGTGGAGGTCCCGAGGTAGTGCACCTCCAGGGGCACCCGAATAACCCCTATGTATTTTCCGCAATTTCTGATATTTTAAGAGTTATCCATTTTTGTTTATTTTTTCTTGAATCTCCAGATTTCGCCACAAACTTAGTAGTTTTGACCAAACTATAACTGATATTCAGTTTTGTTTTGTACGTCGGTAATATGATTTTGGTGTCTCACTTCCTTTGGTCTCTACTGACGCCTTTATGAGACACCAAAATCAAAAAGAAATTATACAAAATGAAAAGTTTGGAGGTCCCCGACATAAAAATGGAATATTATTTTTGTGTGACTATCTTAAAAACTTAATCAATTCACTGGCAATAAAACACCAATACACTAAATTGGCCTAAACCTATATACCTAACACAGCATAAAGAGACTTCAAAGGCGGAGAAGCCGTCATTTTCATAGTACCGAGGTAGCGGGGTCAATTCGTTGCAAAAAAGTTGTCATTTTGGGTAGGATGCAATTTTATTTTATATTATATTCGTGAATCGTGAAATTCGTCGTCCAGTATGGGTTTCAAAATAAGTTTTCCGGGTCGCACATTTGACCGCCATCTTGAAAATAAATTGTAAATAGTCGTATTAACATATTTCGGTAACCGTAAGTCTGGCAACATTGAACTGAACTACTTTTTAGTAGATAATAAAGTTTTCTACAACTCTTCTTCTTTTTTTTAATTATCACTATGTTATATTGGTGTCGCATAAAAGAGTCTACTGGAATACCTACCAAAATACAACAAAAAAATATGGAATACTAGGGTTAGTTTGGTCAAATTTACTAAGTTCGTGTCGAAATACTACACTTATTTGGGGATTATTTGGCAGTCCTAGAAGTGCTCTAACTAGGGCAGCCACTCCGCTTATCACTACTTTCTGTGATATATTTTTTTGTAAAATTAAACTAACAAACATAAAATTTAATTTAATTTAGTTGTTTTTATAGTATAATAAATAACACCTCCCCAGAAAATGTTAGTAGTTCTTTAAAAAAACTATATTGCTATATCATGCGTTTTTTAAATTATTTTTTATAATAGTCACTTAATCCACACAAATATATAAAAGTGAAACGTTGTCTTTTGTTTGTTTGAGGAGTTTTAAAGCCAAAACGGCTGATCCGATTTCGATGAAACTTTGTAAATAGGTACTGTATAATATAGATACCAACATAGGATACTTTTTATCCCGGAAATAGTAAGTTTCCACGGAAAAACTGGAAAATTACGATTTTTCGCTATAAGGAACGGTTGCCATGGAAACGAAACAATAACAAGTCTCAAATCCATCAAGAGCGTTGGTGCAATACTTTTGCATTGTTTAAAAAAAGTCCTGTAAAATTTAAACTGTAGTCCGCGCGGACGAAGTCGTGGGCGAAAGCTAGAATATAAAAAAAAAAACAGTAATGCCACTGCATTAGCATATGACATGTGTAGTTCACGTTATTAATTCACTATGTATAGGCAATCTTATTCACATACAGAACAGATTCGGCGAGAAGTCTCTGGAGGGGAAAAGGTTATCTACACTCGCAAGATGTTCTCACTCGGGTTCTAGTTCTCATTCGGGATGAACAGCTACACAGCTTGCAGCGCTGTTGCGTGCATTAGTAGCATACTATAATATTAAGAATACTGCGATATTCGTTTTCGGGTACTTGATATTTATTATTTCCCTAATTCGGTCCGTGATTTAAGCTCCTGTCCTTGCAATGATGATGTTATGCGTTACGGGTTCAGATTGATAAAACAGGAAAAATATAATATAACTAGTTTTCCCGCCCGCGACTTCGTACGCGCGGACTACTGTTTATCGCGAAAAAAGCATCTTATTTTCTTCTAGGATATTAAAAACCAATGCAAAAGTAGGTATAGCACCACTCTTGATGTTTTTTGACTGACTTGTTATTTCGTTTCCATGGCAGCCACAGACCATTGTGTGATGGCAACCGTTCCTTACAGCGAGTAATCAACATTTTCCAGTTTTCCTGTGGAAACTTACAATTTTCCGGGATAAAAAGTATCCTATGTTTTGTTCTAGGGTATAAGCTATCTCCATTCCGAATTTAATCAAAATCCGTCCAGCCGCTATCGGTGAAAGCTCCCCAAACAATCAAACATACAACGTTTCACTTTTATATATTGGTATGGATGTATGAAATGATTTACACTAAGTACGTAAATCACTTTTCACTTTTGCTTGCAAATGTCATGTTTCAGGAACATGATAAATATTGTTACCACCCACGGTCATCCTGAACATGATTGTATGAGTAATAAACCATTAGAAATACAAGTAAACATTAATTTATTTTTTCTGCCTTACAGCTCCATCCATAGTTTGCTTATTATTCCACGAAAACTGCATATGCCCGGGGATAGATAATTTAATCTTAATTGCCTTTATTAATCTGAAATAGTGTTAACAATGAAAGAAATTTCAGAATCGGATAAGTAATTACAAATAACTTTACCACTTAATTATATTACAGTAGACTCCTTGGACATTACTAAATGCCAGTCATTTTTCTTTTTGGAAACTATGTAAACACACTTTCAACGACGTCAAGAAATACTCAAGGTTTAATCACCTTAAAGTTAATTAATTTATCTCAGTTCTCGTCTTACGTGTCTGGTTCTCCTCACTGGCATTGGATATGGCTTGATAACTTTACTTTCTTTATATCACAAGACATTTCCACGCCTTTCGCTCGTAAATCTCTGTTTGGAATGGGGCTTTAAATATTTTTAGAACTCTTTGTGTGTTCTGTGCTTGAGAAATAGTAATGGAGTTACTTCAGTTTATGTTTTTTGATGATAATTATCAGGCTGGCCTTAGTTGGATATTTATTGTCAGTTATTTTTATTTGAGTTCTGTGGTCCGTATGAAAAAATATGGAGAAGTCGATAAAATTGTATGCTTCACAATTTATATAGGTTATTATAGAATTAATACATATTTTTTTTGTATTATTGTTGGCTATGCTTGGCAGTATAAAAATGTTTATTGGAATTGTAATTTTACAATATGCACTGAAGAAGAAAAAATATAATCCGCTAAGCGCGTGTAGAACTCGTGGACCGAGGGTTCTGTTGTGATACTCTGGAATTATAACTAAAGGTGCCGCAGTACCTATGCAGTATAATAAACTAATAAAAACGAGACGGTTAGGCGCAAAAATAAATTGCAATCACACATCTCGTCAAACTAGGTCGCGCATAGTGCAAACAATGCATGTTGCAATATGCATCCCGCTAACTAAATGATAATAAGCATGTATGGATCGATGCGTTGGCCTCGTTTCGACCCACGTTCAGTTCTCAGCTCGGTCATTGTCGTCAAACCTCTCATAAATAAGCACCGTCACACTTGTAATTATTGTTAGAAGTATTTTTAAAAGATTGATGGATAAAAAACGTGTAAACAGCTTTGTCTGAATTTAATTTGCAATAATTAGTAACTCGCCGACCGTGAAACGGAACGTAGCAAAATAGCCGCAACTCGTCTTCTGTCAGCCAGCAAGAAAAAATATAAAGTTTGACGTTTTGTTTGTCGGTGATGTCAACTCAACTGATGTCATTATTTTTCGTTCTGTAAAAATTAATTGTAGTGTTTTCAAATATTTGCTAATTATTGTAAAACTATCTATAGTACAGTGTATAATTAGTTTTGTGAGTTTATTCAATCGGTAAGTCATTTTATTTGATAAATTGTGTACAAATTCTTTCAAACTTTTCCTCAATGGAGTGGCCTACCTTCGTAATTAAAAATTAACTTTGCACATCAAAATCAATCGTAATTATCTTAAAATACATCGAAAAAACTTTCCAATACAGTATTGTATAGTTCTTTCACTTCTAAGTACAAGAAGCAGATGAGTAATCCATATATTTTGGTTTAAGCAATGTCAATCAATTCATTTTCTCAGAATTTCTTAGATTTTCTTCTCAGCATGAACAACTAATCTCGAATAACTAATCTAGTCCTAATTGATACAGTGATATAATTTATTTTAATTATTTGTACCTAGTTGTGGTTATTAACAAACATTTGTCGTGCTCAAGGAGTTTAATATTCTCTACCGGTCATGCTTGTGTCATATTGATCAATTTAAAGTCAGTAGAATGCACTTAGTAATATATATTTTTGTTTCTTTATTTCTCTTTGAATGCATTTAATTAAGTAACAGAACTTTGAGTGTTAATGAGTAATATTGATGGAATAATAACTATGAGGTTTTTGTTAACATGCACAAGTTAGACAAATTATTTATATCTAATAATATCACCACTCTCCAAAACTCCCTAGGAAGCTTCAGTAAAGCTCAACACTTTCCTGACTTTGCCTTTGATTTGACATGAATTTGAATTACCTGAATATCTTTCTACTTGACACTGGCTAAAAGCACTAGATGTGCAGAGTAATGCGGAGCCAAAAAATTAAAAAGAATTAAAAAAAAGAACCTACACCTCTTTAAACCTAGATAGTACTTTTATTTATTATGTGCTAGAACCTACAGAATATGATAGATAAAGATATTATTAACAAGTCACGGACCTTTTAGAGATCATTTAGCAATGGCCTTTCTGATTACAGACAATCTTTTTTATCTATGTTGATATTGTAATATCAAAGAAAGATTACTACAGTAATAGTGATGGGGTAAATTTTGTTATTACCTGGTATAATTATTACAGCTGGTAGAAAAATAAAAGAGAAGACAACCTTTAATCCTTCTTGTTTTTAAAACGGTATTTCTCTGTAAACCGGGCAACTCCTTGTCGCAGTGGAAGTTATTTCATCAGCAACTATTGATCCACTCACCACACCATGCAAAAAATACCATCTAAGAATACAATTTGCAGGTTTGAATCCTGCAAGGTGCAATCATTTGTGTGATGAGCAGAAATGTTTGTTTCCGAGTCATGGATGTAATATTTGTATCTATGTATGTTAGTTTGTTTGGGGCTAGATAAGTGGTGTGTAATTGTCCCGAATATATTTATTTATTTATTATTTTATTGATAAAACATTATTACCAAAGAAGAAGAATGAGTGTTTATCCACTATTTGTTTTTTAGCATTGACACTTGCTTAACTTTAAGACAACAACCTAATAAGACAGATGAACTGAAGGAAAAACTTGGTGTGATGTAGTGGTTACGGTGCTTAATTAGCATTGGTCCTCATTGGCCGAGTAAATATGTTTCATTAAGACCAGGCTCTGCTTTTTAAGGGTTTTTTCCATAAATATGCTGGGTCAACCACAAACCTTATAAATGTGAAACTCAACATACATGTTTTTGATACATTTTCTTATCAAAAATTACATTATTTTCAGTAATTTTTACATTTTTCTACTCAATGTCTTAAGTTTTATCTCTAAAATAAATCTCACAGCAAGAAAATATAGTTTATCATCTAAGATTAAGACAAAATTTACCTAACTACATTATTAGCCTGCCAATAAAATAAATAACTTTTGAGACATATGTCATTTAGTTCCAAGCTAAATTGTGTGTTCAAACAGCGCTCGCGATATTCAACCTTGTTACGTAGGCACTTCAGTGCTTATTGTGGGTAGCGGGTGGCAGGGTAGGTGGCAGGGGAGTGGGGAGTGTGAAAATGTAACCTTGGAGCCTGGCCTTAATAAATACAAACAAAAACTAAGCTAGGTTTATCAACTAACGAGGGAAGAAAGTGGGATGTGTTCTGAAAGGGACACAGATAGATAGATAGACAGATAAAGGCTTTATTGCACACCAAATAAATCACACACAAGAATAGACATTTAACTTAAATAGAGTACAATGGGCGGTCTTATCGCTTAATGATCCAGATTCAGAATTTCACAATAATAATTATCATAGAATAATTGAATAATCATAAACAGGAGAAGTAGGTGCATAGCCCATGATATACTAATTAAGTTAAAATGATTGACAACAAAGATTACCATTTAGTTTCAAGGTTATTATTTCATCAAACAACAGTTCTTAAAAGTTTAATAAAAGAAAAAAAAAGAATTACAGACGGGACTCGAACCTGCACCATCCAATTAAACACTGTAACCACTACATCACACCAAAAATTTTCTTCACTTTTTCTGTCTTATGGAGATTTATTTTAAAGATAAGCAAGTGTCACTGCTAAAACAAACAAATAGTGGATAAACAACACATATCTCTTTCTTTGGTACCATTGTTTTAACAATTATACTCTGAGTATTCTGAGATGGACTTTTTTTCAGATTGTGGTTACTTAATAATAGTTGCTGGAAATAACTTCCACCTTTCATTATAACATACTTTTGTTGTCCAGTCAATTCCATCCATCAGTAGGTACATTCTAGGCTTAGTGGTGTTTTCCATCTTCAATCAACCAGAAAACACCAGGTGAGACATCTCTAAACACCAGGTGAGACGTCTCTAAGCACCAGGTGAGATACCTCTAAACACCAGGTGAGAAGTCTCTAAGCACCAGGTGAGACACCTCTAAACACCAGGTGAGATGTCTCTAAACACCAAGTGAGATTTCGGTTTAAACACTAAAGGATAAACAATCAAAATAAATACAAATAAAAGTAGGCAAAACTAAAAACTTAGCAATAATGCAAAATAAAAAAAGTCACATACAAGTAAATATTTTTATTGTTCTGAAAAACTGGTAGCATACACTAAAATATGCTTTTTATTGAGGGGCCCAAAAAGCTGAAGATGAAAGATAATTTTAAAGAATTTGAGTTCCCAGCAGACTATCATTAATTAATAGCAAAATGTATGATTAATAACCAATTTTTATCATTGTTTCCTCAAGCATCTGAAAACTTCTTCACCTTCCCCCTTCTTCCCCTCACTAGTTTCAATTTACAATTATTATTGTACACCGGTGTTACTCTGGTTACTCCACCATGTGAATCGGTAACATAATCATGTTTTATCATAACTCATTACGGTGCAAGTTTACATAATCATGTGTGATTATTTTCTTATCTTCGGGTGCTGTGAGTGCTTTTCTTTATAGGAGTTTTGTAGTGATAATGTGTTATGTATGTGCAGTTTGAATATTGGCATTTCATAGTTTAATTTCTAAAGGAAACACTATAGTCTATTTCACTCATGTTTTTAAATTGTCGGGAAATTTTCACATCATGGTTTACACTTGATATTTAATTGTTGACTCTAGCAGTAATGTCTGTCTGATACAATAATTATTTTATGTCTGTCTGTACTGATAACCACTGCTTTGGCGATGGTAACCTAACGGTTCATTAGTGCAATTTAGAATCCAACGATACTGGGTTCAGTCTTAGGCTCCACACCAATTACTTGAGCCATGTCATAGGTTCTTGGAGTCTTGGGCGGCCTTACAAACTCTGACACCAGAGGCCAGCACTAACCTCATGCGACAAACAAACTGCTTACAATGCATCTTATGTATGTGTGAGGTTGTAAGTTAGTCTTAAAATTGTTAAAATTTATATTAATGTTAGGTTATCAGGGGATGCCCCATAAAAGTATTATAAATTTCAATAGTTACCGGTTTTGTAAGGAATTATATCAATCTGGTTTGATCTCATCTGCAATTTTAGAATTGGTTTCATTCATATCATTGCACATGCAATATTATTGGATAAGGAATATAATAAGCGTCCATGATCTTAAAATTTACGTTTATTATTATACTAGCTGCGCCCGCGGCATTGCCCGCGTGCACGCTTCTTTTCTGAGAAAGAAATATCTTATAAATGTTATTCCAGGAAAAGTACCTATAAAGTACAATTAACCAAATTTCATAATTTGTTAGATAGTTTTTATGCTTTACTTGGCTTCTTCTCATCAGATCAGATTTAAGTCAAAACCTAAGCTTTCCAACAGTGAACCCCGTATTTCAATAGGTCCAGTAGTTTTTAAGTGATCCTGTTGTCTTGTTCAGTAGTTTATTTTAGGTAACCTAGCGCATTTATTAAAATAGGTAATTATAATATGATAAATATTTGTTGTACAGACTTTTTGGTTACTGCTTTATTTTAAGCAAAGAATAAAAATAGTACTATTGTAAGTAAGGAAAAGCGCAGGCGGCGAGACAACTGGTTTATGGTCTTTAACTCTTTACTCATTATACCTTTCTTGTTATTCCAGATACCACATCTGGGAGTCTGAATCTCCTCACACCATCTTCAACCGGTAGCCGAATCCGGGAGTTCACCTCCAGGATCCAAGAAAGGGCTGGCTCTACCCTCCAGCCGAACTATCTGAACCAGGCCACTCCTATAGCCTCTCCAGTCAGAACCCCTGACGACGCCACCCCTACGCCGAGAAAATCGGAGAATCTCCTGAAACCCCCTGTTAAAATCCACGTAGATTCAGGGAGTCATAGATCGCGTGGTCACCATAAAAAGCGCGACGATCTTCCTCATAAAAAACCTTCGTATCTCAACCTAGCTTGCTCTGTTAACGGGTACACCAATCTCACAACCTACGACTCGAAGCTACGGCAGGATATTAACAAGAGTCGTGAGGCATCACCCATCAGGCCTATAACTCACACGTACCAGTACAGAAGTGAAAATAACTCCTTATTGGTGCCAGTTCCGGTCAGCGCAAACAAGCTGTTGGTACCGACCTTCGGTCCCCATGACACTAGAACAGATTTGACATCAAAAGCGCCTTCCAAGGCGCATACTGATCCATACCTCGCCACGTCTCCACTGCATGTCTACATGGCGGCAGAGAATAAGCAATTGAAGAACGACTTCCTGGGCCCAAGCATGACGAGTACGAGATCCTACATTTCGACGGAAAGCAAGAACTTTGCGACGTCCATGCTCCACCAGAAAGATGAGGTGGACAACGCAAAAGAACTGACCTTCAAGTCTAGTTACTCCGAAACTAATTTTAGAAAGACCGTCAGCAGTAATAGTAAAGAATCGCGGGAGTCGCGGTTCAGCTCCGAGTCTTACACCATATCATCAAACGGCGTATCGAAACGGGTAGAAATAACGAAGGAGAATGGCGAGAAACTGACCAGTCCTATGAAGAGTTTCATCCAACAAAGAGTCGAAAGATTGTACGGACCGGGCGCGTTGGCTCAAGGGTTCTTTAACCAGAAACGACACAAGTTAAGAAGCGGCAGCGAAGATGAAGACTTTAAAGTTTTACAGGAGAAATCTCTCAACTGCCCTGACAGGTTTCTTACACCAAGGAAGTCGACTGAAAGCATAGAAGAGTTTACTAGTCCAAACGGCGAGACGGACGTCTCCCTGCCGGTCTTAAGACATTTAAGACCAGAGTTCCGAGCGCAACTCCCGATCCTGTCACCAAAGAAGGCCGTGAAGGCTGATCTTTCACCCAAGCAAGAAGACATTCCAAGCCCGAAGACTGAAGAGATAAAATCTGTTACAAATGGTGTATCTGTGATAAAGTTAGACAATGTGTCTGAGGACTCAAGTGTTGTGAACGGTGATGGCGGTGAAGCGGTGAAGGACGCCCACTATTTCTTGGAGTTGGAGAAGAAGGAGACTGAACGGCTGCTGGCACTGTCTGCCACTGCTGAGAAGGAGTTGGAGAGTTTACAGGTGAGTTTTTCATACCTATGTACAGTACAGTATATGTAACTCACTACAGACTTTGGCAGCCCAGATAACAGACGGATTTTTTGCACATGTTCAGTCTTTTCGTTCCTTTCCTTCAGGCAGTTGAGAAAGTGGTCATATGCATTTATTGTAGGCAGAACAATAGAAAGAAACAACATCTCATGAACAAGGAAAAAACAAAATATTATAAATAGATCAAATCAATAAAATTAGGTAAACTAAGCTTTGGGATTGTGCTGACTCAGTATCAGCCGATGAAGACGCAATACCGTAGTATTAATATTTATTTAAACAACAAACACTTTAATTTTACAATCATATACCTAGGTACAAATCAAAGCTGTACAGCAATTTGGAGTCCGCTTGCGTTTTCTTAAATATCAACCAACACCTTCTATTTGCAACAAATATCAACCAACACCTTCTATTTGCAACAAATTAATTTCAGAAAAGTATAATTAAAAAGAACACACCATTACAAATGCAGTAAGAAAACAATGCCAAAAGAAACAATAGTTATAAGAAACGGTTAGTTCCACCTGTTAGAACTCAAGGATTCTGTACTATACTATCTTTTGAGATTTGCAAAGGCTAACTCAAGGTGATGGCCATGATGTTGAGGCTAAACATCTTGAAATTGTTTAGTGTAGGTGTTTTTAACACAATTGTATTAGGACATGCGCTGTGCCCACGGCTTTGCCCGCATGGTCATTTCATTTAAAAGTAGCCCATACAAGTTATTCCAGGGAAAAAAGTACCTATAATGAACAATATACCTACTACATATTTTCAAAATTCGTTCAGCCGTCATATTATTTTTATCGATTGCTTGGCTTCTACTCATCAGATTGAGATACCATGTTCTTAAGTCAAACCCTAAGTTATCCAACAATGAAAACCTCATCGCAATCGTTCCAGTAGTTTTTACGTGATGCGCGACCAAACAAACAGAAACAGAAAGAAAAAAAAACAGTAGCTTATTTTAAGTACCCTAGAAAAAAAAGGTCTGTGTACAAAGGTACAGACTTTTGCGTAATTATTGCTTTATTAAAAGTATAGATCGATGATATATAACTTTTACTCAAACAATACTAGTAATGTGGTCATTATTTCGACAACCTTCTTTGGGCAAAGTCGACCTTGCCGCGCTGCTTGAATAAGCGCCAGCGAAGTTGTATGGAATTTCATTATTGTCGTGTTTTGCGGCCAGCAATTTCCTTTGAAAATCAATTATTGTCGTCTTTTGTCGTAGCACTATTATTTATTCCGTGGGTTCGTTAACCCCGAACGCGAAAAGAGAGGCGTTGTAGCTCCCAGACGAATGAAGCGATTTTGACGGTTTTTTTCTGTTTGAAAGCTGATGTGATCGTGATTTTTGTTGTTGTTGTTTCTGTTTCTGTTGTTGTGGTCGTTGTTGTTGTCTTTGTCTTTGTTGTTGTCGTTGTTGTTATTGTTATTGTTGCATTGTTTGAGTAAATTCTTATTATACTAAGCTGGTTTTAATTAAATTCCTCGCATTGTTTGAGTAAAGCACTATACAAGCCTTGGTCCGCAATGACTGCCCTGCTGGCCACGCTATGATGGCTTCGAGCTTTGCTTAGTTAAGTTCTCGACCATCATCATCGCTGCCTGCAACGCAGTCATTACAGACCGCGGCAGTAATGTACTAAAACTTGAAATATACATACATACCTTATTTGACCATCGAGTTGTTTGGACAAGTGAGACCTTGAATAAATTGGCTCTTATTAAAAATCAGTAAATGAAGTCTGTGTTGAAGTGTCACGTAAGAGAGTTTTAATCACGTATAGTTTCGACCAGACAACCTATCGCGACGTCTGGTCGAAACAACACGTGACCTAAGATTAGCATTGCCATACAACATACAACCTGACAATGCTGCCGACATTTTGGAAATTTTACCAACTGGTATATGAGCAGTTTCTTGTCTTGATTATCTATCTTATATTTTTATCTACTTATACTGAAGCAACAAGTACGAAAAAGTCTGTACGAAGAAGATAATGAAATAAAAATGGTCTAGGGTATTTAGAATAAGCTACTGAACAAGAATATAACATAACATGGATGTAATGAAACATTCGTATCTATGTATGTTTATCCGTTGTCTAGTGCCCATAGTACAAGGTATTCTAGTTTGGGGCTAGGTAATTAGTGTGAATTCTCCCGAATATATTTATTTATTTAAATATGGCTTTAAATATTATGGTCTGGGTGACTTAAAATAAGCTACTGATCGAGAATATAACTTAAAAAAATATATCTGTCTGTTCGCGCATCACGTAAAATCTACTGGATCGATAGCAGTGCGGTTTTCACTGTTGGATAGCTTAGGGTTTGACTTAAAGTCTGGTGTATCTTGTATCGATGGTATATGTATAATTGTACTTTATGGGTACTTTTGGTCCTGGAATATCACAATTATACATTTTACACACAAAAATAACCACGCGGGCATAGCCGCGGGTACCGCTATTTAGTATATAGCTAGTTTAAATACAGTAGGACTGTTTATTGCATGAAGGCCCAAAAAAGGGATTGTAATTTTTCAGGGTTCATATATGTACGATATGTATTTATGTATGTGAGGTTCTTTGTTCATCCATAGCTTTAAAATGCCTGAACAAATTTAGATGCATGGGGTATCGTTAGTTACATCACCCCGAGTAACATAGGCTAAAAATATATATTAAATTTCGTTTTTTGACAGGACAGTCGTGTTTTTCTCTTACTTTTATGGTGTACTTGTTATTAAACCTGTGCACGAAAATACGGAGGCTTGAATTGGATTTGTACCACAATGTCAGAAAAGCGATATGGTTGGGTTACCTTCAGCTGTGCAATTCATTAAAATTTAAATATCCATCCGGATTCCGGCCTTACTTAATTATTATTCGTAGTTAATTCCCAATGCACCCTACCTATGTAATGAATGAGATAGTGAACTAAAACTCTTTCTTGACCTTTTTATCTGCGTAACAGGAAAAAGGCTCTATCTTTTATATTTTAGTAGGCAAAGAAATGAAAGTCTGGAATTATTGCTAGTTCTGTAGAGGCGTTTTTAAATACAACAATATTGCATTGCCACTTGCCACTCAGCAATTCTGATTGCAAAACCTTGCGCGGCGCTGCACCGCGCTCATCACTGAGGTGTTGTGTACAGAGAATTCGATCCCGGCCCTTATTTCTGATTTCGGGATTACACTTAGTCACGAGATCCCGGGATAATCCGCGGATTGAAGCGTTCCATAAAAAAATTGGGTTGTAAATGTACAAAAATCATTCTTAATATTAACTAAATCACAGACCAAAGACTAAATAGATGACTTTAATTTAACAATTTAGTGAGTAGACAGTAAGTTTCATATCAAAAAGTATGTAAAACAAATATTAATCAGTCACATTTCTCTTAAATATAAGGAAAAGAAAGGAATTCCGAAGATCAGGCTCAGTGGCGTTCACAAGGAGAGGCCTATGTCCAGCAGTGGATGAATACGGACTGATAATGAGAATGAAAACTAATATAATAGGAATGTTTTAATTTTAATTGGGTAATTAGATCTTAGAAATAACAACGCGTCCAGTATCTCGTCATCAAGACTGCTTCTCAATTTGTTGTTCTTAGGTACATGCATAAAATGAGCTGGTAAAACAAGATAGCTAATGTCAGTGACAAATGGTCGGATAAAACGAGATGACTGACATATTTTGACGGGTAAAACGCACTGAGCATTTCACTTCACGCAGACTAATTAGCATATTTTTTAAAATTATGGTCAATTCCGAATATCTCGGGATCAAGGAAACATAATCCCGAAAATTTTGGGATTGATAAGAGGTTGAGATCCCGGGATTCAATCCACCAGTTGTGTAGTACCTTTCAATCTGGAACTTTGTAGTCTTTGTATAATCACAATTTATTTGTTAGGCTGTCGTTTACCCTTACCGTGACCTCACTGAATGTTCCCAGCCGAAGACCATGGCTGGTTGTGTTATGATCAGTAATATGCTGTTGCTGAGATGGGCCCATTTTGTAAAGAATAACATTTAGACGTATTTTAGTCCCTATCTGTCTACTGCTGGACGTAGCCCTCTCCTAATGCACGCCACTGAGCAGCTCTCCTCATCCATTCTCTTCCGGCCGCCTTTCGCAGGTCGTCACTCCACCTAGCCATAGGCTGTCCTACACTACGTTTGCCTAAACTTGGTCTCCCCTTGAGAACTCGTCTACCCCAACGGTTATCGGTTCTTCAGGAAATGTGACCGGCACACTGCCACTTCAGCTTGCTTATCCTTTGAGCTATGACGGTTACCTTGGTTCTCCGTCGGATATCTTCATTACGAATTTTGTCCTTCAGAGAAACTCCAAGCATAGCTTTCTCCATAGGTCGCTGAGTGACCTTAAATTTGTGGACTAGTTTAACCTTGAGTGTCCCTTTTCGGCTCCGTATGTCATGACTGGTAGGACGCACTGATTAAAGACTTTTGTCTTTAGGCACTGTGCTGGTATGGACGACGTGAAGACTTGACGAAGCTTGCCGAATGCTACCCAATCCAGCTGAATTCTTCTGTTCGCTTCCTTCTCAAAGTTGTTCTTGCCTAATTGTAATATTTGTCCAAGGTAAACATATTTTTGAACAACTTCAAGAGGTAGGTACACCATTGACTACAATCGGTTCCGGGTCAATGAGATCGTTAAACATGGTATTGGCCTTATCTATGTTCATTCCGAGACCGATGCGTCGAGAAGCATCATTTAGGGTGGTCAGGATACATTGCAAGTCTTGCAGCGACTCCGCCATTAGGACGCATCATCGTCAAATCGTGTTCTCGCCATTGATATTAATGCCCAGTCCTTTCCAATCCAGCATCAAAACATATCTTCCAATGCATTAATTAGTGAACAGTTTCGGGGATATAACATTCCCCTGTCTCACACCCCTGTGCAGTTGGATATGTTTAGACTGCTGGTTTCGTACTTAAACAATCAGAAGTCGCGGCGTCATACAGAAACCTCAGCACTTCGATGTATCGCCAGTCCACTTGACAACGCTGCTAAGACTCAAGATCCGCCCAGGTTTCAACGGAGTCAAAGGCCTTTTCATAGTTCATAAAAGCAAGGCACAGGGGCTGGTTATACTCTTCAAGACTTCTCTGTATAACTTGCCCTAAGGCAGGCCAGTTGAACTCCGCAACAAGTACAAATATTTTACCTACACTTTGCGACCGCAATATTGCGGTGAATTCAGTCGAGTGCCAAGCATGCGCTCGACGAGTCGCGCGCCGTGTGCTTACGATAAAATACCTACTTACGTAAAGTTTTTGTCAAATTTTATTCTTTTCTTTATTATGAGTACCAAGAAGAAACCTAGCATTCGGTCTGTCAAGTCTCGTAAAATACCTACATACTGACATGTTATTACTTAGGTAGCCATTTATTTTTCATTCATTATTTAGCATGGAATTCAGACAGGCACCTTTTATTCATCAAAGTGCAATACCTATTAAGTTATAATTAAATAATGAGGTACTAGGTCTATTCTGAATAGAACTATCAACATTTAATTAGTAAAAATTAAAATTTAATAAGTAAAAAAATTATACATTATTACATAATTGTTTATTCTGTTACAATATCTAAGTCATATCATATCACAGAATAATTACTAGTACAAGTACCTAGTTAGTTATATCTTGATACAACCCTGCCAAGCGAAAAAGTGACAGAGCGATTCTGAAATGGTTAGAGCAATGGAAGCTCTCGCGCGTTGTGATACGGTACATTCTAGCCTGCACGCAATGGCCGAGTGCCTTCTAGGTAAATATAATTGAAAGCTTGCAGCGCTGTGCGAGTTAAATTGCACTTTATTGCGTTGTAGCGAGAGTTGCTATGTATATAAATGACTTTACTCAGTTATCCTTCTGTACTTGTACTATTATTTATTCTGTGCCTAAGGCTAATTTTCTATATAATGTACTAAATTATATTTTCTCATTATCTTTCATTATTTTATTCTTGTTTTTTATTATGACGGACTAGGCAAGCGTTTGACCACGATCTCACCTTTCCTTGTTGTTATTCACTATTCACTCTTGACTTGAATTTACCTGGGTTGTACTATAACTCGATGCTTTTGTTTTTTCAATTTCTTTGCAGATTTTATGATGAACTAGCTAGCTGCTATGCCCTACAGCTTCGCCGGTGTTATTCCCGTCACCTCACGGAAACTACATTTTCCCAGGTGAAAAAAAAGAGGCTATGTCTATCTGGAATAGAGTAGCTTGATATGGCTCAATTAACACCGAGATGGTACCGGTCGGCAGCGAAGTCGCGAGCAGTTCAATTGCCCAGCATTTTAAACCTTATCTAAAAAAGCCGCGCGATGCGCTGTCATTCCCGTGTGAGTTTAGCCTATCAGTGAAAGAATTTTCAGAATCGGATTAGTATAGTTCCAGAAATTGCCTCTTACAAACATTCATCACACTAATACAACGTCCCAAATACACACACTTCTTCAACAACACAGTTACCATATTTCCTGAACTGTTTCAGGACAAGGAGGTGAGCGAGGAGATTCTAGGGCTCCTGAGGGCCGCGTCTGGTAAAGCGAGGCTTCTGGCCACGCAGAAAATGCAGCAGTTCCAAGGTAAGCTATTTTTTTTTATAAACCTGTCTTATCAAAAGTTTTATTTTTATTTTGGTTTTGCTTATTAAAGAAAATAGGATGTCAACGTCATGTCAGCTGTTTTAATATCAATATGGCCAGGATTCGATCCTGGGGCACTACTGTCAGAAGGCAGAGGGATTACCCGATGGATGTTAACATACCCCCGGTTCATCCCCCGTGTCCAAATATTAATTTAAATTTGTTTAAAAATATATAAAAATTACTAAAAAATACTAAAAATATGATTAATATTTATGAAATGCTAGCTGCGCCCAGCGGTTTCACCCGCGTGGTACTATGCTTACAGTTAAGAAAACAAAAAAATAACGTTTAGAGACATTTTTCGAGTTTTTGTTAGACTAACGGCAATTGGTTTTTATATATAGAGAGTACTAAACTAGGCGTAAGACCATCCATAAGTTTAACACCATCAGGTGTTAACTGCGCCATATTGTCGAAATATCGTTTATTATTATTAATGCATTAACCGGTTGAAACCAGCTGGCTCCACTGTGAGCCACAAGAAATAGAAAAAACTTATGTTAACTATAACTTGAGCTCCTACAAACGTTATTTTTTGAACTACAATCAACTACATACCAAAAACTGTAAGAATAAAATTCATTGTCCAATGTCGGGTACCCAAAGGTTCTGGTTTTCAGAGGTAAAACAGAACTAATAAAAGTGCCGTATCTATTCCAGGTCTCTGCTACAACAACATAAACGAGCGCGCGGACGAACCATTCCCCACTACATTTGAGGACCTGCAGGGGTTCTGGGACATGGTCTGCCTGCAGTGCAGGAACGTGGACGCGCTCTATGAGCACATCGCGCAGCTGAAGAGCAACAACTGGCAGGAGGTAGGAATCTAGTCCCTCTCTGCTACAACTAAAACAACTCGTAGGAAGTTGGAACTTAGTTTCCCTCTGCTACAACAACTACAAAAACTCGTAGGAAGTAGAAACCTGGTCCCTCTCTGCTTCAACAACTGGCAGGAGGTAGGAACCTAGTCCCTCTCTGCTACAACAACTGGCAGGAGGTAGGAACCTAGTCCCTCTGCTAAAACAACTGGCAGGAATCTAGTCACTCTCTGCTACAACAATTGGCAGGAATATAGTACCTCTCTGCTACAACAACTGTTAGAATCATATTCCCTCTCTGCTACGACAACCGGCAGGAGGTAGGGACCTTGTCCGTCTCTGCTACAACTGCTGGCAGGAGGTATGAATCTAGTCTAACTCTGCAACATCAACTGGTAAATACCTAGTCCCTCTCTGATATAACAACTGGTAGGTCCCTAGTCCCTTTCTGATATAACAACTGGTAGGTACCTAGTCCCTCTCTGATATAACAACTTGTAGGAGCCTAGTCCCTCTGCTGTAACAACTGTCAGGAACTGGCTGAAATGTACAATTGTATTGTTGTAAAGATATTTTTAAATATAATTTAAATGTTGAAGGTAACCCCGCCTACGCACGCGTCGCCCGCGCCCGTGGCCGGCACTGCGACCCGCAGCCGTGCGCGCGCCGCGCCGCCGAAGAATGAGAAGGCACGACTCGCGGCCGAGAAGCGGGAGGCCGACAGGAAAGCCATGCTGGAACATAGGAGGTGGGCATCATTTTAAGCATTCATTTTTCATATATTCTACACACATAACTTAAAATAACAATATTCATAGGTATTAAACATAAATAAAATGTGCTTGTGAGTGAATCGAAAAGGACTCCGCACCAATGCCCAGTGTATTTTTATCCGTCTACGGTTGGTTGGGGCTGTTGGGAGCTTAGAGTATATTATTATATTACTATAGGTTGGGAGAGTCGGGGACGGTCAACGCCTTGTATTGATTTTATACTGAATTAATCAACCGACCTGCGCCTTATTCAGCCCGTCGGAAACGGCTGTACGAATCGATATCGGAAATTTCCGCACGGAATCTTCCACACTGTATTCACAAATCCGTTTTGACAGTTGCTGTTATGTCACGGAAACTCATCCGAGAGCCGCTTGCTGTCGGGAAGGCTCCGAAGTTTGACTTTAGTGTTTAAAAATTGATGATAAAATTGCTTTTAGTATATTATAGCAAGTAATAAACTACTTTCGTATACATACCGGCGTTTAATGATAAAAGTGTAGTCAGTGTTTAGGCGCCGAGACCCTAGTTTTATTTCAATGAATACCTACCTAGATAAACTACAATTAGATAGGTACATAATAAATAATAATGGAACTTACATAGGTATTCCAGACATTTAAACAGTACATAGGTATTTGGTACTTAATGTTATACTATCCTATGTCCAACTTGACCTTGTTGTGGTAGCATACTGAGACAAATATATATACCTTGATTATAATACCTTTAAGGAGTTATAATTTAGCAAAGCTAGGTACTAATAAATCGTAGCTCTTTAACAAAAAAATTGTAAATCACTCGACACAAGTCGACACAGCACAGACCATATAGGAGACGTTTACAAAGCTTTTAAGAAAAATATATTAAACTATGAATTTTTTTATCTGAATATATACAATATAAAGTGTAAGTAATTATTAAATTGTGTTATATATGTCTGCGTAACATATTATTAAAAAATAAAGGGTTATTTGTTTTAGTGAACATAAAAAATAAATCTACCATGATATCTATTTTCTATAATTACGTAACATTCTCCGTAAATGCACAATAGCGAGAAACTCACGGAAGTTGACAGAAACACTTTCAGATAGGAATGCTGAATAACGATAATAAAATCTATCGGATCGGGAATCAATTCGGCGGAAAGCTGCTCCGTCGGAATCGAAAACTTTCCGTGACATGTTGAATAAGGCAACAGGTCATCATAATTGAGGAGAAGGTGAACAAATACGGATTTGTCCCCTAATTGTTTTTTTACACGAGAAGCCAAAAACCAAAATAAGCACAGGTATCTTTAATTTTAAAGCTTTAGTATATGAATAGTGTATCCAAATTTAAGCCCTGATCTGGCTTTAGTTCAATTGAAACACTAACCCCCTTTTATTTTTATTATGATTTTGTCTGAAACAGTTTGTAGTCCGGTTTTGTCTGAAAACAGAGGACAACTTTGCTTTTGAAAGAAAATCTCATACAACAATTTACGGTTATGTACAAATTTCAATAAGCAAAAAAAACAGCTGATAACCATTATGCATAGGTTACAAATACCACATAACGTCGCAAAAGCACCGATAAAGTAAAGCTGCCAGTGATAATAAAATTCGTTCTTATTAATTTTTTATCGGACATGACTGTTTCTGCTTGAAAACTCAGGTCTAAACAATTTTTTTAAGGCATTTAGAGCTGTTTTCGAAAAGGTTTCGTGAGCAAATTAAAGATATATCGAAGACAAAAAAAAAGAGGCAGAGGGTGGACAAATCCGGCTTTGTTCGCCTGCTCCTCAACTGTAAATCTACAAATCTATACTGATATTATAGAAGCGAATGTAACTCCAGTCCACCGACCGGCGGGCGTCCTACACTACGTTTGCCAAGTTGTGGTCTCCACTCGAGGACACGTACCCCAGCGGTTGTCCGTCCTTCGACAAATTTGACGTGCCCTCTGCCTCCTTAGCTTGTCGGTGTCTTTAGTTGTCTGTCGGATAATATCTCTCTACCTTTACACTACAAAAAGGCTGAACAGATCATGATGAAATGTGGTATAGAGATAGTTTGAATCCTGGGAAAGAACATAGGGTACTTCTTATCGCGATAAACTGTATGTAGTTCGTACTGTATTTAGTTATAGGATGTGCGAAGCTGGCGTAGCTGCTAAAAAATAAATGGTATGGTCTTCCTCTGCACACTGTATTTGTGCATAAAGTTTTAATAAATAATGATTGTACAGACGCGTGGCGCGCGAGCGGCAGCTGGTGACGAGATCCTCCGCGCCCAGCACCAGCAGAGAGCAAGACCACGAGATGGGCATCGAGGGAAGCCAGGTGAATAGCTAGTCATAATAGCAAGCTTTTATTAGTCCTCTTTAAAAGTTATAAGGACAGTTTTTTACCCGAGTACTACGAAGCAAGGGATGGGTAATTAATGAGTTTAACAGTGTGTATGTATGCAACATCCATCCACATACCCATATGTGGATGTTCCACCATAACGTCGTCGTCGCCCCTATTGGTCCTATTTTGACAAGCGATGTATCAATCGATTTGTCTTCAGGCATAGTGTCACAGGCTATTATTTTATAGAGTGGCATAAGCAATTTTTTTTACCCGGATACCGCGAAGCAAATTATGGGTTGCGTCCAAACTAAAAACTTGGTCCGATTTTGACAAGCGAGTTATCAATCGATTCGTCTTCATCACAAGAAGAGTCAAGGCTATTTTTTACCACGTTTTTTTTTTATCACTTTCTTGTTTGTCGTTCCGGGTGGAATCTTGCAACTCAAATTTCGAGCACTTTCCGAGGCTGAAACTTTCAAGGTAGCTCACAAATAGATGATAACGAATAACGAAAAAAAATAGGAGAAAATTTTCGATTTTTAGATTATTACTACTACTATTATTATGTGGGGTTGGTGCAAAATGTACTTCTATTTCTCCCTTTCATCTCTCATCAAAGTAATCACTTCTTTCCTACATATAGCATCCCCTCTATTTTTGTACGTCTGCCCAAAAAAGGAGTGTAATGTTTTCAGGGTTCATGTATGTATGTGAGTTTCTTTGTTCCACCATAAGTTTTAAATGCCTGAACAGATTTGGATGTATCGTTAGAGTCCTTATATAATCCCAAGTGACACAGTTTTTTTAATAGTTCTTTTTCCTGGGCTTTCGTGTTTTTTCTCTTACGTTGATGATGTAAATGTTGGTCTTCCTTTACGCTTACCATTTACATTCATTTCCAACAGTCCTCGTTACATGACATTCCTCTCCATGACATGCCCTTACCGAGGTAACCTTTAACAACTTAACTTTATCTGATCTTCAGGAGGTGGAGATCTTCGTGGGTAAGAGCGCTAAACCGTCCAAGGTCGCCCCTAAAGGCGACTGCGGCAGCGCTCAACGCTCCGACGATTCCTTCGACCAGAGCTGATTGCAACGTGAATGCTTCGTCGCTTCGCTCACAGACTGCGAGCGAAAGTGCCCTTCGCTTACGGACTGCGAGCGAAGTCGCCTTGGTTGATAGAAGGGGCGGAAGAGCGAAGGCCTTCGCTGGCGAAGCGCGAAGGTGGTGTTCGCTAGCACATGGTAAGCGAAGAAGCTCGGCGAATAGCGAAGGCGATCTTCGCTAATAGACTGCGAGCGAAGGTAGAATAAACGTAACTAGTATTGTTTAGTAAAAACGCCGAGCCTTCGCTACGCTCAGTTTGAAAAGGCCTTGGAGGGAGTGGACTTATTCACTTTGTTATGCTATAATATGTATCTGGCCCCTCAGCGTTCAATAATAAGTTTTTCAATGTCAATAACTTATTGGGCTTACTTATTCACTATGTGAACTTGAAAACTGTATCAGAATGACGGGCGCAGTGCAGTGCCGCTTAATATTCACTCTGCGATACTGCCATTTTTGGCGACATTGCACTTATAACTGATAATCTTGGCACTTTAATTTTTGGTGACATTACACTTATAACTGACGACAATATTGGCACATTAATTTTTGGCGACATAGCACTTATAACTGATAATCTTGGCACTTTAATTTTTGGTGACATTGCACTTATATTTGTCAATCTTGGCACTTTCATTTTTGGCGACATTGCACTTATAACGGGCAATCTTGGCACTCTAATTTTTGGCGACATTGCACTTATAACTGACAATCTTACTACTTTAATTTTTGGCGACATTGCACTTATAACTGACAATCTCACTTTAAATAGATGTGTCTAAAATAAAAGTTAGTCTTTGTATCATTCGCATTTAATCATTTCCTTTTTAACCGCTCGGTTGTCCACGCGCTGAAGACCGCAGGATCAAACTGATAACCCAAAAAAAATGGCCGACGCGACACATCTAACCGCAAACTGGTATTTGATTGTATATGCGTTGAAACTACAGGTACTTGATTGTCAACCCACAAAAAAAAGAAGGTCGACGCGACACATCTGGCCGCAAACTGGTGATTTATTGGGTACGTGCCGAGATCACAGGTATCTGGTACTTGATTGTCACCCCCAAAAAAAAGAAGGTCTACGCGACACATCTGGCCGCGCCGACTTTGCGTAAACAGTTTTTATGACCACTTCATTGAGCGCTTAGATAAACAAACTGGTGATTTATGGAGCTAAATAGGTACGGCACATATTTCAAGTGTTTGTGTTGTGGGTTTCGAAGCAAAATAATTATATAAACACGCTTAGATTTGAATGATTATTGAGGTCAATAATGTTCAAAATCGAGTGGCAAAATTTACGTCGCTATCGAGTAGTCCGATGATCGATGAAAACAAAAAATGTGACTGTAGCGTTAGTTGCGATGATCAAAGAAAACAAAAAAAGTGACTGTAGCGCATAGAATCAATCGAGCGGTTAATAGCAAAGTGGATAAGCCCCTTCGTTCGTCTAATCCAGTGATATTTTTTTTTAATTTAAAGTAATTGTATGTATGTAGAAATATGTCCTTTAAAAATAATAATGTTATGATTATGATACTCAGAGTTATGGAATATAGAAAATCGTATTTTTAGTTTTTTGTTTGATGAAGTAATAAATTGTGGTTAAATTTTCAATTTATTTCCTTTTGTTTTTTCTAGTATTTTGAATAAGTCGTGGAAAAACGGCTATCGGATGTAAAAGAAGCGTATGTGCTCAGATATTCTAATCACATACGGCACTATAGCTTCCGACAACTAACTGCCCGTCCTAGGACAAAGTGTCGTAACTGCAAAAAAACTTAATGCGGTATTTGATTATTGCATGAGAGTGTTGCAAGTGAAAAAAATAGCGAAGATTTTTCGCAAAATGAGGCATTTTTTTATATTCCTGAAATGTTTTCCACCAAATTTATATTGTTATTTTCATGAAGTACTCGCTGTATCGACTCAATTGAATTGGCCTAAATTCCTAAATATAATGAGTTGTCACAAATAGTATACAGCTTCATTAACATGTATTAAAAAAATAACGTGCTATCAAATTCTGTCCTGCCTCTCACTGTATCAATCTGTGTAAGAGAGAATTAAAACGCACAATGCATAAAATATTCAGTCAATAAAAACTTGTAAGAAAATGATGAGTTATGGAAAACAAACCGATATATGGATAAATCTAAATAAATCTAAATAAATCTTGGGAATTTAAAAAAACTACAAGTACTCTGCTTTATTTTCTACCATTATACAAAAAGAAAAGTTATTTAAGCTAATATAAAAATAATCAATCTTAAACATCAAAATCACATGATATAGCTACACCTACTCACTATACCTACTAATAAAATTTATAACGTTAAGTTTTTGGATTAGTTTTGTAACAGCAGGGCAATGACATAACTTGTTGCAATCGAATTTCATTATCACGTGCACTTAATGCGGCGCGCTAAGAGTTGATATTGCTTTGAAAATCTGATTGCAACAAACCGCAATGGCTTATGTAATTGCCCTGCAGGGATCTCTAGGGCAGCTAAGATAACCGTTAAAGTTAAGAAGATGTATTCGTAAAAATCCATCTCGAGGGTTTCAAACGTATTAAAACTGCATTTATTTAGTATTACTGAGAAGAAAACTTACTAAAACTCCAACATTAGAGAAAAAAAAACGTTTTGTTCATTATAAGCACCAGATACCAATTTTCAAAAAAATCCACATGTTGATTTTTCAAAAAACCCTAATGTAGTTTTAATACGTTTGAAAATCTGTAAATGGATTTCTAAAAAAAAACTTCCCATCTTTAACGGTTATATCACCTGCCATAGAAATCCTTGTGAATAAAACCACTCTGAATATTTAATTTTACATTTGATTTGTAAATAATTATGTTTAGAATCACGCTCAAAAGGAATGACACTAGATTAAAAATATATCGCTTTCAAAATACTATCTTTCGAATATATTCAATATCATTTGATTTAAATAAAATTAGAAATGCGTAACGTCACGACTAAGCGGCTGAAGAAATCTGACAAGGGAATAACATCACGAGGAACGGTATTTTGGCTTGTTGCCTTTATGGCTATTTGAAAAACTACCATGCGAGCAAAGCCGGTGGGCGCAAATAGTATCTTATAAAATAAATTATCACTTCTACTTAAGGATAGAAAGGTACTATTAAAAACTGCAAAAAGTGACTCACTGGGGGACAGTGCAACTTTTTTCTCGATGTCCTCCATTGGTGGGAAAAAAGTGGGGGACAACGATAATAGACGTGAACATCGAGCAAGTCGGGCCCATGACCTAATTAAAAGTAAAGGTATCATAGTAATTGTTTCGTTATTAAAAGAAGAAAATTGACTTACTGGATGTACACCGCTGCTTACATTGAAGGTCCTTGTTTAGTGCAGTTACTGTACGAAAATCTTCGACAACGCATCCAATTCCGTACAAAAATGCAATAGCAACAACTTTTTTTTACTATGGCTTTCTTCGGCGGCAAGTCCAGCAATTTCGTCAATTTCAAGTTTTTAGATTTAATTAGCAAATCGTATCGTCACAGTCAAATGTCCAGTTGCAAATCAGTAAAATGGTGGATGTTTTCCTAGCATAGAGCTTTGAAGGCACTACAAAAAGACACGTTATTATTGCTCTGTGGATAATATATAGTTGAGAGATATTTTTAGAGACAACGCCATCTGTTTTGGAAGAAACGAGATACAAGAAGGCTAATTCCGGTTCAAGAATGCGTCGATTTTTTCTATCGCATCGCTTTGAAATAGTTCCTTCGAATTAATTGAAATCTTGTTTCTATTTGTATTCTCACGGCGAACAATTGAGTGTTAAACTTTCATGTAAAATATGTTATCGTTGTATGGGTTTTATGTCTGAGTGACAGACAACACAGCACAGCTTAAGGAGCGTTTTTTAAATTCCATCCCTAAGATGGCAAAGTTTGCAGGCGGGCAAAGCCGCGCGGCGCAGCTAATTATGTTGCTGCTAGTTATAAAAATCCAAATGGGGATGTCCACAAATCCTGCCGGCCAGGAAAAGCCCGCATTTCACTCTAAAGAAAAGTCGATAACGCACAATTTCATCATTATAAACAATGAAACTCGTTAACAATGGTGCCGAAGGATTAACCAGCCTCATTTCCTTTTAACCGACTTCGAAAAGGGATGAAAATTCGACTGTATTTTTGTATGTTTATGTTAGTTCGTTAGTTACTTTATATCTCCAGCATTTCTAAATCAGTATGAATTATTTATATTAGAAGGATCTTCAAAATGATCCAATCCTTTGGGCCAGCTTTTGAAGTGGGCTTATTTATCTTTTAAATAGTAGTGCGGATGCTAACGTACGTGTACTTTACCCTAGTTATTAAAGTACCCAAACGCTGGCACCTCCAACTAAGTATTGACACGTCACATAAAACCTAATATTAAGACTGAAGCCATATTTAGTAGATTTTAAGAAATACATCGGTTTAACAGACTTGTTTACTTTAATTGACAACTCTAGATCATGGCTTCGATTCGAGTCTTAATTTTCGACAAAGTCAATATTTGGGGGGAGTGCCAGAGTTAGGGCATCTCCCCTATTACATTTATATTGAAATAGGTGGCCGAAGTATTCCATTTGTTCATAATTACTTGTTGCGTTCTGAACATTGTATATCACCCCTTAATTTAACGAAAATAGAAACGAATTAACGTAAGAGCTTTGCAAATGAAATTTAAAAATATGCGTTATCGTTACACACAAGCGAAAAATATGCGTTATCGTTACACACAAGTGAAAAAACTATAAAGACAAAAAATTAATAATAGCTTACACAATAAAATTAGAATTAATAATATAGTGAAATAATGTTATGTATGTTCGTCGTTATGTTTGTATGATATTTGTATGTGTTTGTTGATGATTAGTGTATGTTGATTATGGAAAGGGTTGAGTTTCTTTAGAAGATTTTAGTTTCACGTCAGCAAATGCTTGCACGAAACTGGGCATGTATGTAGTTAAAAATATAATCTGCTAAAGACACTCACTCAAAATGTTATTTGGAATCTTGAATTAGCACTACACATGACTTTAGGTATAGAAGCTCTAATATTTTTTTCAATTCGTTCATGAAAATTAAATTTGCAACGTCTGTTTCTTATTTTCGTTAATAAACGGCGCCATGTATATAAATATAAAACAGGCATATTACTTATTTATTGTTTATATTCTAAGTTCGGAACTTAATGTATCTAAAAGCTACTAGAGAAATTAAATTTTATCTCACTAGTGTGTGTTAATTTTTATCATCGGCGTTCAATTAAATTCTTAAATGAATTAATCGAAGTTGAGTTTGCTATTGTCACGGAATTGTGCTCATTCTGTTTATTAAATTAAACGGTATGACATATTTCATTCAAGTCCTATTATTGATAAGCGAATTTACTAAAATATAAGTTTTTGCAATATTTATTATTTGATCATGTTACTTAACGACGCCAGACAAATACTACCTACTTATTATGGGGCATGCCCCCTTATTATAAGTACTTGATCGGCTCTTACACTTTGAGCACTGATCAGAGTGCTTTTCTATATCCTGTTTTAATAATAATAATTAATGCAATGAAGGCTATCGAGCTAAAAGACGCCGTTAGTAAATTGTTTGTTAATTGAAACATATAAAATTTAAAAGAAAACCAACTAAAAATGAATTGTAACTATTTAGTATTTACACTTCTGCAAAATGATCAGAAATCAACTGTATTTATTGTATTAGTTATATCAGCAATATTTTGTAATGAATTACTGTTAAATCTTACGCATATATTTACGGAGTAATAAATTATCTGCTGTAAAATATTTAATAAAGATCACAACAATGGTATTAGTTATTTTTTCCTACAAGCGTCATCACAACTCGCCAGCAGCAGAAATCAACGTTAGGGTTGTTAGGTTACACTTACACCAAACACGTAAAACTTTGAGCCTACCTACTTAAGAAGCACAAATTAAAATAATATATAACCCCTGACCTCCACCCCCGTTTTGTCACACTACGTGTGACCACGAAGAATTATTTTTACCCGTGGTCACACCGCTTGGTGTAAACTCGTAGTCACACCAGTGTCGGAAACCAAAACACCAATTTCTTATTAACATAATTAGATGCAGTAATTAATTTGTGTCAGTGACAGTTTGATAAAAAGTGAGCAGAGAGTTAGGGTAAGGAGGAGTGGAGGAAGTGAGGGGAGGGGGTGAGTGGAAGTTGGCCAATGAAGGGAGTGGGGGGAGTTCAGGGTGGGGAAGGGGAGGTAGTGACTGTAGGTTGGGGAATTTGTAGAAATTAAGCAGAGGGGTGTCCGTCACTACAACCGGCCATTTGTTTGTACGCAGCCCAAAATTTCTCTAACTGTAGTGCTCTGTAGTGCCCAAATATGGCCATTTGTTCTCGATTACTTTACGAGATATTTCAACTCAAAGGGTGGCCTGCCGGGGTGACACTGCGTTTAGCGCGTCGATGTCGGCGAGCCGAACCCAGCGGACAGATTTAAATGAAACAGCTTTTAGTTCTCGAAATAATAAGCTAAACTGTCAGACAAGGATTTCGGTAATAATCCAAAATTACGATCGAAGTAGTGGTTTATGATAAAAACATCCTACAAAAGTGGAGCTGCAGTGCTTCTATTTGTGCCCTTTGTGCCTAAAAATCATTCGTGTGTCCAGTAGTTTTTGCTCGTTCGAGGCTGGAGAGATGGCCGGCTGGGGTGACGCTGGCTCTGGCGCGCTACCCTAAAACTCGACAAAGGCTGTGCCTCCAGCTTTGAGCCTACGAATAGTTCCCGGTAAGATGGTCTTTGTGCCCGACAATTGGTCATCTACGTATAAAACTTTATGAGAAAAAAGCTATCATTACGTTTTGCACACCTTATCGTAAGTACCTCCATTAAAAGGTTCTCAAAGCTACAGCTATCTCTTTCTAACATGAAGGATTTGTCATTAGCATGAATGAAAGCGCATTAGGCTAAATATTAAACCTTTTTGTGTTACCTTATGGCACCATTAACTGCTCAATAGTTAGAAATATATATCTTTTGCCCCTTTCAGACGCATAATGGTTTCACATAGTATTTATACCACCATTGACTGCACAATAGTTAGAATTGTATCTCTTTTAGCATTTTCAGCGGCATTACGGTCCCGCATGGCATACTATGCAACGCATTGCTGCATAGGATATAAATGTGCAACTGATTTACTTCTTACAGCTATTGTTATGCATATTAGTTAAAATTAGCACTTCCGCTCGTAAAATTCCTTTTTGCAGAACTACTACAGAGCCTGCAGTGCTTCAAGATAGGAAATAATAGCTTTTAATAAAATGGAAGAACCGTGATGGCCGCCGTTTTATTTACGGCTTAAATAAATAATTCACGTATTTTGTCAATATATTTATTTATTGTAGTAAAGGACACTTGCCACACATTCACAGTATTATTACTCATTTATATGTAAGGAAAGAAACGTCACACACTTTATAAATCCATAAACAAATGCTTAAAAAATGTATTAGCGCACTACTTCAGCTTTACAAGCAAGGGTTATTAGTATTAGTTTTGCTGAACCCTAAATTATATTTACTGTCTGTGTTTAAAGTGTGCTGCGATGCAGGTGTAAGTTTTATATGATATCAAATTCACACTCCAGGATATTATATTAACTCTATTGGACCTTATGTGGAGGTGATGGTTCTCGAACTAATAATTTTGCAACTAACGTGGAAGTAAGAGCTTCTTAGCACTGAATTTTAGCACCAATTTCTACGAAAGAGGGCTTATGAAGAGACAATTAGAATCCAAGGCTGCAATTGCAGGAACGCCATTTTCGGAGATAAAAACTGTATTTGTTCTTATATTTTTGTTTATTTAAACACACAGCCCACTCAAATATAATCTCGAACATCATGTTTTTGTTAGTTACCCACAAATTAACTTATTTCAGCGATAGACAATTCAAAATTTTGACAAAAATGTTATACCACGCTTCATATTCATATTATTTTTAATAATTTATCTTCAATAAATTGAGGGTCCATTCATTTAATGCCAAAAACCCTACACTTGTATCACAGTAAATTAAATTTGCCGATGTTTTTCACCTGAATCAGTCATGCAAACCAAATCTTAAATTTACACATAAAATCCACCATTTTGTTATTTTAATACACGATACCGCAGCCATTAACTAAAAACTGCAAGGTTATAATCACCATATTAAAACACTGAAATCATACTGCGTTGTACCAAATCGAGTGAATGATAAGCCGATTCGTGTGACGTTCATTCATAGCGCCAATATCAGCTTTTAACTGCTATTTTCACCGTATAAGCACCTGCCAAGCACTATTTAGCAACTCTACTGGATCTGTTATAATCGTGCTATAAGGCGCCCCTTTAGAGCTTTAGCAGCTGCAAAAGGTCTGCATAGCGCGCTATAGAGCTTCCTCTGGCAACCTTTAGTTATAATTCTATACGCTACAGAGCTCTTAAACCACTACTTTGTGCTCGTTGGGAAGGAAGTTCTATGTACTTAAGTACAACTGGAACAATATCTCTCATATAAAAAAGTGGTCTCACCGAAACCGTAATTTAAAAAGAAAATGCGAGAAAAAGAAGTATACAAAGGATCGGAAGTCTCTTTCTCTCTCGTACAAAGTTTCATAGTTTTCGCACAGACTAAAATAAACTTGCGAAATAATCATCACAAAGACAACTGTACCAAAGAGGTCACCTATTTAATATATATACATAGTAAATCCTCTTTTGAGTCAGATGAAATTTTATATACTATTCTGGAACTTATAGAAGTTCTTGTCCTGTTTGTTTATCGAAGTATTTGCTGTCATCTGAGATTGGCACTATAAATAAAAAAGAGAAACAAGGGCTTCCCCGCTCACGTCCCTGTTTTTTTTATACCGTTTTCAAGGTCAAATAATCGATACCCAGCTATTTCTTTGAAGATATCGATCCAGTTACACGTAAGTACATAAAACTTCCATGACTGGTACTTGTACTATTATTTATTCTGTGCTGGTACATACTCGCGTCTACGTATTACCACAGAATAAATAATAGTACAAGATTACTCGGAATCTATTGATCGCTGACAAGTATAGTATCTTTACAGCAGTGGCCCAATTACAGAACTTGGTTACAATCGGATTATCACTTTTTCCATAGCAATTTCGACTCTATCGCAAGGCATTAGTGGTTGCGATATTGAGAATTCGATTGAAGCCAAGTTATGTAATCGGGCTGCAGTGCTATTACGCAATATTGACCATATCGGTTTTAATCTGTCAAATTCATTAAGGTACAACGTTTCGCGAAGCGCGCCAAATTCAAATTTTCTTGCATTTTTTATCAATTACAGCTCTTTTACTTATCTTGTGTAATCAAAAATGTATATCAAAAATGTATTTCACATTAAGGATACACATAATTAACATCATATAATTACCTTGTGGTGATGATTAACTAAGCATTTATACCTTTAATCTAAGTTAATTAAATGCATTGTTTTCCGCCTCCAGACTAGTGATGTTCCTACAGCGCTAATACGACTTTGTCGATGTTTGCTAAATCCATATGCTTGATTAATCAATATTATTAAGTGAACCATTGACCGTTTATTCTTCTTTCGCTGAATGGATTTGAATGATATTTTGTAAGGAAGGATGTTGACTGGGGTATATTTGGCACAACTGTACCAGCTTGACCCACGATTTTAGGAAAGCGGGTGGGGGCAACAGTTAGGGGGAGAGAGTGGTACCGCCCCTGAGAGTGGGAGGGGGAGGATCTCTCCCCTCTCTGAAATGTTTTTTGAATATACATATTTTGCTATTTTTTTTCGAAGTTTTACGCTTCTGTTAAGTGCTGTTTTTTTAGGTTAGAAGGCGAAGGCGAAGTAAGAAAAAATTACATATCTCAGAGGGTGGGAAGATCTAGCCCCCTACTCTCAGGGGGTTCTTCACCCTCCCTTCTCCCCGCTCCCTCCTTAAATCGTGGGCCAAGCAAGTACAGTGGTCCCTCAAAGTGCCAGGTGTCAACCTCATGGGTGCAATAAGGAGGGATTTATTTGAAATTTCATTCCTGAAGAAAGGGTGATGGTGGTGGGAAAATTTGACGCAGCTAGTTATAACACCTACCTAGTTACACTTTGTTTCATGTTTTATCGTGCCATGAAATTGTGTTGTTTTTTGTGAAAGGTAGGTTTAATGACATGTATGTATGTAGTATTTCATAGAACCTGCCTAACTATTTCATAGCTAGAGTAGGATTTTAACCCTAAAATAGAAAAATACCTACTGGTTTAAAATCTAGTAGTTTTCTTACAAAGTCTAATTATGTGAAGTTCTACTAACAACGAGGGGTCAATGCAAATATAAGCAAAACGAAATCAAGTGTAAGTATTAAATATCATGTAATAATGTTATAATTTTCGCATAAATTGAGATTTACACTATCCTATGAGCTGGGAAAGTGGAGATCTATACATTCTTATGAATTGCAGTTCTGTGTGCATCCACCTGAAACAAATGTATCATATTATTAGTATAATCAAGTAGATTCAACAGTAAATATAGTTAGGTACTTGTCTATCAAGTCCTAGGCTATAATTATCAACTGTCGAGCTCCCATTTCTCTCCAAGACTTGAGATTTGTGAATCTACAACGATACATAAAACTTAGATAGATACAATACACTTCTATATAGGTACAAAGCAATAGATTTCATCTAGAAATACATTTCTAAATCGCAAATATATTCCTTTCTTCGTTTTTTGGCGTTTTAATGATTTATTGATTTACTTGTTTTGCACAAAAGTAGTGTACAAGGAATGACATGTTTTCATTCACAGCATTTTTACTCGACGGCAAAGATTATTTTCAGTTGAAGTTTAACTTTACCTGAGACGCACTATAGTCACTATACCTATAGGAACATGGTATTTTTAAATAGACAGTCGTAATAATTATTTGAAGTAGGTAAGTAGGTAGTTATGATGCAGCTACCCAGTCGCCTCATAACAACAGTCAGCACCTAGCGGTAGATTACCGAGAATATGGCGTGGGTGGCCGTACCATCGTCCATCCGCTCTAATTGCAACTTAGCATTTTAAGTTCCTTTGTTCTAGTTAGTATTAAGACAGTCGATTTGTGAATCGAATTCTTTGCGGTCGCTCTAATTAAAAATTATATTAACATTTAAAATTTTATATTAAATAATTTAGTTTTTAAAAACTGTTTTTGTGCTCCCGCAAACTTATCTGGCGCAGCCGGTAGGATTGCTGGTTGTTGCCATCGCGAAAGTACGCGTTTGTGTAAAAACGTCCAAACCATCAAGTGTGAAAACTTGGAGTTCGCGAGTGGCATCTGTTGGTGCGTTATCCCTGTGTTTTACATAAATCAGTGAATCGTACTACACAGCAATCCTCGAACCAAATAAATATGACAAGTTCCGGGACGACAATGGTGACTGGCTGGTGAGTACAATTTTTCACCATCCATTCCCTCACCTTAGTTATTTTTGGAATCGAACTTATTCCACCATAACGTATTTGGCTTTTCTGTATGGTTTTTGTGTTAACGTTTTGTTGTGTTTGTTTAAATATATCGCATAAATTCGAATCTTTATAGCGAAAATAGTTATAAGTATACTGTATATTATAGATAGAAGTGTTACTTAAAGAGTGCAAAATGGCGACTATCCGCACAATACCGGCTGAGATGCTTAAACTAATCCCCTTGTTCGGTGGGGACAAGAGACAGTTAAACTTATTTTTAAGAAAAAGTGAATATATAATAAATAAATATAGAGGTACCGGTGAAACAGAACAGGATGTGTACGTTATGCACTCTATCACGAGTAGGCTAATAGATGAAGCTGCAGCTCTCGTTAGCGAGCGAGAGGATGTCAAAACCTGGAGTAAATTGAAGGGATTATTAGTACAGCATTTTGGGGATCCTCGAAGCGAGGAGTGTATCGCTATAGAATTAGAAACATTAAAAATCAAAAGTAACGAAAACTATTTGGATTTTTGTAACCGAATTCAAGCCGTACGTTCTGTTTTGATCTCTAAAGTGAACCAATTGTCTGACGACGAAATTAAACGCAGTAAAGTAATAATATACAATAACACTTCCCTAAACGTGTTCTTATACAATCTACCCGAAAATTTAGTACGCATTGTAAGACTGAAAACTCCTGATACCCTTGAAAAAGCTCTGGAGATTGTTCTAGAAGAAGTAAATTTCTATGAACAATATACCTTGCGAAATAAAATGGGAGTTAACTCTAATAAGCCACAACCGCAAGTTATGCAACCCACGCCCAGCGCACCATTCAAGTTTGGTGTAACACAACCATCACCAACCTCCGCACTAGGTTTTAGGCCGTTACAGTTCCAACCTCAACGCCTAAATTTCGGCATACCAAATAACAACCAACAGAGCTTGCCCCAATTTAAAAGTCAAGGCTTCAGATTCAATAGCCCTCAACCACAGCAGTTTGGTTATAGGCCCCACCTAGGACCTCAGGGTGGCATGCGCCCCCAACAATTCGGGATGCAACCCTTTAGGTCATCCTATCAACCCCAACAGTTTGGCATGCGACCTCAACCCATTGGTTACCGCCCACAGTTCAACCAACCCCAGTTCGGTTACAAACCACCCCAAGCTATTACTAAGCCCTTGCCTAACGAAAGTACGGATGTATCCATGCGAACTGCAGCCCCTGCGAAACCACAGCAACAGGGTTTTCGCCTCAATGAAATAGAGCTAGATGAAAATCAGCTCTATGATCCCTATGATCAATATCCACAGGAATATCAGGATAATTACTACTACAACTTCAATGATCCTGAAGGTTATTACCAGGCGGAAGTATGTGAAGTAGTAGACGAAAATCAGGGAAATAAGAATGAAAGTGACGAAGCTCAGTGTATCGAAAATTTTCACATATTGGCCTCCACAGTAGGGAACGTGAAGTAATTAACATAAATTGTGACTTAAAATTAAAACTGCCATATGTATATATACCGGAAATAGATGGGAAATTTATGATCGATACAGGTAGCACACGGTCGTTTATTAATCCCGAAAAGGCATATAGATACTTTGGATCGGAAATTTATCACGAACCATTTACTGTGATTAGTACACATGCGTCCAGTAATCATGATGAAGCTATCCAAATTCCTTTGCTACCCTCGTTCAATGATCACGGTCACCATAAGTTTTACCTATATGACGTGGATAAACGATATGACGGACTTATAGGAAATGACCTGCTTGTACAATTACAAGCAATAATTGACTTAAAGAATTTAAAGCTCGTCACCAACTACGCGAGATTGCCTATCGTGTATACTACAGACCATGTTATTGAGCTAGCACCCCGTACAGAACAACGTGTTAAAATTCCCACGGATTTGTATTCAGGTGAAGCTATTATGAATTTCACACGATTTTGTGAAGGCGTGCGAATGCCAAGTGCTATCGTTACCTGTCAAAATGGATACGCAACAACTGTGATTCAAAATACACTAGAGACTCCAATGACCTTAACACTTACCACCCCCGCTAGAGTTTTAAAATTTACTGAAAATACCACCAAGGTCAACAGCACGGACGTGGAAATGACTGATTTGGACACAGACTCGATGTTACGTGACAATCTAAAGCGACTGCGACTAGACCACATGAATGACGAGGAAAAGACACTTATTTCTCAACTTTGTAAGGAATATAAAGATATTTTCTTTTGTGAACAAATACCATTGACATTTACGAACCAGGTGAAGCACTCCATTAGAACGAAAAATGAAGATCCAATTTATGTTAGGCCATACCGCCAGGCACCTGCACAGGCTGCGGAAATAAAATCCCAAGTCGAGAAATTACTGAAAAACAATGTTGTTCATGAGTCGTATTCTCCTTGGAACGCACCCGTGCACTTAGTACCCAAGAAAATGGACGCCTCCGGCGAAGTCAAATATCGAATGGTAATTGACTACCGCCGCCTTAATGACATAACAATAGATGACAAATACCCACTACCGAATATCACTGACTTATTTGACAAATTAGGTAAAAGCAAATATTTCACAACGCTTGACCTTGCCAATGGGTTCCATCAGATAGAGGTAGACAAAAATGACACACAGAAGACAGCGTTCAGCACCGAAGCAGGACACTATGAATTTTTGAGAATGCCCTTTGGGTTAAAGACTGCCCCAGCAACTTTCCAACGTACTATGGACAATGTTCTGAGAGGCCTACAAGGATTACACTACTTGGTTTACATGGATGACATAATTGTATATAGCACCAGCTTACAGGAACATTTAAATGACTTACGGACAGTTTTTGACAGACTGAGGGAAACCAACCTCAAGGTACAATTAGATAAGTCGGAATTTCTAAGAAAGGAAGTCTTATATTTAGGACACACGATTACTGAAAATGGATTAAAGCCTAACGACGACAAGATAAAAGCCATATTAGAATACCCACTCCCAAAAACAACAACCGAAATCAAGAGCTTTCTCGGACTTATCGGCTACTACAGACGTTTCATTAAAGATTTCGCAAAAATTACTCAACCTTTAACGTCCTGTCTAAAGAAGCGAAATAAGATAATAATTGACCAAAAATACATAGATGCCTTTCAAAGATGCAAAGAAATTCTTACAAACGCGCCGCTTTTGCAATTCCCGGATCAAGGTAAGCCCTACATACTTACAACAGACGCATCCAATGTAGCCTTAGGCGCCGTTCTGTCTCAAGGAACTATAGGTAATGATAAACCCATTGCCTACGCAAGCCGTACTCTCAGTGAAACTGAAATGCGCTATAGTACCATTGAACGCGAACTTCTTGCCATTATATGGGCAGTGAAATACTTCCGCCCGTACCTTTATGGCAATACTTTCACGATTTTTACCGACCACCGACCCTTAGCCTGGCTTTACTCGCTAAAAGAACCTAATAGTAAGTTGACCCGATGGCGGTTACGCCTACAAGAATACGACTTTAAAATCATTTACAAAAATGGCAAACAAAATACCAACGCTGACGCATTATCTAGGATTAAATTAAACGCGATCGGTGACAGTGATGACGAATCCATGAAAGTGAATATTGACAAGGACGAGACGAATCTGCAAAAACACTGTCAAGACGTAATAGACGAATTGGTGAAATTGACTAACAAAGATAAATTGGTTAGAGACAGCTCAGATACCTTGACTATTAGCGACATATCTAGAACAATATCCGACATGAGCATTGACCCTGATTTCACAACAGGACATATGTCCTTGCCCCCGTCGTCAAGTGGTACAGAAACTGCTCACTCTGCTAATGACCTAGAATCTAAAGGCATTCCTATCCTGAACGAGGCCATTGACACCAAGCCAAATCAGATATTAATTTTTGAATGGTTTAAAAATGATATTCAGGTACGTGACTTATCCCGGGACAAACAAAAGGTTTTAGAAGTATTTATGCCGACTAACAATGATGAAATAATAAAAGCGTTTTTGAAGGAATACATTAAACCAAAACTGAAATATTTCGTATTTTTTGAAACCGAGCAACACAGAAAGGATTTTAATAGGATAGTTATTCAGTTATTTAAGGAAGGCTCAGTGAAGTTCCTCGAATGCACTGAAAGAGTAGTTTACGTAGAAGATGAAAAAGAACAGAAAGCGATAGTTTTAAAACACCACGATGGGAAAACAGTTCACAGGGGGGTTAAAGAAACAATGCTTAGAATCAAAAGAAACTATTATTGGAACAATATGCAGGAAATAATATCAGCTGTTATTAATAGTTGCGAAAGTTGTCAAAAGATGAAATATGACAGAAAACCTCTTAAACCCGCAATTCAATTAACTCAAACGCAAGATGCACCATTCCAGGAATTATTCATTGATCTTTTTACAATAGACAGCCGATACTATTTAACTATAGTATGCGCTTTCAGCAAACTAGCGCAAGCAATTGAAATATCAAACAAATCCACAGGCGAAGTAGTGCGTGCGCTGATAAAATACTTTTCAATGTATGGTGTACCCAAAAAAATTAGTAGTGATCCAGGAACCGAATTTAATAATGAGCTTGTTAGAGAATTAACGTCCATGTACAAAATCCAATTACACATTTGCACCTCAAATAACCCAAACTCGACAGGTATTGTAGAAAGATTCCATTCCACTTTAATTGAGATTTACAGACTAGCTAAATATGACCAAAAATGTACTGACGCCGCATCAGTGATGACGTACTCTATAATGGCCTATAACAACACAATCCACTCAGCTACGGGATTAACTCCTTTTGAAATTGTATTTGGACACACAGACGCTAATAAAGCATTTGATGGGGAATTTGAAAAGGCATACACTCAACAACTTTTAAATGATCACGCCAAACGTACAAAAGTCTTGTATCAATTTATAGCCAGTAAAATGTTAGAGAAAAAGCAGAAACTTAGAGAAAAACAAAAGGGAAACGATGAAATCGAGTTAGAAGAGGGAAAAATTATATTCGCAAAAGATGTGAATAAAAGAAAAAGTAAAGACAAGCCCCGATACCATAAAGCAGTAGTTAAGGGCTCAGTCGAAAGAAACGTAGCACAAGTACAGATAGGTAACAGAGACACTAAAATTGCCGTTAAAAATATTAAACGTCCTCCACAGGTGGTGCTTGGTCGTGATGACCCTAATCATCCCAAACCAGGCCCTTCATCTGCAAAAGATTAAGGATAACCCTGGCATCTTACCTGTTAGACAAGGAAATGCCTATAATCAAGAGGATCAATGGATAGTTATTAAGGTATTAGACTTAAGCGGCATAGCCAATGACTTAGATTTTAATATTAAACAATATGATGTATTTACCAAAATAATAGATACGAAAAAGGATTTTATAAACGATGGGCACATGGGAATTCTTGGTATAAGAACACAGTTTGAAAACTTACTAGGCAACACGATTTATAAATTCAGGCAATTGTTTCCCTCACACAAAATAAAAAGAGGCTTAGTAAATCCACTTGGTTCATTAATAAAATTAATATCCGGAAATCTAGACCACGAAGATGCTGTTCGCTATGATTCCCTCATTTCACAAATCCAAGCTAAGCAGTTATCGACCGATGGTAAAATTACCTTGGTTACAAAAGTATTCGATAGTTTTATGAATAGTACGGACACCTTACAGGATAATATGCTTATTTTTAGTAAAAGACTTAAGAGAATTGAAGATTTTGCCACAGCCATTAGCAATAAGGAAAATTACTGCTTATATACATCATATGTTTTGAGCATGTTTGACATGTTTATAAATGTTTTTAGAACCATTTCTAATACATTAAACGAAATAGAAACCGCCTTGGCCTTTAGTAAGGTATCAGTACTACACCAATCAATTATTAATTCTAGAGAATTGTTGTCTTTACTTAAATCCATAGAAATGGTCGATAATCTGATGTATGAAGCTTCCGATGAAAACTTGTTGAAGTTAGAAAGAATAATTAATGTGAAAGCATACATAAAGAAAAGCCAAATAACATTTATATTAGAAATCCCACTAACAGAAAAGGAAGTTTACAATTACTTTAAATTATACCCTATTCCAATTTTTATTGATTCCATGAATAATACTCTTGTTGTATTCCCTAAAACCCCTTACCTTATGGTGAAAGATTGGAAATTCCTACCGGTCACTAAACCATGTCAACGAGTAGCCGCTGATGAAAATTTCCTGTGTACCGAGGAAAACGTAGTTCCACTTTCCGGGCCTTCTTGTGAAGAACAGCTGATGACATTCCAGACAAAAATAGACCAATGTACGCCTTACTCAATTGAAATTGAGGACATTAAGTTACAACGCATAAGCCTTGACAGCTGGACTATATTTTGCCGAAACCCAACAGTACTGACGGAAAAATGCGGAAACGAGGATACTCGACAGTCACTACAGGGAACGTACATTGCCACTATCAAACAAGAATGCAATATATACATTTCTAAGTACAGACTTAGCTACAGAAAAACCTTAGCCGACAATATCCAGTTCAAAATAACAGCTATAACTGCAATCCCGGAATTTAAAATAGAAAATATCACAAATCTGAAACCCATCAACATAAAAGGAATCAACTTGGAGGAAACACGTCAGCTCATCAAAATTCTGCGGGCTCACGCCAGCAGTGAAAGTGAAGTGCCAAAATTAATCAGTGTCGAAAGTGTTAGATTTAGTGTATGCACAATTGTATTCTATGCCTTTATTGTGTTAATTATAATTAGTTTTATAGTTTTTAATCTTTATAAACGTTTGCGAAGTTATCGGAACCCGACATCAACTTCTGCGGAACCCGATAATTTCGCACTTGGGGAGGGAGAAGTTATGATGCAGCTACCCAGTCGCCTCATAACAACAGTCAGCACCTAGCGGTAGATTACCGAGAATATGGCGTGGGTGGCCGTACCATCGTCCATCCGCTCTAATTGCAACTTAGCATTTTAAGTTCCTTTGTTCTAGTTAGTATTAAGACAGTCGATTTGTGAATCGAATTCTTTGCGGTCGCTCTAATTAAAAATTATATTAACATTTAAAATTTTATATTAAATAATTTAGTTTTTAAAAACTGTTTTTGTGCTCCCGCAAACTTATCTAGGTACATTATTGCTGAGAAATAATATCAATGTTTAGATTTTCTTTCAGAGACGTACAATCTACAACAAGGTTATTGGCCTATTATTAGATCACTACAAAACTTACGATGCTAATTAACTTTTAATTTTATTATACTTAATATCTACACGGGAACAAAATTTTAGATTAAAAGCGAGAGAGAAAAAACAGAAAATAAATTCAGACGATGGAGGGCGATTGCCGCCATTGGTTGTCTGGCGCGCCACCCACAGATAATCACTAAGCCGGCAAAATTTGAAAATACCTTTTTCTGCTAGAAGTATTTGTATTATGTTTCCCGGTATTAGTGTTGACTGCGGGTGCTTGACGGGTGCGTGTTAACTGTTTAGTGAATTCCAAAACCTTCACGACCTTCAAGCGCACCCGCAATGGGTGCTCGGTGGCAATCACTCAACCTCACTCCTTATGGAATCAGCCTGCTGAAACTTGTAATGGGCGACTCCATATATTACTATACTCTTTGGGCGACTCTGGAGGGCTCGAACCATTATATTTTAGAATGATCATTTATATATATAAAGCTTATAATCTAATGTCACAGAATAAATAATAGTACAATAATAATAGTGCTAATGTACATAATTTACTCGTATGATCTATACGTCGGAAGGTTAGGGACGAGCCTATCGCCTAGCTAAGTCTGTGGTTTACTGGTTGGGGAGGAATCGCTATAGAGCTATCCGTTGCTAGTTTTAATAGGTTCACCTATGTGCTGCCCGGTACCCCAAGCCGCACAAAAGTGTTCCTTCCTACTTCCCTCAAACTCGTCCGGGAGTTATTGCTACGCGAGGTTCTGGCCAATGCCCTGATTGGGGGAGGTTCACGATGAGCTGCCCGGAATCCCCAAGCCGCACAAGGTGTTCCGCCTGGAACCTAAACTCTTCCGAGAGTTTCCTGCCTTGAGTCGTGGATGAGTGCGTCTGTGCTGCCCGGTACCCCAAGCCGCACTGGACGGGTCTCCCCTTGAAGAGTTTTACCTACCAGCTCTGAAGTCTTCGCCTGTGCTGCCCGGAACCCCAAGTCACACTGAGACGAGTCCTTCTGAGTGAGCTGACTGGTCAGGAGTCAGAGCGATGTGGTAGAACAGAATGCTGCCCGGTACTCCAAGCCGCACGTCTATTCCTCGCTGTGGCAACTCACAAGAGTCACAAGCGCACCAGTTTTTTTTAGGAAGGTTATATGTTGTTGGTCTATAACTGACCTTTACGGCGTCACCGGTGGACGGTGGGGTGGGTGCTAAAGCGCTCCGCCCGCAATTAATCTCCGCCGAAGCTGTTTAATGTCTTTTATGTGTGCTGTTACTATTTTTCTTGGTTTGTTTATGTTTTGTACTAGGAAAATAACTGGTGATTTTTCTTGTATTATTTTATACGGGCCTGAAAATGTTGGTGCTAGTTGTTGTGGCAACTGTTACGACCACAAACAGCTTTTATGAACTTGATCTAGACTCCAGGGAATCATATGATTGATGTGTAGGTAAATCGAAACAGAGGATGTAATCAATGGTTATCTAGGTCATAACAGTCCCAGAACAGTTCAGTACTATAGTGCAATGCTCACCAGAAAAGTTGCAGTATTATCACGGTAGAAAGTTCGAAGTTAGATGATGCTTTGCGCTCGTTCCCGAATAATACGCCTAGTACGGGTTTGCACATTAAGAAATCAGATAAAAGTTTCGCGAAAATACCATGTCGATAGGGATCGAGATCTGTAATGGAGACTACTAAAATCGCAGCCTACAACTGGGAAAAATATGGCCATTACAAATACAAATAGAAAACAAACAGAAAGAAAACCATGGTATTCATCCACGGTTGGGCATAGGCCTCTCCTACCTCGGCGTACAAGACTAAAAAAATATCCACGGTTGGGTTTAGGCCTCTCCTACGGCGTACAAGACTAAAAAATATCCACGGTTGGGCATAGGCCTCTCCTACGGCGTACAAGTCAAAAAAAAGAAGATATTCATCCACGGTTGGGCATAGGCGTCTCCTAGACAAGGCTATCACTCTTTGGTATGATACTTCTCGAAACATTGTTCCAAACACAACGAGACTTTGCACTGTTTACAGATGTATTTAGTGCGACTTGTTTTGCACCACTTGCATCTTGCATTCTTAGAAGTTCCTGTGCCGATGAAATGATTGTTCTGCAAAATAGGGCGCTTGTTTCTACCTTGCCCGATAACCATCGTCGTTGATACAACAGGGTTCATGGGCAGGGAAACTTCGAACCTCTTAAACTTTGCAATCATTTCATCGGCCAGTGCCGTTCAGAAGGCCCGTTGTGTAATTTTCGGATTTTTGGTTTTGTATATTATGTACGCGTTTAGTATGCTGACATTAAGAAGGCACCGAAAAACTTTCTTGTACCAGGTTTGGTTTCGAGACCTTTCAATGGGTTGGGAAGCTAAGAGCTGGTCCTTCTTATGTACCCCACCCATCGAAAGGTTGTAATCTAATACAACTTGTGGTTTATATTTGTAATAGCCATATTTCTCCTTACCACCCACTTCTCCCCCGTGGACCGTGGAGATCATCGCCACCACATTTGCGTCGCTCCACAATGTAACAGTCATGTCGTGGCAATAGCTAACTACGACCTCGCCCTGCCGCAGCATCGATTTAGAATAGGACTTAATTGCTTCGGGAACGAATTCCCTGTTGACCCGTAGGGTCCCGAAACAATCAGTCCTATTCAGCTTGAGGTAATAATGGAGAATTATAAAAATTGACCATTATTAGCGCGTGACCTCGGTTCAGCAGCGGCCGGACGAGATCCAGCACAATTTGTGCTGTAGCGTTGGTCGGAACGAAAATGCCGTCTCCCTGTCTGTCCGTTTGTTCGTTGTCTGTATGTATGTTTGTCTGTATCATGTCCGACTGTTGTGTGTCTGTCTGTAGTACGTCTGTTTCCTCTGTCTGTATGTTTGTCTGTCCGTCAGTTTGTACTTGGGTATCCTTGCCTGTGTAAAAAAAGAAGGTCCAGCAGTACCCAGTGCTGGACTCACAAAGTTCGTACGACTTAATCCCAACCGGAGCAGCTTTGGTGGCAATCTTCTGTGCGAAGCTTAACCGACCTTGCCACATCAGTAGGGATTCATCAATGGCTATGTCTCGCGACGGAAGATAGAGACTTTTAAATTTATCGTCAAGTAAATTTAAAAGGGGCCCTAGCTTCTGAAGCTTTCTGTTCGTCACTCTCGGGTCAATGTTGGTCGCGTCAGTGTCATTAAAATGCAGTAGTTTCTTTAGCAGAACAAACCGCTTGTACGGCAATTTTTTGCGAAACTTTTCCAAGTTTAGATAGCTGTTAGTTTTTCGGAAATAATCTCGTTCCACAGGGATTGGAAGGACACCCTGCAGAATGAGCATTCCCAAAAAAACTAGCATTTCCGCCCTGTCCGTTTTTTGCAAAATAGTGATCTGTCTGCTCTGCCGAGATCTCTGCGGTCCTGTCTGTTGTCTGGCAGTCTGGCGTCTGTCAAGTCGGTCGCAATTCCGATTCGTTTCCGTCACTAAAATGTCAACAATCTCGTCATCAAAGTATTTAAAAAATAAGTCCATTGGTCTATCAGTGTCATTGAGAGTAAATGTAGGACAGGATGGTCCCACAAAGTTCTCTCGTCGTCCTTGAAATGTATCGGGATTGCAGCTCCAGTCAAATCTTAGATTGTCCAAGTCCATATCAGTTGTCAAAAGGTCTCGTACAAGTTGGTCACCGTTTCTGTCCTGGTCATTGAGGAAGTTTCCTAAATGTTCGTCAAAATTTTCTGGGAGATTGGCCGGCATATCGTTAATGGGGTCAATAGCTATTTCCGCGACATACCTGGTATGCAACCTTTGTTCTCTGTCCACTTCTTGTTCTTGTTCAATGTCCATGTCTTCCTCTTCGTTCTCGGCAATTGTGACTTCGTTGTCCACTTCCATGTCCTCCAGAATTTCCAGCAACTCCAGCACCTGGTCGTCTCTCCGAGACTGCGTCCCTGGAGCAATATCTATCGTTATCCAAATGTACATTAAGAGTAATCGTGTACTTATGCTATTATTAATATAATGCTGTTTAATTAAAAATGTATGATGATGTAAATGATTGTGTGCATTAATGATCGGGATCTCTTGAACCGTTATTTACACTCACCATGAGAGGTAGAAGGAGCAGCTGGTCTGGAGAACATAGAAGTGGAAGAAATTGTTGATCCTCTTCGTGAAGGCCCGATGCGTAAGAGGTTGTCAGTAGGGCTCACTGAAGGGGCCACAATGTCATTATGAGTGGGGACGGAGGCGCGGTCCTCATATTGGATAACTATTACTGGCGACGGCGCTGATACCACCGACGCCGTTGATGGGCATCCCTGCTGGGAGTCGTCTTGCTCTCTGTTAATAAAAAAATACACGTTGGTCAAAATATAAATAACTCCAATATTAATCATCATCATCATCAGCCTATATCTGTCCACTACTGGACGTAGTATTTTTGTGGCCATAGACTACAAAAAAACAATTTGAGAAAAAAAATACTTAGCCAATTTTTCCCCTTAGCCCTTCATTTGTCTGTTTGCAAACTACTGTGTTTGATAGATTCGTGCCTTAAAAAACTAGGTAGGATAGTTAGGTAGAACATGAAAATTGTTTATAAAAATTTGAAGGGTTAAGGTTAAGGCACATTTAAACATAATTTTACAGGAGACACAATTTAAGTTTTGAATGCATTTTATGGTGGACTTGAAATATGCTCATACATTAGAATGAATGTTTTGAAAGGAAATTGTGTATGTTATATGTATTTGGAATTGTTTTCTGTATTTTATACAGAAAACAATTCCAAATACATACACATCGACTTGGAACCTGAGGGCTGGTTGGTATAGGGGCTAGTAACCCTAGGAACGAAATCAAACAGTCGCGGGTTCGAATCCTGCAAGGGGCAATCATTTGTGTGATGAGCAGAAATGTTTGTTTCCGAGTCATGGATGTTGATATTCGTATTTATGTATGTTTATCCGTTATCTAGTGCCCATATATTCATGGGCATATATTGTATTCATGGGGTATCCTAGTTTGGGGCTAGGTAATTGGTGTGGAGTTGTCCCAAATATATTTATTTATTTACCTATTAAACAAAGGAGGACGGCCGGACACCCGGACCTACTCGTAGATACAACTACAGGAAAACACACCCACACAGCTAAATTTGCACTGTCGTACATTTCATGCACCAACAACAAAGATAGCGAGACATACGCAAACAGTAGCGCAAAAGAGATAACAACATTAATTCTCGAACCAAATACGATTAGGGTATCGGGTAAGTTCGACTTAGTCCGTAAACAAAAAGTAACGTAAGGAACCGTCAGCAAAAATACAAAATGAAATAAAATAATATTAGCTTCTACCGCGGTTTTGATCACCAATGTAAAAAAAATACTGTTTAATAAGTTTCGTATTTTTTTGTAGTAGGTACCTAATATATATCCGCTGTTAGTGTGTACTTGAGTAACAACATTTCAACATTTTATCGTCCAAAACGAAAGTTTGTTTATAGTTAATACGAGTATGTTACTCAATCACGCTCGGACCGCTGATAAGACTATGATGAACATTTGAAAAAGAAAAACTCGATTGCTTGGCCATAAATGAAACTAGTGTCAATCGATAGGGAAAATTCATAGAAACAAAAAGAGTTCTATAAAAAAATCGTGATATACTTTAACACATATTTGGGTTTATTTTTCGTCCAACTTCACGGCAATATTAATATGTCGTGCAATTATGGGATGGCGCATGTTAGATTAGTTGTTTGTGACATTAATTTCATCAGACCCCCTCATCCCTTCCTGACCAAGACTGAAAATCAATATTGCAACTTTATGTTCCTAACGCATGTAAAAGACGAAAAAAAAATTGTATACCCAAATATCTCAGAAAATAATTATATCACTCAGGCAGTTTATTAATACACTTTATGATTATTATATTTTTTTCCTGTCGATTGACACGAACTCATTAATGATCAAGAAATCGCCATTTTTTTTCAAATTCGCTGCTGTTTAGGTATGCCAATAAAGTAATATGCTCTTTAATATAGGTAAGTACATATCACCTACCTAAAAATATGGACCTGCGCTTTTTAATATCTTTCCTATATTATTTGTGAGTAGTATACATATGTTCTGATTTGAAACGTATTGAATATAATCAACTGTTATTGTTGGGTAGCCAATCTGGCTCTTCCCCATAGACAACTGCATATTACTAGTAGTCTAGACAGACTATTGACGAACGTCGCAATTAGCTCATTTGATTATCGCCATATTGGGGCTGTTGTGCTCTTCCCACTGTCTTCTGATAACTTGTAGCCACTTATCTTTCCACAGTTCGTCTTCAGGAAACCTATTAATAACAATTAACATATCAGTGGGTGTAGGTAGAGTAGACAAAATAAACATGTGAAGAAATATCAGGAACATGTATCTATTATGTTGACGCTTCTAATATAAACAAGGGGCAAATACCTAAAGGTAGGTAGATTAAAATAATATATGCAATTTTTAAGTGAATAAAATCCATTCTAAAATCTATGTATTTTTTCTTCCTGACGGTACAAAGCGATCGATCAAACTTTTATACGCCGTTTGTCTTTTCGCACTCTTACGAATCGTATATTTCTGTCCCTTTCTGCAAATGGCGATTTTCAAACAATTTCAATCAGTAGAATTTTAAAGAAAATTATGATTTATAGTACTTACGAGTGAAAAGTAATGCAGTGCAACTTATTTTTGGTTCTTGAGCTATTTGTGCACCTTATAAAAAAACAGGAAGGCATTTTTGCTGCGAATTCCGAATAATACGTGGTAAAGTACACGCACGTGTTACACCAACGCAACGCCGATTACGACTGAGGCCAACTGTGTGCGTTGCACCTAATACGCGGTCCATGCTGAATAGTTGGTCCCTAGTCCTCCTGTGTTTAATAGGTTCGATGCCTAACAATAATCGAAGTTTCATGCTAAGGGTGCAATCGCCTGAACAAATTCTAGGACTTAGCCTGTTTTTTCCGTGAATTCAAGATATAATGTATCTCATTTTGTTTATTTAAATGCAGACTAGCATCTTTTCAAAACAATTATTTATGAACAATAAACATTCACCCAGAGATCATGAAAAACAAACGTCACTCACAATCAAACAAAGTCAACGCTATTGTGATATTTCTCGAGTGCGTTCCGTTTGTAGGGAAGACATGGTCAAGTCAAGGACTTAAATTCAAATTCAAATTATATTTATTTGTAAAAATATTGTATTAATAAGATGTTTATGGTTAGTAAAGTGCAATATTCTACCGTTTCCGGTGTACAAAGTATTATGCATGCAGGCCATTTAGGTACGTTCTATAAATTATACAAAATTATGAAGTGATTTTTACATGATGATCAAAATTTACTTTAAAATTAAATTAATAAAATAAAACAGTCACAATTATAAAACTGACAAAACATAAAATTAATACTAAAAGAAACATGTAAAAAAAACTCATTAATATTATAAAACAAACAATTGAATGTCAAAAATATACCTATTTGAATCGTTATGATCTTTACAAAATTGACATATAAGGACTTGATTTATAAAATATTATAGTTACCTAATTATTATAAATTATTGTCTTACAATTCCATTTGCGCTCCAAAAATTCAGTGATGGTGTAAAAACACTTAGACAAAAGGTAATTCATAAGTTTAGTTTTAAACATTTGAACTATTTATAGCTGACAGCCAGCTTATTATAAACTCTAATTGCCATGCAATACACATTGTCACAAAATACTTTTAACCCTTGTTTTGGGACATGCAACTTAAATTTTAACCGGTTTTTTCTCCTGGCTGCAACATCATTGTGTTTATCAAAAAGTGTGTGGTATTGATGAACAAAAACACATATTTCGTAAATATATAGAGACGGTAGTGGTAAGGTACCCGTTGATTGAAATAAAGGTTTACAACTATCTAAAAATTCTGCTCCACATAAGGCTCTAACACACTTTTTTTGACCTCTAAAAGCTCTAATCATGTCAACGGATTTACCCCATATTATAATGCCATAACGCAGGATCGAGGAGTCGTAGCCGTGGTAAGTGCATAATGCAGCTTCCCTAGAAGCAACTTGTCTTACCCGATTAAGGACATACACAAAACGAGCCAATTTACCACATAAGCTGTTAATATGTCCTTTCCAATTACAGTTTTTGTCAAATGTAATACCTAGGAAAATAGTGGAATTAACTTCTTCTACAACAGCGCCGTCATATGTAACATTAAGATCTACTGGTTTACTATTGTAAGTTTGAAATTGAACCTTTTGTTCTATCAATGTTAACATGTAAATTATTTTGCTTCAACCAACTTATGACACTATTTAGTGTTTTATTAATATCTTCTTCAAAATTAGCCAGATCCCTACCTTAAACAACTACGGTTGTATCATCTGCGTAAATGACGCATTTGTGTTTAGTAACATCAGGCAAGTCGTTGATGTACAAGATGAATAAAAGGGGCCCCAAAATACTACCTTGGGGGACTCCACATTTATTCTCTTTAAATTGGGATCTGCTGGTGACTTTGTTAGGGCTGGAAAAACTCGAGATTTCTACGCATTGAAAGCGGAGACTGAGGTAGCTTTTCAGCCATTCTAACGCTTTGCCTCGAATACCATATTTTTCGAGTTTGTGCAGTAATAGTTTATGGTCAACATAATATTAAGAAATGTAACATAAAAAACTTGTTACACAACGCGTTTTAACTCTTGTTTTAGATTTATATTGTGAAATGAGTATTTTTGTGGCCATAGACTACAAAAAAACAATTTGAGAAAAAAATACTTAGCCAATTTTTCCCCTTAGCCCTTCATTTGTCTGTTTGCAAACTACTGTGTTGTGCCTTAAAAAACTAGGTGGGTTATGGTGGCCATACACGCTACGAGAAATCGTTACGATCAGACTGTACAGTTCGAACGGTACCGATAAATCGCTACATGTATGTTATGAAACTGTGCAGTTTCGCACGATTTTTTGAGACTGTACAGTCGAACGGAACAATACGAAAATTTCAATTGATTTATCGGAATCGGACGAACTGTGCCGACTGATCGTAACGTGTATGCGCTCGTTCCGTTTTCGTGTTCAGTTTTGTAGTCGGTCGAAATTCGGGTGGACGTGCGCACGCGTCATGGCGTCTCAAACTAATCGCGAATGGCTTGAAGAATTTATTGATTTATATCGCAGTGAACCTTGTCTTTGGAATATTAAAGGCAAAGAGTATCACAATCGTGAGTTAAAACGTGCAGCATATACTAAGCTGGTTGAAAAATTTAAAACAGTAGACCCTAGTGCTGACAAAGATGCTGTTGTAAAAAAAATAAACAACATTCGCTCTACTTACAAAAAAGAGCGTAAGAAGATCGCTGATTCGAAGAAATCAGGAGCAGGAACCCAAGAAGTGTATAAACCAAAACTATGGTATTACTCTATGTTGCTGTTTTTGGATGACCAAGAAGAACCAAGACGTTCACGTTCTAATATGGACGACGAATCAACAGACAACAAGGTAAGTTGTTTGCGTGTTATTATCAGTGATCGGAGTAGGTAGATTTTTTTTTTTCAACCAATTGGGAAATTCCAGCAGAATGACCCCAATTCAATCTACCTACTCCGATCACTGGTTATTATACAGAGTACAGTAAGGTCGGCTTTTCTTACGATTTTTTTTATTTCTTGTATGGTTTTTAGCCCTGTGGTGCCAGCAGAGTAGACTAGCACTAATATGGTTATGTGAATATAATAAGTAAATCCGGCCATATTGAGAATGCTCCATAGTTATTTATATTATTACATGAATCCTTCCTTCTTTCACATTGAAGCAGACTCGAAAAAATACGTACATATTAATACTAAGGCGGGATTTTACCAACCTCCTAATAAAGTTATTGGAAACTATATCTGGTGATAAACCACTTTTTATATACCTAATCTGTGTTTGGAAAGTTGGAGTTTATTTGCCGAATAAGTCCCTAATAACTTATTAGGAGGTTGGTGAAATCTAGCCTGAGTGAATTAACATGTAGGTATTTAAATAAAACTAAATAACTTTTTTATTAAATGTTTTATTCTCAAAGAGTTAACATATAAAATTATTTTGCCACGGAACGCTGCCTTCGCTTGCAAAATATTCCATGTACTCTTCTCTGACTTTTTTTGCGGCAATCGAAGTATTACCAAGATTTCTTCTTTGCAAATTAAATATGGCTGAATCCGTTGTATCATATCCTTGGGTTATTGACCCTTCATCAACATTTTCTACGTCGAAGCATTCTTGTTGACAGTAAGAACTTTCTGAAGTCTTCATTAAATAATTATGTAAAGCACAACTGGCCATCACGACTGACTCTGTTCTCTTCGGATTAATACTAATTTTTGTGTGAAAAATTCTAAATCGAGATGCCAAGATCCCAAACGCATTTTCGACAATGCGCCTTGCTCGTGATACGCGGTAATTTAGAATTCTGGTTTTATTTGTGGTCAAGTCTGCTTGTCTAAATGGCTTAATTAAATCTGTTCTAAGTGGAAACGCATCGTCAGCCACAAACACATAAGGCAACTTTCTAGTGCTATTTGCGACAGCTGTTTCGGTTGGAATACACAACTGATTATTATCAAGTTTTTCAAAAAACTTAGTGTTTGTGAGTACTCCACCATCTGAAATTCTTCCATTTGTTCCAAAATCACATAAAAGAAATCGATAATTTCCGTCAACGATTGCCAATAACACCATGCTATGATGGTTTTTATAGTTGAAATATTCTGAGCCACATCCATTAGGAAGAAAAATTGATATATGCTTTCCATCCATCGCGCCTAGACAATGCGGAAAATTCCATCTCTTTTCAAACACTTTGGCCACATCCTTCCATTCTTCTTTCGAGCGTGGGAACTGTAAAAAAAATAATTGTTTCAGGAAATTGAAAGTGAAGCATCTCCGGCCGCCCAGTCAACTCCACAGTCACCTCCAGCCACACAGTCAACTCCACAGTCACCTCCAGCCACACAATCAACTTCACAGTCAACTCCCGATACTCGTTCAACTACAAACACGTTGTTTAATAGGAGTCGGCCAAAAAGGAATGCAAATGAAAACCTAACTACTGAAGTTTTACAGTCTGTTCAAAATCATTTCAAAAGGCCAGCAATTACTAATGATCGATTTGATATTTATGGAGCAAACGTCGCAGCTAAGCTGAGAGACCTCACAAAACATTACGTTGATTTTGGCCGAAAAAATAATTAACGAAACATTATTTCTGGCAGAGATGGAAAATTTGACTATATCACACCAAGTGATGGATTCAACCAGTGTGCGTTTTACTAATTATGGTTACAACGTTCCCAGCCCCGTTTCAAGTACTCCCAGCCCTGTTGGAAACAATCCTAGTCCAGTACCTTATCAGAATTCAAATTATGATTTCCAAACACAACCAGGCTCCCAGTCAATTCTCCAAACCCCAATAATGCAAACTTCTCAACAAGAAGAGTTCCAACAAATGCAAAATTCAGCGGCTACTTATTTGTCTAATTTTACTTAATGTTAACCCATCATTATAAGTACAAATTAATAAACATTACATTCTAAGTAATTAGTAGTTTTTTATTTCTTACCTTCAAATAGTCTTTGCGGAGAACCTTATATATTGCTTCACAGGTGTCCGGTATTATGCGACCCAAAGCTTGAGATGAAATGATACTAGAGAATTTCAAATCTTCATAATTTCTTCCTGTTGATAAAAACCTCAAAGTAGCTACAAGCCTGTCATGGGGTGGAATAGCATTTCTCATAATAGTGTCTTGCTTCTCGATAATTGGTGCTACCAAATTCAGTAGATGTAAGTACGTATCATGATCCATTCTTAGAAAATTATGCCAGTCTTTTGGAAAAACCTTTAATTCCGCCAACAAATTGACATGAGAATGAACTCTTCTTTTCATTAGCCATTCTTTACACCAGATGCTACGATTTTTCCGCTTCACCTTTTTTTCCTTCAGGGCGAATATTAATCCAACAATTGCTAAAACGTCGTCCGTCGAAGCCATCACTGACACGTGTGCGTCGGCACCATATTGTACCGTCTGATCGTAACGATTTCTCGTAGCGTGTATAGCTTGTATGCCAGCTACGATAAACTGCACCGTTCAAACTGTACAGTTTGATCGTAACGATTTCTCGTAGCGTGTATGGCCACCATTAGTTAGGTTGAACATGAAAACTGTTGATAAACATTTGTCTGTTTGACAAAGTAGTTAGCTACTTTGTTTGATTTAAATGCGCCTTCAAAATTAGGTACGTTAAAATACGCTAAATACATTTGGAATAGAGTATATCAATTTTATAGTTTTTACCGCAATAGTGTCATCATACAAATTATAGTAGTAGAGTATTTATTTTTAAGAATGGTTTCCATTTTACGTCATAAATTATAATTAAGTAACTTATTACACGACTTCCCAAAAAAATAATGTTATGTTTTTAGGAGTCATGTATGTTTGTATGTATATATGTGAGTTTATTCCACCATAACTTTTAAATGTCTGAACAGATTTGTATGTATGAGGTATCGTTAGAAACCTTATATCATCCCAATTAACATAAGCTACAATATATTTTTTAAATTAAATATTGCGGCAGTATGGCTCCACTTTGAAATGCGAAAAAAACGTTGAATTTACTATATTATTTCACAAATTGAATACCTTGAATACCGCTACGTTTCGCTCCCGCCTTTGCCTTACAATCAATCACAACCAAGACGGGCTTCCACCTATTAACTGTTAATGTAACTGTTTTACGATATGATCACTAATGTTTGACCATATAATAAAGTAGCCGTGGGTTTAGCTGTTCATATCGTCAAACTCTAATCATTTCTCATCTGGCCAAACCATTTAATGAGTTTTCCGGTAATTTCATCAAATAAAAAAGAACATGATGTGGCCAACCATTTAATGAAATGATAAATTTTACGATGTCCCCATGACATCTATATATCCCAACCCACCGATCTTCACTATTAGACGCGCCTATTGGATACCCGGCTTTACTTATGCCGTAAATAAGTTGAAAATTGTATTTACTTAGAAAATAACATTGTTCAGATCATAGTGCTGTTATAACTGTGTAGTTGTACCCTTCGAGCATATATCCAATGGAGATGTTAATGCAAGGCCAAGATGTTCTGCTGGCCATATGGCATGACTTGACCATTCACGTTATATAAAACTATTTCATTCACGACCACGGCCATTCGGTATCGTTTCGTGTCGCAAAGCAGAGCTCCGTGAAAATGGTGAATTGTGCGGTATTTTTGTATAGAAGGCGATCAGCAACATCAAACTTACGGGAACACGGTATTTCGTATCACAAGTAAGTGTTATTTATGTAAATTGTGCTTGTAATTTTGTATAATTTTGATTCGAATGAACTATCAGTTGCGACAGATTAGCGACAGTTTTACGACGCCATCGTCTTGGTAGAAGGCGTAGTGCAGGGACAAGTTGAGGGAAATTGATTGAACAAATGATGAAATGAACGTTAAATTATCTCAAAATGAGGAGTGTTAGTACCTAACAGACTATTTTTCAGTGAGTATTAAAAGTATTTTAATCTACATTTAAAAAACGATATGCCATTCACTCTCTAAACACTTACAACGCTGAAATTCTGCCTATTAGTATCATATAGGCTGTAGGCGACAATTACGAACGGATGTTACTAATGGGCCGGATTAAGAGGGTGAAAAATTAGTTCTTGGTTTCTATTAAAGTTCATGTTATTTAAGTTCGGGACACAACACAACGTTTGATATTAAGTTAATAGTTTAGAATCTAAACTATTATCTGAAACTTTAGATAATTCTGAACTATTAACCCGTGGACGAGAGCATTTTTGGAGTACTTGAGCTATTATTTAAATATAGAATGATTAAAAAGTTTGCTATATACAAAATCTGTATTTGAGGAAGGTATATGTACCAAAAAAATACGTTTTTTTTTTAGTTTTTTTTTTGAATTTTTCTTTATTTATTTTTGTAAAATTTGCAAAAAATAAACTCATATATCTCGTACGGGATACCAATAGCTGACAAGTTAACTGAAAATACAGTTATTTTTTTTTGTAATATATTGTTTGTTTGTTTGTTTGTCTTATGAGGTAGTGCTGGCCTCTGAAGTCAGAGTTTATCAAGCCACCCGAAGGCCTCTGACATGGCTTAACGACTGCTATTAATCAATAACAGCCGGGACCGACAGCTTAACGTGCCCTTCGAAGCACGTAGCGATGGAAAACCGCACATAACTTCAATTGGTGCGTACATAAAGTCATTGGTGCGTAGCCTAGGTTTTGAACCCGGTATAGATAGATAGATAGATAACTCTTTATTGAACACCACATAGAACAAAAATACAGTAATAACTAAAATATTAATACAAAATATATAGGACAATGGGCGGTCTTATCGCTAAAAAGCGATCTCTTCCTGACAACCTTTGGATGGAAAGGAATTAATATACGGCAAAGACGGTGGTGCATTATAATATAACAAATAAATAATAAATACTGAATACAATGAATAAACATATATACACATATATTCCAATATACCTACACATAAATATGTAAAAATATAGTACAGTATATACATATATATATATATATATATATATATATATATATAAATATATATCCATATACATAGTAAGAAGTGAGTCCAACAAAATAGCAAGAAGTGATATTAATTAGAGAGATAAAACTTCTTTACTTGAAGTTTAAAAACAGGGAGTGACTGGGCTCGCCTTATAGTAACTGGCAGAGCGTTACATAGGCGAACTGCTTGTATGGTAAATGAACTGCCATAAAAAGAGCTTCTATGTAGAGGGATCATCAAAGCTAAATTTTCTGATGACCTGAGTGACAACTCTTTAGAATCAGACAGGAAATTAAAACGTTCCATAAGATATCGCGGGGAGGAGGGATTAAACAAAACTGTATAAAGAATAGAGAGTATATGAGCATTCCGGCGGAGGCGTATTGGAAGCCACTTGGATTCTAAATTGCACTACAGAAACACCATCAGGCCACCATCGCTGTAATATAATAAAGTACTGCTATTAAATGATAACAAACTATATTCAATTCTTTTATTTATGAATGACTGTTACAGAAGAGATAAATATTTCCGATCTGGATAAAAATGATTGTCCAAGCAATTATGTATGAAATAAGTAATAAATAAAGTAACGTAAGTTTATTGATTTACAGCGTGTTTTTAAATTAACAAAAAACCTTTCGTGGGTCAACCTTAGATTGTACACATTTAATCCATGAATTTTAGTATTTTAAAATGGTAAAATCATAGCTTTCGGCCCTGACTTCGTCTGCGCGGACTACAGTACAATATCGCGTAAAAACATCCCATGTTCTTCTAGGATATTGAAAAACTAATGCAAAAGTATAGCACCAACGTATTGTATTCTCTTTGGCACCAACGCTCTCGATGCTTTTTACAGACTTGTTATTATTTCGTTTCCATGGTACCCGTTCCTTACAGAGAGTTATCAACATTTTCCAGTTTTCCCGTGGAAATTTACTATTTTCCGTTGAAACTTATGTTTTATTCCAAGGTATCTCCAGGAGTGGGTTTTAGCTATGTCCATTCCAAATTTCATCAAAATACGTCCAACCGTTATCGCGTTAAAACTCTCCAAACAAACAGACAACGTTTCACTTTTATATTGTGGTGTGGATTGCTAGAGCTTCCTCTACGTATTTTGTCCTATACTTGACTTCAAAGATCTGTAATTATAGCCATACCGTTTTTTTTATCATTAATTTCAAGGAAAAAAGCGCCGAAGTATATAATGTCAAAGAATAAAAGTTCTTTAGTATCAGATAGGGAAGCTGCCAACGTGAAGGTTTACATTAATTCGGAAACACGCTTTATAAATAAATAAATTCACCAAGTACTGAAAATTTGCTCACAAAGTAGTACAAGTTCATTACAAATATTTAATATACATAAATATATTTAAACAAACTCAAATTATAAATAGCTATATCTTTTCATGTCGTTAAAATAAAAGCTTCATTTTACATCTTCAACGGAACGTTAGACATAAGTATTTAGTAAAACCACGTTCATTTCATTCATTCATTCATTTATCGTTCAGGTTACCGATCTTTGTGAATGCCCATCACTAGAGATTATCATAGTGTGCGTCTAAACACTGCGTAACTATGCTGTATTTTATAACTGTGTGCGTATTTTATGATGGTTTGTGAGATTGTTTTAGTGTGCGTTTACATGAATAAGATTTTTATTTGCGCGTGTGCAATGCGTGTTTACCTCGTCCCCCGTCAAAATTGGCAGAAAATAATGTTTGCGGATTAAAACGTTAGCATCTCCATTGGATATATGCTCGAAGAGTTATACCCGTCAAATTTTTAGAAGGTTTTAAAGAACACATACTGGTTACACTATTGACAGTAGGAAATATTAACGAGAAATCGAAATAAGTATTTGAGACACCACTATGTATTTTGATATTTTATTTGTTTACCATTTATATAAAGATAATATTTTTTGAAAATATTTGTGGCATAAAAGAAAAATAGCTAATTAGTTATCACAAAAAAATATAAACAAGTATATCATCAAACTAAGAGAAAAAACATGACTATCCTACCAATATAACCAATTTAAAAAAAGAAAGCTTTTTCACTCGGGATGATGTAAGTATTCCAACATACATCCAAATCTGTTCAGGCATTTAAAAGTTATCGTGGAACAAAGAAACTCACATAATACAAGAATCCTGAAAACATTTCACTCCGTTTTATTTCACGTGGCACATTTTTATAGAGGAATTTTAATTGTTAGTCGTAATTTTCATATGACTGATAACTGTGTTATTTATAAAAATCTACCTCAATTTTGTACCACTACCTATGGTATAAAAATGTTATCTCAAACAAAACAATACAGGATTTGATAAAATTTCACACTATTTTCATATTTATTTAGCCCTTTAAAAAATAATTCCACTACAACTACTACAAGTTTAGTCATCAAATAGTTTCATGTATCAAAACTTGTTTTGCAAGGTATACTTTTTACGCAATGTTGCCTACATGTACTTTCTAAGTTCCCTTAAAACTACCTAAGTACAATAACTTAATAGACAGACTTTACCAAGAAGTGAACTATTAAAGGAGTTTGTAAATACTTTTTTTTTGTCTTATTTGTGCTATGTAAATGAATATCAAAATAATAAAAATGTTACTTATTTACATGTTTCTCTTTAGTCCTGCGTGTAATGAAACATTCCTCCTCTTCTCTATGGTTTGACACGCAATGGCGGATGTCATTTTAGAATCCAATTACTGAAAATTGTATATGTTGCTTTTTATGCAATTATTTTTATTCTAATAATCATACGGTAATTAAATAAACTAACTTGTAATTGCCTTTTTACATATTTTTGTATTAATAAATTAAGTGTAATAAAATTACTAGAATCATTCCCGCGTGTTTCCTTCCCGCGCACGTCGTACAAGGTGGAAGTTGGTCATGGTCGTCCGACAAACGGAAAGCCGCCATGATGGCTTTCTGTAAAGTACGCCCAATATGTAAAGTTTCGATTGTGTTTTTCATTAATTGTGACTGAGTGCGTGCAAAAATTAATCATGGGAACGAACTAGAGTGTGCAAAGTGTAGTTTAAGGTCCTTTGGGACCTCCTGGAGGAGCTTTAAAGTGTTTTATTTGTGCATTTTTGTGTCGACGCTAGCGTGTTTTGTTCTGTCAACAAAATGTCGAAGCTCTCGTTTAGGGCGAGGGCCCTGGATGCGTCGAAACCAATGCCTATATATCTCGCCGAGGAGCTCCCGGATCTTCCGGACTACTCGGCGATAAACCGTGCAGTACCTCAAATGCCCTCTGGAATGGAAAAAGAGGAGGAAAGCGTAAGTATTTTGCGCATTTAGATGTTAAGTCATCGAAACCAGACTTCGGCGGCCATTACGTTTGTGTTTCTATTATTCGCCGCTAGGGGTGGCAATTATTTCCTATGATTTACTGTTTTTGATGAATTATTATAATATTCCTCTAAATTATAAAGGATTTATTTACATCGATTAGGAAATCCAGAGCTAATGATCTTATGAGACGGCATAAAAGTTTTCAAATATCGCAAAGTGTACGTCAAATTTTGGCGCGGGAACGCACATGGTGTTTTCGCTATGTGCTGGTGATACCTTTTTATCTCTTTAAAATATTATTTCTCCCTTGTTTTACGTGATAAAATGCTGTTTTTTTAACATCTGCAAGGGCAATATGCGTAAGAAATGTGGTGTTAATTTTAACATTTACCGGTTGATAGAACATCTGTTATTTGTTTACAAACAACAGTCGCCGGTAACATCGTCTCCAATTTGATTACAACTTTACAATTTATTTTCGAATATTTTAACCTGATTTTCTCTTTAAATCATTTAGTTATTTTGTGCTTTATAAAAACAATTTTACGTGACAATCAATTTTTCACTGATATCTTCCAAAATTTACTTGTAGGTAGTTCTGGATTGAAATCAGTCTTGTATTAATATTTAATTTTTGATACCTACTGTTTTTAGTTCCAACATAAACGGAAAAAAAATACATTTTAGGATAAAATAACTTTTTATTATGATCATTTTGTGTTTAAGTAAATAATAAATGCATTACTCAATGATATGAAACACCTGGTAAATAGTTATACATGTTTAAGTACCATTTGAAAGTTTTAAGAATTAGTCATGGTTTTTCACCATGTCATTAAATAGGGATATGTAGTCACCTGTGAATGTCGTTTTTGCGAATGTCTATTCATCGAATACTTACATCCTCAAGGGGTCAAAATTGCGAAGGTACATTTGGTCAAATGGTCAAAACTGCGAAGGCTTATTGCTGCAACGGGTTGTATGATAGAATATACTAATATTCTCAATTTAAAAAATAAAGTTTTTCACACGTACCTATGTATGTAATATTATTGAAAATTCGTAATACTCATATACAAAATGGATAGTTTGAACGGGACCTGGAAGGAAAGTACCCTCAATATTGAAGCTAACAAATTTTACTCAAAGGAAACTTTCGCTTATTTTTAAAAGTTCACACAATGCACAGCTTAGTGCATTGGCTGTAATTCACTCAGTAGGTATGTTGTATATAGGTATAGATTTTAATAGTTCAAAGTATTTATTGTAAGTAGACAGCATATTATCAAATAGGTGCATACTTAGTACTTTAACAAGTTCTTGAGTACAAGTTCTCCTTGCTTTGACTGCCACCAAATGAGTCTTGTCTTGAAATACCGTCGACTCCTGCTAGCAATATATGCTAACCTGGTACTTTTTTGTTTTTGTTCATATAATCTAAAAGCTAATAGGTAAGAAAAACTTTAGAAACAGGCCACAAATTAAAAAAAAACCCTAAAAAATTACACTCCAATTTTGGGCAGTAGTGTAATAAACAGGAATAAAATATGTGGATGTGTGTGTTAGCTCGTTTATTAGAATATTTGAACAAACAACCCTTCGCAGGGATAACCTTCGCAATTTTGACCATTCGAGCAAACATACCTTTCGCATTTTTGACCATTTGCAGAAAAGACCCTTCGAGGATGTAAGCATTCGATGAAAAGACTTGGAGGAATAGACATTCGCAAAAACGACATTCGAAATGTATCCCCTTTAAATATACTATTCCTAATCCTAGCATGTTAAATGTAATCAGAAATTACAGTTCCATTAACGTAAAGATTTCACAAAAACCAGCATGCAAGTTTTTTTTTAAATATGGATTCCACACCTCCAAGATAAGCCGAGCTGCTTGTACGCACTAGCCTCAAGCACACACTAAAACCATATTGTGCTGATGAACACCACATCACAGCAAGATCTTAACCTTGTTTTGTTAGTTGTGTTAATTCTGTTAAGTTCTCACGCAAAATAAATATTATGCAGTCTTTTGTGATGAAATTTTGTATCAACTACAAAACACCACAAATTATCCACTCACACACTCACATACACATCTGCGAGTGTAGACACTGTTTTTTTTATACCTCGTTTTATTTTTTATTGTACAAATAATAACACAAACAATTACACAATTAACCATGTACTATTCTACTGTCCTGCTGTACTATTCTGCTGTCCTGTTTCTTGTAATTAAGACTATGTTATGTTCACAAACAAAATACTTTAAAGAGCTCTAGGATGAAAGTTTTTCCTATGAGTTGTTCAAGTCACAGAATACAAAAAAAGAAAGTTACTCTGGAGCCTATTATCTAGTGTGCAACTATAGGCTCAATACACAATTAGAAATACTTCACTCGATTGAAAAATTACAAGCACACAAAACACATCAGATATCTAATTTTTTTTTTTTTTACACAACAGCCCAAAAAAAGGAGTGTAATGTTTTAGGACTTGTGTATAGTTGTATGTGAGCTTCTTTATTCCACCATAACTTTTATATGCTTGAACAGATTGAGATGTATGGGGTATTGTTAGAATCCTTACATCTCCCCCAAGGCTACTACTTTTTTTTGGAAAAAAAAAAGAAAACTATTTGGCTCCATTTTCAAAAGCAAAAAAATATATTTTTTCTTTTAATTTTACAATATGGGTATCAAATTGAAGGCCTTGTTAAGCACATTCCAACAGTACATAATTTATTGGCATAAGTTCATTTTTGGCAGGGCAGGCATGTTTTTTTAGCTTTTTAGCTAGTTATTTGTTTCGATGCTTATCTTGGTATCAATACTTTTAATGCCATACTGGTATCAAGTATGTTAGCGATCCTTTCATTTCAATACTGTGTCTCTATTTGTTTGCTGTAATTTTCAATATGCCGAAACTCCAAGTGGTACACTTATTACCCGGACCTCAGACCAGATGCTTCATAGTTCGTAGTAATTCCCCCATACGTTGCTTGGGATTTCCTACGATCCAATACCCTTACACTATTTTTTTTTAGATTTGTATATTTTTTCCTGCCCTGCAATTCTCGCTTGTGTAGCATTTTTTTAGTTTTTTTTTTGAATTTTTCTTTATTTATTTTTGTAAAATTTGCAAAAAATAAACTCATATATCTCGTACGGGATACCAATAGCTGACAAGTTAACTGAAAATACAGTTATTTTTTTTTGTAATATATTGTTTGTTTGTTTGTTTGTCTTATGAGGTAGTGCTGGCCTCTGAAGTCAGAGTTTATCAAGCCACCCGAAGGCCTCTGACATGGCTTAACGACTGCTATTAATCAATAACAGCCGGGACCGACAGCTTAACGTGCCCTTCGAAGCACGTAGCGATGGAAAACCGCACATAACTTCAATTGGTGCGTACATAAAGTCATTGGTGCGTAGCCTAGGTTTTGAACCCGGTATAGATAGATAGATAGATAACTCTTTATTGAACACCACATAGAACAAAAATACAGTAATAACTAAAATATTAATACAAAATATATAGGACAATGGGCGGTCTTATCGCTAAAAAGCGATCTCTTCCTGACAACCTTTGGATGGAAAGGAATTAATATACGGCAAAGACGGTGGTGCATTATAATATAACAAATAAATAATAAATACTGAATACAATGAATAAACATATATACACATATATTCCAATATACCTACACATAAATATGTAAAAATATAGTACAGTATATACATATATATATATATATATATATATATATATATATAAATATATATCCATATACATAGTAAGAAGTGAGTCCAACAAAATAGCAAGAAGTGATATTAATTAGAGAGATAAAACTTCTTTACTTGAAGTTTAAAAACAGGGAGTGACTGGGCTCGCCTTATAGTAACTGGCAGAGCGTTACATAGGCGAACTGCTTGTATGGTAAATGAACTGCCATAAAAAGAGCTTCTATGTAGAGGGATCATCAAAGCTAAATTTTCTGATGACCTGAGTGACAACTCTTTAGAATCAGACAGGAAATTAAAACGTTCCATAAGATATCGCGGGGAGGAGGGATTAAACAAAACTGTATAAAGAATAGAGAGTATATGAGCATTCCGGCGGAGGCGTATTGGAAGCCACTTGGATTCTAAATTGCACTACAGAAACACCATCAGGCCACCATCGCTGTAATATAATAAAGTACTGCTATTAAATGATAACAAACTATATTCAATTCTTTTATTTATGAATGACTGTTACAGAAGAGATAAATATTTCCGATCTGGATAAAAATGATTGTCCAAGCAATTATGTATGAAATAAGTAATAAATAAAGTAACGTAAGTTTATTGATTTACAGCGTGTTTTTAAATTAACAAAAAACCTTTCGTGGGTCAACCTTAGATTGTACACATTTAATCCATGAATTTTAGTATTTTAAAATGGTAAAATCATAGCTTTCGGCCCTGACTTCGTCTGCGCGGACTACAGTACAATATCGCGTAAAAACATCCCATGTTCTTCTAGGATATTGAAAAACTAATGCAAAAGTATAGCACCAACGTATTGTATTCTCTTTGGCACCAACGCTCTCGATGCTTTTTACAGACTTGTTATTATTTCGTTTCCATGGTACCCGTTCCTTACAGAGAGTTATCAACATTTTCCAGTTTTCCCGTGGAAATTTACTATTTTCCGTTGAAACTTATGTTTTATTCCAAGGTATCTCCAGGAGTGGGTTTTAGCTATGTCCATTCCAAATTTCATCAAAATACGTCCAACCGTTATCGCGTTAAAACTCTCCAAACAAACAGACAACGTTTCACTTTTATATTGTGGTGTGGATTGCTAGAGCTTCCTCTACGTATTTTGTCCTATACTTGACTTCAAAGATCTGTAATTATAGCCATACCGTTTTTTTTATCATTAATTTCAAGGAAAAAAGCGCCGAAGTATATAATGTCAAAGAATAAAAGTTCTTTAGTATCAGATAGGGAAGCTGCCAACGTGAAGGTTTACATTAATTCGGAAACACGCTTTATAAATAAATAAATTCACCAAGTACTGAAAATTTGCTCACAAAGTAGTACAAGTTCATTACAAATATTTAATATACATAAATATATTTAAACAAACTCAAATTATAAATAGCTATATCTTTTCATGTCGTTAAAATAAAAGCTTCATTTTACATCTTCAACGGAACGTTAGACATAAGTATTTAGTAAAACCACGTTCATTTCATTCATTCATTCATTTATCGTTCAGGTTACCGATCTTTGTGAATGCCCATCACTAGAGATTATCATAGTGTGCGTCTAAACACTGCGTAACTATGCTGTATTTTATAACTGTGTGCGTATTTTATGATGGTTTGTGAGATTGTTTTAGTGTGCGTTTACATGAATAAGATTTTTATTTGCGCGTGTGCAATGCGTGTTTACCTCGTCCCCCGTCAAAATTGGCAGAAAATAATGTTTGCGGATTAAAACGTTAGCATCTCCATTGGATATATGCTCGAAGAGTTATACCCGTCAAATTTTTAGAAGGTTTTAAAGAACACATACTGGTTACACTATTGACAGTAGGAAATATTAACGAGAAATCGAAATAAGTATTTGAGACACCACTATGTATTTTGATATTTTATTTGTTTACCATTTATATAAAGATAATATTTTTTGAAAATATTTGTGGCATAAAAGAAAAATAGCTAATTAGTTATCACAAAAAAATATAAACAAGTATATCATCAAACTAAGAGAAAAAACATGACTATCCTACCAATATAACCAATTTAAAAAAAGAAAGCTTTTTCACTCGGGATGATGTAAGTATTCCAACATACATCCAAATCTGTTCAGGCATTTAAAAGTTATCGTGGAACAAAGAAACTCACATAATACAAGAATCCTGAAAACATTTCACTCCGTTTTATTTCACGTGGCACATTTTTATAGAGGAATTTTAATTGTTAGTCGTAATTTTCATATGACTGATAACTGTGTTATTTATAAAAATCTACCTCAATTTTGTACCACTACCTATGGTATAAAAATGTTATCTCAAACAAAACAATACAGGATTTGATAAAATTTCACACTATTTTCATATTTATTTAGCCCTTTAAAAAATAATTCCACTACAACTACTACAAGTTTAGTCATCAAATAGTTTCATGTATCAAAACTTGTTTTGCAAGGTATACTTTTTACGCAATGTTGCCTACATGTACTTTCTAAGTTCCCTTAAAACTACCTAAGTACAATAACTTAATAGACAGACTTTACCAAGAAGTGAACTATTAAAGGAGTTTGTAAATACTTTTTTTTTGTCTTATTTGTGCTATGTAAATGAATATCAAAATAATAAAAATGTTACTTATTTACATGTTTCTCTTTAGTCCTGCGTGTAATGAAACATTCCTCCTCTTCTCTATGGTTTGACACGCAATGGCGGATGTCATTTTAGAATCCAATTACTGAAAATTGTATATGTTGCTTTTTATGCAATTATTTTTATTCTAATAATCATACGGTAATTAAATAAACTAACTTGTAATTGCCTTTTTACATATTTTTGTATTAATAAATTAAGTGTAATAAAATTACTAGAATCATTCCCGCGTGTTTCCTTCCCGCGCACGTCGTACAAGGTGGAAGTTGGTCATGGTCGTCCGACAAACGGAAAGCCGCCATGATGGCTTTCTGTAAAGTACGCCCAATATGTAAAGTTTCGATTGTGTTTTTCATTAATTGTGACTGAGTGCGTGCAAAAATTAATCATGGGAACGAACTAGAGTGTGCAAAGTGTAGTTTAAGGTCCTTTGGGACCTCCTGGAGGAGCTTTAAAGTGTTTTATTTGTGCATTTTTGTGTCGACGCTAGCGTGTTTTGTTCTGTCAACAAAATGTCGAAGCTCTCGTTTAGGGCGAGGGCCCTGGATGCGTCGAAACCAATGCCTATATATCTCGCCGAGGAGCTCCCGGATCTTCCGGACTACTCGGCGATAAACCGTGCAGTACCTCAAATGCCCTCTGGAATGGAAAAAGAGGAGGAAAGCGTAAGTATTTTGCGCATTTAGATGTTAAGTCATCGAAACCAGACTTCGGCGGCCATTACGTTTGTGTTTCTATTATTCGCCGCTAGGGGTGGCAATTATTTCCTATGATTTACTGTTTTTGATGAATTATTATAATATTCCTCTAAATTATAAAGGATTTATTTACATCGATTAGGAAATCCAGAGCTAATGATCTTATGAGACGGCATAAAAGTTTTCAAATATCGCAAAGTGTACGTCAAATTTTGGCGCGGGAACGCACATGGTGTTTTCGCTATGTGCTGGTGATACCTTTTTATCTCTTTAAAATATTATTTCTCCCTTGTTTTACGTGATAAAATGCTGTTTTTTTAACATCTGCAAGGGCAATATGCGTAAGAAATGTGGTGTTAATTTTAACATTTACCGGTTGATAGAACATCTGTTATTTGTTTACAAACAACAGTCGCCGGTAACATCGTCTCCAATTTGATTACAACTTTACAATTTATTTTCGAATATTTTAACCTGATTTTCTCTTTAAATCATTTAGTTATTTTGTGCTTTATAAAAACAATTTTACGTGACAATCAATTTTTCACTGATATCTTCCAAAATTTACTTGTAGGTAGTTCTGGATTGAAATCAGTCTTGTATTAATATTTAATTTTTGATACCTACTGTTTTTAGTTCCAACATAAACGGAAAAAAAATACATTTTAGGATAAAATAACTTTTTATTATGATCATTTTGTGTTTAAGTAAATAATAAATGCATTACTCAATGATATGAAACACCTGGTAAATAGTTATACATGTTTAAGTACCATTTGAAAGTTTTAAGAATTAGTCATGGTTTTTCACCATGTCATTAAATAGGGATATGTAGTCACCTGTGAATGTCGTTTTTGCGAATGTCTATTCATCGAATACTTACATCCTCAAGGGGTCAAAATTGCGAAGGTACATTTGGTCAAATGGTCAAAACTGCGAAGGCTTATTGCTGCAACGGGTTGTATGATAGAATATACTAATATTCTCAATTTAAAAAATAAAGTTTTTCACACGTACCTATGTATGTAATATTATTGAAAATTCGTAATACTCATATACAAAATGGATAGTTTGAACGGGACCTGGAAGGAAAGTACCCTCAATATTGAAGCTAACAAATTTTACTCAAAGGAAACTTTCGCTTATTTTTAAAAGTTCACACAATGCACAGCTTAGTGCATTGGCTGTAATTCACTCAGTAGGTATGTTGTATATAGGTATAGATTTTAATAGTTCAAAGTATTTATTGTAAGTAGACAGCATATTATCAAATAGGTGCATACTTAGTACTTTAACAAGTTCTTGAGTACAAGTTCTCCTTGCTTTGACTGCCACCAAATGAGTCTTGTCTTGAAATACCGTCGACTCCTGCTAGCAATATATGCTAACCTGGTACTTTTTTGTTTTTGTTCATATAATCTAAAAGCTAATAGGTAAGAAAAACTTTAGAAACAGGCCACAAATTAAAAAAAAACCCTAAAAAATTACACTCCAATTTTGGGCAGTAGTGTAATAAACAGGAATAAAATATGTGGATGTGTGTGTTAGCTCGTTTATTAGAATATTTGAACAAACAACCCTTCGCAGGGATAACCTTCGCAATTTTGACCATTCGAGCAAACATACCTTTCGCATTTTTGACCATTTGCAGAAAAGACCCTTCGAGGATGTAAGCATTCGATGAAAAGACTTGGAGGAATAGACATTCGCAAAAACGACATTCGAAATGTATCCCCTTTAAATATACTATTCCTAATCCTAGCATGTTAAATGTAATCAGAAATTACAGTTCCATTAACGTAAAGATTTCACAAAAACCAGCATGCAAGTTTTTTTTTAAATATGGATTCCACACCTCCAAGATAAGCCGAGCTGCTTGTACGCACTAGCCTCAAGCACACACTAAAACCATATTGTGCTGATGAACACCACATCACAGCAAGATCTTAACCTTGTTTTGTTAGTTGTGTTAATTCTGTTAAGTTCTCACGCAAAATAAATATTATGCAGTCTTTTGTGATGAAATTTTGTATCAACTACAAAACACCACAAATTATCCACTCACACACTCACATACACATCTGCGAGTGTAGACACTGTTTTTTTTATACCTCGTTTTATTTTTTATTGTACAAATAATAACACAAACAATTACACAATTAACCATGTACTATTCTACTGTCCTGCTGTACTATTCTGCTGTCCTGTTTCTTGTAATTAAGACTATGTTATGTTCACAAACAAAATACTTTAAAGAGCTCTAGGATGAAAGTTTTTCCTATGAGTTGTTCAAGTCACAGAATACAAAAAAAGAAAGTTACTCTGGAGCCTATTATCTAGTGTGCAACTATAGGCTCAATACACAATTAGAAATACTTCACTCGATTGAAAAATTACAAGCACACAAAACACATCAGATATCTAATTTTTTTTTTTTTTACACAACAGCCCAAAAAAAGGAGTGTAATGTTTTAGGACTTGTGTATAGTTGTATGTGAGCTTCTTTATTCCACCATAACTTTTATATGCTTGAACAGATTGAGATGTATGGGGTATTGTTAGAATCCTTACATCTCCCCCAAGGCTACTACTTTTTTTTGGAAAAAAAAAAGAAAACTATTTGGCTCCATTTTCAAAAGCAAAAAAATATATTTTTTCTTTTAATTTTACAATATGGGTATCAAATTGAAGGCCTTGTTAAGCACATTCCAACAGTACATAATTTATTGGCATAAGTTCATTTTTGGCAGGGCAGGCATGTTTTTTTAGCTTTTTAGCTAGTTATTTGTTTCGATGCTTATCTTGGTATCAATACTTTTAATGCCATACTGGTATCAAGTATGTTAGCGATCCTTTCATTTCAATACTGTGTCTCTATTTGTTTGCTGTAATTTTCAATATGCCGAAACTCCAAGTGGTACACTTATTACCCGGACCTCAGACCAGATGCTTCATAGTTCGTAGTAATTCCCCCATACGTTGCTTGGGATTTCCTACGATCCAATACCCTTACACTATTTTTTTTTAGATTTGTATATTTTTTCCTGCCCTGCAATTCTCGCTTGTGTAGCATTAAATACTGATCCCACAAATTTCATGTGGGATCCTGCATATGCGGAATTGAATTCCCCGCAGTTGAATTTCTGCTGCCCAGCGCTTAGCATTCATACTTCACCCCTCATGTAAATTTTTTGTGGATATGTTGCGCATTACTTTTATGTGTGGATTTCCTTCGGTAAGCTGTCAGTCCTGGTTGTTATTGGTTAATAACAGCCATTAAGCCATGGGAGATGCCCTCGGACAGCCTGATTAATTCTGACATCAGCACAATTGACATTAATGATTTTAGGTTCAAATGGCCATTGATTGAGGAAAATATTCTGAGTTAAATTTATTAATAAATTAATTTTCTGTGTTTATTTTTTATTATTGTTTATTGTCTCGTTTCCTATACTTGATAGATTTTAAAAATATGTTTCTACTTATTTTTATTAAGCCTGTAAAGGCTCAATACTTGCGTTGTATGTGTAAGTGTGTAGAAGGTAATCTCTAGAAATACTGATTCGATTCTGAACTCAGTTGACATCATAGACAGAGTATCTAAGATGCAATAACAATGTGTTAGGGTTATAAATAGGGCTTGGGTTTTAAGCAGCTGTATACCTCTTTTTAAAGCATATTTCCTTTGCTGTGCATGTACTACTTTAAGGAAATTTAAGTTTACACTAAACTCTGTTAAACTCTTTCTGTTCTGTCTAACTCTGTCTCAGTCTAATTTTTCCACTCTCCTGCCACCTCCCCTGCACTCTGCCACCCGCTACCCGTAATAAGCACTGAAGTGCCTGCGTAACTAGGTTGAATATTGCGAGTGCTGTTTGAACACACAATTTAGCTCAAGAAAAATTAAACATTACTGAAAATAACATAATTTTTGATAAGAAAATGTATTGAATGAAATTCTGTTAATCATGTTTTTGTCATAGTAAAAAAAAATAAAAAAAAATGTATATAAATAATGAGAGATAAAGATCTCAAAAACATGTATGTTAAGTTTCACATTTATCAGGTTTGTGGTTGACCCAGCATATTTATGGAAAAAAACCCTTAAAAAGCAGAGCCTGGTCTTAAGAAATGTAGTCAAGTAATTACCCGCCAAAAAAGAGCCAAGCTCACCAACTTATTATATCAAGCTCGTTTCCAAAAGGTTCCCCTTATACAAGAAACATAGTGAATTTTGTAAGTAATAATATTTATAAATAAATGACAAATTATGAAGTATATATAAATATTATAAAAAATTTGCACCTCTGCTTGCAGACTGAACAGTGTTTCAATTTTTTAAAACCTTTTATTATATTGCAATGTTTGTATGTATGTTTGTTTAGGTCACATATTGCATGCATAATTAGAACCACTTCCTCTTCCTACAGAGTTGTTTTTTTTTCATGTTGTATCAGTTCCTATGATAATGCACTTTTGTGGTATGCATGACCTGAAACGACATCTTGGATTAGCTCCAGATAAAGGAACTCTTCAACGGTCAACAGCAAAGACACGAAATGTTGTGAACACATTTTATTATGTAGATCCTGCCTGACAAAATGTCTTTATACAGGAACTACAAACACTAAATTTACATATAACAAACTCAGAAATAACTTAACAGAGTTTATTATCAGATAAAAGTTGTTGCTTGTCTCATTACTGTTGTATAAAATAAAAACTAAGTTCAAAAACTAAAACCCGACTAAAGAAAAACAACACCAAAAACGATGAAACATGAAAATATTCTTATCTGAAATTGTAATAATACATATTCAGCGGATAGCCGTGTTTGTATCAGATTATAAAAGTAAAGAACACTTTCAAAATTACAGAAAAATATATGGTATTTTGTCCCCCACTCGCAAAATCTCCTTGTCTCCCCTTGTCGGGGCAGCCAACTCTACGATTATTTTGTATCCCCGCCGGGGGAGACAAGTCTAGTAGCAGATTCTCCGGGAGACATTAGGGGAGCCAAGACCACCTAGCCGTTTTTACGTGATGCGCCTACAGACAGACATACCATTTCAATAATTCCAAATTCTTGTTCAGTAGCTTATTTTAAGTACCGTATTCCAATATGTTTTTAATTATCTTAATTGCACAGACTTTTTGAATAATAGCATTTGACGCCTTTATTACAAGGAAGAAGGAAAATTAATTAAAACTATAATTGTATATGTATGTATACATAGACTGATACAATACTCGGTAAAGGAAAATATTGTGATGTGAAGAAACCGCATGCCCAAAAGTCACTAAATCCAAGGGCGTACGATAGGACATCTGCCAACCCGCACTGAGCTTTGACCGTATTTTCTACTAACTGTCCCCGCGGCTAATTTTACAACCCACTTAGGGATGGAATAACCGTAATAGCTGATGATGATGAGATGAAATACCATGCCTTCATAACCGCATACAACTCTAATGCTAGTCTGGAATCATAGTCGTAATCATTATGACCACAAGTAGACTTTCTCAATGGAATTGGCCCGCACAACTCTAATGCGAGCCTGGAATCAAAGTAGTAATCTTTATGACCAAAATAAATCGGCATCCATTAAACGAACCAAGTTTTTCTACTCAGCATTAAAGTTATGAGACTCTGAATTTGGGAACGCTGGTAGATCAAGTTTAGCGGATCTTCGAGGTCAACGCACGACACGACTATATTCTCGCTTATAACGCCTGTCTATGAGATTTTATTTTCCAGACAGATTACTTACACCTACGTGGAGTAAAACCATGTACGGAAATAAATCCCTTGTCGTAATAAATATTAACAAGTTCACATTGCTGCTTGTAGGTATACGAGGTTGTGTCACTGTGATAAAGTTTTTATGTCTTTCTGTAGTATATTCTTCATGAGCCTGGCTATGGTTTTTTTGCTGCGATAAATCTTACGTCACACTAGTTGTATGGAGTTATTGCTGGACTATTGTGGCACGACGACCTCTGTGTCACGGCTTTGAGCTGAGTAGAATGAAATGTGCGTTCTATTCTTTTATCTTGAAACATTTTGTTTCATGGTTTATATATTTTGAGAGAAACGTATTTTCTGCCACAGAAAAAATACAAAAATCCCCTAAAAGAAGCGGCTCGAGTCGCAGTATCCTAAGTGCTTGATTTTTAAAAATAAAGTTGTATTGTTTTTATTAGTATTATTTCTATCAGTACTCTGTACACTTGATAGACAGGCGTTCATATCGTAAGCTTGTTTGCCTCGAGCATTCTGGTGCTGAGGGCTCCAAGCTCCTTCCATTCAAGATATTAGTCTTGAAAGCTATTGACATCCAGATTAGCGAGCAAATACTTTTTGTTTTTGCATTAAACGTCGTCTTTTCGTTCGAGATTTTAGAAAACCTTGTATTGTCAACGTGTTAACGTGTTTTATTTAACTCGACTTTTCATTCAAGTTGCATTGATCTTGGTCACGAGAAGACTGAAGTAGCGGGTGTCAGCGTCGAGTAAGGCGAGTGTTGTCTCCAACTACCCGCATTTGTATTTGTAAAACAAAAAGTGTTAACCTATGTGTTCGAATCACGAAAGTTTAAAAGTTATTATTGACTAGCAGTGGCCGCGGCTTTGCTCGCTTGGTCATTTCTTTGGGTTAAAAGTAATAATGTGTTATTTCAGGACTAAAGTACCTACAAAGTACAATAATACTACATTTCATTTTTTGTTCAGCCGTCATATAGTTTTTTTATCGATTGCTCGGCTTCTACTGATGGGATTGAGATGCAAAGTACACCAGATTTGAAGTCAAAACCTAAGCTATCCATCAGTGAAAACGGCATTTCTATCGGTCCAGGAGTTTCTACGCGATGCGCGAACATACAGACGCACAGACAAACAGACCAACATAATTAAAAATGTTAAGTTTGTTCAGTAGCATAAGTGCCTTGTCCAATTTTTATGTGATTATGTTACAATGAAGATTGTGCAGACTTTTTGTGACTTGCTGCTTTATTATAAATTTTGTATAGACAGACCGCTCTGTTCGTCTTATACCTTCTGTTTTAAACGGAAACATAAAAAAAAACATTTCTCATGTTTATGGAATACCAGACTTTCAAAGACAAACGTAATTAAAAAGTCCCAGGCTACGTAAGTTTATCCATTCGCATATAACTCGTTGTAGCCATTAATTATTATCTTAAACATCTAATTTCCATGCCAAACCATTCACTTATTCGATTTTCGCAGTACAATCTCTTATATATCAGAACACATAGTGCGTAATACCGAGCCCGTTGAATACAATGCTCAAATGAAAAATATCTGCAGTAGTATTCACTACGTTTGCCGTATAGGTACCTGACCGCCCGCCGCCGGATAGAAATCCCGTAGATGTTGGGTGTATAATTTAAAACAATCGGCTTCTATGGGCTCTAGGGACTATTTCGGTTCATTCGCTCAATTATTTTCCTGTCTCAATGTAAGGCCACATTTTTCAAAATTTTTGTACTGCCCATCTGTTTGTAAGACGATAGCATCCTTACTTTTTGCTTATTGAATTTCTAAGGATTTTATTACGAAAATGTACTTATTCGGGCAGATGGTCTGCCTCTTATCTCCGACCTCTTGACGAATGGCCACCATTCCGTTACTACCCCGTAGTCCATTTGCCGTCTCTTGAGTCTTTAAATGTTTCCCCTCTCCCGCAACTTTATCCACGATACGTCGTCGTTCAACTTTATATATAATCTATTAGATGTTGCTGACATTGTATCTTAACAGCAATATCATTGCAATTTGTGAGAGCTTTCTATCTTTTGCCATTTTAGTCTGGACTACGCCAACCTCATCCAGGTCTTTTCTCTAATCTATACTTATAATAAAGCAATAAGGACGAAAAGTCTGTACAAAAATAATAAAAAGAAATGGTCTATGGTACTTAAAATAACCTACTTAACAAGAATATAACATTTTTTTAAATCGTGTCTGTCTGTTTGTTTGTCTGTATGTTTGTTCGCGCACTTAAAAACTACTGGACCCATTGCGATGCGGCTTTCACTGTTGGATAGCTTAGGGTTTGACTTAAAAACTGGGGTACTTGGTATTAATTCGATGATTAGATGCCGAATAGCTTAGGGTTTGAATTAAAAACTGGGGTATTTGGTATCTTAATCCGATGATTAGATGCCGAGCAATCGATAAAACAACTATTTGACGGCTAAACGAATTTTAAAGAAATGTAAAATTTGGTCCTAGAATAACAGTATGGGCTACTTCTAAATGAAATGACCACGCGGGCAAAGCCATGGGTGAGCACAACTAGTTACGACTATATCTCCATCTTTGCTGAAAAGTCAAGCTTCAAAATTTCTACACAAACTTTTTGCCTAGCAAATTAAGCATAACGTCTAAGTTAGTCAAAGTTATTCAGCAACTTTATCTCACACACGGACTTCGCCCCTGCGAATCACACTGTAAATATTCCAAATTTCCAATTCGTCACGAATTTATATGCGCAGAATCCTAAATTCATCGAGCTAAGGAAACACCTATTAATATTCCGTTAAAATATCTAACGAGTATTAGCATTTAGAGACAAGTCCCCGAAATTTTCGTTCGCCTTCGTTGAAAAACATTGCGGCTCATGGAACAATAACATAGATCTATCTTAGACCAGTTTCTTTTAAAATGGTCCTATTAAACTGGTGTTAATAACAATATTTTAAAGAAACCATTTTAAATAGATCTCCCGGGACGCTATTATTGTTATAAAGGCCCTCTTTTACGGTCGAAGGTACGTGACGTAACGTAAGCGATAAATAATCTATGGAAGGGGGATCTTTAATGGCCACACCACAATGCTTGTCTGTTACAATGTTTCTCCGCACTGAGAAGCATCCGACGTCGAAAAACGGAGTATATGAGTGATGTTCTTGGCTTTTATACTTCAAATTGGGTTTTAGCCAGTTACTTGTTTGCTGTTCTGAGGTAAAAGAAGGACAAAACACAGGAAAAAGAAGGCGTGGAATGTTCCACCCATACATACAAAACATTAACAAGCATTAACAAAATTCTTCCAGCCGTTAAAAAGTTTTTATCAATTACTCTGCTTCTACTTATCGGATTCAGATACCAAGTACACCAGTTTTTAAGACAAACCCTAAGCTATCCAACAGCAACAGTTTAAGACAAACCCTAAGCTATCAAACTGCATCGGAATCGGTTCAGTAGTTTTTATGTGATGCGCGAACAAACATACAGACAAACAGATAAACAGACAGACACGAATTTAAAAAATGTTATATTCATGTTCAGTAGCTTATTTTAAGTATACCTTAGCCCATATTCTTTTTTCAATTATCTTCATTGTACAGACTTTTTCGTCCTTATTGCTTCACTATAATTAATATAGAAGATACTTATAGTAAAACAGTAAGTATCAAAATGGCTGTACAAAGAAGATAATAAAAAAAGCTCTAGAGGACTTAAAATTTAGACTATAACTGAACAAGAATATAACAAAAATAATAATTTATAAAGGCTAAAAACTCACGAAATGGAAGATAGGAAATACTCCGACCAGTTTCGTAATATTTTGAAGAACGAACGTCAGTCGACGTTCTTAGCGCTCGTCGCGGGTTGTCGGCATAACACTCCCAGATGAAGTACTTCAAAATAGTCCGAAACTGGTCGGAGTATTTCCGATCTTCTATTTTGTGAGTTTTTAGCCATTTTATTAATATTTTTAAAATGAATTTAATGGCGTTAGTTTTTAAAATCAAGAATATAACATTTTTTTAAATGTGTCTGTTTGTTCGCGCATCACCTAAAACTACTAGACCAATTGTAATGCGGTTTTCATTGTTGGATAGCTTAGGTGTTGTCTTTAAAACTGGGGTACTTGGTATTTTAATCCGATGATTGGAAGCCGAGCAATCGATAAAAAAATATCTGACGGCTGTACGATTTTTAGTATTTCGTACTTATAAGTACTTTTAATCCTGTTACACATTGCATACTATTAACCCAGAGAAATGACCATGCGGGCAAAGCCGCGGGCACAGCTGGTCGGATATATTTAACAACTCAACAAACATATTTGATGCTGTGGGGAAAGCCACAGCCAGAAGAGAATAATAGAGCATGATTCATTGTTTATGTTCTCGTATAAAACGCAATCTACCTAAATGAAAAATAATAGGTAGTCTTCGGGCGCCCCACTTTTATCCTGTTTGTGACTTAACCTATAAAAATATCTTTACATCTCATCATACTCCCTCCTGTCAGGCAAGTTACAGTTAAGTGGCAGCAATGTTTTGTTGTGGTACAGTCCAGCGACGAGAGTCGTTGTCATTGCAAAGCACATATAGGAATATGCAAAATATTTTTGCTCATTATAAGTGGAAGGAGGGTAGAAATGCCTTTGGCCTGCAGTGGGACAAATCAGACTGGATAATATAATAATGCGTTGAAGTAAAGGGAAGGTTTGGACGTGCTCAGCGATTCCTGTCGCTGACTACCATTACCATGTTCCTCTTAGTTTCTAATTCCCTAGATATAGAGGATCTTGCTAAGGGTACGGATCTATGTAAGTAGCGTTGATGTAGCAGTGAGCGTTTTCACTCAGCGGGCGCCAGTCTGTATGACTACTCTAATCTTGAGAGCGAGAGGGCCGAGGTCAGGTTGTATGTATATATTTGTACAGAATGTAATCGGTGTATGTTATTTATTAAATGTAACTGTGCTTTGCACGTGGGATTTCCCGGGATAACTAGGCTATTTTAGTATCTACAGTATAGGTATATATACACTATTCTTGAGCAAAATTTTATCTAAATCGATTCAGAGCCGTTTGCGCGTGAAAGCAACACAAACGTAATTTTACTTTTTAATCTACTTCAAAAGGAGGTGGTTCCTAATTCGTTTTTTTTGGATTTGTGCTTAATGTAACCTCATATCAGCGGGAGTTGAGCCGATTTAGATACTAAATAATTTTTATTTGAAAATGTATTTTAGACCTGGATAGTCCCTTATGAATTTCATGAACAATTTTCGCTAGTTGTTTTTGGTAATCTATTTGAAGTACATTTTCTGGTACAAAAAATATCTTAGTGGGGTGGGGGGAGTAAGAACATTTCCAAACCTTATCCAAAAAGAGCTAATTGCGATGTTTAGCACAAACAAGCTAAACCAAACATCTCGCTTAGAATTTTGAACCCGAATTTGTCAATAAAAGCTCCAATCCACATAACGGAGTGAAAAGGGACATAATGCTCGAGATGACAGACCTAATCTAAATAGGGGTTGGACCCAAGTGGGCTCCCATTGGGTAAAGGATAGGACAAGCAACCCTTTTCAAGTAATCTTTCATTAGTGTCGTGTACTTTCACTATGATATATTTCATCAAGTTATTTTAGTCAGGTAATTAATAATAGGTCTGACTTAACGTTGGAACTTTACCCATCGAAATAATATTATAAATACGAAAGTTTGTGTGTGTGTATATATATACACACACGTCCACACGTTTGTGACGTCCGGTCATATATATATATGACCGGACGTCACACAGACACGGCTTAACAGATTTTTATGAAATTTGGTAGGTCTTGGAATAACACATAGGATACTGTCATCATTAATTTATGATTTGTATCCTTGACTGTATAATTATTAGGTGTGCATTAAAGTGTATTTGTATTGTATAAACTAACGTGACTAACGTAAGCGTGATTCATTACTTAAAGATATATTACGACTGTCACTCACGGGTAATTTCGTGGAACATTTTGAACGGGGTTCGGACCTTAAACACGTCCATTCTCAGACTGTCACTCACGGGTTATTTCGTGGAACAATTAGAACGGCGTTCGGACGTTAAACACGTCCATCCTCAGACTGTCACTTAAGGGTTATTTCGTGCAACAATTAGAACGGGGTACGGAACTTAAACACGTCCATCCTCAGACTGTCAATCACGGGTTATTTCTTGGAACATTTCGAACTGGGTTCGGACGTTAAACACGTCCATCCTCAGGGAATAGCATCGTCATCAGTTTCATTCATTAGCGATAATGAAGTCCGTCTACCCTTATTTGATTACTGTTTTATGGATATAATTAAAATGACCAGGCAGCGCATACTGGGTAGCTAGACCTCATCGTCGCAGTCTAGCTGGCTTTCTATAAGATTTACCTGGTACAATGGTTGATACATCCACACTGAAAAAGAGCCATCAGTCTCATACATTTCCACCCTGACTTCGTTCAATTTGTCTAAAACTTAGCTATAGACGATTTATATTTGAGAATACAAAATAATTTATGAAACGCCATCACCCCTATCTTTCAATTATAAAACAGTAGCAATATCAAAAATTCTAAAGAAAAGTTTCCATGTTTTTTAGTGTAAAACAAGTCCAGTAGAACTAGAGACAGCGAAACGAATTACCCTAATCCATATTCAAATCCTTCTGAATAGAAGCGAATTAATACTTTAATCCTTTCTGAGATTATCGCCAGTAGACAGGCGCCAACTGAAAGCTTTGTGTAGCTCTTTGGTGATTAATGAATGGTTGTACCAGACGCAGTGTTTGATCAGTTCACTTGGTGATCAAGTTCCTGTAAATATATATTAATATGGTATGGTACACAAGAACAGTTGGGGTAGATGAGTTCTCGAGTGGAGACCACGTTTAGGCAAACGTAGTGTAGGACGCCCTGTAGCCAGGTGGAGTGACGACCTGAGAAAAGCGTCTGGAAGAAAATGAATGAGGAGAGCTGAAGACCGAGCTCAGTGGCGTACATTAGGAGAGGACATTGCCAGCTGTGGTCTGATATAGGCTGATTATGATAGTACATTATTCTTTGAAACATAAACAAAACAACTAAAAATAGATTTCCTATACATAGAACTGAATAATATCAACTTTACATAAAATGTTTATGGGTCCAACCTAAAGGTCCTTTGTCGAATAAAGAATGAAATCTCAATTGGCTCAGAAATCTCGGAGATATGAGTAGCATACACTAAAAAAAAACAGTCGAATGGAGGATGTCTATTTTGAATACATAGTTAATTATTGAAATCACGCTATTCAGTCCCGTTTAAATTAACTGTGTTCGAATCGCGAAAGTTTAAAGTCATAAGTCTTTTAAGATGTCGGTTTATAAAGTTCAACGATCACAAGTTGTAGATGCTGACTCCTGATTCCAAACTAAGATTACCTGCGGAAAAGGGAACAACAAAGATCGTAATCCCACTATACCCTGATACGGGACAAATATTTGGGAAAGCTTGTCCACAGCTGGACGTAGGCCTCTCCTAATGCACGCCACTGAGCTCGGTATTAAGCTCCAGTTTTTGGCAGCCGCTTTTTGCAGGTCGTCTCTCCACCCGGCCACAGGGCGCCCTTCGCTATGTTTGCCTGAACGTGGTCTCAACTCGGGAACTCGTCAACCCAGCGGTATACCGGAAAAAACATCCGCTATACAGATATTATTATGATATATATATATATAGTGTGTCCTAAAAGTTAACCTCTATACCTACTTATAGTAAGTTCGTTCCTAAATGTATGATGTTCGCTCTTTCGTTTTGTAATGTAGGAATTTAATTTATTTTACATAAGTAGTTTGAATATGTACATATTAAATTAATATCCTATCAAAGTAGTTAATCGTGCCTTCTATTGAATACCAATTTCAATGTAAGGCGTATAGCCTAACAGAATCAAATCGGCTTTTCTCTCACAATTCCAAAATGGTTCGTGGTTTCTACATAAATGCAAATCTACAAACCCACAGACCACAGACGATATAAACCCATATGATTATACGTATACCTTCATGAATATTTTAGTCTGCATACCGTACCTCAGTGCCGTACTTGTTAATTAACCCGCCACCATCACATCGCTTGCTTTTGGTCACAGATACTCGTAGTTTATCTAAAGAGGCCAGGAATTTAATGATGTTATGCTGTTCAAAGGTAGAGCTAGGTTTATCTGCCACGCATATTCATTGGCAATTTTTATCTTGTGTTCATTAAATAGTATTAAAAACGTTCCGTTGTGCGTGTTGTTTAGCACTTCCCTTTCATGATATAAAGTTCTTAATAGTAGCGCATGCGTGCGGAATAAATAATAGGCATATGTAAAATCTTATGGATGTAATGTTAAATCAACATAAAATCCTTACTAATGTACTTATAATCTGATAAATACTCGATATCCACTTTTTCGTGGGACGGAGTGGCAAAACATAACCCCTTAAGATTGCTGTCCTGTCTCCCTTTTTACCAGACTGCGCAACGCAAAGGACGGGTAATGTGTGTCTATGTCTGTTCCTTTGTGGCACTATTTAGACCAAACGCGTGGACCGATTTTGATTGTTCTTACTTAAATTGATTTGTCTTGCGAGTGCTACTAAAGACATGACAGGTATTCAAAATAAAATTCAATATGGCGATAACCAGACGCCACAATATGAAAAATAAAAAAATGAAATTCGACGAACTATGTTAAGTGGGGTGGGGTATTATTGAATAGGTATTTGAAAATCATCTTTAGGTTTCTGTTATAATTTTTCATTTCAAGTGACCATTTAGGATCTATAACGATTTAAACTTGGTTAGCAGCCATTCTCACTTATTTTTGCCTCTTTTTAGTTTTAATTTAAGTTTTTTTTTTAGTACTTTCGATTATGTCTTGTTCACAGATTGGGCCATTTGCACTTTTATAGGGCCAAATAAAACTTACCTTACTTAAATACGGCATACGAGACCTTATACAAATATTAAGCATGTCTGCGAAAGAAATTTAGGTATGAATACATATTTTTTTAACAAAAATACAAGATAAAAATAAACGGTATCTGCAATTGACATATTATTAAAAAATAAATAATTTTAGTATTTTAGCAATCGGTTGAGTTAGGAATATTCATAGGATGAATAAAGAACAGAAAATCAAAAAATCGCTGTCGGTTGAGAAAAGAATAGAAATCGGTTGAGTTAGGAAAAAAATAGTCGGATGAGACGTCATAGGATGAATATGGAACAACATAATAAGAAATGTGGAAAATAATCTATTCACGATCCCTATAAATGTATGTTTTGCATCGCCCTTAGATAATTCGTGTGAAAATAGTCCAATATACCGATTTTCTTTAAGTTAGATAAGAAGTATCGCGGACATGTTATCGGTCATCTTTTAAGCAAACCAATGTGTTTGAATTCGTAGATAACTGTGTTTTATATGTCAACAAACGATGACAAACTTTTGCTATGCCCCTGGATTAAGGTGATACCACATTTTGTGCACGGTTATTGTTTAAAGTTGAATTTACCTGCTCCCTGAACAACTTCACAGCTATGTTCCATATAAATCTAAGCCAGCTCGCATCTTATTTACTTTTACCTTATTATTCGTAGTCTTTACCCCTGTGGAACAAGTTAGTCCCTGTCGTGTTGACCTGTAAACATCCCTCGGTCGCAAATAAACATTGATTAAACGTCTGAAATATACAACCTGTACGTATGTTGCTGTTTTGTTATACCTACCGTCTGGTTAGATAGTCTTGGTCAAGTTAGGTTTATTAATGGGTTTGGAGTTTTATTAAAATATACATATACTAGCTGCGCCCGCAGCTTTGCCCGCGTGGTATTTTTTCTAGGATATAAGGTTGTGTTATTCAAAAACCAAAAGTAACAATATACCAAATTTCATAAAATTACGTTCAGACGTCAAATAGTTTTTTATCAATTGCTCGGCTTCAACTCATCGGATTGAGGTTAGGTATCTCAATCCGATGAGTTGCACCTATTTTTAAATCAAAACCTAAGTTATCCAACAGTGAAAACCGCGACGCAATTTGTCTAGTAGTTTTTACATGATGCCCGAACAGACACAAACAGACATACAACATAAAAAAACCTTGTTCATTAGTTTAGTTTGAGTACCGTAGTTCTTTTAATGTTCAGACTTTTTGTTATTGCATTATTATAAGTATAGATATATATTATAGACTATATGGACTATCTGTCACGTGTGCGGAGCCGCGGGGGCTCCGCACGCGTGGTCTTTTCTTTAGGTTCAAAGTACCATAATGTGCTATTCCAAAACCAATATACTAACATTTGATCAACATTTCTTCAGCCGTCAAAAATACTTTTATCAATTGCTCGGCTTCTAACTCACCGGATTGAGATACCAATTACACCACTTTATAAATCAAACTAAGCTATCTAACAATGAAAACCGCATTGAAATCGGTCCAGTAGTGTTTACGTGATGCGTGAACAAACAAACATACAGACAAACAGACAGAAAGACACAATTAAAAAAAACCTTCAATACCTTTTTTAAGAACCAAGGAGCATATTTTATTTTATCTTCTTTGTACAGCCTTTTTCTTACCTATTGCTTTATTCTAAGTATAGATATATGACTGTGTCAATTTGCATCAAAAAATCCGTCCAGTATATTCAGCGTGATACGTGTTCTTTTTAATAAATTTCAACCCCTATCTTGCGGAAACCATGTATTTTTTCGGGATGTAAAGTATCCTATGGCCTACCTCGTAGTATGAACTCAAATCATACCAAGTTTCATTTGAAATTATCTAGTAGTTCCGGCGCCGTGATGCGCGGCCAAGATACAAACAGACAGACATACAGACAGAAATCAAAAAAACATTAACTTTAGGCTTCATTATCGAGTATACAGTAACATAAAAAAAAAACTCAATATCTTCAATGTACAGAATTTGGACCCATATCCCGCAGGAACCCTTTATTTTTTCGGGACAAAAAGTTTACCCATCTTATGATGGGTGAAAATTATGGATACAATGTCTGTGCCAAGTTGCATCAACATCCGTCCCATAGTTTCTTTTATATAATTTACCACCTATGGGGGAACCCTGCAGGAACCCTTCTATTTTCCAGGATGAAAAATATTCATTGTCCTACCTCGAAGTGAACTCAAGTCATACCAAATTTCATTTGTCCAATTATTATTTTTATTCATTGAGTATTTTCGGCGTGATGCGCTGCCAAGGTACAGACAGACAGACGTACGGACAGACAAATAGACAGAAATAAAAAAAAAAAACAGTTTTGGCTTTAGTATTGAGGCCTTTCTGGCCTCCAAAACAATTTACAAAATATCTTCAATTTACAGAATTTGGGACATTATCCCGCAGGAACTCTTTATTTTTTCGGGATAATAAGTATCCTTAATTTTTACCTATTATATAAACTATGACTGCGCCAAGTTGCAACAAAATCCGTCCAGTAGTTTCAGCGTGATACGTGTTCTTTTAAATAACTTTCAACGCCTATCCTGCGGGAACCCTTTAATTTGTCGGGATTAAAAGTATCATATGTCCTACATCGTAGTATGAACTCAAATCATACCAAGTTTTATTTATATTTATTCAGTAGTTTCGGCGTGAAGCCTAGCCAAGATAAAGACAAACAGACAGACAAAAATGAAAAAAAAAAAACAGTTAAACAGTTTTGGCTTCTGTATCGAAAACAGACCAAAAATTTTTTTTTCAAATTATCTTCAATGTACAGAATTGGACCCGTTACAGTTTTATTATATGTATATATAGACCTATTTTAGAAAATTGAAAATAATAATTTGGTGACTGCAGGCGAAGACTATATAAGACAGTTTTAAATTTCATAGAATTACCTACCTTTAAGAAATTAAAATGTAAAAAAGTTCGCCAAGACTATTAAAAATTATCAGATGATACAATGAGTCAACATTTAAATACGAAAGTGAAGTTCTATTAGTGCCGTTTGTTTGGCAGATATCTAGACAGTATTAAGCGTTTCGTGCATTAAATTTTGAATATGCCAAAGAACATTAAATACAATGTATGATACTTATCCGGTATCCGGCGCCAAATAAAAAGATAACTAGATTATTTCTTCCTCTGCAAGTTCTCTATAGAATTTTGTTGACTTTGTTTTGTTCTCTGCTAAATAATGTGCATTTTCCCACTAAATAACACTTTTCCTTTGTTATTCGCCAACAATTCATATCGAATTCTTGAATTTCTAGATAGAAAAGAGAATGTTCCAAACGTGAATATTAAATTCCACATTTTCCGTTTATGGAATGCGCATTCGAACGGAAAAGTTTTTATACTGGACGCAGGTAAAGCCTTAATTAAAGCAGGGATTGGTAGAGTTGCCACAGTATAATAAGGACAGTGGAGAAACTTCGGAATTACCTACCGTTTATTACTGTACTTTATCACCTAGTAGAATAGTACTTACCTAGTAAAAACAGCAATTTAGTTTAGATAAAACATAATTGGTATTTGAACCAATTTCAGAGACATTCTAGGTACAATGTTACTATATATAATAAATAGGTCACGTTAAGAATGTTTATCTGCAGTCCTATACATATAATAAAGCAGTAAGTAACAAAAAGTCTGTACAATGATGATAGTTAAAAAAATAGTTTAGCGTACGTAAAGTAAGGCACTGGATAAGCATATAACATTTTAAAAGTTGTGTGTCTGTTCGCGCATCAAGTAAAAACTACTGGACCGATTGCGATGCGGTTTGCACTGTTGTATAGCTTAGGATTTGAATTAAAACTGGTGTACTTGGTATCTCAATCCGCCGAGTAGAAGCCGAATAATCGATAAAAAACAAATACACAGATTTTATTTTGAAAAAAATAATTATTTGTGTTACTAGATACTTTTGGTTCTGGCACACAAAGTACTTTTAACCGAGAGAAATGACCACGCGGGTAAAGCCGCAGGCGGGCACAGCTACTTATGAATAAACTGGGTAAATGAGCGGGCTATGCTATGGCTGAATAAGTAGTCGCTTTGCGTACCTTTATCCACAAACACAAAGTAAGGGAATCCCAAAATAATTACAAAAGGATACTTTGTTATCTTTGTACATTATGGAAGAATAGCAACTAGGTGTACATCCGAGATTTGCTCTTGTGTCGATCGAGCGAGTGAACTTCAGACTGTTCACTGGGGTATTACTCCAAAGCCAGAGGCGGCGAGCTGGTGCGGGTAGGGGATCCGAAGTACGTTTAATTATTGTAATATGTTCGCCCTCTGACAAAATGGTGTCTGAGCCGAGCTTTGCAGTCCAAATAGGAGAATTAACAATTGAATTTCAGACGGAATAGCAGATTTGGAGAACGAATTTTAACTGGAAATAGCTTCTAATCTGCCGTTATGGATCTGGCTAGCGTGAGAGAGATTTGCATATATATCCTAATTTCAAGTCAAATGTGGTAAAATATGTAAAATAAAATCAACGGGTTGTATCTAGCCTAAGTTCGAAATAGATTTTCCTGTTTCATTGGTATTTTATGTGTAGTTGGCGTTTTCCTCATCCACTTAAATAGTGACTAATTAATGCAATTATTTCGATTAAATTCAAAATAGCTTTAGGTGCATAGAAATATGAGCGTTCATCGCGCTATATCAACTAGAACGGAACTAACAGTAATGTAGGTACATAATAAAGTCAGGACGCTAACAAGTTTTCTTGTCGCGGACAAAAATATAAATACGACACACTAAAAAGGAAGGGATATGATTTCAAAAAATCTCCGTTGTCGAGTGAAAATCCAGTCTTGTTCAGTCGAGTACCTAGTTTAGATGTCCTTGAAGTACTTATCCGACACAAATTATGACTAATGAGGTGGCGTTATCAAGTTTTATTTTTGTATTTTTTTTACTACTAGGCAATCGTTTGACCGTGGTCACACATCTCACCTGATGGAAAGCGATGATGTGGTAACATACTAAATTGTTTTTTTTTAACAGGCGTAGCGCCTACCAACAAACGAACGGCATGCTCGACAACGAAGTATCCTCAGGAACAAAATCTTTTTTCTCAAATGTATAATTCGGAAGATAATGAAAATGATGAAAGAACTTAAAAAACTACTACTACACCTAGTTACCAACTCCATCTGGAATTTACTTATAAACTCTTCCCATAATGAAAACACATCGGCTCGAAAGAAGACGTCTTGGACGCGCAAAGATTTCGTCATAATTCTCTTGTGTTAACGTTTGGTTCGTTGACTTACAAATTATTAATTAAAAAGTTATGGTGGAATAAAGAAACTCACATACATACAAACAAACAGACATGTATCCTAATAAAAACTTAGCACTCCTTTTTTGGGCAGTCGTGTAAAAAATAGTTTTTGTTGTATGTTATAACATACCCACAGACTGCACCTCATAACATAACAAGCCTACCAAAATGACAGGCTACCTAGAACTCGTAGAAGACAGCTGACGATGGCGATTATCGTTGAATGAATGCCGGGAGTGAGTCACGAGTCAAGTGGCCGGTGGCGTGTTGGCGCTGTCAAAGATTATGTACACAGATTAGACAGTTCATAAAGGTTATCGGACGATTAGGCTGATTATAATTCTTCGTTTAGGAGGATGAGTGTGAGACTCATTCAGCACTTGGGATGTTAATCATGATTCAATCATGTGTTAATGTAACAAGTACATCATCAAAGTAAGAGAAAAAACATGACTGCCTACATACACATACATATGTGTTATTTATGATAACACATACGTACTTATGTATAAAAATATTAAGTTATATAGTTGTTTTTATTTATCTATTTACTTATTTGTTCCAAAGTAAGTCTCGATCACTGATTGCAATGTTTATATTAACTATATTCCTGTCCATCCAAAGGTTGCCTGTAAGAAATTGATAATAGCGATAAGACCGCATATTGTACAACATTGGATTTTATGTATAATTACTGTTTTTTTTTTATTGTGATGTGTTCAATAAAGAGTTATTGTATTGTATTGACTGCCCTGCCAAAAAGAAACTAAAATGTTTTTATGCCAATAAATTATATATTATTGGAATGTGCTCATCAATTGATACCCATATTATAAAAACCGAAGCTTTTTTCTTCAGATTTGAATATGGAGCCATACTGCCGCAATATTTTCTTTTTCTTAAAAGAAATATAGCCTCTGTTACTCGGTACGCGATGATGAAAAGATTTTAACGATACCCCAAACATCAAAAGGGCATTTAAAAGTTATGGCGGAATAAAGAAACTCACATACATATATACATACATACATGAACCCTGAAAACATTACACTTCTTTTTGGGGCAGTCGTGCTAAAAGAACAAATTTTGTTTTCCAAGTTTTCAACACAATCTTAAGGACGAAAAATAATCAATGTATTGAATATTTTTGCTCATTCAAAAACATGTACAGAAAATATTTCAATTAACTGTTACTAAACAATAACACTTACTTACTTTCAATATGTCGTAGTACACATACCTATTATATTATGATCGTTTGTGTCGTAGTATAATTTAAAAACAATATTTACACAAACTGTTTTATCAAAGTACAACTCTGCCAACAAAACTAATCTTTGACAAAGGACGTCGCATCGACTCAGGCGCATACAATACACAAGTATAACTACGTAGATATGTGTAAATGCGTACGTCTCGACCAGCTGAGGCAAACCAGATGATTCGTTGTGAAACTCGCGGAGCACCGGACTTTGTACTTGCCTGCATAAATATAGCTACTTAGCGATTGTTTTCTGGGGTATTCAGTTTTATCAGTTCGTCTGGGTCTCGAAGTTTCGACAATAATAGTCTTATTTGCGTCTGTCTTCTCTTTATCTGAAGTTTTAGGTCAAAGGTCCTTGGTCCTTGACAAATATTCACTGTATTAATTTTGATGTAACATCGAAATACTAGTCACATGCAGTTCTGCAGATATTAATGTATTAATCAATAAACGTAATAATAAAGTCGTTAAGCCTTGTCGGTCCCCGGGTGGGTTGACAAACTGACAACAGAGGCTAGCACTAACTCAACAAGCAAGCAATAAAAGTAGGACCACAAAAGCTTATTTGATAAAGTGATGAACCTGAGTTTGGTAAGTTTGGTTACTACAAAAAGGGAACAATTTTCAATTATTACTTCTCTGCCTATTTTAAAAGCTAAGTAAGTGCTAGTAAATACTTCAGCAATCTAATTTTACGTAAATTTTATATTGAGAATGTTGAGAACGTAATGAAACCATGCATCCCCACAGGCTCCAGAAAGCCTAGCTTTTATATCTTCAAACAACGTCTTTTTTTAAAAATAAAACTGTTACATTAGAATTAATTTGTCTGTTTGGCTTTCATCTGTAGAAAACATCTAAAATGAACCTGATTTTATATGATCAGGTTATTGCTAGTTTAAGGCCAGGCTTAATTATTACATTTTTCCACGCTAGCACCGCCTCTACATTGCCACCCGCTAGCCGCAACAAGCACTGAAGTGCCTGCGTAACAAGGTTGAATATTGAGTGCGCTGTTTGAACACACAATTTAGCTCGGAACTAAATGACGTAAGTCTCAAAAGTTGTTTATTTTATTGGCAAGCTAATAATTTAGTTAGGTCAATTTTGTCTTGACAGTGGATAATAAACTATATTTTCTTGCTGTGAGATTTATTTTAGAGATAAAACTAAAGCCATTGGTAGTGATTTGGACATTCCCTAAACTAAACTTAATTTCTTCAAATATAATTTAAACCTTGTTGACTTTGTAACAAGGTATTTTTTCCCCTGGCACATTATCCCCACTCACTAAACTATCACTAAAGCCTGTCAGCGTCAAATCAACTTTATTTCCACGCGGCGAGAGTCCCGATTTGTCCAAACGCTGTCTCAGAACGTGTCCCGAATTTATCCAAACGCTGTTAGACAGCGTGTTAAAAACCTGTTTTAATTACGTTATTTTAAGCGGTGCAGCTTAAATTGACGTAAGTTTAGAATACATGCCAAGGGCAAAAAAACCTTATTACAAAGTCGACAAGGTTTAAATTACATCTGAAGAAATTTTGTCTAGTTTAGTTAAAAGAGTAAAATGCCCAAATTGCTGCCATTGAGTAGAAAAATGAAAATAACGTAATTTTTTATTAGAAAATGTACGGAATGTATGTATGAATGAAATTCTGTTAATCAAGTTTTTGTCTTGACGGTTTTTGTTTTTGTCACAGAGAGATAAAGATCTCAAAAATATGTTAAGTTTCACATTTATCAGGTTTGTGGTTGACGCAGCATAATTATGGAAAGAACCCTTGAATTAAGTCTTAATAGGGCCACCATTTCTTACGTCTGATTTTCTCGAGTAGTCTTTGTATTCCGAACATGACGAAGTCATTTAACTTTCTTACGAGCTTTATGTGTCTTTGCTTAGAGTAGTTATACTTGTGAACAAAAAGTAATCAAGCCAGTTTAAATTAATGAAAAGACGAAAATAATGGAAGGGAAGTTGTAAAAGCGTTATGTCAAAGCTAGCGAGAGTTTCTGGCTGCGAGCCAGTCTGCCTTCGTGGGCCACGTACAAACATACGTACCTACCTACGTAGTATGTGTGAAGTTTTCGGATAGCAATCAGCTGATGTCGATAGTTGTTATAGGTATAATTCCACTTCATTTTGTCTGGAGCAAATATTGAAATAGCTAACAGTCTGGGGTAGACTTTCTATTAGTTATGTAAAGTCATAGAAGTATTAGTAAAGTCCTGAGTGAGGGGGTTATGTAAAGTCCACTATGCCGCCCGTGTCGTGATCCTCAAGGTCAATAGTCTACTTTTCATAATTTCTGCGAGATAATAAAAACCCAGGGCTACATAAATAAAGCATTTATAATAAACTACGGAGTCAAATCACTATAGCTCGGCGACATATTTGTGTCAATTTGAAAATGATAAAATACGTTACTGCTAAAATAACACCAAACACGGTCTTTTGTTTCACATTTTGTACAAACGCTTTTTTTGTGTTCTCTCTATGGTGGCCAGCCTTTACAATGCCCGATAGATGCTTATGCTAAGAGTTTCATACTAATTTTAAAGTTCCAAATTCAAATTAATATAACTTTATATCCCGTGGGATATAATGCCTTGCCTTTCGTTGAGATTGCGTGATATGTAATTGGATATTATCGAGCAGGTGGTATGAAAATTACATTACGCGCATAAATCCCGTTTAAAAAATTAAGAATAATTTTACCACGTTTTTATTAAGTCACTTTCTTTTTGTCGTTCCGGTGGAATTTTGCAACTCAAATTTCGAGTATTTCCCGGTTTCTCGGTTTGTATTATTGGTATTGTTCGGTTTCGGTCCCGGTAATCTACATTTTGCAGCTTGTTTACCATAAACGTAGAGCGGTCTGCAAGAAATTAATTTCTGAAAATTATAACTTCCATAATCTATTAAATAAAAGAAGCAACCCAATGATATTTTATAGATAATTAAAGCAACCAGTTTTCAAAGATGCAAAATATTTCTTAAAATTACAAAATGTTTATACTAGATTAAAGAAGTAACCCACGGATATTTTATAGATAACTAGCTGAAGCCCGCGGCTTCGCACGCGTGGTCATTTTAATATAAAGCCTATGACACTCACAAATAACGTGGCTTTCTATTTGTAAAAGAATTTTCAAAATCGGTTCAATAGATCCAGAGATTACCCCCCTACAAACTCCAAACTCACAAACTTCTCTTTATAATATTAGTATAGATTGAAGCAACCAAACTGGTACATTGTGAATGTGAATTGTTTAAAATCAATTTTATGACATAACTAGCGTAGAAATCTGCGTCGTCTTATAGACTACTAAAAGATAACAGATCTAGAAAATGTTTAGGACTTGTGCTATTATAGCACAAGAACTCATTTTGTTTTAAAAGCTTTTATTTAACTTCACTTGTATGTATGTATGTATGTATTTCTGTCCTGGAATCTTGCAACTTAAATTAAGAGCACTCCCGATTAGCTGCCCGGCTGTAACTTTCAGGCTAGCTCACAACACGATGACAAAGGATGAAAAAATATATATGTTAAATATGTAGTTTAACATTAAGTACAAAAATATATTTAAAATAACGTTTATAAAAACATACACGACAATGTTTTTTATTTTTTTATTATTATACTTCTTATGATTACTGTGACAGCAAGGTGCAACATTCAAACAAAATTAGCAACATCATGAAATTAAAACTAAAGTTTTATAAATTCCCTTGTAAAAAGGCTACTGTAAAAGAGCGTCTGTTAAGCGAAAACTTCGGGTTCAAACATAATACAGTTAATATCCGATACCCATAACCAAAAATAGATTTTTCAAAATCGATAGCCTATACTCCGTACTTTCTGTAATTAGTATAAACTTCAGCACAGACTGTCGGTACGCATGCATGCATTTATTTTTACTCGAATAATATAACTCTTGGAAGCGAACCGAATGAACTCTGAGATGTATGTATGATGTTGCGTGATGAAATGCTAATGGCATTGTCGTGTCTGGGGATTTCAACTGTTAGGGTTCATTTTTAAAAGCTTTTATTTAACTTGCAATTTTTGTATGTAAGTATGTCTTATTATGTTGTTTTGGTCAAATATTGCAAATTGAATTAGAACCTCTTCCTCTTATCCTACGGAGTTGAATTTTTACATGTTGGTTCAGTTCCGATGACAATGCATTTTTATGGTAATCATGACAATCGACATCAAGGATTAGCTCCAGATAAAGGAACTCGGCAACGTTCAACAGCACAGACATGAAATGTTGTGTACGCATTTAATTGTGATAGCCCGTTCTAAGTTTCACCATGACAAGGCTACTGCATAAAACCTTTTTTTATATAACTTGATGTTTGAGGCTTAGTAGAACGGACATGGACTTTAAAGTTCATTAGAACCATAAATTAAAAATGATAGGTATGTTACGACATCACAGTTAAGTACGATATAGTATGTCACAACACTTCCCGCTATGGGTAAAATATAATCACACTTTACTGAGTTGCAAGTGCATTCTCTTCCTACCTATAGTAGTAGGCCTCTTACGCAAGAAGCCGCCTGGGGAAGTACCATACCTTTGTTAGATATTCATCCGGCAAGTCATGCGTAGCGCGTACCATCAGGCGAGCGACCAGCCCGTCTCATCACTCAAATTTCGGTTCTCGTCTGATTGTGTACGCACATTCTCGCCCCTGTTGGCCTGATAGTCGATTCTCGACAAGAGTAGATGCCGTCTTATCTACTAAAGAGGATTGGAAACGGTTCCTACAACAACAAAAACCATGTTATTGTAGCGAGATGTGGTCGGAAAACTGACAGCGATCAGATTATTAGAGACCAAAAGTTGATTCATGGGTGAAATGGATCTAAAATATGGAAACGACTTAATTTTTGACTACTTAACGTAGATCTGTGAGTAGTTCTATTCTATATCATGACCATGAACGTCTCGTCTCAAAAGGGTTTTATGACAAGGTCGATTTCTTGCTGCGATGTGGCGGCCGATCGGCATAACATGGCGTGTGTGCGTGAGTTGGGTTGGCTTTAGCCGGACATGTTTGGCTTTTTCGGGTTGTGTCCTGCCAAATATTTGTGTCCGGCCTGTCCGGCTTTTGTTAGGCTTTTTGTTTATGTAACTCGTTGCACGCAGCCGCGGCGCCTGAAGTACGAGCGAAGCTATGATACCTATCCAAATAAAATATATTTAAAAATGGATAAATAAAATATTTGTTTAAGGGTTTTTTTTTTAGTTTTCTTTGTTTTACCAGAAGAAGAGTTGTCATTTGTTTGTTTCTGTTCAAATTGTATTGAAACTGAGATTAATAAACAACCGTAGCAGGTAACGTCTTTACGTTTATTAACGAGTTTTTTTTTTACTTAAGTTATGTTCAACATTAAAAGCATAGATCCGGCATTATAAAAGGTATGTTAGGCTTTTGAAAATGTATAATGTCCGGCTTTTAGGGCAAAATTTCCGGCCTTATTCAGCGCTGAGTCAGGCTTTTTTATTTTAGAAGATGACAACCCTATGCGTGAGGCTTGTTAATATGAGCGAATTGGTATATCTTGGGTGCATCACACAAGTCATTTTTTTTTATTGTAAATAGTTGCCTATTTGCAATAAAAAAAATACTTCGATTTGACGATGTGGCATCCGTCTTTTTAAAATATTCTTTATGTAAGTACTCAACTTTTAGAATAGCTGCTGCGAACATTCTTACTAGAATAGCGTTTCTGGAATCTGGACCCGATCCAATCGTTTGTAACGTAACAGTTGCCGGTTATTGAGCCCTTGATGGCCGTCCATTGGATAGTTCAGGGTACAGTTATTGTAATGTCTAGCGCTCAAACTAATGCGGTATTTACAAGAACAACTTGCGGTTACTTTGAAGGGAAATACAGTAGCTATAAGTATGAGTATATATATCTACGAGTATATAGGGTTGACTGAGCACTTGACAATTGATTTTTATTTAAAAAATAACATTGTTATTAATAAAAATGTACAAGGCAGATACAAATTATGTTCATAACCTATACTTTTAATAAAGCAATAAGCACGAAAAAGTCTGTTCAAAAAAGATAATAAAAAAAAATGGTCTAGGGTACTTAAAATAAGCTTCAGAACTAGTTTAGTTTTTTTTTAAATCATGTCTTTCTGTCTGTATGTTTGTTTGTACGCGCATCACGTAAAAACTATAAGACCGATATGCGGTTTTCACTGTTGACTTGACACGAGCAATAGATAAAAACATTTTGACGGCTGAAGGAATTTTGATGAAATGTTGTTATATTGGTATTTTAGGTCTTGGAATAGTACATAGAGTACTTTTAGCCTAGAGGAAAGACCACGCGTGCGAAGCCGCGGGTACAGCTAGGATTAAATAAAGTGAAAACAAGTATACATTTTAATTTTTATCTATTTACCCGCATTATACGTGTCTGCGCGGCACATGCTTTGTTAACTAAGCCAGCGTACCACTTCGAAATTCTTCTTTCAGTTTTACGAATAAGTTTGAAAAGTCGTCTTTTTCACCCATCATATAAATACTGTTACCTGGATCTTACCTATTCTGTATTAAAAATGCCCTTGTGATGAATGTGCAATGCAATAATCCACTCACATCTGGGTGGGTGGGTACAGGCCCAACAGTGTCCGCATCACAGATTATGGTGCTCTGTGGTTCGCACCACTCTTTCCAACTGTGCTAAGCAAAATATCTCCTATGTACATTCTTGCAAGCCTTGATGAAGTCATCTGAACAACGAGCAATCATGTGTGGAAAATGCAAGCAGAGCCTAATTTACTTTACACACTAACAGTTCTCGGAAAGCGTATTCATCGAACCGTTCGAAAACAAAAAAAACATATCTGCAAGAAGAGAAGCTCTGAAGTTTTAGAAAGTTAGAGGACCCTATTTGAGATTCAAGCCGGCATGATCTATCGCAATGCTCTTGGTCTGTGGGTCAATGCAAACAACTGCTAACCCCAGTAACTAGTGCCACAGATGAGAACAGAGTTACAATATCACAGAATAGCTGAAAGTACAAGCTTTAGTGTTGAATGGTAGGTGACGTAATGCCTCACGGATATAACGGAGTGGTTCGGTCTAGGCGAATTGATGATTGCAATTTGCACTGAAGTGGGACTTGTCATCGGAGGTTCTTGGAACTATATCTATAATATTTGGTTGCTTTTTTCTACTTATGAGTAGTGATGGCAGAGCGGTCATTTGTGCTCTTTGCAGTTTGCAATCTAACGACACCGGGTCACTCGGTTCCTCGGCCCTGAATGACTTTAAATAAGTTATGTATATCGTAGTAATATTTTTTTTCTGTGGTTAGGAGCGGATTTTCCATCGCTTCGTGCTAAGGTTGAACGCGTGGTAATTTCTCAGGGTTACAAGTACTTTACAATACCTAAAATACGAATATTCCAAATTAGATCAAAATTCCTTCAGCCGTCAAAAAGTTTTTTAACGATTGATCGGCTTCTACTCATCGGATGGAGATATGAAGTACACCAGATGTTAAGTCAAAACCTAAGCAATCCATCAGTGAACCGCATTTTAATCGGTCCAGTAGTAACGCGAACATAAACAGACAGACACCTTTTCTAAAATTTTATTTTTTAAATAACTTTGTTCTGTACGTTATCTAAGTTCATTTTTGAACTGTCTTAATTGTTTACTCTTTTTGTTACTTATTGCTTTATTATAGGTATACATTAGACATTTTATAAAATAATAATAATATATTCGGGACATTTCCACACCAATTATCCAGCCCCAAACTAGGATACCCTGTGCTATGGGCACTAGATAACGGATAAACATACATAGATAAGAATATTACATCCATGACTCGGAAACAAACATTTCTGCTCATCACACAAATGATTGCACCTTGCAGGATTTTTTCGAAAATAAAGTATATATAAATAAGGCTCTTCACTGATGAACATCCATGACTGTGCTCATAACGCTCCACTAGTTAAGGAAAGAAAGAAACCAGTTTACTCTAAAAAACTGAACACAATAATGAACAGCACATTGTATGTAACCTACGGGCAATATTTGAAGTATATTACCTCATAACATAAGGGTCTGTGTACGACGTACTTACACACATTGTACGTAGATCAGGGCTAGGAAACTGGTAAAATTTTCAAACCGGTGAGGATTTAGATTTCGGTTAATTACTTTAACTGATTAAAACTGTTTGGTGAATTGTAGCTCTTCGGCTCATTTTATTGGTCAACCCTGTCAAAGGAGAACCCTGATTAATTTGGTATCAAAATCTTTAAATAATCGGCAACTAATATTTTTCCGGTTAACCAAACCGTTCGTTTTGATTAACCGGATGAAGAAGAACGATATATCTATGGTTTTAATAAAGCAGAAAGTACCAAAAAAGTTTGTACAATGAAAATAAAAAAATAAATTAGTATGGGGGGCCTTAAAATAATGTACTGAACAAGTTTTTTTTTTCAAATCTTTTCTGTTTGTGTTCGCACATCACGTTAAAACTACTGGACCGATTGAGATGCGGTTCACTGTTAGATAGCTTAGGGTTTGACTTAAAAACTGGTGTACTTGGTATCCTAATCCTATGATTATGATGATCATTAACTGGTTTTTCTAAACCGGTTTCGAACCCTGGCATCTAGCCAATGTACGTTTTACAGTGACGTGGACGTCAGAAAAGAGTCGAGCTTAGCTAATGGTGTCAGAATATTCTCATATTGTATTCGGTTATCACAACGCCGATTTTGAATTCGGGCGTTAACGATGCTATCGAAAAATCTTTAATGAAAACAAGACCAGTTATAACTGAAAATTCTCACGGCACGAGCAATCCTAATATGGGAACTAGAAAATCACTGGCTTAATTATACATTTACACCTACATTTTTACATCTTAGTGATTGAATATTAATTTGATTAACATTTTGTCTTATTTAAGGTTAAACTTTAATTAAAATTTTCACTAAAAAAACTACAGAAGGATGGGAAAAACCCAAATTGTCACTGCAGAAGGAAAGAAAATCACCATAACAATGATTTTATCCGATGCTATCGTCATCTTAAAACGAAATGCGGGCTGCAAAATCGGGGTTTTGAATCCCGTGTTTCCTCCTTCAAAACTGACCCGATTTTAATTCATTTTTCTTCAACTTAAACACTAAAATCATTCTATGCCTGCAAAAACATCCCTCCATCCTTTTTGAAGACAGTGCAGTCCCTAATTCAATTGAACTGAACGCCCATCCTATAACATTCACTAAACAGTAGAGAGCTAACTTTCAAAGGCCCGACCCTGAGACCTTTCGATTGAAAGCGAGCATTCGCAGTAAGCATATGCCCGATGCCCCTTTTAAAAGTTTTAAAACACGGTCCAATACGAAAACAATGCACTCAAATAACCCCTCTACATACGCGTATCAAGACGCGGTGATTTGTTATACGAAATCCGAAGCGTACCAGTATTTTCCCTTCGTTATAGCTGGCATATAGGACGATCAGATTCGTTTGCAACACAGCTATTTGTTTTGTGAGGCGCGAGATGCAATCTCCTCATCTGTCTGCTAGTCTAAAATGGTTTTGTATCTTATCTGTAATCAATTTAAGAGCCTGGAAGATAAGAGTCCAACTATAAACATAGATCCTCTCTAACGTCTATCTAGGATTCCCTGTATCTAGGGAATTATTAACTACGAGGACACGACCCGCAATACCCAACTCAAGACGTAATAAATACTTGTGTAGGTATTTTTTTCTGAGCAGCAATATTTTGTCCATTTGTGAAATAAGAATGCTACAAGTATGCCGATACCATAATTAGATCTACGGCCGATACTGTTAGTTTTGTGTGTCGTAATCGGGGCAGTTTTCCAAGCCCAACAGCGGGTAGTTGGAAACAATGCCCGAACGATGCCGAGACCCGCATTGTCCAGTCTTCGTGACCAATGCAAACGTCGAAACGTCGAGGTCAGTCATAATATTTTGATATTAATTTGTACGAGAAAAGATGTTTAGTCTTATAAACAACTAGCTGTAACCGCGACTTTGCCCGCGTGGTCATTTCCTTTAAAAGTACCCCGTACGTGTTATTCCAGGACCAAAAGAACCTATAATAGTAGTTTATGAAACGTTTGCATAATAAGGGGCATTAAAACACGAGTGTGAGTTTAAAAAACTCCCCTACCGCTCGTTTTATAATAATATCACTCGAGTGTTTTAATACCTAGTTTTGTGCCGTTTCATACACTACTTTACTCATGCAATAGGAACTTTCTTTTAATGACAAAAATTGTCGTAATATTTTCTTGATATTGCTTGTAAAAGTTCGTTCCGTCATGATCGTTGCTGTTTCGTGATGTCAGGTGGAGTCAAATTCACCTCACGAACACTGTTTTCACATGTTTAACACATCTTTGTCACATTTTTTATCAGGATAAAACATTTAGTCAACATAAAGAAAACATTAAATTGGTTAGGTACTAATGTAAAGTAAATTATGGTGCCAAAATCCAGGCCACAGCGAATTCGATCGCATACGGTCTAACTCGCGCCGCCAAAGATAATAAATACCGAAAATCCTCGTAGTGCGGAGCCAACTCGGTGCTTTTATGGGGAAAATATATATATTACAACATTGTTTAGTTCAAAGAACAGGTTATAATGTTTTTTTTCTTATTAGAGTCGTGCCGTGCGTAATGTATGTCATTATGCCATTATTTTTGAGTTCATAATCCAGATTTTACGATATGAGTGTAGATTAAGTACAATATACTACATTTCTACAAAATTCCTCCAGCCGTCTAATAGTTTTTATCGATTGCTCAGCATCTTATCATCAGATTAAGATACCAAGTAACATAGTTTTTAAGTCAAATCTTAAGCTATCCAACACTGAAAACCGCATCAAAACTACTCGGCAACGGCCGAGTAGTTTTTACGTGATGTGCGAACATACAGACACACGATTTAATAAAATGTTATGTTCTTGTTCAGTAGCTTATTTTAAGTACTCTTGACCATTTTTTTTATAAATTATATTCACAGACTTACATTCTTTCTTGTTCTTATTGCTTTATTATAAGTATAGATACGTATAGGTACTAATAAAACCCTATAGATACCTACTAATAGAACCCAGCCATCCAGACAATAGAACCAGAGTGGTGTGATAATGGCTTTCAAAGTCGTAGAAATGGTGTTTCAACTTTCAAGTGTCCTAACTTTCGATGACTTTTTTGACTAATGGCATTTTAATACCATTTTACAACTTGATTATTAGAAATAGGCCTACGTAAAGAGTACACGAAATCGAATAGAAGTGCTTGAAAATCTTGATGAATCGCATTGAACAGAAAGAGGCGTGCAAGGACGGAGTGGAACAGGCGTTCCCTCGCTGCCTACGCAAATAGTAGCGAGAAACAAAATGACTATGAAAGTTAACACTTGGTTTTGAAATGAACGATTGTTATTCTTTTTGGAATAAATCATTCGGTTTAACTCTCGGCATTATATAAGTCGAAATTACTCCCAGAACTCCCATAATGTTGGACACGCGCGAAACTGGTCGGAGCAATTTCGCAGAGCTGTTGCATGTATTCCAACAACGACTTTTATATGAACGCAATCTCAAAATTATACCAATATCAGAATCTACTAGAAATATTTTAGCTTTAGGCTTTATTTCCCTTTTAGGTTACTTACGTGACCTTGACTGATAAATCTGGCCTTTTGACAGCTTAAATAAAGTGAACATGTTACGCGGTAAATGGCCTTCGAATAAAGCATTTACCTCTTGAAATTTTAATCACGCCTAAGTCCTAAAATAGCGAGGGCACGCGGTAATAGCGAAATAATATGTTGTGAGCTACTTCTTGTGGATCCTTGAAATAACTGGGCTTATATTTGAGACCAGAAATCGAAACATCATCATCAGCTTGTGTTAGTCCGCTGCTGGACATAGGCCTCTCCCAAAGCATGCTACTGAGACAGATTTTCGAACTGCTGTATATCTTCGCTCCGCCTAGCTGGAGGGCGCCCTGCACTACGTTTACCAAGTAGTGGACTCCACTCAAGAACACGTCTACAGTCACGGGTTGTCAGTCTTTCGACAAATATGACCAGCCCATTGCCACTTCAGCTTGTTAATCCTAAGTGTTATATCGACAACTGGCTCTCCGTCGAATCAACTTGTTCCGGATAAATAAGGTCTTTCAGAGAAACTTCGAGCATAGCACGTTCCATATTCCGCTGAGCGACTATAAATTGGTGGACTAGTCCTATTGTTGAGTGTCCTCGTCTCGGCACCGTATGTCATAAGAGGTAGGACGCGCTGGTTGAAGACTTTCCGGTATTAGCGACGAGAAGATTCGATGATGTTTGCCAAATGCTGCACAGGACCAGTCCAGCTGACATAGAATATCACAAAATAATGAATATAGCACAGTGCTGTACCTAACATGGCAAATACTGGGTGGCACTACAGTCGCTATGGTAAGGCGCTTACCATCAAGAAAACGACCTGTTTTCCTCGTCATTTATTTAGTAGCTACCAACCAAACTAATTCCTCATGAAATCTATCTGGACCGGGACTACCGGGATCTTATTTAATTTTACTTCTATTAAGTCTTTTTTGTATTTGGAGAGACGAGATAGAGGACGGATGTTCGAGATTTAATTTCCGTTCACTTGGCAGACGTAGTCCGTTTAGATAGGTATAAAATTAGATGTCGGTTATCTTTCTGCTCAATCGTTGAATTACGCCAATTCCATGCCTATAAATTATCTACCTTTATGAAATTTTGAGATTGTGGATATATCCTGAGGAAAAGTAAACATTAAACTATAAAATCATTTACATTTGATGTTTACAGAGTAAGATATGTCATTGTGGAATGAGATAATATATGCCAAAAGATTACCATTAAAATTGAGCTCATTAAGTAAGAAAAACAAATCTATCTTAGTAGTCTATAATTATAATAAAGCAATAAGTACGAAAAAGTCTGTACACAGAAGACCATTTTAAATAAAGCTACTGAACAAGAATATAACATTTTTTTAAATCGTGTTTGTCTGTATGTTTGTTCACGCATCACGTATAAACTACTGGACAGATTGCGATGCGGTTTCACTGTTGGATAGCTTAGGGTTTGACTTAAAGACGGGTACTTTGTATCTCAATCCGATGAGTAGAAGCCGAGCAATCGATAAAAAACTTTTTGGACGGCTGAAGGAATTTTGATCAAATGTTTGTATATTGGTATTTTATATATATATATTATTATATTAGGTCTTGGAATAGCGCATAGAGCTCTTTTAACCTAGAGAAATGACCACGGGTGTGGTGCCGCGGGCACAGCTAGTCTACATCTACACTAATATTATAAAGAGGAAACATTTGATTGTTTGTTTGTTTGTAATGGATAAACTTAAAAAAAACTTTCACCTATAGAAAGCTAAATTATCAGCAAGTAACACTATTTTATTTTTAACAGTATTTTATTTTTCAAAAAATTAGAGTTCCCTTCGAAAATTCCAATAATGTAACCCGAGGTATCAAATTTTGAATAAAAACTCGATTACTTTGTATCACAAACTAAGAAGGAGATACGGGTCTTTGTATATGAAACGTTGCCATGGAATCGTAATCACAGAACATCTAATAATCATTGACGTAGGAAATGCTCTATGCTACTAATACACGAAATAATAACAAGTCTGTCAAGTACGTGAGTAATAATGCAGCTGTCTATGGTACTGCTGCCAATGATTTTGAATTACGCTTACTGTTTTTTTTTTTAGAAGATACGACGGGTATAAATATGCTAAAAAAATAAAATTGCCGTGGGCGTGTAGTGAGCGCTACCGATAAACTCAAAAAAAACTGACCGATTTTAAAAATTCTAGACGTTGCGGTAGACGTTTCACGACAAACAAACGGCCGTCCAACTAGACACAGCGCCATCCAGTTTTTAAACCCAATGAGGTTGAATTACGCTTACATCCCACTCGGTGTTTTAAACCAAAAAAGGTTGAATTAGGCTTACTGGCGTTAAACCTTTTAAACAGTAACCGTAATTCAACCTCCTTGCGTTAAACAGAATAATACTATAGACAAAATGGTACGCGAGTATAAAACCTATAAACATAAACATTTTATGTAAGAAATTGTAGTGGTTCCATTTGTCCAAATAAAGTACCTACTATTGTTATCTTTCTATATATCTACCCGTGCCAAGCCGAGGCGGGTCGCTAGTTCTTTAATATATTAATTATTCAAACATCTTACAAGTGGGTCACGTACGGCTAAACTAAAACTAATGTAGGCAAGAAGCTCCATAAGGGCGCACCTTATCATTCAAGGTGTCAATTTCTGATAAATAATATGCATGCATGCTCGACGAGCATGTTCATGGTCATGAGCATCACAGACCTCAACGTCCACGTTGTCATTTCGGTTCGGTTTCGATTCTCATGCCTACGTTTAGAGGCACTTTTTAGAAGTTATTATTCATGTATCTCATTCAAAGCTTGTAAAAACATAAAATTTTCAGCCATTGCCCTCTTTACTACCCTGCGAAATGGTCACCCTCACCATACGACCATCGCTTCGATCGATTTCAAACACGCCTGCACTGCGATTAATCCAATTAGTTGTTTTAATTGAATCAGACAAGTTAAAAGCTTCCGAATTTATTTTGCCCGAGTTAATGCAATTACTCAATTTCACTGGTGCGTGCTGTTTTCGTATTTTTAACTACTCTCCTCTTTTTAAAATATACCGGCGGTAGCGTGTGAACTAAAATCTAAAATATATTGTTACGCCGGTCGATTCTTAGAAAAACAGTAGGTACTAAAATGACGCAATACCTACATTTAAAGGAACATTCTGGAACACACTAGTAGAGACCTACAAAAGTTTCCAGAGCGCGCGGTAGGTATATACCTACGGGCGCGGCGACATCAAAGGTGCCGCCGGCCTTAAGTACCTATAGGCGCGGCGCGGCGCGGCAACTCAAAGGCGCCGCTGGCCTTGAAAGTTCAAATACCTACCGACTACTGTTAGTACATACGAGTAGTTACGAGTACCTTCTCGAAACGTCCGTCGCGGTATAAATAGAGCGCGAATCGACTGCCTGGGACAGTATTGACTTGGCTTTCGGAACGAAACGACAAAAGTGATTCGAAGCGAGTGGTAATTGATAAGAGTGTACAGTCAAGTTAAAGAGTGTTTGAGCGTTATTTATTGGATTAATTTCTTTTTGTGCTTTTTCGAATAAAGGTGTTTATTTTTGGTGTGATTAGCGTACATAAATTTTATCCGAACCCCAGCTCGTAACAATATTTATTGTGCACGCAGGGACGATTTTTGCCACACAAAGGCATCTTGTATTTTTTCGGAAAATTACTAGCTTTTAAGCTAAAAAAAACACGCCTGCCCTGCCAAAAAAGAGCTTTAGCCAATAAATTATATATCTACTGTTGGAAAATGTGCTTCAATTTGATACCCATATTGTAAAATTCAAAGTTTTTTTTCTAATTTGAAAATTGAACCATACTGCCGCCATATTGAATATTTTCAACAAAAACATACGATTAAATCTGTTCAGGCATTTAAAAGATAAGGTGGAATAAAGAAACTCGAATGCATACATACATGAATGCTAAAACTAAAACACTCCGTTTTTTGGGCAGTCGTGTAAAAATATACGATGCTGCCCAGTTCCAAATTTGCCTTTGCTGGGTCTCACAGCACCCGCTGCATGAGAAGGGTTGGACCCACGGGTGGACCTATTATGAAGCCGGGCCCACATGGAATTGCCAAAAAATGCTAAAGAATCTTGCCAATATCTCACCTGGCACTCTTATCCTGCTATTATGGACCTTTGACTTTCGGACTAGGACCCTAAATTTGACCAGATTTATTGCCTCAATTTAATACTATATTATTGTCATATTTTCCGGCCTTTGTGTTTTACGTTACTGTATGACTAACATCCTGTTGTCCATATTCAAACCACGTTTCTGTTATTAACATTATATAAAAAAAAGATGCAATGTTGCTAGTATAACAACAAACAAATCTAACGTGCTACAGCATATTTGATATTACAAGTTCGCGCTACGTCCTCCTCGATAAGATGCTAGAACTAACAACCTGTTTTAGTTTTAAAAAAAAACAGACTGTAGCGATGTAAAATAAACATGTTAGTATTATTGTGAGGCGCTCATCATCTTCTTTTAGAAATTATTCCATCCCATTGACCTTCACTCAATAATATTCAAAGCTATAGAATAGAGTATCCACTTGATAAAATTATGGTAATATTAGCCACAAAAATCCTTGGTAGTTTGATAAGTGGATAATATTTTAATAAAATATAAAGTTGACCTTTACATACTGCAGCAGACCAGCTAGACATGTTCTTAGACTTAGGCAGTTTTTAGGTATCTTATAAGAATGTTTAGTTAAGTATAATATTAAAATGTCAGTAATTCAGATTATTTTTAATAGGCCTTTATTAATTAAAGTAAAAAGCTATGAACTCGTGATAAAGAACATTATAGTCGCTTTTTAAAACATTTAACGGTCTTCCTTTACCATGCATATATTACTATGGACATATTATATATTTTCAACCCGGTATCTATACTTATAATAAAGCAATAGGAACGAAAAATTCTGTACAAAGAATATAATTCAAAAAAAAGTCTAGAGTACTTAAAATAAGCTACGGAACAAGAATATAACATTTTTTTAAATCGTGTCTGTATGTTTGTTCGCGCATCACTTAAAAAATACTGGACCAATTGCGATGCAGTTTTTCATATTTTTCACTGTTGGGTAGCTTAGGGTTTGATTAAAAAACTGGTGTATTTGGTATCTCAATCCAATCAGTAGAAGCCGAGCAATCGAATCAATAAAATGTTTTTGACAGCTGAAGAAATTCTGATCAAATGGTTATATTGGTTTTAGGTTTTTGGAATAGTACAAAGAGTACTTTTAGCCTAGAGAACACGAGTGCGAAGCCGCGGGCATCAGCTAGTAATTAAATAAAACTTTTGAAATTACTTACCCGTCATAAAAATATTTCAATTCCAATACTTTATTGCAAATCAACAAGGAGTAGTCACAAAGGTAGAAAAATAAAACGTCATAGTACTATTAGCGGTACAGACTACAAAGAGATCGTATATTTTAATTAAATAAAACGTCATAGTACTATTAGCGGTACAGACTACAAAGAGATCGTATATTTTAATTAAATAAAACGTCATAGTACTATTAGCGGTACAGACTACAAAGAGATTATATTTTAATTAAATAAAGTTTAGATTAAGCATATGATTTCACATTGTTATTGAAATCTCTGACAGTTTGGGGATCAACAACTTCGGTCTTTCGACAGCTTGTTGGGTTTCGGCCAAATGGAACAGGTATTTCCAAATACCAACTATGAGACATGGGGCTGTTGCTGACGTGCTGACCGTCATGTGGTTTGGGATAGCGCTTGAGGCTTTTCATTACTAATCTAGTAGTTGTCAGCTATAAAGTTCCCAATACTCCTAGGTATCTCAAAGAATCTTTTCAATACCTTAGTAACACTCACGAGCGTCATCTTAGGTCCTCCAGTAACCTACTTCTTGATACTCCTAAGCACCTTTCCTCCTTTCTGGACAACTCCTTCTCCGTTGTAGCGGTAACACTGTGGAATGCGTTGCCAATAGACGTAAAAGTTCGCAACTTTTATGTCGAAAAGGTTCATCATTCATAATTTCTCATATTTTTTTTATTTGTTCCTAGATGTGTATTCTTTATGGATTCTTTATAAACTGTTTTTTTTATTCATTTTTTTATTATCTTCTTTTTTTTCTCCTGTCGTACATAATGATAAATGATAATATTATTATTATATATATTTTTTATATTTTAGTTTATAGCTACCTATTTCTATTCTCTTTTTGTTATTTTTTTTTTACTGCACCGCTACCATTTTTCTTGCACTTCCAGGTTGACTGGTAGAAAATGCTACTTAGCATTAAGTCCTCCTTGTACATCGTATTTGTGTGCTAAAGAATAAATAAATAAATACCACGATAGAAATCTACCCCTTTTGATTCAATCGTCCTCGAGACCAGCACGTAAGCCAGGCAAGTAAAGTTGATCGGTGGTGGCTGTATTACTCTAAAAATAAAAATACGAAGATTCCTTTATTCAATGAAACGATATACGAAACTTCGGATTCAGCGAATTAGAGTAGACCAGCCAGAGTAGAGTAAGCCAGGGGGGCTTCAAATGAAGCTCGTAGACGAGGTCAATGAGATCAGGAACTGGAATTATGACACCTAAAAAACAAACTGAATTATAAAACCGGTATCATAGCGTCCATATTGATCTACCAGCCTTATCGATTATGAAGTTCATTTTCGAAGCACAGTTCAACAGTGTTTTCATATTTAAATGCTAATTATATCGTCTGCTGAAAAGTGGTTATCTTACATTCACCTGCCTGCAGAGATGCCTGTCATCTAAGAATCTAATACTTTCAGCGTTTTAAAATCGATTTTTAAAGTGAATCAGATCTAGGAATATAAACAGAAAATCAAAGTAATTATTCAAATTATAGTAATAAAATAAGGAGGTGTGTAATTATTCAAATTAAACCCTAAAGAAACGTTTCATTTTGTAATACGTCATATTTTGCTATGTCTCTGGCGCAAATAATATATTTATTTTGAGCCAACCACCAAACTGCGTAAAAAAGTTTGTGTTTGCTCGAAGGATATTTTTGATGTCTGCTATTTTCAATTCTATGATCGTGCAGTCTTGCCAAAAATAATGTTGGTAATATGGCAAATATTACTCAATCAACATTTGAAATATTCAAAGATAAATTGCTGGGAACGTGTCGCTTAAAAGATAACTGAAGTATTCAGTAATCGATTTTGAAGCGCCCATTATTTCATCGATTTCCCATCAAACTGAATCGAGGTGAAATCGATTGTTCGCTAAATATTAATATTATTGTCAGAAAACCCATTATGTGCAAGGGTAATATGATTTCTAATTACAGTATATACTAGCGCTGTACTATATACTATAGTCTCTAAAATTATATGATTCTGGGAAAAACCACTAAAGCTTTTCATAGAAATCGGACCACCCGAATCCGATACTATTTTATAAACTCGAACGCCCTGTGTAGGGTAGCCACATAAAATATCCTAGTTTATGTAGTTTCTCCTCTCATACTTTATTATCTTAAAATATAGTGGGTACTATTTTATATTACGAAAGGCCGTTTGAGAACGCCTTTCTTGCTGAATGTCTAAATTAGGTTCAAATGGCATAAATACTGCTAGAAATGGCTTTATCGTATTTATGGCTGAACACGTTGATATTCTTGTATCTTACGTAAAATAATATTAAAATAACAGATTATAAAAATCCTACTAAAATTATAAATGCGAAAGTTTGCGAGTGAGTTGTCTGGTCTTCACGCTGAAAAGGCTTTACGGATTTTGATGAAATTTGGTATGTAGATTCTGTAGGTCCTAGATTCCTAGAATAACATGAAGCTAGTATGGTATAATTTACACATTTACCGTCTATATTATTTAGCATTTATATCCCCACAGTGCTATTAATCCTTCTTTTTAATTGCATTGCAATATAAGTGAAACCCTACCCAATCAGCCATCCCTCGCACCCCCATTACAACAGGGAAATGGACATACAGATTCTGTACAATGTTCTTTGATGAGTGTCCCTACCTACTCCATTGTTATACACTGTTCAATCTATGAAACCATGTATAGTATGATGTTGGAGGGAAAACAGACCAAAAATTTATTTTATTAAAATTTCGGTACAAACGTGGTAACGTTGTTTAAAATACTAATAATTCCATTGACGTTGAAGTCTTGTGGAACTCTTCACATCTGAAAGCTCTGAAAATACAGAACCATTAGAGTATCCTCATCCAGTCACTGCTAATCCGCATTATTAAGTCGTCACTCCACTTCGGCGGTAGCGCCCTACTGCGCGCCGGCGAGGTTTGTGCGCAGTATCACAAAAATAAGAAGGGCTACTATTGTTATTTGCTACTACGCGCGATTTTTGCTTTACTATAATTATATAATTTTGAAAACTAACGCGAGTGAAATTCATATTACATATAAATAAAACGGCTAAAAACTCACGAAATAAAAGGTCGGAAATACTCCGACCAGTTTTGGACTATTTTGAAGTCCGATATTCTATTTCATGAGTTTTTAGCCGTTTTATTTATATTTTATATTTACTATATATAATGTTGAATTTGTAGGTACTATCATAACAATGTAGAATAAATACTTCATAAATAACAGGCACGTGCATATGAATCACAGAGCTTATCAGTAAACGTTTCCAGTATGCAAAATCATCTCTTATCTCTCTACATATCGCATTTGCCAACAAAATTAAATAGCATATTACAGTTATAGCGAAAAACTGCCTTCAAAATATTTTAAACTATGAACCATAATCTCAGTTAAAAGAATTTTGTGAAGTGCTCTCTTGTTGCTTTATGAAACTATCGTTAACTGTGTAAGGGAAGTTCAATAATAATTTGCGACGAGGTTGTTCCGAAAGATTGGTGTCCTCGCATTTTCGTGCCGTGCCCCTGTAGTACCAGATCTTGCCAGATCGTCGCAGACTGCAGTGGACTTGCTTGCCAAAGCTACATTAATAGATCTCACAGTTTGGTTTCCTATTCGCGCTAGGTTTGTAGAGTGACGCCATTGGGTGACCTCAGGCTAGGTGGGGTAAAGATATTTAGCTTGAATTTCGAAATTAAAACCCTACAGTTTTGAAGTTGGGTTGGGTTATCTTGACAAAATAATATGATCACATTTGGTATGTATGTGTAACACATGTAGACTCGTGTCGAAGACCCTCGTGTATTTCTAATACAACTCTTTTTTTTCCGTTATCATACAACAGTTTCAGTCGTTGAACGAAATTATTACAACTTGAATCTACACCTGTCACCACGGCGGCTCCGTTGATGTTAAGTGGGTGTTGGAATATCAATTTTGTCAATCAGTTCAGTCTTTTATTAGTTTGTTAAAATATTTTTTTCACCTCACAAGCTTGGAATGGCTTATTCCATAAATCCCCTTGCGACTATCCCTGCGAAAGGGATTTTGAATTGTTCTGTTTATCATTCGAAATCTGAATGCAATAGTGCATTTTATCTGCCATTTTTTCTTACTTATTGCTTTATTATAAACTAGCTGATGCCCGCGGCTTTGCACGCGTGGTTATTTCTGTAGGTTAAAAGTACTCTTTGTGCTATTCCAGGACCTAGTAAACCAATATACCAACATTTGATCAAAATTACTTCAGCCGTCAAAAATATTTTTATCGATTGCTCGGCTTCTAATCATCGGATTGAAATATAAAGTACCCCAGTTTTTAAGTCAAAACATAAGCTATCCAACAGTGAAAGCTCATCGCAATCGGTTCAGCAGTTTTTACGTGATGCGCGAACAAACATAAAGACAGATAAACACGAATTTTGAAAATGTTATATTCTTGTTCAGTAGCTTATTTTATGTACCCAGACCATTTCTTTTTTAATTACCTATCTTCTTTGTACAGACTTTTGCGTTCCTATTGCTTTATTATAAGTATATATATAGATAGTTCAATCTAACAGTTTAAGTTAAATTACTTATTAGCCTAATTGATTGTAATATTTTAAAGTGCATACATAATTATAACAATGTACTCAACTACTCTAACAAAAGGCAAAAAAAAACGGTAAGACCACGTAAAAACACGCTTAACTTTGTGACTAATACAAATCCAAATTTACACTATAACTAGCGGCACGTAAGTCTAGCGGTGAACGAAACGTGGCGGGGATCTTGGCACAGTCAAAGTTTATATAATGTGTTAAAATGTTGAATACTTTTTATCCCGAAAACTGACTGTGCCAAGATCCCCGCCACGTTTCGTTCACCGCTAGACTTACGTGCCGCTAGCTATACCAATAACGTCAACAAACGTTTATAACCACGCGTATGCTTCACATAAACCGTTCCTCAGTCGGTCCTAAAGCGAAATATCGCTAGAAAAATACATTTTTTACAGGAGAAAACAAGCATTTATTTTACTTACAGATGAAAAAAGGCTAAGCATATAAAAAAAAATATCATCTATTCAACACTGTAGGTAACGTTACTGTTGTTAAGGAAACAAAATGGAGACAAAGATATTAGGTTTCGAGCGGTGCGGTACGGTGGAGGAAAATGAGTTTAAAATTACTTACTTCGCAATACAATTTTGTTAATCACATTTTACTTGAACAATGCTAACAATATCGTACATGTTTAAAAATATTGTTGATTGTTACAGCTCCGCAACGGCTGAACGGATTTTGATGTTTGATTTAACATTTGAGATTGCGTTTGACCTTAGCGTCACTCAACAGTCAACCCCAAGAGTAGAAATCCATTTAAAAAAAACTTGTGTGGAACAGATTTATGGGCTTAAATTATTGTGAAGTTGTTATGACTGAAAAATCAATTTAATATAATTTACACCACGGTTATTTACTCCGCTGCCATTGATGATAACAAATAACAATGTATTTCGTTGAATTGTTTGATAAGGTGGCTGTACATGATTTTAGCAGTTCATGGCCACTTTAATAGATTAGTGAGCATATAGTGGAATTTTCGTAAAAAAATAACTTATCATCATCATCAGCCTCTATCTGTCCACTGCAGGACGTGGGCCTCTCCTAATGCATGCCACTGAGCTCGGTCTTTAGCTCTCCTCATCCATTCTCTTCCGGCCGCTTTTCGTCAATCCATCTGGCCACAGGCCTTCCTTCACTACGTTTGCCGAAACGTGGTCTCCACTCGAGAACTCGTCTACCCCAACGGTTATCGGTTCTTCGGGAAATGTGACCTGCCCAATTCCACTTAAGCTTGCTTATCCTTTGATCTATGTCGGTTACCTTGGTTCTCCGTCGGATATCTTCACTACGAATCTTGTCCTTCAGAGAAACTCCAAGCATAGCTCTCTCCATAGCTCGCTGAGCGACCTTAAATTTGTGAACTAGTTTAACCGTGAGTGTCCACGTTTCGGCTCCGTAGGTTATGACTGGTTCAAAATACCTATGTAAAATTTATTACTTTGACCATTCATAATGTACTCATAAATTGTAAAAGTAAAGAAAATATCTTCGTAGAAACCTTGCACATGTAATGGAGATTCTAAATGAGTTTTTTTTTTTCACAAACTTATAACAATTACTCATAAACGCTCAACTCAAGTTTTATGAAATTTCCACACACTATTTTTCGTTCAATGTTGTTATTATTGTTATAATGCGGAAGTTTCCGAATGCCAACCGAGCGTTAAGATGCTATCTGTCTCTTTTCGCTTTGTCTATTTTTCAAACATTGCGCTGGATGAAACAACATGCTTTTCGACCACGCTCGCCTTGACGATAGACGGATCGGGAAGGGTCCCCTTAAGGCTCGTGCCCAGTAATTTCGCTGGAAACATTGCCCTTCAAACAGGAACACAGAAATGTTTGCACACTACTGCTTGGCGATTGAATATCTGGCAAAGGTGTGGTACTTCCCCAGGCGAACTCTTGCGTAAGAAGGCTACCAACCACTACAGAAAACTATCTTGTTTCCTTCGACCCTAACAATGTGCTATTGAATTTTAACCATCACACTTTGAGTACAATCTTAAAATAAATGGCTAAACGTTTTTTTTTATCGTCAATGTCTGTAACTAATTCTAATATATGCGTAAAGCATTACACAACGATTTAATAGCCATAGTTTTCGTACTTTGTCGCTTTCAAAAACTAATGGTTTCTTCGCGTATTTGGATTTTCAAGATGCCGCAATGTGACAAGGTTCTCGAGTGTAGCATGTGTTTATAGTTGACTCCACAGATGATGCCTTTTCAAGGTTACCACCTTCGCGGTTTTTCGTTGATACTTTGTACAGTCCTTCACTGATTTAGACATAATATACCTCGCACACTTTAGATTCGTTCAAATCAAAGTGTATAAATATTTTGAGTAAGATCTCGACACACTTGAAAGTAACAGCTATATAGTATTATGCTATCCTCTTTTCCCTCAAAACTGTTTATAAATTAAACCTAAGAAGTCGTCAGGTTTCCTAGTTGGTACCGGTACCTATTGGCGACCACTCGAGCCACATGCATCATAACTATTTCAAGCTAAGCTCGCTGACCGCAAGCTTTATCGAGTTGTGTGCGACACGAATCGATCATAGCCAGGCCGTGTCAGTTTCAATTTCACATCGGCAAAATACCTAACTGGTATAAACCACAGGCAGGAAAATATTACATTTATAGCCCACGAGAACCTTCTCCTTATCCTGGTGCTTGATAATAATAGATAGATAGAAAATTCTTTATTGCACACATAAGATAGGTACATACGAGTAGGCGAACTTAATGCTAGCAATAATAAACAATTAGAAACAGCTATAATAACTGTTTTTTTCTAGAAAACTGTATCTTACGCTTCAACAAAAATCACCCGATCTGGCGCTGTAGATCCCAAGTCCTACTTCCATTTAGATCTCAAGGAAAGCTCTGGACAAGTAATCATCAGCAGTGGGATTGTCCAGTACAAACACACACTCGGCTAGCCGAAGTGACGATTGGATTATTCATTATTTACGCCTTGAAATTAATTGTTCTCGAGAGCTAGACTAGTTCAATATTCAAGTTAATAGCGTCAAGGGCTGTCTGCAATCACATATACGTAAAACTTGGGTAAATATTGTGTTAGATGGAAATTCATTCAAGGATTTGACTTGCAGGAATTTAACAAGCAGCACGCTTGAAAGAGAAGAGGCCTTTTTACCCGAGTACGGCGAAGAAAGGGAAGGTTAATGACTAATGAGTTGAATAGTCTATGTTGATGTTGTTGTATGTGGATGTTCCACCATAGCGTCGCCCCTATTAATCCGATTTTGACAAGCGAGGTTTCAATCGATTCGACTTCATCGTTTGAGCGTTTTAGGCTAATTTTTACACGACCGTATTCGGGTTTTATTTCATGAACTTATGTCTTGTTATAGAACTTTTCTTTAGTTTTACTGCTGGTTTCAATAATGTTTATTCTATCTTCTAAGCCCCTAAAATACATTGAATACTACGGCCTTACACACCAAATATGTACCTGTTCTGTTAACTCTTGAAACTCAAAAAGCCTAATAAATGAGCATTTAACTTTGAAAAACCATCCAAATACCCTTTTTGAAAGTAAATTGGCGTAAACAACGCTCGGATGGCAAGTGGCCGCGGCGACCCTAGTGAAATATTGTATTGTAACACACGTTTGCCGTCTGACCTGGTTTAAGGAGAGAGGGGAAAAAGGTATACTATGGGCTAAACGTTATTTGAAAAATCGATAGGAAAGCTGTGGCTTTAAGTTGGACAGGCGATAAGGGCCGAGTTGATCAAAACTACTAAAAATAACAGACGGAGAAAAAAATGCTTTCCTCTTCTGAAGAGGTGGGAAGTTGCAGGTTTATGAAAAACTAGCTAACTTTGTATTTTACCTTGGGAAAAGTAGCCTATGTCCATCAGAAATAGTGTAGCTTCAAATTAGTAACCACAGACCATGAAATAACTTTCAAAATCGGATCAGTTTCAGAGATTAGTTTCGGGGAGCTGGATGATGATAATGATGACGTGAAGGAGCTCTTATGCTACCACTACAATAGAGTTAAAATAATTGCAAAAATAACGAGCTCGGCTGCTTCAGCGCTTCGGCCTTCAATACAATAAATAACAGTACTCAGGTCAAAAGACCCCCCCCCCCACTGGTAGGTCAAAATAAAAATTCTAAAGAGAAAATAAATATAATAACTTCAGTTCATCTAAGTAATTATAATTTGTGAAACATAATAACAGGTGACAGACCGTTATAATTGGTTCACACCACAATTCACAAAGACCGATATTATTTGAACTGCTACATTTCACAGTATTCTTTATGATTGTTCCACGGAAAAGGGTCTGTAATTCTGGTTTTTGCGAATTCGATCAAGCTGACAGCCGGCCGCGACTCGTCTTTCGCGTCAGCGGGTTTGATGATGGATTAGTATGGCTAAGAACTCTTTGTTACCTAAATAAATAATAATGTAGGCTAAAGCATTTTGATCGTGTATCATGTGAAATTATTTGCTGTATTTTTAATCGACATCTAATACGAGGGAGATACTCAAATAGCCTGTTTTTCTGTTTTGTTGTACCTACTCATATTGCCGGGATTTTCGTACTGACTTTGATGATATATTTTTTACCCGACTACGGCGAAGCTAAAACGAGGGTTATGATTTTAACCGGTTTGTAAGTATGTACGAGTATGTATGTATGAGGGTGGGTATGTATGTTCAGCTGTTCCCTCGTAACTTCTAAAATACTCATCATAATTTGACAGATGAGGTATCGTTGGAAGGAGCTTCATCGTCCGCTGTTTATAGACTATGTGACGTCACATTAAATTGAATACGTCACCCTTTAGAGGACATAAAGTCGTGAATTACAAAAGTTTTTTCCTTTAATTTTTAACAAACACTTCAAGGAATAACGAGCTATGTTCGCGTCTTTTATATTGGCTTAATCCTTTTATATATCTATCTATCTACTCAATGGAGCCACAGTGATTTTATTGTCTTACACACGGCTACAAATAGTTCGTCATTTTAGCGCTCACTTTGCTCGCGCCTTTTCTATTTTCGCATGCTGAAGAATTCCATTCATTTTTAATTTTTACTGAAAATTTTCGCGCTGTTTATGCTCACGTCTGTTAAATGAAAACACACTCGCTTCGCTCGCGCTTTCTTGGTAGTATTACAAGTTTTGAAAACATAGAAGATCGATTATAAACGTTTTTTTTTCTCATAACTACTCTATTAAAAGTATAAGTAACTCAAAATGTTTGCGCCTTATTGATAATATTGCTTCTTTCGCCCTCACAGAAGATCGACCATAAATGTTCGCTTTTTCACAAAACTGTACTACTAAAAGCATAAGTAGCTCAAAATGTTCGCGCTCGCTCCGCTCGGGCTTTCTTGGTAATATGACATATTTTGCATAGAAATCATAAATATTGATCACATCATTACACAGTAAAAGTAATATATAATATATGATTTGTAATAATCATGTTTCATTTTTCACCTATAAAAATATCAGTTTTTTTTTGCGTCCCGCTTTTTGTTGGTGGTATTGGTTGGTGTCTATCATTTTGTGATTTGGAATTTTGTTTTAGATTTTATATTAAAAGAAATAGCTGGTTGTCTGGTAGAAAATGTTACTTAGCATTAAGTCCTCCTTGTACATTGTACTTGTGTACTAAAGAATAAATAAACAGCCAAAAAAAAAATTGTTCTGTGTATTAGCTTGTTAAAACTACCTACTAGCCTAATTTTGAAAATTGATTTACCATTCAAAGCTACATACACTACATCCGAGTGGCATAGGCTACGCGATTGATACCGCGTAAACAGCTAATATAGTATAATTTTGGAACCCGTCCAGGCTGGATATAGGTACCTCTATGCAGCCTGGACACCTCAAGTAGTATAATTATTAATAAACTAATTGCAAAAAATAACAAAATATGAAGGATAAGAAATGATTCATTATTTAGATAACATGTTTTTTCGTTATTATAAGAAAAAATATGAAAAATTTGCTTGAAAATGAATATGGTTGGTCAGGGAAATTTGGCAAAATGGTCAGGGAAAAGTCAGGGATTATATTTAGAATTTTCAGTGGACACCCTGTGTCGTGTTTGGTATCAAATGAAAGGGCTTTATTAGCGCATTTCGAAAATATATTTATTATAAACCCAAAATAATTTATAAGTTCAATTACTAAATCCCGACTACGGTGTTAGTGGACTAAGAAGTCAAAAACAAGAATATTCATACTTTTTAGAATTTACATACAATTTTTATCAAAATTGGTTATGATGCTTTTTTGGTAAACCCATTTGAAATCATTTTGTTTGTTTTAAATAACTACGATATGTTTGTTTCTTTTAATTAAATACATTCTACTTGGCGTATTATAACATAACTCATAAAACTATTACACACTTAATTGTTTTATTAGTCCTAAAGTTATTTAGAAAGTAAGGACTGCGAAGAATATGATTTTTGGATAGGTTATATTTTATTTGTGCTATTAGTCTTGTGAAGTTGATTTTAGTGTATATTAGCCATTATACTTTTGCATTTATTAATACATGAATGCACAAATTTGCGTGTTTGACTTTCTGCGTGTTTGACATTCTGCGTATAATCCATTAATATGTGTTGCTTACGATGTTTGTGAGATATATTTATAACTAGCCGCACGCCGCGGTTTCATCCGTGAGGATTATGTTGATGGATGATGATGATGAAAAGTAGCCTATGTGTTAATTCATAATGTTATCTAACCTGGTACTAAATTTCATCCAAATCCGTTCAGCCGTTTTAGTGTGAAGGAGTAACAAAAATATACACACACACCACACACAAACTTCTAAAAATTTTTTTTTATAGATGGCGCTAATCGGTTTTATGCATTTTCTTCTAATGTATGGTGTTCAGCAACGAAGTTTTCCGCTAAATAAGAAAGTATTCATTTTTTTAAACTAAAAGCTCTGATTGGCCTGTTAATGACGCATGCATGTTATCTGAGTTTCTTTATTTCCTGGTAGCGACCAGAACAGTGCCGTAATAAATCTGCATGATTATCCTGAATTGCACGTCTACGTTAAGCTACAAGAAAAATTAATAAAAATAGTTTTGATTTAGTTCATTTAGTTCTTACGAATCTTCATTTCTTCGTTGTTAGCATGTTCATGATGTCATGTCCATACAAATCTTTAGTTCGCTAACCAACCGTACACTGGCGGTCGTGTTCGCCGGGCCTCGTGTCTTTGACCCCAACGTTTACGTAACATTCGAAATTAAGGTTTTCAGAGGAAGCTGTTATGGCTTGCTTTTTTATGCGGTGATAAACATTGATATGTGAAATGATGGCTCGGCCAATAGGACGCAGGGACATTGAGATTTGAAGGTTAATGTTACCATTTAATTGCAATTTTTAATGCGACATTGTCCTTGTTGCTTCTAGAAATTATGATAAGAAAAAACAACAACTTTTCTCTCCAATTGAGTAAACAACTTACGTAATCATTGACACGTCACAGTATTTAAGTAAAAGTATTTTTATATTTGTTCTAATCTATAATAAATATAGCACTTTTCCAAGTCAAAACAATGAACAAAAATACCTTAAAATATTATAAATAGATCAAATCAATTAATTAGGTACACTAACTTGGAGTTAAAAACGAAATTTTCTATGCTAACCAACAGTAAACACAGCGTCGCAAACGCTCCAGTAGTTTTTCTCCTATAAAAATAGGTACTTTTGGTCCTGGAATATCACATAATACTTTCACCACAGAAAAATATCCAAGCGGGTAAAGCTGCAGGCACAGCTATATTCATATATTATATGTTTGTACTGTTTATTTTTTCATTTTCATTATTTAATATGTTATTTAGGTACGCTAGAAAACCTGCAGTAGGTATAATCTATGAGAAAGCGCTTGTCCTTTTTTTGGGAATTACTGCAGTTACCAATTTTACGCTGCCTTTGTTTATAAGATTACTTGCTGTGCCCCGCAGCTTCGCGCGCGTGGTCATTTCTTTAGGTTAAAAATACTCTGTGCTATTCCAAGATCAAAAATACCAATATACCAACATTTGATTAAAATTCCTCCAGCCGTCAAAAAGTGTTTTATCGATTGCTCGGCTTTTACTCATCGGATCCCAAGTACACCAGTTTTTAAGTCTAACCACAGAATAAATAATAGTACAAGGTCTAACCCTAATTTACCAACAGTGAAAACCGCGTCGCAATCGGAACAGTAGTTTTTACGTGATGCGCGAACATACAAACAAACAAAAAGACATAAATATTTTTAAAAATGTTATGTTCTTGTTCAGTAACATAAGACGTTATGCTAATGTCACATTTTGAGTACGTGACATTGTACGCCAAGACAATTTTAAGTAACCTAGACCATTTTTTTATATATCTACTTTGTACAGACTTTTTCGTTCTTATTGCTTTACTAGCTTTCCCGCCCGCGACTTCTTCCGCGCGGTCTACAGTTTATCGCGAAAAAAGTATCCTATGTTCTTCTAGGAAATTAAAAATCAATGCAAAAGTAGGTATAGCACCAACGCACTTGATTTTTTTGACAGACTTGTTATTTCGTTTCCATGTCGTTGAATTAATGTTTCTTCACCGACACATTACGATAAAAATGTAATCTTATAATGCATTGTCACGATTACCTATGTTATAATAATGCATTGTTACGATTAAATTAATGCGTGCGAAATGCATGTATGACTTGCGAAAACTTTTTCATTTTAAAATCACCACATCACATCAATTTCAAGTGTATTTTTTTGTTGTTGAATTGTAATGGAAACTATTTTCATTTTCATCTCATAATAGAGAAGTTCCCTTTTCTTTTTCTTATTTAATGCTTTATTTTTACCTCATCTACGGCCAAGCAAGGGAAGGGTAATGAGTTTAACAGTCTATGTATGTATAATTATATATATATATATATATATATATATATAAAATTATATATATATATATGGGTGTGAGGATGATCCACCATAGCGTCGCCCCTATTGTTCCGATTTTGACAAGCGATGTGTCAATCGATTCGTCTTCATTATTTTTTTTGTTGGTATAGAGTGTCATAGGCTATTTTTTTACCCGACCACGGCAAGGCAAAGGTAGGGTTATGTGTTCAAACTAAAAACATGGTCCGATTTAGACGAGCAAAGGTATCAATCGATTCGTCTTCATCGTAAGAGAGTCGTACGCAATTTTTTACCCGACCGTATTCGGGTTTTATTTTTTGAACATTTTACTAAGCTGAGCGCGTCCTCAAAGCCCCCATCGCTTGTTTTGTTTGCGCCAATATTATTGTTTTCAATTCATAAAATGCAACACCCGACGTTGTTGACGCACGAGGGCCTAAACTTATTTCCCTTCTCCACCTGGCTTTTGGAAAAGCAAATACATTTCCAACTCCTATAAGAGTAATTTCACACACACACACACACACACACACACACTCATAGCAAGAACACACAATCGTACTAGCGTACACTAAAATTAGCGCTTACAGCTGCGATGTAACTACAAAGCCTGTTCCCTATTTACGGATGCAAATTCACCCCATTTTAGTGTAATATGAAGCTTAAATAAGCTACGCAGGGGCCCGTTGGCTGGAAGTACGTTTTATGAACCATTTTCCTGCAAAACGCTAAGTCCCCTAATAGACAGAAAGCGCGCGAAAATTAATTCCACAGAATGTTTGTTTTTTAGACATTTTACCTTACAAAAACTAAATGCGTAATGTATTTTTTCTCGGATTAGGATGATGAAATGATTATACTATTTTATGGCCATATTTTTGATCGATGAAAAGATTTCCTTGGTTTATAGAAAAATGATACTATTTTTTACTCGACTGCCTAAAAAAGGAGTGTAATGTTTTCAGGGTTCATGTATGTTTGTATGTATGTATGTGAGTTCTTTATTCCACCATAACTTTTAAATGCCTGATCAGATTTGGATGTTTGGGGTATCGTTAGAAATCATCCCGAGTAACAGATTTTTCAAAAAAAAAAATACAATGCTCCATTTTCAAATGCGAAATAAATACCAGTTAAAAATTGGAAAATTTGTGAAATTCCAATATACCCATATTGGAATTTCACAATATTGGTAACAAATTGAGCACATTCCAACAGCATATCATTTATTGGCATAAGTTATTGTATGGCAAGGAAGGCGTGTTTTTATTTTTATTTATAGCTTGTACGGCCGTATCATATCGATAAAAAGATTCCTGCTAAATTTAGTTTTTGTATTTAGGCAAACATGATCTATTAACAACTCATTATGTCAAAATCAAATACGTAACATATTTAGCAAATAGTCACAAAAACACATATTAAACTAGCTAAAAAAAACATTATCAGATCCCAATTACCATGTCGAGATTCGAGTTACATTCTTATAAAGGCGACGATATAATCGAATCCACGAATTCTGAAAGTTAACACTGTAAATAACCTTTCTTTTGTGTAATTGCACGAACGTATAATACCTCCGTAAGCTACTCCAACGTTTTTCCCCATTTTCATTGAAAAATTGAACGTTTCCCCCTGAAAAGGATCCGACGATGCGCGGAACTGTTAAATGAAACGGTTTAATAAATTGTGGACCAACGTTCCTTCTCGTTTTTGCATTGAATTTACTGATCGTGATTCCGGGGGATATGTTTATGATGACTTGCTTTTGTGTGTGGTGCTTGTTTCTGATGAATTAATAAAAATATAAGTTCAAAAACTAAAACCCGACTACGGTCTTAGTGCACTAAAAAGTCACAAAAAAATATTCAAACTTTTTAGAAATTTAATACTTAGCCGGGGGAGTGCGCTTTACCTACTTGGATAAATACTGATAAATTTATATCGCACTCCTACGTCCCTAAAAAATATCTATAAAACGTTTGAATATTCTTGTTTGTGTCTTTTTAGTCCACGACCGTAGTCGGGTTTTAATTATATTTTTTTGGTAATATATTGGTATACTAGCTTATCCGCCCGCGACTTCGTCCACGCGGAATACAGTTTATCGCGAAAAAAGCATCCTACGTTCTTCTAGGATATTAAAAAACACTGCAAAAGTAGACTTAAGACTTCTTGGTTATGGCCTCTGTGGCTTGTTGTTGGTATAGAATCAACTACTTAATCTGTGGCACCAACGCTCTTGATGATTTTTGACAGACTTGTTATTTCGTTTCCATGGCAACCGTTCCTTACAGCGAGTATTCAACATGTTCCAGTTTTCCCGTGGAAACTTTCACGGAATTCGTGAAATTTTGTGAATGTTTTATTCTAGGGTATAAGCTATCTCCATTCCAAATTTCATCAAAATCCGTCCAGCGGTTATCGCGTGAAAGCTCCCCAAACATACAAACAAACAGACAGACAATGTTTCACTTTTATATATTCGTATGGATTTTCGAAATGTGCTAACTAAGCCCTTTCATTTGATAATAAACAAGGAAACAAAGTATTTATTTTTTCTCGTTTTCTAGTGGGCGCCATATTCAATTGAATGTGACATCACATTAAATTAAAAAAGCTTCCAACGATACCTCATACCTAGAAGTTATGAGAGAACAGATGAACATACATACATGCATACATACATACATACATACATACATACATACCGGTTAAAATCATAACCCTTCTTTTTGCTTCACCGTTGTCGGGTAAAAACAGGACTAGATACATTTACAGCCACGCCCCAGGTGCTGGTACCTAATCTTCCAGCTTTTAACCACATAGTTTTCGTGACGGAGAAGTCAATAAGTCGATTTTAGTTTAATACTAATTGGCGGTAATTGACGTCTCCGGGTACGGAAGTAAGTGAAGGAGAATGTACTCGAGAATGTTATAATAACAAACGTACGTATAAAATAGTTGTGCTTAACAAATAGATCGCTTCATTGCATTTACCACTGACACGTAAATTAAATAATATAAATATCTTCTAACCTCATTAGGACTATACATAAGTACCATCACGTTCTTATTTATATACCCCCTTACTTATAAAAAGTTATGCAATGATTAAGAATTCCGCGCAGTACAATATTCAATCATTACTTAATCATTGCATAACTTTTTATAAGTAAGGGGGTTAGTGTCTAGAGAAATAGGATCCCGGTTACTATAAGCAAAGTCTACGTAATTAGTTTACCGAACTGAATTTGTAGATTAACTAGGGACGGGCCAACCCAACCCGTATTCATTGCAAATTGAATTACCTATGTACTTAATCTAACTTTAAACTTAATCGATTTTACAAATCGTGTTGGTTTAAAATAAGCTATTTCCATAATTTTCCATCAGCGATGAAGCGATGAAAAGTTGATATCAATCGTGGCTAGATTCTATTAACTTTTCGCCATTATCCCTGTTTAGACCTACGATTAATTATTATTCGTAGTTTCAGACCCAATAGAACTTTGTTTGGCAACAGTCCAAAATTGTGCATTGTAAGTTATTATTTATGGTCCTACTAAAGGAAACAAGGAAAATATCTATACTTATAATAAAGCAGTCATCATCGTCATCAACAGGTACTGGATAAGAACTTAATCATCATCGTGTTTTTCTGTCTGTTTGTCTGTTCGCGCATCACGTAAAACTACTAGAACGATTGCGCTTTTCACTGTTGTATAGCTTAGGGTTTGACTTAAAAACTGGTGTACTTGGTATCACAATCCGATGCGTAGAAGACAAGCAATAAAAAAAAATGACAGCTATATAATTTTGATAACGACTTTGAGGTAGACAACACTTAACACAATATTATACATGGAACCAATAAAAGGCAGCAGTGCAACTATTATTTCATCTGTGACAGCGCGCCAACATCTTATGTAACACCGAGAATATCAAAATGCAATTTCAGATTTACAATAAGGGTCGGATATGATCCTATGGAGTAAATCGAGTTGATAACTTGATACATAACATCACATCACTATAACGTCTCGCCTAGGTCGCGGAGACTTTTGGAGGACACACGGAGGGCGTCGCTGTTTTTACCTGCAAATACCTACTCTAAATTTTGATAAATAGCTTCTAGTTTGTTGTTGTCTAGCTTTATTTTGTCGTTATTTTTCTATCTTGAACGAAATTTTGTTAGATAAATAGTATTTAGTACATTTTTTACTCTAGAATGTACGTTATAATCCCGAGATATTTGCCACATTGTGTATTATTAACAACACACATGGTATATATTCCGTTTCTTACTTTTAGTGGTACTTGTTGGTGACCATGTCAATTCAAAAACTTTACAGGATGTTTGGCACGTGTGCCATTAGGGTAAGGGGGAGTAAGTAGGACCACGTGCAACATTATGGTGGCCTTTATAACCCACAACAGCTTAGCGGCTATTTTAAAGTTTTTTTTATGGTATTCCGGAATTTTTGAGCTTGAATGTAATGTATGTGCTATTTTTCATCTAAAAAGTAACAACTTATTATTTTATTTTTATCTTTCATGTTTTTCTGTACTATTCAAATCAATATTCAAGTGAGATAATGCATAATAAAGTAGCTATGTGCTAACAAATTCGACAAGCGAACATAAAAATCTAATAGTTCAACATTGAATTAAATTTAAAATAACTGTAGGTAACATTTCTTCCAAGCCTCTTAAAAACTACCACACGTAAAAAATCCCCCGTCAAATATATAACAAAATAAGAGATACATAAAAAACAGCCACTTGCATGAATTTTAATTTAACTTATTTTTAGCTTTATTATTGTAAGCTTTTTTGGGTGGCATTATGGAAATGTAACAGAAGATTTCGTGTTTGGGGCCGCGATCATGACTTCACACCAATGGTAAACCTTATGTCGTCACAGCAATGTCCAATCTTATACCGTAGAAGAAGACAAGGTATAAGTTCACATGAGGCTGTATTTTTTTGAGATTTTAAGAGTTATTACTTCCCCCCCGCTTCCCCTCTTATCATATGGCACACGTTGTGCCGAGCAGCCTGTATACTTCGCTTGTACTGAAAAAAATAATTAAACATTATCTTATATTACATTACAAGGTGATTTCGACGAATACTTTACTTCCCAGTTTGAAGAAAGAGTTACCTATTTTTAAGTAAAAATCGATAAGTCAACTCGATTTAGAAATGGCCTACTTTTGACTTGACCTCACCATGCCTCGTGTACAACTAACTAACGTACAAACAAACATTGTAATTTTTGCTTCAAACTCATGTTTATTCTTCAACACGGCGACAACGACAACGTTAATGTAAATCAACATTGTACAAACAATGCAACACAAAATAATAGGAAAAATCCTCAATGTAACATTTTCTGTACCGCATACCCGCACTGTTTCATATCTCCGAGGCATTATGTTGCTTGCCTGGTGTTGAATGAAAGTAATATTACAGGAGACGCACAGTAGGAATGCTCTGGAGACTTGGTTACTCAGTCACACACACGTCACACTAGCACTATTATTTATTCTGTGACACTAGTGAACGTCTATCCTTCCTAGTACTTAGTCCTACTACAAGAAACAAGACGAAGTCGAGACGCAGCCGCCAGATAATGTTTATGGCCGTTAGCTCGAGGTAAATAATTATAGAGTTTAGCTTCTTAGCCACCTACGATCTCATATTCTGATATGTCTTAGATATCACATCATCCGTCCGAAGAAGTCCACTGTTAAGGCTCTGTGAGCTGTAGACCTCGCAAGTAGTAGCCCTGTAGTACAAACTTTTTTGCAAACAATGTAGCAGTTCACAGTAGCGCCATCTCCAAAAACCTTGTAGGTAAAGGGCCGATTCCACTGGTAGAAACCTAAAAGTGAGCAATTTACTGCATTTTGAGGAGCTATTCTGCTCATCAAGCCGGAACCCTCATCAGATTTTTATGAGACTTTAAAGTTACTACCTTTCAAATAAAAAAATAACTACCCGGATCTAAAAAGGCGGAGATATTCAATTGCCCCTTCTTTTGGGGAAGTGCCCCCCCAATCAAAAATCAACGACAAAAAAGTTTTACCTGTATACCAAGTTTCGTCTAGATCGGTTGAGAAATGCGACCTGTAGAGGAGAACAGAGATCTGGACATACGAAAGTATTTTAGCCCAAGCTGAAAAGGAGACGCTTCGCGCTCGCTCGGTTAATCAGCTCGCTTGGCAGGCGGCTTGCTGATCGCAATAGACGTTGTTTTACTCAGGAAAATGCTACAACTTATTTCCTAGTTTTCCTGTACTCGTCCAGTAACACCTCAGTGTTTAACGAATCAATCCTATGTATGGGTACTGTGGAGCCGCAGTTGTCTAGTTCCTGATACGTGGAACAGGATATTTGTTATTTTAAAGCGTTATTTATTACTGTCTTTGGGCAGCTATTCCGTCATACAAATTCACTTTTACCAGGCAGTTTATATTTTACGGTGTGTTCCGTAGCCCCACTGTTTGCCATACTATATCCGTAACATCGTAAGTTGCTTGCGTGGCGTGGAATGATAGCAATATAGGGTTAGACGCTGAAAGGGGAGCGTGTGAGCCGCAAAATATGGATGTGTAAACAGTAGCTATACGTACCGCTAACGATTGACGTAAGTACCAACCAGCTGATGGATCCATGCCAATTCGGCAAAAGGGCAACACTATTACAGGGTGCCTTTGCACTATCTAACTTCACATTTTTGTAGGTACCTATAGGAACTTATAACTAAATTAGCTATGCCCGTGGCTTTGCCTTCGTGGCTATTTTTCTTGGGTATAAGGATCCTATGTGTTATTCCAAAACCAAAAGTTACCAATATACCAAATTTCATGAAACTTCGTTCAGACGTAAAATAGTTTTATAAGGATTGCTCGGCTTCTACACATCGGATTGAGATACCAAGTACACCGGTTTTTAAGTAAAACCCTAAGCTATCCATCAGTGCATCGCAGTCGGTCCAGTAGTTTTTACGTGATGCGCTAACAAACAGAAAGATCATTTAAAAAAAATGATTATTTAAGTCCCCTGAACCTTTTTTTTATTATCTTCACTGTACAGAATTTTTGTTGCTTACTGCTATATTATACGTATAGATATATAGATAGATTGTATAGAACACTAGCGACCCGCGCGGCTTCGCACAGGCACAGAATAAATAATAGTTGGCACAGGTGTAATTTAGAAGAAAAAAAAAGAGGTGAAATGTAATTGACAAGTTTTCATATTTCATAGGGCAATGAAATTCGAAAACCATTTCGAGATATTGCGACGATGATCATTATTCATATTTTTCCATATTTTTTAGTGCAGTATTTACATAAATATTAAGTAATAACTCTCACCTAAGTAGAGTTCGGCGGAATAATAAAATACATGTGCCAGTAAAGAAAAAAAAAACTACTATAGAACCTGACTTTGACAGTATTTTTTTTCGAATGTGGCTTCGGTAATCTTGTTCATTCCACCGAACTCTGGCAGTTACGTCCTTTTAGAATAAGCTACTTTTTAACAATTAAATACTCGGAAAATATAGCTTAGATTGGAAAAAGAAAAAATACTTGTATCTTATTATTCAATATTCTTTCAGAAAATAAATAAAAATAGTAATGTTAAAAATTTGAAATGTTGTCAATTCTCGCCTTACCTCTCGTATTAAATGCAAACCGGATACCCGATTAACCGAAAAACCCGAATAACCGACTGATTTGAAACTCGGATTTTTAAGATTGAAATCCCGGGTTTTTCGAGTTTTTTTCATTCTTGATGTTTTATGTAAAATACTACCACCAGAACATTAATATTGAACCAAACTTCTCAAAACTTACTGTTTCCCTATTTCTACTCTATTGAGCGAATAAATTGGACAGGCTGATTACAATCTATAATAATTATTAGGTATTAGGGAGTAATATATTGTTACTTGTTAGGATTTGGTCTGACGTTGAATGAGTGAGGCGCTGCTAGCGAGCACTACTAGACTACGGGATCTGGTAACAGCTGTTTTTATTGAACATTTTGTAATCCTAGTTAGTTTTTACTGTCACAGTAAAAACTTGACTAGGGTCACAAAATGTTAAATAAAATAGTAGAAATGGTGCAGATACATTATAACGGTCCCTTTTTAAATTTGCACCATTTCTACTTTGATTTCATTAGGAATCGTCTTAGTCTATTTTTTTTAAAGATTGTCCTTGATAAAGAATTAATTTTTATATTAAGTTACTATATAAACAATAAATAAGACTTATTTTATGTGATTTACGATATGAAACACTTTATTGTAATTACCAGTTAGAAAACACTCGCATAATTATTTGAAAACATTTTATTTTGTTGATTTTGTTTTTAAATGCTACTTAATAGTTAGTTATAGAAAAGGTGTTGCTTAGATTATCTCGTGTGTGTGTGTGTGTGTGTGTGTGTGTGCGAGGGTGTGTGTGTGTTTATGTGTTGTGTGGTTGTATGAAATGTACCTTCTCTTTATCTAAATGTGTTATCTATGAAAGTGGAAGAAATTTGTTTTATTATCATAATCATGTCGGCCTTTAGAAGTCCACTGCTGAACATAGGCCTCCCCCAAAGAGCGCCATGACGAGTAATCTTGTACCACCTTCATCAACAACTTCCTGCAATGGGTACAATATCGTCGGTCCATCATGTGGGGGGTCTCCCTACACTTCGCTTGTTCGCTTGCTTGTTCGTGGTCGACATTCGAGAACCTTTATTCCCCAGCGGTTGTCGGTTCTGCGAACTATAAGGCCTGCCCATTGCCACTTCAACTTGCAAACTCTGAGATCTATGTCGGTAACCTTGGTTCTTCTACGGATTTCCTCATTTTGGATTCTGTTACGTATTGAAACTCCAAGCATAGCTCTCTTCATTGCACGCTGCGCGACTTTGAGTTTATGTTTGAGACCAATAGTTAGCGACCACGTCTCAGTGCCGTATGTCATCACTGGCAACACGCACTGATTATAAACTTTCATCTTGAGGCTCTGCGGTATTTGCGACGAGAAGATATGGCGTAATTTCAGTTCGATTCGTCGGTTGACCTCTTTGTCGAAGTTGAATCTACCCAGTTGGATCGTCTGACCTAAGTAGACATAGAGATCAACAGCTTCGATAATATTGCTCCGAACATAAACCGGCATGGATGCAACATGGGCATTTGACATGATGTTCGTCTTACCTATGTTCATTGTAAGACTCACCTGTTTGGAAAAAATATTGAGGTCACTGAGCATTGTGCTTAGATCTTCCAGGGTTTCTGCCATGATGACTATAACATCAGCAAATCGAAAGTGATGCATTGCAAAGAATGCATTTTCCAATAATGTTAACTCCATATCCATTCCAGTTCGGAAGCTTGAATATATATGGAATATCTTCCAGTGCAGAGGTGAAAAGTTTCGGAGCAATAACTTCTCCCTGTCTCACCCCTTTTTGCAATTCGAAAGAATTCGTGCTCCGATCTTGGAGACGGACAGTCATGTTAGCCTTGCTGTACAAACACTTCATCACTTCGATGTATCGGTATTCAATCTGGCACCGCTGTATGACTGTGCCCAGGTCTCGACTGAATCAAAGGCTTTCTCGTAGTCCGCAAACGCTAGACATAGTGACCGATTATACTCTTCAGTCTTCTGTATAATCTGCCAGAGCGTATGGATGTGGTCTATGGTGCTAAAGCCCTTCCGGAATCCAGCATAGTCTGGAGGCTCAAAGTCGTCAAACCTATGAGCGAGACGGTTTGTAACTACTTTAGAAAACAGCTTATAGACGTGGCTCGGCAGCGAAATGGGCCTTTCGCTGCCGAGCTACGACGAGCCACTCTTGAATTCTTCAAGAGTGTGTATCAGCTTTCTTAAAAAACAATACCACTACGCTCCTGTACCCCGCCTCTGGCGTAGTACCCTCGAGGTATACAGCTTCTCAAGGATTTTTAAGTACCGGTGTTCCACCCGCTTTCAGTAGCTCCCGTCATTATTTCATCCTCCCCTGGTGCCTTGTTGCTCTTAAGCTGTTTGAGAGCCATTCTGATCTAGTATAGGCTGACGGCCGGAATATCTTCGGTATAATGTCGGGTCAAACGGGCTCTTGGATCGCTAGCCATGCTAGGTGGACTACGCGATGGGGTGTAGTGTAGTGATCAACAGCTTCGATAATACCGTTCCCAAAATAAACCGCCATGGGTGCGACATGGGTTTTTGAACTGATGTTCAACTTACCCATGTTCATTTTACTCGTAAGACCCACCTGTTGGGAAACAATATTGAGGTAACTGAGCATTGTGCTTCGGTCTTCCAGGGTTTCTGCCATAATGACTATATCATCAGCAAATCGAAGGTGAGTGATGCATTCGCAATTGAAATTAACACCATATATGTTCCAGTTCAGAAGCTTGAATACATCCTCCAGAGCAGAGGTGAACAGTTCGGAGAAATAACGTCTCCTTGTTTCATCCCTTTTTGCAATTCGATAGAATTTTGTGCTCCTATTTTGGAGACAGACAACAGACAGTTTTTTATTATTACCAAATGTTTAATGTTGTAATGTGTATGTTTGATTATTAATACTCGTAGTACATATACCAAAATATGTTATTTGATTGATCTCTTGGCAAAGCTAAAAAATAAACACACGAAAGTAAAACATTTTTATTACATTTCAGCCTTTTCTTTACTTACACACACTAATAATAGTTCGTTCAAGGCCCAAATAAAGAAAAACTCGAAAAACCCGTAAAACTCGAAAAAAAAACGGTTTTTAAAATTGAAATCTCGGATACCGGGTTTTTTAAACTACCCGAGTTTTTGCATGCCCTATATTAACCTTCACTCCGCTTCGGGTTGTACTATTATTTATTCTGTGCTTCGGCTCGCTTCACTCGCCACACCCCCTCGCTACTTTCAGGTCTCGTATACTCGTATTATCCATATATATAATAATAAAAACGGCTGGACCTATTTTAACGGGACTTTCACTGGCTGATAACTGATGTTATAAGCAGTAACTTATACTACTTTTATTTTTGAAAAGTATTAGGGTAACGCACAAAAAAACCATGAATTTTGACTACGCGGGCAAAGCCGCGGGTACGGCATAAATATAAATCTGCCGTGAAAAATAATGTAACTGATGGTAAAAACCGCATTAAAATCCGTTGCGTAGTTTAAGAGATTAAGCGTTACAGACAGACGGCGGAAAGCGACTTTATTTTATGCTATGTATTGATTAGGTGTCTTACAGTGAAAATCTGCCATGAACCAATTTATTATCCTATATTTATACACATTCTCGTCTCTCCTCTCTATTTTCACTGAATGTTTTCAAACCCTTGATATCTTCTAATCTAAATATTTAGCTACCCAAGATGAAATGTTAATCGTCCGCGTGTGTTGAATTCGTTTTTCTTTTGTGTTTTCTTTCATAAATTGTCCCGAGGATGTTCGAGCGCAGTATACCAAACTTCGACGAAAACCCACTCAAAGTTAGCGTTCAAAACAAGAATGTGTCGTTCCTATACTGAGCTATGTTTCTTAAATCCTATAAAAAAAACCAAAACGTCTCCGCCAGAAAATAAATCTTACACATTTTTCTTGTGATTTATTTCTCATCTTTTCACAAATAGAAGTAGGTTGACAAACTAAATGAGATGTAGCGATATTCCATTAGCTCTCAGCATTTCGTAATTCGTTCCAATTCGTATTCACTGCTTGGCAAATCCAAGAAAACTTGGCAAATGTAACCGTATACTGGAGCCCTTTGTGAGGCGAACTTACACGGAGGAGGCCAGCCGTGAAGTTGCGGCGGCCGTGTAGCGAAGTCTATTCTGGTGTTTCGATTCGGACACGATAATGTGGGGTCGCTCCGATGTCTCCGAGTTCTTTATCTTTACCGGCAAAGACCAACACAAACCTATATATTGTTAGGTATGATTCAGATAAAAATCTTTGTAATCAAAATCAAATAAGTCATACTGAAGTTGTTTATTATTTTTTGTCTTTTAATAACATAAACTGAAGTAATTGGAGAAAGTTTTAGTTTTCGGTACAAAAGTTAAAACAGTTGACATTTCTTTTATTGATTATCTGATAACAAAAATGAGTTTTAACATTGGATTGATAGGAAAAGGACTTTTTGAGACAAGGACATTATGAGGAATTTCTGCGTCTCTATCCACATAAACGTTAACCAATATCGTGTAGCTCAATATATACTAACTTAACATAACAATAGATAGACAAAAAATACGCTTCCAGAATATGGTGTTATATTTTAAAAATCATTTGATAATTTATTTTACTTTTTCAGGTTTTAATTTATTTTCATGCACTTGCCTCGTCACGTTTAGTCCCAGACACTTTATAAAATTAATGTATCAACGTTTCAAGTCGTTTATGTTCCCAAATATACCACAAAACGGCTAAATGTAAAAGATTTCTTGACTGGCTTATCTACAAGGGTCTGGAAACCCCTTTATAACTTCCTGTGCACAAAACTCGTGGGCGTTCGTCGTTAATAAATATTTAATTACTCTCGAAGTTTACGAAAAATCTTCACTGTAATACTTGCATGAGTTTCTCAAGCAGTTGTGGTGCGCCGCATCCGAACGAAACCCTCTTGAAGGCATTTTTTCTCGTTCTATTTTTGTTACTCGATATCCTCTTAAAAATACCAGTAAGGATATTTGATGGAAATATCCTTGTTTAACTCAAACTTGTGAATACCTTTACTCTAGGCAGAATCGCAATCGTAGCGTTAGTTGAGAATGTCCGCTAACGGCGCAAACTACGAAAGAGCGCAGTTACTGTAACATTTTAACGGTAACTAACACTCATTTTCGTCCAATGTATCGTAGATTTTAGAATGTATCGGAGAAAAACACAGCGTCAGCGATAAAGGCGATTGAAGATCCACCGTCCGCTGTCCAAGCTTACCGCTTGCATATACTTGGCTCTCCAAGAATCGCTTATTTCTGTCATTCCTTGTCTCCAAAAGCGCGAGCGTTCGGCCGAAGCTTTATGCGTCTTAGGGATATTATAGGAATGTGCAGAACTGCACTTGCGCTTTTCCGTGCCAAGTATCCTTACTGCTTTGCTTGTACAGTGATATCGTTTTCAAAACGTAGCAAGTCACGTAATTGGACCTCATGATTATAACCGCTTCGGGCTTTCTTTAGTATTTTTACTACACTTTGGTTTATTTCCATCGATAGATTAAGCTCTTGACTCTATCGGCTTTTTTTGGTATTTTTTTATGGGAATTTTGAGTGCACAATGTTGAGGGCTTTTTAGGGCACAAGTGGAGTTTTTATAAATAGTTATTAAGACTTTAGGAGTGTTGGTATCTTGCTTTGATTTTAAAGTGTTGGTAAAACTGAAAGACGCATTGGAGGACCCAATGGATGTTTCTGATGCGCAATCTGGGATGCACTTGCAAGACAACAAATGCCAAGTTTAACTTCAAAATATTTATTGTAAGTAGGCAACATAATATTTATCGCAAGCTAAATACAAGTATTAGTAAGCGATGGTAGCCTAGCGGCTTCTTGGTGCGACTTAGAATCCAGCGACACAAAGGCACCAATCCGCACCAATAACTTCTAAGTTTCGTGCTGTTTTCCATCGCACCGTGCTTCGGAGGGAATGTTAAGCTGTCGGTCCCGGATGTTATTGATTAGTAGCAGTCGTTAAGCCATGTCAGAGGCCCTCGGGCGGCCTGACAAACTCTGACACCAGAGGTCAGCACTACCTCATACGACAAGCAAGCATTAAAAGTATTAACTAGATACATATATGAGCAAAAAGCAAAAACTTCTCATCTCATGAACAAGGTGAAAAAAGGCCAGCATTACCTCTACCTCATACATAGAACAAAAAAATGCAAGCGACTAGAGTTTGAGAAGTACCCCTTGGACTTGTGTTTCTCAGGCTTCTTTTTACCCGACTGCGTGGAGGGTAATGTGTTTATCAGCATATGTATGTATGGTAATACTAATACTTTTAAGTTACCTTTCAGTCCTGTATGGCACTGAATTTCGGTGTTTGGTCTATATAGACCAAACGCGTGGACCGAATTTGATGATTCTTACCTCGATCGATTTGTCTTTAATCATGCGAGTGCTACTAAAGACATGACAGTAATCAAATTTCAATATGGCGACAACCAGACACCATATTGTGTAAAAGAAAAAATTAAAGTCGACAAACTATGTTAAGTGGGGTATCATTAAATAGGTATCTATTTGAAAATCATCTTTAGATTTCTCTTATCATTTTTCATTTCGAATGATCATTTAGGATATTTAACGATTTAAAGCTGGTTACTAACCATTATCACTTAAATTTGACTTTTTTCGATTATGTCTTGTTTAAATTCTTTCGTTAGATTGTACGTAGATTTTTCAACGCCGTAAAAAACGAATAGTCCATCCGAAAACACTTATCTCCATAATAGTCCATAATAGAAGAAACATTTTGGATCTGAAGTTGCAGACGATATTTTTAGTCCTAATAGTGTTACGTGTTTGTCAGCCATAATTTTTATGTTCTGGGCGTTGTGGTGTCTGTTAACCTACTAAGTGTAATGTTTTCCATAGCTGTCCTCATTATCATGTCGTAAACAAACGTCAAAGAACAGAGATGTTGAGAGATGTATAGTTTATCAAAGTCTAACATAACATCTTGTTAAATAGAGTTCTTGGAACTTCTTGTTAAAAGTATTCAGTTGAGTCGAGAACAAGTTTTAATTGATATCTGATACAATTAGACGGAGGCGAGGTAGTCTAGCGGTTCACTAGTGCTACTTGGAATCCAACGATACCGGGTTCGATCCTAGACTCCGCGCCATTGCCTTTTCTAAGTTATGTCCATCGCTCCGTGCTTCGGAGGACACGTTAAGCTGTCGGCCCCGGCTGTTATTGATTAGAAGTCGTTAAGCCATGTCAGAGGCCCTCTGACACGAGGCCAGCACTACCTATCACGACAAGCAAGCTAGCAATTAAGTAGGTTATAATTACGCGCTATTTTTATAAAGTTATGTGTATTATTAGTTTCATTAAAGTAAAAGGCAATTGACTCATTTTATAAGTTTTTTTTATTACGGACTAAAAATCGTTAAACCACGATCTCACCTGATGGAAAGCAATGATGTGGTCGAAGATGTAGCACGCTTGCCTTAAAGTTAAGGTTTAGGGCCTAATTAAGTGAACTAGATACTTGAATTATGTGAAAAATCGTAATTGGTTCTTATTCTTACAGTTTTTTTTAATGAAACCACAATAAATTAATTTACTCCGTAATGTAATATTGTAGTTAATTCCCACTTAGCCTTATCTAATTATGACTTTTAAAAAGCTGTGATATGACGTAATTCACTGACCCAACCTTTATATTAATTACTTTCAACAAACTAAAATTGCGATTATCAATAGATTATAATTATACATTAATTAGAGAATACTTAAATCGCTCTTTCAATCTTTACGTTATCTCACAAAATATATGTATGTGGTCTATTTTAATTTTGCATTAACACTCCGAAGATGTCCACTGCTGAACATGCCTCTCCCCCTCATTATAGGAGGTTTTGGCATAATCACCACGTTTGTCAGCAGACTTGGTGATCGCAGTAGATGTGTAATACTTGCACACAGCACCCGCGGGATGAGAAGGAGTGGACCTATTATTAAGCTGGGCCCACACTGCGGCGGCTATTATTGCTAGTAATGATGATCTAATCACTATACAAAGCCACATCGCACAGATGACCTTTACAAAATGATAACAGCACAAAACCTAACCCATTGAAACAGTAACTCTTATCTTATCTGATATCGGCATAAACAACGATACCTACTCCTGCCTATTCTGCGCCGTTTACAATCACCGATAAAATATTTACCTCGATGACGTCATCGTTCCGAATGTCGCCCTTTTATCTTGACGTGACGCAACGCTGCGGGTATAAGCACAATCATGAGAAGGAAGCATTTTTGTACCGGTGCACAATAACTAAGAAAATTATTTGGACTTATGAATAGTCTATGTTGTGACAGTTTGACTGTGTCCAAAAGTAATTTGATTCTTATTTTTAAATGTACATATAAGTTTTTTATTTATGTTGTAATGATAATTTAGATTAGCATTAAACATTTCAACTTTTTAAATTGGCGGTAAATCATGTTTCGCCATGTTAAAGTATGTTTGTGACGTCAGGAATATGTACTACTCAAAACAAAATAAGGGCCACCACAAATTTTTCGATTTCTTGTTTATTTTGGACCACCCTATCTGTGACGTTCGTGAATGCAAGGGTCAGAAAATATTTCTCCCCTTCTTCTCCACACTCTCACACGTCGTACGTCACTAAAAAACTTCACCTTACACTCATCTTCTTTTGTTTACTTTTTCATTTTTTTGTCATGGAACACGAATTAGTACGAATTGAGAATTTGTACGCATTGTGGCGATACTTTCATCGCCGTCCGTAAAAATGCTCAATTCGTACAATTTAGCCACAGTTTCTTTAGTGTATTCTGATTTTGGTTTCATGGACCCGATCACACAGACCCATTATTTCACTTTGGGGGTAAAAATAGAAAACAACAGTTCAGTGAATCGACAAACAAAATTCATTTTATTCACCCAACCACTTACCAAGTTCCATTACGATAATATTTCGTATTTTTGAATTTCGGAGGATCTGCAAAAAATACTTGACTACGCTATGACGAAGTACTGTGTGTGTTTTTATGCAATGCATTTCGATGCTGTATAGTGGCATGCATTTGTGCCAAGTGTCAATAAGTAAACTTTCAGCATAGATTTAGTCAAAGGGGGAAAGACACGGCACGCTCTAATATCACGTAATCAATAACTGGAATATATACCACTAGTGACCCACAAAAACGACAAAAAATTAAATGAAATGGTCGCCGGTTCGAATCCTGCAATGTGCAATCATTTGTGTGATGATCTGAAATGTTTGTTTCCGAGTCATGGATGTAATATTTGTATATGTATGTTTATCCGTTATCTAGTGCCCATAGTACCGGGTTTCCTAGTTTGGGGCTAGGTAATTGGTGTGGAAATGTTCAGAATATATTTTAAAAAAACTACAGGCAAACACGCCCACACAATGTCGTGCTTAATGTGCATCAACAACAAAAATATTATAAAGACACACGCAGCCTTTAGCACGAATTGTTGTATAACAATAATTGTTACTGCTAAAACGTGCTACAATCGGATTGTAACTAAGGCCAATTATGTGCTTTGCACCTTATTTAAACGAGGAGCTAGTGTACCTCATCCGCACTTTTGATGAGATCTATGGCTTCAAATCTTAATGTTGTAAAGCATACTTTATAGCGACAGGGTTCTAAAGTGTATCTTTGTGCTATTGTCTGAATTGTGAAATAATGTGGAACATGAGAATTGGTTCAACTGTCTTCAATAACGTAATTGTGTATTTGTGTGTATGTATGACTCCTATTCGTATATAAATATGTGTGAACAGAACTTTAGTAAATTTATCTATATTGAATATTATGTTTTACTAGCTGCGTTCCGCGGCTTTGCTCACATGGTATTTTTTTGGGATAAAAGTATCCTTCTATGTATTATTCCAGGACCGAAATTACCTAATATAAAGATCAAAAGTCGTACAACCGTCATATTATAGGGTTTTATCGTTTGCGCGGCTTCTGGGAACACCAGATTTTACTTTTTACGTGATTCGAGAACAAACATCCAGAATCCATACAGATAGACATGATTTAAAAAAAAAAGAAAAAACAAGTCTCATGTTTTTTTTTAATAATATTATTGTACAGACTTTTTGTTACTTACTGCTTTATTATAAGAAATTAGTGTTAGGTTTTTTCACTGTTGGGCAAAAGCATCTCTCTATTTTATTTGACGGGTTTGAAGTACTTTATCACATTCTCTATTTTCGCCAAGATACCCAGGTTCTTGGCAGCCAATTGGGCCTTGAGAACGATGTAAAATCCAAAGTTATGGCTGGTAATACTGACAATTAACTGAATATTATATTACCTATGTACACCTATGTATGTATACCTATGTACGTACATTTTCCAGAGTTATTATGTAAAGTTTTTGTCAAATTTTGTTCTTTTCTTAATTATAAGTACCAAAAAGAGACCTAGAAGGTACTGCATAGCAATCGGTCTGTCAATTTTCGTAAAATACCTACATACCGACATTTTATTACGTAGGTAGCCATTTCTTTTTAATTCATTATTAAGCATGGAATTCAGACAGGCACCTTTTATATCAGTGTAAGCCGAGAAAACTATGCCACAACTAACTTGCTAGTAGCTTATTATCATTGATTTTCGTTTGTTTGTCAACAGGAGCACCACCTCCAGAGGGCAATATCAGGCACGGGGCTCATAATACCAACGCCGGAAGTATGCCAGGTCAGCGATTTCGAGTTCTACGAGAAATGCTACCCGCCCGACTACAAAATGCCCAAACAGCACATACACATGCAGCGTGAGTAATGTATTATTTTAATTTCGACGATTTATAATACCTTTTTTGCGTCAGCGTAGCTTACAATTTTCGTACTTGACTTTATGGTGTATACGTGGTTTACGTGGTTTGAGGACAACGGGTTAGTATTAAATCTAAATAAAACCCACTTCATCCACTTCAACCTGGCTGGTCACTCTGTACCTCGTCTGAACGTCCTCGCAAACAGCACGAGGATAGAACAGTCAGACAGCACTATCTTCTTGGGTTTCGAAATAGATGGCGGCTTTACCTGGGAGTCCCACATACACAAAGTATGCGGGAAGCTAGGTGGTGTGTGTTTTGCACTTCGCCGACTGTCGCGATTCCTTCCGAGGGAGGTGGTGAGGTCGTGCTACTTCGCCACTGTCCACTCCCTGTTGCAGTACGGTGCCGAACTCTGGGCCAGAGCAGCGGATTGGGAAAGTCTTTCGGTTCCAGAAACGTGCTGTCCAAACCATTGTAAGGGTTTCGCAGAATACCTCCGCGAGACCGTTCTTTAAATCGCTTGGTATTCTGACTTTACCATCCTTAGTGATATACCAGGTGGCTGTTTTTACAAGAGAAAATGTTGAAACTTTTAAAAAAATAGGCGAGTCACATAGGTATGCCACCCGTCGCAAAGGGCAACTAGCTGCCTTGTCCCGCTTCCTCGCCAAGTCCAACAAGTTGACTCACGTCATGGGCCCGACAGTCTACAATAGACTACCGGCGGATGTCATAGGAGCACCTAGTCTTGACTCATTCATGTTGAGGTTGACACGCTGGCTTATTAACCAAACTTTCTATAGTTATGCGGAATTTCTAGAGTTAAAATAAGAATGATTAAACTATTTTTTATCTATTATTTTAACTGACATTTGTATTTTTTACTTTGTTTCTAGACTGTAATTTATTTGACATAATCAATTTATTATTGTTAAATATATTTTTTTGGTGTTATTATGCCATATTTTATTATGTAAAATAAGGAATTATAATAAAGTACTTTTGTACATAGGTACCTAACTATTTGTGATTATAATGACTTGTATTTGTACATACCAATAAAGTACTATGACTATGTATGCGACATATTCCAGGGAAACATCCGATGATGTTTCGCGTTTCTGAAATGAACCGATTGTGGATAATCCAAACAATCGATATTTTAATAATATGTCAATGAGTAGATTGGTTCATAACTTTTCAGCCATCATAAATTTATTATTGACGTTTAACTGCCGCACTCAAACACATTATCGTTATCGATAATCAAGCTTTAAATCTCTAGTTTAGTATGGATTTTGTCAATTTAATGCTTTTGTAGCGATAATTGATGTGTCTGAGTGCGGCAAAGACACATCAATTATCTTTAATCTTTGCTCAACAAAGGATTTATCCTTCCTATGTATAAAGTTTGAATTTTATCTTAGGACGCTATGGTGCAATTGATCGTGCCACTGCCAGCTGAGTTTGATATCCTAGGTTTTATTATCGTTTGCTCCGGCTATGATAAAAAATCCTGGAATATCAAACTCACATTTATGTGATGAGCATAAATGTTTGTTCTCGGGTCTTGGATATTTGTGGTGTTCTGTGTGAGTTTGACATAATGTGCATACACGACATAGTTATTATCCAGGCTTTTCAAAACTATTATAACCACACAACAACACGGATTCACTAAATCTAGATCTCATACACTTGACCAACGCTTATCTGTGGGTGCGATCTATACAGACTTTAGCAAGGCATTCGATAAAGTCAACCATCAAATTATTCTTCGTTAGCTCTCTATGTAGGGTATCGCTGAATCCTTGCCGAGCGGGTGCAGGTCGTAACTTCTAGACAGAACATCAATTGTTGTTAATAGTGACTCGTTTGACTCTTTTGAGATGTGTTCGTGTTTGCCACAAGGCTCACATCGGGGTCCATTATTTTTCAATGTTTTCATGAATGACGTTGATCAGTGCTTCAGTCATTCTAATTTCTATCTTTTTGGTGACGATCTAAGTTCTTCAAAGTTGTAGGCTCTAGCCAAGACATAGAAAAGTTGCAGAAAGATATTCATAGTTTAGTTTCATGGTATGACTTAACTGCATGAGTCTTAATGTATCCAAGTGCTTTGCTGTGCATTTTACTAGGAAGAAGTTTATAGAACGTCCAGATTTCCAATTGGGGCAGCTCTGCATTGCAAAATGTTGATCTTATAGGCGACCTCGGGCTTGTACTATTATTTATTTTTTGCCTCGGGTTATGATTTTGATTGATGGCAAGTTGCGTTTTAATATACACATCGTCAACATGCGTCTCAAGGATTCCAATCCCTCGGCTTTGTCTTGCGGAATTGCAGGGATTTCAAATCCCCACACCTAAAATCATGCTATTTATCTCACTATTACGGAGTGGGCTGGAGTATTGCAGTTGCTTGGAGACATTACTATGAGGTTCATAGCAAGAAAGTAGAAGGCATACCATAAAGATTTCTATGGCATTTGACCTACTCTTGCTATCTAGGGAAGGAGCTGAGTTATGACGCTAGACTTAAATATTTTAAATGGAATTGCTAGCGCACCGTAGAGACACACGCTTGATTGTACGACCCTTTTTACCAGACTGCGCAACGCAAAGGCCCGGTAATGTGTTTATCAGCCTATAAATTACGTATGTAAGTATATATGTATATCTGTTCCTATGTGGCACTATATAGACCAAACGCGTGGACCCATTTTGATGATTCTTACGTCAATCGTTTTGTCTTGATCTTGCGACTGCTACTAAAGACATGACGTTAATCAAAATTCAATATGGCGACAATCAGACGCCATATAGTGAAAAAGAAAAAATGAAAGTCGACGAACTATACCTATAAAGTGGGGTATCATTGAATAGGTATTTTAAAATCATGTTTAGGTTTCCCTTATTATTTTGCATTTCGAATGACCATTTAGCATCTATAACGATTTAAAGTTGGTTAGCCACAATTCTCACTAATTCTATAAATATAAACTAAAAAGTTTAAAATAAAAAGAAATTATTATAAAAACAAAAAACCCACTGCGAATAAACTAAAAAGAGGCAAACAATCTTTAGATTTCTGATTTTGGAATATAAGATGCAGTCGGAGGCATCATCGGCAGGTCCTAGCTGATCCCGTCAAAGGGTAAATGTTTTTTTTAAAGTTTATATTGTTTAGTCTGGTTTATGTTTCTATAATCATTTATTTTTATTACTAGCTGTGCCCGCGGATTCGCACGCGTGGTCATTTATCTAGGTTAAATAGTAATAATGTGCTATTCTAAGACCTAAAATACCAATATTTGATCATAATTCCTTCAGCTGTCAAAAGTTTTTATCGATTGCTCGGTTTCTACTCATCGGATTGAAATACCAAATACCCCAGTTTTTAAGTCAAACTCTAAGCTATCCAATAGTGAGAACCGCATTGAAATCGGTCCAGTAGAGCATTTACCTTTTTCGTACAGTTTTTTCGTTCTTATTGCTTTATTATAAGTATAGATTTGCATGTTGTCCTCGCCTATAATTTTACTGTGACATTTGTTTTTATTTTTATTAACAATAATATAATATTGCGTATGTGTTGGTGTGCACCGTGTTAGTGATCGAATAAATAAATAAATATACTTTATAATTTTATAACATTCAAATTCAAAAACGTAATGTGTCATATGTGTCCCCAAACGGCTCCCATGAAAGTTAAATAACTATCTCTTTGTTTGGAAATCAACTAATCGACAAGAACAGGCAAAAACTCCAAAGGTGAAAGTAAAGCTTTCGAAACCAAGTTACAACTCAAAATTTTCAAACTTTGCAATTGCCGGACCCTGAGTGACTCTGAGCTTGGAAACTTCCAGAATTCAGAAATACGAGTAAATGCAAGTTGAACTTAACTTGTACAAGTGACTATAGAACTAAGTTCAAAAATTAATTAGGCTCTCTTGAGAGAGAATTAGCAAGCGTGCTACTTCTTCTACCACATCATCAATTTCCATCGACTGAGATAGTGGTCAAACGATTGCCTAGTCAGTAATCAAAAACCGTCCAAGTTCTAGTCGGACTCATGCACCGAGAGTTCCGTACAAACTTGTAGGTATGTAAATAGTTCGTCCATTACGGGTATCGAGTATAAAAGATTTTACGTTTTCCGGTTTTTTTCCTTTACTTGTGCATTGCTTCTTGCCAAATTTATTTATTCTAGGTCAACGGGAAGTACCCCCTACAGGTTATAATTACTTTGAGAGTGTCGAAATATGTGGAATTTACGCCGTGTCTTTTGATTGCGTTGATTTAGAAGTTTGATCGTTTCACAGCTCCCCTGATTATTTGATATTAATTTCAACTGGATACCTCCACGCGTTTCTTAGAAAAAGGGTATTGACAGACAGACACACGGACAATGAAGTGATCTTGTAAGGGCACCTTTTTTCCTTTTGATGTACGGACCCTAAAAATAAAAGCAGTATATGGTGATGAGAGCTAAATAATTTATTGCGGGGATGTTATATACCTGGTTGTGTATGTTGTTTAAATCTATACGTATTAAAAAACCCAATAATCGCAGAAAACTATCACAACAAATTTTATAGCACACTTTTTGCTTCTTATATTTTTTCTTATCGATTGACACCTAGTTTCATTTATGGCCAAGAAATCGAGATATTTTTTAAATGGCAGAAGTTAAGGTATGCCAATAAAAAAAAAAAAGTTATTCCTACACTAATACTTGACAAGACATTTAATGACCTCAAAATCAGCCTGAAGACGTCCACTGTTAAACATGGACACTCCTCATAAACAGACCATACTGCCTATAATTTTAACTTGTAACGTATCTATAATAGTTATCAGATTTGTCGACAATTATAAAATTAATGAGAGTTATTTTAGGCCGACCGCGGAATTAGAAAGACGTTATCTAGCAATGTATTTATAATGGCTTTGATAAGGAATTCGATAAAATGACTATTTTTAACTAAATGACAGTTCCTCATGGATTTAAACTGCAATAGTAATTACTTTGCTGATAAGCTAAATTGAAATAAATACCCGGATTCACGCACTAGCTTAAAACCCTAAAAAATAAAAAAGAGAGGCCTCTGCAGAAACGTTCCTAATAAAAAATAAGATGAACTATGCTTTTATATTTATACTAGCTGTGCCCATGGCTTGGCCCGAGGGGTAATTTCATTTAAATGTAGCCCATACGTGTTATTCCAGGGCTAAAAGAGCCTATAAAGTACAAATACTACATTTCTTCCAAATTCGTCCAGCCGTCAATATAGTTTTTTATCCATTGTTCGGCATATAATCATCGGATTAAGATACCAAGTAACCCAGTTTTTAAGTCTAACTCGTAAGCTATCCAACAGTGAAAACCGCATCGCAATCGGTCCAGTAGTTTAACGTGATGCGCGAACAAACATACAGACAAACAAAGAGATAAACAGACATACACGATTTTCAAAAATGTTATATTCTTGTTCAGTAGCTTATTTTAGCTTATACCCTAGAGTTTCTTTTAAACTATCGTCTTTGTACAGCTGATCTTATTGCTTTATTATATTTATAGATAGATTAACGCAAATACTCTGTGTCATAGACAGAAAATGTATACAACCATGCAGTTAGCGTTTCCAGAACACCTTTAGCATACCGCACTCGCGTAAGATTCGATGGCTGTTCCCATGAAATATTTAACACATACGACACGGTACCTTTTTAACATATATCGTATTCATGCAACACACAGGTGAGTTTACGTACATTCCATAAAGTCAATGTCGCTATGCAACGTATAACCAGTATGGAGGTTGAAGCTTTTTGAGCACCTTAATGTCCCACACAGATTATTATTCGTAGCACACACAAATCGTTTTATGTACCGAAGCTACTTTTGTTTCTGTACCCAAAGAGTCTAAATTGAACCCTATTGTTGTAGATAAGACGACCCACTGTTAAATTTGGGAAGGAAATGAGGTTTTGGATTTACCTAGCATGCAAAAATGTGTTTGATCATGAGTTCTTATCGCGTAGTTGCTTGCTTGTCGTATGAAGTAGTGCTGGCCTCTGGCATAGAATAAATAATAGTACTACGTACCTCTGGTGTCAAAGTTGTCGGGCTATTCTAGGGCCTCTGACATGGCATAACGACTGCAAGCTTAAAACCCTTAGGTAAAAAAAAAACAAAAAACCCAGTTTCTCAAGTTGTAGATGACCTGTAGTGTTCTCACTGTTTGTATGGTGCGTTTTTTCCGTAAACACTGAACATGTCGTCATGCGTTTTGATCTCTGACATAAAGTTTGACTGGATGAGTCAATCTGTTCTGCGCTGCGTGGAGCTAATAAAACAGATCCACGTGTTCCTTTACGTACTCGGGTTTTGCACAACATTTATTAAGTGTTTATATTTATTAAGGTATAACATATTTTAAAAGTGTAAACGTTACTTGAACTTTGTTCTATGGCGTTCCATGGGGGAGTGGAGGCCTGTGTTCAGCAGTGGATTTCTTCTGGTTTCGGCGGATAATTACTTAAACTTATTTTATACACCAAATCGTAATTACTTAAACTTATTTTATACACCAAATCGATGGTAGCGGTATACTAGTGCGACATAGAATCCAACGATATCTGGCTCCGCACCAATGACTTTCGAAGTTATGTGCAGTTTTCCATCGCTCCGTATTTCGGAGGGCACGTTAAGCTGTCGGTCCCTGCTGTTATTGATTAATAGCAGTTGTTAAGCCATGTCTACCTCATACTAGCAAGCAAGAAACCAAAGTGTAGACAAGAAAAGGTCTACCATAGATGTGTCACCTAGAATTATGAAATTTCAATGTAATAGCGCTAGGTACCTACGGCACTTCAATACGTCACCCTTTATCACATGTTCACTAACTTCGCTGTCTACAGCGGTGACTGATGAATATCGGGCTCCCCCCATAGAAGTCCACAAACTCCTCCTCCAGTTACTATCATAAGGGACCAAGGGGGGTTTTACCATAACCATCGCGCTGCGTCTTGGTGATTCATCATCATCGTGTGCCATCTTCAAATTGAAGTTTAGATGTCAGTAGGCAAAACTTGTTGTGATCCCATGTAGTTCTTTTATTGTTCTTAGCTGGTTCTCCCAGCACCCGCGGGTTGTGAAGGGGTGGTCTTATTATTGACCGAGCGAGCGCGAAGCGTTTCCGTTTCACCTTGGGAAAAATAGCTTTCGTTATGTCCGGATCTCTGTTCTCCTCTACAGGTCGCATTTCTCAACCGATCTAGACGAAACTTGGTTAAACAGGTTAAACGAATTTTTAGAATTTTTTAGTCGTCGGGGATTTTTGATTGGGGTGGTACTTCCCCCAAAGAGGAGGCTACTGAATAACTCCGCCTTATTAGATCCGATATCGATGGTTTTTTTTTATTTTAAAGGTAGTAACTTTATAATGATATCATAAAAAAAATGGTAAAGATCTGATGAGCATCTTTGGCGTGATGAGCAGAATGACTCCTCAAAATTCAATAAATTTTTCACTTTTAGGCTTCTTCCAGTGGAATCATCCCTTTACCCACTAGGTAGGGATTGATGGAGCACCTTTGTTATATGTTAGTTTTACAATAAGGTAACATGGCGCTACTATGTACCGTTAGATTGTTTGCAAAAAAGTTTGTACGCGCGAGCTCTACAGCTCACAGAGCCACTAGTTATAACTAAGCACCATGCGGCACGTGGTATGGATATAAACGAGATCGCTGTCTCGTAAATTTCCGTATCAGTTTCTTTCTTGGTTCTACCGGGGTTTCTAAGTATGTATTAATTTTTTTTTACAAAGCATTAGCACAAATTGCTTCTAGTACATTAAAGAAATGAGATTGTTAGTACTTCGGTAAATAAGCTGCGCTTGACAGCAGCACTCGGCTGCCGAGGTCGTTTGTTTTATTATACCAGCAAAACTAAGAACTGTTCGAATTAGTGGAAAGTGGAGTATGGTAGTCTTTGCATGAAACTAACTAGTTACCCACCCTTTCAGCTGCATTCCCCGAAGACACTTATTTAGCCCCACAGGCACCACTTACAGTGCGTAAAATTCTGCTTTAAACTCACACACTCATAATACTCAGTGTCGGACTGTACTACTTACTGTATGCGTTGCCAGTGCGGCTGAGAGTAAGTCTCGTTTTAGTGTAATTGAAATAAAAGGCAAGTTAAGAGGATTCGATACCGAACACTGATAGATTACTCACACGCGCGTGAGATTATTAGGTAAATTTTTGATAGAATTTACGATTCGAGGCAAACCTCTTTCCACCCCTTAAATTGTAGCAAAATGTATTGTTATCGGTGTCAATCGCTCGTATAGGATATATTTTAGACTTCTACGTTTCATTATATTCAAGAAAGTTTTTGGATTCTGAAAAATAATTCAATAGTTTTAGCGCAAAAATATGGCTTGTAACTTACCCCCTTACTTATAAAAAGTTATGCAATGATTAAGTAATGATTAGTAAAACTGCGCAGTACAATATTGTACTGCGCGGAATTCTTAATCATTGCATAACCATTGCATAACTTTTTATAAGTAAGGGGTTAGTGATTTGCCCCCTTACTTATAAAAAGTTATGCAATGGTTATGCAATGATAAATAATTCTGCGTAGTACAATTTTGTACTGCGCGGAATTTCTAATCATTGCTTAATCATTGCATAACTTTTTATGAGTAAGGGGGTTAAACTGGAAAAAATAAGATGCATAAGCCTAGTAAATAATGTGACAATTACAAGAGAAAAAAACCTACCAAAATCAGAAAATATCAAGAGGTTGAAAAGAGCGTTCAGGCTCACATTGTCTAGTGTCCTAGAATGTCTAGTATGCTAAAAAGCCCAGTGTCCTATTACGTCTAGTCCCAAAATGTCCAGTGTCTCATAATGACTAGAGGTTTGTCTTTTTGTATGGACTAAGACGCGGTACATAATCCACTTCACTGCCGCTAGTTGGGATACGTAGTCACCTGCGAATGTCTATTGCTCGAAGTCTATTCATCGAATGCTTATATCCTAGTAGGGTTGTTACTGCGAATGGTTAAAATTGCGAAGGTACGTTTGCTCGAATGGTCAAAACTGCGAAGGCTTATTGCTGCGAAGGGTCATATGATCGGATATACTAATATTCTATCAATTTTTAACCCAATAAAAAAAATAGTTTTTCACGCGTACTGTTACACCCCAACCTTGTTAGCCCTAGTGCTATCTTGCAGTTTCATTTAGCCTGATCAGCAATCTTGCTGGTTAATGCTTCTTTTAATTATAATTAAATTCAGTCTGACTCGACCCATCATCCAGAGCGGTTGCCAATAGAAACTATAAAAGAAATATTGTATTATATATATATTTCTTCAAATCTATTAAATAGTTTCAGTTTAAAACAGTTTCTTTTTTTTTTTTTTTTAAAAGACGTTTTTGAAAATCCATATAACATTTTGGTGGCAGCGGTGGGATCTGGAAATCCCCAGTGCCAGGCACCGCTTCGTTGACTCGCTCCGGATCCTCGTCCTAAAACAAAATTAAATAAAACAAATAAGTGTTTTAAAACTTACCTTGTGTTAGTGAATATAACATAAGTGCTTTATAATCACCGTGTTATCCTTGACGTATCATCACGGAAATCCTGTTAGGTCCTGGAAAGGATCTGCTCCTATTCGTCCTGAAATACTCCGGCCGAGTTAAGATCGCTCTAAGCTCCAACTGCAAGAGAAAATACCCAGAAGTATTCTCCGTGCTTCCATCCAGCTTCGCAGTCCTTCATCGTGGTATCCTGCATCTAAAACGAAAACCAGAATCCAACATCCAAAATCATACAAGAATCGACGACCAGAAAGTCGTAAGCTGCGACGCACCTTATCTCGTCGGAATGTTCCCAGAAGCCGCCGTCTGCTTATCGGTCGCCCACGCATTGCTCGTCCTGTGAGACTTTGGTCATTGTTTTGACTAGGTTGAGAAATTAGGGTTCCCTTAATTATTTTATTGTGTTTTTAGATCTTGTTCTCATTTTTGTGACTTGTTCTTATAGTTTTGGAAAATTATGACAAAAGTGCCAAAAGCTGAAGGAGACAAATTAACTGTTGAAATTCCCGAACCAGAACAAGTCTCAAGTGATACATCAGTTAAGTCACTTACTGGTTCTCCTCGGCTTACCAGGAGGTCCGCCGCAGCTATCGCAATGACCGAACTAGAATTGGGTGTTTTGTTCAAATTTGTTAAATCATATGATGGCAGTAGGGAAACTCTCAACTCATTCCTTGTGAATTGCAACAACGCATTCGACCTCGCATCAGAATCTCAGAAACCTATCTTATTCAAGTACATCCTTAGCCAGTTGAATGGGAAGGCGGAAGTTGCTTGCTCCATTAAAGAGTTCACAGTTAAAGGACTTCCTAAAAACACAATTCAGTGAGCGAAAGCATTATTCGCATCTTTTAGCTGACCTCCAAGAGAGCAAACAAGGTCCGCAGGATAATGTGAGCCAATATGCACTACGTATGGAGACTTACCTCTCACAACTACTGACTGAGATATCCTTATCTAACACTTAAGTCAAGGAATTGCCCGGCCGCACTGCAGCCATGGAGGACCTAGCCCTCCATCAATTTGTAATGGGACTTCATCCCCGAATCTCAAATATTGTCAGATGTAGGTCTCCTAAAACGCTAAATGAGGCAATTAATTATGCTATTTCCGAGGAACGCATTCAGCAGACGCTGTATAGAAAGCCACAGATGGACCAAAAACCTAACACTAACAATAATAATAACAAATTTAGAGCCGCTCCTTTTAGACAAAACTTCAATGCCGGTCCTTCTAGACATAACTTCAATCCATCTTTCTCCTCTCAAAGGCCATCTAACCCCGCACAACAAGGGGCTTCTAATTCATTTTGTCGTTATTGCAAAACGGCTGGACACGATATCTCTATTTGCAAAAAACGTGAATATAATAACAATCGTTTCAAGGTTGAACAAAGCCGAACGACTAACCAAACATTTTATCGTCCGCCCCCGCGTGTAAACTTCCTTGAACAACCTGATGAGGAGGCCGGCCAAGACGAAGTAGATCTTTCCCCCGACACTTTAAACGAATAGAAGTCTCGTCACGGTGTCGCCCGAGACAGTGTACAAAAGCCGACACTATAACCAAACTGTACAATCCTTGGGACCACTCGGGTAACCAGCCCCAAATAAGCGCCCAATCCTCTAACTCAAGGGACCACTCGGGTAACCAGCCCCAAATAAGCACCCAATCCTCTAACTCAAGGGACCACTCGGGTAACCAGCCCCCAAATAAGTGCCCAATCCTCAAATTCTAGGGACCACTCGGGTAACCAGCCCCAAACAAGTGCCCAAAATTCAAAACCAAGCAAGATCAACCGACAGGGTAATCAGCCCCAAACCGACGATCAGAAAACTATTGAACATATTTCTTACGGGATTGAGAACTCTAACGTCACTTCCGTTTCCAACGAGAACCATAAAGAAATCTACGAAGTTAACATAGACACAACGAAAAGGCTGTTACCACACGTGCTACTATATTCATCAGCCTCAGACATCCCATTATCTTTACTAGTCGATTCAGGTTCTGCCATTTGTTTACTGAAGGAATCCAGTATCAGAAAAAATCTAAAACTGGTCAAAGAATCGATTAAACTTAAGGGCATTGACCCTTCTGACGAACCAACTCCAACCGAAGGTCATTTCCAACTCAAATTAAAATTAAATGAAAATAAATCCATACCATTCAAATTCCATGTCATCAGGGACATCAATCTACCTTATGATGGCATCATAGGCACAGACTTCCTAACCGCCTCTGGTTGTAAAATCGATTACACTCACGATATCTTGAAAATAGGAAAATTAGACATCAAACTACATTTTTCTGAGCCTTTTTACGTCATTCCACCTCGTTCTGAAGCTGTCATTGAATGTTCTATTCAAAAAACAAATCTTAAAGAAGGTCTTGTTATAGATCAACACCTTTCTGATAACCTACTAATATCCAATTGCATTGTTAAATTTGACCGTTGCTAACACATCAGAAACTTTTGTAAATGTCAAAACAAACTTGAATCTTTATATTGAACCTCTGCATTCCACTGCATATCTGACTAGTGTATATCTCTAAGGAACATCTAGACGAACTAACGAAGTAATTGATTCATTGAGAACAGATCATTTAAATCAGGAAGAGAAAGATGCCCTTATAGAATTGTGCTCCCAATATTCCGACATCTTCCACCTACCTGATGACCAATTAACTCATACTTCTGCTCTTGATCATCAAATCAAGACAAATAGCGATATCCCTGTTCATACTAAATCATATAGATTCCCAGAATGTCACAAGAAAGAAGTGGAAACTCAGATTGGAAAAATGATTGACCAGAAAATCATAGAACCTTCATCCTCTCCTTGGAGTTCTCCAATCTGGATAGTGCCTAAAAAGGTAGATTCACATGGCCAACGTAAATGGCGAATTGTAATAGATTATAGAAGGCTGAATGATATAACCATTGGTGAAACATACCCTATTCCACAAATATCCGAAATTCTTGATCAATTAGGATACAGAAAATATTTTACAACTCTAGACCTCACTTCCGGCTTCCATCAAATCCTTATTTCTCCCGAAGACGCCCCTAAGACGGCTTTCTCTGTACCTCAAGAACACTTCCAATTTAATAGAATGCCATTTGGGCCATTTGGCCAAAAATGCGCCATCCACCTTCCAAAAACTAATGAATAATTGTCTTTCTGGCCTTCAAGGTACACGATGCTTCGTCTACCTAGACGATATAGTCATCTATTCTCATGATCTGTTTTCCCAGATCGATAACCTGAGAGCTGTCTTCGACAGAATCCGTGATTTCAACTTAAAACTTCAACCGGAAAAATGTGAGTTCCTACGAAAGGAAGTCGCCTATTTAGGTCATGTTATCAGCGAAAATGGCGTGAAACCAAATCCGGATAAAACTAGAGCCGTATCCGAGTTTCCGACCCCTCAATCTCCAAAAGATATTAAATCTTTTCTGGGTCTAGTGTCATATTACAGGCGATTCATATCTGATTTTGCTAAATTGGCCAAACCTTTAACTTCTCTTTTGAAAAAAGACTTCCCATTTAATTGGCAAAATGAGCAACAACTCGCTTTCGAGTCCCTGAAAAACAAACTAGTTTCTGCCTCAATCTTAGCATATCCAGATTTTACACAACCTTTTCTATTGACATGCGACGCTTCAAACTATGCAATATCTGCAATATTATCACAAGGTCCCGTAGAGCGAGATCGCCCCATCGCATACGCATCTCGCACACTTAATAAAGCGGAATGTAATTACAGTGTTACTGAAAAAGAGTGCCTCGCCGTAATTTTCGGCACCAAAGTATTCAGGCCTTACCTGTACGGTCATCAGTTTACAGTCCTAACAGATCATAAACCATTGGAATGGTTGTTTAAGTGTAAAGATCCGGGATCACGACTTATCCGTTGGCGTTTAAGACGCCAACGGATAAGTCAAAAGATAAGTTGCCTGACCACGCTCCCGAACGGTTACCTACTCCCGACGCCCAAGCTGTCGTCGATCCAATGCCATCCACGAGCGCTTGTCCAAGTTTATCTAATGATGACTATCCTACTTTCCTGAAAGCTATGGAAAATAAAGATAAATCTTTCCATACAAATATCCAAGAGCATAACGATGATATAACCAAATCGAAATATAAAGTCATTATTCTGCCTACTTCTATTGACCTTGACGAATCCAATCCTTTTATACAGAATATTCTTGACAATATACCCAATAACTCTGAAATTACAGATGAATCATTTACACATGAAGGCAAAACATATTATTTCCTTTTCTTCAAAGTTTACCACTTTGACAAATCTACTTACGGAGATATTTACAAGAGCCTTAAATCACTTAGAAATGAACTGGTCACTAATCTCGATAAAGACTCTACCCAAGATATTGCGATAACCGAATTTAAGAACCCATTTGATACGCACCAATTTATCAAAATCTACAATATGCTTCTTTACCTGTTTGACAAAACAGGCATCAATATAAATATATATATTCAAAGGCAAAATCATATACCCGTCCCTTTCGGAAATTCCAAAAATACTCAAGGAAAATCATGATATCCCCATTGCCGGACATCTCGGTAGTACTCGCATGGTTAAACGAATCCAAGAAACCTTCTACTGGAAAAACATGCGTAGTGACATTGAAACTTTTGTAAAGAAATGTCCACAGTGCCAGACTAATAAAGCTCTCAGACAAATAAATCGTGCACCTATGCAAATAACAAGTACATCAACCGAACCTTGTCAAAGAATATCTCTTGACATCGTTGGGCCGTTACCAGAAGCGGGCCTTGCGAAACTTAAATACATATTAACAATACAGGATGATCTTACCAAATTCTCATCTGCATATCCAATCCGCAGCACCACGGCAGAAGAGACGAGTGAATGCTTGATCCACTACATATCCATCTTCGGTATCCCGAAAATGATCCTCACGGATCAGGGAACCAACTCCACCTCTGATCTCTTTAAAAAGACCTGTGAGTTCCTTAAAGTAAAGAACCTCTGGGCTTCTCCATACCATCCGCAAACCCAGGGTGCTCTGGAACGAAGCCACTCAACCCTCAAGGAGTATCTCAGATCCTTTACTGATGAGGAACAATCAAATTGGCCCCGCTATGTCTATACAGCTATGCTTACTTACAATACATCTGTTCATGCCACAACCCATTTCACCCCTTATGAACTAATGTTTGGGAACAAACCGGTAATTCCGAATTCTATCTATGATGAATCCCCAGGAGCTACATATCCTGATTATGTCCGTATGCTTCAAAACGGACTAAAATATTCACGAGAGAAAGCTTTGGACTTCATAAGGAAATCTAAAGAATCCTCTAAGACATACTATGATACACATACTCGACCAGCTAAGTATAAGACTGGCGACTATGTATATCTGAAAAATCATTTAAGGATGCGTAAAGCGCTTTCGCCGCTGTGGAAAGGGCCCTACAAAATAGTTAAGATAAACGGTAATAATACTCTTACCTTGCTTATCAACCGACGTCACGTTACTCATCACTTTGATCAAGTGAAGCCAGCCGACATCTGAACAAACCTGTAAATAGTTTTTATTTAATTTAAGAAGTAGTTATACTTACCTTGTACTCATCTCGCGATGGTGCATCTAAATGGACCTGTAAAATAAAATATAATATTAAAAAATGAATATAGATAAGAAACATAAAATACATTTACTAACCTTAGCTTAATTATTATTTGCAGTTCCGTTCGGAGTCAATCTGATCAAGATTTCATCCAGCCGATTACTTCAAGTCCAGGCCTCTATTATGACTACCTAGGAAAACTCAAAATTAATAATGTTCAGTTAAAAATTGTAACTCCAGTAGACATTTCACATTTTGACCCACACATACAAAATATTCAAACGGCTTTGGGAAACACCAGACACTTGTGTAACCAAAAGCGGATTGTAGAAATTGATGCAGAATGCTATAACATGTTGCAACCATTATTAGCGAGATTCCAAGATATGAGCAGAGAATTTTCCTCCATCTCCCATTTGGTAGATAATAGAACTAAACGTAGCGCGTGGATAGGAGGTATGGGCACAATCCTGAAACAAATCTTTGGCTCCCTAGACGAGAACGATGGGCTGCGATATGATGAGGCAATTGAATCTTTGCAAAATAATGAAAAACAGTTAAATTCACTTTTAAAAGAAAACATTTTAGTTACTACCTCAATATTAATTTCTAATAACAATACTTTACGTAAAATAAAAGATAATGAAGCCAACCTCAACAAAGCTATCGACAAGCTCCAACTTAATATTAAAAATATTTCCGAAATTACTAATGGATTACAAATACTTGCAAACATTAATGAAATATTTGATATTTTAGAAACATCAATACTCACTTTGTCTTTTCAATTGGAACATGTAACTAATGCCATACTATTCAGTAGCCAAAATATTCAGCACCCCTCAATCATGACACCAAAACAATTATATCAAGAGCTTGCCGATAACTATAGATATTTGCCCAGTGACCTTGAATTGCCCGTACCCTTAGACATTAATTCTATACACCTTATTTTAAGCATTTCTAAGTTAATTTGTTATTATGTTAATTATAAGATTATATTTGTACTGCAAGTGCCACTGGTCAACACCAAAGAATTCGTACTGTTCCACAGCATGGCACTTCCCACACCATACAAAAATAAGGAACCAAATTCATTCAGCCTGATTCACTGATAAATACATAGCAATGACTAAAGACAAATCGTATTACTGCATTTTTGATAATCTGTAAATCTGTAAATCTGTGAGCCCGGGAAACTTTATCTGTGACCTCGAAAATGTGTATTCTACCGACGCGAAACCGATCTGTGAAAGTGAACTATTAGCCAAAGTAATAAGTGAAAAACCAGTGCAGTGTGAAACGAAAATTTTAGTAGGAAACCTTGACATTTGGAAACCGCTGACAAACAATAAGTGGATCTATATACAATCGAAACCAAACAAAATTTCAATTGACTGTCTTAATTCTAAGTTATATGAAACAAATATTTTAGGTACAGGTATTCTTAGTATTCCCAGAGATTGTATAGGTTATTGTAAAAGCACTACATTAATACACACACATTATTCCATACTTATAATTTTAATATTAATATTGATTTTAATATTCTTAGGATATTTTATTATTAAGAAAATTTGTAGATCTGGCAGCAACCACCCATTCCAATTTAAATTCAACATTGATAAAACACTTTCGCAATCTTCTCAGAAAACAACAAACATCACAGACGGACAAGACCTTGAAATAGAACTAACTAGCCCCGTCGCCTCACTTAGAACTAGAGTTTAACGGAGACTTTGATTCAACCCCAAAGTCTCCTCTAAAAGGGGGAGATGTTACACCCCAACCTTGTTAGCCCTAGTGCTATCTTGCAGTTTCATTTAGCCTGATCAGCAATCTTGCTGGTTAATGCTTCTTTTAATTATAATTAAATTCAGTCTGACTCGACCTATCATCCAGAGCGGTTGCCAATAGAAACTATAAAAGAAATATTGTATTATATATATTTCTTCAAATCTATTAAATAGTTTAAGTTTAAAACAGTTTTTTTTTTTTTTAAAAAGACGTTTTTGAAAATCCATATAACAGTACCTACGTATGTAATATTGTTGAAAATGCGTAATACTCATATACGAAATGGATAGTTCGAACGGGACCTGGAAGGAAAGTACCCTCAATATTGAAGCTAGCAGATTTTAATCAAAGGAAACATTCACTTATTTTTAAAAGTTCACACAATGCACAGCTTAGTGCGTTGACTGTCATTCACTCAGTAGGTATGTTATATAGGTATAGATTTTAATAGTTCAAAGTATTTATTGTAAGTAGACAGCATAATATCAAATAGGTATATACTATAGTACTCAAGTTATTGAGTACAAGTTCTCCTTGCTTTGACTGCCACCAAATGAGTCTTGTCTTGAAATACCGTCCACTCCTGCTAGCAATTTATGCTAACCTGGTACTTTTTTGATTTGTTCGTATATCAAAAAAGCTAATAGGTAAGAACAACTTTAGATACATGCCATAAACTAAAAAAGAAAAACGCCTGCATGCCAAAAAGTAACGTACGCCATTAAATTATATACCTTTTTTTGGAATGTGCTCATCAAGTCCTTCAATTTGATACCCTTATTATAAAACGCGAAGCTTTTTTCGCATTTGTTTTGGAGCCATACTGACGCCACAAAGATTTTTTATTTTTTAAAAAAAATATGGTTTTTTACTCGGGATGATGTAAGGATTCTAACGATACATCCAAATCTGTTCAGGTATTTAAAAGTTATGGTGGAATATAGACACTCACATACATACAAACATACATGAACCCTGAAAACATTACACTCCTTTTTTTGGGCAGTAGTGTAATAAACAGGAATAAAATATGTGGATATGCGTGTTAGCTCGTTTATTAGAATGTTCGACCAAACGAACCTTCGCAGGAATAAACCTTCGCAATTTAGACCATTCGAGTAAACGTGCCTTTCGCAATTTGATCATTCGCAGAAAAGACCCTTCGAGGATGTAAGCATTCGATGAATAGACAGACATTCGCAAAAACTACATTCGAAATTACGTACGTATCCCCGCTAGTTTGCCGTTTCGATGAGTATCTTGCTTCCAATAATCTTCTGCAAGAACTTACTTAAAAACTTCCAAATCTTATGAAACGTCTCTACCTCTGGGCCTTTCTGCTTATTACTACTTCTTGAGACAACATGTATAGAACTATTATTTATTCTATGCTTTTCAGACAAGAAGTGAGATATAGCAACGTAGTAACAATATAAAAAATAGCAGGTTTAGACAAAACTAAGACAATCAATTTCAAAAGTGAAACGTTGTCTGTTTGTTTGTTTAGGGAGCTTTCACGCCAAAACGGCTGATCCAATTTTGATGAAACGTTGTAAATAGGTACAGTACGATATACAGACTAACATAAGAAACCTTTTATTCCGGAAAATGGTACGAGTAAGTTGTCATGGGAAAACTGGAAAATGTCGATTACTCGCTATAAATAATGGAATGATTGACGTGCCGTTTCCGTAGAAACGAAATAATAACAAGTCAGTCAAAAAAAGCATCAACAAACAGCGTTGGGGCTATACTTTTGCATTGGTTTTTAATATCCTAGATGAACATAGGTTGCTTTTTTCGCGCAAAACTGTAGTCCACGCGGACGAAGTCGCGGGCGAAAGCTAATAAATAAATGTTCAAACTAAATATGACATAGTTTTATAATATTCTCCTGTCGTGCTATTACCGGTCTGGGTTGCAATCAGATTGTCACTATCACGTGCACATAACGCAGGGCTTTAGAGTCGAAAATGCTATGAAAATATGAAAATCTGTTTGCAACATTTATCGGTAATGGCACAACTGAAGTATTCCTCGACGAACACTTTCTGCTCATTTTAACTAACAAGTCACTTAGAGTTTATTTCATCAGTGAACCAACAAAATAGCAACCTGCAATTCAAAGTTAGAATTTGGTAACGTCTTCTTACAATAACATGTTACGCCATAGTATTACTTAAAGGGGGTAGATACGGCACGATACACAGGCAAACACACTACCACGCAGCTACATTCCCACCGTCATGCATCGACAACAAAGCTACAGAGACATACGCAGACAGTAACCCGAATGAGTCACCATTATTATTGAGTAGTAATTTTTTAGTATTTTTTGTTATTATTATTGTCATTTTTTTGTAATTGTGTGTCAAATAAATGTTTTTTCTTCTTCTTCACCGATAAGCTAACATGTGACGTTAGTGTACAAACGTCACTCCTATTGTAACTAAGGTCAATGAAAGTCAATTGTGTGCGTTGCACCTATTTTATGCGGTCCTAGCCCGAGGAGTTGGTTACCTGATCTTCCCATTTTTTATTAGATCTATGGGATGCGTACAACTTTGCAAATCAATACGTAAAAATTTTCATCTCGATGTGTTTTTACCGACGTTTCATAAAGTTTGCAATTTCATTTTCTACGATAATATCGTGAACTTTAGAATTAAATTCAGGAAAGTGCATTCGGTTCTGCTTTTGGCATTTTGCATATTTCTGTTTAAAAGTTTGTTCGGATGACTGACGCGTGCATACGAGATATGCAGAGGCCTATTGCTCAACAGACGGTTGATGTGGGTTAAAATAGATCTATGTTGCGTTCCAAAGGCCTAGATGAGTACAAAAAATGCTTAACAATTAGCAATAAAACTATTTTCTACACTACGCCGCTTACGTAACTAGTAAACAGTAGAAAGAAAGAAAGAAAATAGAACACACACATTTACAACACACACAAAAATAAGATACAATTAATTACAATAGAAAAGAAAGAACAAATAAAAAGTAGATAATAAATGCCATAAATTATTAGCAAAGCAAACTGATTATAAATGAAAGGCCAAAACATTTCTCAGTACAGTTCCTAGTTATGCGAAAGGCAGCTTACACAATACATTGAATGAAAGGTCATAATCATTTCTATACAATGATATTGGAGCACTGGCTAGATCTACATGGCATATTATATGTCTTCGGATTCTAGTATGATTCAAAACTATGTCATTTTTATTTTGAACATTTATTTATTACTAGCTTTCGCCTGCGACTTCTTCCGCGCGGACTACACTTTTTCGCGAAAAAAAGCATCCTATGTTCATCTAGGATTCTAGGATATTAAAAACCAATGCAAAAGTATAGCACCAACCCTGTTGATGCTTTTTTAACTGACTTGTTATTATTTCGTTTCCACGGCAACGGCACGTCAGTCATTCTGTTATTTATAGCGAGCGTTCGACATTTTCCGGGATATAAAGTATCTTATGTTGGTTTATATAATCGTACTGTACCTATTTACAAAGTTTCATCCAAATCGGATTGATTGTCTTAGTTTTGTCTAATATTTTTGCTATTTTTTATATTGTTACTACTTTGTTATATCTCGCTTCTTGTCTGGAGCACAGAATAAATAATAGTACTATACAGGTTGTCCCAGGAAGTAGTGCAAAGCGGAGGTCCTGAGGAGTACCCCCAGGGGCACCCGAATAACCCCCATGTATGCATGTACATTCGACCAAGAAGGTTTAAAAAAATACCGCCAAACAAACGAGTGCATGGCGGTTGCATTGTGTTGTGTGCGTGATTGGATAATTTGTGGTGTTTTGTGGTCGATACACAATTTCATCAGAAAATACTGCATTGTTTTTGATTTCTCGTGTGTACTTGACGGAATAAACACGACTAACAATACCATGGTGTAGGCTTATGCGTACGAGCACATCGGCATATCTTGGATGCTTCATCGATTTGGTGGTATGGATTCCGTCGTTTTTTTTAATCTTCTTGCGTTCAACAGATAAAGTCTAACTATATCCACAACGAAATGGGAAAACAACGTGTTTACGGCAATACGGCACTATTGAGCAGTAGTTACTTATCACTTGTCAGATATATTCAACTCTATTCCTGAGCAATGACGATAAAATTGTCTGAACGTCCGCTAAGTAATATAGCCGTGGAAAGCTCATATGAAATTAACATTATATGTGGGTGTTATGGTTTTCATACATTGCATGAAAATTAATGTCATATGCTAATGGAGGACGGGCATAAGCGATGGGACGAGAATTATCATGGCTTGTGTTGCAGTTATTGTCATCTACACTTATAATAATGCAGTAAGTAACAAAAAGTCTGTACAATGAAGATAATAAAGAAAAATGGTCTAAGGGACCTAAAATAAGCTATTGAACAAGAATATAACATTTAATAAAATTGTGTGTGTCTGTAGGTTTGTTTGTTCGCGCATCACGTAAAAACTACTGGATCAATTGCGATGCGGTTTTCACTGTTGGATAGTCTAGCTAGACTAATTAAGTCAAACCCTAGGGGTTGACTTAAAAACTGGTGTACTTGGTATCTCAATCCGATGAGTAGAAGCCGGAGCAATCGATAAAAACTTATAGACGGCTGAAGGAATTTTGATTAAATGTTGGTATATTGGTATTTTAGGTCTTGGAATAGTACATAGTTTTAACATAGAGAAATGGCCACGCGCGCTAAGCTGCGGTTACATCTATCTAGTACTTATAATAAAGCAGTACAGTAAGTAACAAAAAGTCTGTACAAATGGTCTAGGCGACCTAAAATAAGCTTTTAAACAAGTATATATCATTTTTTTAAATCGTGTCTTACTGTCTGTTTGTCTGCTCGCGTATCACGTTAGAACTGCAGGACCGATTGCGATGCGGTTCGGTTTCACAGTTGGATAGCTTAGGTTTTGATTTAAAAACTGGTGTAGTGTAGTATCTCAATCCGACAGGTAAGTCGAAAAATCTACACTGACCTTCAAAACTTAGTACGATACTTTAAAATTAATAGTTTTTATTAAATTACTTGTCGCCTACTCATCAGATTGAAAAAGTACACCAGTTTTAAAAGTCAAAACCTAAGCTATCCAACAGTGAAAATCGCATCGCAATCGATCCAGTAGTTTTATTCTTAACTTAGTACCACACTTTTAAAATTAACAGATTTATATTTTTTGTTAAATTTCTTGACTCCTATCATTCGGATTGAAATACCATTATATTTGAGTAACAGACACTAATTAAAACACTATACTTTAATTTTTGGACCTAATCTGGAGCTCAGCAATCGATAGACGGTTAAAGTCATTCCCTCACCACCGTCACGCAGATAAAGTAACGTGTAAACTTTCCAGCGCTGTTCTCTCATGTAGAAGGACCTCGATTCAGTTACTCAAGTTTGAGCACATGTGCGCCTATAAAACCTACATTGTAATGCATGAAGCCTCTCTGTTTACAGCTACCGGGGTTTCCTAGTAAAGAGGGGGGAGTAGGACAGATGTTGCGCGGCATATGGCGTGAGCTTGCATCCTGCTCGAAGCAGGGTTTCTTTTGTATGCAACCATGTCTTTAACTCTGGGTTACGTATACGGACGCAGCCGACGCTGTGAGCAGTTACCCGGCGGATTCGTGTAGTTACCAATTATTTTTGATCGTGCCTGAGATTGGTTTTAGATGTTTAGCTTTGAGACCATATTAGAAGCCAAATCAAATGTCAAATTAGGAAGTGCCGTCCTCTGGTGTCAGAGTTTGTCAGTCCGTCCGAGGGCCTCCGACTTGGCTTAAGGACTGCTATCCATTGTAACCAAGTGGGACCGTTGCTTAACGTGCCTTTCAGAGTACGGAAGACAAATACAAAATACATGAATTAAGTGTACTGGAAAAAACTTGTGCTACACTAACTTGTGTACAATCTAACGGCTCTAGGCACCCAGTTTGATCCACCAATGCTTTATTTTTCCAACGCCAATAGGAAGAAGGCTGACAAATTCCCATGAACCTCAAGTGACATCCACTAATCTGCACTTGGCCAAAGTGCCGGACTAAGACCAAACCCTTTTTTTATTTTCTATTAAGAACGTATCATTCTCGTAGCACTGTAGCCAACTTGGCGAAGTTTCTTATTTCATTTTCTTTTTTTTGGTTCTATACAGAATGATTAAGTTGTCGTTTACATTAATTGAACATAAAATTAATCGTTTCGAATTAAATATAAGTCCACCCATTAAATAGTATGAAATGTTTTTGTTCTCAAGTTTCTGGCCATCCGAGTAAGCGGAGCAGAACTTGTTCCTCAAACAATTCACGAATACATTGCAAAGGAAAGTAACAAGAAACCTCCGAAGTTCTGAGCATTTTCGATGGAATGACGAACGTTTCAAATTAACACTGAGTTCCTATAAGCCTGTTAGTGGAATAGAAATGAGGGGACGCGGATGAATGAATGCAGACTGTTTTTTTGGATGCGCTACCCTTTTATCAAGCACAACAACATAAAGTGTTGACTAGCTTATCTACTCCATATTGACATGTCCATTGTGCAGTCATCAATGTGTCTCTCGCAGTCCGCTAAGTCGAAACAGGACAGCAGTGTATATTAGAAAAGGAAATTGACTGAGACTTATGCTCGAATACAACGAATCGACGCGCAAGTCGATGTTTTAAGAATAAAGAATAGTACAAGGTTTTAGTGCCTAAATTGAAAATTGTATATCTGTCACGTCTCTGATTTTCGAGGTTCTCGCGGGTATTGTCGGTTTACCACGAGATGTTTGTTTCACTGACTGGAAAATGTAATTGAACAATGCGGTCTGGAGAATAGAGCATGATATAAATAGTTTCCAGACATGGATCGTTCCACGGTTTCCAGCTTCAAAAGGAAGCTGGCTTCTGCTTCTCAGAAGGTCATGCAGCAATTTCTTGTTATTCCCAGGTCGATTCTTATCCCAGCTAATTTTATAAGACAGAATCACCGGGCTGAACATGTTTGTTCGATATTTGTGGACGCCATCCATCATTACACGTAGCCTACTTCCACCATCGTACTTGGACTAAATATTCTCGACCTTTATCTTCATATCTTAGCAATAGAATCCATAAAGTGGATAAATGTAAATGGTGTGAGGTCACCTGGAGCTCTCATTACAATGGGATTCTCACAGGGTTCAATATTGGGGCCATTCTTGTTTTTGGTTTACATTAACTATCTTCCCTTTTTCATATAGAACTTATGTGATATTGTTTTGTTTTTAGATGATACTTCTCTAATTTTTAAGAGTGACAGAACCATGAACAATTTTGACGATGTCGTCAAGGCAATCACGCTATTTCTTAATTGGTTTACAACTAATAATTTAATGTTAAATCTTAAGAAAACTAAATTTATCAAATTGTCACTACCCAATGTCAGAGGGGTTCCTACGAATTCAAGTATTTTAATAACTTGTGAGCCCATAGACCAACCACATTTTTGGGTATTACTGTAGATTCAAAATTACAGTGGGATCCTCACATATCGTTGATAGCTGGTAGATTGAGTTCTGCAGTCTACGCAGTACGTAAAATTAGATAGTTTACCGATATAGCCACTGCAAGATTAGTATATTTTAGTTACTTTCACAGTATTACGTCATATGACATTTAACTGTGGGGTAAAGCCACAGAAATTGAATGATTATTTATGCTGCAGAAGAGAGCAATTCGTTCCATATACAATATGAAATCCCGCGATTCTCTGAGGGAACGTTTTAAAGTGGCTTGTCAATATACAGGATGTTTACTTCGAGATGGGGCAGTAAGGGCAGGTACTTTAAACATTGTAGCTAAATGAAAACGTTCTTAGGAGATTTTCCATAAATTTTGAAAATATTTTGAACTGCATTCACAGATTTTGGAGAAAAAAAAAGAGTCGCAAGAAAATGGTAATTTTACACATTGGTGCCGATCGATCCTGTTTCTTAAAAGGATCAAAAGTATCTACCAGACCGACAGAGGTGTGAGAACTAGAAATGCGAAAAACTTTTTCCATACATTATGTACGACATTACCTTAACCGTTGTAGCCACAGGAGATTGTCCTTAACTTGTGGAGACATTTTCATTTGCATTCACAGGTTAAGGAAAAGAAAACAGACAAAAAAAAAATGGGCAATTTACTCAAATACTATTTTTGATGCCAATCGATTCTTTTTATTATAAGGAACAAAGTCTCCGTCGGACCAACTTTGCGACCAACCCTCAATGCGTTTTAATTTTGTTTGGCAGTCAGTTTTAATCGCGATGGTTCTAGCTATGTTTGATAATCTGCATCACACGTGTTGTTTTTTTAAAATTATTGTATTGTAGGTTTTTGGTCTCAGAGCTTTTGATGATTCCGCGTCTCGGCCATCCATATTGAAATACCTGTTCATGTATAACAGAGATTTTTTAATAGATAGCTCGATTTCGGACGTCGAATGACTTGATTCTGTTTAGTTTAGTACGGATATACATTAATCCAATATCTCATATTTTAGCTCGAGATTGCGCTCGCTCCTACGGACATCTGAGACTTAGTACAGACTAGCACCCCTTTAAGTTTCTTAAAACATTGGTACTTATTTCAGTAACTCTATCAAGTATCTTACCCTCATCGGACGCTTCGTTAACACCAATAATAAGTATATGAAATGTGAAAGTAATTTTTCAGAAACGTTGAGAATATATTCCAGAGAAAGCTTTCATAACGGGTTACTGTCATTTAAGTTAAGTGCCGTGTTTGTGCCAGTGCCAGCACGGTGGTAATCTTTGGTAACATTGTTTTTAATCTGTTATATGACCTTTTACGAATTATTCTCCTATGGAGGAGGTTGAAAATGTACAAAAGGTTTAGACAAACTTTTATAAATTTTCTTTAAATATAATTATTAATAATATATCAAAATGAAATAAAAATAATGCAACATACAATATAAATTGATGTTTAGGAGAGACGAGCGCAGTAGTGACTCGCTTAATTGCAATTCTAGTTCATTTTCTAATTGGCACTAGAATAACTCTATAGAATTCTAGCTTCATGCATGTTAGTCAATAGGCAAGTATGATGTCGATGTGATGAAATTGACATGTCAAAGAACTTCAAAATTCAAGTAAAGCGCGTCACAGACGACTAAGATACGATAATATTTTATCTTAAGATAAAATATCGCTCGCTATACATTTTATATGAACCATCACAAACGGCGAAGATAATATATATTTGCATCTTACAGTATCTTAAGATATCGAGCGATATGGAATTTATTAAAAGATGTCATCTTAAGATACGAAATATATTGTAAAAGATACAAAATATATATTAATATAGAAGAAAGAAGAAAATCAATTTATTTGCAAAAAATAACATTTAGAACAATGATATAAATAAAAATAAAAAATACCTTAACACTAAAGTACGTCTAAATGTAACCATATGCAAAATGGCCCCAGCTCAGCATACTGTTGGTCTTAAAACGACCAGCGCTATATAGCTATGAAACCGTATATGAGTAATACGGTTTCACTATTAGATTTATTAGATAGTTCATCAGACGACGATTCTGATTTCGAATTTGATAATCAAATTGCATTAGCGCACTGTAAAAGGCGATCAATTTGGATATAAAATCCCATTAAATTTAGAAAAAGCTGCGGTGAATTTAATATTTACGCAGATCTTTCTACAAACTTTCTTTTATGAAGTCAAAGGAAAGATTTCTCGAAATTCATAATTTGTATAAGGAAGATATAGTGAAACAAAATACGAACATGCGGGAGAACATTTGTACAGAAAAACGACTTGCAGAATGCTAAGAACCATCTCGTTTACCTCAGCTTTCAAACATAAAAAACCGCAGCTAAATCGGTCCTTTCGTTCAAAAGCTACGATTCGCACTGCTCTCCTCCCAGGGGGGGGGGGGGGGCTCCATCCCCTAATTACAGCAATGAATAATGAATCATCTTGTTTACCCTAGCTTTCAAACATAACGAATTTCATGAACTATTTACATTGTTTTTTAATTTATGTTAATCAATAATCTATTTTCACCAATATCTATTTTTTAAAAACTAACAAAAATAATAAAAATATATGGTTGACCAAAGGGTCAAGGAAGTGTTGCGTAAAAAAACGATATTTGTATTTATGTTGATACCAGTTCTTTCTAAGGTCTTCGAAAAAGTAATGCTGAAGTGGTTATATGATTTTGTCACGGGACAAGAGGTATTAAAAGAGGAACAATTTGGTTTCCGGAAAAATAGTAGCACTTCACTAGCATGTTTTAATTTAATAAAGATTATGACAGAAGCGATTAATGAAAGTACACCAGTAACGGCTATTTTTCTCGATATGAGTAAAGCTTTTGATTTTGTTCATCACAAATTACTTCTACATAAATTGGAAAAGTACGGCATTAGGGGAGTAGCAAATGATTGGATTAAAAGTTACTTAACTGATCGTTCTCAATGCGTAGAAATAGACAAAGTACAAAAAGATATAAAAGTTACGAGCAGGTCAAACTTTAAACTAAACAAATTTGGAGTTCCACAAGGAAGTGTGCTAGGACCATTTCTATTTTTGATGTACATAAATGATCTTCCTAACATAACTCATCATAAATCGATATTATTTGCGGACGACACTACTCTAATTGTCAAATGTCAAAATATAAACATATACGAGCAAGAAATAAACGATGCACTTAGTAAAATAATTAATTGGCTCAGTAACAATAATTTAAAAATCAATGTTAGTAAGACAAAATTTATACAATTTCAAAACTATAGAAAACGGGATATGAACCTAAATGTAAATTACAAAAACAGTAAAATAGAGGAGGTTGACTCTACTAAGTTTTTAGGACTAATAATTGATAAACACTGCGACTGGAAGACGCAAATTGACTATCTCTGCGATAAGTTGGATAGGTTTGTGTTTGCTATAAAAAGGTTAAGGCAAACAGTATCTACTGAAGCAGCACTAAGTGCATACCATGGATACGTGTCTTCGGTGCTCTCTTACGGTCTCTTGTTATGGGGTAACTCGGTTGAGATTGAAAAAGCATTTAGAGTCCAGAAGAAATGCGTGAGAGCTATTTCTGGCGCCCGGGTTATGGACAGCTGAAAGCCACTGTTTAAAAAATTTCGAATTTTACCATTGGTTTGCATGTATATTAGGGAGCTGTGTGTTTTTGTTAAGCAGCATCCACAATACTTCAATTTACATTCGGAAATAGTAAGGAGAAATGTCACTCCTAGAAATAAATTTAAACTTTATATCCCTCGATGCAGATTAAATATATTTAAAAGAAATGCCTACATTAATACCATTAAGGTGTATAATAAATTACCATGCACATTTAAAGAACTGACGCTTAACATGTTTAAAAGAAGACTGACTGTGTGGCTTTCAGAAAAATGTTTTTATAATCTCAATGAGTACATGACATATAAGGAAAATAATTAAACATAATGTGATTAATTAATGTAAAAATTCTTGATTTAATGCTTGCTAATTGGCAACTATGACTTAATTTTTGATAAAATTTGACATTAACTTTAATTTGACATTTTGACATTAATTAAAGCATAAACCCTATATTTTACTATTGAATCTTGTTTATTATCGTTGTATTTTTTTGTATAGATATGTTTGCACACCATTGTTATGGTAGGATGTACTGGACTTTTATAATTGTTATTACCATCTACTAAATTACTACATTCTTGTGAATAAATAATTCTGATTCTGATAAAAAAAACACAGCTAAATCGGTCCATTTGTTTGAAAGCTACGATTTTCACCCCCCCTCCCCATTTTCTTTCTCGCCTCCCCCTCCCCCCTCCCTTTTCCTCATATATCGAATCATCGCGATCATATCAGCTTTCGAACAGAAAAAACCGCATCAAAATCGGTCCATTCGTTTGGGAGCTACGATGCCACACACACACAAAATCACACACACACACACACACACACACACACACATATACACAAAGTGTTACACACCCTAAACTTATAACACTCGTCTCTTAGTTACATTGAAAAAAAACAAGCATTACATTGAAGCTTAAAAACGATCTAAAATACCTAGGTGTTGTCGGATTACTTTGGTCCGTATCTTCGTTAGTACTGAACGAAATTAATGACCAAAGGTACTTACAGAATCAGAAAGATACGTTCTTTCTATTTATTACATCAATTCAACGTAAATCGATAATCTTTTTTTCCAAATAAGACCACAGATAAAAACGACATATGAAAGAACACGTCAAACACGGTGGAATATATTTGTCTCATTTTTTGCTTGTGGGGAAGAGAGATATAAATATGTAGTGTGAAGTTTGTTCAATCCATTGAATCGACAGGCAAGTGAACAGCCATGGAAGCCACTAAAGTTTTAGCAGAATGCCAAATTTGTCATACATGATCAGGAACAGTCGCTGGAATGACATTTTGATGGCATTTTATTAAAAATTAGCGGAATCGGCCCCCTGTTTGGCCAGGCCTTTAGTGACCTCCTTCTAGGTCATATGAAACCGTTCAGGCTCACAGTGTCTAATGCCCTATACAAATACAGGAAGTAGAATTTTATTTTTTTTACACATTTTCACAACCCAAGACGGCATTGTTTTTTATTTCTCGTGAGAACTGTCACAGAATCAAAGCGACTAATACGGACAAGGTATTTTTTGGATGTGGCGGCCGATCGGCATAACTTGGTGTAAAAGTTGTGTGCGTGGCTTGTGCGTACGAGCGGACCGGCCGGCATATCTTGAGTGCTTCTTTCCTGAATTTGACGTCGAGGCTTTTTTTTTTTACACACCTCACAGATTCTGTCTCAAAGACTTGCAGACCCTCGCCTCAAGCCAACTTTCTAAAGCCTTTCATTGCTCATACATACCTCATCTAAGAACATGTTAGTTTCCATACATTCATCATCTTTTGAATACTAAACACCTACGCGCCGCACAAAGTATGATGGATAAAGTAATTTAGATAAAAGCGAAGTTATAAAGGCACACGTCGGGGAATATCCGACGTCTTGTCTCGTCTGAGGTTTGTGTGGTAATGAACGGACGTAACTGAATAGAAGAAGTCGTTAGTGTAAAATGTGGGATGTCTTGATGATTATGACGCAATGATCTTCTATGGGGCGAGCCTCTGTTAAGAGGATATTCGCTTGACGTAATCTTCGAAAAAATAGGTATTTAGAAAAAGTATTGCTTTATCACCTCCTCCCCTCCTATCCCCTAAACGATTGATAGAGTTGCTAGTTGTGAGTTTATGTAGTACAGCTTTTGATAGAATTGGTGTTTTGGGGGAAAGCTCTTTCCACCCCCTAAATAGTGGAGAAATCTTTTGTAATTAGTGTCAATCGCTTGAATGGAATATAATCTATACGTTTTATATTTGTAAGGAAAGCTTTTTGTTTTTTGAAAGCATTTTCGATTTGTCATAGTTTCAGCGCGAAAAACTGCATGATAAGATGCAAATATTGAAAAAATATATGAAAGTCTAAGACGTATAAGTCTAGTTAATTAATGAAATAGGTAAAGCTTAACAAAAAATAATTATGTAGGATATCAATTAGGGATAGATAAGTGTTTTTTTATTTTTGTATGTACAAGGGCGCTATAGACTGTCTTCATAAGGAACAGTAACTTCTAACAACCTCTACAAAGATTCACTGACCTTGAATTCTGTTGCTAGCCTGGTATTGTTTGATGTCTTAAGGATAATATCCACGCTAGACTGTGCCGGATCAGAGCCGGGCTATACGTAGTTAACAGTATTGAAGTGATCTGCGTTAGTCATCCTGTACCCTCAATCAAACTTATAATGTGATCTGCATATGTTCTCTACGCATACCGCCACGATTGGACAAACTCAAAGAAATACTATAAAGCCGCCTTGCAGGCTTAGAAACAGAAACTTCTATTCACCATGTCTGTTCCATTTTTAAAAGCTTTTATTTAATAAAAGCGACATGGACTTCACTTGTATGCATCTATGTATTTTGTCTCTCCTAGAATCTTGCAATTCAGATTTCCAGCACTTCATGATTAGCTATGGTAGCTCACAAACCGATAACAAAGCAATAAAAAAAAAACATTAAAAGTGAAAAGGCAAAAAAATAAAAACTTTGATACGTAAAAAGTTAAAAGCAACAAAAAAAAGTGACGTTAATTAAAAACACCCTTTTTTAATTTTGTTTTTTCTTGAAATTCTAAGCATGAACTGGAGCGATACCTTCTCGGTAGTAAATATTCTTCATCAATATATGCTGGCGAAAACACCGCATGTGTACTGGGGCATGTAATATCGGATGGTTTTCAGTACCGAGACTGATTTCCGATATTAGATTTTAATATCGGAATTGCACAAATTTAATAAAAAGTTGAATTGGATACAAAAAAAAAAACATGTTTTCAATCAAACTACAAAAAAACATCGTTAAAATGACAACTTTTTTCATTCTACCGAACGTAGTGCAACCTAATGCATTTTTAATTAAAATAGAATTGGTCTCACTGAACGAACTAAAACCTTATTTCTAAGTCAGTGTACCTACTTACAATTTGGCACAAATGTTTTTTTTTACCACGGAATGTAGTAAGTAATCACAGATTTCTCCTTATTATCCTCTATTAGTTAAATTATAAAACTCAAAATCAACTTTTAATATTATTTATTTCTAAATCTGTCTACTTACAATTTGGCACGAAAATTGTTTTTTTTACTACGGAATGTAGTATACATGTAACAAATCACAGATTTCTCGTTATTATCCTCTACTAATTAAATTATAAAACTCAAACTCAACGTCAATAAAACTTCTGAATAATGTAACTTTAGGTTAAAATAGCAATAATCAACAATTAAAACTACTTATATATTATAGGTGGGTTATATCTATTTCATAGACATATTAGAACGTTTTTCTAGGTAAATGTGTTCTTAAAAATGACAAAGCGTCTAGCATTCTATCTGAGATTGAGTTTCGAATTTTGCTACAGAAATATCCTGCTGATGAAAAAACACTCCCATTTTCCACACTGGTAGGCAAAACTGATGTAAGATATGTGTATTATCGTACATAATTTAGTCTGACTAAAACAATTTTGTAGTTCGTTTTTATTAATTGTCGGTTTTTACAACTCAGAAGTGTTACAAATTTGCTAGATAATAGTTTAATGTTATACCCCGTTTAAACCACGCACATGGGTTCTCTTTATGTACAGACTACACTTTATTTAAAAACTCAAACTCAAATAGAAAATTTGATTGATTCCGATGCTGCGATATTGGACCCGTCAGTATCGGAATTGTAATATCGGAACTAATGTTCCGAGATTCCGGAGTTGCGATATTCCGAGATTCCGGGATTCATGTCCTAATGTGTACCTACCTACGTGGCTTGGCAGCTTGAGCATTCATGCTATGTTGCGGCTACAGCGTCTATATTGTATTTTATTTTCCGTGATGTCACTGTTCTCCTAAAACCTGCCACCCCTGCCCCTCCTGCCACTAACCTCCTATATTGTTCCATAGACCTGTAGTTGCGTTCATGCCATTGACCGTAGTAGATTTCAAGAATTTAAAGTCTCGTCACCGTCGTTTTATGCTTTACATGAACGCACACTTACCTAAATACATCCGCACGTGTAAAATTAAATGCTTTGATCAATGTTTGCGTCGTCGGTTAAAGCGCCAGCCCATCGCGGCCCAAGACGTCATACAATATTGAAAGATGTGGGACGCGTCTTAGACGTTCGTTTAAGAAATTGTGTAGGTACGTGCCTCTAATCCGTTCAGTGCGCCGCTCTAGCGGTCTTCCTTTTAACTTCTCGGTTGTGTAAAATTCCGCTGGCGCCGTCATGTGCATTCGCTGTCCAAAATTCCACCTTTGCTTTGGCAGGCGGCGGCACGCCTCTTTTGTTCGGCGGCCTTTGAAAATTCAGCACAATGGTATGTGTTCAAACTTTGCCGGAGAATAACGACGGTGACATCTGGTAAACTACGACTACGAGACAAAAATTAATTAATTTAAAAACAATGTGGTATTAGTAGTGATGCTAAGATTATGAATATTCATATCACCGGTTTATTGTAAGAACCGATAGATTCCAATCTGATGGATTCTAATTCGTTTTATTACAAACAAACGAAGAATTGTGAACTATCATGCACGATCGAATATTACCGACCAATCAGTGCACAGTATTACAATTTATTCGATTTCTGATATTCTATCACCACCGTTAAATTGTGAACCTGCCCTTGATTGGTCAGATTTGTGTTTATCAGAGTTACAAATTAAACAGTCAGACAATTGCAAATGATCTCGAGATCATTCACACCGACATGACCTCAAGGACTAAAATTGATTGTTAATTAGTAAACGGATTCTTGCCAGAACTCTCGCATCGTCGTCCCTTCGCTCCACTCGCAAACTCGGCCTGAACGTAGCGAGGGGGAGGTTTGTAGCTCTATGGTGACAAACCTAGACCCAATCAGGAAATATTTACAATATAACAGGCGATGCGTACTTATTGGTCCATCAGTTAGAAAATAGCATGTTCGATGACGATTTTTCGTTTATTTACAATCTAACGGTGACATTCTTATTTTCATAATCGACAATGTGCCTTGTACTGACTGGGTATCCCAGTCGCTTTAAGTTTAATATGTAATTGAAAACAATTGCTCATTTAACAAACTAATAATACTTATTACAAATTTTCGTTTGCTACAGACAAACGTTTATCATCGGGACAATACCAAGTCGAACATTTTTAAAATAGCTGCTAGGTTAACTTATTTTACAATTCATATTAACAAGTTATGCCTACATATAAACTTAAAATACATAACTAGCTTAAAAGCTAAAAAAACACGCCTGCCCTACCAAAATATAACTCATGCCAATAAATTATATACTGTTGGAATGTGCTTAGCCCTTTAAATTGATACCCATATTGTAAAATTTGAAGTTTTTTTTTCTCGCCTTTTTAAATGGAGCCATAATGCTGCCAAATAAGCTTTTTTAAAAAAAAAAGGTTTCTAACGATACCCCATAAGTCTAAATCTGTTAAGTAATTTAAAGGTTATGGTGGAATAAAGAAACTCACATAGGTACATACAAACACACATGAATGCTAAAAAGATAACACTCCTTTTTTTGGGCAGTCGTGTAAAAATACAAATAGACGTCTTTGCATAATATATCTCGGCAATACTTAGCTTAAAGTTTATGAAAGGTCGTTTGAAATCTTTAAAAAATAACCGAGTGGCACAGGTGGACTCGCGCACCGAGGGCTCCGTACAAACTTAACTTTGTGGTTAGAAAACTGTTGTCCACATACATCGACAAAGGTCGCGGTCAGTTTACCATAAAAAAAAACCTAACTACAGTTTACGGTTTTCAAATTTTTTCCCTTGTGTTAGAAATTGCTTCTTGTCAAATATCATGATTCTAGGTCAACGGGAACTATATATATATATATAATATACAGTAGAATCCGTAAATAAAACCTATAGTGTCCATATTAATATATATACTATATATATATTAATATGGACACTATAGGTTTTGTTTCCCTTGCGAGTGTCAAAGTATACGGCATAAACAGCCGTATCTCTTGATAGCGTTGAGTTAGAAGTTTGTTTTTTTCACAGCTCCGGAATTGCAGACAGTATTTGATATTTATTTCAACTTGTTCACACGTTCCTGATAAAATTGTCTTGACAGACAGACAGATAGACAGACAGACGGACGGACGGACAACGAAGTGATCCTATAAGGGTTCCTTTTTTCCTTTTGGGGTACGGAACCCTAAAAATAATAAGACTTTCTCAGCCAAGAAAACCCTAATTAAACTATGGTTATAGATTATCAAGTTTATAATGCTCCGCCCAAACTGTTCATCGAGGATACATTGATTTGATTGGCAGTTGGCACCGAATCGGAGTCCTATTTGACACCAATTCGTTAGACTGCCGCCGGCACTGCTCGGAAACTAGGGCTGCCAAGTCCATAGACTTAATCGACATCGATTACTAGGTTAAATCTGCGCGATTTTCTAAAATGTATCTGGTATATTTCATCAATCTGATGTTACAGTGTGATGAATGATATATACTTCAATTTTTAATTTGAAACTTGCTAACGAACCTCGATAACTAAGTACATTTAAATACTTTCAATAGAAACTATTGTAATTGTTATCGAATGTCTCAAAAGAACAAAATCTAATAACTAGTGGCTCTGTGAGGCTGTAGACCTCGCGAGCACAAACTTTTTTGCAAATAATTAGCGCTGCACAGTAGCGCCATATAGTTAAATTATTGTATAATTAACACTAATAACCAAGGTGCTCCATCAATCCCTACCTAGTAGGTAAAGGGCTAATTCTACTGAAAGAAACCTAAAAGTGAGTAATTAACTGCATTTTGAGGAGCTATTCTGCTCATCACGTCGAAGATCCTTATCAGATCTTCACCAAATTTTTATGAGACCAACGTAAAGTTACTTAACTTTCAAATAAAAAAGAACCATCGAAATCGGATCTAATACGGCGGAGATATTCAGTAGCGCCCTTTATACCCCTTTTGGGAGAAGTACTAACCTACCTAATTTAGACGAAACTTAGTACACAGGTTAAAGGGAGGGCCCTTTAACCTATGTTCCAAGTTTCGTCTAAATTGGTTGAGAAATGTGACCTGTAGAGGAGAATAGCCGGAGATTCGGACAGCGTGCGGACTGACATACGAAAGCGTTTTTGCCCAAGCTGAAACGGAGCTGAACGGCTTTGCTCGCGCTTCGCGCTCGCTCGGTCAATTATCGATTTGGGTTCATCATCGTAGTTTTCTCTGTTGGAACTTGAACCTTCCCTCAGATAGGCAAGTAGCTGCTAGATTATACTAGGATCTAGCTGGTCATATCAATCTAATTAAATGATTTTATGCTTTTAGCATTAACGCCTGTTTAGCGAGATATGTATACCTAACCTAATTAGGTTTCTAAATATAAATTTACAGCACACTGCTGTCGACTCTGTATGTAAAAAATTCGAATGACTAATATTTTGGCTGCGATGCAAACGAATATTTTCCCCTCACTAGATTTCCACGAAATGCCGTTCTGATTAATTCACCTTTAAGTTCTGGGAGTCTCTGAGCATGAATAAAAAACGCAATTCCAAGCGTTTGTTAAATTAAATAGAAGCAATTTCACCGGCATCACAACACTCCCCGGAAATTATTTTTTTTCCTCTCATGTTACTCTAATATTATGTTTGTTGATAGAAAATAATTTGTTTGTTACACTTCTTCTTTCGTCTACGATGTAGTCTGGAAGTCTGAAGGTTTTACGGACTTAACTTCATTAGCCATTATCAGCTTATTTGTCCTGCTCCTGGGACAGAGCACTTGAGCATAAATGCTATAACATAAATGCTATAACATAATCAACTTCATTGTCAGTCTCTGGAGATTGTTGAACTTTACCAACTTTAAATTAAAGAACAGAATAAACAATACTGTATTGTTTAATAATGCTAAGGAATTTCTTTGTTTACTTTTTTATGCTCGGTCGTTTTGCTTTCAAAAATATTTATAACGACTTATAACGACTATCTAGTAATCTAAAGCTACTAACTGGCATCCCTATTCTCCCGAACCTTGAAATCTACAAGTATGATTGACACGCTGACAAAGCTACTGGAGCAGCCAAGACTGACGAAAATTTAATAGGCGAAAAACCAACTACGTAATATTGACTACGGAATTGTTGTCTAGCCCAGTGGGTATCCAGCAGCGGCGATGGGGCATAATCGAGGAAGAGGTGGTCTGAATTCTCCAGCATTAGGTTAGGAAAAATGTCTTATAAGTTAATTATGATTTATTGTATAACTAATTTTACAATGTAATACATATTTTCATAAATCTAGCTAGAAGAATCCAACTTTAAATTAAAACTTAGCAAGGACAAATCAACATTAATCTGTCTTTAGGGTATGAAAATAAGAAAAAAATAAGTTCAGCGGTTTTATTGTAAAGAAACACAACAATGATGCAAATAATTAACTAAAACCTAAAAAAAACTTGGTAGGTACCAGTCAGTTACTCTCCTCATCAATCCAGAGCATTCATTCGACTAAAATAAAATCGTGGGGCTTAACTTAACCATACAAATACATAACTAGCTTTCACGCCCGCGACTTCGTCTTCTAGGATATTGAAAACCAATGCAAAAGTAGGCATAGCACCAATGCTCTTGAAGTTTTTTGACAGACTTGTTATTTCGTTTCCATGGCAACCGTTCCTTACAGCGAGTAATCAACATTTTCCAGTTTTCCCGTGAAAACTTACATTTTTCCGGGATAATAAGTATCCTATGTTTTATTCTAGGGTATAAGCATTCCAAATTTCATAAAAATCCGTCCAGTCTTTATCGCGTGCCAAACAAACAAACAAACAGGCAACGTTTCACTTTTATATATTGGTATGGATTGAATTGTCATCAGAACTTAAGATATACTAAATTGCAGATCAATCGGTCAACAGGGAGGGGGGTAAAATTTCAATGACTAATTTTGACCCACACAACCTCAAAGCAAGCTGAATAAAACCGTTTAAAAACTTATTGTTTATTATATATAACTCGAAGTTATACTAGATCTTACTATTATGTATTCTATGGTATCACGTGGGTAGAAAAACATCGAACTGAATTAGGTATTCCAAAAGAGAGGCGTGGGCGGGCGTAATGACTTAAGAACCTATGGTCTCTAGACTCGTATTGGAAAGTAGATAGGTGTTTTAAAGGATTTTAAATGGGCGACTGAATGCTTTCGCTCGCATATTATGGCTTCTTTTTACCAGACTGCGCAAAGGCCGGGTAATGGTGTTTATCAGCCTATGTATGTATGTCTGTTCCCTTGTGGCACTATATAGACTAAACGCGTAGACCGATATTGATGATTCTCACGCCAATCGATTCCTCTCAATCTTGCGGGTGCTACTAAAATCATAACAGTAATCAAAATTCAATATGGCGACAACCAGAAGCAATATAGAGAGAAAGAAAAAAAAACGATGAGCTAGATAAGTGAGGTATCATTGAATAGGTATTTGAAAACAAGGTTTATCTTATCATTTTTCATTTCGAATGACCATTTACGAACTATAACGATTTAAAGTTGGTTAGCAACCATTCTCACTAAATTTTTTGACTATTTTTACACAACTGCCCTAAAAAAGGAGGACCTTAAGTTTGAAATGCCTGTACAGATACGTATGGGGTATCGTTAGAATCCTTACATCCCCACGAGTAACAAATGGCATTTTTTTTAAATCGTTATGGCTGCTATATGGCGCCATTTTCAAATGCAAAAAATATTTTTTCTCTTCTTTTTAACAATATGGGTATCAAATTGAAGGCCTTGATAAGCACATTCCAGCAGTATATAATTCATTGGCATAAGTTCTTTTTTGGCAGGGCAGGCGTGATTTTTTCCCTTTCAAGCCAGTTATTAGTTTTGTTCGCAGTCGGGGTTTTTGTTTTATTTTGTAGTAGGTAATTTATTTTTATTGTATTTCTAAAAGGATTAGAAGCAGGCTGAGGTGGCAGTGGACTGGTCACATTTGTCGAAGAATGGACAACAACGTTATGGTAAACGGGTTCTTGAGTGGAGACCACGGCTTGGCAAACGTAGTGTAGGACGCCCACCGGCCAGGTGGAGTGACGACCTGCGAAAGGCGGCCGGCAAAAACTGGATGAGATGAGCCGAAGACCGTGCTCTGTGGCGTTCATTGGGAGAGGCCTACGTCCAGCAGTGGACGGATACAGGCTGCTGATGATGATGATGATGATGATGATAAAAGCGTCGGGTTTTTTTTTTTCGTCTAAATTGTTTGTGGATAAGAAAATGTGTAAGTTTCATACCTTGTTGTGTAAGTTGTCTATGGCATAGACACGTGAGCTGTGGTAGTCGAGGGGCTTACTAAAACTGTGCGCGCAATAATCAAGTTCGATCCTCTGCTAAGCATCAATGATTTAAATTATGTGCAGATTTCCATCGCTCCGTGCTTCGGAGGGCACGTCAAGCTGTCGGTCGCGGCTGTTATTGATTGATAGCAGTGGTAGGTATGTCAGAGGCCCTCGGGCGGCCTGACGAACTGACACCAGAGGCCAGCACTAACTTATACGACAAGCAAGCAACTAAGCAACGTCACTCTCGGCAAGCTGTATGTCCTTTCAACTCTTTCATCCATTATAATGCTTTTATCGAGCTGTGACCCACCAATAAAGAATGCATGCAGCGTGGGCCGCTAACTGCCGACAACGTTATTTATTTCCTCAATTTTAACCATAAATAGAAATAAAAATGCAGATATTTTTGTGATTCATGGAATAATGAAGCTGTTTCTTTAATAACAATAATTTTTTAGAGACTTGACTTTCGACGGTTTTTGTAGACTAAAGCAAAGCAAAAATTCTTATCAGCGTTATAATGTCCTCGTCTCTTAATGCTTTTCTCTCAATATGCCACATTGACACAATGTCCCTTTTCCCCTCAAAAATGTCGTTTTTTACTCGTACTTCATGTATATTACAGGGTTTTGAAGAGTTGGTTGGCCTTTTGGTCAGACCGCCCCATCTTGTTTTTTTTTTCAAGTTTGCGTCGCACAATTAAACCTATATAGTACACTAGTTGTGCACCGTGGTTTCACCCGTGTATAATCTACAATTATGGATAATGATGAAATGTAACCTGTGTTTATCCAGGATATAAGCTATCCTGTGACCAAATTTCGTCCAAATCTGTTCAGCCGTTTCAGCGTGAAGGAGTAACAAACATATACACACACACACACACACACACTTCTAAAGATAGATAGCGCTAATCGGTTTTATGTATTTTATGGCATTTTGTATGGACTGTCAGTTCTAATATATGGAGTTCTGCATCACGCATACGAAGTTTTCCGCTCGACTCGAGTATTTATTTTAAAACTTAGCTTTGATTGGCCTGTTTACGACAGTGGCTACACTTCTCTGATTCATAATATGAGTGATATATGGATAGAGGAAACATACAAAAAAAATATGTGTAGTATAATGTTCTCAAGTATCACGCTACAGAGATAACTCGAGGTAAAACACCCGGCATGGTAACACGGGCATACCATCAGCAGCAGCTGCAGTGTCCTTCATGTCCCGACCACTGTACAATGGAGGAACTGTTCCAATGTACTGGCAACTGTATAGGAGCTGCTGCTGCTACCTATTGGTCCAAATGGATCTAATATATTAATATTGCACCATCGACACGAAGTAAAAATAAATTATAAAAAAACAACTGCGGACAAAAACAAAAAGAGACATGTTTGCCTCTTTTTATATACATACATAGGCTGATAAACTCATTACCCTACTTTGCTTCGCGCAGTTGTGTAATTAGCCTATTATGTCAAACGATTGCATAGTCCGTCAAAACAAGTAATAAAACAAACTGGAACTCTGGCCTGCCCTAAGAGAAATAGTTACAAGCAGTAGGAGTATGGAATGTACCATAAATAATCCAACAGTTCCCGTTCTAGGGTTAACAAGTTTACCACCTTCGCCCAAACCGTGAGATCTATATCACGGTAATCAAACAAGGAATAACAAAAAAAATATAGCATGTCGCTAATATCAAAATAACTCAACATAAGGCCACTTAAGCAAGAAAATACAGCAATTATTTTGGATGAATTCTGATTTCAACAAAAGTTAGTATTAAGTCCTTGGTGTTTATTCTGCTTTAATCAGAGTCGAACCCACCGAAGTGTAAATAGGAGCGAAAGCCTGCGAACCCAACTTTGTATGAAACCCAGTGTCGTCTGTTGCATATTCAAACGATGGGTATACCATATTTGAAGCACAAATTGCACAAAAAAAAGCTCCCATTCACCACGTTTCTTACTATTTCTAACTAAAAGAGTTGGTATAAGTTTAGGGTGTGTATGTATCATAGTGTCTGTTTGAGGCATCGTAGCTCCCAAACGAATATACCGATTTTTATGCGTTTTTTTTCTGTTTGAAAGCTGATGTGATCGAGATGGTTCTTAGCTATAATGAAATGATGGATGATACTATGATGTCGGGAAGGGAGGGGGAGGTGATGATCGTAGCTCCCAAACGAATGGATTGATTTAGATGCTGTTTTTTATGTTTGAAAGCTGATGTGTTGGTTCTTATGGGGGAAGGGAGAAAGGTCGGGGTTATTTTATTTTGTTAATTTGTGTTTGTTAAAAGCTCTAAATTAAATTCGTCTTATAAGAAAGCTCGTTGTAGGCCAACATGGATGGTTTCCTTACAACGAGCTATATACGAAGCTTTACGAACTTTCTTAAAAAGTCTTATAATATAATTAAATAACTTTTATGTGTAACACAAAATAGACCTCAGTTCCTGTTCTTTCTCATCTAAATTGCTATGAAGTGTTTTTCTTCCATTTCCTTAATTATATTTTATTTCTAATACGTAGATTGGGGCAGTAAAACGTGTTGTTGCTAACATTTATTTTATGCCTTCTTTTACTGTGTTCGTTTCATACATTTTTTTTTGTTTTGTTGTATGAGGTAGTGCTGGCCTCTGGTGTCAGAGTTTGTCAGGCTGCCCGAGGGCCTCTGACATGGCTTAACGACTGCTATTAATCAATAACGGGCGGGACCGACAGCTTAACGTGCCCTCTGAACATTGACATATGCCTCCGAAGCACGGAGCGATGGAAAACCTCACATAACTTAGAAAAGTCATTGGTGCGGAACCTAGGATCGAACCCGGTATCGTACATTAAATATAAGTTGGATAGATTGGGTGCCAGCTCCTCGGGCGTGGACCGCATATATTAAATGGAACGCACCCAATTGGCCTTCTTTGGTTTTAGTCACAATAGGAGTAGCGTTTGTGTAGCACGTATTAGCAGTGACTCTCATTTGCGCTAGCGTCAGTCTCTCTTTGTTATTGAAGCACATCAACCACGACGGTGGGAATGAAGCTGTGTGGATGTGTTTACCTGTAGATAGAGTGCCATATCTTCATACTTTTAACTAGATCTATGGTTCGTTTACCCCAAAAATGTTTGAATAGGATCCTTTAAAAGAATGAAAAAGTTACTTGCTTAAAAATGGTTTGCCTATAAACAATTTTTTTCTCTACGAGTCTCAAGAACTCGTTTATGCCAACTCCGACTAGGTTATCAACGGCTTCAAGAGATGTTACCAGACAGTTATATTTTCGAATTTATAATATGCCTAACCAAATACACAGGCTGTCCCGTAATGAGTGGATAATCCTGCTGGTGCATGTGGAGGAGAGCCGACAAGAAAAAATATGTAATTATTTGTAAACTTGGGAAAATTCGTACCCTTTTTTTCCTGACCCTCGTTCAGATAAATATTTTTTTATGAATGACATTATGTTCTCAAATGTCGAGTTAACAATATCAATGAAGTACTAGGCAATTATTGTTCTTGAGGGTTTAGTAAAATGTTTGTCTCACATATTTGTCATCGCAAATTTTATTAATTGTTTTAATTCGATTCCAGATTAGTTTAACAGGAGTTCACTGACTACTACGGATATTTGTTTAAGTTTAACGTGTAATTCTATCATTGAACCGAAAACAAAAGGTGTAAGGTGAATTTTAATTTTAAAACTTAACTAAATGTAACTTACATGACATCGTTGCTGTAACTGTGTGTAATTAATCCTACGCACGTATATAGTAATGATGGATATAGATACTATTGGGTACCTGTTTTATATTGTACGCCAGTGTCTGTCACCCTAAAAGTATGTAAATATTTATATGTTATTGTTATCTATCATAATAGTTAACACACACATACCACACATCTCTATCTCTATCTCTTTCTTTCTCTCTCTCTCACACACATACACACACGCCCATACATCCCCTCTTCCATGCATTTTTGTGAAACAAAATTAAATTTTGATGATTTTTGGTTTTTGTATTCAACACATTATACTTTCTTTGCTCTAATGATGTAGGAGCTTTAATTTAATTTCTATATATGGAGACCTTCAATTGGCTGTTTAACACTGTACCTATTTATATGTTGTTGCACCTAACAATAGTGCTGTTGGTCTTCTTAATATACATATAAATAAATAAAATGCCAAGATTCCGACGCTATTTGGATAATGCTTCTGAAACGATGATCGAGGCTGGTCAGTCGCAACGTTCCGTGGCTTTACAGCTGGGATGTTCGCGAAGGGTTATCCAAAACCTATCAGGAGACTGGGAGTGTATTCCAGCATCGTGTCTCGGGAAGAACGCGTGCTACCACCACCCAGGAAGACCGGTACGTGCGACTTAGTGCGCGACTTGATCGTATTGTGACAGTGCGATTACAAAACCGATTACGCCGGACTACTGGTACCCTTGTCAGCGACCAGACAACTATGAGTCGTTTGCACGAAGACCAGCAACGTTCAGGAAGGCCTGTAACTCGCATTAAGCTGACCGAGACTCATCGTGCAAATCGATTTAAGTTTGCACGACAATATCTTGAATGGGCATTGAGGAATGGCGTGAGGTGCTTTTCATGGATGAGTGAGTGTAAGGTGAAGTTTTTTAGTGACGTACGACGTGTGAGAGTGTGGAGAAAGATTTTCTAATCCTTGCATTCACGAAAGTGACAGTTTACAAACGGACCAACACACCCAAAAAAAAACCGGTAAATTAGTGGTGGCCCTTATTTTGTTTTGAGTAGTTTATGTCAGTTATATCTTGTACAAAACCGAATACTTACGTAACACAAAACCCTTAATAAACGTTGTTAGTATATTATAAAACACGCCTGACAAATCTCAATCAAATAAAACTAGAAATACCTTTAACCCCTCACATATAAAATTAAACCTATGTACACTTAAAATAAGATTCATGTTACCATGAAAGGTGGGTTTTCGTCCCCTTTTATACGAAATTGACATTGGTCCGTCACACATGCGTAACCACTTTGAAAGGCCGGGAAAGTTACATTTTTTTAATTAAAAGGCTAGCTTCCCCCTCTGTCTTTGATTTAAATTTGAGTAAGAGTGATATGTTAGTTCACTAGGAGAAGCTTACGTCCGGCAGTGGACGATTATGGGCCGATAATGATGATGATGATGGTGATTATATTCGATGACTAACAAATTCACAAGCTTAGGAAGTTAAGGCGCTGTAAGCAGCAAAAGCTGTATATTTGGAATTAAAAATGTACCTAAAATACTTCAAGTCACAACGTTAATATTTTTATATGTATTTCTCTAGTCTTTTAACAAGATTTTCACCTGAGGAAAACACGATTACACTATACATTCACAATTAAAGAATTTTTTGAAACATTGCTTTTTTTCGATCATAAAGCGAAATATCTTAAAAAATATTATGATTATCGACCCGGAGTTTGCTTTGTAAGAAAGTTTTTAGTTGATCTAAATTCTTGCCTTGCGATTTTAGATACATTTCGTATGTCGTTCAAAATCATTGAATTTATCTAAAATCTGCTCTCGAGCTGCATCACTTCTTCCGCTCAACCTGGACCTGGAAGAGCAGGACAAATATTTGAGAGCATACAGCGCCTAAATGATAAATCTCACAAGCTTGAGTCGCATATTACTGGCGAAAAAAGAAAAAGTACTGCGAAACTGGATAAAATCGTTTAAAAGCAAGAAGGTACTTACTAGACATGAAGTTAAAATAAAATGTGCAATAAGATACTAAATAATCAATGGCAGGAATTTGGTCATATTACTCTTTAAACTAAACTAGACTAAATTTCTTCAAATTTAATTTAAACCTTGTCGACCTTGTAACAAGGTCTTTTTGCCCCTGGCATCTATTCTAAACTTACGTCAATTTAAGCTGCACCACTTAAAATAACGTAATTAAAAGAGGTTTTTAACACGCTGTCTAACAGCGTTTGGATAAATTCGGACACGTTCTGAGATAGCGTTTGGACAAATCGGGACAAACCCCATACGTCTAAATCTGTTCAGGCATTTCAAAGTTATGGTGCAATAAATAAACTCACATACAAACATACATGAATTCTAAAAACATTACACTCCTTTTTGGGCAGTCGTGTAAAAACAATACACTCCTTTTTTGGGACAGTCGTGTAAAAAGAGCCACCCCTGTAATAAGCTATCCCCTTTCCTTACATTATAATTGGTATTGGCACAGAATAATAATATATTGGTTCCAACAGCATCCCTTTGTGAACGCGAACAATGCATTATGGTAAGGCCAATCAACTGCACAATGAACTGTTCACATTGTAGTTTTTATTAATAAAAGCTAATTGTTATGGAGAGTTTCGAATTTGGGCGGGTATAGTGAAGTATGGAGGATGGAGGGTTTAGAGGGGGAAACAGGATTAAGGCCGCTAGTACTAGTATTGTTATTTACTAGGTGTACCCGCTGCTTCGCACGCGTGGTCATTTCTTTAGATTAAAAGAACCATAATGTGCTATTCCAGGACCTAAAATACCAATATACCAACATTTGTTAAAAGTTTCTTCAGACGTCAAAATATCAATTGCTCGGCTCTAATCGCCAAATACCAATTAAACCACTTTTTAAGTCAAACCCTAAGCTATCCTACATTGAAAACCGCATAGCAATCGGTCCAGTAGTTTTTACGTGATGCACAAAAATACAGACAAACAGACAGAAAGACGCGAATTAAAATAATAAAAATGTTCCGTAGCTTATTTTATGGTACCCTAGAACATTTTTTTCATTTGAGTTCTTTGTACAGTCGTTTTCGTACCTATTGCTTTATTATAAGTATAGATAGATGACTGTGCCAAGTTGCATCAAAATCCGTCCAGTAGTTACAGCGTGATACGTGTTATTTCAAATAATTTTCAACCCCTATCCTGCGGAACCACTTTAATTTTTCGGGATGAAAAGTATCCTATGTCCTACCTCGTCTCATTTGAATTCATTGAGTAGTTTCGGCGTGATGCTATACCAAGACACAGACAGACGGACAGACAGACCGACAGAAAAAAAGAAAAATAAAACAGTTTTGGCTTCAGTACCTAATATAAGACAGACTCCAAAAAAAATTACTAAATTTCTTTAATTTACAGAATTTGGTCCCCTATCCCACAGGCACTCTTTATATTTTCAGGATAAAAAGTATTCTTAATTCTCAATCATCATATAAACTATAACTTTGCCAAGTTGCATCAAAATCCGTCCAGTAGTTTCAGCGTGATACGTGCTCTTATAAAAATCTTTCAACCCCTTTCCTGCGGGAACCCTTTAACTTTTCGGGATGAAAAGTATCCTATGTCCTACCTCGTAATATTTGAATTCATTCAGTACTTTCGGCGTGATGCCTAGCCAAGATACAGACGGACAAAAATGAAAAAAGGTACAGTTTTGGCTTCAGTATCAAATATAGAACAGCCCCAAAAAATTTTTTACTAAATATCTTCAATGTACAGAATTGGATCTGTTACAGTTTTATTATAAGTATAGATTCTGTGCCACTAGCCCCTTGCGTGTCGCCATCTCGCCAGCGAAGCCTACGTAGTACCCGATACCGTATCCCGGTATCGTGTTGTACGTTTGTACACAATTTTATCACGTTATTATTATAAAGCCGAAAGTTTGTATGTATGTTTGTTACTCCTTCACGTACAAACGGCTGAACCGATTTGGTTGAAATTTAGTACCAGGATACCTTATATCTTGGATTATTTTCATTATCATTTACTCTTTAACGCTCAAACGGCTGAACCGACTTGGGTGAAATTTGGTACCAGAATAGCTTATATCCTGGATTAACACATATGCTATTTTTCATCATCATCATCATCATCATCATCCACGCGGGTAAAACCGCAGGGAACATCTCGTCCTAATATAACTTAATACAAAAAAAGAGAAAAAGTTTTTACAAAGAAATTATAAAAACAATAACTGTTTATTCGTTAGTTTCGGCTGTGAAGCAAATGAATATTCATACATCCATGATATAAATCATACAAAGAGTATTGAAAACATGAAAGATTATCCTCGATTTTTATTTCATGTGACTGCATTGAATTAGCCATTAAATGTGTACTTAAAAACTTAGTTCTCTACCATCGTTAACTGTGTCCAATTGCCGATGTAGGTACTCTCAGATTACAAAAGTATTACCAAGAAAATGTAGTAAATGCAGCTCGTGACTCAGATGTCGAGTATTTACAATGAAAAGTAAGTTATGGTCTCACGTTCCGATGTTATCGACATCGTTAATAAATAGTACTAATGTATGATCGGATCGGTGATCACGTGGCTTGGTGGCCTGACCCCTAACTAGGATTCCCTGTATGTAGGGCGCTCGAGACTTATTGCCAGTTAGGGCGTGGATGCATCAGGCGAACTGTTTGCCGCTGACTGTCGCTGTCGGCTAGGCGGCTGGCTGACTCTGAACTGCAAGTCGTAGACAAACAAACTCTGTGCGTTGCAACGTCGAGTGAGCGGCCGAATGGATCACTAAATTTGCTGCAAACAAGCCACTGACTGAATTAGTCGGCTGAATTAGCGAAACGCCACGCGTGCCGGCGGAAACTTATTTAAAGGAACTTGAGGGGATACTGGGACCCCAGTAGATTCCCCATTCGGCGGATTATTCATCTTTGGCGTGGTCAGCGGGCAAGGAGCTGAAGACTTGAGTAAAACTGCGGTCGGTATCGTAATCACAATTTAAACTAATTATAACACTTTTAATCAACACGTTCCACCGAGCACGTGGAGTGCGCGCGCCTATTCCCAACGGCGGTACAAATCAGACTGACTCAATAATGGCCGCCTCTCCAGAGCTTGGTGTTAAGTCGAAGTGATATTTCGTTCGGAAACTTAACAATATTTCTTTAAATTATAGGAGGCGCCGTCACGGCCAACCATGACTTTCGCACGCCCTCGTGCGTCTAATTGTCACGTGCTGGTTTACCTGGAATACAATAATCTTTTGTTACTCGTTCGACTACTCCTGACCATAGGATACTTTGAATGAGGTTCAATATTGCGGCGTGAACTGAGCGTACGAGCCCCTTCCGTTAAGCCACCTACTAATTGGTGCTGCAGCAGCGTGGACCGGGCATACTAGGCCCCTTCGACCAGCCACCTGTTTGATGCTGCGTCGTGGACCGGGCATACGAGGCCCCTTCGACCAGCCACCTGTTTGATGCTGCGGCGTGGACCGGGCATACGAGGCCCCTTCGACCAGCCACCTGTTTGTTGCTGTGGCGTGGACCGGGCATACGAGGCCCCTTCGACCAGCCACCTGCTTATTGCTGCGGCGTGGACTGGGCATACGAGGTCCCTTCGACCAGCCACCTGCTATTCTGCCGTGGTCCGAGCATACGAAGCCTCTATGACTCTGATAGACTAAAAAAATAATAATAATGTCAATGTTAATAAAAAAAAAATAGCTACTCACGCGAGTTTTGATGTATTTCCGCTGTATGAACAATTAGATGTGCGTGGGACTCATCGTCAGATGGTGCAGTGAGTGTGTTAGAGCTAACGATCAGGGTGCCTTGTCGTCGTCGGATAGCTCAGTGAGGCCATTGTGTTCCGGATTAGCCACCGTCTCAGCCTCATCTTAATTCATTAAGTCTGTAGCTACCTCATGTAATCCCTCGAACCCCTTAGGTACTGGACGCAAGCACTCGTGTGAATACTTATAAACACGATTAGAGCCGCTTGCCGTTTTTAACTCATACCGGTCATTTTCAAGTGCCCGCAGAATTAAAAAAGGTCCCTTAAACTTCCTTGATAACTTAGTTTTGGTTGCGTTCGCAGCATTTGATAAAGACATAGTCACCGGGTGAGTAAGGTACGACTGTGGCTTTACCTTGTTTGAATCGCTGTGTTTTTTTCGTGGCTGCTCGTTCAATGTTGCCAGATGCCTGATTCCTCATACTGTCTAAATTATCGCGGTCTGAGACACTTGCATCATGTGAAATTTTGGCGATACCTAGTGACTGCGCGCGGATTCCGAACATGAGTTCAGTAGGAGTGTATCCCGTCACTTTAGACCTAGTGCTGTTTAGAGCTAACTGAACGTCGTCGAGTTCCTCGCGCCAGATCTTATTCGAGTCATTTTCAACAATTGTGAGTAGGCTCTTGAGAGTGCGCATTACTCTTTCGACTTGCCCATTGGCCCTAGAAGAGCCCGTAGCGATCAGGTGAAGTTTAATGTTGTGTTCATCGCAAAACCGTTTGAAATCGCCACTAATGAAGCATCTTCCCTGATCCGCTATGACTCTTTTAGGTGCACCGAATAGTGAAACAGCCCGTCTTAGAGCCTTGACTGCTCATGTCGCGTCTAGGGATTGGGTGTACTGAAGAAGCACATATTTAGTGAAACCATCTATAATCACGGACGCGTACTCCTTTCTATCGCTTTTGCCGCTGAGTTTTCCCGTGAGATCTATATGAATTGTGTGCCAGAGTAAGGCAACTTTCGGGATAGGGTGTAACCTTACCTGCTGTGCCCCGGATGGTCCCTTTGATGCTTTGCAGATGATACACGATTCCACAAACATTCGGACATTCTTTGACATCTGGGGAAACCAATGTTGCTCATAAATCTTATCCAGCGTCTTCTCATGGCCCAGATGCTTGATCTCGTTATGCACGTGACTTATGAGTGTCCAGATAAGTGACCGTGGGACAATAGGCAACCAAGTACTGACTTTATTACGCTCTACTTTTCTGTATAGAACACCCTCTCTGACGTCGTAAGTATGTGCGACTGCTTCTGGTAACTCACCATTGTGATACTTACGCGCTAGATCTTGCATCTCAGGATCTCTCCGTTGCTCAACTTCAAGCCAGCTATTATGAAGTTCAACGAAATTCACCAGTTTTCGGGGAGTAGACGAACCTGGGTCACCGACATTATATTTTGTTTGAGATGAACTATTTGCTGGGATCGGGTTCCTAGACAAATAATCAGCGTGCCCCATGCTACGACCCTCCTTGTATATTATATCAAAATCGTATGCTTGTAGGTAGGCCCACCAGCGATGGACACGTGGAGAGAGATCAATTTTAGCTTTGGAAGCCTTCAGAGATTTGCAATCTGTAAAGACCGTGAAACGCTGCCCATAGAGATAGTGCCTGAAGTTTTCTACCGCGCGAACCACCGCAAGGATCTCCAACTCATACGAATGATATCTGGATACTACCTCGGTGGTTCGGCGAACGAAATAAGCGACAACATGGGGTACATTACTTTCCCTCTGGATAAGAATAGCTCCGTAGCTCTCAGAACTCGCATCTGTATGAAGTTTTATTGGTGTATCAGAGAGCAACAGCTCTGGGCCTGCTAGTTTTTGGCTTTCAATAATAATTTCTATTAAATTACACCAACCTTCAATGTCCGACTCCGGATCCTCTGGATCAAACATGATCAGTTGCGCTGGTTTGGGACTTTCACGTGGTGTCTGCGTAGAGGCAAGAATTCGAGACAAAAGCGCTTACATACTAGCGAGTAGATTTCCGGGATTACTCGTATCTGCGACAGATTGTCTTGATTGATTATTGATATTGTTTTCATTTTCAAGCCCTTCGTGTCCCGCTTCTGATAAAGGAACTTGAGGGGATACTGGGACCCCAGTAGATTCCCCATTCGGCGGATTATTCATCTTTGGCGTGGGCAGCGGGCAAGGAGCTGAAGACTTGAGTAAAACTGCGGTCGGTATCGTAATCACAATTTAATGCTGATTATCTGCGCACAGTGCACACTCTTAAACTAATTATAACACTTTTAATCAACACGTTCTACCGAGCACGTGGAGTGCGCGCGCCTATTCCCAACGGCGGTACAAATCAGACTGACTTAAAAATGGCCGCCTCTCCAGAGCTTGGTGTTACGTCAAAGTGATATTTCGTTCGGAAACTTAACAATATTTCTTTAAATTATAGGAGGCGCCGTCATATTAGTGTCGTGGCGTGTCGTGACGTGCCAGAAGCACATAGGGTTCATACATTTAGTATGGTTAGAGGCACATTAATTAACGAGTGTAGTGTCCTCGTGTCGTGTCGCGATCTGTCGTGTCGCAAAGTGCTCGCTCAGAGCGGTTGTGGCGTTTATGTCGCGATACGACACGATACGCTAATATGTTTCCACCTTTACTGTGCGCGTTGTGTAAAAGCTCTATTCAAAATGGTAATAAGCGCTAATAAGAATAAGAATAAATTTTATAGGTAACCTTACACATACACATCAACGTTTTTTATCAATAATAAATTTAATAAGTACTTACAAATCAGTCAAGGAAAGAAAACCATACACTTAGCATACACTTAGAAACAAAATGTTCAATGTTCGATGTTTAGTACACATTATTTCACATCACATAGCACTCAGAGCGAAATTGAAACTAATCTTGAATTATAGTGAGCCAAATTCATGAATATTGAGTTATTTACATACATTTTCCATATTTAGAAACATTGAGATGTAAAAATGATACGCTACTTTGTAGCGGCTACAAGTATACAAAGAGTTGACATGTTCAACATCGAACATTCCCACAAATTCCGACAGATGCAGCAAGGAAATGGGCCATAATTTTGCAGCTACTAGGATATTGAAAGCCACATAAAGTTAGTACCTAAAAACGCCCTGACCCCATACTTTAGTAATATTTGGTCTGAGAGGTTTGCCTGTGCTTTACCCATACCCAAATCAGACGCTTCAGCCCCCAACAATATGGTCCCTCCAAAACCAAGAAGTAAACAGAAAAATATGGTAATAATTCGAGGCAAACAGTTTGCTGATCCTCATCGCCCGTCGGTCGACATCGCCCGATATGTCTAGCTATCCGTGTGGCGCGACATTTGTCGTCTAGTGAATATGAGGCTTTATTCTGCAGACAAGCGCAAAAATAAAGTAAAGTAAAAATATCTCGAGCAAAAACGCAGGGTGGCAATAACGATGCAGTCCCACTGGCATAGAATATAATACTACTACGAGTACTACTACAGGGCCCGGGATCTTGCTCCTGCCCGGAATCTACAATTATACTTGAGTTTACTTAATATTCTTGAGGGTATCGTAAACGTAGGACTAACAGCTAGCCTAGCACTGCTGCAGGCTATTTGACTAAATTCGTTTCTAAAACAAAACAAATACCCATTGATAACGCAGTTTTCCTTCTCCGGAAAAAGCAATGTTATCTATGTCCTTTATCCATTTTGCTGGTGCCCGTGCTGTCGGCCGCCAATAGTGGCACAAATGGCCAATGGAATATTCTTTTGGAAAAACTCACTTCTATTCATTCTTATTTCGATATCTTAGTGGCGTTATTTTCCATCAGCAAAGATACAATTGGCACCACAGAATAAGTAATAATACAACATATACTAAGCTTCATACATTAGTACATAGGTACTTACACACAGGTCCTACTCGGTCACTACAAGCGCTGTTTGTATTTGCAATAAGATCTCTGTGCGTGTGTGTTTGTGTGTGTGGTGAATGTACTCATTTGTGTGCGTCGGGCGGATATACGCGAGACAAAGTTTCCGAAGATACCAATTGTTGATATTGGCAGAACAAATCTCTTCAAGACCTACAACGTGTTACAAAGAAACGAGAGTTTTTTTAAATATAAATTATCTGTGTATTATGTTATGTTACTATGAGTGCCCCGCCCCGGAGCGATGCAGGCAGAATAACTTGTGCTGTCAATTGTTTGGACGCTGCTGATTAGTAACGACGCGACGTGTGTTCCTACAAGCTGTATCTATTTATACTTTTAATAAAGCAGTAGGTAAGAAAAAGTCTGAACAATGAAGATAATAAAAAAATGGCCTAAGGTACTGAAAATAAGCTACTGAAAACTAATTTTTTTTTTTTATTAATTTCTGTTTTTTGTCTGTTCGCGCATTACTTAAAAACTAGTGGACCGATTGCGATTTCATTGGTGGAATAGCTTTTTTTTTGGTGGTTTTGATTTAAAAACTGGAGTACTGGGTATGTTAATCCGATGATTAGAAGCCGGGTTAATCGATAAAAACTATCTAACGGTTAAACGATATTTGGTATTTTGTACTTTATAATTAGCTACATTTGGACCTGGAATAACACATAGGTTACTTTTACCTTCCGGGCGCGAGGTTCGATCGCGTAGTTAGATAAAGCGAACCATGAGGATTTTTAGGTCCTTATTGTTCGATTCAATAATCGAACTGTGCCGAGTTTGCTATATGATGTCCAAACGGTTCGATCAAGCGACCCACGAAGATTTTTAGGTCCTTACGGTTCTATTGAATGATCGAGATGCAGATTTTGTTATTCTATGTCCACACGGGGTTCGATTAAGCGATCTACGAGGAATATGAAAATAAATTGGCATTTCATATTAGTAATAAATTTACGAAAAATGCAAAAAAACTAATAAGCCAAATATTTTTATTAAATACAGAATCATTCATATTCCTAAAAAAATAATGATAAAATAAAAAATAAAAATGTTTCGCAAAATCAGTAATTACGAACTAACTACAGTATAAACGATTAATATAACGATTATATTTATTATTATATTAACGATATCAGTAACTACTACTATAAACGAGATTATAATACTACGTAAATATCGATTTAATCATCGACCTACGAGGAATTGCAAATCCTCGTAGTTCGATTGATCGAACCACCAGGACTTAACAATCCTCGTGGTTAGCTTGATTTTCAATTATCGAACTACGTGGAATAAAAAATCCTTGTAGTTTGATCGATCAAACCGTAAGGACCTAAAAATCCTCGAGGTTCGCTTGATCGAACTACGCGATCAAACCTCGCGGCCGGAGCGTTTTTTTAACCCAGAGAAACGCGGCCATAGTCGCGGGAACAGCTAGTTCTAAGATATGAGTAGACATGTAAAGCTCCGGATATAATCTTGGATCGTTCCTGAAACATCTAACCGGCCTTGTGCTGTAAAGTGCGACTCCAGCTATTACGGTAGGTATAACTGTTTTCAGTGCCTACTTACTGCCCACGGCCCTGCCAGGGCGGCCAGGCAAAAGTATCTCATGCCGGTTAATGTTTTTACATTCTCTATTCTAATAACGTGTACCTACTCGTATTCTGATATAATATAAGTACTAAGTAGACATGTATGTATATTTTCGGATATGTCCGTCAAAGCCCATGATAGAACCTCAAACCATAAACTCCCACGTGGCGCCAATATCTAATCTACGCGACAGGGCATATTATATTATCCTATCTAAATCTCCAGTGCCCGGCCAAAGAAGCTCGGCTCGGCCCCTGCGTCGATTGTGACATTCTTGTGTCTGTGCATGTTACGAGTAAATATGTATACTTAAGTAATTCGTTTTTGCCGATGATAAAACGAAAATCACGAAATATATCATAATGATAATCACATCTGCGGACAATGTCTCTCGATAGATCCTCAGACGTCCTATCCTCTGTGTGTCGTACAGTCTACGCGTCTGGCTATTCGATTACGCTATCTCCGCATCCAGTGCCCGGCCAGCCGGCCACTCCGGCCAGAGCGGCTTGTCCCGCCCATTGTAAAGGACGTGTACATGTACTTTTCTAATATGATACGAACTACGAGCCGACTACACGCCAATTTCTGATTTGTACGAGTATATACTCGTACATAAAAAAAACAAAAGCCAAAAACGATAACGATTTAGCTTGTAAATCATCCGTATATACTCGTACACATCCGTATATACGGATGATTTACAAAATACACCACAAGCATAGTACTTTCCAGTACGGATGCCAAACGAGTAGGTTTTTGGGTATTCTATAGAAATGTAGGTATCGTTTGCGATACATAAACATGATGTTACTACGTATCTGAATGGGTCCAGATTTATCATTTGGTTACGGAATTTTGTAGAATCTTCATTGTGACAGTAGAATGTACAAATGTAATGGGAAACATATTTATTCTAAGGAGATGGAAGTATCATTTTAAAATCCTCGGATGGGAACTAGTTATCGCAAACATAGAGAATCCTGCATGCCGTGGTAACTGGGCTAGGAAACTAAACTATTATTTATTCTGTGACCATACTAACTATACTTACATTGAATGTTTATTAAATAATTGCATGATGTAACAACTAATTAATTTTGAAATAAATAAATTTTTGTTTTGTTTATTTAGTCGTATGAGGTAGTGCTGGCCTCTGGTGTCAGTGTTTGTCAGGCTGCCCGAGGGCCTCTGAGATGCCTTAACGTGCCCTCCGAAGCACGGAGCGATGGAAAACCGCACATAACTAGAAAAGTCATTGGTGCGGAGCCTAGGTTTGAACCCGGTATCGTTGGATTCTAAGTTGAACACTATCGAAGCGTTAGGATGCCATCGCTCAATATTATAATAAATTATTGTTATTATTATGATCAAGCAAGGTTGAACACAATCGAAGCGTTAGGATGCCATCGCTCGATATTATAATAAATTATTGTTATTATTATCATCAAGCAAGGTACTTCAGACTACCAGACAGAGCTGAGAAACAAGATAAAGAAAAAAATTAAGTACTTTTTCAAGAGATGGTTTTATTTTTTTACTGAGAGGCTACACTATTTTTAAGCAATGCTCTTAGGAGCTTTCAGGCTCTTTCAAGTGATTCTTTTATATTTTTTGCTAAATTCTTCTGTAGGGAGAAATAGTTAGAAAAATAAAATAGGTAGGAAGGAGTCATATCATTCCTCTGAACGTGCCTTTTTATCTTCGATCATATTAAAACGAAGTTAGTTTAATTCCTGATGCTTTTTCTAAACACAAAAGATGAATTTCTGTTAAAAAGAAAGCATAATTCTAACATAATTATATATTAAATGTAACATTTTTATTTTATGAGACCGTTGTATGGGAGGGCAAAGACCTTCCATGTTTTTTTTTCCACTCTCTATCTTTGTGCTGAGATGGATGGACTAATCCTTCAGGTAGGAATTCAGATCGTCCGACATGTTTATCATGACATGTGTGCGGCATCCATTCCGTTGTGTTTTTTGACCTAAACTGATCCGACAGATTTCAACTTTGCCGCTTTTTCTATATTTTCGGAGACCTGTGTGAGCGCATTATGTCTTTACGAAGTTAATAATAATAGTTTATGAAACTGTTGCATAAAGAGGGTTATTAAAATTCAAGAGTGAGTTTAAAAACGAGCAGTAGGTGAATTTTTAATAGTATCACTCGAGTGTTTAGTACCTAGTTATGTGCCGTTTCATACACTACTCTATCTCCACTCATGCAATAGGAACTTACTTTTAATAAAATAATAATTTGTCTTAATATTTTTCTTGGTTTTTCTGGTAAAAGCTCGTTGGTCATGCTCGTTGCTGTTTCCGTGATGTCAGGTGGAGTCAAATTCTCCTCACTAACACTGCTGTCGGACATTTTTAATCAGGATAAAACTTTTGTTAAAGAAAAAAACAACATTAAATTGGTTAGGTACTAAATGTAAAGTAAATTAAGGCGCCAAAATCCAGTCCACAGCGAATTCGCGCGCATACTCGTACTGTGTAACACGTTCCGCCATCGATAAGAAATTGCGATAACCATCGTTAGTGCGGAGCCAAACCGGTGCTTTTATGGGGATTTAAAATATAATAACATTGTTTAGTTCAAAAAACAGAGCTATATATTTTTTTATATTAGAGAGTATATCATTATGCCACAATTGTTGAGTTCATAATCCGGATTTTACGATATATGAGTGTAGATAAAATAAATAACATTTACACACTCATACATACCCTTGCTCTATGATTCCCTGTGTGTGTGTGTGGCATTGACACACATCAACACACACAAACATCCAAGACTCAAGAACAAACATTATGTCCATGACACAAATGTTTGCCCAGGCCAGGATTCAACCGTGGCACATTAAAGCTTGGAAGGCAGTCGCACTACCGACTGCGCCAGGGCAACTTCATCATGGAAGTTATTTTCTCGAAGACCAGCTCTTTTGTTTTTTGATAATGAAACAGAGCTAACATTAAATTACCACATTTAATTTGCACTTGAACTCTCAGAGTCAAAAACAAAATAATGAAAATAAAATTGAACTGTTTAATAAAATTTAAACAAAATCTTTGCACATAACTGCATCTCTTTTTTATTTTTTTATCTTATGTATACTTATAATAAAGCAATAAGAACGAAAAAGAGTACAAAGAAGATAATTTGGAAAAAATCGTGTCTATCTCTTTGTTTGTTTGTTTTTCTGTATGTTTGTTCGCGCATCACGTAAAAAATAAAAACTACTGGACCGATTGCGATGTGGTTTTCACTGTTGGATAATTTAGGGTTTCACTTAAAAACTGGGCTACTTGGTATCTCAATCCGATGAGCAGAAGCCGAGCAATCGATAAAAATCTTTTTGACGGCTGAAGGAATTTTGATCAAATTTTGGTATTTTAGGTCCTGGAATAGCACATAGAGTAATTTTAACCACGAGAAAAGACCACGCATGCGAAGCCGCGGACACAGCTAGTAATCAAATAAAAACCATAAAATTGGAAATATGACCACAAGAAATAATACCTACTTCTTTTTATGTAAGGCTTATTTTTAACATTATAATAATAAATAAGACTAACATAACACAACTTACATAACTGCATCTAGTTCAATTTCCTTTTTATTATTTCGTTTTTGACTCTGAGAGTTCAAGTGGAATTTAAATTTTGTAATTATGCTTGAACCCCCTGCTTGGGGGACCAAGTGTAACAGTGAGTATCTGTGGACCTCTCAGAAGTTCCAAAGGGGGGTTCAAGTGGAGAGAACGCACAACTGAACCATTGACACGCTAGAAGCAGAAGATAATATGAGTATGTAGGAAATAATGTTGATGTATGTTTTGTTACAGCGTTATGGGAGGAACAGGAGGCGCCGGAGTACGACATGGACTCGGAGGACGAACGGTGGCTGAAACAGCAGAGGCATCCAGAGCTCACAGGTAAACAATAACGCCAACGATCACTTTTTTATATTGTATTTTACTGCACACCAGAAAATCCCTGTTTTTTACAACAAAATTTAAGAGTCCTATCAAGAATTATAATTGCACCTCGAAATATGCACACCAAAATACAAAGTTTAGGCACAGTACGGATTGTCTATTATCATATAATACCTTTTATTAGGTAACCAAAATTACAATATTTAACCGACAAGTTATATGCGCGAAAGTTGGGAGACGACTGTCGGTGCTAGGGGCGGTGTCGATGCCGCACGCGAAATCTGCTTAACTAGCATTCCTGACAATCGCCTACATGTAAAATGAAAACATTTCTGTAAACATGTAAAAGATAGCTTTTAAGTTAACTTCTTTTACCTGTACTTTAATTTTCAAGTTGAAATTTACAGTCCATTTATAGAACAAAAGAAAATTCCTTAAATTCTTGAATTTCTTTAAAGTTATAAACAATATAAACATTGCATCAACATCCAACCCCGGAACTTTTTATTTAAGACTGTATACATTTTGTAAGCGTATTTATATTCCAACAAGGGCTGGTCGTAACCCTTTTAATGAAGCCACAGGAGTTACGGCCTTTTAACTTTTATAGCCAAAGTTCGAGAAATAAAAGTTTTTTTGGTTCACCCTGAACGTTTTCGTTAATGGAAAACGTGTGGTAGACGATGCAGCATTCCTTTTTTTACTTTTTTCCTCTTTAAAACTCATTTCACCTGTTCACTAAAAGGTTATTTTGACGGTAAGAAAATAAACCACTAAATAAAGTGAATGCGATAATCTGTTGAATAACAATCAGCACGAAACGAAACCACCAAACAACAGTTCGTATACAGAATCGATTCTAATCAACAGTGTGATCTGTCTATCTGAAATTGGTAAATTGTGGATTCTCGTTGAGACCCCAATCATAGCTCTTTGCATAACTCGTTGAGTATAATGAGCTTATGAATAAGGCCAAAAGTAAGTGCCCCAGTTTCAGTGCCGTAAGGCATCACTGGCAACACACTGGTTGTTTAGAATCTGAAGAATTTTCGTCGAGAAAATGTCACGCAGCTTTCCGAAGGCTACCCAGCCTAGTTGGATTCTTCGGTTGACCTCTTTCGGTTGCTCTCAGAATTATTAAGTAAAAGTGTCAATGGTCAAGCTACATATCTCGTACGGCAACTGCTATGTGGATTCGTGTGTTCAACAATCGACGTCTTCTGGCAGATATTGATAAATATTTAATTGAGAACTATTGATTACTTTCCATCTCGCTCATTCCCTTTAGCACTATTTGCAGCTTTTATTACTCTACTTTATATCTTATATATTTTCCAAAGAAAAATATTTGCTCACTGACGGGCCTCGAACCTGCATCATCCGTGCCTCTGCGCGGTTTTTTTTTACCAGTTCAGCCACCGTGACCACTACAGCGCTCTCCAAATTTTTCCTTTAGCTTTTTATATCTTACAGGGATGGTAACGCCATCTATTGGTAATTTGCTGAACTATCTACTCTACTTACTCTGAGTGGAAGGCCTCCATTCTCAGTTATTACAGCTCTCGATCTTGAACTTTTTTTTAGCTTTTAATATCCGTCTTTCGGGGACGGTAACGCAATCTATTGGCAGTTTGCTAAACTATAAAAGTTACTTACTCCAGAGTGGAAGGCCTCCTCCATTCTCAGGTATTACACATTTCGATCTTGATTTTTTCCTTTAGGCTTTTAGTATTCGTCTTACGGGGACGATAACGCAATCTATTGGGAGTTTGCTAAACTATAAACTTTACTTACTCTAGAGTGGAAGGCATCCATTCTCAGTTATTACAGCTCTATTCTCAGTTATTACAGTTCTCGATCTTGTACTACCATCTTTGATTAAGCCTTAATTACTGTTATGTTGTTTTTTTATTGTAATGTGTTAAATAAAGAGTTATTGTATTGTATTGTAAAGTCTAATTAAACTCCTCCCACTTTTCAGAGCTAAAGTTCGAACAAATGATGGACAAGCTCGAGAAGTGTTCCGGCCAGACCGTCGTTACGCTGAACGAGGCCAAACTACTCCTGGAGCGGCACGACGACCTGGTCATCGCTGTGTACGACTACTGGCTCAACAAGCGGCTTACCACCGTAAGTGTTTCTCATTACTTGAATAAGAATTTCTTTGTCTCCAAGCATCAAAGAATCCTGAGTGGAAACTCGACCAGGGTCATATTCCATGAAGCTTTTGTTTCTGTAGCATACCGGAAAACCAGACACACACATGGGTCGTGGTCGTGAGTCGATGGAAAGCCAGACACATACATGGGTCATGGTCTTGGGTCGAAAGGAAACCAAAGGTTAATCTGGAGCGATCCATGCAGAATGCACTTAATGTCTTAATTGAGAGAGTAATGAATAAATAATTCAGAAAGAGAGGCCAATCAGCCCGTACAGAAACCCTGGATTTTGAATCTCGCCACAGAATAAATAATTTATGTTTTTTTATAGCAATTAACGCCTGCTTAGCGTAAATATATATAATAATCTAATGGAAAAATTTGGGTCACGGACGAGATTCGAACTCGCTTACTGTGTCTCAGCGCGGCATTGCTAATACTACCAATATATATAGCGTTACCGTCCCCATAAGACGGGTTCAAAGAAGCTAGTGGAAAGATTTAGATGACGACATAGCATAGTCATATATACGTCATGGCATAGGTCTCGGTGGCCGAATTGGTAAAAGCATATGCCGCGCTGAGGCACAGTATGCGAGTTCGAATCTCGTCCGTGACCCAAAATTTTCCATTAGAAAATGATTATAGAATAAATAATGTTACTACATCAACGTGATTAAACTCTTGAAACAATTATTTTTATATAATAATATAGCTGTGCCCGCGGCTTTACCCGCGTGTTCATTTCTCTGGGCTAAAGGTGTGGATGTTCCAGGACCAAACGTACCCATTATGTACAAATTTCGTTCAGCTGTAAGATAGTTTTTTTTTTGGTTTGCTCGGCTCCTTATTTCGGATTGAGATACCAATTAAACCAGTTTTTAAGTCAACCCATAAGCTATCCAACACTGAAAACCGCATCGTAATCGGTCGAGTAGTTTTTACGTGATGCGCGAACAAACAAACAGACAAAAGTAAAAAAATAAATGTTTCGTAGCTTATTTTAAGTACCCTAAAGCATTTTTTTATGTATCTTCATTGTATATATTTTTTGTTCTTCTTTTTTATAATTATTTTATTATTAATAACATTTTATTTCCTATACTTTAATTTTTAATTGTTTTGGCTTAATGAAGGCCTGCATTTTACAGCAACACCCGCTAATTCTGTCAGTGAAGACCGAGAACAGGCCCGGCCAGTCTTCCAACAACCCGTACCTGGCGTTCCGGCGGAGAACCGAGAAGATGCAGACGAGAAAGAACAGGTGAGAACGCTTATGGAACATTCTAGACGGACGCGCAGAAGATAAGCTACGATGTAGCAAAAACGACAATAATGAAATTCCATACAACTTTGCTGGCGCCTATTCAAGCAGCGCGGTAAGGTCGACTTTGCCCTAAGAAGGTTGTCGAAGTAAGGACCACATTACTAGCATTGTTTGTTTAAATATCATAACAGTAAAAACAGAATCTTTAAGATCACCCTTCAGGAGTAGTGCTATTATTATACTGCTCAAGTGTTTTAGAAAATATGCCACAATTCGCCTAAAAACTCTTCTTAATAACTAACACTATATATTCTTATTTTCAAGGAAAAACGACGAGAGCTCATACGAGAAGATGCTCAAACTCCGTCGGGACCTGGCTCGCGCGCTGAATCTCCTTGAGCTCGTCGCGCGGCGGGAGCGTGCGAAGCGGGAATTGGTGAAACTCACCGCACTACTCTCCGAAAGGCGGTACGTGGCCGGTGACTTCGCCAACCAACTGCTTCCGGACCCACTACCAAGGTATGAAAATGGGAAACTAGTAATTTCTGAGAAATGAGTGATTTTTTAAATAAAGGAGGCTTAGAGGTGAATAAATGCGTTTTATCACTTTTTTCGGTACTTGGCTTGAGTTCTGAATCTCAAAGCGCGACGAGAGCGAGTGAAGCGAGTGTTAATGTATAACACTGCTAGCCGAAAGACGCAGAATAACCGGTAATTTTGCCAACTGCTTCGGGATCCACCGCCTAGATAAGCAAAAAAATGTGGATTAAGCGTGACAAGCGTGAGCGAATCGCATTGGACTATTGAGGTGATGCTTTGCGCTTTATTTACACATACCTAGCTCTCGCTTGTGCTCTGAATTGCTTCATGTTCATAGTGGCGGGAGAGAGCGAAGCGGGAATGAGCTGTGAATCGGTTTGGTGGTTGTTGCGATATCGGGCACTAAAAGGAGAGATAGAATTTGAAAGTGATACAATTAGGTCAAGTGTCATTATGAAACGGCTTTTTTGTACTTTTTAATCCTAGTTTTTTTGTTTAAATTTAAGCTTCGTAATTTTGTAATATTAAAGTCAATGTAAAAAAAAAACACTACAACAACTACTTATGTTCTTCTCGGGACAACCGTTTGATAATACCAATTACACGACTGCCCAAAAAAAGGAGTGTAATGTTTTTAGGGTACATGTATGTTTGTATGTATGTGAGTTTCTTTATTGCACCATAACTTTTAAATGCCTGAACAGATTTGGATGTATGTATCAATCTTTAGTATCCATACGTCATCCCGAGTAATGTCTCCAAATTCAAAAGAGAAAAAAAAACATCGATTTTTACAGTATGGGTATCAAATTGAAGGCCTTTATGAGCACTTTCCAACAATATACAAAGAGTAACTGAATAGCCTTATAAATACGCAGCAGGTTTGTTTCGATCAAGCATGTGAATACGTACACACTACGTACATCTTATTTAAAATTCCCATACAAAAGTAATATCTTAAAAATTAGCGACAATCATAAATGTATGTTTACGTGTCAACAAAAAGTAGCTTTGTACATACTGTTCCATCTGCTCCTCTCGCTGGCGCCCTGGTGGAAATACTTCGTTGAGATTGAGCCCCCTGACCGGACACGATTCAGCAGTCCGAGTAAGCAAAATGTGGGGGGATGGGGTTTCTAAATTTTTTCACGCACAAGAGTTAGTATAGCTGAAGGAAACACCGAAGGCTTATTGAACGACAATACACGCACACTAAACATTTATAATGACTACTCTTGAAAATGTAAATTTTAAGCTAAGATTAACTTTTTTAGAAAATAATAGAGAAAATTAGATTCCGACAGATTTCACATTCTACTGACATGCGGCTGACCACTGCGCAGTTAGCGTTCAATGCGCGAGGTCTGTTGACAAGCACTTTCAAGGTCATGATTATTGGGGGTTTTTTCAGATGATTACTAGATTGTACTATTATTTATTCTGTGCTACTATAGGGTTTCATGTACAGAGTTGCTTGAGGATTCTTCAAAAGTAAATTCATGAATGAAAAACTTCGAAATCCCAAAAGTCGTAAAACTAACGTTATTCACCACATACCCCACCCCGGTATTTAATAGGTTAATTATGTTACAGGTTGTATAATTTATTGGCATAAGTTTTTTTTGGTAGGGCAGGCCTGTTTTTTTTTATTTATCTCTTCTTTCCCTATATCATTAAGGACCATATTCCCTTGTTCACAGGCCACAATACACAGCCATACCGCTAACGTCGAGCAACTTCCGTCGCGAACCGTACTCCAGCGTCATACCGCACTACCCTCCCCGGCCGCCGCCCGTGCCTGTCGACCAACCTAGACAGGTGAGCTTCGATCCTTATCGTTTGTGCTAATCGATGTTGTCAAAGGATGATGTTGTGTAGGGGTGTTTTACAGTCATACATTGCGTTTAAATGGATTGAAGTTCCATGATAATTCTGTAAAAAAAAAACTTTAGATTTAATAATTAAATTTTGGAACAACACTAAGTTTATCGATTAAAATAAAATAAAAAAACATCCATATCGGTTTACAAACCCCAGAGACATGCGCTTTTATTTTATTTCTGAAACTTCTGAACAAAAGTTGTTCAAATATACTGAACACGTACTTTTAATAAATGTCGAGGTGTCATAAACCATGAAGGCAATAAAAAATATATAGAACGTATCTGCTTATTTCATAGATAAGATAATCCAAAGACTTCTGACTATCAGCTAGCTACAGCTAGCTATTGTATGACTGTAAATCCAACCCTAAAAAAGTGAAATATAATGCCACCACCATTATTACCTAGTTATCTGAGTACTTTGCGTAATTTGACAGCCAAATTAGGCTTTTCTATAATATTACTTTTTTTTCCAAAAAGAATATTCAAATTTTTGAATTTCGATTACCAATCTATTCACACCAAGTTTATCACGTTATTATCACTCACACAAATTAAATAAGTGCGTAACAATCGTATTTTACTATATGTGTTACAATGTGCATTTACTACATAGATAGAATTGTGCGTAAAAAACATACATAATACATCCAACGCACACCCAAATGCCAACCTAGTTAGATTTCAGCTAGTGGTAGATGTCCATGTGTGCGTGAATATTATGGTGGTGATTGGTTGGCTTACAGCGCGAGAAGCGTACGTACAAGAGACGGAAACACAGGCACGCAGCGGTCGGCTCCGCGCAGGGGCTGCGAGGTGAGTGCTCACACACACATACTCACCGTTGTATATTTTTTTTCGGAAGTATATAGAGTAGCCATATTACTTTACAGAAGCGTCATAGAATCCAATTAAAAAAGAAAATAAAGTATTTCGTGTTCAGACTTGCTCGTGTTGTTTTAATTTTAGACAACATGTCGAAAAGATTAGGTCTCCTCAGCAATATATCAACTCACGTGTGCAGTAGGGGCTAAAGTCTAAAGACGTCAGTACGCGTGAAGTGTTAATAGCATTCGTTAATTCTGACTTGGCTTAACGACTGTAATTAATTAATAACAGCGTGCAAGCCGAAGCACAAAGTGATGGAAATCCACACCTATATCCGTATCGTTGGATTCTAACGCGCACTGATACACCGCTCGGCTACCATCGCTCTAAAATAACCATCGCCCTAAATCTTCTTCATAGAAAATAATAAAATCCTTATTTCATTGTCATAATTATTTCCTTATTGAAATACATTTTGTCAGTTTCTGTAATAACAATAATAGCAAGTGGATATGAACGAAGCGAGCAAAAATATTTTTTTATTAGTTTTAACACAGTGTAATATTTTATTATTTATTCTTTTGTGATAATTACAGGTGAGTATGCTTTTACCTTAATTTTGGCTAATTCAGTTTGTTAACAGTACTCTATATACTTTCGTTTTTTTTATTGACATCGGAAAAGCGTTGATGCAATGAAGATGAAGTATGCTTGTCTATTCACTCTTAACCGCTCTCGGATTCGCCTTGCCTGTTCGCATGATAGCGAAAATGTACGTGCCTCCTAAATACGAGTACATACATAATAATATACCTAAAGGATGGTATAATGGGTTTAGCTGCAATCTTAGCATCTTCTGACCAAATCCACATTTGAGTGTATAGATACATTATACAAAAAAAAAAAACTTACAGCTTTTAATAGTTCCATAATCATAACTGAAGTACTTTTGTTTTACGATTATCCAATTTCTAGTGAAATTCTGGATTCGGTAGATAATCAAAGTATTTTGTATAAATAATGCGTTTATAAAAAAGTCGTGGAACAGATATTCAATTCAGTTATGATACTGAAATAATAAACTATTGCAAATTAAATAATAGTATCAATATTAATTAATAAAAACGTAAAAAAACAAAATCGAAAAAGAAAGAAAGAGAGAAAGGTTCTAGATTGGTAAATCTAGAACCTTTCTCTATCACAAAGTGAGAGGAATAGGTAAGTTATTGAATGCGTTAAATCTATCAATGCATTTACGACCGTTAAGTTATGACTTTCTAATAGGGAAGAAAACATTAAGAAAAGCAACACCATACGCTTTTCTTAAACAACTTTTGCTCATATTCCAGATTCTGGCGTATACACATCATCAGAAGAGGAGAGTCCACGTGTGGAGCCAGCATCGCCGCCCGACGATGGACCGTTCGCGTTTAGGCGGAAACCCGGCTGTTATTATGAGATGGTGAGTTACGTCCTTGACCAAGAAAAGAAGCGTAAAAAAATATTTCGCTCATTTCACTCCCGCCCGAGTGAGGTCGCTGATGGTTTGAGCGAACCAATAATAAATTCTCTCATTTCATACACTGTCTCATTCCTTCTTTGGTTCGAGCGAGACGAGTAATTTTTCATTTTGCTTACTTCTTTTAACTAATCATCTCTTAGAAATGGACTTTAAAGATGGTTTAAATACAACACATCGACAGTAGTGGTGAGTCCGCTCGAAGAACCGATGTTCAAGCGTATGTAAGCATAAAACGTACACACAGAATAATTTCGAACCATAAAATCGTGAAATAGTTTAAAAATAAGCAAAGTTACTAAATGTGTGTAAAATCCAGCATGTCCGTTACAGCCGACGTCGACGCTGTGCGGCGATCCTGTGGACCCAGACAGTCCGTCGAAAGAGGGCATGTATCAGCATGAGGTTGACCCGAGGCATAGGTGAGTGTTAGTCGAAAGAGGGCATGTATCAGCATGAGGTTGACCCGAGGTATAGGTGAGTGTTAGTCGAAAGAGGGCATGTATCAGCATGAGGTTGACCCGAGGCATAGGTGACTGTTAATCAATGGTGGCAATACCAGCGGCGCCAAGGGTGGGATTTCTACGGGGCATGTGGCTTAGTGTAAGGAGTTTCTGCTACCCGGGGCGGAGATCAAATCTGCCCACTAATTTTCGCAACTTAGTTCATAAGGTTCGAAATAATGAAATTCAGAAAACACGAGATTACGTGCGAAGCGAGCGCGAAAGTTTTGAAAAAATATAGTAAATGGAAAAAATTGAAGTATAATATGTTAGTAGGTATAAATAATAGTACAATACAAAGGCGTTAAAATGTTGACTTTTATTGATAATGGGCGTGTAATATAGCATAATAATAATAAGACCACCCGTTCTCATACCGTTGTTGCTGTGAGCACTAGCTTAGGCAGCGTTTTTTCTTTTTCTCTTTTTTTTCTCCAGTTTCTGCAAATGTGATCATAGCAAAAGCCCCGTATTATGAGGTCGGTCTATGTTTAGCAGTGGACCTCTTACAGCTGATGATGTGATCATGTTTGATTTGATAATGCCTCGTCCCAGGTACACACCGAGGCTTCAACTTATAACAACCCTCTTGCGTCGGAGCTTATAAACGTGGGGATCCGACAGCGAACCAAAGTTCATGACTCAAAAGTTTAGCAAGCTGAAGTGGCAGTGGGCTAGTCACATTTGTCCAGGGATAAACGCTAGGGTAGACGTGTTTCTTTAGCGGATACCACGGCTTGTCAAACTTAGTGTAGGACGTCCATCAGGCGGTGGAGTGACGACCTGTGGAAGGCGGCCGGCAGAAAATAGATCAGAAGAGCCGAAGACCACGCTCTGTGGTGTTCATTGGGAGAGGCCTATGGGCAATATTCCCACGAAAATTCGAAAAGCGGCGTGGGCGCGTGAACAATGATTGTAGGCAATCATGACGCGCGCGCACTGAACTGATGGAAAATTTGACATACGTCTGCCTCGATAAGGTCTGCGACCGGACAGACGAACGAAGACCAGCGCACATTCTCATGCCGTATCTTAGTGTACATAAGAAATTATAAAAAAAATGCAATTTCGGTAATATAAAGTTTTTTTTGAGGAATACATTAGCTCGTTTAAATTTTAATAAATATTATACCTACTACTAAAATTACAAAAAATTAAACATGTAAATTCAAATATTCATTTTAAAAAGGGGTATGTGAGACAAAAAACGAGTGAAGTGTTTCGAATTGTGTATTGAGTGATTTCACTAGATACAAGCACAAATAAAAAAAATGTAAAACCTCCGATCGCCCTAATAGCTAAGTAACGTCTCGATCACATCAGCTTTCAAACATAAAAAACCGCATCTAAAGCTCATTATTGTCATCATCATCATCATCAAGCCTATATCTGTCCAATGCTGGACGTAGGCCTCTCCTAATGCACGCCACTGAGTTCGGCCTTCAGCTCTCGTCATCCACTTTCTTCCAGCCGCTTTTCGCAGGCCACCACTCCACCTGGCCCTACACTACGTGGTCTCCACTCGAGAGTCATCTACCACAATGGTAATCTTTCTTCGGGAAATGTGACTAGCCCACTGCCACTTTAGCTTGCTTATCTTTAGAACTATGTTGGTAACTATTTTTATAGTATTTCGTCTTGATGATAAAGTTGATAATGCTCGTCCCAGGTACACGCTGACGTCGCTGCGGCACCCGTACCCGGCGTGCATCGGGTTCGCGCGGCGGCGCGTGGGCCGCGGCGGGCGGCTGGCGCTCGACCGCGTGCGCACGCCGCTCGACGACCTGTGGCGCACGCTGCCGTTCGCTTCGCGCGCCGACACCGACAAACAGAAGGCGGAGGAGGTATGCATTTATAGCTCAAACTACCTTATTTATATAGCCATTAATTATTATTAATTTTCAAAAATATTCTTAAGACTAGGTACATCACCACCATCAGATTAAAAATGCTTGGTGATTTGGCTAAGACTACATTTATATATTATACTCCTTATAGGCATCAAATTTAGGTACTTATAACTATTCAAATTTCATTTAATATGTTTGTAAATTTGAATCTCCAATATTCTATATATTATTTCTCTATTTATTTTATACTTCAGCACAAAACATTTGTACAAGGAGGACTTAATGTTAAGTAACATTTATGTATGTATTTATAGTGTCATTTATTTAACAATTCAATATTATAAAAGCGAAAGCTCTGTCTGTGTGTAAGTTTGTTACATTTTCACAACTAAACGGCTAAATCGTTCTTGATGAAATGTGGTATGGAGATAGTTTGTACCCTGGGGTAGGACATAGGATACTTTTCATCGCGATATACTTTACTTATACTTTACTGAAGTCGCGGGCAATAGCTAGTACTTAATACATTTTTAAAATTTAAATCTTAAATATTGTATTTCTTTAATTACAGAAAATCACATTATGATATATAGTTATAACTTATCTACTAAAACATGAATTTTGAAAATCAAATGTTACCCATGAAATTATGTGAAAATAGTAGTAATAAAAAATTATACCAAAATTACTAATCTGAAAAGAATTTTGCGTCTAACTCATAGACAACTTTGGCACTGATAGCAGTGGTTTGGCAGTAGTGAGCGTTGACGGAACTAAGGTTTTTGTACTGCTATTTACTCTGTGACTAACATTAGGAGATGAAACAATGTCAATTTTAGTTCCATGGACGCTCGGTGGGGCGTTATGAAACAGCACAAACGAAAGTACTGCACAGAAAATCCATAGAGGTGGTCCATCAGTGGTCTAACTCAATATTATTGTTTACAGATGGAAATAGAGACAAAACGCCATCGGACACCAAAAGAAATCAGTCGTGACTACCACACAAGCGGGAAGTACCCGTGGCGACACGCGTTCCGAAGACATCTCGCCCGCCATCCGGACCTGTGGACCACCGAGGAGGTCAAACCTCCTGAAGACCTCAAAGATCTCAAGTTTGAGGACCTCAAGTGTCAAGACATCAAAATGGAACCGATGGACTTACCAGATGTTATACAAGATAGTGTTAAAAGTGATATTAGTATTAAGACTATGAATGTGGATGTTGAAAGTGTTAGTGGTAAACGGAAGAGATCATGGAGTGACTGCAGCGACAGCAGTTACGACTCCGATGAGAGTTTGCAGCCTGTGGAGAAGGAGTTTGAGAAGTTTATCGATGAGGTTAATAAGAAATGGTGAGTTTTTACGATAACTGAACGTCATTGGTAGCTTCAATCCACCCACTGCAGGGCATTAGCCTCCTCCCTCTTATGCCAATCATCTCTGTCTTGAGCCAATCTGTGCCAGGTCTTTCCTATAAACTTATGACGTTGCACTGGTCTTCCCACGGCCCCTCTCTCCCACAAGTGGCCAACAAAACAATCTCTGAAAGATCTACTCCACCTGCCATCACCACATCTTGCCAAGTGTCCTGCCCATTGCCACTTGAGTTTGTATATACGGAATCCGCTTTCTTACACCTTGGTTCTTTGTCCGTATTTTGAACTCTGTCGCTCAACTTTATGGCTAACATGGAATTCTATAGCCCATTGTGCAACTTGCATCTTGATTACAGTTTCCTTGGTGAGCGTCCATGTTTCGGCACCATAGGTCATTGTGGGCAAGACACATTGGTTGTATGGACAGAACTTCAGACATTGCGGTATCTTTCGGTCTCTGAGAATGACGTAGAGTTTGCGAAACGCAGCCCTTCCGAGCTGAATGAATCTGTTGATCTCCAGATAACTGATATGTGTGCCTAACTCGTTTTCTTCTTCCCATCACTACTTTTGTCAAGTGCTACGTATAAAGAACACATGAATAAAGTGTCTTCACCTTAATAGAGACTGTAAGAAAAGTGTTATTGGACACATTCTTAGTTCTATTCAATCTAACATCTATCTTCATCTAATCTAAATTTAAATTACTTATTAGCCTAATTGATGGCTAGATTGTAATATAAATAGGGTATACAGTCAAAATGAACTACAGAAAAAGGGAAAAAAAAACGTTGGAGCAGTACTGCCAGCATCCCAAGACCACACATCATCAGTCTATGTTGTCCACTGCTAGACGAAGGCCTCATCATTGTGCTCGGACTTCAGCTCTCTGCCACTTTTCGCAGCCACCTGGCCACAGGGCGTGCCACACTACGATGGCCTAAATGTCTCCACTAGAGAACTCCACAAGAGTTGTGGTTCTCGATACCACACACATGAAGTAATTGGGACGGTCTGGAACCGATATCAATGAATTCTTACAAAAACTTACCAGTAGTTTAACTAACACCATTAGCTACTTTTTTATCCCAAGATAAATCTGAAATTATCTATAAAAAGTGCAAGTTTGCGGGCGCAGCCAGTACTGAATAAGTCCTGAACAAACTCTTTGTTAGTCTATCATTGTATTTCTCACTTTCAGGTTGCATTTTCGACCCAAAACCCCGCCCCCGTCGCCACCCCCCTTAGAAACAAACGACGATCAGTTTCCGATCGCGCTAGACACGGCGATCTCGGTGGAGCTGAGAGCGGCCGAGAGTCCCTCGGACACTCTCGACACCTTCACGACATCGGAGTTCACTCTAGGCGGGCTTTTTCCGGACATTCCGGATGTAGACAATAGTGGGTCCAGTCTGGAGACATCTGGGGAAGATCTACTCGGAGAAAACTTTACAGGTATTCTTTGATTGATTATCATGTTCATGTTGTTTTTTTTTTTGTAGATCCTTGTGAGTTGTATAAAAGCCACCTTCGCCGTCTGGTAAACCTTTGATTGTAGACGACATTAATATAATATATCCTACTAGCCACTCGCCCCGGCTTTTAACGCACGGGTAGCTAAGCGTTTCTATAAATATTTCTTTGTACAAAATTTTGATCCTACCCATGTTTTGATTGACAAATTTGAACATAATACGATTATTGTGACTTAACTATAATAGATAGATAGATAGGTAGATAATACTTGAATGTACACCAGTTTACAAAAATATACAGCGAAATAGTAATGATGAGTACTATAAACATGTAGTACATTACTTTATGTATCATCAATAGTTTTCGCAGCGCACGCCAAATAATGAATTTTATAGGCAAATTTTTGATACCTGAGTTACATTATTGCAATTTTAGTAGGGTTTTTTTTAAAAATATAAGTCCTCCCATGTTACTTCCTCATAATGTAGCTTTATAAAGATGAAAGTTTTTTTTTAAATAGGTCCTTTATTTTTTTAGTTTATCCATTACAGATTATTTATATGTTTTCTTTTATATAATATTAGTGTAGATTGAAAAATGTTATGTCAATCTTACAATTTGAACATGTATTCTAATTTTGTATTCAATTATTTTTCCAATACTTCTTCTATAACACTCAACTAAAAAGCTGTTAGTTTCTGTTTGGTCCATATAAATAAATAAATAAATCCATAATTCCAGGACTAACAGAAGACCAAGTCGAGAGCATACTCTCGGAAACGGACCTCAAAGCGTTAGCCGAAGACGATGACAAAAAGATCAACATAACGGATGACATACTGGACCAACTCGTCAGCGGCGTGGACAAGGATCCTTTTTTATTGCAAGGCCAGAGTGCGGAGGGGCGTGCCGACTCTGGCCCCAGGAAGAGAAAGGTGAGACCCTCTTCTAGTTTCTGCTCGCCTAGTACCAAAAGTAGAACTAACTCCACCTCCTGTTAGGCTTTGCTCGTCTAATACATAATTAGAACTTACTCCGCCTCTTGTATGGCTTTCTTTGCTTGTCTAGTACCAAAAGTACTAGACAAGCAACCAAAGTACCAAAAGTATACAGCTCCTGCTAGTTTCTGCTCGCCTAGTACCAAAAAAGCAGAACTATCTCCACCTCTTGTTAGGCTTTGCTCGCCTAGAACAAACTTAGAACTTACTCCGCCTCTTGTGACTTTGCTTGTCTAGTAACAAAAGTATACAGCTCCTGCTAGTTTCTGCTCGCCTTTTACCAAAACAGCAGACCTATCTCCACCTCCTGTTAGGTTTTGCTCGCCTAGTACAAAAGTAGAACTTATTCCTCCTCTTGTATGACTTTGCTTGTCTAGTACCAAAAGTATACAGCTCCTGCTAGTTTCTGCTCACCTAGTACCAAAAAAGCAGAACTATCTCCACCTCCTGTTAGGCTTTGCTCGCCTAGAACAAGAGTAGAACTTACTCCGCCTCTTGTGACTTTGCTTGTCTAGTACCAAAAGTATACAGCTCCTGCTAATTTCTTCTCGCCTAGTACCAAAAAAGCAGAACTATCTCCACCTCCTGTTAGGCTTTGCTCGCCTAGTACAAAAGTAGAATTTACTTCGCCTCTTGTATGACTTTGCTTGTCTAGTACCAAAAGTATACAGCTCTGCTAGTTTCTGCTCGCCTAGTACCAAAAGTAGTAATAACTTCAATCTCATGTAAGGCTATGCTCGCCTAGTACTAAAAGTAGAACACCACCCCTGTCCTGCAAGTTTCGCGCCAAAAAAACTACAATCTAAAATGATACTCTTGTGTGATGTTTGCCTGTTCTCGAATGGTCGTATTCCGAATCCGGTGGTAGAGTAATTTTATTATGTGTATAAACATAACTTTATAAGTTTTTTTTTAATGACTTTATCTGATGTGTGCTATAATCTACGTTGCACCCGCAGGCGGAGTGGTTCGGTTCGTCCGTGGTGCGCGTAGCGGCGGAGCGCGAGGCGCTGTACTGTGCCGCACCTCGCCCCGCCACGCCGCCGCCGCCGCCTAAGGTAAGCGACCGCGGCTATAGCCGCGCCGCCTCGGTGTGAATCGTAGGCAGTTTTGCTATAGCTACGAGTCGATGATTCAAATTTTATTAAAGGATTTTACGATATGAGTATATGGGAGTCGCGGATTCAACGAGCACGGCGCCTACCTATTACTAGCTATAGAAATACAAAAACTTCACAGTTTCCTTTAGTAATAATATTATAAATTCGAAAGTAACTCTCTCTGTACAGCCAAACAGAGGGGTCTGCTTGTTTCCTTTTCACGACCAAATGACTGAGCCGATCTTGATAAAATTTGGTATAAATATAACTGAAAACATGAGGAAGAGCATAAGCTACTTTTGAGTGAGGATCGTAGTTCCCAAACGGATGGATTGATGTTGATGCGGATTTTGTTTGAAAAGTGATGTAATCGAAATGCTTCTAAGCTATAATAGGGGTCCCCACCCCCAAGGTCAAGGGTTTTATAATTTTTTAATTTGTGCTTGTTCTTATTAGAGACGTGCTTACATAAAGTATGTCATGCCACTATTTTTGAATTCATCATCAGGATTTTACGATATGAGTGTAGATAAACCAACTTTACGATATTAATAAATAATTTGTACAGGTGAAAACGCCGCCCCCCTCGGTCCCTGCGGCGCCGCCCCCGCCGGCGCACGGGCTGCCGCGGCCTGCGCCTGTGGCCGCCGCCGACCTCATCGTGGAGGAAGTCAACGAGCTGCCGCCCAGCTTCGACAAGAAGAAGGACGCTACTGTCGATGAGGTAACGTGTAATCACTCTCTACTGCAGGGGTTCCCAAACCGTGGGGCGCGCCTCACCAGTGGGGCGTAGAGAGATCAAAAGGGGGGCGCGGCGTCTCCAAAAATATGTTATTTATTTATTTATATAAAATAAAAATATGGTTTTATGGCTACAAAACTGAGATTGTCTGTTATCAAATCAACGTTCTTGCTGGACGCTATCATAATAATGAAACAAGGAAGCACTGCGTATCATGTACCATTCTGAATTACCTTTCTTTGTGAACGTGGTTTTTCAAACCGAATGAAGACAAACCGAAGAAACAGACTGCACATTAAAAATGATCTCCGCTGAGCACTGACTACTGTAAAGCCAAAATTTTAAGTTATACAAGTGCAGCCACAGGATTCTCATTTATTATTATATTTGGTTTAGTTGAAGTACCATTCAATCTATTGATTAGTTACACATTCATCAACATAGTTTCCATACGTCAGCACCGTGTAGTTTTACTCTAAAAGGCGCTTAAAAAGTAACAAACAGACAGAGACGGAGCTACTTTCGCTTTCATAATATTTAGTATGTTTCGTATTGACTTTCACAAGAGATTGGTGTCATGATATCGTAGTTTATCTGTAACTTCATCAGCTAATGTCTACGATATATACTGTATCCCGCAGGTCCAAGTATCGCACGGCGTGCAACTAAAGACGGTGCAAACTCGTCACTCGCCGCTAAAGAAGCATATAATAACATCGGGCGCGCGCGCGGTGCGCAGCGAGCCGCGAGCCGCGTCCGCCGCGCCGCAGCAACCGCAGATCGTCACCGTCGCCGTCTCAGACAGCCTGAAGGTACACTAAAGAAGCACATAATAACATCAAGCGGATGTGCAGTGCACGATCAAACCCGAGACCTCCTTGCAAAGCGCACAAACAAATGCACCGCTACACCACGCACCGGTACCATGCGTCCTTACTTCTTGACTGATAAGAGAGTGTAGGGTCACCTATGTTTTAGCCATTAACTGGACTAAAATAACCTTATCTATCTTCGAGTACATATTAACTTTACCCCTCCGTAGACGCCCTAGAGACATCTTGAGCGATCCGGACGATGAAAGCGATAGATTCGTCCAACACTTTCTCACCATTTGTCAACACAATTAGACAGACACCGACCTCGCCGAAGGTCCCGTAATTAAAGTCGATATTATTCGCCTTCGAGTGTCTTGCTGATTCTTCTCGAAGATGTATTCAGAATCGGTGGTCAGTTATCCAAATAATTCAAAGGGCTCCAGCCATTTCATCAAGGCCCCCTCGATCACTACTAAAACTAGCGATCCAGGGGTGTTTAGTCAGACCCCCGTAATCAATGGCAACTGTCCAAGCCGAGGAATTATATATGCTGTTTGTCCACTTGCGAGTCCAGTTGTGCAAGTGGACAAACAGCATATACAATTCCTAAAAAAAAAAAAAACTTTAGGTATAATTTGTAAATTGTGTTAACAATACACGGTTTCTAGGACGCTTAGAAACAAGGATATGGTGCTACAGATTACTATGTCACACCATTTTCTTTTCTTTCTTATATTTCCCACACTTTATATTGTGTGGTGGCTTTAGAAGTAGCAATGAGATGTCCCACAATCAACAAAATTTACTCAAATCTATCAGAAAATTATGATAGAGAACGAAGCGTTACAAGGCAAAATGATATGATTTGCTTGTCGTTTAGGTGAAATGAGGAAATTGTGATTGTTGCAGGTCCGACTGCACAACCACCTGTTGTCGACGCAGTCCGGCGTGTTGGTGCAGAACGGACCGTTCCCGCCCGTCGTGGCCGTGTCCGTGCAACAGAGGGATACTGGTGAGACTTCAATATGTATTCTGTTATTATTGATGTGTAAACATCTAATGGCGCAAAAAATGGGCTAATAATTTGGGGGGGAAGTCAGTGTTGGTCTCGGTGAGGGTGTTCTTGCCAGGGAACGAAAAGCTGAGAAAAGCCGATTGCGCACGTCTAGGTGGAGCTAGACTATATAGGCGCACACTGGCCAGTCCTATTCACACCACGTCCCCGCCATTATGAAGCCGTTGCTATCTAGTAATGGACCCACTACCACCCGTGGGTCGTTCCCCCTGGAAAATGTCAAAGTCTAAATGGAGCTCCCAAAATTTACACCTCTGGACCATGACAGCTAATGTGAAGGGCAAAAGCGAGTCTTCGGCGCTATAACTGTATATCTGGCTAGGGAAAAAAAAAACCCTGAGGAAAAAATAGATAAAAACCATGGAAGCAAAACAAAAAGAGATATTACCCCAGGAGGGTACCAGCGGTAACGTTGGAGAATCCCTCCCTGAGCCTAGCTCAGGCTGCCCCTCGTACTCTGGGGGGGGGGGGGGGGTCAAGTTTTGTCACAAGTGGACCTAACATGTGAAGGATGCACATCACCACTGGAATCAAAATTGATTCAGCAAACGTTTCACAAAAGTATGTTCATTACACAAATGTAGCCCCCAGCACTAATTCCGAACAGGAAGACATGGACTGTACTCTGAGGTCACAGCAACCAGCTACACTGTTTACCGGTAACAACTGGCAAAAAATTCCAACAATAAGAACCAACAAGCGTAAAAGAATTTCAGATTCACCACCAAAAATAGCCACCGAGACAAGTGATCGATTTTCAATACTACCTACTGATTCATCAGGAGACAATGTAAAACAGACCAAATTAAGTAAACCACCACCGCTCATTCTTTATGGAATAGAAGATGTGAATAAACTTACCGAGGCAATAGAGACAGTGCTAGAAAAGAAAGAGTATATCTTAAAACTAATCACAAAAAGTCAGCTTAGAGTCAACTGCACTACTGCTGACGCATACAAAAAACTGATGTCCACTGAGAGAGAAATGGGACTCATAGGACACACCTTTACAAGTAAAGAAGACAGATGCTACAGGATAGTCATTACAAACCTCCACCATTCCACACCACATGAGGCCATCATTGAGGAAATTGAAAAATCAGGCAACAAGGTGCGAGGAGAAATAGTAAATGCCAGAGCAGGACCGGATAAGATACCAACATCCACATTCTTTGTAAACCTTGAGCGAAACCTAGATAACAAAGCAGTTAAAAGCATCAAGTACATCTATAATACAGCAGTCATCATAGAAGACCCCAAAAAAAGGAATACCATAGTGCAGTGCAATAAATGCCAGCAATATGGCCACTCCAAAAATAACTGCATGAGACCAGACTGATGTGTGAAGTGCGCAGGACAACACAAAACTAGCGAATGCAAAAAGAAAGATTGCAGTACTCCAGCAAAATGTGCTTTGTGCTTAGGAGAACACCCAGCTAACTATAAAGGGTGCAAAGTTTACCTAGAGATACTAAATAGGAAAAACAAACGTAATACATATTATTATAACAATTACAGAAGGCCGGATTTTCCTAGCCTGGATTGAAACAAAATAAGCCAACATCAGAGAAACCCATGCTAGGGAAACAATCAGAAAAAATAGGATCTAAAACAAAGACAGAAACTGGAAATAATCAATCTCGCAGCACACTGGGACAAAATAAAGAACCAAACAATCTAGACGAATACCTCGCTACCACTGGGCAATCACCCAATATACAGCAAAGTTATTCTGAAATAACAAAAACACAAAGGCAGCAGCGATCCAACAGACTGCACGTAGATGTATTAAAATCACAAAGAATAGAACTAAGAAAAGAGCACACTCACAACACAAGGGTACCCTTTGAGCCCCAGCGACAACAATCGACACAAGAAGACTACTTCACGCCAACCCAAGTCATACAAGACTAACACCCGTATTCACAAACGTTACTATGAGGTCTCACAGTGCTCAAGAACGCACAGGGTCCTACAATCCTATTCATAAACAATACTTGAGTGCCAAGCAACACTGTGCGTTCACTTGAAGCAGCACATTTGTAAAGTAGCTAGCTAGCTGTTTTAAGCAACGCATAGTGCCGAGCTGCCAAAAAAGTAAGGTTATATTTTGTAAATTGATTTGACATTGGTTCAAGTTCATTATTTATTTACAAGCAAAATAATGGATTTCAGTAGTGAAGATGAATTTGATAACTACATCTTCGACAGAATCAACGAAATAAGGACAAGTACAGAACAGTACTAGAAAAGTGGTTAGAGACTTTCAAAACCCTTTCGATTACTACAGTGCCGAAGAATTTAGAAGGCGCTACAGATTTTCAAAAGATACTGTACATTTTATTCTTCTGCCACTGATAAATGAAGATCTCATAAAATTGACCGAAAGAGGTCTTCCGGTGCCGCCAATTTATCAATTACTGGTGGCCTTGAGATTTTATTCTTCTGGGAGTTTTCAGGTTAGTGCTGTGTTACTTGTCTAGCTACCTAATAAGAAATTGATGCTATGCAGCAAAATATTGGTTCAATACTTAACATAATATCACTTTAATAAAATATATCTTTGTCCTACAGATGATCACAGGACACCTTATAAAAGTCAGTCAACCAACTGTCTCGAGGATAGTTCAAAAAGTATCCCGACTCTTTTGCCTAAAGATACAGACATTTGTCAAATTTCCAAGCAACCTTAACTCAGTAAAAGAACAATTTTACACTATAGCACATTTTCCTGGCATTATTGGTGCCGTAGATGGCACGCATATCCCAATACAAAATCCCGGTGGCCCTTACGCTGAAGTATTCAGAAACCGAAAAAAATACTTCTCTATCAATACGCAGATTGTATGTGGGCCTGATCTACATATATATGACATAGTTTGTGACAGGCCTGGTTCTGTACATGACAATAGGATTTTCCAAGCTTGTGCACTTAAAAATAAGTTGGAACAAGGAACCATAGATGGTATACTCTTAGGTGATAGTGGGTATGGCTGTCAAAAATATTTACTGACACCAGTACTACAACCAGAAAGTAATGCTGAAGAAAATTATAGTAAGGCGCAAATTAAATCAAGGAATACGGTAGAAAGAACCATAGGAGTATGGAAGAGAATATTTCCTTGTCTAAGTAAAAAGATGGCAACAAAACTAACAACAACATGCCATGTAATTGTTGCCACTGCGGTGTTATACAACATTTGCAGAGCTCATGGTTTAGTTGAAGATACAGAAAATGATGCATTAAGTAATCAACGTACAAAAAATTATAATGTACAATCATCGAACATAGAAGGCCTTTTCTTCAGAAGAATGTTTATAGAACGTCATTTTTGAAAACAAACATAAATTAAAAATGTATGTAACTTCCCACCACCAATTATAGCTAAAAACCATCACAATCACATCAGATTTCGAACAGAAAAAACCGCATCAAAATCGGTCCATTCGTTTGGGAGCTACTATGCCACAGACAGACAAACACACCCTCACACACACACACACACACACACACACACACACACACACACACACACACGCACGCACGCACGCACGCACGCACACGCACACGCACACACACGCACGCACACACATGTGTTTTCATGTTCTATTAAGTTATTTTCTCTTTTTATTAATAGTTCCTCCCGCTGAACATATTCAGCATATTTTTTTTAAACACAGTCTGTACGTCTGTACATAAAGGATATTTTCATACATTTCACTGTGCTCACTTAATTTGTATAATAATTATATAGGTTCACAAATTATTATTAATAAAAAAAAGTGCCAACATGTTCGATGGTGGATGCTTGTCTAGAAGATACCTGTCTGTTCACTCTCGACTTTCAGATTATAGTTATGGGAAAACAAAGATACTGGTAGGGTCTTCCATTCCTTCGCTGTTCAAACTTAAAATGTGAACGTAAATATGTAACAGAGTCAATATGAGTGTTTCACAATTGACTATTTATATATAACAGATCTAAAATTAACTGTAAATACCTTTTTCAGCTGAAGTGTCCAGTTTTTGTTGGTCGGGTTTATTCAGGTCATCCTTATCTAAAATAATAATAACAGTGATTCATTAATCAGACAGTCTATTATTTGTCTATACTTATAATAAAGCAGTAAGTACAAAAAAGTCTAGGTTAGGTTCATATACAAAAAACTGAACAAGAATGAAACATTTTTTAGAAATCGTGTCTGTTTGCCCGCGCATCACGTAAAAACTAATGGACAACTGCGATGTGGTTCACTGTTGGATAGTTTAAGGTTTGACTTAAAAACTAGGTCACTTGCTATCTTAATCCGATGATTAGATGCAGAGCAATTGATGAAAACTATTTAACGGCTGATTGAATTTTGAAGATGTGTAGTATATTGTACTTCATAGGCACTTTTGGTCCAGGGATATAATAACACTATGGGCTACTTTGAAATGAAATGACCATGCAGTCAAAGCTGTGGTTACAGCTTGTTTATATTATATTGCTTATGCCCTGCACTCCCTTTCAATATCTAGGTACATGGTTGTAGATAATGAGGTTACTTACCTATGTGTCTAAATATTAAAAGTTATTAAATCAGACATACTAACTTTCTATGGAATTAGAGTCGATGACTCCTGGGATCTTTAAATCAATGAAAGGACAAATAATATCCACTAAATTATCGGACGAGGCTGCGGTGCCTGAAGGACCTTGCGGAGGGCCACCACCAGTGCCTATCATGTACGTGCTCTCCTGGGAAAGTTCCTTCTTCCGTTGAGTTTTTATGTTTTCCCAGCATCTCTTTAACTGTTGGCTGTTTCTCTGGGAAACATATGAATGAGCATTGTATGCCAAAGTCAGTTCCTCCCAGGCTTTCTTCTTCAATTCAATGTTTTTCGCATTTGTACGCTTATCTTCAATTACATGCTATTTCCCTTACTAAAGCAATAAGTAGTTCCTTTTCCGAAGAACTAAACGGGAGTTTCTTCAAACTAAAACGAAAGAAAAATTCATTAATTCAGTAATGTTCATAATAAACTGCTGCAGTTTTCTATTATTATATCGTCTATCGATAAAAGAAGCGGCAATAGTAATGTTAGGGCATGAAAATAGAATTCAATAGTGTAGGTTTATGATCATATTTCTCTATAGACACCTACTTACCACTTAGCGGTTGATGTTGTTGATAAATCTATAGATGTAGTATGCGTAGTGAACCCAGTATCCATATTTGCTAAAGTCACCTCGCACAGAAAAATACCATGCAGAATTTTTATGAACATTAGCAAAAACTTTTCTGTTGAGTTGAGATTGTTGGCAAACAATTTTGATGTAGAGGCCGTTCCTTTTGTAACAATTTGCGAAAATAACTGTTAATAACGCTATATATGATAACATTTGGCGTTCCCTTTGGCCATTTGTGGGCGAAATAAGCGTTCTGAACGTTTTCGATCACAGTTCGTTTTGCAAGTTTCGATGACATGTTGACATAGGAAAGTTTGGAAAGGATCGGTAGTGTCAAAAGTTGCAAAAATGACAAGTGTTGAAAATGTTCAAAGAAAACGGCTTGTTAAAAATGTACATTTCGAAACTGCCCACAACGCCATCTCATCATCTCGAACGCAGGGTTTGAGTATTTATGACCACAGATTAACCCAATATATGTCATTATAATGTCATCGGCACAACTGCCAAATAGTTGAATGAACATAAACGGACGGACCAATCAGGGCGCAGTATTGGACGCACTGCGTTCTCATAGTAAAGTGTCGCCTAAGTATCGTTTGTGAATTAGAAGGCTCGCAACGACGAACGCATAGTGAAATGGCTTACTTCGCACAGTGTCGTTGCTTTACATGGGCAAGTATTGTTTGTGAATACGGCTGTAAATGACACAACATCTCGAAAAAATGGAAATGCTTTTCAACCAAATGAGCAAACTAATGGGTCTCATTATTAAACTCGTCGAAAAGATCTCTTAATGGTTTTTTACGGCGTTAATATAGCTACATGGAATATAAACGGTTTGGCTCCAAATGTACATGAAGTCAAAATGTTATTAGATCTTCACAGACTAGATATTCTCCTTATTTCGGAAACCCACTTCACAAGCAGAAGCTTAGTTAACATAAAAAAAATTACAATCTACAACACCAATCATCCTGATGGAACAGCTCATGGAGGAGCAGCTGTAATTGTGAGATCTTCAGTAAAGCATTATGAACTTGCCACTTATCAAACTGATCATTTACAGGCAACGACAATCGCGGTTGAAGGAAAAAGCGGCAACCTTTAATGTTTCTGCAGTCTACTGCCCACCAAAACATAAAATCAAAGAAGAACAACTGTCACACTACTTTAAAACATTGGGTCCCAGATTTGTCGCCGGAGGAGATTGGAATTCAAAACATCTTCACTGGGGCTCAAGACTAATAACCACAAGAGGAAGACAACTAAAACAGTCCATTGATAACAACAGTTTGACAACATTATCGACTGCAGAGCCGACACACTGGCCTACTAATAGTAACAAACTACCTGACGTAATAGATTTCTTCATTTCTAAGGGAATGTCACAGTATGCTTCCATTACTTATCCATGCTTGGATGGATCCTCAAATCATACTCCGGTACTACTGACTATAAGCACAACTTTATTACAATATGAGACAACTGCTAAACTGTATAACAAAAACACAGACTGGGATTCATTTCGAGAAATAATCGATAGTAAACTGGAGCTACAGATCGCTCTTAAAACCCCGAATGACATAGAAGCTGCTGCTACACAATTCACAAATCTAGTACAAGTAGCTAGCTGGTCAAGCACTCACCAAAACACAAATATATACCATCAGACATACAGTCTAAAATACAAGAAAAAAGAAGACTTCGGAGAGTATGGCACTGCAGCCGGCATGTTGAAGACAAAAAAGCCTTCAACAGAGCTATAATGGAATTGCGAGTTCTTATTCACAAGACTGAAAATGTAACACTTAACCTCATATTTAGAATCTCTAACAGCGACAAAGTCAACAAACTACTCCCTTTGGAAGGCTACGTCCAAATTTAACCAACCTAAAATAACTCTACCGCCACTCAGACTGGATAGTAGTGAATGGGCCAGAACAGCACAACAAAAAGTAGACGCCTTTGCAAATCACCTATCCAATGTCTTCAAACCCAACAAGGGCATTAATAATGATGATTCGGAAATTGACGCCATTCTAAGTCAAGATTTCCAATTGGATGTTCCCTTAAAGCCAACAAACCCTAGAGAAGTGGTAAGACACCTGTTAAAACTAGACAACAAAAAAGCACCTGGATTTGACGAAATCACCAAGGAAGTTCTAGTCCAACTGCCTAGAAAAGGAGTAATATTTCTCACAACTTTATTTAACGGAATCCTAAGGGTTGGACATTATCCAAGCATCTGGAAGATATCCGAAATCATTATGATCCATAAAGATGGAAAACCTATTAACGAAGTCAGCTCCTACAGACCTATCAGCTTATTATCGGTGATCTCAAAGCTATTTGAAAAAATACTGCTATCACGCATGCTTCGCACTCTATCTGAACTTTCCATAATTCCCGATCACCAATTCGGATTCAGAAAAGAGCACGGAACTGTCGAACAGGTCCACAGAGTCATTGACCAAATAAGAAAATCTCTAGAACTAAAGGAATACTGCTCGTCAGCTTTCCTTGATGTACAACAGGCCTTTGACAGAGTATGGCACAAAGGATTACTTTGTAAAATCAAGAGTCTACTGCCATCTACGAATAAATAATAAGTCAGGAACTCTAATTCAGAACAAATGTCACAATAAAAGTGCCCCTACTTCAAACCCAAAACGACGTAAGATTCAAAGTACGAATCACTTCCGAGGTTACAAATAGACATGCTTGGTGATTGGTTTAAATTCAGAACGAAAGCAGGGATTGGTTCACGCGCGTAATCCAATGTCTGCTATGACAGCCGAGTCATAGCGGCGTGGACGATGTTATGCAATAAGTGGACCGGACCAAGTCAGTAATAAAACAATATTACTGTACAATGTTTTTTTTTTGGCTCACTTTTTACAATTCATTAAATTCTTTGTCCCACGAAATATAATTAATGTATTAAGTTTTTGTCCAGAAGACATTAAAAGAGAATCTTTCTTCGCAATGTAGTGAAGACGGATTCTGAGAAATTTAAAACGGAATGTCACTCCAAAAAACAACTCAATATAATCTTGGCTTAATATGTTTAAATAAATTTATATATTTGTAACTCTACTAGCCGTGCAAAAAGTAATTTAAAACTTGAAATACATATGAAGAGTCCTAGAAGTCCAGTTTTGGACTGAGTTTTGGTCACTGGTTTCAAAGAGTTAGTATATACTGTTACTCTTTGTCCATTTACTGTTCGAGTTTTTTTTTTGACTGCACATTGATTTAGAGACCTTTAATATATTTTTCGCTTTGATCCAAAACGTTATGTAGTTTTTCTTTTTCTACCACTGAAAAAGGGTGTTTAAACCCGTATCGGTCGGTCTTGAATTTAGTATGTCGAAAAGGTTGTTAAACGTTTCTAAAAAGCTAACAGTTGCATCTGTTTCTTGAAAATCAGGCATGTTTAACTGTTGCGAACCAAACTTAATCGCATCAGCTACACTTTGACTTAAGGTTTGAATCGCTAGTTTCACGTTCATGATATTATTTCGGAAGTATAGATGCCGATTTGACAATTTATTCCCAAAATGCAATCCAACGATATCTTGAACATTTTTCAGTTTCTGCAAATGTGCCCACTCAATTTTTTTTCTTGTTTTTATCTACGAGTGTATTTTTCCTCTAATGTGTTACGCACAAGTTTCACCATATGAAATGGATCTAATATTACAACTACTGGGTCTCCGGTAGATGGGTGGTCAAAAAACGATTTTGAATTGTTTGTGTCTTCAAAATTGCAACCCAACATCTTAGCCGTAGCGATGTTAGATGCACAGCCATCAAAGATCAAAGTAACTTTTGACTTTTTCCTTTTAATTAAGGGCTAAAACTATATCGTCCGAAAAATCATTCAATGCATTATTTTCTGTAGTATCGCCAAATCCATTTTTCTTCAATTGGGATAAAATATTTTAAGTGAAATATTCTTCATAGTTAATCTTTTATTTGGGCGTTGTAGATTTCTGATCTGTGATAGTCGTTATTCTGCCAAAATAGTTTTTTTCTTAGTTTTTGCTTTAAAATGTGTGTTTAGGAGTATTCAGAGCAGATTCAATATCTGACGATGGTATATTTATCGGCGTAACGCATGATCCTCTTTCTTCAAAACTAAAGACTTAGGTTGAAATAAGATTATTTTTTAATTTTGTTTTTCTTGGTTCTTTTTCTTGGTTGGTAAGGTTATTTTCAGGAGAATAATATCAACACTGAATGTAATGACGGTGTTGAAGACAACACCGTCATTACATTCAGTGTTGATATTATTCTCCTGAAAATAACCTTATTGAAGATCAGTTTCAAATCTATGAAAGACTGTCTCTAATTGAAATAGATACACATATACAGCTAAAATAAAAATTCCTATCAAACCTAAATATTAAGTGCAAAAAATAATAGTGAAATCTTACAAGTTTTTGTGCCTTATTCCTTGAGGGTTTGCATTATTTGTTTTTTTGAGCAACTCGGGTAAATCAAACACTTCAAAATTTCCAGAAGGTGAATTTTCAGTAGCCTGAAAAATTAAACGTGCTTTAATTCGATCAAACTATGAACTGTTTTTTTAATGCTATTGTTATTCCCATGAGTCGAAAAAGCCGAACCTACCAACCAACGATACCAACTGTAATCGTTCATTATTGTTTATTTGCTCATTTTGTTTAGTATTCTCCTAAATATGTTGACGTTTCTTAGGTATGAATCATCTGCGTGAAAAAAATAACAGCTTAATTTCAAAATTTCATCGTGTAGAAATTAAACTTTAGTGCAAAAATTGACTGACTTCATTTTGCATAGTATTGACCATCGCGGTTTGATAATGTATTTGAACGTCTTTGGATATAATTATAATTTTGCAACTACTACTAGTGAAAAGTGATCCCTGGACATTTTAATCTTGTATGGCTCCTGCACCACTTCACAACACATGCTGGCATGATGATTCACAGCTGTAGTTCACAATGATAACATTAAAACGTACGTGAAGATATGACGTGTGCTCGCATGCATGAAAAATGTACGACTGATGACGCGCGGGACACGACTTTTAAGCCCCACCTACTTGGGCACGACTTTTGTTGGGTAATTTTATTAACGCTGTTACGTTTCCTGACTTATTACTTATTCGTAGACTGCCATACCCTTTCTTCGGAATTCTAAGCTCTTATTTAACAGAAAGAATATTTCAAGTTATAGATGCCGAGTATACATCAAATTTTCACGACATACAAGCATCAGTGTTGGGTCCTGTCCTCTATACCATATTTACATCAGACCTACCAGAAACATCTGGGGTAGTAACTGCTACGTTTGCAGATGACACTGCCATCCTTGCCAGCAGTAAGGATCCAGTAGAAGCTTCGCGGCTCCTTCAACAGGAGCTAGACAAAATAGGAGAGTGGCTAAGGAAGTGGAGAATTAAAGCCAGTGCCTCAAAATCTACCCAAGCCACATTTACCCTATGCAGAGGATACTGTCCACCTGTTAAACTGGAAGGAAACACGCTACCACACAATGACTCGGTGAAATACTTGGGAATGCACCTGGATCGTAGACTAACTTGGAGAAAGCATCTACAGAAAAAAAGAGACGAACTTAACATCAGATACCGAAATTTGCACTGGTTACTCGGAAGAAACTCAGTGCTAAGCACAGACAACAAACTTCTAATATACAAGGTTGTCCTGAAACCTATCTGGACTTATGGCATACAACTATGGGGATCAGCCTGTAACTCCAATATCGAAATCATACAGAGAGCACAAAATTGCATCCTAAGAAGTCTGTCAAATGCGCCATGGTTTTTAAAGACTGATGAGTTACATAGTGAACTAGAGATAGACACGGTTAAGGAGGAGATAACGTCATACTCAGCAAAATACAAGGACCGCCTTAGTACACATCCCAACCACCTGGCAACACAGTTGACCACTATCAGTTAACCTAAGAGATTAAAAAGGCAACACATCATAGAGCTATGATAGTTACACAAGAAAGGAGAGACACTCAATGGAGTACTCCTCCTACATGCCATATACTGCTTACACCATACCTGCTCATAGTCTAGAGACTGATCGCAGATAAACAAAAAAAAAAAACTAATGGCGCGGTACGAGGTTAACACCGACTCTTGGCGCGTCGCTGCGCCGCTCCTGGATCGTCTGCTCTTTCCGCGTCAGCTCGGCCATATTCGATGTTTATACATCTGCCAGGCGTCCCGCGATGGCTCATTTTTTTTATGGAACTGGCGCTCCTGTGGCAGGTATCAACACAGTTTTTTTTTTGTTACTGTCTAGTCAATTGATTGACCACGATCTCATCTGATGGAAAGCGATGATGTGGCCGAAGGTGTAGCACGTTTGCCTAGTAGATACCTATTCACTCTTGACTTGAACACACCCGGGTTATATTTTACCGGAAACACTGACGAGGGCAGGGCATTCCACTCTTCAGAAGTTCTTATAATAAATGAAGAAGCGTAACGCTACGTTCGTGTGCGAGGTATTTCAGCCATAAAAGGATGGCGCTTTGCCGATCGTCTAGTCGTACGGTAATGGAAAGGTGTTGGGGTAATCAGATTGTGCAGTTCTTGTGCACACTCTCCATAGTGCAATCTGTAGAATACCGACAGGCTTGCGACCTCACGTCGATGCGCCAGACTTTGAAGCTTACTCTTTACCAGAGTGTTATCTCCAATGATCCTCATAGCACGTCTCTCAATTGAATCCAAAGCCTCGAGCTGATACTTGGCAGAACCGTCCCAGAGGTGGTAGCAGTACTCCATACAAGATCGGACCTGTGCTGGGTAAAGAGTCAAAAGCTGTCCCAGTGTGAAGTACCGCCTAACCTTAGACAAAATACCAAGTTTCTTTGCAGCTACCTTGGCTTTGGATTCAATGTAAGACCCAAAATTCAGGTTTGATGTGAGTTCGACACCCAAAAGCTCCAGATGGTCGCCTAATGGTATTGTTACACTACGTAAAGATGGAGATAGGTTAAGAGGGCTCTTTTCAGCAGAGAACAAACACGCCTGCGTTTTAGTAGCATTAAACTTAACCAGGTTAGCATCGCCCCAATCGGACACGGCTTCTAAGGCTAAATTCAAACAGTCCACCATAGCCTCTCTTAGAAACTGGACAGCTTCGCAGCTTGCTTGAGCATTGGAACTGTATCTCTCAACCACAGTACTGTCATCTGCATACCCAAAGGAACCGGGCTTCAAAAGGTCATTAATGTGCAGTAAAAACAGTGTAGCCGAGAGAACCGATCCTTGAGGTAAACCAGCATTGATTGCCAATTGATCAGACGAGCAGCCCTCTAGGACTACACGAATAGATCGTTCCCTCAAAAAATCAGCTATCCCATTGCAAAAACTAACAGGTAATCCATATGAGGGAAGCTTGTTTAAATCTGGCCTTTGATCGGCTCTGGCCATCGTGCCAGACCTGATCAAAAGCCTTAGATATATCAAGGGAGACGGGAGAAGGCTTCGCTCAATACGTGAGTGGCATACGCAAGAAGATCCCCCAGTAGACCGGTTTCGGCGAAATCCGTATCGCCGGTCACTGAGAAGATCATTGTCCTCAAGGTATGCCTAACGTTTATGACACGCTCCATGTAAGTATGTATGTATGTATGTATGTGTGTGTAGTGTTTACAGAGTAAGGAGGTTATCGAGATGGGGAGATAATTGGCCGGATCAGCAGGACTACCTTTTTTAGGTACTGGTTGTACATTGGCAAGCTTCCAGCTCTTCGGAACTTTACCTGAGTGAAGAGAGAGGCGGCACAAACGCGTTAAGATGGGAGACAATTCGGGCGCACAGTTTTTCAACACAATCGCTGGGATGCCATCAGGACCACTGGCCTTGTTCACATCTAGGGCTCGAAGCGTTCTAAGAACCTCCTTCTGGCGAATGCGTATATCGGGCATAAAAACCCCGCAATGAAGAAGGCAGGAAGGTATCTTGCCGGTAGCGTCTAGATGCGAAGATTCTGCAAAAAGAGAAACAAATAAATTCGCTTTCTCTCCAGCAGTGTGAGCCAGTGATCCATCAGGTTTCAGCAATGGTGGCAGTAAGGGGCGGCAGAAGTTCACTTCGACCGACTTGGCCAGGGACCAAAAAGCTTTGCTACCCGCAGGGTATGAATCCAGTTTGGTCCCTATTCGACCTATGTGATCAAAATGAGCCTTCGTAAGAGTCTTCTTGCAGGTTTTGCGGCAACATTGAATTTTTGTTTCTTAACCGAATATCAGAGGGTTTGTGCTTTCGAGCATCAGCCCAGTGAAAATATGCCTTGTTTTAGAGCCACAGCACGACCACAGTCGGATCCAAACCAAGGCTGAGCTTTGCTGAGAAGAGGCTTATCACTGAATGGAATGTAATATTCCATTGCCTGTGTAACAGCAGACGCGCAAGTCGACGGGTCCTGGGAAGTCAAACATGTTTGCCGCCAAGGGTACGATGCAAGGAATTGTCGCATCTCGTCCCAATCTGCTGAATTGTATCTCCACACGCGTGTATTACCTATACGGCTAGGATCAGGTGGGGAATACACAGAGATGGACTTAACCAGACAGTGATCAGAGCTACCAAGAGGTGGGGATACTGACACGGAGTATCGGTCTGGTTCAGATCGAGCGAGATCTAACGCTAGAGCAAGTTTTCGCGTCTCTCTACCACCAGAGTGGTCGGTTTTCTGGTATGGGACAAGCCACTCTTTGTGGTGGGCGTTAAAATCCCCCAAAAACACCAATTGAGCAGACGGGTAACGCTGTTGGGCCACACCAGCCGTCTCACATAAATAGTCTACCAATAAAGTCGTCCTCCGATCTCCGCTGTGAGAACGGTACACACAGGCATAAAAAATAAACTCTATGCCCGTGTCCAACATCACCCAAATCACCAAGAAGTTAGGGTGCTCAAGATTGATTGCTGATTGTTGATGCTTGATTGTTAGTTTTAGGAGGAATGTGTAAACTGTCACATTATGGGATCGGCCCCTACATTATAAACCGTAATAGTAGTTTATGAAAAGGTTGCAGAATGAGGGCTATTAAAATACGAGAGTGAGCCGTAGGCGAGTTTTTTAATAGTATCACTCGAGTGTTTTAATACCTAGTTATGTGCCGTTTTATACACTACTTTATCTACACTCATGCAATAGGAACTGTCAAAAATATTTGTTGTAATATTTTCTTGTTTTTTTCTGGTAAAAGCTCGTTCGTCATGCTCGTTGCTGTTTCCGTGATGTCAGGTGGAGTCAAATTCTCCTCACTAACACTGCTATCGGACATTTTTAATCAGGATAAAACTTATCTAACTTATAAACTATCTACAATACACATTAAATTGGTTAGGTACTAATGTAAAGTAAATTATGGCGCCAAAATTCTGCCCACAGCGAATTCGCTTGCATACGGTGTAACACACGTCACCATAGATAATGAATGGCGAAAACCCTCGTTGTGCGGAGCCAAGCGGTGCTTTTATGGGAATAAATATATATAAAATATCATTGTTTTGTTCAAAAAACAGTGTTATAATGGGTTTTTTTCTTATTAGAGATGTGCCATGCGTAAAATATTTTTGAGTCTAAATCCGGATTTTACGATATGAGTGTAGATAATAATAATAATAAATAACACAGAAGTATTAATCACAGCATCTATTTATTTGCAGGAGTTACAACGGTGTCGAGCCTGGCGCCCGTGGCGGGTCCCTCGGCGCGGCGCGTGTCGGCGCCCCTCGTGCACCTGGCGCCCGCCTCGCTGGCCGGCCGCCAGTTCCTGCACCCGCAGCATAGCGCGCCGCCCGTCGTGGTCGCACAGTCGCACACCATCCATCACGTCGCCCCCAACAAGCTGAAAGTGCTGCACGCACATCCGCTGACGCAGTCGCAGAGAACGCAGCTCCTCGCCCAGAACCGAAGCGTCGCTCAACTACCTACGGTCGTCTCACTCGCAACGCTTGGCGAAGCGAAGACATCGAACGCGGCCCTGTTGAAAGCCCCGGGCATGGCGCAGCTGTTCGAAATCAAAAGCGGGCAGCTGGGCAAAGGGCCGCACCTGGTCAACGTGGTCCGACAGCCGCAGCCGGGCAAGACGACGGTCACGCGGCTCGATCTCAACGACAAAAAGCGACAGGTCGTCTTCGACGGGACGTTGAAAGGGAATATAGCGACGGCGACGCGACCGCATCGGGTTTCAGTCAGTTTGGACGGGCGGCAGATCGTCAGGACGGGGGTCACCGCGATACCGGCGGTCAGGGCGGCGCCTCATGTTAGAACTCAGCTGCAATTAAAAAATAGGACGTTGCAAGTGTCGTCGCCGCAAATAGCTCGTTCTTCGAGCGAGCCGTCGACCTCGATCACTATAGCAGCGCCTTCGGCTAAAACCACGTCGATCCCGAGCTCGGTGGTCAGTAACTTGCTGCACAAGAATATACAGTTGCCCAAGGGCGGGCAGAAGATCGCGATATCGGGCCCCGGCGGGCAGGCGCTGTCGGCGAACGTGCAGGCGATAGCGTTCTCTACGGCGCACGTGAAGGCGCGACAGGCGAGGTTGATCGCTCAGCCAAGACCGACACCCGTTGCGTAAGTACTGCACACACTAAAACTGTTGTATTTTTTTAGTGTACTTGATATTCTGTCAAAATATCATGCATTCTAAATATTACTTCGTTTTTACTAACGGACTTCAAAAAAAAAGGAGGTTTAAAATTCGATACGCGATTTTTTATAGGTTTCTGGGCCGATTTGGTCTGAATGATTCTATTTATATTTGGAAGTGTAGACTTGCAGTCAGTGTGGTCCCATATAAATTTCATCAAAATTGGTTGGTTACTTTTTGATTCGAAAAATCTTAGCTTGCCCTTTGGGATTACTCATACTAACCCGTACAAGCTTTAAAGATACTAAATCAATTATTTTCTTTAAAAGAACCTTACAAACAAAAAATAAACTTTTGTGGTTTGTCTAACTTAACCTCTTCTCTCCATCCACAGCGAAATCGTAGAAGCCTCAACCGCTGCCGCCGCGACCACTTCCCAACAAGAGGCGCCGCTCGAAACCAACGAAGAAACTGAAACCAACGGCACCGTCCGACGTCGGACAGCCGACTCGCTGCCCATGGAGGTCACGTGACAACCGACCGCTGCCGCCGCTTCTACGGCACACACCTCCACTAACGTTATACATAATACTGGTAGTGTAAGCAAGGAATCCACAGATAAGCTAGGCAGTGACGCCGATCAAAATAGGACCCGTAAAAGAAAACGGTCTAAGGATGCACTCGCGTTGCTCCAAGAGGCGAGCCCCGCGCACGTAATCACTTGTAAGAAACACGCTTTGGAACCTTTGAAATGTAAGAAAATTAAAGTCGCTACTGTAAGCAATTCCGGCAAATGTCTCACTAATGTCGTTGTTAGGAATAATATTATTAAAAGTGTAGAGTCGAGCGAGAATACTTCGACTAACATTGTTTCCGAAATTGGGGATAAATCTAATGAAAGTTTTACAAAATTAAATAATCTTGATGATATAAGCGACAAAATCATAGAGGAAGCACTGAAATTGGATGGGTTCGATGAAATGGAAGATCCTTTAGATGTTAGCCGTGATAAAAACGTCGACAACTGTACTGAAGCTTACAAAGAGAGAAAAAACAATAGTAGAAACACGAATGCGCGCAACGCTTTCACAACTGAAGAGGGCTTTGAATTCGTACAAGCCAACACTGAATACGTTACTTATAGCGAAATAGTAAACAATTCGGAAGTGTACGACGGAGAAATAGTCAAAGAAATAGATAAAGCCAACAATAATAGTGAACATCCTACATCGAATAATAATTTAAACCCTATACAAGAATATGCCTTTGATACGGAACATTCTGATTCGGAAAGTCCGATTCTAAGATCGCTAATGATAAAAAGTATGAATAAAAATGAAGAACAATTCAACGAGTTGATTAATGAAATACATGAAATTACTGCACAGGACAAAATAACGAACGTGTCTGTGCAAGCAAATAAGTCTAATCCTAACAAAGTCGCCGAAGATCAAAACATTACAAGCATTGTGGTACGGAATGTAAATTATAAAAAACATAAAAATACCAATGATAGGAACACTGCAAACGAAAATAAACAATTATGTTCAGATAATAATATTTTAAACAGTGCGGTAGGCTGGCCATATACTGAAGAAACTAACAAAACAAAAAAAACTTTAGAATCGGGGTCTAAAGGAAAAACGAATTCAAAAAAAGGTACTACGCCCACCGATGTAGGAAAAGATCATATCAATAAAAAGCGTAAAAAATTAAAACATGGGAAGGATTAACCTGTTTTGGTAGAAAAGAAGGAATAACGGAACCCGACCAGGCTTTTGGAAAAGAGACTCGGATAGGTACTACTAGGGTCGATACCGCGGACTAATATTTAGTTGTCTATGGTCGAGTATCATAATAATCATCATCACTCATTTTACCTTGGGGGGGTTAAAGACAAGATTATATGGGCAAGCGCTCACAACTTCTATGCTAACGGGATACTGTTTTAATCTTTGTTTTATATAGAAAAAAGATCGAATTCCGAACACATCATCATCAATTTTATCAGTTAAATAATTTCGAACGCTTAACTCTTCAGCTATCATTATTGATCGAGTATTGTTTGTCAATATCGTGATTTCACACATCAATCATCATACTTACGTTTAATCGCATTTGTCTTTTCTTATTTTCTCGATATCATTTTCAAATATTGTCATTTAAGTATAATATAATATTTTCTCCTAAGAACAGCAGTCATTCTGTCCAAGTTTAGTCGGATTCTATTTCAACAAATTATACTTAACAAAGCGGGGCAGTGTTTCCCGCATATTTTAACATCCACGGCCGCCATTTTAATTTTCATTCATTCAGTTATCTTGTTAATGTTATTGTAACTGCTATGATTTCTGTAGCATAAATGTGTGATATTAAATTATTGTATCAACTTTTAGTTTTTATTTCACCATCGTATTTTAACTGAAATTATCATATTTTTAAATATTTATGTTATTTTTAGTATATTTTATCGCGTATGTTTTAAATATAAAAAGGAACGCCATAATGTTTTTGTGCCAAAACAAAATGGCGGATTGCCTTAGTCGGGAAACACTGCTTCTAAAATAAAGAAATGATCATTTATAAATTCGTTCTAATAATAAAAATACGAGTTAAATGGATGTAATAATAGAATGTATCAATTTAACCCGTACATATTTAGTATCATTCTTAGTTTTAAAAAAGCCATTCAAAATTCGGAGCTTAAAAACCGTGAAATACAAGGAATTAAATTAGGAATTTCGTGTAATTTCTTTTTTATTTAAACATAAGACAAAAAAAATCTATCTTCATTTAAAAAATAAGATATACTTTAAAAAAAAGCCTCAAACCAGATTTACTTTTAGATATAAAAAAAATACTTTTTAACACGAATATGACTAGCAAATATTACAAGGCATAAAAGGACTTTTTATGAAAGTATTATTAATATAATATGGACTTAAAAAAAGTAGACAGTGATAGCTATTTCATTACTTACAAACAGCTGAACCGATTTTAAAAATTTTACGTTGGTATTATGAACAATACTGAAAACAAATATAGTAGGCAACTTGTGGAAGAATCCGCCTTAGAAAGCAATTTACCAGATATTCAATCGTCAAGCAGTAGTGCGCATACATTATTGATTTCCAGTTTGAAGGGCAATGTTACCAGCATAGTGATGAGCGCAGTGCAGTGCCGCGCTACACTTTGCAATTAAAAATTCTGGTTGGCATTGCAATTGTTATACATAGGGGAGTGGCGCTTAACTTCAGGCTAATAATCTGCTCCTTTCGCCGCTTTTGTATAAGTAATTAAATAGCTATTACTATGCCTTTAGTAGAAAGAAGATGGTCAAGGTGTTTAGCAGCATGACGCGTGGAAGGCGATGTTGCGGAACTTCGTGCGACATTGGCAATTTTCGTGTGACGTTTGCAGTTTTCGTACTATATCAATAAATTTCGTGCGACGTTGTCAAAATTCGTGTGACGTTGGCAAATTTCTAGCGACATTGGCAAATATCGAGCGACGTCGACAAATATCGTGTGACGTTGGCAAAATTCGTCCATCATCGTCGCTTTATAAATACTTATACGGTTTATTGTAGATTACTTAAATGCTATGTGTTTTGACACCTCAGTAATAATCATTTGTAACCTACTTTTCAATATCGATAAGTTTTGTTCAATATGTTTTTTAAATTCGTTTAAATCTACTTAATCATACTAATTGAAAGCTGATAATTTTGGGAGTTTAAAAAAAAAGTTGTTTATAACTAAACAATCTGTTTCCTTGGAAGTCTTGGTTACAGATACACATCGTTCGTGACATCGAAGTAAGGCATTGTAAAGTGAGCTTTAATTATGCTACGTACGGCACAAATACAAAAATACGAGCAATGGTTCGCGAGTAGTACGCTACATTAGTTATTTTGTAAAAAGTGCTCTACGTAACACTATTAAAGCTTATATTTCTTTGAGTCGATTTGGCGTTGAGTCGTTATACGCGCTAAGAATGCTCTGCAGTAGTGCGGGATTTCGTACGTAGTTAAGGTAGTCTCCGGTTCATTCAAAATATACAACACGGACCGAATTTGTTTCCCAGTGTCATGAGCACAACACAAATATACGAAACCCGAGAACAAATATTTTTCTCACACAAATGTTTGCCCCGGCCTGGATTCGAACCTGGGACACTAAGCTCAGCGGGCAGAAACACAACCAACTGCGCCAATGTCGTCAAAAAACGCTTTTATCTAAGGAACTAAATTTTCTTTACTTCTAGTGGTAGAATCTTTTTAAATGTATATAATTCCGATGACGATATAATAATATGGTGCCGTCGAGCTGGTCTGATGATGGAGCCGGAAGGTGGGTAGCGGAACCCTTGAGGGTTTACTAGGCAACCTTAGCCATTAGAGTTGTCTTAATGTGTCCTATCAATATTTTTTTAATGTGTAAACATCTAATGGCGTGTTACGGGGGTAACGCCGACTCTTGGCGTGGCGTCTGAGCGGCGTAGCGACGTGCCGCTCGTGGCACGTCGGCTCTTTCCGCCTCAGCTCGGCCATATTCGATGTTTACACATCTGCCAGGCATCCCGCGAATACTTTCGGCCCTCGTTTATTTTAAATGAACCGTAAACTACGTTTGTTTAAAAATACGAAATTCTACAATATTCCGGGGCAACCCTAAATCTTGGAACCATTTCTTTAGTTAACAATTATAAGCTTCTAATATTTATATTTAAGTGGCTGTGACATAGTTAATATACGAATGCCGACTTGTAAGCATATGCCAGCAATTTCAGATAAAAAAAGTATCAAATACTTTTGACTGTGGACCAACTCTATTCATTTTTCATTTGTAATATAATCACACTCTTAAAAATATATATGGCAATAAAATCTAGTAGAAAATTTTCCATTTTCACCACATAACTTTCAAACCCCATCTTTACACCTCAAAGTATGCCGTTATATTAGAATTATCATTAGAAATAGGATATTTAACTCATTTTTTTTAAAATATATATATTCTTTACAATTTCACACCAATTACCTAGCCCCAAACTAGGATACCCTGTAATATGGGCACTAGATACTTGTTTAATATCCCGTTTGTAATGATAAAACTAATATAGTGACCATGACAGTTTAAAATAGTAATTGCCGTTATACTCTAGTATTGCATTTAAAAGGTGCTTATGCACTAGGCGAACAGTTTGCGTCTTTCTGTCGGCTGGTTGACACAGCCTTCCGATGACGAATCTGATGCACTCTTAACCGCACTAAATTTTGTATGGATCTGACAGTTATCAATCCATATCAATCCACAACCTAGGCAAGTAGTTACTATTAAATTTGGAGTATATCAGTGTTGTTAACCGAACCGCACTCGTAATCACCCGAGCTGGCCTAGATAAGTAGGCTTTCTATTCCTTCAATGCTAATGGAATAGAACGAAAATGTATGGGACTGACATTAGCGAACGAAAACTCAATGATGTCAGTCCTGTATATTTTCGTTAAATTCCATTACACTGAAAGAATAGAATGCCTCCTTGTCTAGGGCCCCAAAGCTGCAAACTCAAGCTAACTGCGCAGTGAGTGGTCGAGTGAGCGGCGATTGGATCACTATGTCGTTGCAAACCAGCCGCTGACTGAGTGGGTCGGCGAATAGCACCCCAACCGCGTACTGTACGCGTTGTGTGAACTCTCTCTTCAAAATAGTATTGTGTGCTAATTCAAGGCAAACAGTCGGCCACAAACTGTTTGCTATTGGGTCTATGTCTTTAGACGTATTGCGCATGAACATGACGGTACATTGGAAATACAACTATTATCCATGATGAAAACGTCATTTTAATTCCACAGATCATGGATCACTATGTACCAAATAATGTTGAGCGCTAATTCATGGCAAACAGTCAGCCGCTAACAAAGCCTGGTGATTCCATACCCCTAAATTGTTTTTTTTCTTAACTCCTATTTATGGAACGTTATAATGGTATAAAACTAATGTAACTTTTTGAATAAACCCCACTTTCATGTTAATACAAGATGATTGTCATCTATGTAACTCATATTTGTCTAACTACTACGATATTAAAACCAATATAAACTATTTAACTTTTTAAGACAAGCTGGCATATGCGTTTATAGCTGTCCTACGGAACATAGACTTTAACGCGGCCAGGAATATCTGCAAACAAAGTTTTGTCATTTTAGTTACTACAGGGGTAGAGCAGAACTGAGGAGGTTCCTGCGGTAGTGGAGGGGTATGTGTCACGTCAGCCCTCCCTCCTTTCCCACTCCCCCACCGCAGTTCTGCGCTACCCAGGGGTAGTACGAATGGAATTTGTTTGTGCATTTCAAAGGTACTGTGCCGTTATAAATTAAAATTTATCTGCAAAATGAATTCGATATAACTTTTCGTCTGTGTTACTTAGATCGGCTATAACTTAGGCAAATAAAATACTTAGCAAAACATTCATCTAGTTATTAAAAAGGCGAGTTTAAAAAAAAACTTGAGTGTATGTAATATTTAATGATGTACGAAAAGTAATTTGTATAAATAAAAAAAATAACCAAGCGTCGTGTGTATTATATAGTTTTATGTGTATTGTATTATAAATAATTTAGAATTGCATTGACTGGCAGGACCAGTGTTTTTTTTTTTATTGTAGCATACCCAATGTGTTGACAGAATAGGATTAGCAAAAGCAATCTGAAATGACGATGTAGAATATTTTGTCAATACTTATTTTGCCACTTAGAGATTCGAACAGTTCAATTCGGTAACGGGTGCGATCGCAGTCAGATATGGAATTTGCATGGGCTTACACTTCCGCCGCCGCCGCCGCCGCCGCCGTGTTGGCTTGTTCGTGCCTTTAATAGAGCTAAATATTCAAGGTTCATAGTAAAATTATACTTCTACGGTTAGGCGTCAAAAGACACGTTGCTTTTACAAAAAAAAAATTTTGGTTCACTAACAATTCTTTATATGCATGCGGTCATTATTATTTTCTTTGAAAGAAAGATCTACGGGTGGCTTAATATAAATTTAAAAAAAAAAAAAACAAGTTTTCTAGTAAGTACACCTGAAGTCGTTTTTTTACTTGGCGTACAATGTAAGAATCGTTAGTGAAATCCAGATTTATTGTATCTTTTGTGGTATCATTTTTACTATATCGGTCTTGAATTCATACTATTTAAGTATTTTCTATATCACGAAACATTAAAAAGCTAACATCGACGAAACATTCATTCCTCCAAGTACACAATTTTGTCACTGTGTGAGAAAGTGATTTATAAATGTTTTTTTTTGTGACAATGTAACGATTTTTAACTTACGAGAGTAATGTGAAATTGATGTAATTTGTGTAACCAATAGAGTTATCGCGATATAAATTTAAATGGCAACACTCGTAACGTACTTTATGAGGGCACAACGCTATCCAGGAAGACCTATTAAAATGAGTAATTATCTCGTTATATCAACTTAAAAATAGTTTGTAGGTCGATAGATTTTTTAATATTGATTCTTAACAGTGTTGCCATAAATAATAAATTTTATTAATTGGAGTGGCTTCAAAATTAACGAAAAAAATATAGTAGCCAGCTTTCCATAGAAGGCTTAGAATTTTAAAATTAATAAAACGGTTCAATATTTGTTACGGTATTTTCGTCTCATGTCTCGTTTTAAGTAACGCGCAGTTACCTCTATTAAATACTGTTAAAAGAAACTACAATTAACTTTTTTCTCGAAAGTTCGGAGATTTTATTATTCTCCTCATATTATGCCCTTTTTGTATATATTTTTTGCGTTTTTGGTCTCTATAGCGATGATCAAAAACGCAAGAAATGTGCTCACAAAGTATATTTAAGCAATCGTATCTACTTAATTATTAAAATATTACTAAAAAAATTGTTGAAAAATGACACTGAAGTGAGATTCCAAAAAAATAATATTACTGAGTATTTTTAGAAACATTTTTCATTAAATTTTTCCCGCTTATCGTCGTTTGTATTTTAATCGATGTATTTATATGTATTTTATTCAATAGAACTATGTACTCGTATGTGTAAAGACTTGATTGGAAAAATATAAATAACTAACTTTGCTCTTCATAAATTCACATTACCTTTAATTTATGTTATGTACCCATTGATTTCGATTTGTTTTTTTTTTAATTTGTTATATTATTTTTTTGTTGTTAGGGTAAAAACCCGTTTTTAGTTAGAACGCGTGTAGTTTTTACTGGAGGCCTTCGTTATGACAAGAATTAGGTTTGCCCTATTTTTGTGTGTACAATAGATATATTAAATATATATTCACAGCTTGGGGTGGCGTTCTCTCTAAAAACGGTCAAACCAAAACATTCAAATTTGTGTAGCAGTAAATTCTAGTTATATTGAAGACCTTGAGTAAAAACTAGTAAGACAATACACGTTCAACTAAAAACCGGGTTTTGCTGTGACACATGTATATTTCACTGTCGTACTCTTCATTCTTCTGGGATTGATCTTATTTTACTGTCGTACTCTTCATTCTTCTGGGATTGATCTTATTTTTCCATTCAGGTTAATACATGTGTTTAAATATAAACATTTATACAAGAACCAACCACACGAATCATAATATCTATTGTAATTAATAATTGGTAATAATATCGTAGGCGTTAGGAGAAGTGTGTCCACTAAAATATTAGGTACATGTGTAGACGACACAGTATTGTATATAGACGATAAAATAATAAAATGAACCAAAAAAATAATAATATTGTATCAAAGAGGGAACTCCTTGTTTTTGTAATTGCCTTCAACAGTTTAGCGTTGTCCTAAATAAAAATATTATATATTTTTATTTATTTTCATATCTTCGAGTTTTCATGAACAAGTGATTCTTCTTTTTGGGGGCATAGGTTAACCTGATATGGTTTTGGGGGCATAGGTTAACCTGATATGGTTTTCTAAACTAAAATTTATTCTTATTTGATAACAGTTGAGTTTGAGTTATGAAACAGTAAAAACCTTTTTCGTTGCTATGGGATACCTTTCCTCAAAGACATCAATTATTGTAAAATTGTTTGTGTTCGGGTGGCAATTACAAAATAAGAAAATTTCTTGTCGTGCAATCAGTGTTAAAATGTAGTTTCTTTTGCGGCATTAAAGTATCAAACTTGTCTTGGAGAAAAAAAAACAAAAATTGTTTAAAAAAAAACGTGATTACATACTGATTATGTATTTAAATGTGACTAAACCTTGGGGTTACCTAGCTATGCGAATCTTATATCGAGTCGTTGCAATCCTGTTAGATCTTTTAAAAAATGCCGCAAGTTGTCTTTCCTGCCTCATCTGGCGAATATTGGTAAGAAAAACAACTTGCACCCAAAAAAATGTAATGGTTTTAACTATGTCTATACATATATTATTAGTAAGTATCATATACTGTACAAAAGGCTGCAAATTTGGAAAAAATGTAAAAAAAAATTGGCCTCATTATTTTGGGGCCGTTATCATACGCTTAGTAAAGTGGTTAGGATGTGTACCTCATAAGTTTCTTGTTTTATAATCTAGGCAAACGCGGGATTTTTGAATGCCGGTCTTTTAAACGCGTTGTATAATATTATATTATTTCTTTTAGCCAATACGAGCTAAGTACGCGTACAATATGTTCAGTACGTAGTTTTCTGTACATATTTTTTTCTTATTCTTAGTTAATTATTCGTGTCGGCACGCTTCGGGTAAGTTGCGATGGGCATTCAAAAATCGCGCAGGTAATAAATAAAAATCGCTGTAAATTGTTTGTAAAATAGTCATGTTCAGAATTTCAGTGTAGTTTTGTTGTTTTTTTTTCAACCGGAAATTGCTGAAATAAAGCGACGATTCTGTTTAATGTGCTTGTGTTTTATTTTGTAGCTTTTGGCAAAACCACTAGTTCATTTACGAAATTATTCGTAGACTTTATGGTATCAAAAAGTATGTACAAAGAAGATAATGAGAAATGGTCAAAAGCAACTGATCAAGAATATAACATTCCCAACGAGTCACACCAGATCCTGTCGGTGTTCATGGTTGGGAATGTTTCTCCCATCGAGTCGCACTGTTACGCTAGAGTGACTGTTCACGAATCACTTATAAACTACTGGACCGATTACGATGCGGTTTTTATTGTTGTATAGCTTAGGTTTCGACTTAAAAAATATAGATAATCAGAAGCCGAACAAAAGACAAAAGAACTATCTGACGGCTGAAAGAAAATTGGTATTGTATACATAAACAGGTAGGGCAGGACTATGTCCGTCACTACAGCCGGCCATTTGTTTGTATGCAGCCCAAAACTACCCAAACTGTAGTGCTCTCAAGTGCTCTGTACTACAGAGTCTGTAGTGCCCAAATATGGCCATTTGTTCTCGATTAGTTTACGAGATATTTCAAATCAAAAGGTGGCCTGCCGGGGTGACGCTGCGTTCAGCGCGTCGATTTCGTTGAGGCGAATCCAGCGAACAGATTTAAATGAAACACAGCTAAGCTTTTAGTTCTCGAAGTAATAAGCGAAACTGTCAGACAAAATTACAATCGAAGTAGTGTTTTATGAGAAAACCATCTTATAAGGGTGGTCAGCCAGGATGACGCTTGCTTCAGCGCGCTAACTCTCAACAAAACGAGTGAATCAATATTCTTCAAATTACTTGCATGGAGCTGCAGTTCTTCTATTTGTGCCCAAAAATCAGTCGTGTAAGTACAGTAGTTTTTGCTCGTTCGAGGCTCGAAAGGTGACCTGCTGGGGTGACGCTGGCTCTGGCGCGCTACCCTAAAACTCGACAACGGCTGTGCAGTAAGATGGTCTTTGTGCCCGAGAATTCGACATCTACATAACGAACTTTACGAGAAAAAAGCTATCATTACTTTTTGCACACCTTATCGTAAGTACCTCCATTAGAAGGTTCGCGAAGCTACAGCTGTCCTTTTCTAATATGAAGTATTTGTCATTAGCATGAATGAAAGCGCATTAGGCACGGATATTACATTTAGCCGGCTAATACATTAGATGTACAATCGAATAAAAATGGATTTCACGAAAGGTGACACATATGTGGCTGCGTTTCCAATCTTCACGCGGCCGGGCCCCGGGCGTAGGTACCTAGACCTAAGTACAATTTACAATGTTACCAGTAGGTACATTATTGAGATACAACAGATTTCGGACTAAATAAAGAACCATTAGCATAAATAATTGAAAATAGAAGGTATACAATTTAAAGTAAATATAGTTATAGCATGTAGACTGACCATATTTTAAAAGTAGCTGTACCCGTGGTTTCGCACGCGTGGTCATTTGTCTAGGTTAAAATTACGCTATGTACTATTTCAAGACCTAGAATCCCAATATCTATATAACAACATTTGATCAAAATTCCTTCAGCCGTCAAAAAGATTTTATTGTTTGCTCGGCTTCTACTAATCGGATTAAGATGCCAAGTACACCAGTTTTTTAAGTCAAACCATAAGCTATCCAAATATGAACCGCTTATCAATCGGTCTAGTAGTTTTTACGTGATACGCGAACAAACAAACAAACAAGCAGATGAAATAAAAAAACATACAGACTTATTCATACTTAAAGCTTTATTATAAGTACTTATAGGTAGATATCATCAGCATCAAAATCCGTGCAGTAGTTCCAGCGCGATACGCATTCTTTGAAATAACTTTCAATCTCTATCCTGCGGGAAATCTTTCATTTATCGGGATGAAAAGTATCCAAGGTCCTACCTCGTAGTATGAACTCAAATCATACCAAGTTTCATTCGAATTTATTCAGTAGTTTCGGCGTGATGCGTGGCCAGGATACCGACAGACAGAAAAAGATAAAAATTAAAAAATATACAGTTTTGGCTTCAGTATTGAATTTATAGCAGCCTCTAAAAATAAATACTAAATATTAGCACTAAATAATATTGCAGGAACCCTTTTTTTTCACCCATCATATAAACTATGACTGTGCCAAGTTGCATCAAAATACGTCCAGTAATTTCAGCGTGGTACGTGTTCTTTTAAATAACTTTCAACCTCTATCCTGCGGGAACCCTTTATTTTTTCGGGATAAAAAGTATCCTATGTATGTATATATAAAATTGTGATCACAAGTGCCTTTATTACTATTTACTATGCGTTTCAATTAGTAAAAAAGTATCTTGTCATTATCTTTAAAACTAGACCTTCTTGAGAGATGTTGCTTATTTGCAATTAGTAATAGGGTAATCTTCAACACAAATAACTTTAAATTATTGATGTACATGAACTTTTAATAACTAGGCAGAGAGCCACTCTTTGCCCGTAGTATGGTTCAGTAGTCTGTTCAACTGGAATACGGAAAAAAACATAGTAAGTACAGTTGACCGGACTACAGAAGTTTTTATTTCTTCCGTAGTCCGGTTGACCGGATCTAGTTAAAACTTTTTGTAGGTTTGATCTTTTTGTTCAACTTATTGTTAATAGTTTTATCATCACTAAGTTTTAGTTCATTTGCTTATGTAATTTTTTAGTGTACAATAAAGAGTTAACTATTCATCTATCTATCATCCAGAAAATATTAGTAATAAGTATTACTTGAAGTTTGATTTTTCGGTAAACATTTGTTTTTTTAGGCTAGTTTCAGTAACAGTAGTTTAGGTATTGGAGTAACTGTGGCAAAAATTCAATAATTATTTGCGACTATATATATATATACCATTAGAAAAGAATACCTAACACTGTAATTTTGAATCTCCTTTGAGTTATTTATTTATTTATTTGAGTGACGGGACGGGCAGTGCCCTATTTCATAAACCGACAAATCCTAATAAAACTACAAATGTCAGTCGAATACGCCAAACCTGCGTTTCATATAACAAACAATCACGACAGGACTGATGATTGTCAGTCATATTGCATTTCACATTGCCAGTCATAGTAGTGTGATGGGTAAAGCTCCGAGAAATGGGTAAAGCTTCGGCTGTCACAATTGTCACGCCAATTCTACACATCGTGGTAATTTTTAAGCAACCGCCGTTTCGTAAAACGTTTTTCCATTGACATTTGTTAGACAATAATTGTCGGTTGACTGCCGGTCACTACTATTGTTTTATGAAACACATTTAGTAATATTTTGACAATTAATTGATGAATTGACGGGTTTTTATGAAACGCATTTCGGTAGTTTGACTGACATTTGTCGATTGACATTTGTCAGTCTACTATAGTTTTATGAAATAGGGTGCTGGTCTCTCGCCTGATAGTAAGCGTCACGCCTGCCCATAACAGGTGTAGTGCCACCCAGAACTTTAGTTGCAATATCTTGCGCGTCACTGCACTGCGCTCGTCACTCTGAGACATTATTTGTTAAGTCTCATTGCCCAGTAAATTCGCTGGAAACATTGCCCTTCAAACCGATATACAGAAATGTTTACACACTATATTACACTATATTCACCCGCCAAGCATGGCGGGTGAATATAGCATCTGACAAAGGTGTGGTACTTCCCCAGGCGTACCCTTGCGAGAGGCCTACCACTACAAACAATGTAAAAATATACAACCGGACTATGTAATATATTTATTTTTGGAACAGTAACACTGGTCTATTTTTTTTTGTATAACCTTTTTTTTTCCCGTAGTCCGGTTGACCCAACCACCGTAAGAAATGTTGACCGGACAACTGAACCGTACTACGGACAAAGAGTGCAGAGAGCACTAGCAAAATATGCCGCTATGAAAAAAGTTTTATTTCTAAACTCTGACTTATTTAATTTAAGGAAAATTGTAATTTTAAAAGTATGGTACTGTTTTGAAGGCCGGTGTTATATAATTAAATCAAAGCCATATAATTTAGGCACGTCATCAAAAATATGTTGCGATTTCAATTTCTCAGGACTAAGGCTGGCGCATAGTTTAGGATGACTAACAACAAGGAAATAAAGAAAATTACATAATGACTTATTAAATTGAAGTTTTATTTTCCAATACAGAAACTAAACACATCAATATAGAACTAAACACATCAATATAAGAAGTCCATAGGCTACAAACATTTCTATTTAAGGAATTTACATTCAGATTACACGAAAACAGCTGCTTCAAAGGAATACATTTCATGGATTAGTTTGGATAAGTACTGAAAAATTAAGTGATGACATTATTCATAATAAAGTTATTATGTAATCATGTCATGACTTTGATTTTTAATTCTTTTTATTCAAATAATAAATGGTTTATTGCTGATGCGTCTAATACAATCTCCATTTTGACATAATTTCAAGTTGTACAAAATATTTTACATTATACCTACATCGTATTTTTTTTATGAACTCGTAGTATTAAAATAAGTAGAAGCTGCTATATCTGCTACAATAATTACAGTATTTTTCATTAATATTATTAGCGATATTAATTCACTTTAGTCTTTTTATTTGGATATAAGTTGAAACATCTTTGTGAGATTTAATTAGGTTTGGGTATAATTTGCGCCCATATTCGGCCTTTTTTGGCGGGTTTGGATTTTTGCTAGCTTTTGCCCGCGACTTCGTCAGCGCGGACTACAGTTTATCGCGATAAAAAGCTTCCTATGTCCTTCCTCTGGGTTCCCATCTCCATACATATCTCATCAAGCCGTTTAGTCTTGAAAAGGTTACAAACAGTTTTCGCTTTTATGACGATTATATGGTTCATAGAGCTATTTTCCACTATATTTCACAGTACATAGTATTATCACAGCACCACTATCTCACTAGTCTTGCAGTAGATCGAAACACGCCATGAGATTGTTCACGTCTACGTGTCACGTGTAGTTCACGGAGAGAGAGTCGGACTCCAGCGCCTGCTCTAATGTCTGGTATGAAGTGTGGTCCAGCGTGTGGAGCGTCTGGTCCAGGGTCGGCTCCATCTCTTCTGTCATGGAGCCGTCGGTGGCTGGAGTGTCGGTGTCAGATTCGGTCTCCGAGTCGTCCTTCTGCAAAGAGAAAGTGGAGCTTTAAGGCGAGCTTTTCCTGACGAGATGGATTTGTGGACATTTGATTCAGTGTATATCGACAGGTTCGCGACCGGTTCCATACAAGTATGTTATACCTTGAGAGTGAACACAGTGTATGTGGGCGGGTCCGTCTGGTAGCGGTACGCGTTGGAAGGTGTCGGCAGGTTCGCGGCCGGTTCCATACAAGTATGTTATACCTTGAGAGTGAACACAGTGTATGTAGGCGTGTCCGTGTGGTAGCGACACGCGTTGGAAGGTGTCGGCAGGTTCGCGAACGGTTCCATACAAGTATGTTATACATTGAGAGTGAACACAGTGTATGTGGGCGGGTCCGTGTGGTAGCGGCACGCGTTGGAAGGTGTCGGCAGGTTCGCGAACGGTTCCATACAAATATGTTATACCTTGAGAGTGAAAACAGTGTATGTGGGCGGGTCCGTGTGGTAGCGGCACGCGTTGGAAGGTGTCGGCAGGTTCGCGAACGGTTCCATACAAGTATGTTATACCTTGAGAGTGAACACAGTGTATGTCGGCGGGTCCGTGTGGTAGCGGCACGCGTTGGATGGTGTCGGCAGGTTCGCGACCGGTTCCATACAAGCGTCGACGCCGCGCTTGTCGCCGCATGGTCTGAACAGCACCTGGGAATATTATTTATAAATAATATAATACTAATAAATATTCAGGACAATTCACACCAAGTACCTAGCCCAAAAAAAGGATACCCTGTACTAGGCAACGGATGACCATACATAAATACGAATATATACATCCATGACTCGGAAACAAACTCATTTGTGTGGAGGGCACGTTAAGCCGTTCTTACCGGTTGCTGACGATTGATTGCAGTAGTTAAGCCACGTCAGAGGCCCTTAACTCTGACACCAGAGGTCAGCGTTACTTTATTCGACATACACAGTACTGACGCGAGCCGTGATGATCTGACGCGAGCTGTGATGACCTGATGCAAGCCGTAATGTTCTTACGCGAGCCGTGATGATCTGACGCGAGCTGTGATGATCTGCCTCAGTCCCTCACCTGATGCCTGTCGAGCAGCACGTGCTTGAGGCAGTGCTTGGTGGCGGGCAGCACGTGCGTGGGGCAGCGCACGCCGCCCTCGCTGAACGTGCAGCGCCCCAAGGAAGGCACGGGGCGAGAGCTGTGTGTGTCGTTTCCCTGGAATTATAGAAATTGTGGAATTATCTAATGAGGTTCTAGCAGTAAAGCAAGCGTACATGGGACGAGTGTCGCTTATTAATCGACTTCTAAAAGGAGGCGGTTCTCAAGTCGTCCTTTATTGTTTCCTGTTTACTTCTGAACCGATTTAGATTAAAAAAATATATTTAAAGGTTAGGGCTCCGATAAGATACCATTTTTTTTTCATCATATATGGTTCAGCCGTTTTTTATAGGGAGGATAAGGGTGCAGGATTTCTGAACCGATTTGAATGATTCTTGGTTAACTGAAGAGTAGACTTTCATTGTAGTCTCACATCAACTTCATCAAAAATGGTTTAGTTTTTTATTAGTAAACTGATTATTTTGGTGTTAAAGTTCTCTCATATTTTCGGGATTCCTGAACCAAATTAGATGATTATTTATTTACTATAAAGAATAAACCTACAATGTGGTACTGTATCAAATTAATCGAAATTGGTATATAGTAGTTCATTTTATTTAACTCACTGTGTTAGTATGTTTGGAACAAACTTTGCAAGTGAATTTTGATCCACTTAACGACGTCCTATGAAACTGAAATTTTGCACACTTATGTGGTTCTGAAGATAATACAATATTACGGTAACATTGAGCTGGTCTGGTGATGGAGCCGAAAGGTATATTATTTAATTATTTTTATTACCTACTAGATGTACCCGCGGCTTCGCACGCGTGATCATTTCTCTAGGTTAAAAGAACTCTATTGGCTATTCCAAGACCTAAAATAACAATATATTATATGATAAAACTTAATCAACTTTGAAAAAAATACATATTTTTCTGGTACTATTATAATTATTTTATTCTTTTTAGTGTTTGTTTACAAACACATTTTAAATAGGAAGACATATTTTTTTAGAATCCTGTTTTTATTTCATTATATTATTATTGTTTCATTATTTTTGTGGTAATATGTACGCCTCCAGTTATAAGTATCTCTTTTTTACGGAGGTGTCCCCTCTTAACAGACTTTTCGCCTCTTTTATATAGCTTTCCCCTCTTTTACGTAGCTGTCCCTCTTTTACGCGTCTATTCTCAGTAGTTCAATTAACAGTTCAATTGACTGAACTACTGAGATTTTTAGTATCACTAGTTCAATTAAATAATTTAATTGAACTACTGATACTCAAAAGTCTCATTAGTTCAGTTAACACTTCAATTGATAGAACTTCTGAGCCTTGATAGTCTTGTTAGTTCAATGAAAATAAATAAACACTGAACTACTGATACTCAAAACTCTCAGTTATTCAATTGCAAGAATTTTAATTTTTGATTGTAAACACTCAACACAACTTTCACACACAACATTTCACAACTTTTTTTTTTCACAACTTTTTTATATTACTTTTATTTAGCGAGTAAAACCTCTCATTGACAAAAACTAAACTATTAAATTTAAATTGCATGATATTGGAAGTAAGCAGTTATCAGGAATTCAGAAATGAAAGCAATTAATTTAATTACTATTTTTATTTTATTTCCAGACTGCAAGATAGTGGAAGGAAGTACCAGGATATCAAAAGTTAAAGTTTTTTTTTGTTTTAGTTTCTAGCATACCTATCGTATCATGGTATGTTAAAAGGAGAGTAAAATAAAAAGGTACCTATAGTATTTTCAACAAAAAAGAACCCTACTATTGAACTACTGAGACTTTTGAGCATCAGTAGTTCAATCAAATTATTTGAACTAGTGAGACTAAAAAATCTCAGTAGTTCAGTCAATTGAACTATTGACACTAAACGCTTTTACGTAGCTGTCCCCCATTTTAACATAGCTTTCCCCTCTTTATAGACGTGTCCCCTTTTTTACGAAGCTGTCCCTCTTTTTAACATAGCTTTCCCCTCTTTATAGTCGTGTCCCCTTTTTTTACGAAGCTGTCCCCTCTTTTAAGGTTACCTTAAGCCTCTTGTGGTGCAGTTTCCGCGCTAGCACGGCGTCGTTTCCGTGCTTCTTGTGGTACCCCGCGTACGCCTTCAGTTTGCGCAGCTGCCTGCGCTCGCGCACACTGAGCGGCCCGCTGCGAGCTTGCGAGTTTATACTACCTGTAATAAATAAAGTAGAAATGTGAATCTACCCTCATTCTAACATTGATGCATATTTACTGTTGAAAACACAAACGCTGTGTTTTTGAAAGTAATTTACAGCACTCTGAGGGAGAAATACTTTATAAAATCAGCAGTGAATGTGTTCTACGGGAAGATAATGTTTTTTTTATATCCTTCTAATTTTAAAATAATCGATCTATATTTTATTGGTTTACGTTGGATACGAAATTTAAAAACAAAATCGTTTTGCTTATATACAAATGTTCATTGTATGTAAGTCGCGACGCGTCGAAGACTACCCCTGGTGTCAAAGTTTGTCAAGCGGCCCAAGGGCCTATCTGAAGTGACTTAACGACTTTAATCTATTGTTAGTAACTGGACCGACGATTTAACGTCGTTTTAACTGTACTGGGTCAAATTAAGAGCTTTACTGAAATCTGAAGCTTGATTATTTACTTAATAATAATAATATTTATTTATTCGCAGAAAGTTACATATTAAACTAAGAAAATTACATTGAGACATGTTCAAAATACTATAAATATTAGCGACGGGCCCCAAACTAGGCATCGCCTGTTTCTTGGGAACCCAGTGAAAAAGGTGTTTACAGATGATATGAATCGCTGCGCTTGACAGTCTAAACATGTTTGCTTACTGCTTCAATTACAATAAATCAAAATAATACCTGTATATAAATTATACCTGTATATTAATTAAATTGTAGATTAACAAAAAATATTTGTGAGAATTTCTAGGTCTTTGCAGGAGTGCACTAGTCTTTCTCTTGTCTAAAAATGTAGTGAGCGCAGCGCAGTCTTGTGTCCGAGACCGCACAGAGTCTCACAGACCACTCTCACGACCACTGAACACTTAAAATACTGCTCCTTCTCCTGCTTCAACGATCTCAAGTACTGCAGTCTCGCTGTCTGCAGAAACACTTTGAGCCGCCCCATCTGTCTGTAGAGAACGCAGCGCAGTCTTGGTCTCCGAGACTGCACAGTCTCACAGACCACTCTCATGGTCTCACGACCGCTGAACACTTACAATACTACTTCAACGATCTCAAGTACTGCAGTCTCGCGGTCTGCAGAAACACTTTGAGCCGCCCTATCTGTCTGTAGAGAACGCAGCGCAGTCTTGGTCTCCGAGACTGCACAGAGTCTCACAGACCACTCTCGTGGTCTCATGACCGCTGAACACTTACAATACTACTTCAACGATCTCAAGTACTGCAGTCTCGCGGTCTACAGAAACACTTTGAGCCGCCCAGTCTGTCTGTAGAGAACGCAGCGCAGTCTTGGTCTCCAAGTCTGCGCAGTCTCACAGACCACTCTCACGGTCTCACGACCACTGAATACTTACAATACTGCTCCTTCTCCTGCTTCAACGATCTCAAGTACTGCAGTCTCGCGGTCTGCAGCAACACTTTAAGCCGTCCCATCTGTCTGACGTAGGCAGTCTGCAGAGACCGCAGCGCGTTCTTGGTCTCAGAGACCGCTTCCTCGGCTGTGAACACGCCTGCTCGCCTGGAAACAAAATAAAAAACGGTTATTTATTATTATCTGTGCCCGTGACGTTGCCCGCGTGAACAATACTTGAAAAGTATCACATGCGTTCAGGACTGAAAGTACGTATAAGTATACCAAATTACATCAAAATCTGTTCAGCCGTTACAGAGCGGAGTGGTAACAAACAAAAAAACACAATCAATAGGATGTTTGACCCAACGTCAACTCCTTAGCTCACACCAATAAAATTGATGACTGTGCTCTAAAAATATTAGCCCGCGCCAGTGTCTGTCTGACACGTCATTATTGACTTCAAAGTCGTTCTAATGACAACGTCCATGCAAACTTCAAAGTTTGTCAAAGTCCGTGTAGACTTACTTTTAATGGTAGAAATACCACTATAAATGCTAAGAACGAAGCGTTACGCTTCTTCATTTATTATAAGAACAGCAAAGGAGTGGAATGCTCTGCCCTCATCGTTTCCGGTATAATATAACCCAGGCGTGGTCAAGTCAAGAGTGAATAGGTATCTACTAGGCAAGCGTGCTACACCTCCGACCACATCTTAGATTTACATCAGGTGAGATCGTGGACAAGCAATTGCCTAGCCGTCATAAAACAAGCACAAATTTAAAAAAAATGTAATTAACCCCCATTCTGCAACCATCATTCGCAGCGGTCCATTCATTTGGGAGCTTCGATCCTCTCCCCCTTCTTCCCCTCACCATTATAGCTAAGAACCACCTCATTCACATCAGCTTTCAAACATAAAAAACAGTATCAAAATCGGTGCATTCGTTTGGGAGCTAAGATGCCACATACAGACACACGGATACTCCTGAACTCCATAGAGACCCCTCTCTGTTATAAGTTTAGGGTGTGCATCACTGTACGTATCACTCACCGTGATGCACACCCTAAAATTATAACACCCCTCTCTATGGAGTTGGGGGGTTAAAAAGATTTCAACGTCCGTACTGAATCTTACATTACATGCCGACGCGGTTAACATAGAACTTGACTAGAAATCCAGTTCCGTGCCGATATTTACGTTATTAAACGTCCATGAAGACTTCAACGTCTGTGATCAGTCTACGTCCGTGCCGCATAGTTTACATGCCGGCGGCATCGATCCCGCGGCTATAGGAATACAATTCTACTTCTGCGTGATTCCAGCTATAAATATTGTTACAAGATAAACTGACACACACTGCTGTAATAAATGTTTAATGTAATAGAAAAAAAAATGTATTCCTTGGAGCAATATTTATGTCAAGACTAGGTATATGTTTAGACTCTGTAGGCGCCTCTTCTACGTTATGCTTTCTGTTTCTCTGTTACTGGCGCATTCTTGTATTGAACGCAACGTGAAGTCAACTATCGTGCCGTTTCTTAGGTCCGCCCAGACACCCGTGCCATTTCAATGTTCCTGCAGATTTCAACATCAGTGCAGACTTCTATGTTCGTCACGAAGTCAACGTCCATGCCAACTTCAACATACCTAAGTGCAGACTTCAAAGTACTTTCAGACTTCAACATCCGCGAAAACTTCGACCACGTACGCCTTTCGACACGGAGTCTTGGAATACAACTCCACCGCTTTGCCAACTAAGCTACTGTACTTACCAAAGAGGTGTAGACTCTGTGGGCGCGTCCTCCACGTCGGACGAGTGCTGCGTGTAGCGACAGCTGCCTTCGGGTCCGAGACTGATGCTCTCGCCCTCACTGTCGCTGCCGCTGCCGCATTCCAGGATGGAGAAGGAATGCGCGGCATTGATCGCTGTCGCGTCCATTTGTTCTGGAAGTCAGATATTACTTACATCATTATTATTTTACACTACCTGTGCCCGCGGACTAAGACGTCTGAACTAAGTTAATATAATAAAAAATATATCTAAAAATTTAAAAAGTGTGGTACTAAGTTTAGAATAAAACTACTGGATCGATTGCGTTGCGATTTTCACTGTTGGATAGCTTAGGTTTTGACTTTTAAAACTGGTGTACTTTTTCAATCCGATGAGTAGGTGACAAGCAATTTAATAAAAACTATTAATTTTAAAGTATGGTACTAAGTTTTGAAGGTCAGTGTAGATTTCTCGACTTACCTGTCGTACCTACCCTAGACCATTTTTTTTCATCATCAATATTGTTTATTCCTTTATTGTAAGTATAGATTGAAAGAAATAATGGCGTCCCCACGAAGAGGCCCAGCAGTGGGTTGGGTTTGGGAATTCCCGACAATTTCCCGGGTCATGAGACAGCCTACAATCAAAGTCCCGGGAATTCCCGGGACTGATACTCCTTCTTTAACGTTGCTCTTGTTTTTTTTCCAGAATCTCGGGTACATTTTCTTGGATATTTTTTATTGCTTGTTTCATTTGATTTACAAAAGACTCGCCAGGCTCGTTGTGCACTTGAGAGCTACTGGTACTAGGTTCAGCGCCCATTGTTTCCACATTCTGGTGTCCGCATGGACACCAGATATATCCACTAGGGATATTTTCGAAAAGCCTACAATACAGTTCTTCCGCAAAGCCTATTAGTACAGTTTTACTAATATTCGAGGTAAAAAGACCGTGTTTTGAGACAGTGAGGTGTAATGGCAAGTGTGCAATTGTAATTTCGACAATCTTGTCTCGTCTCGAGTCTCGACCTGAAAGTCCCGGGACTCGAGACAACTTTTTAGTTGTCTTTTTGTTTTGTTGGACTTTTCGTAATTTTTTACGAAAAGTCCCGGGACTTCGAGACACGAAACGTCCCGGGACCCAAACCCTAGTTCATGTCATTAACATGTTACAGTTAAAACAGTATTAGTTAAAACGCGTTTTCTCCTGTATTTTTTGAATTATATGTCTTAAGTGTGTAATCCATACCACAAAAAAGTAATTCTACGTACAGAAAGCACTCCGCTAAGACAATTAAATAAAAAGCGACTCTTGCCGCGACGCAATAAAGTGCAATTCAGCTCGCACGACCTTGAAGGCGTATCATTGGTTAGCCTAGAATGCGTCTCTCTTTCTAACGCGTCTCACCTGGTGCGGGGGGCGCCACTTTAGGGTTGTCCATTTTATGTTGAAAAGAATTCCCTATTTACGGAAGTGTTACTACTCACTATTGCTCTCGGATTATAATATCCATCGTCTACTTGACCGCGTAATTATAAGCATCGTAGGTTCATAAGTCACAAAATAAAAGAAACGTAAGTACCTCTTTGTTTAATCTTTAGTTATATTTTTTGTTAGTTTGTTTTAAGTTGGCTTGACGCACACTTAGGGATTGTTTGTTTGTTTTAAGTTGGCTTGACGAACACTTAGGGATTTTTTGTTTGTTTGTTTTAAGTTGCCTTGACGCACACTTAGGGATATTTTGTTAGTTTGTTTTAAGTTGGCTTGATGAACACCGAGGGATTTTTGTTACTTTGTTTTAAGTTGGCTTGATGAACACCGAGGGATTTTTGTTAGTTTGTTTTAAGTTGGCTTGATGAACCTGCAGAGTATTTAAATTTATGTGATGGTTTAAATACAAAATAGCTGGTAAATTTTCAGATGTCGGTTGGAGGGGGTAGGGGTAGAGGAAGGGAAGGACTTCAATTTGAAGTCTTCCCCTCCCTCTACCCCCTCTACGCCGGCACCGGATATCTATAGATGTGGGATTTTTTACTAAAAAAAAACATAACTCATAACCTATCATCCTATCATCTCATACCGGCTATAGATGTCAGGTACATTATTACATACATATTATATATACCTATATACATATTTCAATATCTTCCAGAAAAAAAAAAAACGTCTTCCCTTGTACTTCCTTTTATTTAATCACCCGTAAACACAACAGTATCTTTTATACGAATTATAAGTATAAGATCGTTCAGAAGGCATTGTTTGTTGCAAAAATCACAGAAAATATGTTTCATTACGCGTGACGTGGCTAGCGTGCGAGCCGAGAGAGAGCCAAGCGGCAACTTAGCCTACTGAGAACCCTGCCATACGCCTGCCCGATGCCCGAGAGGCGCGCCGGCCGAACGAACCTAAACTGCGGAGTGTAACCCCCCTGTCCATACTTATATTATTAAGCAAAATTAACTCAATCTCTTTGTTACCTTTTCAAGACTAAACGGCTGAACTGATCTTGATGAAATTTGGTAAAGAGGTTGTTTGAACCCTGGGGAAAAACAAACGATAATTTTAATCGCGATATGTTGTATTCTGCGTGGACGACAACGCGGGCCATAGCTAGTAATCTGCACATCTCGCCTCAGTTCGAGACGAACCAACGGCTAACTTACTGAAGGGGTCCACGGCTACAGGCGAGGTCTGCTCGGGTTCCGCGGGGTCGCTCACTACGGACACGGAGGAGGCGCAGGAGGTCGTGCGAGGGCGCTCCGGCCTGCAACAGGAACATAAACAAATATAAAAGATATTAAAAAAATGGCCTTCAAGGTGATTGATACATTTTGATTTTTATTGATACACATATAATTTTACATTTCAAATATAAAAAAGCAAAAACCTAAACCAACATAAACAATTAAACCTACACCTAAACCATAAAACTAAACTAATAATCTAAAATAATTGGTGTTCATGTGGCATGGTTCCAAGAACGCTAGCTGCATTTCCGCGTTGAATAGCAATAGCTATTCTCTGTGCGAGAAATGAGCCAGCTCTCTTGTCACCAGCGACGTCGATAACGCGGGGAGAAATTTGCTTAAAAAATTGTTTCGTACTGGGACCCCATGGACCAAATGTTTCAAAGCCAAGCGGCACAAATATATAGTCGCTTGAGAGCGATACATACTTGCGTCTCTTGGCTTGTTCTGCGGTCTCCGCCGCGGCTCCGGCCCTCAAGACTGACCCGCTGAGACGAGAAGGGGCTAACATATCAACACAAGTCGCGTCCCATACGAGAGCCCTTCCCCGCTCCCAGGGGATCAGCGTTAGGCCGTCCGGGCGCTTGCCATCATCACGTAATATCCCTACTGGTTCTAGTACAGAAGGTACGTTGATGGTGGCAAGCGCCCGTTTAATGATCTCATTGATTGAGCCGTGGCGGTAAAACCTACCAGCACTTCGTTGGCAAGAAAGTCCATGGAGTCCGTACCTGTCGACGTCGCTGCCACATGAACACCGATGACGTTCGACAATAGTAGCACCTAGACGAAGACCGGCGGTGATCCGGAAACTGCCATTGTCAAGCAGCGTTCCGAGGTTCGCAGATGGAAGGGCGTGCAGCCACTGTCCCGATTCTTGTTCCGAGACTGCAAGAAGCCTTGCGCGGTCATTATAACTGGATAAATTTTGAGCCAAATCTTTGGAAACTCTCTGCACCAATGAAAAGTCCCAGAGTTTTTGACTGTTTGGTTCCACTGGGAAATTTTCATTGGGGCAAAGAGACTCCCATGCTTCAATTGCATCGGCTGCACAATGTATCACGGCTAAAGGTGTTCTTAATATTTGCGCACACAGGCTTGACACACTGTGCACAGATGAAAGGAAAGCTGGAAGAGCTACACCAGAAATTTTTCTTATTCCGATGCCACCATATGTAATAGGTAAAGTAGCTTGAATCCATGAACTGTTCTCGAGGTTTAAATTTAGTTTTTTTTTCTACGGCGTTTTTAAGGGTGGCATCCAAGTTTTCCAAAATTTCCGTATGTTTCCAGATTGGGCAAGCTCTTAGTATATATGTAAATTTTGGAACAAAAAGGCAGTATTTTAAAATGGTATAAGCGATATGACAATTTAGTAAGCCCAATCTGTGGACGTTATCTGATAGTGTTTTGATTTTCTTTTCCAAAAGCGGTCTAACGCTTTCCTCGAGTAACGGCGCCCCTAGGAGGTATAGTGAATCATTTTCTAGAATTTTGATACCTGGTGCAATATCTTGAAAATTTTGAATTATTAATTTTCGATCACTTGAGTTGAATTTATTGGAGACATACAGCTCACATTTGCCGAAATTCAGTTCCAAATTTAATTTCCGAAAGTTATTAATTATTCTCATAAAATCATTTTTGACTGTGCCAGTGTTACCTCCTAAGGTGCCGTCGTCTAGGTACCAGACTTTTAATTTAGAATTTAAATTAGATATTATGGGGTGAATTCCTAAGCTGAAGAGTGCTGGCCCCAGAGGATCGCCCTGCTGAACGCCTACTTCTGAAGAAATTTGATTGTCATTATAGAATAATTTTGAAGGAGAATTGTAACAATGCCAAATATAGAAATGGCCTTCAATATTTTTGACTAACATCAATTCTGTAGTTGACTCATTTTCGTAAACTCATTGATAAGGTGCTAAATCATTATATTTTTGCACGTTCGAGAGTTTTTAAATTAAATCGCGTCAAAACCACAGTACTTACCTACATATTATATAGTCTTATATGACAGTAGTGTATCGAGGAGTAAACGGCCGAATTGACGCTCGCGGTGCGGGGACCGGGAGGCAGAGGTCTCAGAGTGGTTTTGAAACGAAAGCTACGAGCGAGTGCCGCGCATGAAGTATCTTCACGTAAAAATGCAAGAATGAGAGAGCATGGTGTGCAAGTAGGATGTAAGTACCACAAAATCCACAAATAGATTGGATCAACGAGTATAATCTAGTAATATAGGTATATCTACAATATAAAGCAATACGTACTAAAAAGTCTGTACAAAGAAGATAATTTAAAAATAAATGGATACATTTAATTAAATCGTGTCTGTTTGTTTGTTTGTTCGCTCAACACGTAAAAACTACTGGACCGATTGCAATACTGTTGGATAGCTTATGGTTTGACTTAAAAACTGTGTAGGTACATGGTTTCTCAATCTGATGAGTAGAAGCCGAGCAATCGATAAAAACTCTTGACGGCTGAAGGAATTTGGATCAAATGATTGGTATTTTGTATTTTATAGGTACCTAACCTATAAATACAAAATACCAAATTTCGTTCAGCTTCGTGCCCGGCTTCTAAAGTACACGTTTTTTAGTCAAACTTTAATCTATTTAACAGTAAAACCGCATCGCACTCAGACCAGTAGTTTTCACGTGATGCGCGAACAAACATACAAACAGACTGTCACGAATTTTATATATGTTATATTCTTGTTCAGTTGCTTATTTTAAGTATCCTAGAGCTTTTTTTTTATTATCTTCATTGTACAGATTTTTTGGTACTGCTTTATTATAAGTATAGATAAATAAATAAATATATTCGGGACAATTCCACACCAATTAACTAGCCCCAAACTAGGATACCCTGTACTATGGGTACTAGATAACGGATAAACATTACATATATACGAATATTATAACATCCATGACTCGGAAACAAACATTTCTGCTCATCACACAAATGATTGCACCTTGCAGGATTCGAACCCGCGACCGTTTGATTACGTACCTAGGATCACTAGCCACGAGACCAAACTGGTCGTCAAAAAAATATGTTTCAATATTTTGTATAAGTTCGCTCGATCACCTAATAAAAGAGTAATGCAGTTGACTCACTCACTTGACATAATGCTGCAGCTGGTTGAGGAGCGTCTCCGTGCTGATGACGGGCGGCGGAGGCGCCGCGGTGCGCTGCCGGGCCAGCAGGGAGGCGCGCGCGTGCTCGAAACATAACCTAGAAACAACTATATCTTATAACTTCACTAAAGGAGAAAAAATAAAATATTAATATAAAAAGTAAGAGAAAGGATATAAGAGATACGAAAAAATAAAGAAAATCTATAAAAATATATTTTTTAGCTTTTTTTTCTAAGGTTAAAAAAATATTGAAAGAAATTGAGTACAGTACGTTTTGTTCCACCGCATCCTGTTTCAGTGAGCGATCAGGTTGTCGGTTTCGGTTGTTAGTGAAATATAATTAATAAACAACAACCGGGTAACAAGGTGCAGTCTATGAATGCTCAATTTGGGCATTCATAGAGTGCACCTGGCCTGACCTGCTTGCAAGTGGCTCAGATATTATTTTGTTCTTTGGGGCTTTGATTGCCATTGCCACTTTTGTAGAACTGAGACTTTCCATTTTGTAGCAAGTGTCCGCCGCAGTAGCGCCCCCGAACACCCCCGGCGCCCGCACACGTACACTCACCCGTGTTCCCTCGCGTCCCTCTGGTCGTGCGGCGCGGGCGATGGTTGTCCGCACCGTTCGCCATTCCCGTACGTGTGTGCGCACTGCACGTACGGCGCGCTCGTGTCCTGCAGGATGTGTCCGCCGCAGTAGCGCCGCCCGGACACCACCGGCGCCCAGCACTCGTAGCCTGCGTACGCGCACGTCCGAGCCCGGGACACTATCTCTTTTTGTAGCTGGGTAATAGAAAAATATGCATGTAGTCCTGAAAGCCAGTCCCATTCTTGGTTTCATATATAGCTGACTGTTGTTATTATTTGATGTTATTTTATTGTCTACTGGCTGTACGCGCGGCTTCGTAAGCGTGGTCATTTCTCTAGGTTAAAAGCACTATGTGCTATTCCAAGACCTAAAATACTAATATTTGATCAAAATTCCTTCAACCGTTTAGTTTTTTTTATCTACTACTCGGTTTCTACTTATCGGATTGAGAAACCAAATACCCCAGTTTTTAAGTCAAACCCTAAGCTATCCAACAACACAATCGCAATCGGTCCAGTAGTTTTTACGTGATGCGCGAACAAATATACAGACAAACAAACATTTTTATGTATTGTTACCGTATGTGTGTTATTCCAGGACCACGTACTTAAAACGGTATTATACAATATTATATTGACACTTCATCAAAATTTGTTCAGCTGTCAAATGGTTTCTTATCGATTGCTCGGCTTCTACCTATCGGATTAGGATACAAAGTACACCAGATTTTTAAATCAATCCAGCAGCTAAAACTGCATTTCTAGTATGCATGTCTAGTAGTTTTTACGTGATGCACGAACATATATCCAGACAGACAGACAGACAGACACCACACCATTTTTAAAATGATATATTTATGTTCAGTTTCAGTAGCTTATTATTTTAAGTCACCAGCATTTTATTTAAATATCTTTATAATAAAAATAAACTTGACCCAAAAAATAAATGCCAACGGATTTACCAAAAAAGATAGAAACCCTGTCTTCTATTTTAGATAAAAATATATCATCCAATTCGATTCAGAAATCCCGAAGATGTGAGGTAAAACCTGAGGATACAAAAAAAAAACCTAACCGAAATGGCAACACAACTCTTTTAATATAACACCTTTTTTATCTGGAGTCAAGACATTACCTGAGCCCTAAGTTTATCCTCTTCCTGTTTCTTCACGGTCTCGGGGTTGGGTGGTCTGATGGATTTCACATTGGTGATCCGAATGCCTGAAGACAGCCGTCCTCCCCGAGACAGCATCCTGACCTTCGGCAGGTGGAGCACCTTGCGGGGCAGCGGTGCCGACATTCTCGCTGGGTGCTTAACTGAAATGTGTTTAGGGGTTATGAGTTTTTGTTGTCTTTTTTATGTGTTACTTAACCGGTAATATGTCCACGCAGGCAAAGCCACGAGGCGCAGCTACAGCTAGTATGTCAAAATGTTTACATAACCCCACAAAGACAGAACCTACATTCAGAAATTCGAATGTTATGAGCACTCAGCTGATATTTATTTTCACTTGCAAAAGAATACATATTATTGGTATAATCTGGAGGAATATGCAAATCAAGCAAATATAGGAACACTAAAATGCAGAAAAATATTCAAAATATTGTTTAGAGTTAAAATTACGCAATATTATTGAAATTTCTACAAGAATTAAATTTTCTTTCGAGAAAATCCATGTAACCGCGAAAACTGCCCATACTGTTTGTTGGTCAAATATCTTTCTTTTAATTTCGACAACAAATTATGCAGCTATTAATAGCAATAATGGATTAAATGATAACATTCATAAAAATAATTAACTAATTGTGCCATTTAAAACAGGGGTTTATGTGATAAACTAATATATTTCGAGTAAACAAAAAGTAAATCAATTGTAAACAGTGGTGGGTCGGCCATTTGCACGGTGTGACAGAGTCCCTAGGTCCGTAATTTTAGAATGCATTTTTTTCCTCCAAAAGTTAATAAATCATCGTAAAAATATGTACAAAATGAAGCTAATGACCTACACTACAAAAATAAAGATAGTGATCAAGTGAAACTTACCTGTGCTTGTTCCAGATCATCATTCTGCCACCGGAGACCTCACAACGTTAACCATAAAGTTTTGCAATGGCGTCCGTCTAGAGAATATACCTATCAAAATTATTATGTGAGACGTTTTTTATCTTTGATTGCCATTATTTTAGTAGGTTTGAATAACTTAGATAATTTCAAGATTTTATTTAGTGTGTAACAATGGTGTTTTAAATTTAAAATGATGGATTATTAGTTTATAAAACTCTCAAATGTTAACGTGGTCATTATCCGGTCGTCGCTGTCATAGCGCTGTCCCTTTCCCACTCACGCACGTAGACGGAGCGTTGCTTTCCGTCGTGCTTTCTCGCGCGCAGTCGGAACATCCGTTCAATGGCTGGTGGGCAAGAAAAATGGTATTTTACAAAAGAACAACTACAGAATTCACCAAGCAGAAAATGCGGCTTAGATGCAGATAAAGAACTAGCATATCGGCAGCAAGCCGCCAACCTCATCCAGGATATGGGGCAGAGGCTACAAGTGTATCCTTTTTCAAAAAGTTGTGATTTCAGTGCAATGTTTTTGTCGAGTCATGTGTGTAAAACGCGTAAAACACGCTCTCGCATCGTGTTTTTATTTGTGAAATGCTATCTAAATTATTATAAAAATGCCTAAAAAGCTAAAAAGTGCGTTGTGACGGTGTGCAGTGGTCTTACGATGACGAAATTTCATAGTGATTACGGCGTCACTTGGACCCACTTTCGCTTGGATCTCTGGGATTTCCCGCTAGCAGTGAGTAATGTCCCGTTTTCTAAAGGTAATACTTTTCATTTACGTTGAATATGTAAGCTAGGGCATTGTTTGGATATAGGTTAGGGTCATGAGAGCACGCGTGGTGTTTTTCGAGGTCACTGATCTACACAGCTGTGCATTGACGGGACGCCTGCGCGGGTGACGTGCGGCATGGTGATCGACCTGTCTACCCGCGCTAAATTTACCCGTTACCACCTTTTTGCGCGGTGAGCGCGAAACGTGCAATTCTCGGAAAACACGGCCGCCTCTCGTGTTATCATGTTTTCCTGTTACACGTGTACCTATATAAATATCATTATAGAATTCAATTTTAGCTGATAAGCACGTCTAATGCGCTGAAGAAGTCATGTATCCGACTAAAAACATGATTACAGGATGATTTTCATTCATAATTTGATAAAAATTGTATCAACATAACACATACCTACCTAGTCACAATAGCCAGGGTTGTGGCGCATTGCAAGGACATTGCATTGACCTTGTTAAAATTACCATACTTGCTTGAGGCACTGCAACAAACCTTTGAGGTAACTTGCCTTCAACTAGCGCTAACTTTGTTGAATAAATATTAAATCTGAACATTCATTCACTGGAACTCGAACAAGCAACATCGTCTTTCATTGAACATGCAATCCACATAGAACTAGTGTCCCAAACAGTCCAGAACATCTTGGAGTTATTAACTGAACTCTCCACTACATCTTAGAACCAATTAGCTAAGGGTTCTATTGGCACAGGTCTTGCATCAGTGGAACCCCAAGATTTAATTAAGAGACAGTTAAATTACATATGACTCGCAGGCTTTTTCTGTGTATAGACAGATATCTCATGAATCATAAAGTGTTTGACTCGTGATAATTGTTAACAAACAACAATTAACAAAATTTATCATTTCCATTTCTGCTGCTAACCACCAACTTTCCGTAACACTTAACTATTTCTGATAGGTCTTTCTTTACAAAAGTAATCTTTCAATTAAAAAAAAACCAGCAGTTAATTCTCATTCTGTCACCAGTAAGCGGAGACCGTGAGATACTCTGCTCTGACTGAGTCTGCTGAATATAGTGAATTGGTGACTAACTCTGCTTTACAAGGGTTCTTGGTTTTAATTGACTCCAAAAAACTAGGAGTTTCTCAATTAGATGGGTATCATCTATTTTTACCTGACTACAGCAAAGCAAGGGAAGGGGTTATGATTTTAACAGTCTATTTATATATGTATCTATGTATGTGGGTATGTGGATGTTCCACCATAGCGTCGCCCCTATTGGTTCGATTTTGACAAGTGAGGTATCAATTGATTTGTCTTCATTGCAAGTGTCGTAGGCTATTCTTTACCTGACCATATTCGGGTTTTAGTTTTTGAACTTAAGTCTTGTTTATTGATGTATTCAATTTCTCCTTGATTTTCGGGCTGATTTGATTCTTTATTTATTTGAAAGGATAGGCCTCCAGGTTGGTCCGATATCAATTTCATGAAACTTCTTTTGTTTAGTTTTTTATTACATCCATATTGTTATTATGGTTTAAAAAACAAGTTATTGTAGACCTTTTAAAAAATATATTTTAATCATTAAATATTAACACTTTTGAAAATACAAAAAAAAACTAAATTGTTCATAACGTTGTGAATATGATAAAAATCAGAACACCTAGATAAATCTGTTATCTATTGAGTTTTAGACAATAACAAAATGTAATCAAAAAGTAAAAAAACAAAAACAAAGTTGTGCAATATTCTCAAAATGTGCAAGTTGTATTATCAATGGTATTTAATATTTCTATGACTCATTCATAAGTCGCAAATACAATAATAGCAGTCTGGCAGTATGGACTTTGCCACATATATGAAATTTATTAACCATTATCAGATTTTTACAGCTTGTTTCATATGTTAATAAAAATTAATCGGTATCAAAATGCATGTATCGTCATCATTAGCCGGTAAATGCCCACTGCTGAACATGTCCTCCCTCATAGGACACCACAGCGAGCAGCAGGTGCTTGCTGTATGCCTACCATAAGGAATAAAGCAACTGCTGCATTTTTTGGCATTTTGGAAGGCATCTTGATGGTTGCAATTGGTGTTGATATTTACACTGGTAATGGTGCAGACTATATCCAGAATTGAATTATGTTATATCCCTGAAAATTTTCACTAATGCCTTGGAATATATGTTTAAGATGCTTGATTAGAAAGGAATGGATATTAATATCAATGGCGAGAACATCTCACACTTATGATTTGCCAATGATATCATCCTAATGACTTAATCGCTGCAAGACTTGCAAAGTATGCAGACCAACCTAGTTGTTGCTTCTCGATGCATTGGTCTCAGAATGAACATAGATAAGACCAATATCATGTTTAACAATCTGATTGAACTGGAACCGGACGCAAAAGGGGCCGATGATTGACCTAGTTGCGGAAAAGAAGCCCGACCACCAAGAAGAGACCTGGAACCGATTGCAGTCAATGGTACCTCTTGAAGTTGTCCAACAATATGTTAACCTTGGGCAAATATTGAAATTAGGCAAGAACAACTTTGATAAGGAAGCCATCAGAAGAATTCAGTTGGGTTGGGCAGCATTTGTTAAGCCTTCTCTTCTCTTCGTACATATCACAGTGCCTGAAGACAAAAGTCTTTAATCAGTCCGTCCTACCTGTCATGACCTACGGAGCCGAAATGTTCACACTACTAGTCTACAAATTTAAAGTCACTGAGCTATGGAGAGAGCTATACTTGGAGTTTCTCTGAAGGACGAGATTTGTAATGATGATATCCATCAGAGAACCAAAGTAACCAACATAGCTCTAAGGATAAGAAAGCTAAAGTGGCAGTGGGCTGGAATCATTTCTCGAAGAACTGATAACCATTGGAGTAGAAGAGTTCTCGAGTGGAGACCATGTTAAAGGCAAACATAGTGTAGGACGCCCTGTGGCCAGACAGAGTGACGACATGCGAAAAGCAGCTGGAAGAAAATGGATGAGGAGAGCTGAAGACCGAGCTCAGTAGTGTGCATTAGGAGATCACTACGTCTAGCAGTAGGCAAATATAGGCTGATGATAATTATGATTTTTAGAATTACCTATGCTGATTATCACAGCACTAGCAAACAGTTTACTTCCAGTCTTATATGAATACAAATGTGGTTTTAATACTTTTTAATATTACAATTAAAAGAATCATCAACTGATAATATGATAATATGTGAGCTCTGCCCATTTGATGTATTTGTATGGAAACTGCTGAAGCTCAAATTGGGGGAGGTGAAGTATGAGGGAGGTTATTTCACATAAATATCAGCTCTATATCTATACTTATAATAAAGCAATAGGAACGAAATAGTCTGCACTAAGAAGATAATTAAAAAAGAAATGGTCTAGGGTACTTAAAATCAGCTACTGGACAAGAATGTAACATTTTTAAAATTCGTGTCTGTCTGTTTGTCTGTATGTTTGTTGGCGCATCACATGAAAACTACTGGGCCGATTGCCATGCGTTTTTTTGTGATGCATTCGAGTTTGACTTAAAAACTGGTGTACTTAATATCTCAATCTGATGAGTAAGAGCCGAGCAATCAATAAAAACTTTTTGCGATGCATTGCTTTGAGTTTGACTTTGGTGTACTTAATATCTCAATCCGATGAATAGGAGCTGAGCAATCAATAAAAACTTTTTGTGATGCATTGCTTTGAGTTTGATTTTGGTGTACTTAATATCTCAATCCGATGAGTAGGAGCCGAGCAATCAATAAAAACTTTTTGTGATGCATTGCTTTGAGTTTGACTTTGGTGTACTTAATATCTCAATCCGATGAGTAGGAGCCGAGCAATCAATAAAAACTTTTTGTGATGCATTGCTTTGAGTTTGACTTTGGTGTACTTAATATCTCAATCCGATGAATAGGAGCCAAGCAATCAATAAAAACTTTTTGTGATGCATTGCTTTGAGTTTGAATTTGGTGTACTTAATATCTCAATCCGATGAGTAGGAGCCGAGCAATCAATAAAAACTTTTTGACAGCTGAATGAATTTTAATCAAATATTGGAATAGTACATGGCGTAGTTTTAAATTAGTGAAATGACCACGCGTGCGAAGCCGCGCGGGTGGGTACAGCAAGTTGTTTTAATAATAAGGTTGACTATAAGAAAACTTTTGTCCTTCAATAAAAAAAAACAGTTGTTAGCATCATCCTACGAAATATTCGTATTTTTGATACGTATTTTATTACATTTATCAGATTGATGGGAATCCATACCATACTCAACATACATACAGACAAACAAACAATTGTTTGTCTGTATGTTTGTTCGCGCATCACGTAAATACTACTGGACCGATTGCAATGCGATTTTGACTGTTGGATAGTTTAGTGTTTGACTTAAAAACTGGGGTTATTGGTATCTCAATCAAACGAGTAGAAGCCAAGCAATCTAAAAAATAATTTTGACGGTTGAAGGAATTTCTAACAAATGTTGGTATATTGTTATTTTAGGTCCTGGAATAGCACATGGAAGAGTAGTTTTAACCTAGAGAAATGACCACGCGTGCGAAGCCGCGGTCATGAGCTAGTATTATAATAAAAGTAACTCTGTCTGTCTGTTTGTTACCTTTTCACAACTAAATCACAGAAGCGATCTTTATGAAATTTTGTATGGAGATAGTTCAAACTCTGGGGAAGGACAAAGGATACATTTTATCGCCATTAACTTGAGTCCGCGCGTACAAAGTCGTGGGCATAAAAGCTAGTTACGTTTAAAAGTCTGTTCCAACTCACTAGAGTGCAAGATCAATCTGAAATATTTCAAAGTTGCCTTAAAAAAGTCCACCCGATAAGGCGGAAACAATAGTTGGAACGGTTGATAAAAACTTTTTTATTTTTTTATTAAGTTTTTCGTGTTTTTTGCCGTAAACAGTAGTTTTGACTTCTCTGCTCTATTCCCTATGGAATGAAGTCGTTTTCCTGTGTCAAATTTAACTATCATCACAAAATAAACAATAGTATGTCACCTAAACATGCAAACGAATGGTGGTCGAAAACATTTGAGAACGCTAATTTCGCCCACAAATGTCCAAACTGAACGGCAAATGTGCTCATTTTTGTTCGCCGGCAGGTTGGAACAATCCAACTTTTTACGTGAGTAATTCCTGTTTGTGGTATTCAAATGTACTTGTATTCTGACCATACTTACAAAACGTGTAGTGTATAAATGAGTCATTGAGGAAAATTTGTTACACAGATGTTTTCTACTTTAGGTATAGCTACCAACCCAACTGTAGTTATAACAAACACCAGTGTGTAACTGTTATTATGTTTGCATGAGTGCATAATTGTCTATAAATATGTTGATGGGATTTTCAATTGATAAGCCAATGTTATTGTTGGGTTATATGACTGAATAATATGTTTTAGGTAATTAAGTGTTCCTTTTGTGGTAATGACTGGATGCTGAACCTAGAATGTTGAATTTTAAAACGATTTACATTATGTGGGTACATTGTATGGCCGCAAACAATGAAATAAAAAAAGCATGAAGTTTCCAGGTGTATGTTATAACTCAACTTACACCTGGAAAGGTGTAAGTTAAAATTGTTAACTCTATATTTTGCAAAAATGTGTAATCAAAATAGCTTTTGAGTTGTGTCAAAATGAATTCCTACGTTTTTACTAACAAACCATGATGCAATAACAATATCATACAGATGCAACAAAGTTATAGGTTGCATGAACAAACTACTTATTTGGAGGTTTGTCCTCAGGTTAGATTTATTCTTATCTGTAGTTTTGCCCAACAATGGGGCAGTCAAGCAAGGTTAATAACACAAAATAAGTAATAGTACATTAAGTGTCAAAAGTCACTAAACAGTCCTAACTTCCAATTTAGCGTTACGCACGTAAACACTCAAATTTTGTGTAGAATAGTATATTGAAAGTTTGACGTCATGCTCACCGACTTTTGACTTTAGTTCTGTACAACTAATAGTAAACTGCAAAAAAGTAGGTATCATTTATCCACATAGTTCGTAGAACATACGCACGCCGCGCCGTCACAGCGCGCTTCTCAACGAGTGACCTGAAGCTTTCACCTTTTTTGCGAAGTGTTAAAGTAGGTCAACCGTTGTGCGAAATGAAATTTCGTTGGCGATTTTTAACCTCGCCTCTTTTATCCCCCTTTAGAGCCTGCAGAGTGGTGTTGCTTGAACAAATTCTGTTCAGCTGTTAGATAAGATAATTCTGGACTTCCAGTCTACAAAATGAGTCAGGCATGGCTCCAAATTAGAATTCATCCAGTTCAAAATTCTCAGTCCTGCGCCAGTAATTTATTTAAGAAACTAGCTGTGCCCCGCGGTTTCACCCGCGTTTGTGTACTTTCAGGGTATAGACTATCTCCATTCCAAATTTCATCAAAATCTGTTCCACTCGCGTCATTGTTGATGAAAAGTATCCTATGTGTTATTCCGGGGTATAAGCTATCTCCATTCTAAATTTCATTATAATCCGTTCAAGCGTTTGAACGTGAAGGAGTAATAAACATACACACACCCTCTCACATACACACTTACAAACTTTCGCCTTTATAATATTAGTATGACTATGCGCGGATTGACATCGCTCAAAAACAAAGGAAAGCATTGTATGGAGACTGGAATGACTGAGGTACCTACTCATCAAACCTGGGCCGAAATCACAGACACTGTGGAAGGAGGTAATTTCGACCTCTGGTGTCAGAGTTTGCAGGCCGCCCAAGGGCTTCTGACGTGGCTTAACGACTACTAGCAACCGGGACCATCTTGCAAAAATATTGTATGTGCCGTAACCTTCTGAATGATTCCTTAACCAGTACTGTACAGCTCTCAACTATGCATCAACACGGCGATAGTTTACATGCACAGATTCTACGCGTTCCATTCCTTCACGCAGTTCCACAGGAATGCGATAGCTGCCGCTGCGCTCTTCCTCGCCGCAAAGGTAAATGTCACGTCTTATTTACCCGACTACAGCAAAGCAAGGTAATGAGTTTAACAGTGTATGTGGTTATGTGGATGTTCAACCATAGCGTAGCCTCCAACATTTTGGTCCGATTTTGACAAGCGTGGTATCAATCGATTCGTCTTCAGGTACAGTGTGTCATAGGTTATTTTTGACGTTACTACGGCGAAGCAAAGGAAGGGTTGAGGTTCAAACTAAAAACTTTGGTCTGATCTCGACAAACGAGGTGTCCCTCGATTCGTCTTCATTTATGGAGTGTGATAGGCATTTTATTTTTACCCGACTACGCGGATGTAAAGGAAGGGAGTTTTTAAAAAATGGTCCGATTTAGACAAGCGAGGTATCAATCGATTTGTATTCATCGCAAGAGCGTCATAGGCTGTTTTTTACCCGACCGTAGCGGGCGTAGCGGGTTTTAGTTTTTGAACTTATGTCTTGTAAACCGGTTCTGTTCTACTGCAACACAATTTACTGAGTTATCTTGATATGCACTATTATTTAACGTTTCCACGCTGATAGCACCTTTTTAATTTCAGGTGGAGGAGCAACCTCGCAAATTAGAATATGTTATAAAAGTGGCTCATGTCTGCCTCCACAGAGGCGAGGGCGTCAACAATATCACGCCGGAACAGTACCAAGAACAGGTGACTATGTTTTTAATAAAAATATCTTTTAGCCTTTCCGGGACGGTCCAATACAATTGTGCGTGTTGTAAGTTCGAGCTTATCTCATCAGGTTTACTGTAAGGTAAACTACCAATAGTGGACAAAGGGCCCCATTTCACGCGTTAAACGTTCTTTCCCATCCTGTTCAAATACACTGGTCCTATCATTTCGTACGTATAATGTTGTTATCCAATTTCAACTCCAATATCCTATGTCACTCGTATCACACAAGATACGAGTGATGACCTGCAAAAAAGGGCTGAAAGAAAATGGATGAGGAGAGCTGAAGACCGAGCTCGATGGCGTGCATTAGGAGAGGCCTTCATCCAGCAGTGGACAGATATAGGCTGATGATGATCCAATTTTCCAAGATAGCATCGGAAAATTCGGAAAGTGATGCCAAAATCGTAATCTACAGCCCAAAATTACCCGGAATTAAAATTCAATTGTAATGATTTTGCCATAACCATAGAAAGCGACGATGTGGCCGAAGGTGTAGCTCGCTTGGCTAGTAGATACCTAAAAAAAACTAAAAATAGTATCCATGGAAAATATCCCGTTTCAAATGGTTATACTTCTAATAGATATACTCTTGACTTGAACTTTAATTACGTGCCATTTTTATAGAATTAGATTTAGTAAATCTCATAAAGAACGAAAAAATACTTAGTTCATTATTGCAGCCCAAAAAAGGCGATGGTAGCCGAAAGGTAATACTAGCGTGAGTTAGACTCCAACAATACCGGGTTCGATCCTCAGCTTTCGACCAATGACTTTTCTATGTAATGTGCGGCTTTCCATCGCTCCATGCTTCGTAAGGCACGTAAGCCGTCGGTCCCAGCTGTGATTGATATATGTTTTATTATAATTTGTGACATTGGAAAAATATATAAAGATTTAACAAATATGGAAAAAATGACATCTCCGTAGAGTTTCTTGGTGCTCTCTTCTCTAAATGGCGTATTTCCGAAGCACAGGTATTTTTGCCAACAGAGTTAAATCTCACGATTTAACTCTGTTGGCACATGAAAGGGAAATTTCCTTTTCAAACTCAAATAGTACTTAGTTTACCTAAATTTTATTGATTTGATCTTTTTATAATATTTTATGTATTTCTCCTTGTTCCTGAGATGTTAATTTTGACTTGTAAAAGTGCTATTATTTTGCCTATTTACAAGAAATTACTTTTGATTTGATCTTTTTATAATATTTTATGTAGTTCTCCTTGCCTTCGGGCGGCCTGACAAACTGGCACCAGAGGCCAGCACTACCTCATACGACAAACATACAAAATGCAGATTTATTTTTATCGAGAAAAGTTTAATATATCATGTATTGAATGACTCACATTTCTAATGTATCTATCTATCTATACTTATAATAAAGCAATGAGAACGAAAAGTTTAATATATCATGTATTGAATGACTCACATTTCTAATGTATCTATCTAAAAAATATGGACTAGGTACGACAATATGTTTTAAATAACTTAAAGTGAGCTACTGAACAAGAACATAGCATTTTTTTAAATCGTGTCTGTTTGTATGTTTGTTCGCGCATCACGTAAACACTACTGGACCGATTGCGATGCGGTTTTCACTGTTGGATAGCTTAGGGTTTGACTTGAAAACTGGGGTACTTGGTATCTCAATCCAATGGGAAGAAAATAAGCAATCGATAAAACACTTTATGACGGCTGAAGGAATTTTGATCAAATGTTGGTATTTTAGGTATTCCAATAGCACATAGAGTAGACTTTTTAACCTACAGAATTGATCACGCGTGCGAAGCCGCGGGCACAGTTATTTATATATATATATATATATATATATATATATATATATTTACGGCTTTATAAATTACTTATTTTTGTTATAAAAAAGACACAATAATGGAATAACACGGCCAAATTATGATATAACATTAAACCGTATAACATTTCTAGTTTCTTTGCCAAAATAAGGTAGTTACGCAACGCTTTTCGTCGGTAACATTGACTTTCAAGACTCCACGGCTCTTAGATAAGATCTAGCTTCTAGTTCCCGGGCAACAATAAAAAGTGAAAGTGGAGCGCCGACCCTCGCTGAAACGGAGGCCTCGAGCGTAGTCGCAAATTGTTGTCTATTCAAAGTATATCATCATCAGTCCAATGCTGGATGTAGGCTTCTTCCAAAGCACGCCGCTTAACCCTATCTTCGGCTCTTCATTTCCTGCTGCCAGTCTGTTTTGTCGGGCCGGGGATACTTAGCACCCCATGCCCTTCCGTGACCATGACCGCTGCCGTGACACAAAATAAATGATAGGGCGGCCGAGAACTGATGGTAATTTTTTTTATTATTTCGTCTTAACATAGGAGGTAATGTCCACAATTGCCTGCCTGCCCAGCGCGCTGGGCATGCAGGTTGGCGATCGCAGGGCGGCGTCTTTCCATTTCCGTGTACAAAAAGAGGCAGTATTGTTGAAACACGCACGAGTGTTCCTTCCCACTTCCTTCCAACTTGCTTTTCTAAACTCGTAGTTCAATAACAATAACAATAATTTGACTCCAGGGTACTGCACACCATTGCAAGTTGTTTTAAAACAAATATTTTGTTTATTTCAGGCCCAGGACCTTGTATTCAACGAGAACGTACTGCTCCAGACGTTAGGGTTCGATGTTGCCATCGACCACCCGCACACGCACGTGGTCCGTACCTGTCACCTTGTCAAAGGTGAGGCGAGCGTTTTGTCGTGTCGTTCTGTCGCGCGATACAGCGGCCGGTCGGTCGTGCGGCGGTCGGGTGAGGTGCGGGGGTTTTGTCGCGTTAAATGCGTGTCTAAAATATATCAAATTCAATTTTATGGTAAAATCACTTATCGGAGCTTAGTGATCTGTGTAAATGGGGTTGATGAGATTAGTTAATCTATCTGAAAAGTTTCAGTTAGCCCCGTGCAATGAGGAGGCGGTTCTAAACTACTAAAAAAAAACCATAAAAAAGTGATTATCACCACAAATAATGTTCGTGTCATCTTATGGGGATTGATGCATAATCTATACTTATAATAAAACAAGTACGAAAAAGTCTGTACAAAGAAGTTGGGTACTTAAAATAAGCTACTGAACAGGAATATAAGATTTTAAAAAATCATGGCTGTATGTTTGTTCGAGCATCACGTAAAAACGACTGGTCCGATTGCGAAGCAGTTTTCACTGTTGGATAGCTTAGGGTTTGGCTTAAAAACTGGGGTACTTGGTATCTTAATCCGATGATTAGATGCCGAGCAATAGATAAAAAACTTTTTGAGGGCTGAACGAATTTTGAATAAATGTGGTATATTGTACTTAAGTACTTTTGGTTCTGGAATAACACGAATGGGCTACATTTAAATGAAAATACTACGCGGGCAAAGCCATGGGCTCAGCTAATGTCATATAAAGTATTAAAAAGGCAAATCTGACGAACAAAGTGTGGGCCTTCCCTAAATCTGAAATCTAAGTTTTGGACCATATTTTACGCGGTCTTAACTCAAGAAAATTCTTACTTGTGCCCTCTAAACTAAACCGAACATAGAAGCCACACGCTACTTCAAATAAACGAGGCAAAACGTACCGCACCGAATACCGCCCACGACTCGACCGATTGCGATAAACCAAAAAAACACGACGCGAAACCAACAGGCAATGTATGACCCCCACATTTTCGCTCGCTACGCGGATAAGGTATGTTTTATCCTTGAATATTGTGTATTGTGTGTCACCCTACTCACGTATCACATGCAATTCAATTTTTTATTCAGCTTTTTTGCATCCCCCTATAGTCTATTATGAGTCATAGTAGCCTAGCGGTATACTAGTGTTTGTTAGAATCCAACGATACCGGGTTCGGTCCTCGGCTACACACTAATGTTTTTGTGATGTGTGAATTTCCATCACTCCGTGCTTTGGTGGGCACGTTAAGCTGTCATTCCCGGCTGTTATTGATTAATAGCAGTTGTTAAGCCTGAGGCCCTCGGGCGGCCAGCAATACCTCATACGACTAGCAAGTAAACAATCTATTATGAAGCATCCCTTAAAAATGTAATCTATGGTGTCTGCTTTACTTTTTACCCTTCGTCCATAATCATAGGGTTCAAAATTAATCCTATTGCTCTGGTTACACTTTCTGTATGTCTATCACAGGTTTCTCTATCAAAAGAGACTGACCACTATCTCACCTGATGGAAAGTGATGATGCAGTCTAGGGCACATGCTTGCTTTGAAGAGAGGTGTTCAAACTAGATTATATAGCGTGATGACATAGACATGGTCTAACCACTTCACCTAGCTCAGTTCACCTTGTTGAGAAAAAAAACATTAAAAAAATGTGATGTGTGACTTGTTATCAAGGCCGTGGTTATTTATAACCATGCCCTAAAAAACAAAATTCATGTCTATTTTGTTGTCGTCTTTACACAGAACATTTAATTATAAAACATTTAATACATATTTTTTTAATAAATGTCTTCAAAATCCGAATACTACCGGAATAGACTTGTGTTTATATAATATTGCTTATTATTTATTAGTAATCATTAAAAAAAACTTTGATTTTGGTGAATGGACACAAAGAGTTGTGACACGGTAATATCACTAGACTTGTTTACTATTTGGTTACGGAAACCTACAAACTAGTGGCTCAGTTCACATGTGTGATTTTTGTATTTTTAGGATTATAAAATAGCCTAATGTCACACATCTCGATTCTGCCACATTTCATCAAAATCGGCTCCAAACTTTAGTCGTGCTAATGATAGAATTAAATTAATTTAAGCGGTGCAAGCCTCCGTAGAATGCAACAACATTATCAAGTGCACCTCTTAGCAACACATACTCCTTTCTAATCAGCCTTAAGGCCTTGTCATACAAAGCGAAGCAAACACGTGACGAAAGCGTTTTTAATTTGTAATGTACAGAGTTGCTCGAATATAGTCGCATAGAAATGCCAAAGCAAACCAACGTGACGCGTTTCCGTGGCGAACAATACGCCATGATAAACAGGCGAAGCGAGATAGTTTGTACTAACTGTATGTAAGACGTAATGGTGGCCCTACACACAACGGTATATCTGACAGGTAAAGAATGTGTATGTGACAAGTGTTGCACAAAATTGCATGGTAAAAAAATCGTCTTCAAATGCATTTAAGAATATCTAAATAAAAAAACTACTGATCCAAATTGATTCAATATTCATGGTATCAACCTGGAGGTCTAAGCATCTAAATTAAAAAAAACAGTCATCAATTGACGTAGAAATCGGTGAACATATGTAAAAATACATACAGCCGAACATAGAATCTCCTCCTTTGTGAAGTCGATTAACAAAACTATATAGTTATGTCTGCGAATAATCTGAAAAGTAAACGTGCTCAGGTAAACCTGTCAAGTATACTGATAAGTGTATGGCCACCATTAGACAGAGTGGATGCGAGAGCAAAGCGTGTTCGTTGTTTCTTTATAAGCTACTAGCTGCACCCCGCTGTTTCAACCGATGACAAGACAGAGTGGATGCGAGAGCAAAGCGTGTTCGTTGTTTCTTTATAAGCTATTAGCTGCACCCCGCTGTTTCAACCTATGATAAGACAGAGTGGATGCGAGAGCAAAGCGTGTTCGTTGTTTCTTTATAAGCTACTAGCTGCACCCCGCTGTTTCAACCTATGATAAAACAGAGTGGATGCGAGAGCAAAGCGTGTTCGTTGTTTCTTTATAAGCTACTAGCTGCACCCCGCTATTCAACCTATGATAAGACAGAGTGGATGCGAGAGCAAAGCGTGTTTTCATTGTTTCTTTATAAGCTACTAGCTGCACCCCGCTGTTTCAACCTATGATAAGACAGAGAGGATGCGAGAGCAAAGCGTGTTCGTTGTTTCTTTATAAGCTACTAGCTGGACCCTGCTGTTTCAACCGATGATAAGATGGATACAGCAAAATTGAATTGAAAGTTTAAATAAATACTCCATATTGTTTCATGTATGTGTGTTTTTAAGTATACTTACTATGTAAATATGTAATGCATTAAATAAACAAATATGGGAAGTTGAGAAATGCGTCTCTGCATCACTCACGCCTCGGTTCAGTTTCACCACGCGAAGCGAATGCTTCGCTTTGTGTTTGACAAGACCTTTAGGTTTGTGTGGCTTTAACATAGTGAGTCCATTTACCCTGTACAGCGTCCATTCACCCCTCACCTCATCCAACACTTACCAAAATGAACCCGTATAATACATGGAGACTGTTCTTCCCACAGCGCCGAAGGACCTTGCCCAGACGTCGTATTTCATGGCCTCCAACAGCCTGCACTTGACCACCATGTGTCTGCAGTACCGACCGACCGTAGTCGCCTGCTTTTGTATACATTTAGCATCGAAATGGAGCAACTGGGCGGTGAGTGCTGCTTTATCATAATACTACAGGAGACGATATACAGAGTAAAATACACATAAATAAAATAAAATGTATTATACTGATATACATAACTAGCCCTGCCAAAAAATGTATTATACTGATATACATAACTAGCCCTGCCAAAAATGTATTATACTGATATACATAACTAGCCCAGCCAAAAATGTATTATACTGATATACATAACTAGCCCTGCCAAAAAATGTATTATACTGATATACATAACTAGCCCTGCCAAAAATGTATTATACTGATATACATAACTAGCCCTGCCAAAAAAGAGCCTTTGCCAATAATTTATATACTTTTGGAATGTGCACCTTCAATTGTTGCCCGCAGCTCGAGGGCGAATCAGAATGTAATAATACGAGATACGTTATTAGATATTATATACCCTCATATTAACTTTAAATAACTTTTTTGATCAACTTTCCTGATTTGTTATTGATGAAAATCAATCATTAGTCTAGAGAATATTACACGAGGAACTGGAAAAATATAGGTTGCCGCCTACTTTCCCTTTAGCACAACTATGACATTGTCAGGTACAAATCGGTAAACAGGGGTGCGTTTAAATCAATTATCCAGTATAAAATTTAAACTGAGTCAAACACCCCGTTCAAGCACACCGCGAGGCGAAAAATTAACCCGACTAATATTTAATCTGCCCCGTTCACGAGGGTCCGCTAGGCTGGTATAAGTTTTTGCCTGGCTAGGATAAATTTTAGCGAGCTTTTGAGGTCGCTACATTTTAGTGTCAGAATGACCGCTGTTTGTCATTCGATTTGTGGTTAGATTCAATTTGTAGATTGTTTTATTCGTAAATACTATCTATATTTATAATAATGCAGTAACATAAATTCTGTACAACGAATATAATATAAAAATGATTTAGGGGACATAAATTAAGCTACTGAACATAAATTTGACCAGTCGACAATTGAATTTGACAGATAAACCTATGGCTTCGTTCAGCGAACCCTCGATAGTTAATTTTTATCCGGTAAAAATTTCGCCGACTTACATAAACGCAGCCCAGGCGTTATTAATAAAAAAAGTCATACATTTTTTCTCCTTGTTCAACAGTATTAGGTTGCCTTGTTAAAAGTGTCTCACATCCATGGTTGCCTAGGTTTTAAATGTTAAGTTTTAAGGGAGAGTGACATAGATGAGTTGCGCGCGCTACTCCATGTGATGTGTCCGTCGTAGGACCATGTCAGCGCAAACGGCCTGACAAACTGACAAGCAAGTGGTGTTATCAGTTTGAAGCCTTTGTTTGTCTGTGTGTGATGTCTGGGGCATCTTAGCCCCCAAACGGATGGGCCGATTTCAATGAGGCTGGCGAGATGGTTTGTTTGGAAGAGGTGCACCAGTTCCAAATATATTCAGCTCATCACTCTTTGTAAAGGGATCTCCAAATTTGGAGTTTGTGTTCAAGTTTACAATTTCGGTGGCATGTTTTGCTTAAATGAGGGTCTTATGATAGAGTAGGTCTTATGAGTAGCATTATGAAGACCTGAATCGAGAAGATCTGTGGCATCAAGGAACTTTAAAATGGAGTTTTGCACATAAGGAAACGGTTATAAACTGTTTGGTTGGTGTAGATATTCACCTATCTTATACCCCAACCTTATTTAAAGGGCACGTATGCGACAACTCAAAATGGTGGATTGTACATTTTTAAATATACAACACAAAGTTTACTACTTGAAACCTGGTAGTTTTATTCATCACTAGTTTAAATATACAACACAAAGTTTACTTCTTGAAACCTGGTAGTTTTATTCATCACTAGTTTAAATATACAACACAAAGTTTACTACTTGAAACCTGGTAGTTTTATTCATCACTAGTTTAAATATACAACACAACGTTTACTACTTGAAACCTGGTAGTTTTATTCATCACTAGTTTAAATATACAACACAAAGTTTACTTCTTGAAACCTGGTAGTTTTATTCATCACTAGTTTAAATATACAACACAAAGTTTACTACTTGAAACCTGGTAGTTTTATTCATCACTAGTTGAAATATACAACACAGTTTACTACTTGAAACCTGGTAGTTTTATTCATCACTAGTTTAAATATACAACACAAAGTTTACTACTTGAAACCTGGTAGTTTTATTCATCACTAGTTTAAATATACAACACAAAGTTTACTACTTGAAACCTGGTAGTTTTATTCATCACTAGTTTAAATATACAACACAAAGTTTACTACTTGAAACCTGGTAGTTTTATTCATCACTAGTTTAAATATACAACACAAAGTTTACTACTTGAAACCTGGTAGTTTTATTCATCACTAGTTTAAATATACAACACAAAGTTTACTACTTGAAACCTGGTAGTTTTATTCATCACTAGTTTAAATATACAACACAAAGTTTACTACTTGAAACCTGGTAGTTTTATTCATCACTAGTTTTCCCGCCCGCGACTTCGTTCGCGCGGACTACAGTTTATCGCGAAAAAAAGGATCCTATGCTCTTGTAGGATATTAAAAACCAATGCAAAAGTAGGTATAGGGCCAACGCCATTAATGTTTTTTGACAGACTCGTTATTTCGTTTCCATGGAAACCGTTCCTTACGGCGGAGTAATCAACGTTTCCCAGTTTTCCCGTGAAAAATTACAATTTTCCGTGGTAAAAAGTATCCTATGTTTTATTCCAGGGTTATAAGCTATCTCCATTCCAAATTTCATTAAAATCCGTCCAGCCGTTATCGCGTGAAAGATCCCCAAACAAAAAGATAACGTTTCACTTTTATATATTGATATGGATTATACTCTGACCTTCAAAACTTAGTACCACACTTTTGAAATTAATAGAGTTTTTATAAATTGCTTGGCTCCTAGAGTAGGAACCAATCTTTATGGCGGCTGTGAAGTTAGGCGCAAGGCGCTGCGCAATAGCTAATTTTAGGTGTAAGCGGGCTTTGGAGAGATAAGAGGCCGGGGCACACCCTCCCGCTAGCCCCCACCACGGTTGTGCTTGTGTGCACGCTACATCCGTACATGCACACATGCGTGCGATTCTGATCAAGTACAGTCTAGTTCATTATTTAAAGTTGTTTATTACTGTTTGTTACTAACCAATACAATTCACCAACACAACTCCTTAATGACAGGTAATACCATCATCATATTCCGACAAACATAATATAATTGTATTAAATATAAATAAAACGGCTAAAAACTCACGAAATAGAAGATCGGAAATACTCCGACCAGTTTCGGACTATTTTGAAGTCCTTAATATAATTGTGTTGGCGTATGTTAACATAATTTCATGGTTGGTTAAAAAGTAATGAAGGTTAAGCGTTGACGTTAATTTAGCTACTAAAACATAGTTACAGGTTTTTTTAATCATTCTATTATTTCTATGTACCACTAAAATAGCATTTTTCAATCATATTATTTGCAAGTGACATGTTCTACAAGTAGGTAGTAATAATTGACTCTAATAATTGCCAACCTTACTGTACCGACGCGAAGTCGCAATCGCAGCGCGCTTCACAGCCATAAAGTTTGGTTCCTACTATACTCATCGGATTGAGATATGAAGTACACCAGTTTTTAAGTCGTAACTTCTATCCAATAGTGAAAATCGCATCGCAATCGGTCCATTTATTTTAATGTGATGCGCGAACAAACACATTAAAAGTGTGGTACTAAGTTTTAAAGGCCAATGAAACAGTCGGGGATTTTTAAATTACCAAAATTAATTAGTTATTAGGATTAGATAAGGCCATCCTGAACTGAACTGGCGCTTGATCACACAATAATTAAAAAATCAGGGGTTGTGTGCCCACGGTCTTTGTTAAAATTACAAAATGTCAGCTTAACTCTCTTTTATTAATAAACCAGATTTACACGTCAATATTTTTCCATAATTGACTTATGGAGATATCTAATAATTTACTAAAGGTTTTTTTGTTGATAATATCTCAATAATCTAATCAATATCTAATTCTCGCTAAGCCGGCATTTAAGCTTAAATCATAAAATCAGTTTACACAAGGAGAGTTTAAAAAAAACTGTGTATGTGATTTCTAAAGCATTATAAATAATTCTTTAGAAAGAGTAGACTTCCAGTGGTGTCCCATAAAGATTTCAAAATTGTTTCAGTAGTTTTCTGTTAGTTTTGTTGCTAATAAAATTAGCTGCATTTTTTTTCAATACCTTAATCTAAATAAGCGAATGTTGCATTTCGCTTCATTTCACAACTCAGGCTCGGCGCAAATGAGCCACCGGCCAAAGCCACAGGTGGCCAGTAACAAGCAGTTCACACGCTTTTTCATACACTTTGTAGGGTCTCCGCACACGCGTGGCCTGTGGCGTCTACTCGCCACTTGTGGCCGCTACGGGCCACACAAAACGCCCACACTCGCCACTGACGGCCGCTGGGCCCCCTCTCACTCGCACTCATTTAAACTTGCGTCTTGTTTTTCATCGCACGATTCCAAATTGTGACGGGGCTACCGAATACCGGTGGCCGCCGCCGCTGCTACAAAAGTGGTGGTAGCGCGCCCCAGCCATTTGTGACTGTCATTTGCGCCGAGCCTTAAGTACAAATTACATTACAAATTTGTATGATGAGTCAGTGGATCACGGTAGCCGAACTGGTTAAAGGCGTGTATCGCGCAGAGGCACGGAATGACGCGGGTTCGAGCCCCGACCGTAATAAAAAAAAACTTTAGAAAATTACTAGATAATTATTACCCTACGTTTGTATGGACAATTCATCCTCCGTCAACCCATTGGTAAATGATAACGCAGCCTACACACTTTGTTATACAAATTGAATTCCCATACTACCTGAACACAACACTAACGACACATTTTCAGTTGCAGATGTCCATTGAAGGCTTACCACTTAGGCACTATCACTGAAAGCCAACTAATCCGTACAGATCCCGCAGTCGAACGAGGGCCGCCATTGGTTCTCGTACGTGGACCGCTCCGTGACCGTGGAGCTGTTGGAGAAGCTCACCTCGGAGTTCCTGCTCATATTCGAGAAGTGTCCCTCGCGGCTCAAGAGGAAAATGATGAACGTGCGCGCGGCAGGTATGTACGGCTGTACTTGTCTTACTTCAACTTTACGGTTTGATGATTTTAAACAAGAACAAGTAAATCGGAAGGACTTTAGAATCGTTATATTTGTTTATTTGTTAGGTGCACATAACAGAAAACAGAAATATAATATTTGAGAATTAAATGGTAAATTATGCGATTGCTTCCATAATCCAATCATTAAGTGCACACGCCATCAATAAAAAAAACAGCAAAGTTGCCATAAACATTAATAATTGTAGCTAAAGTTGCAAGCACTATTCCACAATATAGGTAGATATTTTAAATACAATTGTATAGGTGAGCTGTCTGCAATTTCCTTTTTATTGTTTTCTACCTGTAATGCTAGGTGTATTATTATTATTATTATTACGAGCCTGTAGTGTCCCACTGTAGGGCAAAGGCCTCCCTATCCTTTTTCCATTTTTCTCTATCTGTTGCAATGGTACACCAGTTCTTGTGTGGGAGTCAAGCTCATCCCGCCATCTCTTTCTTGGTCTGCCGCGATGACGTTTGCAATCTTGGGGTACCCATTGCGTGGTAATTTTTGCCCAGAGATCATCCGACATGCGGCAGACATGTCCAGCCCAGTCCCACTTTAGTTTTGCAGCTTTTTGGGTCACGTCTGTAATCTGAGTCTTGGAACGCTGTATGGTGTTCTTTATTCGGTCAGTTAGTTTAATTCCTAGAATACTGCGTTCCATTGCACGCTGGCATACCTCGAGGTCAGACCTCTGATGATCAGTCAAAGACCAAGTCTGTGCACCGTATGTGAGGATGGGGAGAATGCACACGTCCATGAGTCTGCGCTTAAGGGATAGTGGCAGATTTCCCTTCATAAGGTCTTTCATGGACCAATAGCTCCTCCAGGCGTTTTCAGTGCGACGTGCAACTTCTGCATCCTGTCTCGCCTGGAAAGAGACTAATTGGCCCAAATATACATACTCATGAACATATTCAACCTCCACATCCTCGACGTGGATCTTACGTCTTGTGCTGTTAGTCATCAGCTTGGTCTTCGACATATTCATCTTTAGTCCGACGTCGAGGCTTGCCTTGCATAGGTCTTGTAGCATGTGACCCAATTCGTGCGCTGAGGAGGAGAAAAGCACGATGTCGTCTGCAAATCGGAGGTTCGTCAAGCGCTTTTCTCCGACGAGAATGCCTTTCCCTTCCCAGCTAGGTGTGACTTTCCGAAAGATTTCTTCTAAAGTGGCGGTGAACATTTTGGAGATAGCGGGTCACCTTGCTTGACTCCCTTTTTAATGGGGAAGGTAGGTCCTGTATTGGCTAGTTTTATTGATGCCGAACTATTTTGATATATATTTTGTAGTAAGTGTATGTATGTTTGGTTAATTTCTTGGTTATGGAGTGCTTGAAATATGGACGAGTGTGTGATACTATCAAATGCCTTGGAGTAATCTACGAATGCCAAATATATGGGTAATTTAAATTCAGTGTGTATTTCTATTAATTGATTGATGGAATGTAAATGGTCAGTGGTAGAGAGGCCTTGCCGGAAACCAGCTTGCTCGGGAGGTTGGTGTTTATCCAGTTGACCGGATATTCTGCCTTCTAGGACTTTGATGAAGGCTTTGTACAGATGTGAGACAAGGCTTATAGGTCGATAATTTTCGATGTTAGATTTATCGCCTTTTTTATGTAAGAGTATGATATTCGAATGACAAAATGACTTTGCAAAAATACCTGATTCTAAGATGGAGTTAAATAGATTTGTAATGTGTGGAATAAGAATCGGTTCCCCAATTTTGAGCGCCTCAGTTGTTATATCATCGTGACCTGGTGACCTACTGTATTTCATGCTGCAGAGCGCACGGTGCACTTCCAGGCCGGTGATTGGAGCTGTATCGTCAGAGCATGAGTACTCATCGGTAGTGTATTGGGGAACCGCATTATCCGAGTAAAGATTTTTGTAAAATTTTGTGCTAATCTGTAAGATCTTGTCCTTATCGCCCTCTCTCGCATCCATACTATCTCTCAAGCATAAAATCAATGAACGTCCTTTTTCCATACCTTGCTTTGCTATTTTTAGGGATGTGTTGTTGACCAGAGCAGTTTCTACGCGTTTTACGTTAAACTGTCTAATATCTTTTCGGATATTACGTTTTACGGCTTTATCTTTTATTTTGTATTCCGGAGTGTAATAAGTCAATTTCTGCCTCTCTTCAATTAGTTGTTTGGTTTTGATACTTAGTTTTCTATCTTTACGTTTTAAACATTTTGTCTTCTGGCTAGCATTTCGAATGGACTCCTTTATATTATCATATTGAGTTTGTACGTTCTCTGAATATTTTTCAAGCAAATGACTAAAGCTATTTTTTAGTTCCAATATAAAATGATCTTGATTTGCTAACAGTGTAATTTTGTCGAGTTTTTTGATCGATTTCTGAATCATCTGATAGCGTTGTATTTTTAATTTGAATGTAAGTGATATTCTTAGTGGTCGGTGGTCCGAGCTAAATTTTATGGCATTTAATACTTCTACGTTAGTAACTATTTGTTTACTTGAAGAGAGACAAAAATCGATTTCATTTTTGGTTGTTTTATCAGGGGATAGCCAAGTCCAGCGTCGCTGAAGTTTTTTATAAAAGTAACTGTTACTAAGACTGAGGTTTTGTCCAAAAGCGAATTGGAGAAGTCGGGTTCCTCGTGTATTTCGAGTTCCTAGGCCATAAGGGCCGAGAACATTGCAGTTGTCTGAGGGGAGATGCTCACCAACCTTAGCATTAAAATCTCCTATCACGAGGGTCCATGAGCCTTTGTGTTCGTCGTGAGCTTTGTTTAGAAGATCATAGAAATCCTCGACTTCGGCATCGAGATGAGCAGACGTCGGGGCGTAAACTTGAATGAGAGTGAGATTTTTGTTTTCGGATACACGAAATTTTAGCACAGCTATTCGATCCGAATAAGATACAAATTCTATGATGTTGTTCTTCCAACGTTTTGCGACTATAAATCCGATACCATACTGGCCACCGCGTCCTGTATAGAAAAATATGTTGTTGTTTCTTTCTTCTACTTCTTCTTTCTAATATCTCTCCTTACTTCTGCTAAACCAACTACGTCCCATTTAATAGTTTCCAGTGCATTTTCCAGTTCGACCAAGCGTTCTTCTTTTCTTAATGTTCGTACATTGTAAGTCATAACGTTAAATTTATCAGCATCCGTTATACTAGCCAAGGTTTTCTGACAGTGAGGAGTACCCACCTGGAGATTATCTGGCCCCGTGACTCCAGGGAGTGTCACCGTACTGTCATCAGTGACATTTCCGATGGAGTCGCCGGGCACTTGGGGCCTAATTATTGTTGTGTCAGTCATGAGGGTAAGGGGTTAGACTTTTAACCCACCACGCTTGTCTAATGCGGGTTGGTAGGTATGCAGTGAACCATCTGACTCGGCTCGTGGACGCCGCCGTTGGTACAATAGGTACTCTTCCGCCGCCGCCCTAAACCGACATCCTGCACTGATGCCGATTGTTCCGCCTTGGCCTTGTGAGGACGTTCACGCCCATGAGCCCAAGGCAGCTTGTTGCTGTGTGGTCGGGGACTGCGGAAGCAGCTAGCAGCGATATCTCGCCGCATGTCCATTATCCGCCACTTATGGACCCCGGTAGAGTGGCCTACAGCTAAGCCCCTAGGTGTATTATAAAAAAAAAAGGGACAATTCCACACCAATTACCTAGCCCCAAACTAGGATACCCTGTAATATGGGCACTAGATAACGGATAAATATACATAAATACGAATATCAACATCCATGACTCGGAAACAAAAATTTCTGCTCAACACAAATGATTGCACCTTGCAGGATTCGAACCCGCGACCGTTTGATTTCGTTCTTAGTGTTACTAGCCACTAGACCAACCGGCCGTCAAACCATGTTATCAGGCATACATCCGTCTCGATCGCCACCCAAAAACGCAAGCTGTTGAATTTCAATAAATAAATAAATAATTGTGAATAAATACATCATCATCATCAGCCTATATCTGTCCACTGCTGGACGTAGGCCTATCCTAATGCGCGCCACTGAGCTCGGTCTTCAGCTCTCATCCATTTTCTACCTGCCGCTTTTTGCAGGTCGTCACTACACCTGGCCACAGGGCGTCCTACACTACGTTTGCCTAAACGTGGTCTCTACCCGAGAACTCGTCTACCCCAACGGTTATCGGTTCTTCAGGAAATGTGACCAGGACCAATGCCAAATGGTCCTCCAATGCCACTGCTACGAAATTTATTTGCCATATTGTATTTATGTACTGAATAAGTACATTAAAATCATGACAGTGTTACGAGTAAGATGCAGTACAACACAATACATCAAATTATACTACATTACAAAATATGTACATATTTACTTAGGGGAGGGGAGGGGTGTTAAGGAGAGGTGGGATGAAAAAATAGAAATAAACGTGACAAATAGGAGTCTTTTTGTGCTTTGAATGCATCAAATATGACATACCTACCTATCGCTCGAATATGCAAGAGGCGACACTGGGTTTCATACAAAATTTGGTTGGCAGGTTTGGTTTCTATCCTTGCCCACTTCGGTAATTTTAGCAGTGGGTTACCCAAATCATATCGTTTAATTTTTCCTAAGGAAATATTTGGATTATGTACGGGACTCAAACCTGATAAAGACCTTCAACCATTTGTGCCATTTTTCTTGCTACAAATGACATGTCAACAAGTCCGCCATTTGTTGCATTTTACTTACAAACATGCCACGAATGCCATGTCAACAAGTTCGCCATGTGGAAAAAAACGCGATATCGCGGCCACTGATCAAACCTTAAGAAATCTATACAAGCTGTTGTTTTGCATCCCCTCCATATTTAGTGAGTATACCGTAATCACCTAACAATACTATTTAATTCCTACATTTAACTGGAGAAGGAATTCTTGATAAAATATTTTTTTGATAAATCGTAGTAGGCCACTTTATTTTGGAGTAGAACCCCACGACACACACACACACACATATGTATAGTATTGTACGCGCTCCCGCCGCCACGCCACATATAGTACAAATCCGCGCGCCAGTGCCACAAAATATATATATGTGAGGCCGGGCGGCCGCCTCGCTCGTGCTGCGTAACAACAAGGTCTATGATTTATTTAGGTATTATAAAGATATGCTCAAAAGGATTTTATACGCGAAAAAAAAAGGTTTTTAAATTTTATTTACTATCCGCTCCTCATTTTACCATCTTACTTGAGCGGGCTTAGGACCGTCAAAAATACCTACCTAAGTAGTCTTAAGTCTAATCTAAAATAACACTAAGAAAATATCAACTTATCAAGTTCGGAAACGAGCGTGTGACAACTGACTGTGACCCAGAATAAAATAATAGTACCAGTACTGTGACTAATCAGTGACTACACAGCCACAGAATAAATAATAGTACAAACACAGCTGATAGCTCGGGCGACACGCGACGGAGACAGTGACCCGCGCGCGGCCAGGCTTTGTCTGTGGCTTTGTCAGGTACCGCGCCGCCTATATCGACAGCGCTTTATTTGTGTGTATGGGTATGCGTGTGGAAAGACACGGGGAGATTTAAAACTAGGATCGCGTACACATATCGCTATTTATAAACTATTTTTATTTAATTTTAATTCAAATTTTTTGGTACTTTTTTTATTAATGATTCGAGTTCTATACCTATCTCTGTAAATATGGCGGGGATGCAAAACAACAGCTTGTATAACATATCAATACAAAGTATTTTTTTTATTTACACTGGTATGCTAAAGCGTCGCGTTTCTGAGAGATTCGAGCTTAAAGACGTCGTGTATGACGTACATGAACCAGCATCTGTTATTGTTGAATATCTAAATCTCTCCCTGGTCATGTTGGTCAAGAGCGTTGGCCGCCAATCTTTTTGAACTACTGCATGATATAATATTTAGTATTCAGATTCTTGTATTGCTATACAAATCTATCCAGTTTCTCCCCTTCCCCACAGATGGCAGTTCCCCACACTCGAATGCCGCGCACTCGTCGCAGGCTCTACCGAGCTCCTCGTCCAAACATCCCGCGCCTCCCAGCGACGACTTCGACAAGGCGTTTGACAAAGGTACGTAGACCTAACTAGTATTCCCCGCGGCTTGCAGTTCCCCACAGGGGCAATTCCCCACAGGAAACAGTTCCTCACAGGTGTCAGTTCCCCATGCTCGAATGCCGCGCACGCGTCGAAGGCCTTACCGAGCACCTCGTCCATACATCCCGCACCACCTAGCGACGACTTCGACAAAGCGTTTGACAAAGGTACGTAGGCTTTACTAGCATTCCCCACGGCTTGCAGTTCCCCACAGGGGGCGGTTCTCCACAGTTGACAGTTCCTCACAGGTGACAGTTCCCCACAAGGGCTAGTCCCCTGTAGGCATTCCAAGCAGATCGCCAAATAAATAATTGTGTTGAGATGTGACAGTAAGGATCCTTTACCTGACGTCTTATTCTTGGATCCACTTGCATCAAGAGTGTTACTTGCCAGCAGTGTTTCTCACTCTAGCGAACAACGTTTCTGGGCGACAGAAAAGGATAGAGCTACGGAGGAATGCGGGCAATGCGGTACTGTGCATGAGAGATCATTGGGACCTCTCATGCTATCCGCATGTGTCGTTCGTTTTTAAATTTGTAGCATTTAGACTAGTTAACAGAAGTATATTATTCTAAAAAAATATAAAAATTTCACTTATTTGAGAATAATAATATCTTAAGGTGCAACTTTTCGCTCAGCGCGCCAAATTCAAATTTTCTTGCGTTTTTTGACAATTACAGCTCTATTACTCATCGAGGGTTCATGAAAACTTTTTTTGCGGCAATAAATAGGTTGTATCAAGAAATTACGGTTAAAATTATCACCTAGATAATATTGGTTTAGCTACACATGTCAATAAGCTGATATTCATCTTGATTTTTGGTTTATTGACAAATGTACTTATACTAGCTTTCACTTTGATTTTTCTTTTGGTTTAATTTCTTGATACAACCTATTTACTGCCGCAAAATAAGTTTTCATGAACCCACGATGAGTAATAGAGCTGTAATTGACAAAAAACGCTAGAAAATTTGAATTATGGCGCACTGAGCGAAACGTTGCACCTTAAAAGTAATATTATTACGTCGTTCGGCAAATGAAGTAACAATAGGAAGCACTCATTTAACATCAGTTTTTTTTGTATGTGTATTGAACGCGCAAATGGAGATTGACAGAGTTCAGTAGCTACTATCGATATAATGTAGAATAGACCAACACGATATTGTATAGGTCTGCCTGCCGCTATGGATAGTATTAAGAAACTAGTAACTTTCGAATATCACTGTAAGAGAATAAATATACAAAATACAAACATTGTTTTCGATTTAATTTCTCTGATGAAGCAATTTTTGAATCATTTTATCTTCCACAGAATACGAGCGGGAAAGAACGCGCGCGCGTCAACCAGTCCCGGGCGGCTACGTGCCGGCAACCGCAGCGGCGCCGCCGCCGCAACCGCAACCGCAGAAAATCGACTACAACCTCTACAGGGAGAAACGGGAACGGGAGGAGAGGGAGCGGCGCGAGGAAAGAGAGAGACAGCGGCAGGCGGCCATACAACAAAGGCATTCGACGCCGGGGCAGCCGCAACCGCAACCGCAATCGCAAAGGCCGAGTGCTCAGCCGCCGCCTCATCACCAGAGGCCGAGTCAACACCATCACAGCAAACCCCATCATCCGTGGCCGCCGCATAAGCCTCACCATCAAAAACCGCCGCACGATCACAGGCATCACAGGCCTGCCGCGCCGGCTAGCCAACCGCACCAAACTCAATCACAGCCGGCTCAGCCGCCGCCGCTGCAACCGCAACCGGAAGCGGTACCGCAAAGGACGCGACCGCCCTCGCTATTTTCACCGGAAAACGCGACGACGCCGACCGTTGCCGCTCAAGCGGCGCCCCGGCGGCCGCCGCAGCCGCAACCGCAGCCCCAACACAGGCCCAAAGAAGTCCGTCCTCCGCAACCTCAAACAACGCAAGAGCAAAGGCCACCGAGTCCAAAAAAGCGACCCGACGCGAGCGCCGCGATCAGAGACATGCAACCGCCGGCCATTCTCTCCCCGTTCAATTCCCCACCTTGCGTCAAAGAGCCTCCTAAGCCGAGGCAGCGACAGCAATCCAGTTCCGAGCCAGAATTAGTCCCGGTCGTGAAGAAGCTGGATGAAACGCCCGGCTACGAAAACGTTATAAGAGAGTCACAGAGAGGCCACCCGACCAAAGTGAAACAGGAGAAAAAGGCGGAAGCGCCGCCTCGGCCGCTGAACGGAATAGAAACTGACCCGACGCTGGTATCCAACTTGCTGAAGGAAAGCTTAGCTAAACCCGCGCCTATAACCGTGCCTACAGAAAAGAAATCGCCAGTAGAAATTAAGAAGGAACCGGTCGAACCGCCGCCCCCACCTCCCGCGCCTGCCGCCCCACCTGTTGTAACACAACCTGAAATACCACCCCCGCAACCCACAGATGAGTCCGAACACAAACACAAAAAGGAAAAGAAAAAGAAAGAGAAGCACAAACACAAAGACCGCGATAAGAGCAAAGAAGAGAGGAAGAAACACAAAAAGGATAAGAAAGATGATAAGGAGAAAAAACGAGAGGTGAAAGTGGAGCCGGCACCGGTTCAAACAGTGCCTCAACACAGTGCGCAGGACGGGACGTTGAGGATAACGATACCTCGAGATAAGCTGTCCACTAGTCCGGGACTGAAGATAAAAATACCTAAAGAGCGTTTGGCGGCGCCGCCGCCGCCCCCGCAGTCTTCGGGCCTCAAGATCAAGATATCCAAAGAAGTTCTGGAGACTTCGAGAAAGCGAGCGGGAGGGCCCGAGCAGGGCCCCCCGCAGAAACTGCCGAGACAGAACGGAGCGTCGCACCCTAAGGTAGGTTGGCCTATACCGCCCCCTTTCCGCCCCCCTATGCCGTATTACATGATGCAGCCGCCCCCTATGTATTTCAACAATTACAATATGATGGAAGGGTATTATTACCCCAACATGACTAGTATGCCTAACATGGAGGGGTACATGTATCCGCCGCCGCCGCACCAGCCGCCGCCACCGCAACAGCCACCGTTGCCTGCGATGCCACCGCCGCCCGTTCCGCCGCCACCGCCTGAGTAGATTCAGTACAGGGTCAAAAAAACGAGGTCAAGATGTTCGTCACAGCTAATGGTCACTAGATTTGCCCAAAACTAAAGTCTGCATTCCACAAACACTTGCCCCACTCTTAAATATGTATACTCCAGTAACCTACCTAACCTTGTAACCTTTTTTTTTTTTTTTTTTTGTTTGTAACCTTTGGATTTGAAATATTTGTAAACATGTAATGCATAATGCGTTTTTAATTATTGTTACAAAGCTTTAATAGTCTTGGATGGATCACTATCGATTTATATACAAGGAAATGGCTAACAACCAATAAAAATATATTTATTTAGTTTTTACAAGAGCATCATGATTGTTGATAACTTCACACAGTGTTGAAAGTTACTTCGCATTAATGAATTACTTGTAACAATAATTTAAATTAAAAATAAGCTGTTAATTATTACGTTATGTATGGGCAGTTTGTTTACATACATTTCACATCCAAAATGGCAGAAGTATACATACACTCACATTATCTAAAAAATAATGCAGTATACATAAAAAGATGCATACAGTCAACAACATTCGTGTCTGTGTGATCAATGCAAAACTGTACAGTCACAATGCTTGAAATGTATTAAAGCTGTTTTCAAACAAATTTTTCAACAAACATATTCAAAAATATGTAACCTTTAAATTATGTAAAAATGAAGTGTAACATTTTATCAACATAACATGATGCATAACTTATTTTATTATTTTGAACAGAATTTAGTCCATTTATTTATTATACAATTAGTTTTTTTTACATAAATCAGAGAATTACACTAACATTTCAGAACTTGTGATGGTACATAATCATCAAATGCGCTGCCATACTGGTTAATGTTTCCTGGTCGCAAATCTTGTTTTTTTTAGACCATGATACAGACAAACAGTAAATACCAAGATATTAGAGATAAATAGTTCTTCCGACCAAAAAAACTAATTATGGATTTGCTAAATAAACTACAGAACGAATTTTGATGTAATTTATATGGGACCACACTGGAAAAGACTCTTTCCAATAAAAACAGAATCATCCAAATCGGTACAGAAATCGCGGTGATATGTGATTGTGACACATGAAAATACAATCTCCTTTTGGAAATCGAAAAAAAATGAGATTTTGATTGTTAATGATTTAAATAATGTCTACAGTTTTATCTGTTTGTTTGTTTGCTTGTAGTATGAGGTGGTGCTGGTCAGAGTTGGTCAAGCCGCCTGTGGCTCTCTGATAGTGTCCGTCATGTCTAAACTAATGTAAGAGAAAACAGCAGATGATGTTTTACTGTAATGTACCCTAAGTTTGTTGTTCACTTTCACTGATACTAAAATTGATAATTTTAATCAATTGTTAACTATAAATTAGCTATCATTTTCAAGATGGCGATGGAGGAGAGCCTCTAAAATAATTTGTATTTACTGTTTGTCTATAAATATGTCAGAATAAGTATTGGTGTCAACCAAAGTGAAGTATAATCTTAGTGGCATAAAAAAAACTATAGATATATTTTAAACATATCTTTAACCGTTTTGGTAAACAGTGGTCTCATGTAACTGATACAAGTGTAATGTCTATGAAGCTTCCTAATGTGTTCCGAAAATATAATCTACAAGCCCCTGTTTTACCACCCAACATGAAAAGTATTATATTCCAATTGTAGCTTAATCTCAATAGTTTATTTATTGATTAAACAGATCCTGAAACTAGGCCCTTGTTCAAAGCACCAGATTCAAAGCGCGCTCGAAACTGTCGAATTTTAAGTTGTTCCTGTTAAATTAAAAATACAATTCGGATCAAAACTTTAGTAAATCGTATGCCATATCCAAATGAAGCGATTTATTTTTTCTATTATTATATTGTATTATTATTTTTCATACAAATTTAGACAAATTTAAGTACCGGTTTTTTATTTAGACAAAGCAATTTGAGAGGTCGAAATGTCACTTTGTAAAATAATGCTGATTTATAGTGATGAGATTAAGTACAGCAAAAGTTCAAAGAGCTAAACAGATCAAGATTATTTTAATAGCTATAAGCACAGAACTCACATTTATTTAGAAAAATGATTATTAGACGATTAATCAGCTAATATAGCAATATTTAAGAATAATTTCTTGTATTTGGTAAACAAACACTATTTAACTGTGAGCGAACTATCCTCTTGCACATTACTATTTATATAATGTCAAAAAGTAGCAATTCAAAAGCTGTCAATTTGTTTTGAAATCCGATTTTATGTTCTTAACTTTACTCAGAAGAGGTAAAACAGGGGTTATGTGTTAATTCCAAGGCAGAGCTAAGTCTGCAACTGTAATCTTTGATAAACTATACGTAGGGATATTATATATTTATGATACTTTTATATGCGCTTATTATATACAAAGTGTAACATCGACCATGAGAATAAAAAAATATACAAGCTTTATAGAACGGAAACGAAACGGAAGACTTTCTATCTCGCGCGTGGGAACGCTTATGAGCGAGACAGGCTAATATTATGTTGCTAGTGTTATGAAATACAGCGTGCTCCTTTTTTAATATTAATACATGTCACTCAACAAAGGACGCGACGCGAAGCGGACTGACGTAAAGTGTTTTTTACAGTGTTTTTTGTATACCAAATAATATTTAGTATAAAAAAACAAATCAAATTGAGTTGGCAGTTTTGAGCAGTTTTTTTTAACAAATTGCTGTACAGTAATCGACTCCCACACGAATAAGAAATAATACAGGTCGGCTAATTGGTATTTTCTTTTTAGCTTTTGTGATTGCGTAATAAAAAAATATTTTATAACTTTAAATATGTTATGTTATTGTTGACTTGTTATTTTTTTATTCATATTGTATATACATAAAGTACTATTTCAGTTTCCAAATGTACACAATATGTAGTTAGATCGCTAGATATATAAAATTCCATTTATATTATTTTATTTACAATCACAAGTTAACATTTTATACACAGGTGTTGTCAAAAACTCGGATGTCTACCTTGTAAATCATTTTTTAATGTTGACTTAGAAGTAATCGTCTTTAAAAAGGCCATAACTTATGTTAGTAAGTGTTATTTTAACAGCAATAAAATTTTAGCTTTCGATATTGAAAAATAAAAACGTAGAAGCTTTTAAAGCTAAGCAATCTGATTCGCTTTAAAAGAATGTTATGTGACATCACACTAAACAAAATCATACAAGCTGCATTTTTTCTGCTGTGCCACTTCCTTTATGGTTTTGAATCTAGTTGCAGTAGTTGTTCTCGTTATGCTGACCATCAGACAAATAACCTGCTCATGACAAAGTTGTGCAAGGAATTTAATTACAGAATGTTTTTTTTTTCAATTATTATTTTTTGTTCCTGTTCATGCATCCATTGCATGATTCAAAAGAGTTTTATGACATCCTGTATATAATATTACATAAAAGAGCTATTTTTCTATGAATGTTATTATTCTAAGGTACAAATTTTATATAGTGGCATCACTAAATGAGCCTATATTCTATTTTCTTTAAACGTTTGCTTATTTAGTATAATAAAATCTACAAGGAAGAACTTCTATGGAATATCAATTAATGTTGTATACAATATATTTATAAGGTGTTATATACAAATTATGTATGGTTGTTGTCTAAATTATACGAAATAGCTTTTGCTATAAAATATATTTATTGTAGCTTGATAACTATTAAATAACTAATTATTGTCGATAGTGCATAACATCACAAGCTTTTCGCATCACTTATGTAATTCACAAAAAAATACTTTACAACACCTAAGAAAAGATGTACATCATTATCTTAAATGCTAGCACCGCGCGCGCTCACTGTCACTGTAGCAATGTAACAGTGAAACAGTTGACCAATGAGCGCGCGCGGCACATTGTTTCACTTTTCACGAAATTACTCGCACAGATTTCAGGAAAGCGACGGGAAAGATGTTACACATCAAAAAACTTATATACAAATTTACATTCCTGATATTAGGCACTAATATAACGATCAGATAAGTTGAGTAGATAGTATAATATGCTTAAATATACAACTAGATATGTAAATTATAAACACAATTTATACATCACACAGGTTAGTGACAGTACTGAGTCATTAACTTGAAGCTAAATTAACAATTTTACTTTAAATTTGGAGTGCATAGTCTTGCAAGAGATTCTGGGGCACTACGCACATTGCGCTTACCATCGCGCTAAAAACCTGCTCATGCTCAATGAAATGGTGAACCGTCTATTTTTAAACCCTTGCCTGTCACGCGAGCACTTTAACAATTAAAAAACAAAATATTTGGATAAACACGTCACTCCACGGGTACAGATAAACATATTGTAAGATGATTCCATAAATTCCGATTTTAGGGGATGTTATATAATATATATTTGTAAATGTGCTTCGTCACACCACATTCCACAATATTTTATTTATTATGTTGGTATTGTTTATAATTATTATAATCTTAACAATTCAGCTTTAAAGAATTTTATCTCCGGATGATTTGCTTAATAACTTTGCTATAAAGCTTAAATAAAAAATTGGTAGCTTCATACATCTATAATAAAATATCAGTCCATATGTGCTCATTCACACTCAATCATTCGGAATATAATTTTATGCCAGATATAATATCTTTTGTAAATATCACTAAAACATTTTGCTCAATCAAAATAATGATCAAAATACCTTAAAAAATGATCAAACTCCCTAAAAAAAAAAAGGTTCACAGGGTCTTTTTAATATTGCTTCTCCCAAGAACGGAAGTTCAAAGCCAATGTTAAGTATTAGGAATTGTTATAAAGTTTCATATAAAAGTAAAGTACTTCAAAAAGAAAAATGCACACACTACAAAACACTTACCCACTGATTTTGTGATAGGAAATTGAATATGAATAAAATAGAAAAAAAAAACACTTTTTAAGTAAAAAACAAATAAAGTTTTAAAATCTGGATTTCTCTTTCTGACGTCAATGTGACAGGCTTCAATGAACATTTTATTTGTAAATAAATATAAAACTAAAAAAATAACATAAAAAAAAACAAAAACAATGGTGCCATCGCTGTTACCATTATTATACTGTAGTTTTAAATTAAATATTATTTTTGACGTTTTCCATTTTTGTACTTAAATCGTTTAGTTATATGATAGTAAAATTATTTTTTGTCCTGTTTATTCATATGTTAAATACAGGTTATGTAGCATTAAGTTATATTACGTAAGTAGGTAGGTTTAAATTTGATAAATAGTTTTTTTGTCAATTTGTTCGGTTTTTATGTTTTTTATTACATATATTTTATATCTCTCATAACTTGACATAATTATTTTAGCATTTCTCTCAAAATAGTATAGTTGTCGCAGCGGATCTTTGTGTTAGGCTCTGTGAACGATTGCTCAGGTACTGCGAGGATAAAACAGCATATAGTAAGAGCGAGATAGAATATGCGAAAAACGTAAGAGAGTGAGTGAGGCAGCTATACAGCATTGTATAGCTGCCTCGCTCACTCTCTTACGTTGACAAACAGCATTGTCTTACCTTGAACATTGGGATTGCGCCTGAAAAATAGCAGCTTGCGCAGCAACTTGCAGATAACTTCCGAGCCACACAGATCCGCTGCAACTACTGCATTGTTGTATGTTGACGTTTATTTATTGGCTTATTAGATGTTTTTTTGTTGTGCAATAGATTGTATTTATTATTGAATATTAACAGACTAGCTAGTAAGTATATTAATAATATTTTATTAATATCTAATAATAATAATATTTTAATAATATCATTATTGGTACTCAATGCTGACCAATTATAGTAAAATAATTAAAATAATATGACAAGTTGTGAAAAATATTATTAAAAAAGAGATTACCATTACGAATTTCATATATTTATCTAAGTTAAGTGTTTCCTATGTTGAATATAGCAATGAAATGTGTTTATGTAAATATTGTCGAATTTACTGTACTGATAATTAAAACGATTTCATATGTGAAGTCAATTTTTTCATTTACGTTTGTTTTTTTTCTTTATGATATTGTAAATTATTCGTGACACAATTACTCGTTTTAGTGTTCGGTATCATAATAATTTCTTGGTACAAGTAAAAATATTTTCTCATACTACTTACTACCACAAATATACACATACATACATTACTATTAAATATTTTGATAATATAATAGTGTGAAGATTTTATTAATTATTGAAGTTATGATATGACACTTGCATACAATGTGAACACAAATCGAAACTATAATTTTAAAGTCTCTGCGCACTAGGTAGCAACATAGCACTGCTCGGGTTTGCCATAAACTTTGGCATAATATTAACATAATTTGTAGTGTTGAGTTGCGACGGTGCGTTTAGACACTTGACTAATGCATGTAAAGCTATTCTGCTTTTACACAAATCACTTTCTGACGGCACTGTTTTTATTTATACACTACACTATTATTTGGCTGTTATATTGTTAAGTTTTGCTTTCTGTGTTTAATTTATTTAATTGAGTCTGATTTTTAAATGTTTCATTAAAAATATTGAAATATAAAATAATATACTATATGTCTTTTTTCTGAGACGAATTTATTTCACTGTAGGATTCTGAAGCTGGTTCAAGTTTCGCTTCAGAATCCCTCAGGCAAAATTGCTAATTATCTGGAAAAAAATGCTGTTTGTGAAAATACATGTTTGCAATTTTTTATTATTGTTACGACATCGGTGACTTCTCTTAGGTTACTGATTTTTAAAGTGCCATGTTCAAACAACGAAGAACTCTTTTTTTTTAATGTACTACAAATCTGGTAATATTGTTAGATTTGAATGATAATATGACTGTACTTTTTTCTTTAAATGTTTCTTATTAAACCTTGTTCTATAGTTTTTTTTAATTGCTTATATTTTATTGAGCGACAAACAGATACTGCTCATAAAAATACAGATAAACTAATTCCCAAGATTCTTCGTTGTGTGACACGCAGAAATCAAACTTGTCCGCATCGTTTGCCATAATAAATCCATAATTATGGCAAACGCATGTGACCCTATGTAACAGCTAAATGGTAGCTTGCGCGCAGCTGTGTACCGTACCTTTTGGGGCTCAAACTGTTCCAAATAACCATCTTCCACGATTACTAATCGATTTGGAATGGTGCAATGATGGGTTGCAATTCGTACATTTTCGCTGGGTCTCTGCTTGAATAAACCCTGGTGGCGGGAAGCATCGCTCGTCGTATCGTCTCATTAAAAAATAACGACAATACGCGATACGACCTGCGTATGTGTTAAATTTTTAACGTGCGGCGGTGGTTACCTTGTATATCTAAATTCAAACTTTAATGCTTTGGTAAAAGTTATTTTTAGTTAAATGGCTTCGCGGTGACACTGATTTTGAATTGTAAAACCACTGAAACAAAAAAGTATGGTTTGCATGAAAACGTCAAAATATTGCTGACGGATTTTATCGATTGCTTATTTATGAGTTCGGTTTGAAATATTTTGAAATTCAATTGTAAAGACGCGGATTTGTTACGTTAAATTCAGAAATATTTTATTCACTCAAATGTATCGCCACTATCTGACATCTTTTCAAATGTATATTTTGTTTCATGTTGTCACTATCTAAAATCTAAATAAAAAAAGATAGTTAAATAGTACATATCATTTTTTTTCTTATAATCCTCTGGGTACCCACCGCCCGCGTCCGACCCTGGCCTCATCAGGAACGCCGACACACGGCTGCGCGCGAGCTCACCTCCTAACGGTTTGCAGGTGGAGACGCCGATGGGGAACGGGCATTCGGGCAAGTGACGTCACCGTACTCCATAATGACGTCACAACTCAAGCCCAGAGCGAAACGTGTGTCGACGTTTCTCAACAACTTACGGACCTCACTAGTGTACTGTAACGGTTTTTTTGTTTTTCACTTTATTGTCATTGTTTCTAATGGACAATTGTTTCTCCGTATTCTTTATTGTTAATAAAACTATTGTTGAAAGTTGCGTATACATTTCTAAGGTACACTGACCAGCGCAGATATTTTAATTATTTTGTCAAAAATAAAGAATAGGGAGAATTGAGCAATTTAGCAATTAATATTTTGTGCTCAGTGATTGCTGTTCATTCAATATATTTTTTACTGTTTTAATCAACGCGCACTGCACACTTGAAATATATTTAAAAAACTGGTAATATTTTAGGCTAATTTTTTTTTTGTTGCAGTGTGCGATGGTTTGTTTGTTTGTTTGTCGGGACGGTTTTGGCTCGCTTCTATATTTGTCTATAACAAATGGGAAGATATTATTGACTGTATAAATACTGTTTCTATGGAAATTTAGTCGGATTGGTGTCACAGACGTTTGCACTAAACATAACACCATAAATTAGAAAAAAAAGTAGCATTTACAAAATATCACAAATTAATCCTGTTAAAACTATTGCTATAAGTGTAAATAAACAAAAAATGCTTTGTGAAAAATATGTGTTAAATTTAAAGTTTGGTGCCTTTGTCTTCAATGAGAGAATATTCAATACCTCTTTATTTAGGGAATTAGCAACGGTTATATTGAGCACCAGAACTTGTGAAACGTATTATGCGCTGGAATGCTCTTTTGTTATTATTTCGTATAAAGTCGAATAATTAACTTTTTTTTAAATAGCAATCCCACAAACTGACAATTTTCTTTGTCTAAGTAAAAATCGTATTTTAGATCTACATTTACCAGCATTTTTTAATTTGTGCTCAGAGTAATCGTAGGTTTCAAATACAGCTATTTTATCATCTTCATAATGTTAGAAAATAATTAAGTACTATTAAAATTAAAAAAAAAAAAAAAAAAAAAAACTTACCAAATCAAACCAGTGCTACTAAACTGATTGTAATATACAGACTGATTTATAGTTTTATTGCAAAACTACTTTTGATGAAGTTTATCGCATATTCATAACCGACTTCAAAAAATGGAAATATTAAAGCCCTCTTGTTTTTTTGTGGTTGCACATACACCTTCAACACAGACTGGAAATAAAAATTAAAAAAATAAAATGTTTTATAACTCGTCAAAAGTAGGTAGATAGGTAGGTAATGCAAAAACTTAAAGAAAACAATGCCATTAAATTCGGGAGCCAAAATCGGACCGGAAGTGAATATTGGCGGGTAGAAGGTGCGGGGACGCTAGCTACTAATAAAAATGGCGGGAAAATCCTAAGGGAACCAAACTAAGATGGAATAAACATAAGCCAGACATTAATTTATCCAAGAGAAGTCTGGCAAAGTAATTTTAAAATGTTGACGGTTCATATCCAAGCTTTTTAAAATTTAATCTCTGGCCTATGTTGCACAAAATCGTAGAAGCAAATAGGAAAATATCGTAACAAAAAGAGACAAAAAACACGAAATATCGGTATTTTCCTGTTTGTCATGTTATTACTGGTTTTAAGTAAAACGGTGAGATTTTAACTTTTTAATTTAAGTTTATGTTAAGAATTGGGCCTGTCTGGATTAATATGATATTTTTTAAATTTTCTGGCTGGTCCATGGTTTTGTTAGTGTAGACTGTAGTTAGAAACGAAGTAGAAACTTAATTTTCACGGGTATTGGTCAAGCCATTTCTTTCTACAAACGCACGCCTGCCTGGCAAGATTGGCCAAGCTGCAGCCGTCTGAGCTGGTGTTGGTTTCGGTGGTACTAGCCATGTAAAAAAAACCCCTCTGTCTACCGTTATAACCGGCTTGTCAGTACTTGGTTTGGCGATGTATCGACAACTACGCGTAAGCAATTAGTGCAACCCAAAAATAAAACAACATTTGGATCACGGCCGGGATTCGAACCCGCATACATCCATGCCTCTGCGCGGCACATGCCTCTAACTAATTCGGCTGCACCGTGACCAATGCATCATCATCCAATTTTTTCTCTTAGTTTCTGAACGGGACGGTAACGCCATCCTTTGGTAGTATGTTGAACTGAAAAACCGAACACTGCTAGTTTTGGTAAGATAACGCCGCCCACATCAAAATTTTATTATTTTTAGTAACGTCTGCAACGCGAATATATCTATTAAATTCTAAGAAAAAAATAACGACTGAATAACGGACTGGAATCGAATACATCCCTCATATACAGCCTCTGCATTTTTCCTTTAGAAAATTATTTTATTATATACTAGCGTTCGCCCGCGACATCGTCCGCGCGGACTCAGTTTATCGCGAAAAAATCATCGAATGTTCTTCCAGGATATTAAAAACCAATGCAAAAGTAAAGCACCAACGTTCTTGATGCTTTTTGACAGACTTGTTATTATTTCGTTTCCATGCGTTCCTTACAGGGAGTAATCAATATTTTCCAGTTTTCCCGTGGAAACTTTCAATTTTCCGGGATAAAAGAATCCTATGTTTTATTCCAGTGTATGAGCTATCCCCATTCCAAATTTCATCAAAATCCGTCCAGCCGTTATCGCGTGAAAGCTCCCCAAACAAACAAACCGACAACGTTTCACTTTTATAGGCTTGCACTGTGTTGTCAGTCATTATGTCATGGTACTGTTCTATTGGTATAGAATAATAGATTCATGTGACCACATCCCTACGCTACTCTTGGCCCTACTCGCATTTGGCCAGCTATTAACTAACTTAGATTTCTATTTCGTTTCTTTCTACATTAAACACTGAGAGATTCCGAAGGCGGTTAGTTCAATTATAAATGCCATAGTTGTGCTCATTAGATCTGTGTTCCTAACTGTGTATGTCTGTCTGTATGTATTTCATAATATCGAGCGAAAGAGCACAATTTTGGCATGTTGTGAGTTAATTCATTCGAAATCTCCAGTACGTTCACAAAAGCTGAAGGACTTTGTTTTATGTAACGATTCTTATGAATTAAAATTAAATTAGATAGATGTTAATAAAAAATGACGGAGCGTTGAGTGATTGATCAAAAATAACTATTATTTAGTAGAAAATAAAACGAAGAAAATTACAAAAAATTTTTTTTTTTGGAATGTTTGTTTGTAGTAAGTAGCAAAGGTAGGCGATCCAAACGATTATTTTAATAATATAATGTAAGATTTATTTTTAATTTGTAGTTTTATTATAAACTTGTTACTAAAAATTATGTTACGTTCGTAATAAAAACTAATTGTACATATACGAATGAACGTCGCTAGCTTTTCGCACCTAATGCCCTTATTCTGAATAAAGAATAAGTGACATCTTTTAAGAATATTTTTTCTATGTGAATAATTTTTGTCTAAATCTGAATAAAATCAGAATAAAAACGCCACCAGAACAAATGTAGGCTATTAGACAATTCATTTATTCGTTGAACGTCACACTTCTATTACAAAAAGTCTGTTTGTCCAATTCAAAAACGTCTCGACAGATTTTGATGCAAATTTAACCGTTTAATGGTTGCTGTGTAACATCAGTTTCGTGGGCAGAAGCTAGTATTAAAATGTCACAGAAGAAAATCAGTGCATGTACTGAGGTTGACAGATTGATTTGAACTAAGATTGACGTTTCAACCAATATTCAGATAGCAAGCAGTGGTAGCACGTAACACGAGGTTGCGTATGGCACGCAACGTAGTCGGTAGTCTCTATGACGGGAAGCGAACTAAGGGCCGTGGGCCCACGGTAAGAAGCCTTTTAACCTTTGCGGCACACCTACGAGCCCACCATTTTGAAAAAAATCGCTGTCATAGACCAATACAATCAAAAGTACACACTGGTACACACTGGTGAATACACTGGTAAAGTTCTAATGTCGCGATTCTGTGATATTGGAGATAAAATAGCATAATTATGGATCTTTGAGCTCTAATGGTGCCGATTCTCTTGTCACCAAGCAGACTAAACTAGGCTAAATTTAAGTTTAGTCGTGTCAAACCGATTGTCTTGTTACAAACTAAACTAAATTTAGTTTTCCAACAAAATTTAAGTTTATTCGTGTCAAACCGATGGTTTAGAGTAAATTGGAGTAAAATAAAGTAAAATTGGAGGCACTTGGGTGTTGTGTTTTGCACGGCGGGGAAAGGGTGGAATGCCGGGATTTGGGGAGCGGGGGTAAAGTAGGGTTTCAGTTTTTTTGTACCTCCCCCCGCCGCACGTCTCTTTTCTCCTCAAAAACATCAGACACAACACGCTGCCCTCTTCCCCCCCAAGTCCCTTAGTTCCGTCGCAATGATTTCTGTGTGTGCATTTAGTTGAAATAATCAACAATCTTTTAAAAATATATTTTTGTCCCACTGCTGGACAAAGGTCTCTCCCATTTCCTTCCAGACATCCCGGCCCCCTGCGATCTGTGACCATCCCTCCTGGAAGACATCATAAAAATATATTTCACTAAATAAAAAAAAATTGTCCAGTCAGTTGAACAAGACAATTGGAAAATTGACACCAATATCTCAGAAACGTGACACTAGGTTACTATCGTAATTTTTTTTTTGTATTCTCTCATATTATTATGGTTTCATCAATGGCTGCGAATTAGCTTTTTTTCAAAATGCCAGTTTTAGATAAAACTTTTAGTTATACCAGCGTCCACAGTAAAATGCAAGGTAAATGAACAACCGAGAAATAAAAAAATAACAGTATTTAACCGGGAAACGTTTTAAATTGTCCAAAAAAGTAACAACACAGAAGTAGTTCGACCCACTTCAAAGATAACTTTACATTAACGAATGTTAAAAAGAATATGACACGTTATAAATCCATAGACATCCTACCAAAGTGTCGGCCAGAATTCTTAATAAAATGTGATATAAATGGTTCGAATCAGGTATAAAAGGTTGTTAGTGAATATTGTTCTATATGTGTATTGTGTATGTACTCGTTGATTTTTATGAATATCCTCTAAATATACTTAAAATATCTTTGCACAGTACATTATATATTCTCCTGTGCTAAGGATAAAACTGTATATAACTTGTTGAATTGCTTTTAGCGAGTATATTAATCCCTAAGCTTTCAAACTGTAATTCTGATCACAATTTTTGCTAAAAAGTAAATAATTAGGCATTGCACAATTTTTGGGTTTTTCGAACTGAATCACTATAAATTTAATATATTATTTATTACTTTTAATTTAAATCGTATTCATCGTGTAATATTACCAGGGATAAATGTATTTATTCAAGAACATATATATATATATATATATATATATATATATATTTCATCAATTTATTCGTGGGTAAATATTTCCCTTTGTATTCTAGGATTATTTAATTTTTATATCATTAGACTTCCTTAGCAATATTTTCCCCCAACCCTATTTAGTGAATGATCTTCCATAGTGAGTGTGTATAAAATACTTTAAAAATATTTGCGAAGAATCCTTGCCTTCGAAAAGTTACGAATTAATTAATTTTAGATATTTTGGGAGTGGTAATGAATACTGTCAAAAAAATAGTAACATGTTTGGTCCGATGATTTAATTAAAGAAAAGTTTCACTGGTCAATAATGTAGCACATTGGATAACTATTTTTAATACGAGCTAATCTCAGAAACGATTGTAGTTATCAATGTCGATTTTATTGATGTGCTATCTTATTGACGGGCACTGGATTTTGGAGTTCATTTCCCAATCATTGTATTATTGGTAGATGAAAATGGATTTAAACTTTTCTGGCAAATCGGTAAACTTCAATAGAAATCATCATATTATTTGCATTTAAAAATCAAGTTACTGAACTGGAAATATCAATATTATTTTATTTCCGAAAATGCTGAAAGAGTGATCGACTTATCGATAACTTTATTATTTTTATGTTATGGTAGTCCAATTTATGTTAATAAGTTATTAGTTATATCAAATTTTTAGTTGTAGGAAAACAAATTTCACGAAAAAATGTGGATACTAGCAATAATTAAAAAGATAACTAACCACTAAAGGAAGAGAAGGTTGAAAGAAACACATTCTCCATTTGCAAAGGAAACAATTTTAAGTTCTGTACGTTTTTTTCCAAAGATGTATGTTCAGAATTTATTTTTCTTAGAAAATGGTCGGGAGGGATGCTGCGAATAATGTTGTATATATAGGTGTAATCGGAAATAAAGCATTCTTTCTCGAATCTTAGTTTTTCTTTACCTACGTCCTTACCTTGTAAGTTGTACTACGCTGCTAGCTCTGCCAGTACCTACAATTATTCTCAACACTACAAGCTACTAGTACATGGCGCAGTTACAGGAGATACACTAAAATGTGGTTCCGTAATTTGCCGCTGTATTTAGATACCTACAGATGCAAAGAGTTTACAAAATACTACTACGAAGTTTACGACCTAGTACTATTATATATTCTGTGTCTACGACAGGAACTCTTTTCACCTGAAACTTTGAGCCCCCTACATCCAAAGAAGAGATATCTATAAGTCCATCCAACTCACCAGTGTTACCTCTCACACCGTGAATTCGCAGCACGAATTGGCTCACCAATAACGTATAATATTGGCTCAATAATAAACGAGCGAGCCTTGCTTATGGTTTGTATCATCTGACGTCTCACCTTGGTAATAAGCAACATTAACATACTCTAGCACCGCGAGCACTGAACTAGTTGCTGATTCAGTTGAAATCTTCATCTTACTTTTCGTCAGTAAACTGTCTGGTTAGCTCAGCTTGCAAACGCTCGCCTACTAATCTGAAGTACCGGTGTTCTATTCCCGACTTGATGTATTGACGTTTTGCACTTGAAAAAAAATATGTGATGGCTTCTAGCTTGATACCACCGCGCGCGCTCATTGGTCAAATCAAATAGCACAACTTCCCCGGCTTCACATTGGTTACGCTTTTGACGAAATCTCTCCCATAGATTAAAGGAAAGTAAGCTAAAAGATGTTACAAAAACGAGAAGCCGTGTCCAGTTCTTACCACACTATATTCGCAGGGGGTGAATCTGGAGCGGGTGGGATTCAAAGGTGTTGGAACTATTACATTAAGTACTAATTCCACCTCTTACCACCAAATTAAAAAAAAATTGAAGGCATGGAAGACTCGTTTCTCTGCGCGGCTCACGCAATACCAGTCAGTCACCATTATAACTACAACGCTATCCAAATTTTTCCTTCAGTTTCTATATCCGTCTTACGGGGACGGTAACGCCATCTACAGACTTCTTCATTTGTTCGACAGAAATCGGAATAACGATTTCTGTGGATCCATACAAGGAAGTATGGCTCCGCTACGCGCTACGGCATCATCATGTGGGGCCATAGTACCGACGCGAAAAACCTATTTATCGCCGAAAATAAATGCCTGCGCATAATCCATACCAATATATAAAAGTGAAACGTTGTTTGATTCGGGAGCTTTCACGCGATAACGGCTGGACGGATTTTGATAAAACTTGGAATGGAGATAACTTATAGCCTGGAATAAAACATAATATACTTTTCATACCGGTAAATTAAAGGGTCGCCGCAGGATAGGGGTATTTAATTTGGAGTTGGTATTCATGTTTTACGGTTTATAGTTACTTCCGTAGATCACCTCTAGGATACTCAAGGAATATTCCTCCAAATTTCAATTACCTAGGTCCACCGGTTTAGGCTGGGCGTTGTTTGTCAGTCAGTAGATATGTAAATCATCGAAATCGGAGCTAATAAGATTTATATCTAAGATAGATTAGGAATAGGATATATTGTTTACATTATAAAAGCTTATATAGAAAAAGTTCTATGATCCATCTCATCTACCTTAATGTTTGGGACGTCCTGTTGGGAAAAATCTGGCAGCTTCACTACTCAGGGCTACCAATTCCTAAACTAAGGGTCTTTTTATAATGAACAGACTGTACCTCGGGAATCTCTAGAACAGTATCGGCTGCGGTTACAACAATACAGGTTTAAAAAATAATATTACAGGTACTGTGATACACAAATAGTAAAACAATTAAATATACACAATTAACAACATTTATTACATAAATTACTGCAATTTACACTTAAATAGAGGAATGTTGAAGAAAATAAGGTATATACTTTAATGTTTAAATCCATAAATATATTTGAATAATGATGAAGCCTAGCGATTCGGCACTGCTTCCCCCCCTTTCTTTAAGTTAAAGGGGAACTTTTCATACAAAAATCTTTATCTAAAAATTTAGATCATAACTGTATTACATCCAAATTAGTTCAGCGGTCATTGGTTCAGTTATAGAGACAGATACGCGCCGGTAGGTACTTCCTTTGTGTTGATACTCTTGTACAATACAATTTTACTACAAAAAATATAACACAAAACTTAAAACATAATAACAAATTTAATATAAATAGCTATTTTACAGGATAAAAATCTATTAAAAATATTATCTATTACTGCAGATTTGGGCAGTATATTACTGCCTAATAAAGTTGATAACTACATAACTAATTTTATATGCAACTAAAATTATGTAGATATATTTGGGTCTGTTTCAGGATGTCCAGAAAAGCACGGATCGATTAATAACTGCACATAACTTAGAAAAGTCATTGTACCGAACCCGTGTAAATAAACATTTTGCAATATTTTTAAAGTACTAGTATAATGTTGTGTATAAATTGTATTGAACAAGAGTCTATTATTTTATAATATAACTTTTATGTTTGTCACGATCAAACTACGACAACTGCAGTTCATATTATTCCATGATAAAATACATTTAATTTTAAACTGGAAGAAAATTATGTGTAAAACCATTCTACAACACGAAAATAAATTATTAAACTGGTACATATAATCTTAAATATCTTCTTTCAAATCAGTCATTTTATAAATAAATGTCCTAAAAATTATGTACAGACGAGTTATTTTTTTACATAATTCACATTCAAGTTTCTTGATCTCCAGTGGGTACTTTTTTTTCGCAGACATACTTAGGTACAGGAGTATAATATGTTACTGTAAAAGCCCGTATATAGGTAAATTTTAGGTTTTACTAGTTTATCTTAGGATTTACCAAAATGAGTTTTAGTACATGCTAGGTTTTACCAGTGACAGCTGGTTTTTATTAGGTTAAATTAGTCTTATCAATCAATTCAAATTCGTGTATCAATTCAACATTAACAGTTCTGTGATCATCGTTAATTTCGAACTTTTACCAACATTCACGTGGTAGATTTAGTAAATAATAGTAAAGTAGTAGTAGTAGTAAGTGTAGTAGTAGTTTTAGTAATAATTTAGTTTTTAATCTTAAGATTCACCATGTTTATGGTGGTAAAATAACAAAATTAGGTTAATATTTTTCAACAATTACCGTGTCTCTGAGCTATCAAGTTATGGAGGTAAAAGTTCAAAATAAACGATGATCAGAGAACTGTTCGGACTTTTGACATTAAGAGTTACCGGTAAATCTTAGCATTTACCGTGTTTCGAGCTTTTATTGCATATATAATTCTATGGTACAATTAAAAAGTGCTCGGTTGCAAAAAATATGATTTGGCTTTCAAATTTAGGTTTGTAAAACAACATATTTTGGGTAAAATAACATCAGCTTTATAACATATTGTAATTATATTATAACTATATATATAATGTTTTTAGTTTATTTGTCAGTCTATCCAAAAATGCTTGCCATTTTAATGTGTCATCTATGTTGATGAGCATTAAAAATTAGGCAACTGTTTAGATCTTTGGGCGTTAATTAAGTCTAGGAGCCTTCTATTATTATTTGAATCATCTGTTAAAGTATAGGAGCTATCTATTATTATTTGAGTCGTCAATTTTAGTCTAAGATTCAAAATCAATACATAATTTCTAAGACACAACCATCATTATACTAAGCCTCGGCCGCCATTTTCGCGCGTTTCATTTTCGAATGTTTGATTTACTTCTTCTTCTTCATCTGTTTCAACTTCTTCTTCTCTTCTTTCTTTATTTCCTTTTCCTTTATTGATTTGTATAGTTTGTAGCCGAAGACAACTGAAAATTAGAAAAAATATGTTGAGATCATATTTCCATTTTTGTGTATTTTCGTGAATTTCCTAATGGAGTGACAAAGCTGGTAGGGAAGTCCGAAATGATCCTCTTGCAATAGTGTCAAAGATCGATAACAAATACAATATCTACTTGATAAAAATAAAAACACCCCACTATTTCTTTATTTGCACCAATGACCATTGAGGTTAGTCAATATCGATACTAGGCTAAAAAAAACGCCTGCCCTGGCAAAAAAGAATTTATGCCAATAAATTATATACTGTTCGAATGTGCGTAACAAGGCCTTCAATTTGATACCAACATTGCAAAATTAAAAAAAAAAACCTGTTTGAAAATGGAGCCATACTGTCGCCACATTAAATTCTTTCAAAAAAATATTAGCCTGTGTTACTCGGGGGATGTAAAGATTCTAAAGATACCCCATACGTCAAAATCTGTTCGGGCATTTAAGTTATGGTGGCCTTTTTTTGGGAATTCGTGTAATAAATGGAAATATCGCAAACGCGATAGACTTAAAGTTTTTTTATATTTTGTAAGGAAGTAGTTAGTACCCCTGTAACCCTGGGAGTAGTTTATACGCAAGTTTGCAACACTGAAAACCCCGTGCTAGTCCCGTGGTGTTCGAAATTCTGGCACCTGTATCAGTTTTTTTTAAAACTTCCGTAATAAAGCGTTTTCCGGGTATTACATATTGTGAAGCAAAATTTGTTACAATTTGAGCTCAACTCGAGGTGTCTAGGTTCGATTATTACGGAGATACAGCAAGTCAAAGGTGGGCAATTATCGGTAGGGTCATTTCCAAGATACATACTGGCTAAACTAATGATACTTGCTAGAGAAAAGTAATGAATGAGAGAAGAATTTGTAGAGAATTAAATTAGCTTCAATTTGATTCCAAAATGGACAAACTTGGGTATAAACTACTCTCAGGGGTGCGTTCACTTACTACGCTCGAATCACCCGTGCGAATATCGCTCGATCATCCGGAGTTAGAGAACGACTTTGGGTGTCTACATAGAACTGACAACTGTCAAGTGTCAGTTTCATACTATTCCTTTCCCCTTCTACTATTTTTCGAGTGACTCGTGCGTACGCTCGACGACGAAGTGAACGATTTCGAGTGATCGCGCGGGTGATCCATGTTTCCTCGAGCGTAGTAAGTGAACGCACCCCCGGAATCCTAACAACTTACATGAACATACAAACCCCACCCCTACATGTACTGTAGCATATACTACACACTATTATCACTCATTACTACTTTCTTAAATTATCTGGCAAAACATATTTTGGTTTTTGTCTATAATCTCTATTTATATTATTATTAAACGAGCGAGCGCGAAGCGCGAGCGAAGCGTCTCTGTTTCAGCTTCGGCAAAAAATATTTCGTATGTCCGGATGTCTGTTCGGATTTCCGGCTGTTCTCCTCTACAGGTAGCTGTTCTCAACCGATCTAGACGAAACTTGGTAAAGCGAATTTTTAGAATTTTTGCGTTTGCGATGTTTGATAGCTTTATTGATTGGCGGAATTAGTGAGGTTTTTTATTGTTACTACCAGAAAACCCGGTTCTTGCCAACTACAGTAGTCGCAGCGGATCTTTTTTTTTGTGGTTTTGAAGTTAGGCTCTGTGAACGATTGCGCAGGTACAGCTGTGAGGATAAAATAGGATAAAGTAAGAGCGAGACAGATTATGCGAAAAACGTAAGCGAGTGAGCGACACAGTTATACAATGCTGTCTTCACCTTCAACATTGGGATCGCGCCTGAAAAATAGCAGTTTGCGCAGCGACTTGCATACAACTTCCGAGCCCCAAAGATCCGCTGCAACTACTGTATGTTGGACAGTCGTGCTGTACCGGATGTATGTGCGGATACTATCGCTCAAAAATGGTGAAGAAATAATCGTGAAGTTGTCTAAGCTATTTTTATATTTCCGTAGCTGCTCCCCGCATGTAAACTTTGCCACCCCAGTTTACCCCTTAGGGATGGAATTAAAAAACCCTCCATATTGCACTCTATACAAGGAATATATAGGTCTACAAATTACAAAACTCTAGGTCCACCGGTTAAGGTTGTGCGCTGTCATAATAAACCAATAATTAATACACCCACGTGGCTGCCTGTAATCATTAATATACAGGCAGCCACGTTAATGTTTTTATTTGGTGCCAAAGTCATGTCCTACAAATAATTTCTAATCGTAAGAGCTCTGCTATCCGATAAACCTTTTTATCTTCACCTACTCAATTAAGATTTGTATCTTGTATTGCAAACTGCTTATTTTCTTTCTAGATTATTTATTTATTTTATTTATTAATGCACACACATACAATATTCTTATGTATAAAGATGTGTACCCTGTTAGCTAGGGTGTAGCATATCTTTGTTGTACCTTAAATAGCTAACCATATAAGTGTATTAATGTTAAACTTAATAACACTAATTAACGATAACAATGTTATAGATTTCCAGATTAGCCAGTGACGCCTGCTTAGTGCTTGCTTGCTACCATGAACAACTACACCGCACTCCAAATTCTTCCTTCAGTTTCTTTTTATCCGTATTACGGGGACAGTAACGCCATCTATTGGTTTATTACTGTTAAAACAATAGATTTTTGAAAAAAAAAAACAATTCTATAGACATTTTGTTTCCAACATGGCGGTTACCTACTTAATTACAATAACGTTGAAGATCACCTACCAATCAAAACAAAGACGACCAAAACGATTGCTCCGACGAAATACAACTGGTTCATAACAGCTGTCGTTATAGCCTCCTCTATTCCTCCGAAATAATTCGCGTCTGGATCTGTCAGTTTTTGTGTCAGCTTATTCGCTAAGCCCTCTTTGATTTTGGCGGCAAAAGTAGCTTTGTCTTCTGCGCTCATCGAGTTAAACTGAGCCATAACGCCTTGTAGTTTCTGTTTTATTTCTTCGGATTCTGCGTCGGCTGGAGAGGAGGCGATCATTTTTTGTAGCGTAGCCATTACGTCCATGTTTTTGATTTGTTCTGTAAGTTTCTCGCTGATTACGCCTCCGAGGTTCAAGCCTAGAGAAGGCCCGTCGGTTTCCGGAGCGTCGTCCGCCATCTTGCTGTTTTTAGCGGGAAAGTAAGTTTAGGCGACGAAAGTTGGCGTTTTTCTTTTGTTTTTGTTGACGGTTTGCGTTTGCATGAATTAGTTTGACAGATTGTTTCTTATAACGTGTTTCTTTTAAAATTTACTCTGTTAACGTTAAAAAGAGTTCACAAAATTATTACGTTTTATCTTTCATGTTTTTTTCGGATTTTCAACACGGTTCATGGTTAAACTTCTCAACTATCAAAATATATTTAAAAGTCTTCGTATTTTAAATGTGACCAATTTCTCCAGAAAAAAAATAACTCTACAACAAAATAGAGCGATACACTTGAACTCGTTCGTTATTCGATTGTAGTCTAAACCGAACCCTATAAATACAGCCACGCTTTATAGAAAGGACTTTTTCTTTCTTTGTTTAGCCAAATAGATAGCAATGAGAACAAAACACTAAAACTTTTTTAATATGTTTCCGTTAACGCGTTTGCTATCAAATAGAAAGCGCGGCGGACTAAAAGCTGTAGAAAGTTTAGCGCTTCAGTCCAGGTTATATTTGGGTTGCCCTTTTGTTCTAATTCTGGATTGGCGCCAGAACAGCGTAGGTACCTAATAGCGCTAAATGAATCTGATGGTACTGATAGCGCGCCTAATTTCTTACATTATACAGTACGGTTAAGACTAAACTTTACTAAATCAAATCTATCTATACTTACAATAAAGCATTAAGTACCAAAAAGTCTTTACAAAGAAGATTAGATTTAAAAATAAAGGAGCGGGGAACTTAAAATAAGCTACTAAACAAATATATAACTATTTTAAAAATTGTGTCTGTTTGTTTGTTCGCGCATCACGTAATCCTACTGGACCGATTGTGATGCGGTTCACTGTTAGATAGTTTAGGTTTAGACTTAAAAGCTGGTGTAATTGGTATATCAATCCGAAGAGTAGAAGCCGACAACATATACCTTCTTGCCTTACGACTTTATTATGTACGTCGTAGAAACTGAGAATCTGTTAAAAACTATTAAAAGTAAAGTTCGCTCGGTTTTTAGTACACTGAAATGAAATTAGATAGTATGCAAGATAGATCGCGGTGACAAGATATTCACTGGACGTCAAGTGGGCACTATAAAAACTAACAACAGTGTAGGTATGCTTCCGTGCTCCCATTTAGAATTACTGAATAAGAATATAACATTTAAAAAAAAGTGTCGGTGTGTATGTTGGTTCACGCTTCACGTAAATGCTACTGAACCGATTGCTACGCGGTTATCAGTGTTGGATAGCTTAGGGTTTGACTTAAAAACTGGTGTTACACATTACGTTCATTGTACTTGGTATCTCAGCCCAATGAGTAGAAATCAAGCAATCGATATAAAGACGATTTGACCTCTGAACGAGCTTTGAAGAAATGTAGTATATTGTACTTTATAGGTACTTTTGGTACTGGAATAAGACATAGGTTACTTCTTACCCAGAGAAATTACCACGCGGGAAGAGCCGCGTGAACAACTAGTACTGTAATAAAAGTGTAACTGGACGAAATCTGTACATTAAATATTTTTTGTAAATTATAATTGAGCTTAACTTCGATATGGAGGCCAATGCAGTTTTTTTTGTGTCTGTTTCTTTTAAGATGCATCACGTTGAAATTATCGGACGGATTTTGATGCAACTTGGCACAATCATAGCTGATGTTATGGATTAACATTTAGGATACTTTTTACCTCGAAAACCAAAAGGGTTCCCGCAGGATAGGAGTTCAAAATTATGTTAAAAAAAACACGTATCACGCTGAAACTACTGGACGGATATTGATGCAATTTGGCATACTCATAGTATATATTATGGGTTAAGATTTTAGATACTTTTATCCCGAAAAACTAAAGGGTTCCTGCGGGACCCTTGGGGGGGGGGGGGGTCCCTTAGGGTTGAAAATAATGTAAAAATATTATTACTTACACCAATCGATAGTGTTGCCGAAACGGATTTAATAATGAAAATAAATATCATATGGCAAAACAAAGATACAATTAAGATGCTTTTTAGCCCGAAAAAATGAAGGGTTCCTGCGGGTTAGGGGTTCAAAGTTATGTATTAGTAATATTGCACCAATCGATTGTGTTGGCGACACGGATCAAATCTTAAAAAGAAATATCATATAAACAAAGATCTAGGTATATCTAGGTAATTTTTAGGGTTCCTTACCTAAAGAGTCCCAACAGAGCCCTATTATTAAGCCTACATTGGGCTGAAACTTTTGATTCGTTAGAAGCGCGAGAGGAAAACGTCATCTACATAGTCCATAAGCTATGTTTGTCACTAACCTTTTGGCGACTGTCAGTTAGTTTGATACATAGTAGGTATATTTAAGGAAACCACAAGAAATTAAACCACGCGAAGCCGTGGGCAAAAGCTAGTACGTAATAAAAATTCAAATATTTGAGTCCATCAGTTAAGGCTGTGCGTTATCTGTCAGACAGTCAGTCAATATGTCACGGTACTGTTTCATAGGTTTATTGATTATATTCAATTAGATACCTATAGGTTCTGCTGTTGTAGTACAGAATTACCAAAAGTTTCAAGATATAAAACAAAACGAAAAAAAAATGTTTTGTTGTCCCTATAAGTAAAAGTAAGTTTTCACGCAAACGCAACCGTCAACAATTTAAACAATTAACGCCGCGAGCGCCGATAAACTAATATTTTTTATCATTGGGAGAGGACGCAGAAATTATCGCTGTACAGTACACTATCACACTACAGATATGGTCAGTAGGTATAACGTACCATAACAACATTTGTACAACTAATTACATACGGCATTCATTGTGTTTTAATAAAACAATAGATTATAGTCCCCTTTGTTATTTACAGATAAATGTAATAAATTGACTCGTTCGGGTATTTTGGTCGAGTGGAAAAGTAGACTCGAATTCTAAAGCCTTTTGATCGAGTGCAAAAGTAGAGTCGAAGTCTTTAGGCTTTTAAGTGAACTGAAAAACTGAGTCGATGTCTTTAGGATTTTGGCTCACTGAACTGAACAGCAGAGTCAAAGTATAAAGCCACTTGATCGGATGCAAAAGCAGAGTCGAAGTCATCTAAAGCAATTTGATCGAGTGCAAAGGCAGAGTCCTAGGCTTATGACTGAACTGGAAGACAGATACGAAGGGATTTTGACTGAACTTAAAAGCAGAGTCGAAGTCTAAAGCCATTTGATATGTCGAAGTCTTAAGCCATTTGATATGTCGAAGTCTTTAGGTTTATGACTTAACTAAAAAGCAGAGTCTAAGTCTAGACAACGGTGATGCCGACGGTAGATTCGATTTTATTTCAGAGAAACAGAATGGGCCATGAACTCATATTTACGGCCCATACTTGAGAGAATTCAAGTCAAAGCACTGGGAACACATTATGGATTTAAAGGGCTGCTGCTGATGATGATCATATCTATAAATTATATAAAGTTGAGTTACTGGTTATCTATGTACTGTGGTATAGATCACTGACTATGTATGTACCAGCTAAAATTTTAGCGGGCGGCAGCAGCAGTGCAACATTTAAGCTGTTTCCATTACGTGTTGCGAGGTTGCTACCCGACTATCCATGATAAGGGGAGTAATGTTATTGATTTAAAGCGCATGCTTTATCCGAGAAGAAACGAAACAGTACAGTTTATCAGTTATTTCTGGAAACCTGTCAAAAGTTGTAAGAAACAGGTATAGAATGTTTGCAATTGGTTAACAGTTAAAGTAAAAAACAAACATTTCCTGTTTTTTTGTTTAGTTTTCACTCAAACGATTGAACCGATTTTGTTGCAATTTTAGTTTTAAAATTAGTTTCTCCTCATTGATGTTGCCGTACAAGTAGATGGCAATAAAATGTCTATCACGAGCCGTAATTCCCGAGAACTTATCACTTTTATCAATTTGTTTACGCAATTACACATACGTGGCTTTCGAAAATACATATCCATTATTTAATTTTATCTTTGACTTCAGCTTTAAGATAAGTAGAGGTTCTTATCATTTGTCCTACAACTACATAGAAGCACAGTAAGTATTTTTCGTGTGGTTCTGGCTTGATAATAGAACCACTTCTTCACATCTCGCTGGTCGTGTGAGAACAACCTAAGGGAGTTCAGGAAATAGACAGCAGCATGCACCTGAGTAATCAGGGTAGTGATTACCCTCTTTTGCAAGATTGGGGAAGTACCATAGCTTTGCTGGACATGTAGGTATGAGGGGAAAGAGCACACTGCAGTCATGCAACTCACGCACCCAGTTTGCAACCATTGGTTGGCACTGAAACTGTTATACGTAGGCATGACGCTTACTCGTCACTTCATTGAATAAAGAAGTAACATGATATTTTTTCTGTGACAAAGGTTAGGCCGTCCTACACGTCTTTCTTCCGGTCCTCGAGAATCTATTTTTTCCAGCGGTTATCGTGGCCTGCCTATTGCCACTTCAAGTTGTTAATTCTGACAGCTGTGTATCTCGCGGGCAGCCGCTGGATGCTTATCATTCATCCCGACTTATCTTCCAAAACGAAGTACTTTTGGTAGACCAAACAACATTGTTTTAAACATGGGAAAATATGTATTAAATTTGTCAAATTATAGTAGGTCTTGCATGACAAATAAAATAACTGGTAACTTACTGAGAACAGCGAAAATGACAGCAACAAACAGAAAAGCCAACAGCGCGCCGCTGCCGTAGCTACCAAACACTTGAGGAACGTCTCCTTTCACCATGCTCCTCAGACCTTCCTTCACTTCTTCAGCCAGGTCAGACGATTCTATCAGCTCTAGAATTTGCTTTCTCGACGGGTTCTGACTATCGGTACTCTTTATCAGGTCGTCTAGCTTTTTCATGCTCTCCAAGTCCATATCCGCCATGATTACTAACGAAACTTTGCAATTCCTTCTTTTGGTTCGGGACTTCTTGGTTGTAAAACTTTTATTAGCTGTGGTTGTTTAAGAAGCGTGGTTGGCTTGAGTGTGGTGAATTATCTGTGTTGATTTGTGTGAAACGTGGAGTACACGTTGAGATATTGGGTTTGGTGCGAGGTGGGAGCGACGAGCGACTTGTCGTGCTTCAGTAATAGGACACATCATTTATGTACATATTATAATTCGGTCAATAATAACGAACGTAGTTTTAGAAATCGAACCGAAATCGGCAATCACTTCCACAGAAGTTGATTTAATCGAACAGAATCAAATCAGAGATCAACCAGACGGATGTTTGAATTCCTTTTTTTTAATTGATTTATCTCACTTGGATTTACTGTAAGCGGATTATTCCCTGGGCCCCCACTGAAACGGTGGTGGCTGGGACAAAAACTGATTTGAACGAAAATTTGTTATCCAACTGTTTCATGTAGTTAATAGAGTTATATTCTGTAGCAGTTGGTTGCCACTTGCCAGTTAAAAAAAAAAGGATTAATGAAACATGAATCAATATAAAAATAATGTAAATTCGAAATTTTGTGTATACCTATGTAGTATGTTTGTAACCTCTCAGCTCCGCCTTGTGGGTTTTGATGAAATTTGATATATACCTGTCCTGGAATAAAGGGGTCTACACACCGAAGCCGGCAGCCAAACCCGCCGGTCTTATTTTAAATGCAAATGTATTCTAATAGCCTGGCTACCGACCGGCTTCGGAGTGTAGGTAGAGCCCTAAATATTAATATACCATGTATAGGTGTGACTTTTGTCATCAGCCCGTATTCGTCCACTGCTGGACTTAGGCCTCTCCTTGTGAACGCAACTGAGCCCGATCCGAAGATCGGGCTCAGTTGCGTTCAGTTGCGTTCAGAGCCGAAGCTCTTCTCATCCAGTCAGTAACTAAAATCATCACTCCACCTGACCGGCGAGCGCCCTACTACACTACGTTTGCCTAACCGCGGTCTCCACTCTAAAACTCGTTTACCCCAACGGTTATCGGTTCTTCGAGTTATGTGACCGGCCCATTGCCACTTCAGCTTTCTAATTCTTTGAGCTATGTCGGTAACCTTTGTTCTCCGGCGGATCTCCTCATTTCGGATTCTGTTCTTCAAAACTCCGAGCATAGGTCTCTCCATAGCTCGCTGAGCGACTTAAAATTTGTGGACCAGCTTCACTGTGAGTGTCCACGTTTCTGCTCCGTAGTTCATAACTGGTAGAACGCACGCGTTGAAGACTTTCGTCTTTAGGCACTGCGGTATAGACGACGAGAAGACCTGACGTAGTTTACCAAATGCTGCCCATCCCAACTGTGTCCTCCTATCGGCGTGTATGTGTAATGTGTGTTACTTTATCTACTTGTATCTAAAATAAAATGTAATATTATCTCAAATCAATCGAATTTCTCATGAGTTACACCACACCCCACTTGATATTGTAATCACAGCTGTATTAACGTTTTATTGGGTCATGCATAATTCAATAACAATAACTGATGAAGCATTACAATATTACTAGTTTATTTTAAAACTTACAATTGCCTAGAATGATAGTTCCTATAATGTTCACAATTGCCTCAAGTAGTGACGAACGGGAATGATAATTACTATACCGCTCTCAATTGCCTCAAGTCATAGACAACTAATACATCTTGTGGTGGTAGGCCTCCTACGCAAGAGGCCGCTTGGAGAAGTACCACACATATGGCAGATATTCAACCGCCAAGCAGTAGTGCTGTGTTTTGGTAGGAAGGGCAATGTTTCCAGCGAAATTACTGGGCAATGAGACTTAACAACCAATGTCTCAGGGTGACGAGTGCAGTGCAGTGACGCGCAAGATTTTGCAACCAAAGTTCTGTCTGGGTGGCACTGCAACTGTTATGGGCAGGCGTGACGCTTACCATCAGGCGAGCGACCTGCCCGTCTCGTCATTAATTAATAAAAACATAGGAGTAACAACTATCTATGACAACTGCATATTACTCCGTACTCTAGACAGGCTTTTGACAAACGTAGGAATGAGAGCATTTGATTAACGCTACTCGTATTTTGGCGCTGATTGCAGTAGTTTCGCGGTAGTGAGGGTCCACGGAACGAATGTACTTGTACTATTATTTATTCTGTTACTAACGTCAACAGATGAAACGATGTCTATTTTAGTTTCTCGGTGGGGGCGCTTTCAACCAGCACAAACGAAACAGCAGAGAAAATGCATATATATATATATATATACAATGTAATATGCCATGCCTAGTATATTTTTATAATTCTGCACACTACCATCCTTTGTAACAGCCTATGTGTCTCTATTCAGCCTACGGTTGCCTGGAGAGATCGCTGCTTAGTGATAAGGCCGCCGATTGTTCTATGTTAAAACTGGATTATTGTATCATCAATTTAATTTCTTGTGCAATAAAGAGTTATCTATCTATCTATGCCTCAAGTAGTGACAAATAGTAATGATAGTTACTATACCATTCCCAATTGCCTCCAATAGTGATGAACGGGAATGATAGTTACTGTACCGTTCTCATTTGCCTCAACTAGTGATAAATGGGAATGATAGTTGCTATACCGTTCCTAATAGCCCCCAATAGTGACGAACGGGAACGATAGTTATTGTTACTATACTATTCCCGATTGCTTCCAGTAATGACAAACGGGAATTACAATAACTATACCATTACCTCCAGTGACCGAGAATAATAGTTACTACACTGTTCTGTTCCCATCTAGGGAGAACTATATTTAGAGATTTGAAAATGATTCAAAGACTATTATTTATTCTGTGCTGTTAGTAACAAAAAACTTAGCTGTGAGAAAACGAGAAAGTTGAAACTTCTGTTTCATACGAACTTGAAAGTCTTATGCCGGGTCCACACCAAGAGAACGAGAGCCAGCGAAGGCAAACGAGTGGGATTCGCCGATTAGTACCGCACGCTCGCTCGGTTTCGTCGTAGTGTCCACACTAAGTGAACGCGTGTGAACTCGGCGACAATCGGAGAACCACGGCGAATTAGGGTGTCCAGATCTGGGGGTTTTTCCCCCATTTTAGGGAATATTGATATGTTTGGGTAATCTTTGGGGAAACAAAAAGACAAAATCACTTTGACATAGATCTAGTTAAAGGGCATAGGGCACGTTTTAAAACCAAATAAACAAAAACTGGACTAGATACTACTACAGGCAAACACAGCTACATTGCCACTGTCGTGCTTCGTGTGCATCAGATATAGACATAAGCAGACTGTAGCGTGAATGAGATAACAATACTTAACCCTACTGACACTTTCTACACTAACGCCACTCCGACTGTGACTTTTTCGCATCGCACCTCATTCATCATTTTAAAATGATGTAGTGTTGCGCGTTGTTGCTAGGGTGGTAAGGTGTTTTATTTCAATGTAAATGTTAATAAATAGATCGTTAAATGGGTCATAATCAAAAAATTATTAATCAAAATAACATAAAAGTTTTTTTTTGTGTTTTGTTTGGGCACTGGACATCCTTAAAAAAGAGAAAACTAATTATTATAATACAGATAAGAATACAGATGTGACATCTCGACTACGGATCTGACCATTACACAAACCTAACCCAAAAGTATACAAAATGTCACAACCGTAGTCACAGTAAAATTACGGATGTGACACCTATGGACGTGACATTTTGACATTCTTACCGCCATTTTATAACTAAAAATAAACAACATGCGATTACTATAATTTGGGAAGAAACTGTACTACATTACGCAACTCATGTTATCAGGAATTTAAGTTAGAGGTTTACATACCCTTGCCAGAATATTCACAGTTGTGACACGTTATGCTTATTTTCTTAACAAATTACTTACAAATTACTTTTAATAAATGTAGCTCCACAGATTAGCATTAGCGTACGAAAAGTGGGCTGAGACAAGATGGCCTAAAACTATGTTTTTTAGTGAATTTAAATCATTGAAGAGCTAGAGATTCGTTTCTTTATTTAACTTTTTGTTAGAAAACGATAATGTCACATTACACGGACCGTGACATTTAAAATATTTTAATTTATTTTCTATTCAATTAACGTTATATTTATGCCTAATACAATTAAGATATAAGAGGCGCACCACAAAAAAAAAACAAACAAAACTATTTTTTATTTATTTACAAATCATACTTTATTTACCTATATGATAATTACCCAAATAAGGAATATGTGTTTTCAAAATATTAAAATATTTATTTATTATTGCTATTATATTTTAAATCCCACAGCCGAGGTTTTTGCCTATAAAGCTCTATGAGCCTCAGAAGATTTTTATTCGACCATTCCATACTTACGTCAAGAATGAACCTTCCTAAAAATGTATGCGCGAGATGTCCGTTCCGTGCAACGGTCGCTGCAGAATGAGCATTCGCCCGTTCGTACACACCGCGTGCGCTCGCTAGCTATAATCCCTTTGATGTACCGACACGCGGCGGAGCACGGCCAAATGCGAACGAAGGCCTACGCTGGCTCTCGTTCGTTTTCTTTAAGTCGTCCACATTGATTTATTCGCTTTCGCACGGTAGCCTTTGTTCGCACTCGTTCTCTTGGTTTGGACCTGGCATTATAAACTTGTCGGGATTTAGCAAAGCATGATAATTTCTATTTCTGTATAGCAAGTTCATTCCACTACTTTATATCAAGTAGGTCTGTGGTCTCTTATCAGAATCCTGGGCTCTCTGTTGCCCTAAATTGCAGTTGTTATCAATCAATCAGGCCACTGAATTACCCAGTGGCCTGATTAATAGATTTATTTATATAGAATATTGACTGTTATCAAGCAATGTAAGCTTATTTGTCTTGCAGCACATTGAATTATCATTAGCTCTGTCTGTACTCACTGTCTTGCCTACGCACATACTTGCTCAAACCACTTTACACAAGAATTTGCATGAGACAGCATCACGGTAGGTTGGGAAACTCAAAAACTGTGCAAAACGAGAGCTGTACAGTCCAGTCTTCAGCAAGTCAAAGACAAGAAGGTTTAAAGCCACGTTAAGCCGTCCAAACTCACACACACCATTATCTGTATAAACTCGTTTGTATGCGCACTGGTAGGACAGAGGGAGTAGATGGAGAAGATTGGAACTTTACAGGTTGTCACACACAATACTAACTCCACACCAACACAAGTCAAAGTAACACATATATGAGCTTAGATTGTGACTAGTGTTGCCATTTGTCCCGATATATTGGGATACTATTATATCCTGTTTTTTCGCACAATCACTGCAAAAAAAGGGACATGATCATACCTACTATATTCTGTGGTGCAGGTAGAATTCCGGTCACCTGCGCACACCGCAGCACTCACACATGCTTTGCGATCATTTTTGTTACAAAAATAAACAAGAAATCTGTTTAAAAGCTTTTCAAATCTAAAATGATTCTGTTGCCAAATATGATTTTGATAAGATGGATAAGGCAATATTTTGGGTAAAATATCTCAAAGTTTATCCCAGCATAGCAGATCACACAATGTAATTGTTTTTACTTTTTTAAAGCTCTTATTCATTCTAAAATTCTTTGTTTTTTCTCTTTTTGTCCTGACGAGAGCCTAGCCAAATATGACAACCCTAATTATGCACATACAGCAAATTTCACAAAATTCTATGGAAGTTGTGTATGACACATCATAGTTTTGTGAATGTCCTGTATCAATACTAATTAATAATTTCCTGTATTAATTAATGCTCACATTTCAATGCTTTAGTTAGAGGCAAGATGGTGTGGGGTTTTATGGTGTGCCACGGGTTTTATAATTGTAACTGCTGTGGAGTTACACTCAAAAACTAGGTGCAAAACTAAAGTTTGTTGATAGATATCCAATATCCAGGTACTAATAAAATAAATATTAACCTGTCGCCTATCAGTATCCCTTACGGGATAGGTATTTGAGTAATTTTTTTATTTCTATTTTTTTGGTTCAGTTACCTTTCTTATATACAGATTATGTGTATGGCAAACTTTTCATTTTTTATTTAAAAAATAGTCCAAGTACTCCAAAAATGCACTTGTCCGCAGGTTAAATTTGGAATAATCTATTGTTACAGCTAAAGCAGCTGTATCTCTACTGAAAACTAAAATTTACACCAATTTAGTACCTGCCTATGTACCTATATTGTTAAAGCGTGGGTCAAACCGGATGTGTGTATGTTGCAGAGCTGTGTATGTTGTGTTGTTTCAGCGCAGCACGTTGCATAGACTGTCAAACTGGCCAGTTTGCCGTAATGTGTGGTGCTGCAACGCTCTGCGCTACAACGTTCTGGACATCTGCAATTTTCGTTTTAAATGGAATACAGAAAGCACAGCTTTAGCATTTCTGAGTTTTCTGATGAAGGATGGTTGTGGAGTATCTCATCTGATGAAGAATTAAATAATTTTTTCTTTAAATTCCACATCCAGTTTTGTATTTGAATACAAATCACCGTTTTCGTGCAGCAAGGTGTCGCACGGCGCTGCACGTCGACGCGTGTAGTCATCCGCAGTGTGACATTAATTACAGAAAATCATATAATACAACATCATCAGGGTACAAAACGCGCGCGACATTGCCAGACCGTGCAAGACCTCCTGCTACGGTCACGCATTGGGTTTGTCTCTGCATGGCTTGATGTGCGGTGACGCGTGTAACTGTGCAGCGCTGTACAGCATTGTGCATTTGGTGTGTCATTTCCCATAATATTCCCTGCATTACAACGTCATAAGCTGTGCTGCGCTGCATGCAGTTTGACCCACGCTTAAAAGCCTTAAAAGCAAAATAACATCAGTCTGATATGTGCAGATATTTTACGAGGAATTTGTTTTACTATATCATCCTATATTACATGTGAATTTGATACCAAATAGGGACCACTGTACAAGCTGGGCCCACGATTTTAGGGGGGCAGACGGTGAAGGGAGGTGGGGGGTGGGTGTAGAACCGCACCTGAGAGTGGGGCTAGATCTCCCCCCCTCCCCCTCTGAGATATGTTTTTTTTAATATATATTTTTTTGCAATTTTTTCTTGTTTTTGGACATATTCGGTGAGGGGAAGGTAATGGATGTGGTGGGTGGAGGGGAGGGCTGCCCCCTGGTACCCCTCCCACCCGCAGGCTCAGTTTATGAGATATTTCAGTTTTAAATTATAAAAAACGTTTTTTTTTGCCCAAGGCAACCAAACAGCCGTAACATTTTATTAAAATATAAAGCGTATAAAAATCGTCTATTTGGTCGCCGAAGGCGACCAAAGGCGACAGTTGAGCCACCCTCCAGTTGAGCCACCAAATATTTTAATACTATGTACACAAAATACCTACTGCCGGTAAAAAGGGATTTTTTAATAATTTGATCGCCGGTAGAGAAGAGCTAAAACTAAAAGCTAATATTTTCATAAAACGGTAAGTGAATAACACTGTGTAACTTACCTGATAAACTAGCGACAATAATACCAGGAACGATAAAAACAGTGTTTGAAAATCCAAATTCGAGAGGTCCGTCTGTACCGCCACTGAGATCCACCATTTTTATAGCTATTACACAGAGTGATCCCCTAATTATGTACTAAAACTGTCCTACAGTTTGTTTATATTTTAAATAACATCATCATGCTGCTGAGATTCTTATTTGCACCGAGAAAATCGAGAAAATTTTAATAAGAAAATACAAGGAAAATATACACAATAGCGTCGACTCGACACTTGACAGCTCAAAAATTTGACAGCTGATTGGATCGTTCGTTTTTATACAAATGGCAAAACACAATTAAAAATTAAAAAATATAGTGTTCATCTTTCATCTTTGGCGCTCGGCTGAAATGTTTTCGATAACCTTTCGCTTTACATACAAAATTACTGCTACAATTACGCCGGATATATTACTTTATATCGTGAGTCGTTGGTAGTTCAGTTTGGGAATGATCGTTAGTGGCATAAATTGCAAAAATCTAAAATTCTCCAAGAAAAATGTACAGTGTCCATTTCAAAACTTTGTCCATAAAAAAACACTCAAACACTGTCACAGAATACCTAATAATTACTGCGTGAAATGTGAATCCATGAGTTTGGATTGACACAAGCACAAATAAAAATATATATAGCTAAGAACCGTCTCTATTACTTCAGCTTTGAAACATAAAAACCGCATCTAAATCAGTCCACCCGTTTTGAAGCTACGATGCTAACCCCCTTTCCCCCACTATAGCTAAGAATCATCTCGATCCCATCAGCTGCATTACTCTTGACATTCGATTTCAATCGTAATTTGGGATTGGGATCGAAATCATGCCATTTGGTACTCTTGAATTTTAAACAAGCGCACGATTGGAATCGACAATGGTGGAATTTAATGGAACTAAATGAAATTTCTCTTTTTCGGTACTCTTGACGCAATTTTGACGTTATGAGATTGAATTCTAATAGAGTTTGCGATAGAAGTAAACACTTTTCAAAAGTTAACTTTTTCGCGATCGAGTATGTTGTATTTAGTGATTATCAAAGAAAAAATGTCACGGGTAGCTCTTATGTTTAGTATTTTAGGCAATGCTCATAGAGTAGACCTAGGCAAAGGTTAAATATTAGAAGAATTCAAAAAATGCTACAGCGTCACTAAAGTTTTTTTACATAGAGGTCATATCTGTCGATTTGGAGCCTTTAAAGCCAAAGCCTACTCGTCGTAGTGATATATCCACGAGGTAGAAGGTTTTAATATTTTGAAAAGATATTTTATATTCGTATTTACGAAATTATTATTATCGACGATACCTTTGCCCAAACATTTCCATCTGTTTGTGCATCGCCTAGCGCCAAGGGCGTCGCCAAGGGGGGCAGGGGTGGGTCTAGAGATTCAAAAAAAGGTAGCCAAATGCAGATAATCCCATGTATGTCATAAGCAAGTCGTTTGACTGATTATTTTCCATATGACTTTCATACCATCACAAGTTCAAGCCTATACGCGCGCCTAAAACGTGTGTGACGGGTTAGCAGTAACCTGCAGTTATCCGGGCTGAACCGGGTTCCCATGCTCTATTTACGTATCTTCCTGCTGAAAGCTTACGATTATAATGTTTTGAGTATCTGTTCTAGAAATCCATTGAAATTATCAATAAGGACAAGTAATCATAATATCATATAAACAATAATTTTATTAATTACAGCTGCTTGATTCGAAAAAAAAACTTAAAAAAATGTCATTTTTGGAAATAAATTACCCTTACTTTCGGTAAACTCATTTTTTTCTGTTTTGAATTTCTCCTCTTTTTTAATAATTTTTCCTCTCTAAAATAAGTAAAAAAAATATATGCAAACATTATAATAATTCTAATATCAGCAACCCATGATATTCAATTCATTTTCAATTTCAATTTATTCAAAAATGATTATTACATCATCATGTCTGAATTTATACAATAATAATAATAATAATAATTCAAAAAAATAATTAAGCAAAATCAAAATTTCAATACAAATAAATAGCAAATAGTAGCAATAGTCAGCAGATAGTCAAACAAATTAAAAACATAAAGAATATAAAATAAAAAGTCAAGTCAGGATCTTATTACCTCATATTCATCCATTGAGTAGAAACACCCTTTAAGCAGGAGTTGCCTTAACTTAACCCTAAAAATATTTGGACTTTCTACAATTTTTAATTCAATAGGAAGACTATTAAACAGTTTTTTTGCTTGATAGCCCGTGCAGTGTTTTGTAATATTTAACTTCGGAATAAGAGCAATTTTCATATCTTTCTTTAAGTAGATTAGACACGCGAGTGTCTAATCTACTTAATTTCTGCTCAACGGTTTCATATTTGTGCCTTTTTTCCACAACATCGGTGAGAAGCACCATGATGTATAGGCTGGGAACTGTTAATATTAAAAAAAAAAAACAATGCTCCCTACAAGATTCCCATTGCGGAATCCGAACCATAGTACGGATCGCTCGCTTCTGTAGCACAAACGCTCTATTTATATTATATTGGTAGATATTTCCCCAACACCTTATGCTGTACCTGAGTTTCGATTCCACTAATGCATAATACACCGTTTTGAGCTGATCCATATCTATCTCGTCCCGAATACTTCTCAGAGCATAGCATGCTGAAGCGAGAGTGCTTTCAACGGATGACAATTCTTGTTTCCAGTTTAGATATTGATCTATATGAATACCCAGAAACTTTACAGTTTCGACTATAACCACTTTTTCTCCATTGATTTTGACATCTATTGTTTGTTTGCTAGCCACTGTAGACTTAAACAAAATTAGGTTTGTTTTACTTGCGTTCAGATAAAGGTTGTTAACATTATACCAGTTGTTAAAAGCCAGAAAGGCGGTGTTGACTTTTGCTTCAAGCTCTAACATGTCCGCTCCTGAAACTATTGCATTGGTGTCGTCAGCATATACAACCAATTGAATATCAGGGACAATCTGGGATATGGATTGTATAAGATCATTCAGAAAGATTACAAAAAATATTGGTCCCAAAATTGACCGTTGTGGTACACCACGCTTAATATTAATTAATTTAGATTTAATTACCTGTTGGTGTTGCATCCCACCAATTTGTTTTGTAGATTTTATTTCAACAAATAATTTCCTGTTTTGAAGGTAAGACTCTATGAGTTGAAAACGCTTTATTCCTTATCCCATAGTGTTCTAATTTAGCAAGTAAAATGCTATGGTCAACAGTGTCAAAAGCAGCACTGAGATCCAGAAACATTCCAGCCACTTTCTTTTTCTCGTTTAGTTTGCCTACAATGTCATTTACCAGCACATCAACTGCATCTACTGTTCCAACGCCTCTTTGATATCCAAATTGTCGTTTATTTAGTATGTTGTATTTGTTAAGATGAGATACAAGTCTATCTTTAAGTAATTTTTCAAATATCTTAGAGAGAATCGGTAGCAGTGAAATTGGACGATAGTTTTTTGGATCTGTTTTTGATCCTTTTTTGTAAACTGGTAGTACTCTAGCTATTTTTAATTGTTCTGGAAAAATACATGATTCTATGCAATTATTGAAAAAGCATGATAGTGGCGCGGTCAAACAGTCTATATTTTCCTTTATGACGGTTATTGGAATATCATCATATCCATGTGATTTCTTAGATTCCATCTTTCCTATAACCTTTTTCACCTCATTTTCATTAGTATGTCATATGATCATGTCATCTTTAATTCGTTTACAATTATTTCTAAGGTATGTCAATGCTTTTTCATGGTCATTTTTATTCTGAGACTCATTACGTCCCAAGTCAAAAGAATCTGCAAACATATCAGCTATTTGTTGGTTATCGTCAATAATTTTATCATTTATTTTTAACAACAGGTTTTCATTTTTCCTTGAATTAATTTTATTCCTATGTTTATTTACTATCTTCCATATATTGTTTATTTTGTTTCCAGCCTTCTCTACCTCTCTTTTAACTGCAAGTTTCTTCGACAGTTTTACGACCTTTCTAAAGATTTTAGTGTATCCACTGTAAAAGCTGTAAAAGCTCTAGTTTCCATTGTCAACCAATTTTCAGCATCTTTATTGTATTTGCTGTTCTCAATTGACAAGGTACAAAAAATCCCCGCATATCCATCGGCTAATTTATTATGATCAACCATAATGTTCTTTATGTGAACATCTGGTATGTTTGTTAAGACATTACCTATGCATGATTCTGAATCGTTCCGTATAAAAGTATTTTCTTTGATAAGATATCTGAAATTATAGCATTTGAGAAGGCTTAGTAACTCCATTTGGTTATTGCTCTCCTTCAGAAAGTTAACGTTAAAATCACCAAATATAATACATCTCCTGCTGAAAAAGTCTCGGGAAACTCGCCGAACAAAACTTATTTTTTTTGAATAGTTTATTACAATAAATTACATAAAGTATTATAGTTATTATACCATTATAGATAAAACAATAAAGGACCTCGAAAAAATACTAAACAGTAACAAAACTATCTAAAAATATACTCACAAACGAAAACATCTTCTCGCCAAAACGGCTCCGCACTTTGTTTACAAGTTGTCAAGAGCTATATTTTTTTCATTATTAATATTTTACAGTAAAAAATTGCTCTTCTTTTTAGCACTTTTTTAATTTCTATGCAGATATTAGTAGCTCAACATTTTCGCTATCTCTATAAGTACCTATTATAGTTTTTTTCATTATTTTCCTTTGATAAGGAATTGTTTCATTTTGTAATTGAAAGAAAAATATCCAAATTTTTCGCGCTAGCTGCGCTCGCGTTTTTTATTACTCATTCCAGTGCATATTTTTTTTTGGAATCTGAAGTATATTTTAAATAAAATATTGATAGAAATTACTCAAATTTCACGCTCGCTTCGCTCGTCAGTGCTTTTTGTGCTTGTCCATACATTTAATTTTATGATTCTGTTTATTATTAGTTAATTGCAGCATTAATACAAATAGCTCAAAAATTTCGCGCTCGCTTCGTTTGCGTTCGTTTTTATTTTTCACTACGGTTCAATACTTATATTTCATTTTCCACACTAAGAGAAAAAGCTTAACATATTTTTGATCGCTCCGCTCTCGTCTTTTAATCATTTCGATGTATCAATAGCTATGGAATTAAAGAAAATAGGGGGTGGCAAATTCCGGCTCAGCCCCGGGCGGCAGAAACTCACGCTAAACCACTGTAAAGCTTCATGTGTTCTTGACTGTGTACCTACAATTCATACTTTTCCGTCCTCCATATAATATCAACTTGCCCCCCCTCCCCCTAGGCCATGGGCTGGCGACGCCCTTGCCTAGCGCATTGGTATTGCTTGCTATCTCGACCCATTTCCTTTTCGTTTTTTGCAAGGGACCTTTGGCAATATGGATATATGATTGGATTTGATTTTTATGATTGGATTATGGAATCGATCGCATAATTTACCATTTTATTCTCATATGTTATATTTCTGTAATCTGTTTTGTGCACCTAATAAATAAATAAATAAATTCCTGGGTTTTCCATCTGGAAATCAGCAAAAGCCTCAAGTTGTTGGTAGGTTGGCCGACTCATTATTTAAGAAAATATAGGTAACCAAACCATTAAAAAGTTTGTTTGAAAAATTGACACAGGACAGCTGAGCATAAGAGCGGGAACTTTATTTTCAGTCCTTTTTCTTAGACTTAAGTACACAATCAGCCATTGCTACTGCACATTCATCGCCAAACTAACGCTTTTAATTTTTTATAATGACTAAATATCATAAAACATGATAGTTTTCGCAAAATAATTATTATTAGTTGAAAATGTTGAAATAATAAGGACATTGCAAGGCAATTTCAAATTATAGGTACCTTTTGTTGCGTTGTGTATGGCCACACCTATTTAGTGTTGTTCATCTATGGGTCCCAAATGTCCCAATGTGAAGTCGATCGCGTTCCCGATTTCAATTTCATTTCAATCTCAATTTTGTTCGAGAGTGCCAAATAACAGTTTAATGCGATTGAAACTAATTCAGATTAGAATTTGATTGCGATTGGAACTGTATTCAAGAGTAAGCCAGCAGCTTTGCCTTGCCACCGTCTCTTTGTTCGGGGGTTAAAAAGGCGTAGAGATAATGTCACTCGACGACAAAAGGGCGTTTTGGGCAGTTTCGAAATAAACATTTTCAACACTTGCCATTTTTACCTCAATACATAGGTACTTTATTTATTGTATCTAGTTATTGAACTTAGGCGAGATACTGAGTTCTGGATAAATGGAATATAGTTTATTTTTTTGGGACAGTAGAAGCACAGTACATATATCATGTCGTAATTATCTGAGCATGGTGTGATCCCCAAGAATACGGCTTGGGCTATGTTAGACAGTTTACCTATCAAATAATACAATCTTTCAGCGTTTGTTAGCGTTGTACTCTCGTGTATTATCGATTTAAAACTAGCGTAGAATAAAGGCCAATTTCGAATATCGCCGTCAAATGGCATGTTTTGAATTGGCGGAAGAAGGCGTTCTATGTTTTAAATTTACACGATCAATAATTTCTTTCTGATCATGACCGGAGTCCACCCTTGAAGGTAATTTATATTTCACAGTTGTAAATCATAAAAATCTTTGAGAGTACTTACTTCAATGGTAATAAATTAAAAAATAAAAAATAATCGGAGTACCTACTGTTAGTTGACTGCTCAAAGTAAGACAATTTTACATTTCTTCTGAAAGATTGAAATGAAAGTTCAAATTATAAACATAAATTTATTATTCAAAATACACAATTATGTATATCTTTTGGCCTTATATAGTAACATTAGTGTACACAATACTAAAACAATATTCCACTAATGAGATATTGCGATACAACAGTTTTAATTACGAAAACTATCATACAATACTAAAAATAACATTATTTTTCATAATCAAGAGTAAAATAGTAATCATTTCAATAAAATAGCATGGAATGTGTTTATCCCCTAAAAGCTGCAATGCCATCCGTATAAGCATAGTTTAAATATTTATAATCGTGGTTAGTTTCTTATTTACATAATGTTAAAAAGATATTACATACAATTTTGGATTCAGTCGTTTGGACGTTAAAAATATACAAATTTGAAGTACCTCAACATGAAAAGAATTATCACAGAATAATTTGAGGTGTACTTCAAATAAATTCATTAGATCCGATTGAGTTTTGGTCCTCAATTTTGTGTTAATTTTCTACCAAAATACGTTTTTATTAAGTCTACCGGAGAAAAGTATATAATATTTTAAATTTTATATCATATTCTTAGATTACACAAAAATGTCTTTTATTTTATTGTCTCTAAGGCACTAAGGATTGACATTGAGCGTATACATATCCTCGAATACATTCTAATTTTTATCACCAAATCTTAGTTGATATAAATAAAATATTTTGAAATGTTTTGTCACATTACTGGTTATAAATTCTGAGATTCTCATAGAGTTAAAAAAAGATCTAGTTGTTACATAAAGTTTCTAAACTACTACTATCACTGAATAAAATCGATTGAAATAACCAATAACATGGCAACACGTAACTTTTTGTTTTTATTTATTTTAGTTCACACAACGTACGTTTTCGTTTTATATTTAAATTTTGATAGTTGTATGAACGAAAACAATGTTATTACCTAAATAATTACCTATTTATTTTAATTATTTTTCAAAATAATATAATCTTAATTCTTCTTCAGGGGATCGAGGTTGTCTATTGAAAAATCATCGTTTCCAAAGGTGATCCCCCTGCTGAAGCCATCCTGTGAACAAACATAAAATAAAATAAGTATTTATTCAAGAATTGTGCTGTAACTTGATATTGATTTTATATTAGTAACTTACCAATCATTTAGCTGTTCAAAATAAATAAAAAACAATTTAGAATTTGTTTGAAAAAACTATGCGAATTATTTTTACTTTACTGCAATTATTGACACGTTTAAGTTGTTTACACTTTGCTAAGTAGAAGTGCAAGTAAACAGTGAATAAAGAATAGAATAATAAAAATAATAGCTTTGAATACAATAAAACATTATTACCTTCATCTCCGAAATAGTCTTATCCAAGAATCCATTGAAGCTGCTATCCAACTCCACCTTTTGTTTCTCGCTCAAATTCCCAAATCCGTTGAAAGTGTTGCCATATCCATTCCCAAAAATGTTGTTATTCTTCTGCGTGTCAAACGGGTCGAACCCACTGAGTCCATTTGTGAACGAAGTGTTAGCGTTGAACACTGTCGTTTGAAGATTAAAGTCGCTGATGTCGTAGTTTGGTTTGTTGTTCGGTGCGAAAGCTTGGTTGAGTTGGTTCGGTTGGACGGCGAAGGGGGTTGAACCGAAGAGGTCGCTGCCGTTAAGGGTGGGCGCTGGTTGGGAGGGCGGTTGGGACGGCGAGCCTGGGTTCGACTGGGGAGTCGATTGGCGTTTGGTCATTTTTGGGGGTGGTGCCACTGGAACAATACAATTGAAATGTTAAAAAACTTTCACTTTACATTTTTAACTATTGATGCAATGACATTATAATTATTTTGACTGTTTTTTTTTTGTTGGTAATTTATGTTTTTTTGTCACCACTGAGCTGTAACGGCACTACGGATTTTGACGGGTATAGGTAAAGATACTTTAGGTCCTGGAATAACAAACAATGGACACTTTTCATCATCTTCTTACCTCGTTCGCACCTAGTTTATTATACAAATATTATAGTTCAAAGAATCTGAATACTTAATAATCTTTAAATTGAGTATTATTAATCCAAATACGCAACGTGTAGCCACGGGCGAAAGCTAGTAAGTAATAACAAACAAATGATATTTAAACTTACACAGCGGCGCCGGCGTGGGTGTCACGGCGTTTTCAACGGGCGCCGCGTAGCGCGACGCTGGCTCCGACTCGAACGCACGAGGGTCGAAATCTGACAGACATAATACCAGAACCAAATATTAAAGGTCAGAAGGAGTGAGATGGTAGCCGAGTGAACATATTTGCACTTTGCTATCCAACAACACCGGATTCGATCCGAGGATCGAATCGAAGCACGAAAGTATCCGAATAGCTTTTCGAAGCACTGCTTCGCAAAGTTGCCGGTCCTTATCGGCCTACCTCATTCGACACTAGCTACATACAGTAGAGAGAATAAATAACGTATTACGCAAGGTTGTCAATACGTGCTGGCTAGTTCAGTTTGTCCCGACAGTATCCATTGCCTAATAATTATGTCATAGTTCGTCGAAACTTGTGTTTAAATGGTTTCTAACATTCCATTTTATAATTAGAAAAGCTTACCGCTATCGGAGTCTGAGTTCAGCAGTAATCCTTCGAGTTTCGTGCCCACTGAAGGGTTCTTTGCTGGCATCTCATTCATCAGCTTTCTGAAACAAAAATGTAAACCTATAAATATTTGAAATTGAATAGAAAATATCAAAAACAAATATTGATAATCTATTAAGAACTTAATCCTACATCCTAGTAAGAATATAAATAAAATATTCATAAATATTATACGCCTTTACTTTTCTAAGTTATGTGCGCTTTTTAATCGCTCCGTGCTTCGGAGGGCACCTGAAGCCATCGGTCTTGACTTGACTGCTATTGATTAATAACAGTCGTGAAGCTATGTCAGAGGCCTTCGGCCAGCGAATTATCGGCCAGACGTACTCTGACACTAGCCAACACTACCTCAGACGTACAACAAAACAAAACTTTACAAATCGCTATTACTTTTCAGAGTGCTGTCAAACAGGACCATGATAAAGAGAAAAATACGAATAAAAATTATAAACTGTCATAGTTAATTTTTATATAAAGATTGTGAAATTGAATTCGATATTTTTCTTAAAAGTATGTACTCAATCCATGCAACAGAATGTATAATATGTAGCAGTAACTAAGAAAAGTAAAACAAGACTAACTAATAAAACACAAAACTATGCCTAGTTTTCGCATGTCGCAGTTTATCTTTGAGACTTGAGAAAACCAATAAGTGAATCGCGCGCCTGGCGGAGCACCCGTGCCGCGGCCGTGTAGCGTGTTTAGTGAAATAGACATTTCAGCTTAAGGCTTTATGGTCAGTTATGTATTTTATTTTTTATTTAATGCTGTAGAACGACGGAATAGAAAAAAACAATTGGAAGTGGTTTACTACACCACGTACTTTGGAACAGGGGGCCTAACCCCTTAACACCTAACCTTTATGACATATCCACCGGCCGCCAAAAACAAAATAGCGTTTTTTTGCGACCTGACGCGATTTAGTAAATTAAGTAACTAATTAAAGTGGCCTTTTCGTGCAAATATTTATACTGTCTTCTAACTACTACTTGGAACTATTCATATAATGGAATGCGTATACTCACGTAATTACTGCATTTTTAATCATTATATTACCCTAAAGTGTCACGTTCCCATATTTTTTGTTTGTATAAGTGTGTCCCCTACCCATACCCATGTATACTACTATCACCGGGCGCGGAAGCTTTGAATAAAAAGCAAAATGGCGGTAATGCGTTAACGACTGCTTCATAGAGTAAATTTTATTTTTACCTACCAAATATTTGTATGAAAGAACATAGGCGGAATTTTATGCGATAAATCTTGCAGTGTCTTAACATATCATTTCTACAGAACTTAAGTTATTATTTTTCTACGTTTTTTCAACATAGTCTGTAAGCTAGAAAAACCCAGGTTAACCAATCAATTTAATTTAAAAAATCATGAAATTGTTACTTAATTTCCTTCCTACAATGTTTAACCGGCCTTGTTGCCTACCCAACGGGTGAAAAATATATATAATATAATGACGTTTCCGGTTTGGATGTCAAAATTGTCGACACAGTATACTTCCCACACAGTTTTTTAAACCAAAGGAGGTTGAATTGCGCTTTCTTCCCACCCGGTTTTTTAAACCAAAGGAGGTTGAATTAAGCTTACTGGCGTTAAATCTTTTAACAGTAAGCGTAACTCAACCTCCTTGCGATAAACAGAATAATAATATAGACTATGCTATAGACAAAATATAAAACCTCTATAGAAAACATTATACTCGTAGCAAAGGGAATACAATGCATTATAGTTCATGTAGGAAGTGTAAAAAATTGTTGTTATAATAGGGTATGTTAATTTATTTAATTGTTTTGCACAAAAATAGTGTAGGTACAAGGAAGGACTTAATGCTAAACAGCATTATCTACCAGTCATCCAGGTCGTGAAATAAATTATAGTACATAGGGCGTGTTAGTTAAAGTATTGAACAATAAATACGTAAATATGTAAAGAATTGTTGCAAAATATTTGTGCTAATATGGGACAACTGTTTCCCTGCACAGTGAAACAGCAGCAACATATCTAAATATATTGTTTTGTAATCTCGCCAGGCAGTAACAGATTGAAAATAATTCTTATTTAAGAGCCTAGTCTGTTACACTAGATAGGTAATTCAATAGGTAGGTACCTACAATATCTTGAAACATTATATTTATTACGCATAATGGCCTACCAAATTAAGCGGATAAAATAATTAAAATCTCGTAAGACTTGTTTCAAAGATCATTAACAGTAACATAACCTACAAAACTTTGAAGCCTAATAACAATTATACCTGGCCTCCCCAAAAAAATATCTTAGACTAACAATCTCAGGAAATGATGCTGAATTACTAGCGTTTTTTTTTGTGTAAAGACGCCGTGAATTTGACTGACATAAACGTATGTATGGGAGTTCGCCATTGTTCTTTACGATTTATTTTGCATAAACTGTGGCACAGGTCCCCCCCACACACGATGCACTTTCACTTGTTTTTTTCTATTCCGTGTGTAGAACGGTTCTAAATAATGGACTATCGAATTCAACGTCACTGTAAGATCGTATACATATAATCTAATTGAGCGGCCTTACCCGGAGTGGAAGTTGGGTTTCCCGTTGTGCGTGGGCGGCGGTGTCGATAACAACAGATTGTTGTCGTTGCTGGAGTTGAATGTGTCCGTCGAGTTGTTAGACGACGCGTCTGTTAGAACATTGTACAAACAATTATAAAACGATGACGTGACGACTTTATGTCAAGTAATGGATGCAAAACAAGAATAAATTAGAAATACCGGAACATACCGGTAAAGTAAATACCCCACCACTAATGTTCATAGAAACGTGGTAGTATCGCCATCTTCCTTTAAATCCGAACAATTTTTACACGGGAATTACTCCCGTGTAAAATTAACTGCTCTCAATACTTTGAGAGCAGTTAATTTTTTTATTTTATGCCCTGTGTTTTTTGTTTTGGTATCTACCGATTGAAACGTTTTTAATATCCTATTTTAATTCAGAATGTGAGTTCCTGCCACTCTGATATTAAGATTAATATGATAAACTACGACTCTGACTTGCAAATTAACATAATTATAAAAAACAACTAAAAAAGTACTGAACCAATTTTGTTGAAATTTACATAGGTTTTATCGAATCGTGTGGTCCCTCTACATACAATTAAAAAAAACATATGTATTGGTTCCAAAATCCCATAAAAACATACAATTAAAGAACAATGGCGAAATTTTATGTGATAAATCTTGCAGCGTCTTGAAATAACATTTATACAGAACTTAAATAATTTTTCTACGTTTTTTCAACATAATGCTATTATAATGCTGTGTAAGCTAGTAAAAGTTGTGCTAATATTAGACAACTGTTTCCGTGAACAGTGAAACAACAGCAACTTAACTAAACCTATTGTTTTGTAATCTCGCTGGGCAGTAACAAAATGAAAATTATTATTATTCAAAAGACTAGTCTGTTACACTAGGTAGGTAATTGAATAGGTACAATATCATTAAACATTATATTTATCACACATGTTCTTAATTGCCTATCTAAAAAGCAGATAAAATAATTAAAATCTCTAAGACTTGCTTCAAAAGTCGTTAACAGTAACGTTACATAACCTACAAAAATTTGAAGCCTATTAACAATTATTCCTGGCCTCCCCAAAAAAATAATTCTTATGACTAACAATCTCACAATATGATGCTGAATTACTAGCGATATTTTTGATCTAAACACGCCATGAATTTTAATGACATAAAAATATGTGAGGGAGTTCGCCATTGTTCTTTAGAATGTCCTCCACATAGAATAGTCGATTAAAAGTCGTAGTAAAACCCTTAAGTTTCGTGAGAACGAGCGTTCATCGAGATCATTCTTCTTGAAATGAAAATTTTCTTTACATCTATAACATCAGACATTGTTGCCACATGTGTTACTTCATTTTTGAAATGGTCTTTTAAAGTTCTTTAGTTTGATACCCTCAGAGAAATTTTCTCTGATGAATCTGACCCATCTTAATGGAATCCTTTGATTTTTATTTTTAGTCCATAGCTTTTGATAGATTCAAGGACGCCATTTTATATAAAACAAAATAAACAGAAAAATATCTTCAAAAATTTCAACGCACCTAAAATCATAGCCCTCCTTTTTCGTAGTCGTGTAAAAAATGGACTAACCGTGATGTTCGCTCTGAGAGTGCGAGTCATTCCCGTTGGAGAGAGTAAGCGAGGCGATTTGTTTCTGCAGCTCTGAGGGGGCTTTCCACTCCGCTATGTCGGATAGGTTGTGGCGGGCGAGATACGCTGATAGATCGTCTTTGTATGTGATCTTTGATAGCTCCTGAAATTGTACAAATATTAATTAATCAAATGACAAACGGTTTTATGCATAACCTATAAATAAATGGTATCTTTTAAACTTCCGCGATATAATACGTATACCTACCTAACCTATATAACGTGAGTGGGACAAAACTCGCTCTGAAAACATTAATTATATTCACGTCGTAATTTCACAACATAAATTACTATTTACTCGTCAGCTATCGGTAGTCCGTACAGGCCAAATGCGATTGTTTAGCAAATTAAAAAAAATACACTTTTGCTTTACTCAAATACAGATTTTGTGTATGGCAAAAGTATTAATCAGAAATATTAAAAAAATGCACAAGAACTCCAAAAACGCATTTGTCCAGAAACATAATACAAGCAGCATGGCTCGACGCGAAACCCTCGCTGTGCAAACGCATGAAGAAGGAAGTCTTTAACGTTCGAACACCGGTCGAGTTTTCGACTAATTAATCCTTGAGAGACAGCCGTTTTATGTGTATAACAAATCACTCTCACGTTAATTTCTATAGCAAGAAATTCAATGTTTTTATAGGTGTTAGTTAGCATTTAAAGTCTGATCGGGTAGTGAACCATCGTCGTAGGATTTGAAAACGCTGCATCGTTTAATTATCATTGTTGTATTCTTGGCAACACTGTCAGGTTATATTTTCATTTGTGGACTTTTGTTTCGCCAGATAGATAGATATATTTAATAGATTGTGTTATAAAAATCTTAATGTTAGTTAGGTAGTTCCCTCCTATATCCACTTTCGGCACAGACAAATCACTATCATATTTATGGTCGAACATAATAACTAGGCTAGCTCAAGGGCATGCGAGCGCTCCAGACTGGGGCTGGCTCTCCGATAATCTCTACGTACCAGCAAACGGTTTTTGTAAGTGTTGCATTGCAGCTCCAGTCTCTTGTTCTGTAGCGATAGCTTCTGCATTTCGATGTACTTGCCGTTGTCGTTCAGGAATCGTCTGGAAATAATATAAGACTTAAGATAATAAAACAATGCAAAAGCCTCGAAAATTATATTTAAACATCGATATTAATAGCCCATGCCATACACTCACATAATTATGTTAGTAGGTATTTGAATTTGAGCCCGACTACGTTTGTATAACACAACTAGCTTTCGCCCGTGAGTTCGTCAGCGCGGACTACAATTTATCGAAAAAAAAACACCCTATGTTCTTCTAGGATATTAAAAACCAATTAAAAGGTAGCGCACCAACGCTCTTGATGTCTTTTGACAGACTTGTTATTATTTTGTTTCCATGGCAAACGTTCCTTACAGCGAGTAATCGTCATTTTCTAGTTTTCCCGTGGAAACTTACCATTTTCCGGGACTAAAAGTATCTTATGTTGGTCTTTATATTGTACAGTGGGTACTTTTATTATTATATATACTTTTATATTTACAAATTTTCATCAAATCCGTCCAGCCGTTATTATAGCGTTAAAACTCCCCAAACAAACAAACAAACGTTTCAATTTTATATATTGGTGTGGATAGCAGTAACGAAATCCCTCAGTTAGCACATACCTAACACATTCTTACTGTAATCAATTTTCCGTGACGACACCTATCTTTTAGCAGCAAACATACACATATTTGTGCATTCACACGAATGTAACGATACCTTATTTCTCCTCGTTTTTATCAGTTTCAGCCATGTTCTGACTTTAGGACATGCTTATCTATACAAGTTCTATTAGCTGGCATCTAATTCTCGCATCAGAGAGCTGGGATACGTGCACCTAACGCCTAAAAATACTACTGTGAGCTTCGCGCTGACAAGTTATAAGAAAGGACGAGACGCGTCGCGGTCTGCGTCGCTCGTTGCTCTCTAAAATACCCAAGCAAATTGAGGTAAACAATATTCGTGTCACCCACATATTAAACAGGTTTAGGTTAGGTCCTCATTATTATATTGACAAGTTTTTAAGTGTGTGGAATCATTATCAAATGATTTATTTAGTAGGTACTAGTGATGTAACGAATATTCGCATTCGCATTCGCGAATATTCGCATATTATTGCATATTCGCATTCGCATTCGCGAAATTATTGCGAATGTTTTGCGTGTATAATTTTTTAAAGTAGGTTTTAATAGTTGGTTAATATAAGAAAATCCAATTCCATTAATTTCTTATGTTTTTAATGCAATAAAAAGTAACTTAACCTCGTCATCACATTATCAGTCTTCTCTTTATCATTTGGTATCATTTATTGATTTAACTTTGGGCAATGAAGCTTAAAAATCAAACTTTCATAACAATTTAAAAAACAAATAATCTATAAAATAATAATCTACAAATACTTCTACAATAAATAAAAAAACATTAAAATCAAATATAAGTTTAACATGAGTTGCTGTCATCATAATCACAAAGTGTTTATAGTATATCTATACTATATAGTTTATAGTATAAATATAATCATTTTACATAAAAGTTAACAGTTAACATTTTAAGCACACAAAAATAAAATTAAGTCTTTTACTTTAATAAAGCTAAAAAAAAATGTTATTAGAACTTGTGACATAAAATTAAATTCTTCTATTAAACTTTTCTCAGTCTTTAGATATATTTTTAATATTTAGATAATCAAACAAAAATTATATTCTTCTTCAGTAGACCGAAAAACAGACGGAACGCACTTCGTTCGAACGGGACTGCCGCTAAAGTCACCAAGCCATAGACAAATGGCGCCAAATTTAAACAAAAACTGAATATTCGCATTCGCATTCGTATTCGCGAATGTCCAAAATATGACATTCGTTACATCACTAGTAGGTACCTACTTTAAACTCACGTCACCTGACGCCCTGCATGAAAACAGAAGATGCCCTGCCCAGACTTATTAAAACCCCAGTCAGTTACTGTCTTTTAGAATGGAGCTTCTTATTCGTGCTACCGAGGCGGGACAAATGCCCTCCCTAAACTTAAGCATGTAAGTGTGCCGCGCTCCCTCCAATTTTACTACCTGGTAAAGGTTTCTCTGTGCTATCCTTCACAGAGCTTTGTTTTTTCTTAAATGAAAAAGCGCTTGTATATAAGAAAAATTACCGGTATTTCATCAATTTATCATGCTTTTAAAAGGTCCACCTGTGTTGTTTGTTTGTAACGGAATTTTTGAACGTGATTTTCACCCACTTCGAAACTTCAGATTGAACTGAAACTTTGCACACTCATCAAGGAACGATGACAATACAATAATTTGATGGGGTAAACTTCTGGTAAATAAGTTTGCCCTCCCCGTCATGGAGTACTTCCGCGGTCCCCGATTAGTACATATTCCACGTGAAGTTTAGCCCCTAAACTTTGCCTGTAAACTTAAGTACCTACCTCTATAGTAGGTTAGTTTATTAGGTAATGAAAGAAGGCATCGCTTATCTTTCTGCTTACTGCTAAGGAAGTACCTACTGATGATTAGATGAGGTTTACTGATTCTTAGTTTGTTTCTTGATGAAGATTTAAAAGCATATTATTTTTTACTAAACTTATATGGCGGCAAACGTCCGCAATATTCTCCGTCGTTACCTTCGAATAAAACATTTACCATTCGGTCCAGCCGTTCAGGCTGAATATAGCGTGTAACACATCGCTAAACACCTTACACCCTTATCTGGTGGGCAAGAAAAGAGCATAGCGAAATTGGCCCACACAATGGCCAAATGTCAGTAAATAAGATGAATGCAGATAACTAATAAAATTAATTGTATTAGGGATAACTCATAACATACTAATGAAAACGTAATGTTTAGCCATAGAATACTGAGGAACGATTTGCTCATGTCATGAATCGATAGGTAAAGCTTATCTTACACGAAACAAGTGAACAAGACAGTAACTGGCTTGTTACTGGCCCTGTGTGAAAATATATTTGCCAACAGTTTAGCGTTGAGCCACTTCTGGCCTGTTTATACATAACTAGCTGTGCCACGCAGCTTTGCCCCCCACCTTTAGCGATAGAATTTGAAAAACCCTTCATTAGTACACCCCTAGGATACTCAAGGAATACTTCCTCCAAATTTCAAATCTTTAGAAACAAATCGTTATAAAAAAATAGTACCCTTAGAAAGGCAATTTTATTATTTAGGTGAATTCATTAACTGAATTGTAATTATACGCCAATTTCATAGTCAAAGTATTTTATTGTAAATAGGCAAAAATAATAGCACTTTTACAAGTCAAAATTAACATCTCATAGAAACACTATCTTTATGCATGTATTTACAGATGTTTATAAAATATTTTATCTTTCTAAATCTATAGAGTTAGTTCTACGAGCCCACAAATAGATGGCGCCACATTAGACATCGATGAAAGAAAAATACCCGGAATGCATGTCTATCTCCCTCCATGGTAGAACATGCAAACATGCTGCTTTGATCTCCATAATTATAGTATTTTTGTAGTGGTAGGCCTCTTATACGCAAGAGGCCTGGGGAAGTACTACACCTTTGTCAGATGTTGACCAAGCAGTAGTCTATAAACGTTTCTGTGTTTTGGTAGGAAGGGCAATGTTTCCAGCGTAATTACTGGGCAATGAGACTTAACAACGAATGTTTCAGGGTGACGAGCGCAGTGCAGTGACGCGCAAGATTTGTAGCCAAAGTTCTGGGTGGCACTGCAACTGTTATGGGCAGGCGTGACGCTTACCATCAGGCGAGCGACCTGCCCTTCTTGTCACTCAAAGTAAATAAAATAATAAATATATAAGTACATTGTAGTCTTTGGTAGGAATACTAACCTGTAAGCCAAGTCAAAGGCCTGCCCAATGGTGAGCGTGATCTCCGACGCCAGCTTTGTAGATATGAACACAAAACACTCGTGCTTCTCCGGCGTGGTGCTACCCCCGCCCGAGTGGCCGTTGACACCGACAGTGCTGCCACCTAGAACACCAAAGTTATTACTCTATAGACATTTTCATTTCGTAGGTTCCAGTTCCGTACCCGTATATAGTACGAGTTTTTATAGTTTTCGAAAACGAAATGTAGTTTCGTATAGCTCCTTGTATACATTTTCTTTAGTTTCTGGATGTTTCCGCTAGAGGCACTGCCAATAAATTTATGGAACTAAACGAAACTACATTTCGTTTTCGAAAACTATAAAAACTTTTACTAGGGGTACAGTTCAGTTAGATAGGCGTGTCAATTCCCGTGCAGGGCAAATATTTGAACAGGTATTTACTATGAGTCAGAGTATTTTCGGGCCCATGGTCATCGTAGTTCCTGATTCCCTCACATCACACTACATCATCAGCCTATACTTGTCCACTGCTGGACGTAGGCCTCTCTTAATGCACGCCACTGAGCTCAGTCCTCAGCTCTCTGCATCCAATTTCTGCCAGACGCTTTCCACAGGTCTTCACTCCACCTGGCCACAGGGCGTCCTACACTACGTTTGCCTAAGCGCTGTCTCCACTTGAGAACTCGTCTACCCCAAAGGCTGTCGGTTCTTCGGGAACACAGGTTCCCTTAGACACAGGTAATCCTAGTTAGGGTCAAGGATCCAGGTATGAGATCGTGATGCGTTATTATTAACTATTTAGGTAGTGAAGTAAGCAGCTGTTTAGAACATCACATAGGGGGCGCCAAGTTCCCGGCAAGTTAAGGGACTGGCGCCCCGTCTTTGTTCAGCGCCCTCAAAAGGAAGTAGGTACAATCTAGCCACGTACCTTTTGCAATGAAAGAGAAGTACTTCTTAGCGCCTTTATCATCCGCGCAGTAGGATATTCGGTGGAGAGGGAACTGGTACATTATGTTGTTCGATCTCGGTTCCTGGAAGGAGGAAAAACAGCATTTGAAGGTGAGCAGCAAACGTGGCAACTTGGTAAGGCATGTTGGAAGGTGGAGCAAGGTATACACGGAATAGGGATCATGATCATGGGTTCCAATACTTCCAATTCAAAGCATCATTTCATTATCTTCGTAAGAGTCGTCACATGAGAAAAAGTCGTCTCATAATTAAGTACCTACATTATTTAGACAATATGTAATAGTATTAGGGAAATGTTTGAGTACATAACGCTAAGGGATACTAATTTTATTACTAGCTTTCCCGCCCCCAACTTCGCCCGCACGGACTAATATTTATCGCGAAAAAAAAGCACCAATGTTCTTGAAATTTTTGACAGACTTGTTATTTCGTGTCCATGCCAAACGTTCCTTACAGCGAGTAATCAACATTTTCCAGTTTTCCAGTGGAAACTTTGAACTTTCCGGGTTAAAAAGTCTCCTATGTTTTATTCTATTAATTATTATACCCAAGCTAACTCCAGTCCAAATTTCATCAAAATCCATTCAGCCTTCATCGCGTGAAACAAACAAATAAACAGACAACGTTTCACTTTTATATATTGGTATGGATTAATCGACTTCACAAAAGGAGGAGGTTCTATGTTCGAAAGCATGTTTAAAAAAAAAGAATGTTTACCGATTTCTCTTTAATTTGCGGACTGATTTTGAAATATATTTTTTTGTTTTAAACGGTATACCTACTCTCGAAGTGATCCCATATAAATTGTATCAAAATTGGATGAGTTGTTTTTTTTAGTTAATCCATTTGTAGTCGATTTTTTGTATCATGGTATTTTGTAAAGCACTTGTTTGTTACTGTTATCAAAGCACTTGTTTGTTACTGTTATCAAAGCTCAACCAAGACTTATAATTGTTACTTTTCTGCAAATAGGGTGTTTTAAGAAGTACCTACCTACCAGGAGTACTGGGAGTCCAAGAATAGGGCTGAATTAATACTAGTACTCGAAATCTAGTTCCCCATGCCCAAATTAATGGCAGTAATGCCAGTAGGTAACGCTTATTGCATTGAGTGATAGATCCTTTTGTCTCGTCTAAAATATCATTAACATCATCAGGTGTCTTCAAATCATATTGTGAAATCACAAGAAATGTTGCATACCGACCCCAAACTTCAAATTGAACATAGGTCAACTTGTAAATGCATTATCGATTCCATCGAGGTCTAGAGCAAATGTGACTCAAAAGACATTCTGATATCTAATGCCTTAAAATATCTTTGCAACAAAGTCGCATTTGTCGATGACCTCATATTATAAACTAGGGTATAAATAGAGTTCTAGGCATCGGTCATCTTTCAATGAACTTGACAGCGTTTTGATTGGATGAACCATGGCATTGCATGAGTCATGGTTCCGTCCTGATAGGAAGGATGTGCCTACTTCTGTCTTGCATTGAAAGTAAGAGGATAAAGAGGATACTCGGTGCGTACATATCTATGCGAAGAAACGCAGCGCATGCTCGACTACGAGAAAACAGACACAATGCATCAACTAAATTAAATTTCTAATAAGTTTTCGACTAATTCGTCCTCTACGTGTACGTGTTGCTTTTCTGCGCTGCGTATAATTAAGTACCACATACACGTCTGGTCTTCAGATATACCTATGTCTAGGATAAAAAGTTTAGGACTCTTTCCTCTTTTTTTCTTTTTCCTTCAGGAGATATCGGATCAATTAATGACGATTAACCATGAAGGAATCACCAGAATACACTTGAGCTGTTTGCTGACATCAACAATGCATCTATAAAACCAGTCTACATAATCGCAATACAAGCTGCACATCGGTCCTCTGTCCCTTACGGATCTAGTGCAATTGGCCTGCGCGCGCGCATCCGTCGCTTTCCCGTCACGGCTGCGCGCAAGGTCACGAGTGAAATGAGTCGAGGCGAGCCGCGTCACTGATCTTTTGTTACTGTCAACTTGGAGTAAGAAGGTATCCTCCTACGTGACACCTTTAAGTAAAAAAAAACCAAAAAAGTAGAAAATAAATAATAGTTTAAAAAAACTAAAAAACACGTTTTTTTTTTAAATAAAACATTTTTTTCTTATTTACACTATTAAAATTTATTTTCTATTTTTTAGTTTGGTTTTCTATATAAAGCGTGTTTTTTAGTTTTTTTTAAACTATTATTTATTTTTTACTTTTTTGTTTTTTTTTCGAATTATTGCATTGTCTTTGACAGATGTGCAAAATTTGAATGAAAAATGACCGTTTAAAGTGGGTCAAAATAGCGTCTAAAGGAGTCGGTTAAAAACATACAAACATACAAACATACAAACATACAAGTGAAGCTAATATAAAGCGTATAAAAAAGAACAAAAACAGAAAGCGTACCAACCTCACGATCACGACTTACAAAAAAAAACTTACTTATAGAGAAGACCGCTAAAATGTCTATATATATTTTTATTGTAATTGCTTTCACAAGGAATACCATTGAAGAAGGGAAAATAAACTTGGTAGGTCGTGTGACCTTCACTGGGCCTTCCCAGTTAGTACAAAAATAAGTATGAAAGATGAAAACAAATAAGTAGGTACATAAAACATTAGAAATATTGAATCCCGTGAAACAAACACATAGGCTAATGCTGGGCCTGCAGTCTCGACATCGATAGTTTGCTTTACAACCGAAATCGGTCGCAAAGTCAATTATAACGATATTTGGTAGTCTCTACCAAATATTTCCTTCGCCATTGGTCAGTACAGATACCTATGACAGTCCAGCCCCGGATCTAGGGGGGGGGGGGGGCAAGCCGGGGCCTATGCCCCGGGGGGCAAGCCGGGGCCTATGGCCCGGGCGGCAAGTTCAGAGGGCGCCAAATTCACACTATACAGACGAATGGACAACTCATCATTAAAATTTACTTAACTTTGACCACAGAATAAATAATAGTGAACCAAAACCTCGAAGAGTAAAATTGTAATTTCAATTCTAAAATGCAATAATATATTTGATTTTTATTTTAATTACACATATTTTTATTTTAAATCCAAACTTGTCTGAGTATAAAATATATATCCTACACGATCATGTCTATATATCTGTAAATAAATAGGCTTAACACAGAAAGAAGAGCGATGGATGCATTATTTCCGGAAGGCCTATGTCAAAATGTCAATTAATTAGTGGACATCTGATAGCTGAAATTATAAAGATGGTAAAGGTAAAAATAAATCTAGGTAAACGGGGGCGGCATTTTTCAGTTATTGCCCCGCCTAAAAAAATTGAAGATCCGGGGCTGTGACAGTCCATAGCCTTTGTCAGTGACTGTCAAACGATTATGATCGGTAATATATGTAACGATTTGGGGGTTTTTTGAAAAAAAAAACAAAATGTTTTGATGTGGAGTTTGATTTTATTCTCAATTTTGAGTTTCTTTGAGTGTTAATATTATTGGTGGAATATTAACCATTAGGTGTTCGTTAACGTGCACAAGTGTGATCAAAAGAATCAAACGCAGAAATAAATGACATATTGTGATTTTTTCCAAATCTCCCTCGTAAGTTTCAGTAAATGTCCACCATTTTACTGATTCGTGACTTTGACAATAATTGACTGTGACGTGACATTACTTTAAACTATAAAATACACTTGACATTGGCGAAATTGCTAGTAGGCCAGTGCCTCCGCAGAAGCCATATGATAAAAAAAGAAGAAGAAGTATGTAACGATTTCGGTTGTAAAGCAATCACTATCTATCTATGTCGAGCCTGCAGGCCGGCAGCAAAACCATACAAACAACATACTTCATTGATATATGTACATCAAGGGCACATCATACTGCAACAACGAGATATAATTTCCACGACAATACACGTGTGGTTTAGTTGCTGTTTGATTCGATGATGAGGCTTATTCTCGCGCCGGAAAACGCCAGTTTGCGATTCCTATTTCGGTGTATACCGGCTTTCATTGGATTACTGTCGACACAAGTTACGTTGTAAATATTTAGTAATCTGTGACACAAGAAGCAGAAGAAGGTGAATAAAATAACGAATGAGATAATCCATACCAATATATAAAACTGAAACGTTGCCTGTTTGTTTGGGGAGCTTTCACGCGATAACGGCTGGACGGATAATGATAAAAATGATAAAATTTGGAATGGAGATAACTTATACCCTGGAATAAAACATAGGATACTTTTTATCCCGGAAAAATGGAAGTTTCCACAGGAAAACTGGAAAATGTTGATTACTCGCTGTAAGGAACGGTTGCCATGGAAACGAAATAACAAGTCTGTCAAAAAACATCAAGAGCGTTGGTTCTATACCTACTTTTTAAGCGAACGTGTTGGGAATGTACTATTTTGCATTGGACGTGCTAGGACGATCATACAGCAAAGAAAAACGCCGGGACGTACGAAGACTTCGTAGCATACACTGGATACACGTTTTCAGACAGTTATGTTGTCCTCTTTTCGCTGAATTTTTGACAGACAGTATTGTCCTTTAATCAAACTAGTGGATGGTCTTGGACTGAGGCAATATATTTGCACTCGCACTAAGCAAAGACATATCTCTTGTGTGTGCAGAAGCAAATTAATGTCTTTCTACGCATACTCTCTCTACGTTCTACGCTCATGAACCATATGTGTTTCATGAGCGTAGAAAGACAATATTATTGTTCATGGCAGCTCTCGCTCGAAATCAACAAACTGCCGGGTACATCTCATTTATATATTACTTACTACTATTCAACAATATATAATATCTATTTTAAAAAATCTCATCCAAGTCCGTTACTAGCTGTCCAGCGGCCGCGTGGACATGTTTCCGGGATAGATAGATAGATAACTCTTTATTGCACTAAAGAAACTTGAATTATGGCACATCAACAATGACCTTTAAATAGTACAATCGGCGGCCTTATCACTAAGCAGCGATCTCTTCCAGGCAATCTTAGATTAGAAAGCGAGAACATGAACATTAATGAACGATAGTATGCATATGCAAGTAATTAAAAATAAATAAACAGTAATATTAATAGTATAATTCATAGGGATAAACAATACCCTATGAATTATAGCGGGACCTAAAGTATCTTTGTATCAATTTTCATCGTAATCCTTTTAGCTGTTACGGAGCTAACCGTCATACAAGTTAGTTGCCAGACATAATAATAATATAATGCTTTAGTTTGTTTGTTTGTTTATCGTATGAGGTAGTGCTGGCCTCTGATGTCAGAGTTTGTCAAGCCGCCCGAGGGTCTCTGACATGGTTTAACGACTGCTATTAATCAATAACAGCCGGGACGTATTATGTGTATCACGGAAAATATTACTTACGGGACTTGCGGGGTCATTTTGCTTTTTAGTTTAGGACAGGGAAACGTGTTAATCGAATGCATGAGCGCGTTTAGGCGGCCCGTGGTGTGCGGTGTCCGGCAAACCAGTTGTTAGCGTTTACGTAGTAACTTGTTTAAACTGTGGCGTTCCTAGCGAGGGTATCATTAAACCAAGGTGATGAAATTCCTAACAAGGGTGGGGCGTATCATCAGTCATCACATAAAACCACGCTTGCACGACTGCGAAGTCTGCGAATCACGGCAGGAAGTAATTAGAATATGAGCATAGACCGGGGGAACGGGATAATCTAATCACTCAATGTATGTTCTGAACAAGAAGGTTTAAACAAAGACTGAGTACAAAACACCAAAAAAAAAACACAGATATGCCGATCCCCTCGTACCAACAAGCCTCACTCACACAGTTACAATGTCAAGCGATCACCTGCCACATCGCAGCAAGATTTCGACCGTGTTAATTCTTCAAGCTCTCGCGGAAAATCAAAAACAATGCAGTCTTTTGTGATGAAATTGTGTACTTATCAGCCTCAAATCATACATTGATGCACCCGTCACTTGCTATGCTTCGCGCATTTGTTTACCAGTGTAGACTCTGTGTTTTTTAAACCTTCTTGGTTCTGAACATTGAACATTGAAATTGAAATTGCCACTTTGAAATTTATCGGTGTTGGTAAACGGGATATATGCGAAGCGACGCCGACTGCAAGTTGCAACTAATTCATTTGGACTTTTGATTTAGGATACGTTTTCAACTATAATTAATTGCTAGCCGTAGTATAAAGGTATACTGTGATTATAGCTAGCGGCACGTAAGTCTAGCGGTGAACGAAACGTGGCGGGGATCTTGGCACAGACAGTTTTCGGGATAAAAAGTATTCAACATTTTAACACATTATATAAACTTTGACTGTGCCAATATCCCCGCCACGTTTCGTTCACCGCTAGCCTTACGTGCCGCTAGGTATACTAGTTATTAATTCCTATGGTAAAAGGCAGCCCTAGACTCTGATCGACGCGCGCCGTACGCATTGTGAATAGCCTCCTCGCCGGATACCTCCTCAAATAAATTAAGAAGGTATAGTCTTGTCTACCTTGTACATTTTACAAAAGTTAAAAAGAAAGTAAACACCATTAAGAAATAAACACATTTACTATAATCTAGTCTAGTAAGAAGCTTCTCCCGTAGCTCCCCATCTTTAATAGCAGCGATGACGCGAATTAACGCTAATGGCTGAGTGATTGCCGCTAGTTGACATCAATGGATTTTACGGGTTTCTAACTTTGTAGTGTACAATTACCTACTTATGTCACAGAATAAATAATAGTCTTAATGGGTTCTAACGTGAATCATTTCCTCGACAATACCTGGACTAAATAGAATATTGAGGATACATTAATCACTTCAGACTTGTTGGTTAAGTGTTTTATGAACTATAAAGAACTAGCGACCCGCCCCCGCTTTGCTCAGGTAGCTAAGCGTTTCTCTAAATACCAATTTCTTTTATAAAATACTAGTTTTCCCGCCCGCGACTTCGTCCGCGCGTACTACTGTTTATCGCGAAAAAAAGCATCCTATTTTCTTCTAGGATATTAAAAACCAATGCAAATGTAGGTATAGTAGTACCAATGCTTTTGATGCATTTTGACAGAATTGTTATTTCGTTTCCATGGCAACCACAGACCATTCTGTGATGGCAACTGTTCCTTACAGTAAGTAATCAACATTTTCCAGTTTTCCTGCGGAAACTTTCAATTTTCCGGCATAAAAAGTATCCTATGTTTTATTCTAGGGTGTAAGCTGTCTCCATTCATCAAAATCCATCCAGTCGTTATCGCGTGCAAGCTCCCCAAACAAACAAACAGACAACGTTTCACTTTTATATATTGGTACGGATTAATCGACTTCACAAAAGGAGGAAGTTCTATGTTCGAAAGCATGTTAAAAAATATGTAATTGATCTACATGTAATAAGGAAGACTACTGCTATGTCGAATTTGATAAGGATTAATACCATTTATCACAAATAGATCTAGAAAATAAAATCTAAAAAAAACCCTAAATCTAATAGTAAAAAAAAAACAGTATATTTGTACATTTCTTTCATTTATATCAAACCATAATGTATGGTCAGCTCACGTCGATAAAGCAGTCAAACGGGTTTTTTTCGGATTAGAAATATTGTGATTTCTTATTGTAAACTTATTTTTATCAGGATTTAATATAGCCCATAGTATTAAGGGACAATCAGGCTTCCTGTCAGTGAAATAATTTTGAGAACGGATCAGTAGTTCCAGAGATTAGCGATAACAATCTTACAACGCTTACAACAAACTTTACCCTTTTAGAATAATAGTGTAAATTGTTGCACGTCTTGTTTACGACGATCAATGTTATTTATCGACGACACTGTGGCGCAGTTGGCAGTGTCCTTGCCTGCTGAGCTTAATATCCCAGGTTCGAATTCCTGGCCGTTCATATAAGTTCTACCATAAATGTTTGTTACATGCATAAACGTTTGTTCTCGGGTCTTTTATGGTGAGTCCATGACACGCGTAACAGGTAATGCTAGTGGTATGAGTGTGTAAAAGTTAGAGCAATGGTAGCTTAGCAAAACTAGTGCGAGTTAGAATCCAACGACATCGGGTTCGGTTCTCAGCTCCACATCAATGACTTTTCTAAGTTATATCACAGAATAAATATTAGTACTACAGTTTGTACGGTATTTCATCGCTCTGTATTCGGGTTGTCAGCACAAAATACTAAACGCTATCGGTCCCGGCTGTTATTAATTAATAGCAGTCGTTAAGCCATATCAGAGGGCGCACTGTCAAACGCGGACACCAGAGGCCAGTAGTACATTACACAAGCAAGAATTAAAAAAAAAAACTTTTATTAATCAGAATTAATAACAGAAGTCTATGTCAAATTCCTAATCTAATATACAATACAACCAATTTAATTTTTGAACACAAGCTGCAAATAATCATTTAACGCTAAAATAGCAAAAACCTACAATTAATTTTAATTATCTAACATATCCTGAGGTGATGACCAACGTCGCACAACTTTCCCCCCAAGCCGCACCAAATCTGGCCCTGCTAATGTCATATTCTGAATCCTTCCGGTGACACTTTTACTTTTTTAAACTTCGTTGTCTATGACATAACTGAATTGGCTATGGATCTCACGCGCGCAATCGGCCGCGGTTTTCTATTTATGATTTCACTTTTATACCAACGTAAGAAAAGTAAGCGTTGAATTTTTTGTCCTTTTAATAGACATTAATCGTTTTAATTTTATTAATATTATATATGCATTAGTCCTATTAATAATATAATCCGAAAGTTTTAATGTTTGTGCCTACGCTTAGTTTAATTTCTTATAACATGATTTACGACGGATTCCAATGAAAAAACCATGCCCTGGATTAACATATACGATATCTGGGTTCCTTGACCTGCCCCCTGATAACATAATAAACTCACTTTAATTTTTTAAAGTATTTTACTGTTATGCATTAGTTAGAGTTTGAAATAAATTTTGTGACGAATAGGACTAATAATAAAATAGGGCGCTGGTTGGATTGAAACCACTGTAAGTACACAAAAATACAAACCTGAATAGCCACTCCATCTACGGAGATGGTTATCTCGACCTTCTTGCACTTGGCTCCATCCTTGGCCTCTGACTTCTTCAGCTGCTGCGTGAACTGGAGCTTCTTGATGGCATCCTTGACTACTTCGATTCCCTTGGGCTGGTCGACTTGCGTGCAGCCGAGAAACTGGAATGGATGAAGAGATTCCATTAGGTTATATCACTACATACTTGCACACTGCTTACATCAAACAAAACCGGCTTCCTAAGATAGACTGTTATAGAAAAGCCACAAACGAAATCTGTTTATAAACGGTTTTATTACGCTTGCCCTGTTTTTTGTTGTTTGTTTTTTGGATCGAATTTAGTAAATGAAATTTTACCCCCTTCCTGTTGACCGATTGATCTCAAATTTGGTACACACCTGTAGTTCTGATGACAATACAATAATGTATATTCAGTATCATTGTGAATCCAAGAACGCCGCCGCCACAATATGACGTATTACATATATTTTTTCAATCCCCTCAATATGGGTATCAAATGAAAGGGCTTGACAAGTAGAACACAGTACACTTTAAAAATAACTAAATAAAAAACTAAACACTTGAAAATGAACTAGGTAAAAAAAAAGAAAAGTTAACGGTTTTATTGTAAAGAAACACAAAGTGATGCAGATAATGCACAAAAAGCTAAAAATAAAAAGTGGGGCGTAGCGTAACCTGAGTAATAGAAATTCGTGTATTGTGTGTTCTACTCATCAAGTTCTTTCATTTGATACCCATATTGAGGGGATTGAAAAAATAAAAGTAATTCGTTTTTTGTGGTGGCGGCCACATTTTTTTTTTGTTGATTTGTATTTTTCTTAGTGTACTGTACTATTATTCTACTAGTTAAGCCCTTTCATTTGACAGTTTTGACAACCATATTGAGAGGGTTCAAAATATATATGTAATCCGCCATATTGTGGCGGCGGCCATCTTGGATTTTAAATAATATTTTATTTTTTTACTTATTTCATTTCTTATGTTATTACTGTGCACCTTGGAATCCAACGAAACCGGTTCGGTCCTCATCTCGGCTATACTTATCACTTTTAAATGCATAAGCTATGGAGTGGACGGATGTGCCATCGCTCCGTGCTCCGCGTTGGTTCTGGATGCTAACAGTGATAGCAGTGGTAGACTGCTAGGCACAGGATATGACCAACTCTGACACCATTATATGCTACATACACCAATTCATACATACTATTATTTACTAACTGCTTTAGTGCTAATGTTCTGATATTGTCGCAAAAACGTAGATATTGTTTTCACGATACGGAGTCATTGAGCCGGTATCATATTTTCCGCTATTTTTAGCCATATCTGCACGTGCCAGGACATATGGCTGGGCTGCAGGGGCGTTGCCACACGTCATGTGTGCAATCGTTAGAGTTTATTCACTTGTGTGGTGTTGTAGGCTGAATGCATGAGTTGACCGTAGCCACAAAAAAATATAAAAAATATGGAGAAGCGTTTCAGTGGCACACCTAAGGAATGATTTGAAGGGGGTTAGAAACAGGACACCAGCGTACGACAAAAAGGGACATCCAAAATTTCTACTGATTTGCTTCATTATTGAATGATATCTTTTCCATAACATTAATAGACAGCCGAGAAGAATCAATGCAGATTTATAAATGTAGAGAGCGGTTTAAATTGTATGACCGGTATGAAGTTGCAAGCGAGCGACGTATGGCGATGGCGAAGGAAATATGGTATATTTTGTCTAGACTAGAGATGAAACGGATAGCTGTTTAGTCGGATAACGGATATTTGGCCAACCCTGAAGCCGGATAGGCGGACATCCGGCCGAACATTTTCAATTGGCGTATCGTAACAAGCAAGCTCGCGTAGGTGGCTCACGGACGATCGAGCGGGCTCGGGTGAACACGGGTCTTTTCGTTTATGAGCGAAGTTAGCAAGTGTTTCATGGACTTGTTGAATTGATTGCAAACACTTTCACTTGAGGTTATTACAAACTTGCTATTGTAGTATGAGGTTATTATAAATATTTGTTATAATTCTAAAAGATTTACCACAATTTGCCCATAGTGCAGTACGATTACTATATTTTTGATGAAAAATAAAAATTAAGTGAATATATGGATTAAATAAAGTACCTAAATTTGATATTTCGTACTTTTTTCTAAAATCCGGTATCCGGCCGATAGTAAATTTAGGCCGGATAGGCCGGATACCGGATATCCGTTTAATAAAAATGATAGAATTAACAGAAAACCATACATAAGCTAAATCAAAACTAAATAATCAGCGTCAGTCTTATCAAATTCTTACGAAAAAAATCTGGTTCCTTACCTTATTATGCATTCAAATAATTCCAAAAAGTTAAGTGAAACAGTTTACACAGTGCATCTCAAATTTAACTTGTCATAATTCAGTCGTTCATCAATCACACGGATTTAATAACATCAACTATTAACAATCACTAATACTAAGTCGGTTTTTAATACAAACATAACATTGTAATTACAGTTCTTCAGTTAATTGAAGTGTTTGCATAAAATTTATATAGGTACACTGCAAACAAATTAACTATCGTCTGTATTCTGTACATTTGTTGAAAAATCTTATAGTTAAATAGTTTTTTTATTCATGACTAATACAACGATTTAAATTAAATTCGTGCACCGCTAGATTCAGGCAAAGTTAAGACTGGAAAAACCAGATAAATTAAAAAAAAATGATCGGGTAGCCCTGTCAAACAGTATGATAACTAGTTTTGATACTTGAAATTAATTTTAATACGCATATTTACTAGGTTAATATTGTTTGCGGAGTTCATCACCCTCATATACTGGTTCTGCATTTTTATTAACCCTGTTTCGTCCACGCCAGTCACCTTTTCAATAGTAGTATTGGCTATTCGTACTTTTTCTACATTGTCTAGATTATCGGATCTACTAGAGAAAATTAATCTAGACAAATTAAAAAAAAAAGTGTCTGTTTGTAATGTCAAAATAACAGCTTTTTACTAAATGCATACAAAATTATATACGGTACATATAAAAATAAACACATTTTTTAAAGTTTTTGTTTGTCTGTATTTCTGTCTGTCTGTCTGTCTGTTTGTTCCGGCTAATCTCCAAAACGGCTGGACCGATTTTGACAGGACTTTAACTGTAAGAAAGCTAATGGTACAAGGAGTAACATAGGCTACTTTTATTTTCGAAAAATAATTTGGGTTCATCGCAAAAAATAAAACCCATAAATTTTGACCACGCGGGCAAAGCCGCGAGCACAGCTAGTTAATTAATAATTAAACAAAAACTATTAGGGACTCTGATCAATACGTTTACATTATACTAGCAAACAACTACAAACAACGTGTTGGTGAAATCATTTAAAATTTTCTGAAAACTTTTAACGAAAAACAACACAACTTTGCTTATTTTTTACTTTTTAAACAACTGAGGCGAGAAAAGAAGATGATTCGCCTGAATGTAAGCGTTTTTCGTTTTTTTTTTTTTTTTTAATGTCGCTGAACCACGAGGTTTGTCTAGTCTAAGGTATCCAAAATAATAACAAATCTGTAGACATGCGAACGCTTCGCACGACCCCCCCTTGACCCTGTTTTTTTTATCTGTTTTGCTAATCATTAGCAGCAAGCAATTATGTACACCTAATTGTGTGCTGATGTGCTTAATAGCCCATTGTCTATTGTTTTGGCTTTTCAATTGCGCGAGCAGAAATTACTGAAATGTAGCCTTTAATCCACCGGTATAAGGTTCTAGAAAATGTTTTGAAAGCGATAAGAATAGTTTTTACAGGAGTAATGTGATCAATTAAATCGTCTCTCATTGTGATCGTTTGGTGTTTGAAGTTTGGAGATTTTCACTGTTTAATAAGGGATTAAACGATTAGTCGGTTTTTAAAATAAAAATAGATTGTTCTTTTTTTAATGCTGGGATTCAGCGAAAGTGTTCAAAAAATACTTTACCAAAGCGTCCAGTTCCAGTTAATTTAAGTAGAAAGTTCTGGTTCAACAAGGTATCCTCTAGCCTCTACGAAAGCATGCTCCATCTTCGACCGCATAATTTCTTTCCATCAGATGGGAAATTATTATTTTATTTATAATTGTAATAAGAAAATAAAATAAAAGGCTTCCTATACACCTTTTTTAGTAACGAGGCAAGCAGGTCAGTCGCTTGATGAAAAAGCGACTGACCTGCCTTACGCAATTTCAATGCCTTGCGCTCGTCACCCGGTACTTTTTTTTTAGTTTTTGTAAGCAACGTACCTTTACAAGATATGCGACGTGTCCTTTAACTAGTGCGTCAGGGGCGTGTATCCAGTTGCGGCCGTTGGGGGCACCGTTAGCCTTGCCCTTCCCCTGCCAGAATAGCAGGGTCGACATCCTGAAACAATCGAAAAATATTGTTAATAAAATAAAAATATTAAAAGAGGACGATCTAAAAAAAGGAATAAAATATATAATTGCCACCAAGAAGGTTAGAAAATAAACCTTTTTAAAGCTTTTTGTTTAACACGTATAACAGTTTCATATTATAAACACTACGTTATAATTTAGGTATTAATAAATTACAACACGCGAAAAAATACTTAAAAATTATTCTATTAACCAACACACACACACACAACTCCTAAACTACACATAAAATAAACTAATTGCAGTAAAATAAAAATATATAAAAGAACTGCCCAAAAAATGACAAGTTATAAAAAAAACATGAAAATAGATGACATATTTTATCACTGTTTAGTTTGTTAGCTTCGCTATTCTATCGTTTTAAACAGTATATTATTATAGAAACTTGAAACTTTAAATGATCACAAGGCATATAAACAAGTTTTTTAGTAAGTTTTACAAATGTTTTTGAAATCGGTAAAAATACACTTAACAATATGCACTCTTCCATTCCTTTCACTACCCCAACTGGGGCTATATACGATCGGTCATGAAGAGAACTAGGTTTGTTTATATATTAAGAGACATTCCACTGTCGTTAAGATAAAAATATATGACTTATTTTATTGCACAGAATAGGTAAATATCATATCATTACATCCAGGAAATGTTGTTTAACAATATTTTTTCCACAACCATCTTTTTATTTTATGTATGTAGGTACTACGGAGAGAAAGAATAATTTTGTTTTTTTTTCTTTAGTTCCTTTTTTAACTCACTGCTTGGTCTCATAGTATAATGGTGACAAACCAATACAATTTTTAGAATTACATTAAAGGTCAGCGTAAAATTATATTGAGAACTTTAAAAATACTCTAACTAAAATGAACCCTATATTTTTGGCATACGTATCCCTTTGTCTATTTCTACCTTTATCCACACAACAAAAATGTATCTATTTATCTGATTAATAATAATGGATAAATTATAAAATGCAGGCAGTATAGATCAGTATATTTAACCTTTGACAGATAAAACCATAAATCGCGCCTTTGCGACAAGAACGCATACAATAAATAACTTCAAGAGAATCTATCTATCTATACTTATAATAAAGCAGTAAGTACCAAAAAATCTGTAAATAAAGATATTAAAAAAAATGTCTAGTCTAGGGTACTACTGAACAAGAACATAATTTTTTTAAATCGTGTCTGTCTGTTTGCTCGTATGTTTGTTCGCGCATCACGTAAAAACTACTAGAACGATTGCGATGCGGTTTTCACTGTTGATTTGACTTAATTAAACTGAGATACTTGGTATCTTAATCCGATGATTAGATGCCGAGCAATCGATAAAAAACTACTTGACGGCTGAACGAATTTTGAAACGATTTTTTTAAAAACTGGTGTATTTTGTATCTCGATTTGATGAGTAGAATTCGAGAAATCGATAAAAACTATTTGACGTCTGAACGAAGTTTGATGATTTTGGTACTGGAATATCACAGGATCCTTAAATCACAGAAAAATTAACACGCAGGCAAAGCCACAGCTAGTTAAATAATAAATAAGTTTCTAACACAATTTCCATTAGAGGAAGTTCGTTCGATCAACATGTGGAATAATTATAATTAAATTTATACATGTAAATAAGACGCATGCATGTTTTCCTTTGCATGGTTGATTGCGGATGCGAAATGTTTTTGACTGAAAATCTATTGAATACGAAATATCATGATATGTAAAAATATTTACTTAAAAATAATCCTGTAACCCAGTACCTGTCTAATGTCTATCTAAGTTTTGTTTAAAATTATTGTAACTACAAGTTATGCTATATCTACAATTCTATGTGTATCTATCATCATACTTTTTCCTTGACCCTGCTCTGATGATAACAAATTATTGACCGAGCGAGCGCGAAGCGCGAGCGAAGCGTCTCTGTTTCAGCTTCGGCAAAAATCTTTCGTATGTCCAGATGTCTGTCCGCATGTCTGTCCGGCTGTTCTCCTCTACAGGTCGCATTTCTCAACCGATCTAGACAAAACATGGTCTACAGGGTTTTTTTTAGTCGTCGTGGATTTTCGATTGGGGGGCAGTACTTCCCCTAAAAAGGGTAAAAAGGGGGCTACTGAATATCTCCGTCATATTAAATCCTATTTCGATGGTTCGTTTTTTGTTGAAAGGTAGTACTTTAACGTAGTCTCCTAAAAATTTGGTGAAGATCTGATGAGGATCTTCGGCGTGATGAGCAGAATAGCTGCTCTTAATGCAGTAATTTGCTCACTGTTAGGATTCTACCCCTGGAATCAGCCCTTTACCTACTAGGTAGGGATTGATGGAGTACCTTGGTTATTAATGTTAGTTGTACAATAAGGTAACTAGATGGCGCTACTGTGCACCGCTAGAATGTTTGCAAAAAAGTTTGTACGCGCGAGGTCTACAGCTCACAGAGCCACTAGTAGTTTTTTATGATGATCTAGGCAATCGTTTGACCACTATCTCACCTGATGGAAAGCGATGATGTGGTCGAAGGTGTAGCACGCTTGCCTAGTAGATACCTATTCACTCTTGACTTGAACCACTGATCCCGGGATATTATGCAATTGTCTATGACACTGACGAGGGCAGAGCATAGCTATTCTCTCCTGTAACATTTATGTTACGTAAACTTTTTTGAGATCTTTGTTAATTATATACATCATAATAAAATATTATATACATAACAAAATACCGCAGGGCCATGTTATGTAATGTTTCAATTATAAACGACTGGATGAATAAATTATTCACAATGTTCTCGTGCATATGCTCGTGTGTATTGTAATAATGATCTAATACTAGCTTTCGCTCGCGACTTCTTCCGCGCGGACAACAGTTTAAAAAGCATTCTATGTTCTTCTAGGATATTAAAAACCCATGCAATAGTATAACACTAAGTAGGTACCTATAGACTTATTATTATTTCGTTTCCACGGCAACATGTCATTCCGTTCCTTACAGCGAGTAATCGTCATTTTGCAGTTTTCCTGTGAAAACTTACCATTTTCAGGGATAAAAAATATCCTATCCTATGGTATCTATATTGTACAGTACCTATTTACAAAGTTTCATGTAAATCAGATCAGCCGTTTTGACGTGAAAGCTCCCCAAACAATCAAACAGACAACGTTTCACTTTATATTGGCGTGGATCTACCTAAGCATAATACATACAATACAAATACAAGCAATTGATAATGCGTGCAAACCCGTACGTCCTTCAAACGTCGTGGCAGATCGATCGGTATCACAACACAGCCAACATAATGAACAATTAATTTAAATTTGTAAAGCTCACGCGGTATAGGATGTAAAATTCTTTATAGAACTAGCTGATGCCCGCGGCTTCGCTCGCTTGGTAATTTCTCTAGGCTTGAAGTAATATTAATAAAGTAGTGTTTTTTAGGGTTCCGTACATCAAAATGAAAAAAAGGAACCCTTATAGGATCACTTTGTTGTCCGTCCGTCCATCTGTTAAATAAATTTGAAGTCAGTTTTAGGTATCTAGATATCTAAGATATAATAAATGACCGAGCGAGCGCCAAGCGCGAGCGAAGCGTCTCCGTTTCAGCTTGGGCAAAAATGCTTTCGTATGTCCGGATTTCTGACCGACTGTCCGGCTGTCCTGCTCTACAGGTCGCATTTATCATCCGATTCTCGTGAAATTTTGTGAGCAGTTTCAATAGTTTTTCAAAATGACCGAGGTATGGGGGTTGTAAACGTAAAAAAAAACATATTTCAGCCATTTCGAAATATGTTAAAAAATTATTCAATACTTTTTTGTTACCCATACTTCAAGAAGGTGAGAGGGTGGAAAATCATGAAAAAAAACTCACTCGATATATATGATAATTATTTGAACTTATTGGTACTTATTATTATGGTTCAACGGTAACGTGGCTGATCTTTCCAAAAACACAAGAACATTAACATGAACATTGCATTTTATTTATTTATTAGTATCATTATCGCTCAGATCATAATTACAAGGGACGCGGACGGGCGAATGTCGTCGTAGAAGATCTTTACCGAGTAAATAGCTACACTATAACGCTGGTAATCAAATTGCCACAAGTCAATATCAACATTTTTAGCGACACAAGTTCGCAGCCGCAGAGGTCGGGCGGCAGCCTTGACTCTCCAATCTGATGAATACAAATATTTACTTTGTATGTCGGTGTTTATTTACTAACATCGCCGATCGTGAGTAGGTACTTCCGCGCAACAGCAGGACATACATTTATGAATTCTGGTGGCTAAGGCTGGTTTTTAGTGTACTATTAAATTAGATTCAACTGTTGGTTATAAATTTAAAACCCCCAGTTTTTATAGAAAACTAGCTGCAAAAATGACCACACGGACAAAAACGTGTTTTTTGCAATCATGATATAATCATCTAATCACTGTAATATAAAAAATCAGAGAAGCCACTGTCGTAAACAGGCACATAAGAGCTTAGAGTTTTAAAAATTAATACTCTTTTCTTTTATCGAGCGGAAAACTTCGTATGCGCGATGCAGAACTCCATACATTAGAACTGACAGTCCATACAAAACGTAATTAAATGCATAAAAAGCGATTAGCGCCATCTATCTTGTATCATTAGAAGTGTGTGTGTATGTTTGTTACTCCTTCACGTTAAACGGCTGAACGGATTTGGATGAAATTTGGTACCAATATGCTATTTTTAATCATCATCATCATCCATCATCATAATCCACGCGGGTGAAACTGCGGGGCGCATCTAGTATACTATAAATTGGTCATTCAAAATAATAAGTTTTGTCACAAACTGTTTTTTATCGAATTCTCTGCTTTTACATGTCATATTGAAATGGAAAATGTATATAGCTTTAAGAGAAATCCTAAGTATATAACTTTAAGAGAAATCCTATATTTACCTAATACCTAGTGAAAATAGCATTTCGATTGTTCCATTAGCATTTTCGTAATGCAAAATTAAAAAAGAGATACCATATTTTCAGTTATTTTTCAGAATATTTTGTTTTATTATTGTTCAGTAGCTTAATTTATTGTTTTATTACTGCTCAATAGCATAATTATTGTTCAGTAGCTTAATTTATTGATTTATTATTGTTCAGTAGCTTAATTTATTGTTTTATTATTGTTCAGTAGCTTAATTATTGTTCACTAGACAAATTTATTGTTTTATAATTGTTCAGTAGCTTAATTTATTGTTTTATTATTGCTCAATAGCATAATTATTGTTCAGTAGCTTAATTTATTGTTTTATTATTGTTCAGTAGCTTAATTATTGTTCACTAGCTTAATTTATTGTTTTATTATTGTTCAGTATCTTAATTTATTGTTTTTATTATTGTTCAGTGGCTTAATTATTGTTCAGTAGCTTAATTTATTGTTTTATTACTGCTCAATAGCATAATTATTGTTCACTAGACAAATTTATTGTTTTATTATTGTTCAGTAGCTTAATTATTGTTCACTAGACAAATTTATTGTTTTATAATTGTTCAGTAGCTTAATTTATTGTTTTATTATTGCTCAATAGCATAATTATTATTCAGTAGCTTAATTTATTGTTTTATTATTGTTCAGTAGCTTAATTATTGTCCACTAGCTTAATTTATTGTTTTATTATTGTTCAGTAGCTTAATTATTGATCAGTAGCTTAATTTATTGTTTTATTATTGTTCAGTAGCTTAATATGTACCCTAGACCATTTTTTAACAATTATCATCTATTTACAGGCTTGTTGTTACTTACTGTTTTATTAAATTGAGTAGCTCGCCGAAACCACACAATAAATAATAGTACAAGTCCGAAACTCCTCTTATAGGTCGATAAATTCAAATAATAAGGTGTTGCAGCGATTCATACCAACCAAGGTGTCTTATAGAACTACATAAAGAACTCAAGGGTAAATCTAGTAAATTTAATTATACCACGCACAAGTTATCTCTTGAAAATAATTTGCTACTAAAGCCCACAGAATAAGTACAAGCTTCAGGATGGCGTCATATCAATTAAATTATTGAAAAATGTTGAGCTGAAAAAGTATGCGGTTTTCCCGTGTTGCGATTCTTAAAAATCTTGATATGTAGAAAACAAAAAAGTAAATGTTATACCTATCAATAAGCATACCTTCTTGATTACCTAAAATTAGATTTTTTCCTCAATAAATAAGAATTGTTTACATACAAATACTGGCTGATACCTTTCGCGATTTTTTCGACGCTATGGTGGAACATCCACATACATACATAGACTGCTAAACTTTTTACCCTTCGCTTCGCCGTAGTCGGGTAACAATAGATGTAATTTTAGGGAAGGAATGGACCAGTCTGCGCAACCTGACCAAGCTCAGTGACGTGTATTTGGAGAGGCCAACGTCCAACAGTGGACAAGCATAGGCTGATTATCATGATGGCCCTGCTATGCTTGACCCTTGACTACATCTCTGTTTTAAATTACATGGGTATCTACCCTGCAGAATTTCAATGATTTTATAATTGTAGATTTAAGTTACAATATCATATTATGATAACTTTGAACTGATGTCAATATTCGTCATTCATTACAAAAAAAACAGCTAGTAATTTTCGATACTCATCTACAAACTACAGCATAGATTTTGATCTAGCCTCGAACAAAACAAAACAATCTTTACAAAGAACGAAATACGTCACAGATCTGTTTGCACTTGGAAAATGCTAATTTATTTATATCAAGCGGCAAAATTACAAAAAACTATTTAAAGTTTTACAGTATATGTGTTAAGGTTGAAATTAGAATGTGTAGTCAAGCAGTTAATGTCGTTATGGAATAAGTGACTTTGGTACTAAGTACAGACTGACACGGGCCGCGCGGCACACTGATGCAACGGTCAACGTTCATTCACACTTGTGTAGCCTAGGGAAGGGACATTGTCGATTTGTAGGAGTCGGTGTGTCCTTTTTCGCAATTATTATAGTCTTCATGACATACCTACATACGAATGGTTAGGAAATAACTAGATTATATTCGAATCACATAAATGTCTATCCGTCTAAGTTGATTTGGAGACCTCAATCGTTCAACAACATAACAAATGATTATAGGCAACATGACATTTAAGGAAAAGTTGGCGTTCTCATAATAACAAAATATATATGTTAGCAAGTAGAATATATTAGTAGCACGTTGATAGTTGATTAATTATAACGAATAATGTCTATTTATAATGCTAGGTTATTTATTTTGTCTTATTAGAACAGGTTTATAATTTACTTTAGGTTAATAATTTTGTACAGTTAGTTTGGAAATTAATTAAGGTTAACTGGTCAGTAAAAAAATAATTAATAAGTATCCACAAATTACAAATTATTTGGAAATTTAAATTGATGTGTTTTGAGTATAATAGCTTTTTATATAGAAGCTTGGATTATAGTTGAAGATATTTTAATTGACGCAGGATGCTGTCAGTTCGATGAACTTTTTATTGATTTAACAATTTATTGCTGGTACCTGGTACCTGTACCCTGGTCTCAGCTCAGCTCGTACTATACTGCTGAATTTAGCCTTTGCTTGTCAGGAAAAACTAGAGTTAGGCAGTTAGATTCTGCTCCCGGATGGAATCATTTATGAATCTACAGTTTAGTATAATAGCCAAGGTTTCCTTATGAATATTAATGGCTGATCATGTCGTAGTTACATTTATTAGTGTAGCAGTAAATGTAGATAGAAAGTAAATAACGACAGGCTATAAATTAAGCACTCTTTGCTTGACGTTACCTAACTGATACAACAGTTATTCTTTGCCTGAGCATAAAAATAAAATTAAAGAAAATCCTATCCTGCTGCAGTTTAGTACCTAACCTATATGAAAAACGTGTTTTATTATTCATTCCACAATCACAAAGTAACAATTTTTATCACTATCAGTATATTTATTTTCTGTGCTAAGGCTGACCGGATTTAGGCAATAATCATTATCTTTTCGTAGTTTTTCATGAAGATTATTCCATTAGATAATGTATATATACTGATAGTATATATTAAAGCTCTGGATTTAGAACTATTATTTCTTCTATGACTTAGCCTCGTCTTTCTATAAATTGTATCTTGGCTAGGACCTGTTAGTGTTTTTTCATTACTGACCAATTGATGACTCACACTTTGAAAATGACGCAAGCAAGCAAGACATTAGCTAGGATTAATAATAGGTGGAGTACAGACTTAAGTCTAAATAATTTGAGGCTAACAAAGCTTAATAATCACCTTTTGGCGTGCTAGCAAATGTGACTAGTCATAGCTGACCTATTTATTAGTTAAGGTCGGTACAGTACGCCACTGGCCACTCTGAACTTCGTGCAAATAGCTGCGCAATGAACATTTTTAGGAACCGAAAGACGAAATGGGGCGACGTGCACGGGGCTGTGGTCTAGGCTAGAGATGCACCTCATTCCTCTATTCAGTTCCTTAAAATGTTCATTGCGCAGCCATTTGCGCGAAGTCCAGAGTGGCCGTACTGTAGTACAGTACGGCCACTCTGGACTTCGCACAAATGGCCTAACGAAAAATTAAAATTTTTACTCATATGAAGTGATATTTCTTTTGGTTCATCGAGTTTACAATTCAAGTAGGATCAATCGAAATGACAAATTAATTTGAGAAATTTTACAAATATAAATTCGAATAGGTACTTGAAATAGCTTGCCCATCCGCATGAAAAATGCAAACGTTAATTTCAAACTCTAAAATGAGTAAATGGCGGTGTAAGTTTAAAAAATGAAATATTTAAAATTTAATCTTATGGAAATGTATTTCGTTGTTGTTGTTCAGCAAGTACAATTAATTTTATGGATTTTATGTAGGTACGGTATTTACCAATAAGAAAAAAAAGAGCCATCGCTGGACGCCTAGCAGATGTGTAAACATAAAAAAAAACTAAAACAACGAACAACCATTTTGCATAGCGCGCTCTCATTGGTCAATTGTGAATCAGCAACTCTTCATCTGATCTATATTCTATACTAACTTTTCGGCCTAATACCATAAGTCTGGATGGCGCAGCGGGACATCGATCGACTGCCGATCTTTAGTACCGGAATTCAATTTCCAAATGGAGTGTTTACAATTTGCACATAAAAAAAATGTGAGGGCTTCTAAAATGAGTATAGCCAAGCTGAGGCGGAAAGAGCCGACGAGCCACGAGCGCTCACGTCGCGGATCCGCTCGATCCCCACGCCCGCTCGATTGCCACGCCAACAGTCGGCGTTACCCCCGTACCACGCCTCGCCATTAGTTGTTTACACATCAAAAACGGTATCTTATTGGTAAACTAAATACCATACCTCAGGATTACTATGTAATAGTAATAATAATTTGTACGTCGCAAACATTAATGTGAAACTGAAACTAGGTACTAAACTTATGTAAACCTTTCATTCACTCATACCTTCTATGTTTATGGTCAAAAAACTTTATGACAGCTAAGGTGCTTAACAGTTCCTGTCTATGCTCCATGCTCATATATTATTTAATTTGATGCATCTACATAACAGAAATCTAATGCTTTAGATGATTTCCTTGAATCGTCACCGACAATCTAGTGGTCAACTATAGGGCTAAGCAGGCCACAGACGCAACATTCTGGGTTGCGATGCAATTGGTTAGAATACATTCGAATGGCCGAGCGGATAAATAACCACTATGAAAGTCGCTTGATGGGCTGCGCTCGCACAAGTACGTCAGAAACCAATAGCTAGCCTTATTTCTTGTTGTATGAGTGATTATTTCAAAGATCCTTCTTACCTCTCTTGTATAGAGACCGTAAATTAGGCCGTTCGTTTGGTTGTGAGCAAATGTGCAAAAATCAGTTGTTTTGCATGTATTGAAAATAATTAACGTAAAATTTTACATTGGTTAAGCTACTTTATTCCAGAGGGTATAGGGTAATTTTTCGTTCAGTTTGAAAACGGTTCGTTAGTGATTGTTAAAAATTGCAATCTAAATTGCCCAAAACACCCCTTTGTCAACCCGAATTCAGTGTAGGTAATTGTTGTTTTTTTTTGCGTTGCTTCAAAATTGTTTAAAGAAGCATAAATAATCCCAAGTGGCGAAGCTACGTGAATTGTGAAGGGTTTACTTCAAACATTAATCATGTTAAAGTAAATAGGTATTATTTGAGTTAAGGTAAGATTTTCCCTTTTACTAACGATTAAGGAAGGAAAACGACCAAGGCTCCTATTTGTCTGTGATTGAGGCTTTCGCACAAAAACCAGTTTATAAGATAATAAAAGTAATTACTTATTTGTTCCGGGCTCTAGGTTTTGAGAATACCGATTGCGCAACCGATTGAAAATTGCAAATTGATTTGGCTATAACGTGTACTAAAAATTAACTGCCGTAGTGTCAAGAATATAATTATATAATGTAAGATTGAGAACTACATATGAACAACTACACAAAAACTACAGTAATTTTTGAAAAACAAGATAAGCCTACAGTCAGTATAAATACTATAAACAAAAAATTGATTTAAAAATCTATACGAATAACTTGTGTACAAACTTTGTGGTAAAAATAAATTTTAAAACCATTTAATTATGTAAAATGGATATTGCTCACCGCGATTTATAGCCGTTTTACATAATTCAATATAAATAACACTTGCAATACTTAGTTTCCAAACTCAAGTGTGATTCAAATAATGTTTATTAACCTCTTCGTATTGTTATATTCACAGAAATTACTTTTGGCACCTGCTTCCTAGTTCAAATCCTCGCCGGAGCATGTTTTTGTCCATTAGCATAAATGTTTGTTTTAGTGTTTTGGACGTTTGGTGCGAGTTGATGTGTGTGCAGTGTGTGTAATCGGACCACTCGCGACAAAACACAGCAAAACCTAGTACTGGGGTATGAGTGTATGTGTAAACGTAATTATTATTATATTATTACGTTACATGTGTGAATTGTGCAACTGTGTGATAATTGTTGAGTGCAATTTATTAATAAATTCTATGCTTGCTATAGCTACACTTCAGGATGCTGATAAATGCTTCCCGATACAATGTCCTGTCGTAATAAATTCAATATTTATTAATGAACACTAACGATGTGATTGTGTAACAAATAATAACAAGTCGTTAGTGTGATCATTTCATTGAAGCTTTCAAATTAGTAATTATTTTACTCTAGCTACGCCCCGTGGTTTCAACGCTTGGATTATAATGATGAAAGTAAACTATCTTATGTGTTATTCCAAGACTATGGAAACCTAGACAAGGTATCGAAATACAAAATTTTATCAAAATCCATTTCTGCCATTTTAACGCTTTTTGCGTATTGTATGTGATGTAAAAAACACATACAATAAGCAAAAACTTACGCATTTAAAATATTATTAGGATAGGAAGTAGGATAAGTAAAATTACATGGAAAAATAGGCATTTAGTTAGCAAACTGCTTATAAAGACCTTAATGATCTTAATGTATCATCATAAGCATCACATTGCGACACCACTGACGGCATCGACTGACCACTTCAGTTACAACTTAATTTTGTTCCTACCCACCCCCGCCAGGTATTTGCAATGAATTATATGTACTACGTATCTCCATGGTTGTTTGTAGCTTTGAGTAATATACTGCTCTTTGTACCTACTGTTGTGTTATTTTTAATTGTTTCACTAGTGCAAAATAAAGAGTTTTGTAATACTTATCTAATAATATTCTAAGGAAAAAGTTTAGATTACTGTCGGGATTAGAACTTTTTTTATTTGGAAGCCTTTGTGTTTCAAATGTCATTTTATTCATATATCCACCATAATTCATGCATTTTGTAGGTGAGGCAGTAGAATAAAATTGTGAACCTCCTCATTTTAGATGTCGATTAAAAACGCAACACGAACACATTGATGCTCTTTCTTCTTGTCCCTATTGTCTAAGTAAAAGTAAGTGATGCACAGTAGCAATATTAAGGCTTTATTTAAGGTCCTGAGTTTCTAAAGGTTAAGATTTAGTAGGTATTTCATTCGGGAATAGTGAAGTGAGTGAACTCTAGGGCACTGATTACTTGATGTTAATGTTACTATATAATTTAGAGTAGGGACAGTGAGTCATAATATTATTTAAGTAAAAGTAACTGATGCACAAGTAGTAATATTGAGGTAAGTATATTTCATTCGAGCATAGTAAGTGAGCGAACTCTAGGATGGGGTGGGGACAGTTATTCATGTCGGGACAATGCATTGCTTTATGGTTTAAGCCGCGTCAGTACAACACATTCACTAAAAATGTCTTACTAACAAACAGTAACATACTGGAAGTAGGTACCTACATGAGATGCGACTTTATGTTAGTGCACACAAGCTATGTTTATTTTAAGGATATGGAATGTTAAGACTTCTTATCTTTATAGTGACAGTAAAAAAAGTGCTCATAAAGGAGTTAATAAATGTTAGAACAATACTTAGTTTTTATTAATATAAAATAGAAAATTCCTGTAGGCGCAATAAAAAAACAATAATATACAAGTAAGTCGATTATAGGTTGATTTAAAGTTTTGTGTCACTAACACTATGTACTAATTATTGCACTGCTTATGTATAAGTAAGTACTACTAGTATTTAGGTACTTTTGTCTAAGTTCATCTATTTTCTCGTATTTTCGCGTGGAATAAAGAATTTTCCAGCTTTCTAGCTGCAATGGTGGTTAAAAATGCAATTTTCCCGTTGTCTCGCGAAGTTTCCAGATTAAAAAGTTATAATAAATTATATTAATCATTATAATAATTACCTATATTCACCTAGGTACTAAACAATCAAAACCGTTCAGCCATTGTAAGGTAATAATTACCTTCATAATAATTCCTCAATTATTGAGGAAGATACATACAGATACTTTAAAATATCCAAACACAAACTTTCACATTTATAATCATTCCTAGCAGCGCCTCACGGCTTTTTTGACTTCACCCGCACTAACTAAGTATGTAACTACGAGTTGTACTATTATTTATTCTGTGCTACGAGTATGATGAAAAGTATACTATGTGTTATTCCATGACTAACAGTAGGTATCCTATGTACCAAACATCGCAATCCGTTTAGCCATGACAAAGCTGAGTGATAACAATCACACATACCTACTTACACACTCACACATTCGTATTTAAAATTAGAAAGAACATTAAATGAACAGAGAATATAGCAAGACTGACCAATGTAATTTCAAATAAATTTTGGGCAATAAACCTAAACGTAACCCAAAGGGCTTTACCTTACTCAACAAATTCAAATAACTAACGCGCAGTACCGAGAAACCAAGTTATGTAAACGTTAGCTTGGACGTGTGGGTAAACGACGTTGCGTCACTTTTTACGAACGTTCTAAGTTTAACCGCGGAAAAAGTAGGGCGGGCGTAAATAGGTTCGATTACCATAGGATTCAGTTTCTCAAATAGAGATTAGATTACTGTTTCTGATTTTACTTTTATTTTAGACGCATTAGAGAAGCAGGTTATTCGAGTGATAGTAAGCAACAGGGCTGTCAAAGATAGACAATGTCTTTCAGAACTTTGCAATCATTGTGCTCTACACTGCTCCACCTAAGCTTTATTCCTTTAGAATTCTATAGACTTTCCGTCCACTTCATCCAAATCCGTTCAGCTCCTGCTTTAAATGAGGAAGAATCATAAACAATCAGTCACAATTTTGTTGGATAATACTCTGCGTACTTGTGTAGCCATTTGGTAAGAAATAATGTATAGGTTAACTTCATAAAATCTTGTACCATATTTTTTTTTATTAAATTATACAATCTTATTAAATTTTAATTAGAGCGTAACGGCTACGGCCTAAATTCTAACGCATTGTTATAAAAAGCATGTAGTTCTTGAAAACACGTCTGGCATGCATATTCCATTTCATAGAGACTCAAAATAGGGTTTTCAATTCGACACGTATCTTTTTATGAATAAATCTACTCGAGGTTATAGAGATTTTGATTTGTGTAGGTACCTACTTTCTTTTTGATTAGTTCGGTGGCTTTTATTAAATCCGTTTTAAACATAATATGTAGGTTTCAGTTAAAATAATAATTATTAAACTTGTATTTAATTGTAAACATGAGTACAAGATAAGGTTGTTTTTAAGATAATTATTGCATCTGCGTACATATTGACATCATAATATTTTCTTGGTTATCATAATAATATTTTCTTAATAAACATAATAATATTATGAATTACGGAACTGTTCAAAAGACAAAACAAAACCGAACTTATATTTAGCAAAGATGACCTAATTCCTCTAATAACGAGGCCAGACATTTGACATCCGACCCCATAGATAAATAAACAAATGAATTCACTTATCTATCGCCAGATGAGCACGTGTACTATCAATGTTGGTTTATCGATAAAATATGCCACGTGATAGATAATAATTAAAGTGCATCACTAGTATTGCGCCGTAGAAACTATAATAATATTATAGAACTTAACAATTAATAGGACAATTTTATGGTGGCTATTTATTACTAGAATGTACAAAATTATGAAAATAAATTAATTAAACGTGAAGAATTAGCTGTAAAGGAACACAATTTGAATGTATGTATACAAAGGAGGATTCCCTGACCTGCTATAATCTTGTCAGTCACTAATTTAGTGATCTTATAAAAAAAATGTAAAAAGTTTTTAGTTATTTGTAGTTGTCCAGTACCATAAAATACGCAAAATTACCACAAGAAACTCATTTTGAGTGTTCCGTACTTATTATTGACTAACTATACCCGTGGCTTTGCCCTCATGGTATTTGCTTCTAAAAAGTAAAGTATGTGTTATACGAGGATCAAAAGTAACTACCTATAAAACACAATATAATAAAATTCATCAAAATTAGTTCAGCCGTCAAACAGTTTATAAATCGATTGCTCGGATTTAACTTATTGGATTGAGATGCAAAGTACATAGGTATGTTTTAAGTCTAACTAAACCTAAGGCTATCCAACAGTGAAATCTCCATTTCAAAAGTCCGGTATTTTTTACGTGATGCACGAACATAAAGACAGACAGGCAGAAAGACAGACACAGTTTTTTAATTTTATTGTTATATTCTTTGATTTTAAAAACTAACGCGAGTGAAATTCATATTAAATGTTTAAAAAACGGCTAAAAACTCACGAAATAAAATAATAAGAAAAAATGATAATATTTTCGTGAGTTTTCAGCCGTTTTATTTATATTTGTTATATTCTTGTTCAGGAGATTATTTGAAATCCTCTAGCTAGACCAATTTGTTTTTAATTATATATTTTTTCGATCTATTTAGACCAATTTCTCCGTCAATTACGGACCGATTTTTTGTAAGTGTTCCCATTTAAGGTGGTCCCATACAAATTGTATCAAAATAAGTTTAGTAGTTCGATCCGATTTTGATAAAACTTTGTAAATAGGTACTGTACAATAAAGAGATCAACATAGGATACTTTTTATCCCGTTTTTTTTAAGTTTCCTTGGGAAAACTGGAAAATGTCGATTACTCACTGTAAGGAACGGTTGCCATGGAGATTAAATAATAACAGTTCTGTCAAAAGCATCAAGAGCAATGGTGCTATACTATTGCATTAGTTTTTAATATCCTAGAAGAACAAAGGAAGTTTTTTCACGATAAATTGTAGTCCGCGCGGAAGAAGTCACGGGCAAAAGCTAGTAACTTATTAAAATCACTAGCTATGATTGACAAAGTGCTTCCAGGCTAAAAAGATCTACACTTTTAAAACCTATGCTATTAATCTGGACTACATGTTTCGAGGAGCATTAACACAATCATAAGTTTCCTCAACTTCTGACCCCTCGTTCTTGAATCGATCCGTACCAGTCACCGTTTGATCAAACAATTGGGCCAATTGCTCCCGAATGTTTGGGCACAATGGTTGACCTCTGCCTGGCGACATCAAAGGGGTTATATTTAGACTTTAGTGGGGCTATGAATCAAAATCGATAAAATTAAAAAAAAAAAACGGAGGAAACATGTCTGTGCTTGGGTGTTTGTAGAGCTCTCTAGCTAGAGTATTGGTTCTCATTAGAAAGAGATGATGGAGACTTGATTTAATTTGCTTGTAGGATGAAAATAACATTGTGCTCTAACTAAAATTAGTGGAATATATTGATAAAAAAATATTGTTGGCTTTGCAGCGATTGCTATAAAATCAAACTAGTTACAAAAATGTAATTGTAATATAAAAATGAACAAGAAAATAATAAAAATAAAAGTGTCTGATTGTCTGTTTGCTCGCGCATCACGTAAAAATTACAAGACTGTTAGCGATTCAGTGTTCGCTCTTGGATAGCTTAGGGCTTGACTTAAAAAATTGTATCCTTGGTATCTCAATGCGATGAGTAGAAGCCGAGCAATCGATAAAAACTATATGACGGATGAAACAATAATGATGAAATGTAGTATGTATATTGTACTTTATAGGCACTATAAGTAGATGGAAAGAAACTTGGTATATTGTCTAAGGTTAGGCGGTACTTCACACCGGGACAGTTTTTGAATCTTTATCAAGCACAGGTCCAATTTTGTATGGAGTACTGCTGCCACCTCTGGGACGGTACTGCCCAGTATCAGCTCGAGTCTTTGGATTCAATTGAGAGAAGTGCTATGAGTCTCATTGGGGACGACACTCTGGTAAAGAGAAAGCTTCAAAGTCTGGCGCATCGACGTGAGGTCTCAAGTCTGTCGGTATTCTACAGATTGCACTATGGAGAGTGTGCACAAGAGCTGCACAATCTGACTCCCCCATCACCTATCCATTACCGTACGATTACTACGACTAGACGATCGGCAAAGCACCACCCTTTTATGGTTGAAATACCTCACACAAGAACAAGCGCTACGCTTCTTCATTTATTATAAGAATTGCAAAGGAGTCGATTGCACTGCCCCCGTCAGTGAATGCGGTAAAATATAACCCAGGTGTGTTCAAGTCAAGAGTGAATAGGTATCTAGTAGGCAAGCGTGCTACACCTTTGACCACAGCATCGCTTTCCATCAGGTGAGATCGTGGTCAAACGATTGAATAGCCGTAATAAAATAAATAAATAAAGGTACATACTGCAATAACATAATATTGGTTTCTTTTAACCCAGAGGAAAGCTATTAATTAGATAAACACGTTAACTCTATAATTTATCTATATTCCAACAGAGTTAACCAAGTGACTTGTAAAAAATATAAAAATTTGTCTAATAAAAATTGACGACTGTCATGGTTGGTGTTTATGGGACCATGATTGTAGTAGTTTCTGATAAAGGCTCATAATTCATAATTCAAGATAATACTAATTAAACCTACAAGGAATACCTATTTGCGCGAGACCGATTCATAAAGCCACGAAGATGAACTGTTGTTTGAGCAAACATACTTACCTACGTCAAATGATATGATATGTGTGTAATTAAAGGATATGTTCCTTGTAATTTCCAAAGACATTTTGTAATTTTATTCAATAGGGAATGACTTGGGAGTTTGGGAATGACTGCTACGCGATTTTGTGACAGACACTTTTCTGTCGTTTACTCGACTACCTAGGTACAATTACGACAACATATGTGGGTTACAGTAACAATAACAATTTCACCCTTGCTCAAGAGGTCCAATTTAAATAACTTATCATGTATAAGTTATTTAAATATGAGTATGTATCCATACTAATATTATACAAATAAGCGAAAGTAACTCTGTCGCTCTGTCTGTATGTGTGTCCGTTTGTGACCTTTTCACGACTAAACGGCTGAGTTGATCTTGATGAAATTTCGTATGAAGATAGTTTGAGCCCTGGGGAATGATCATAGGATACTTTTTATCACGATAAACTGTAGCCCGGGAAAAACCTAGTCTTTCATGAATACTGACAAACTATTGTATAGTTGATCGCAACGATGCAGTCAGATAACGCCACTTCAGCCATAAAACAAAACAATCTCCTGTTTATGGTACGCTGGAGTTGCCAGATGTAATTAAAATTTATCGGCAAATTGCTGTTCTCACAGCCTGAATGTAGCGTCTGCATTACAATAGAATATTTTCACATTGGATGGAAGTGTCTGGCATGCATGGTAGGCTAGATTATGTATTTTTAACTCTAGACTACAATTACATAAAAAATAATGGTAAAAAAATGATATAAACTAACCATTAAATAAATTATTCATACATTTTAATAGTTCTTAATTACCAACACCATTCAGCGGGTCAGAAAAATCTGTCGGCATATCTACTAGTTTCAATATAGTAGAGAACAGCTGAAGATAGTAGAGAACAGCTGAAGACGTAGAAAACGTAAATCCATCTAGCAGAGGATAAGTAAAAGCAACAAAAAATATATTTGAAATCGATCTATAGCAAAAGTTAAATAACTACAACTAAAACTATAGCAAAAGTTAAATAACTACAACTAAAGCAAAAGTTAAATAACTACAACTAAAACAGTTGGATATGTAATTAAAGATATTTTGGTAGCTTTAGTGATCTTGCACACATATATAATAGCCTATGACTAATTATATTATAATAACTTTTAGTTACAAAACTGAATACTAGTTACCTACTTAACTTATTAATAACTTAGCTAACTAGCTGTACACGAAGAGATAAAAATCTAAATGAACTCTACTCAAACCAATGATAAATATATTTTTTACACAACAAAAAGTTCTACTAATTGCAAAGTCAATTGTTAGAAAAATTAAGAAGTCACTTTGGAGTAAAAAAGTCAAAGTATCGTTTGGTTTTTTGCTAAGAGTTTTCGAAGCACAAAAAGTGCAGACGGTAGGTACCTTGTATTCTTAGAATTCAATTTTTTCCTTCCTCATACGATAGTATTTTTGTATGGATCGATCTATATCAACATATTATTTATCCTACGATTAGTTATGTGAGGGCGGTACAAAATATACTTAATTTTCTTTCACTTATCCCAAGCAGCAGGCATCTCAGTAAACAAAAAACCCGAAAATAAAAAAGTACGTAAAGGTATTGCTTTTATGACGGGGAAAACCAATATCAATATCAACCAATATCAACGCTATGTACTTAAATTCTTAAAACTCAGGTTATAAGAAAAACACACAGCCAATCGAGTGTCGGACAAGCATAGACTTAGGATTCCGTAGCCAGGATCCTAAGCTACCTAACTATGAAAATTGCAATTGCAATCTCGCTCTAATAGTTTTTAGTAATACGCCAACAAAAATATTTTTACGTTTGGATTCTTTCTCTCACACGAAATTTGTTCAAGAGTAGACGCGGGCATACTCACATGCAAATCATGCAGAAACGATACTTTATACTTTATAATTTGTTCAAGAGTAGACGCGGGCATACTCACATGCAAATCATGCAGAAACGATACTTTATACTTTATAATTTGTTCAAGAGTAGACGCGGGCATACTCACATGCAAATCATGCAGAAACGATACTTTATACTTTATAATTTGTTCAAGAGTAGACGCGGGCATACTCACATGCAAATCATGCAGAAACGATACTTTATACTTTATAATTTGTTCAAGAGTAGACGCGGGCATACTCACATGCAAATCATGCAGAAACGATACTTTATACTTTATAATTTGTTCAAGAGTAGACGCGGGCATACTCACATGCAAATCATGCAGAAACGATACTTTATACTTTATAATTTGTTCAAGAGTAGACGCGGGCATACTCACATGCAAATCATGCAGAAACGATACTTTATACTTTATAATTTGTTCAAGAGTAAACGCGGGCATACTCACATGCAAATCATGCAGAAACGATACTTTATACTTTATAATTTGTTCAAGAGTAGACGCGGGCATACTCACATGCAAATCATGCAGAAACGATACTTTATACTTTATAATTTGTTCAAGAGTAAACGCGGGCATACTCACATGCAAATCATGCAGAAACGATACTTTATACTTTATAATTTGTTCAAGAGTAGACGCGGGCATACTCACATGCAAATCATGCAGAAACGATACTTTATAGCCGAATATTTTGTAAACAGAACCAAATAAAAAAACGGTCACTTATACCACAATACAATTTATATGATTTTAGCATTAACGCCTGCTTAGCGAGAACATATCTAATAATTTTCAAATTACTCAACGAGATCTCACTCGATTGGGTTAAAAATGGATTTTTCGTCTTCTCTTTTCAAGTAACACAAAAGTTTTTTTTTACTATTTTTTTATACACTTTTGTTTCAGTTATAAATATAATTTTGTAGTGTGAAGGTGCAACGTTTCGCTTCTGGCGTGAAATTCAAAATTATTGGTGTTTTTTTGTCGTCACAGCTCTTCAACACTTCTTCAGATAGCGCAAGCTGATTTTGCGCAAATTAGGAGACCTATATATTTATTTATTTATACTTTATTGCACAATTAAAAGAGTACAAATGGCGGACTTAATACTAAAAGCATCATCTACCAGTCAACCAAACAATGCAATGACATAAATATCATTAGTTTAGCTTCGAATATCCGTCAATGATTTTTACAGTGTTTTTTTAGTTACCGGGTATTCGTAGCTACACTAGTAATATTTATGTGATACTATCCATTTAAACATGTGTCTTAGGTCTATTAGTTTGCACAAAATCAACTTGCGGTATCTGCAGGTCGAGCATGGGGGGTGGACAAATTATCTTTCCCCCGTTTTAATCCACTTCCAACACATGAGTAGTGAATAAAAGAGAAAAAGATCTGCGACGACAAAAAACACAAAATAAAATGAATTTCTGTTTTTTTTTGCCACAAGCGAAACGTTACCCCTTAACAGAGCGTCTGAATAAAATGGCTGTGACATACCTACGGATAGATGGACAGACGGACATGACGAAACTATAATGGTTCTTTGTTTGACCACAGAACCCTAAAAAAGTATTTACAAGTTGTCAGTCTTTTGAAAATTTGACAAACGTGCCGTCTGAGCTAATTTTTCCTGTGATGGTAAGCGCAATTTACAACACATCATATAAAATTTACATTAATTAAAAGTCAAACATACATTTTGATTATTTACTTTAATGTCTTAATAAATTTACATAATTTAGTTCTGAAATTAACCTTATATCATGATTGCCAAATAATACAAACAAAGAATGATAGAATTTAGATGGTACATACTGAACTTTAATCATCTATTTCTATACTAGTCAAATCTCGTACATGACATGCCACAATGGTAACATTAATACATCAATTAAAACAAAATAGTAGATGATTAATACTAGCGGAATTTTAGCCGGTACATGTGACGATGACCAACATAGCACACGCGATGGCTCAAGGTCAACCATGTATGGTATGAAAAAATTGACACCACAACAAAAACAAGCTAGATTGGACGTTGAACTGCCATATATAGTATTGGAACTGAAATTTAGCATTCAATATTTTGTATAATTTATACTTCATGTTAATTATTAGTCTATTTATATATTCGTTAACACACTTTTGAATAACTCCAGATGTTTTAAACATCAGACCCCGCTGACTATTATTTTTATTATTTCGCCATTACAAAAATTATATTTATAAATGTATTCACAAACTTTCTAAACAGATAATTTATGAGCATAGGTAGATAGATTTATCGATAAAATATTTTGGCGAATCTTAGCAGCTAGCTAAGTTGCGAACATCTGTGAACAAAGCAAACATCAAAATTCCCGCGCATTTATAACGTAAAGCTGGCAATATGCAGATCGCACATTCTGCCTCGAGGAGTCTGCGTCTGAGATGTGTGTCTAGGTCATTCGATAACTAGCTAGAGACGAGACGCTAAAGAGAAAAATAAACGTCAACTTAAAGAACAGTGAATTATTAACAACTAACAAAGTTACAGGCGTATTGTGACAATGAAAAAAACAAGGTTAACATGTTCGATTATGTTTATGACATAAGGCACGTGTTGAGAGCCTTTTTGCTGTTAATTTAAGAGTCGAGCATTTTTTGTGGATGTTACAAAAATATATTTAGCTTGAGCTGTTGGAGTACCTAAAACATATTTTCGTTGGATAAAATCTTCAGTTTTTACTTATTTTTCTTTGAAACTAACCATCAGTTTTTCATCAGTAAATGTTTTACGTAGTACTGTTATTTATTCTGTGGTTTTACAGGAGCGTACTTAGTATTTGATTGGGCTTAGGGGGCGGATGGGTGTAACATTGTACATACTCAAATTATTTATTACGATGATTCACGCGCGTGGTCCTCTGCATATCACGCTTCAGTCGATATCGCACGGCCGGAAGTCTAAGGTCCAATTGATCACGTGGTTTCCAATAATTTTGATATATGTGTATGGGACAATCGATATCTAGCTGTTGAAAGTAAATATGTTTAAGACTAATGAACTGATATGAATACTAAAGTGACCTGATATTCCGTAATTACCTGTCTACTTAGGTTATTTAATACGGCAGATATTCAACACCTAACTTTTAAACGTGCAGCTCTTCCTTTTACTTTCACACGGGCTAAGTTATTTAATTTATAACTTAGTATATACCTAGGGTTTTTTTTTTCCACAGATACCGTTGATAAGCTGTTTTTATTATGCTTCTATTTAAGATATAGTTATGTGGAATTATTTCTATTTTACATGGTGTTAAGTTACTAGGTAGGTACCTTGATACAATAACGCTTTCAAGTTTCAGACTAGGTAAAACATTTTCGTATGTTTTCAGGCAAATGGGAAACACTAGTTAGGTACCTATATTTTTCACAGTCACGGATCTATGAAAAAATACTAGGTATGCTATTTTGGTGCCACTTAACAGTTTTGTCCTTTCAATTAAACAGATAAAAACATAGAACTAGTTAAAGAGGGGAAGATACGGCATGCTTTAATATCACGGATAGAAAAACTGGACCAGATACAACTACAGGCACAGAATAAATAATAGTACAAGTACAGAAAGATAACTGAGTAAAGTCATTTAAATACGTAGCAACTCTCGCTACAACGCAATAAAGTGCAATTTAACTCGCACAGCGCTGCGAGCTTTCAATTATATTTACCTAGAACGCGCTCACCCATTGCGTGCAGGCTAGAATGTACCATATCACAACGCGCGACAGCTTCCATTGCTCTAATCGTTTCAGAATCGCTCTGTCACTTTTATGCTCGCTAGGGTTGTATCAAGATATGACTAGGTACTTGTACTAGTAATTATTCTGTGATATAATATATTATGATATATTCTATTATAATATGATATATATATATATTCGGTTACAATATCTATATATAGATATATATATATATATATATATATATAGATAGATATTGTAACCGAATAAACAATTATGTAAAAATGTATTATTTTATTACTTATTGTTAAAATGTTGATAGTTCTATTAATTACATATAATGACATTCTTATCAGAATAGACCTAGTATCATATTATCATATATATATATATATATATATATATATATATATATATATCATTAATTACACCTTTTATTCATTAAAGTGTAACCTATTATAGGTAGCACTTTAATAATAATAAAGGTGCTTAATAATGAATGAAAAAGAAATGGCTACCTACGTAATAAAATGTCGGTATGTAGGTATTTTACGAGATTTGTCAGACCGAATGCTATACAGTACCTTCTAGGTGTCTCCTTGGTATTCATAATTAAGAAAAGAATAAAATTTGACAAAAACTTTACGTAAGTTTACGTAAGTAGGTACTTTATCGTTAAGCACACGGCGCGCGACTCATAGAGCGCACGCTTGACACTCTACTGAATGAACCCCAATATTACGGCCCCGAAGTTTAGGTATAATATTTGTACTTGTTGCGGAGTGCGACCGCCCTGCTACAGGCAACCACACCCAGACAGCTACATTCCCACCATCGCGGTCGTGTTTTATGTGTATTATCAAAAAAGTTAGAAAGACATACGCATACTGTAGAGAAAATTAGTCTCTGCTAAAACGTGCTACATAAACGAATGTGACGCCTATTGTGACTAAACCCAAAGAAAACCAATTGTGTGCGTTGCACCTAATTTATGCAGTCCCGAGGAGCAGGTACCTAATCTTCCCACTTTTAATTACATATATGGATAAAACGGATAAAAATTAAATCCTCCTGAGCAAAAAGGTTAACTATTCCAAGATGGCTGCCTGCTTGGCGCGAAAATGGCAAAACGTTTGAGGTTAAAAGTGAAAGAGATCACGCCTACCATTGTGTTCTGTTCATGAGAACTGTCGTTCGATAATTATCTGTATCGTGCACGGAATGTCTAGATTGAGTTAAGTACGCGCTTTTTTATGCACGGAGCAAAGTTTTTTCTAGGTTAGTTTACCTCATGGAGTTCTGTGTTGAATTCGTTAGCTTACTTAATTTGCTAGTATTGAGTCTGCCATTTTTTAAGAAACTGCTTGACTGGATTTAAAAGCCAGCAATATGTTCTTTTAGAAATACACTGGGCCGCAAAGAAAGCGGGTCGGTAAGCGATTCGGTAACTAAAACTTCAATAACTTCCAAAGGATTGGAACTAGCTTTATGAAATAAAGACGGTATTATAGACAATTTTATAGTGCTCAATTTTATAGTCTTTCACTGCTGGAAACACACACGTTGTGTTTTTGAAAGCACGACGTCAGTGCGGCTAAACACGCCCAGCGTGTTTTTAGTCGTAAGTTTAACCCAGTGACGTTATCGTCAGTACCCGGAGCTAGACTCGCTTTTTAAGGTCAGCAGTGAAAGTGTTAAATTTAAGTCATAAAAGTTCAAGATTATAAAGATTATTTTGAATAAAAGTAGGTAGGTTAAGTAAAAATTCGCTTTTAACACTAGATTTCGAAAAATGTGCTACGGTGCAATTTTCACACATTTTAATATTTTGTATTGCTACCACGAGCAGTTAATACAGTTTTTATACGGTTTGGCATGCTTTTCTCCAGATAAATTAAAACCAAAAAGAAATAAAAAGGTTTTACTTCTTACTATATTTGTAATGAAATAAGTAAACTTTAATTTAGTTTTTATTTTAAAAGGATTGCTCAAATATTTTAAAAGTTATCGTTTTTTTATAACCGACCCGCTTTCTTTGCGGCCCAGTGTATCAATTCGATGAACAGTTTCTATTGATTATATTATACTGGCAGCTATTTCTAATGGCAGTATGCATAAACCATGCCTTGCAAAAATATTATAAAAAAACAGTTATTCGCCAAGTAGGGAGGTTAATCGTAGTAGTAGGTACCAGCTCAATTACAAGCTGTGAATGAAACCATTAAATGTCAATGTCATTTAAAATTAATCACGTTTTGTTAAATTATTTTCGATATTGAAAAGACACAACTTTTTGTCTATAAAATAAACTCTGCGAGTAGCTACTCAGCTCAAGTGACTAGGTACTTAGCTCCTTAGTTATTAAACTTTAAATCGCTGTATTTATTGCTTGTGCAGCAATTGCGTTTTTAGTGGTTTTGCTATCAATGTAGGTAAGAATATGAACGTCAGTACGCCTATCGTTATCTTTTTTATTATGTTTCGGGAAAACCCGCATTCATTAAAATAATAGTACATTATATACTTAACCCCTTGCAAGGTGATGCCTATAAATAGATATTTATTTAAATTAAACTATGAACGATAAATGGTTTAGAGTAGACCGAGGCGAAACGGATCAGTGAGTGAATCGGATCACCCATAAAAACATCGATATATTCCCAACTGCCCCATTAACTTCCCAATCAATGGGGCAGATGGGTATAGAAAAAAGTAAAAAGAGGCAAACAAGCTTTAAATTCTTGATTTTGGAATATAAGATGTAGTAACAGATGCACCTTGATACCCCACTCGATAGGTTTTGGTAGTTTAATTCCCTCCTGCCCCATTGTTCGAAAATAAAAGGCAAACTAAATCGAATAAATCATATACTGATTTATTGTGTTCAGACAGATAGGTTTTCAAGGCTAAAAAAAACACGAAGACAAAGACGGCCTTACCAATGTAAAAAAAACATGTTCGCGGCTTACGGTTGGCCCAAGGGCCACCCTGCCGCACCTTAACCTACTGTCACGGTATAGTATCCCCCGTGTCATGGACACAAAGGGGACAACGGTTCGGAAATTTACAACAACGGGACTTCTCTTCTTTCACAACAATGGGGCTGATGGGAATTTAAATTCCCACCTGCCCCATTGATGGGAACGTTTATGGGGCAGTTGTGAATATATTAAAAGTTCAGAAATATTTTAAAAACCGCGGCTATTTCAATGTAGGCAATCAGCGCAATGCCACAGAATAAATACTAGTACTTCAGCTAAACTACAATAATGATTATTTTCATACTAAAGGGGCTGTTCGCTGTGACTGTGACGCTTATTGTGTTACTATAAAGACATGCCTCAGTTACTTTAATAGGTGGGTGGATCTCCTCAAAATGACGTCGTCATTCCTCTGCGACATTGTTCTCACAAGTCTACGAGTAAGTCCGCTTTTTAAAAAACAACGTGAGTTTTGTCGTGCAGAATATTTGTTAGTCGGAACGGTTACTGGTTTTCTATGGGTTGTGGCGAAACAAAAATAATATAGCGGACTTTGACTTGTGAGAACGATGACGCAGAGAAGAAGGAAGACTCATTTTGAGGAGATTCACCCAGGTACTAGCTTTCGCTCGCGACTACGTCCGCGCGGACTACAGTTTATGGCGAAAGAAAGCATCCTATGTTCTTCTAGGATATTAAAAACCAATGCAAAAGTATAGCACCACCCTAGCTCCCCAAACAAACAATCAAACAAATAGACAACGTTTCAACGTAACGTAAACTATAGTAATAAGTAATAGGTACTAGGTGACTTGTGAAGGAGTAATTTTTCATGTATGGACTGTATGCACTATGTCATTCCATCTGGGTTTTAATCCGTTTTTAATGGTTGTTTTCATTGCAATTGTTAAACAGAGACTGATAAGAAAGAATAAATTAATTTAACGTTCCATTAGTCGGTAACTTTATACAAGCTGTTATTCATCATTACTTTATTCGTAACTCTACTCAAAAAATGTGCAAGGATATTAGCATATAAAAAACAAAAAAGTATTTTCTTAATTTTGCCGCCACTTTCCATATTTTTCTTTTTAGCAGCATGCAAACTAGTTATGGTACGGAACGGTACGAGGTGAGGTAGGGGATTTCTTTCCCCTGCCTCACCTCTTACTGGGAGCTGGACCATGATAGTAGATCGCCATCTTGAAAAATGCCTTTTTAAAGTTCCGTAGGTACTCAAAGGGTCCAAGCGGAACGTTGCATAACCAATACTACAATCTGGGTAAATTGAATGGTGTTATTATCCCCGTTAAGTTTCTTGGCGCTCTCTTCTCTGACTGTACCAATTTCCAAAGCACTGGTAGACTTAGAAGTTTATTTCTTTTCCTGTGCGAGATTGAACTCTGAGTCGGCACATGAATTTCCTTTTCAAACTCAAGGCATACTTAATTTACCTAATTTTATTTGTTTGATCTATTTATAACATTTTATTTTCTCCTTGTTCATGAGATGTTAAGTTTTTACTTGTAATAGTGCTATTATTTTGCCAATTTACAATAAAAATACTTTGACTTTAACTTTAGAAGAGATATCAATACCTCATCCCATTATACAGTGTATTGTCAGTTTAATAAGTGGTTAAAGAGAAAACATATTAAGATGCTTCACAAACATATTTATCTACACTCATATATATGAGCTCAAAAATGGTGGCATAATGATATATAATTAAATTAAATTAAATTAATACATTAAACACGTCATAATTATTAATTTTTATTTGTTTTATAACCAAAGCTGGCCAGGTCCAGCTAGGATACTCTAGACTAGAGACAGTCAAGAGCAGGTATCTAAAAACATTAACCACGCATTTTGCAATCGTACGCCGTACGCCAGTAGTCCACATAACGCAATAGCAGCTCCAAAAGTTCTATTCCCAAATGCTGCATCCAATTAATAGTTTGGCAACAGAACGTAGCGAATGCAAGTATCATAGACGCTTGCATAACGACATGCATAGATAATGCGTAACAAATAGCATTATGCGTGTAGGGTTGCCACTGTCGAGGTGGACATTTCCAAATAAAATAACTTTTATTTTTATGAATGTTTTTTTAAAATATTTTTTTTAGTTTTTAAAATATTAGTCCAAAAAGATAGTTTTCATTTCGAGAACTTCAAGAACTCAATGAAGGTATAAAGTTAAGAACTAGTAAAACCAGTTAAAGAACCATACCAAAATTTTGCCTTTTTTTTTTACTTTCAATTCGGCTCATATTTTTCTTTCAATGAACAAAAAATATGAGCCGTCGCGGGACTCTTAGCAGAAGTGTAAACAAAAAAAAACTAAAACAACCGTTTTGCACCGCGCGCTCTCATTAGTCAACTGTGAATCAGCAACCCTTCATCTGCTCTATACTAAATTTTCGGCCTAATACCATAAGTGGCATGACTCGACGCCACATTGTTCGACTTCCGATCTTTCGTACCAGAGTTCAATTCCCAACTAGAGTGTTAACATTTTGCACATCAAAAAGAATTATGTGATAGCTTATAACTTGAATATGCCCGAGCTGAGCCGGAAAGAGCCGACGAGACACGAGCGCTCGCGTCGCGGAACGGATCGATCGCAACATCCTAAATTCACGTTCCAAATTCAAAACTGACTACTGCCCTCTCTGAAAGTCTTGAACAGAAAATACATACTTTGCTTCCACTTTTAGACTTTTCTTTTTCACTTTTTTGGTCTTTGTCACCAATCAGCGTTTTCCGAATAGATGGAATGAAAACGAATGATCGATATGGATTGGTTGACTTTGTTTTAATTATATTTATTCAAATGCACTATTCTGTCATGAAACTGGTGGTCAAACTGATAGCTCTGAAGCGATCCTACTTGTATCAAATTTGTAATTGATTAAAATTTTAAAGAATCGTTACGATATTGTATCGATATTAAACAAAATCGGATCGAAACGTGTCAGCTCATGGTCAGCTCTACTTTGGACATTGACAGTGACAGATCTACCGTAGCTACAGCATTAGTATTACATAAATCAATGTGATTGGTTGCAATCAGATTGTTATATATGCAGTTCATAACCTAAAACATTCAAAACCCAATACATTTTTTTCCTGGCTTTCCCAAATGAAAATAGCTTTACTTATAGGCTCTGGAACTAATGCCGAATCTAGTAACATATTTTTCATTACGGGGCGATGCAGTTTGATCCCAGACATATTTTAGTTAGGAGACCTGCCATTCTTCTTTTTATACGCTTTATATTAGCTTCACTTGTATGTTTGTATGTTTGTAACCGACTCCTTTTTATACGCTTTATATTAGCTTCACTTGTATGTTTGTTTGTATGTTTGTAACCGACTCCTTTGGACGCTATTTTGACCCACTTTAAACGGTCAGATTTCATTCAAATTTTGCACACCTGTTAAAGACCGATGACAATGCAATAATTCGAAAAAAAAACGCTCTTAAAAATAAACCAAACTAAAAAGTAGAAAATAAATAATAGTTTAAAAAACTAAAAAACACGCAGAGTGGGGTGCTTTTTAAGATATTATCGAAATGATAATCCTTCTTCTCATATCTGTCAATGAAATATTTACAACTATTGACCCATGCGCACCCCACGTTTTTTTGAAATAAAACATTTTTTTCTTATTTACACTATTAAAATTTATTTTTTAGTTTGGTTTTCTATATAAAGCGTGTTTTTAATTTTTTTAAACTAATATTTATGTATTAACGTCGATTGAGCAAAATAAAACTAGTAATTGTAATAACAATACGCTGATCAATGCAGATTCCAGATATAATATTCAGTTCGTTTTCGTAATATTATCTTTAAGTAAAAAGCGGCAGCCCTTGCTTACTTGCACAATTGTTTTTATGGAGCACAAGACTGCAATGTTTTGTTTAATGTTTTTAAATGAATAACTAAACTTCTTCTCTCACTCGCTCAGTGGGATGTCAACTATTCTTTTGTTTGACGAATTTGCTATCGGGCGTCTAAGCCACATCACACTATATTGTCCTTACGGAGACAATATGTGTACTGTGTCTAAGTTGTGGCACAGAATAAATATGGTTGTGGGCGATCTGGAGATGTCAAAATACACTGTTTAAAAAAAAAGAAAAAAAAGTGCCCTTCCATAAAAAATATTCTTTATTTTTATTGCTTTTGTTTAGTACTGAACTCAATTTGTTCTTTTGTTTATGTTCCTTCATATTATTATCTCTGGTACATGTAATATAATGTATTCTGTGTAACTTTTATTAATAAGAGTAGACTTCCAGAATGGTTTAATATAAGTTTCACCAAAATAGGTTCAGTGTTTTTTTAGCAAATCCATCGAAGGCGATTTTATGATTTAAACAATTATTAATACAATGATATAAGACAAACAGTTCTTTTTAACCTGATGCTACACGTTAAGCAGTGCTGAACACTACTGCCACAGAATAAAACAATAGTAGGTACAAGCTACTGCACTGTTCATTATACTCTGTGGTACTGCTTGTGCTCACCGGTCTATTCTAGCAGCGTGTATAAAAAATTCAATGATAATAAGAAATATTCAATCACGCCAGTATACATCCACGTGCTGAATCAGAAATTATTTGCACTTCCTCGTTATATATTGCATGCTCACATGCGCAGGAGTACTTAGGTAGGTATATATATTAAAGCTACCTACGCAGCACGCAACAAAGGAATACGTAAAGGTTAGACAACAAAGACATCTGTGGTTCGCCGCTTCGTTGCAAAAATAACTGTTACTCAGGTAGTGTTAACGTGAATTATTCGTTATGTGGTTATAAAACAAATTATGTAACGCTTTGTTGCATTTTAACTCGCGGACACCAATTATGTTATATATAGGTGGACACGCGTTATACCGTACGAGCCAAAAGCGTATATTTCTAAAAATATTATAAATATTAAACTGTTTTTTGTTTTATTTACCTTTCTCTGATGCAGCACTGTACTGTGGGCACAGAATAAATAATAGTACATAAGGGCTACAATTGTTTTTAGTTGGGCGATGATCGTCGCGGTTTTCACGATCAAAACGCACGATTGATATTACATGTATAATCTATACTTTTACCTAAGGCAGCAAAGAAAGAGGGTCTGTTATATAAATGTGATAACTTTTAAAACATTTGAGAAATCATTTTATAATAAAAACTAAACTAAAGTTAATTAAATTCATTACAAATACAGGAAGAAACAAAACATTTTTATTTCTATTTGGTGATAGTATTAATAACCATAAATGAAATAAGTAAAATTTAAAAAATAAAAACTTCTACGGGTTCTTTTTTTGTTGCTGTGTAACTTTTACGCTTTTAAGTTTTTCTTTTCTTTTTTTTATTGCTTTGTCATCGGTTTGTGAGCTGCACTGAAAGTTTCAGCCGGATAGCTAATCGGGAAGTGCTCGAAATTTGAATTGCAAGATTCCCGGACAGACAAAATACATACATAGATACATACATAGATAGATACAAGTGAAGTTAAATAAAAGCTTCTAAAAATAAAGTCGATTTATATAGTAAAGCATCGGCTCAGAAATCTGGTGGAAAGCATGCCAAATCAGCAGGATGCACCACGGGCAGGTGAGGTTGACTTTAAGTATACAGATGGTAGTAGCTAGTAGCCCCCTTACATCCCTGCACAGGCACAGCTAGTATAAAATTATGAATTATATTACCATCATAAAATGTGTATATGTAATTACTATTTTTTATAAGTAAATCTATGTTTGGTAATGTATACTAAGTTCTTACGTTATACTTTCATTAAACATAGTACCTATTTAGGTAGTTATAGGTACCAATGAAAAAGTAAAATAGCCACATTTTTCGACAATGTTTACAAAGGTGTTGCTGTGCGGAAATAATAAGCATATTAAATCAGATTTTTTAAACAGATATCTAAAGAACCACCTGAATCAACATATAAGTATTTCAATTGACTCGTCACCGCACTAGACGTAACAATGTGTGCCCCATACTATTCCTTAGTACGTCACTGGTTAGATGAGATGAGAACCACAGAAAAAATGCAGAAATCTAAAAAGATCATAAAGCTAGGATATGATGGAATAGCTGTGCCCGCGGCATTGCCCGCGTGGTTATTTCATTTAAAAGTAGCTCATACGTGTTATTCCAGGAACAAAAGTAGTACCTATAATGTACATTATACTAGGTACATTTCATCACAATTAGTTGAGCCGTCGTATAGTTTTTTATCGATTGATCGGCATCTAATCATCGGATTAAGATGCCAAGTACCCCAGTTTTAAGTCAAGATATCCAACAACAAAACCGCATTGCAATCGGTCCAGTTTTTTTTACGTGATACGCGAACATACATACAGTCAAAAAAAGACACGATTTAAAAAAATATATATATTCTTGTTCAGTAGCTTATTTTGTACCCTAGACCTTCTTCTCTTAAATTATATTCATTGTAACTTTTAAACTTTCGCGATTCGAATACATAGTTATATATTTAAACGGGACTTAAATTTTTTCGGGGGATCAAGTTGCATTGATCGTGGTCACGAGAAGTTGCATTGATCGTGGTCACGAGAAGACATTGATCGTGGTCACGAGAAGACATTGATCGAAACGTCGAGGTAAATAAATATTAAGTTTTCAGCGCGATTAAGTCCTGTTTAAATATATAACAAAATTATATTAATTTACAGATTTTTTGGTACCTACTTCATTATAATTATTGATATGATTCTGACTGTTTTTTTATGTTTTTGCAAATGTTTATTGCGAAAACAGTATTTGTATGTATCAGCACAGTACATTATTGTACGTTCTGTGGTATCAGTTTGGTATTGGTGCGACAGCGACTTATTACTTACGAACAAGGAAAACCACATCAAAACTGTCGTAGATTTGTCAATTACCTGAAACAAATAAAAAAAAAGCTGTTAGACAAAGTTTTAGAACAACAAGCTGGGAAAAGAAAGAAAAGTCAGAAAACAATAAACCAAGAAATTAACAAATCAGACCAAGTGCGAGTCGTGACTCGCGCTTACTGGGTTCCGTCGTTCAAAAACTATTATTTTACTAACCATAAGCAATGACCTTTTAAATATTAGACACGTCTTGTTCTTACTAAATGCACAAGCTACAAATGTAATTAAAAAAACTAATTATCTAAAAAAACATATTTTTTTAAATGCCTTTTGAACGACTTGACCGTCATTGTTTTATTTTTCTATAAAGTTATATATGGTTTTCCTCTTTGGACCAATACACAGCCTACACCGATTTATTTTTAACGAACATGTGTTACCACAAGCCAAAAATAGAATACTCATGTATTTTAACCTTGCCAGCACATCTCACTCATCCGACTCTAAAATAAACCTATATTATGCAGAAACAAAACCCTGAAAAATATGATTGTGTAAAATGAGTTTGAACAAAGTGAACGCAAGTTCATACATTACATACCTACATTACCTACCTAACATTTGATGGACATACAAGGATGAACTCACTGAATTGGCAAGTGCCTATTCTTTCTTTGTGCTCATTTTGAAAGGATTTAAAAGAAAAAATAGTGTTATTGCAAAATATGAATATTGCAACAAGGTACAAACGTACCTTGTTGAATAGATATCCTCATTGTCTCCATAATATGCAGTATTATTATTTATTACTAGCTGTGCCCCGCGGTTTCACCCGGTGACACCTGTCACTTGTACATCTGTCACCTTTACGCCTGTCACTTGGACACCTGTCAATTTGACATCTGATGATGATGATGTACATATCAAATTTCATCCAAATCCAGGAGTAACAAATATACACACATCCATACATACAAATTTCGCTTTTGTGATTTATTCTGTGTCTTGTCAAAAAGAGCTTTTAGCCTTTTTTCTAAGTTAGGTACATAGTAATCATTATATTTACGAAACGTGGTACGAAAGTCAGCAAATAATACAGATTAAAAATAATCCTATGTTGGTCTCTATTTAGTGTTTCTACTATGCTATTGTAGTGTACAACATCTCTATACATAATTTAATTAAATTCAGTCCAGCAGTTTTGGCGTGAAACCAAACAAAGTTTACATTTTATTGCTATTTTACATTACACTTTCATAACTCGCCCTACGATTCGCGGTTAACATGGACAAACCAAACACATCAACACACAACAGACGTCAAAGATCCGACAAATGTTTGTTCGGCCAGGATTCAAACCTGGGACACTAAGCTCAGCAGGAGCACTACTAACTGCGCTACAGTACTTACTAGAGATATAGTAGGTGCTACTACTCTGTGATACATATGGTCAGATAGAGCACGCCCACTGGACTTCGGAATGTGTGTTTTTAGAACGTGGCATTGTTCTGCAGATATTTTATGATAATTAGCTGTTTTAATTATTTGTTAGGATTCCGTAGTCCAATAAAAGGGCACTAGACAACGGATAAACATATATAGACACGAATATTACACGGAAACAAACATTTCTGCTCATCACACAAATGATTGCACCTATCGGAATTCGAACCCGCGAACTTTGGTTGACTTCAAACTTCACTAACCATTCGGTCAACCGGTCGTAGTAATATTTTCTCGATGTACTTGCGCGCGCTAATTTCTGTAATGCCGGCGTTATTCTATCCGTGGCTTGCCGCGAGATAGACTGAGATAGAGTTACGCGTTAGAAAGAAAGACGCATGTAAAATGATACGCATTAAGGTCGAGCGAGGTGCGAGCTGAATTGCACTTTATTGAGTGGCGGCAAGAGTCGCTTTTTATTTAATTGTCTTAGCGGAGTGAGCCTTCTGTACGTTAGTAATATTATTTCTTCTGTGTGTTAAAGGTACTTTTGATCGTGGAATAACATATAGGATAAAAGTATCCCAGAAAACTAACCACACAGCTATACACACGGAAATAAACTTTTCCAGTTAATAAGGAAAAACTGTGACCACGGAACCATACAAAACGCGCGGTCCGACACGCACTTGGCCATCTACGATTGTTATAATCATGTGTTATAAATGTATAACTTACATGTTATACATGTGTGTATTATGCATCTGTTGTAGTGTATGTCATGCATGTATGTGTATGTGTTTTATCTACTAATAAAAAGAGTGATTGCATGACCAAAAAGCTGCTTTGGTCAGAGGATCACAAGATCAGGTTAAATAAGTGGGCTCTGTATTTTGTTCACGTTTCTTCCAACCCAAAAAGGGGATGTTATAATTTTGAAGTCTTTTTCTGTCTATGTGTCTGTGGCAACTTAGTGTAGCTCCTAAGCGGATGGAACGATTTCAACGCGTTTTTTTAATTATATAGCTGGATATGGCGAGATTTTAAGGTTCTTAGCTTTATTTGAAATAATTGGGTGCAGCAGTTCTTTAGAATCTCTGGTAGCAGCTAGAAACTTAAGTGTGTGCTCCAATGCTTAATTTGAATTGTATTATTTCCAAAATCTGGAATGCAGGTCAAAATATCTCCAAAAGTTAAGGACAGTGCCAGAACGTTTTCCTGTAGCAATTTTGTACAAAATGTATATGATAAGTTTTTAGCTATTTCTGACTTTTCTATGGTCTAGTAGTGACTTTTGATCCTTTTTGACCTTCAATTCAATCGGAAGATACGTGTTATTAATCGTATTCCAGGACCAAAATTACCTATAAAGTACAATATACTACATTTCTTCAAAATTCGTTCTTCCATCAAATAGTTCTTTATAGATTGCTCGGATCTAATCATCGGATTAAGATACTAAATACCCCAGTTTTTAAGTCAAACCCTAAGCTATCTATGTAGCTAGCCCTAGCTATGATATGTTATTGTTCAGTAGCTTATTCTAAGTACCCTAGACCAAGGCCGCCAGGAATTGACTTCGGGGAGGGGGGGGGGGATCGAGCTTGAATGCAAAGTTAGTTGTTATTGTGTGTTATTGTTAGGACCCCTGGGAATGTTTATAAGTACCCAAGTTTGCAACACTGAAAACCCGTGTTGCTCGAAATTGTGGCACTTGTTTCAGTTTTTTCGAAAAAACTACCATAGGAAAGCGATTGATATATTTCATGTAAACTTTTGTGAAGCTAAAACTACATTTCCTACAATTTTGAGCTCAACCCAAACTCTCTAGGTCTACTGGCTGTGGAGATACGATGAGCTTCAATTTCATTTAATAAGCTTAAAATGGTTCTACGTCTCATAAGTCCTCAAAAACAGAAAATAGTAAAACATCTGATTTTGGGGAAATGATGAAAGTAAAGATACCCGAAAAACGCATCGCCGTAGTTATTTTTCGAAAAAACTGAAACAAGTGTCAGAATTTCAAACACCACGGTAGTTGCACAGGGTTTTCAGTGTTGCAACCTTGGATATAAACTACTCTCGCTCATGGGTCCTATAATATAAAAAAATATGTAGATACATTGCGATGTTTGATATAATTGCTTTAATTGTAAACATTATTTGGTAAATACTTTATTTTACTTTCTCTCTTAATAAAAATCACCAAAATCAATATAATTTCTATATCGTTTCCACTTTACATTAAAAATTTACAATTTTAACTGCAATTTTACTTTTAGGTATAGTAAAAATCGAGCTCCACTTTTTCGGTATTTAAAATGGTGAGTGGTTTTCTTAGGCATTTCGGGGGGGGGGGGGGGGGGGGGGTTTGAACCCCAAACACCCCCCCCTGCCTACGGCCTTGCCCTAGACCATATTTTTTTTTTATTATCATCTTTGTACAGACTTTTACTAAGTATAGGTAGATAAATAGATTTACTATAAAATAAACTTTGACTTTGACATAATACAGTTTTGAACATAACCAGACGGTTACATTACCTATTTAAACTATGATACTTTTTACTATCATTTATTCTGTGGTTGGGTAGAAGTTTTAAAATTTTGATTTTATTTCATATAAAGCTTTGTGTGAATTGCATGTCCAAACCAAATCTCGATTTTGCAAACGTAACTGCTATATATGAGTCAACAGGAATTCCTGTATTTTAATTATTTACTAACTAATTGCCCTGTCATTTCCTGATACCCTGTTCCTTATTAGGTAGGTACTAGGTAATTAAACTCGTGACGCCAATAAAGTTCCATATTTTTAGTGCTAGATATAAGTGCTTTATGAAGCAGATAGGTCGGTATATCTAGGTATAAAATATTATTATAACAACTAAAATTAATTTAAAAAAAGATTAAGGATTTACTTATTGGTAACTTCCCAATAGTTTTTTTTAATAACGGTCAACACAAACATCTAAGACCCGAGAAAAAACATTTAAGCGCATCTCCCAAATGTTTGCCGCGGCTGGGTTTCGAATCAGGAACACTAAGCTCAGCACACTAACTGCAGCAAAGTTTCGGCGTGCAGTGTATGTTACTTTATTTGCCATAGAGTCGTCTCGTTATACATATAATAAAGCAGCAAGTACCAAAAAGTCTGTACAAAGAAGATAATAAAAAAAATGGTCTAGGGTACTTGAAATAAGAAGAATTTTTATATGTTTGTACGCGCATCACATAAAAACTACTGGGCCGATTGCAATGCGATTTTCAATTTTGGATAGCTTAGGTTATGCTTATTTTAAGTCCCCTATATATTATTTTTTTACTTATTTTTTCGTACTGACAAATCAAATCATTTATTTGCAAGAATACATAATACATAGTACAATTCAGTTCTTGTTATATTTGTACGTCATAGTATTCAGCCTGCAAGGAAGCGAGCAAATATTTAGAGTTAAATTAACAACACAAAAAATAATAAATAAAAAAAATACCTTTACGTATTTTTTTTTCAATGCATTTTCATATATTTTTCCGTCCTGCTTTATTAAAAGTAGTTAAGATGTATACATACAGATAGTGAATTAGTTCAATTATTGGTAGAACTTACAGTAATTGAAACTTAGTGGAATAGGTCATACAAACATTAAAATTTGAATATTTCATTACAACAATCATACATTAAATTTGAATTCTATATCAAGTATCTTTTGTCTAGACTAAAAGTCAATAACAAGATTGCATCATCGTAATAGGATCTTACCTTTCACTGTCTTGTCCTGACCTTCCTTCCAGGCCAAAATAGGTGGAACATTAATAAGTAGGTAACTTATACAGAAGCTAGATTGTGAAATCATGAATTCATGACCTACGGTTTGCGTTCAATCCCACACTACTAGTGCCTGTTTGAGACAACAGAAATATGTAAGTACCTACATTAGCATTTAAATTATTCATATATTTGTAGTTTCATATAATGTTCATGTATTTTACAAAATCAATGGGTGCGGTCTTATCGCCCAAAGCGATATTTTCCAGACAAATAATTTTAAGTTAACATTTACAATGTTAATATGAGATAACATCAGACAGAATCTATCCTCTTTATAAAAGCAGTAAATAACAAAATGTCGTTGTACAAAAGAAGATAATTAAAAAAAAACGGTACGAAGTTTCGTACAAACTTATAGGTATGTAAATAGTTCGTCCATCACTGGAATCAGTTTTTTTTTGGTGATGTTACTACAAATTTACGGTTTTCGGATTGTTCCCTTTACTTGTGCTCTAAGACACTACTTCTTGCCAAATTTCATGACTCTAGGTCAACGGGAAGTACCTTAGAGGTTTCCCTTGCGAGTGTCAAAATATGAGGCATAAACGGCCGTATCTATTGATTGCGTTGACTTAGAAGTTTGTTTTTTCACAGCTCCAAGGGATTGCAGATCTGAATACGTGATATTAATTTCAACTTGATACCTCCCACGCGCTCCTGAGAAAAACGCTCTTGACGGACAGACGGACGGACGGACAACAAAGTGATCCTATAAGGGTTCCTTTTTCCCTTTGAGGCACGGAACCCTAAAAATGGGCTCGATTACATAAAATGAGCTACGGAACAAGAATATAACGTTTTTAAAAATCGTGTCTGAATGTCTGTCTGTCTGGATGATAGTACGCGCTACTGGTCTGATTGAAATTGATTTTTTGAAATGGAATGACAATGCATGCGGACTAAGCCGCGGGCACAGCTAGTACTACAATAATATGCTATGCTGATATGAGTGACAATTACGGCGTGCATAACATTGGCCGCATGTACTCGTAAACAGAAAATGGAAACAAATAAACAGAAAAAAAACTATTTGTTTTAAAGTTAAGGCCAGGCTCCAAGGTTACATTTTCCCACTCCCCACTCCCCTGCCACCTCCCTTGCACTCTGTCACCCGCTACCAATGATGTTATATATAAACTGAGGAAGATACGTTGTACCCCGCTCTGCGTGGCAAAGCAAACACAAGCTAATCAGCCGGTGTCGACTTAGTCCCAAACAGAGTGGCAACGACGCAACATGTAAATACACGCGACTTCCGAAACATGAAAAATTAATCAAAAATGCCATCTTGTGTGTTTAGAAAGCACACTACATACACTGGGACGACTGTGAAAGGCAGGAAGGATGTGTTTTTAAGTACTGTTTACGGTATTGAAAATGGAAAATAATAAATTTTATTTTACTCTAAATCAACTGTTGCAATGCTGCCGCTTCGCCACTTCCACTAACGAGACAAGTGGCGGGTTACGTGTAAGAGCGACAGAGAGAACGCGATAATGGCGTGCACCGTTGTTAGTTCGTATGATGCTAGGGGATGTTGGGGCTTACCAACGGCTGACGATCGTCAGTCTGCGCTCCGACCCGTAAAGGCCACGGCTGACGATCTTCAGTCGGGGAGTCTACTCAATACTCAATCTTTTATTGCCATAATATGTTTACAAAAGATCTTAATAATTAATAGGGAGAATGACACATTACCCTCATAGGGTGTAGCAATGTTAAGTAGGAGCGGACCGAACCATTTAAAAACTCATTCCTGTTGAATAATGTATTAGACTAATTTAGTCATTCATAAAATCATTTAAATTATAATAACATTTTTCAATTAAAAGCATTTTTAATTTATTTATAAAAACAAAGTTAACTAGCGGAGTTGCAACCCTATTTGTATTGAATTAGGATAGAGTATTGTATTTGTGTTAGATATATTTGAAAATAGCTTGAAACGGCAATTTTATTGGATAATAAAGTGGTTCGGCCCTAATCGTTTTTTTTTGTGAGTGTCCTAGAGAGATCATCGACCGCGTAGTGATCATCGATAGCGTGTGTTTTTTTTTATAACTTTCTAGGCAATCGTTTGACCACGATCTCACCTGATGGAAAGCGATGATGTGGTCGAAGGTGTAGCACGTTTGCCTAGTAGATACCTATTAAATCTTGACTTGAACACACCGGGGTTATATTTTACCGGAAACACTGACGAGGGCAGGACATTCCACTCTGTTCTGTTGTTTTTAGTGATTTATAGCTTATATTTTGTGTTATTACGTCTAATAATACTATAAGGAAGATATTAAGGCGCTCTTCTAGGGCAGTATGTAGGTATGAAAACATTTCCTCAGCCCCCGCAAATGTTTCGAGCGTAAAGACGCAACGAGCGAGAAACACGGCGCGAGTGGGGAGGCCCCGGCGCTATTGGGCATGCCACAGTATAGTAAATGCAGAAGATATGTAGATCGGGTTCTGGTTTAGCTTTTCGCTATATTGGGTGGGTACGAAAGAGAAAATAAATTTGCTTTTCTACTTAAATTAGAAAAAGTGTGATATATTATTTTTAATGTATGTATAAATTAAAATGTTTCACAATATTTTCACTCTGTAATGTCGTACGGGTTATTGCTCTGGGACAATGCTGCCGACACCAATAGATTTTTTATATTACAGAAACGAGCTGTATGGGGTGGGGGGGGGGGGGGGGGGGGGGGGGGGCTATCTATAGGCTTAGCCCTAGAGAATCGCTAAGAAACGTCTTTTCACAAGTGAAAATTTTAACATTGCCTTGTTTGTATGTCCTCTTGGGTATTCTGTACGCTCGGAAAGATTTAAACATTATTACAACATGCGGGCAACGTCACAACTATGAGACAAGGCACAAGTATAAACTTCTGCTGCCAATTAATTCTTTAATTTATAGTCATTTTTATTAATTATAATAGATTTGTATTTTATGTTTTCTCTGTTTACGCTAACTGTACCGTGTTGTACCTATATTGAAATAAATGAATTAAAATTGACAATCATACTCAAATATACACAAAAGAAACAAAAGTAATCAAACTAGAATGACATGATTGATTTTTAATACCCTAAAAAAGATAGGATGCTTTTTTCGAGATAAATTGTAGTCCGCGCGGGCGAAGTTGCGGGCAAGAGCTAGTTTAAAAAAAAATGCTGCCTTGTAAACTCCAAATGACTTGAATGAGGAACTCCAATAAGTTGTGGGAATCCTTAGGGAAGAAGGCACAACATTTTGTCAGCTGCAGCGTATGGACAAGAAGTCTAAAATTTCGGATGAGGCTCTTCGACTTATGGACAAACGGCGGGAGCAACAACAAGTCACACCGTCAGAAAAAAAGGAACTCAATCAGAAGATTAGTAAGCTGATGTGAAGTGACCTCCGATGCTCAAATACACACCTGATAGAAAAGACAATTGAGCGAAATTGGTGGTCGAAAGCCTTCGCCCAGCAATTGGGTAGGTCCCATCTGACGAAGCTCAATACCAATAATGGTACAACCATCATCTCTAAGACGGAGATTCTGTCTGAGAACGAAGACTTCTATGGCGGATTGTAGGACTAGCTTGCTTCTAGTCCTGAACCAAGCAAAGAGGATTCCCACGCAATGACCCGCCACTAAACTGACGAAAAACGTCAGCCTAGACGAGACTGAGATGGTGCTCAATTAATTTAAGAATAGAAAGGCCCCCGGTAAGGATGGTATAACTTCAGTTGCAAGCAGGGGGAAACCCGTACTTCGGGGGCTTCAGGGTTTATTAAGCACCGTTCTTAACAGTGGAAGAACTCCAGAGGCGTGGAGCAGGACTTTGGTAGTACGCTTCTTTAAAAAAGGGGATAAAACCCTTTTAAAGAACTACCGACCTATTGTATTCTTGAGTCACGTCTATAAGTTGTATTTGAGGGTCTCAAATTGTCTCGCAAGAAGACTTGACGAATTCCAGCGTCCTGGACAGGCTGGGTTTCGCAGAGGATTTAGCACCATAGACCGCATACACACAAGGGGATGTAATATCCCCGAAACGGTTCACTAATGCCATGAAAGATATGTTTAAAGCGCTGGATTGGCAAGAAATTCGAATTAATATCAATGGCAAGAACATTTCACACTAACGATTTGCCGATGACACAGTCCTAATAACGGAGTCGCTGCAAGACTTGTAAAGTTTTCTGAAGAACCTAGATGAAGCTTCTTGACGCATCGGTCTCAAAATGAACATAGATGAGACCAAGATCATGTTGAATGATCTTTCTGAGCCGAAACCGATTGCAGTGAATGGTGTTTATTTTTGAAGTTTTCCGAAAATATGTTTATCTTGTGCAAATATTGCAATTAGGTAAGAATAACTTTGAGAAGGAAGCCAACAGAAGAATTCAGCTGGGTTAGGCAGCATTCGGCAAGCTTTGTCAGGTCTTCTCGTCATCCATACCACATTTCCTGAAGGCAAAAGTATTCAATCAGTGTGTCCTACCAGTCATGACCTACGGAGCCGAAATGTGGACACTCATGGTCAAACTAGTCCACAAATTTAAGGTCGCTCAGAGACCACATTTCCCGAAGAAACGATAACCGTTGGGGTAGATGAGTTCTCGAGTGCAGACCACGTTTAGGCAAACGTAGTGTAGGAAGCTCTGTGGCCAGGTGGAGAAACGAATTGTGAAAAGCGGCTGGAAAAAAATGGATGAGGAGAGCTGAAGACCGAACTCAGTGGCGTGCCTTAGAAGATGAAGTTTTTGCCTAAACGGCTTGATAGATGTTGATAAATGACGTATCATTGGATTCGTATTAATCATGAGAGTGCTATAGAATATATAATGAGTCAAGAAAACTAATATGACGGCATACAGCTGCCATATTGTATTTCCCACGGAACATACAATGACCCAAACCTATCGAGTGAGGTATCAAAATTAAGGTCTTTAAAGGATCATTCCAAAAATATACAATTCTCTTTCCGAAATAGTAGCAAATATCTTTCAAGCTTGTAACAAAATTTTCAATTTTAGATTATTCACGTTAATACTATAGTCCAATATTGCAATTGCAACTATTAAAGTAAAATATATAAGTAAATATGCAACGTTAAAATGATAGTAATGTATACTATCATTTTTGCAGGTCCGTCTAGCGCGGCTGAAAAGCAAAAACACGAGCATATGTTTGCGTCGTGTGTTCCGCGCCCCACGCCTGCACGCCAGTCATTTTTTTTTTGTATTTTTATAACAATTTTTACTTGTTAATTACCTACGTCTATCAAAACATTGTTTCTACTTTATCCTTGATTTCAGTTATTGGTCAAAAACCTTCGTCGGAGGCCTTGCTTTGGAGGGTAGCGGGATCCGAAGCACGGTGTTCTCTGCTGGCCGACCGCAAGTTGTAGGGGGCCCAAGTAGTAGTTTAGCCAGCTACGAAAGGCTGCCCCGCCGCTTGTGAAAAATCCTGAAATGATCCATTGGGCCGGCTGGCGACCGGATGTGAGGAACTGATGTATTATTTTAGGGGGGTTCGGGCGTCCCCGCGGTCTCCACGCAAGTTCTTCAATGGCGTAGTTATGCCTTGACTTCCGTGGGTTAGCCATTCCGACATCTCGTTTGCTATTACTCGTCCAACCTATTCACAAAAAGACATCATGAAAAAAGTCCAAAGAAGATATTATGTATGCTTGTGTGTACCGCTCACACAGCGGAGATCGGGGGACGACTTTATTGGTAGACTATCTAGGTGAGGCGGCAAGTGTGGCCCAACAGCGTTACCTGTCTGCTCAATTGGTGTTTTTGGGGGATTTTAACGCCCACCACAAGGAGTGGCTTGTCCCATACCAAAAAACCGACCACGCTGGTAGAGAGACGCGGAAGCTTGCTCTGGCGTTAGATCTCTCTCAGCTTGTGCAGGAGCCGACACGGGTACCTGACCGTGACGGTGACACTGTCAACTATCTCGACCTGTTGATGACGACTGAACCAGACCGATACCCCGTATCAGTATCCCCACCTCTTGGTAGCTCTGATCACTGCCTGGTTAAGTCCGTCTCAGTGTATTCCCCACCTGATCCTACCCTTAAGGGAAATAGGCGCGTGTGGAGATACAACTTAGCAGATTGGGACGAGATGCGGCAATTATTTGCATCGTACCCTTGGCGGCAAACATGTTTCATCTCCCAGGACCCGTCGACTTGCGCGTCTGCTGTTACAGAGGTAATATGTCAGGCAATGTAATATTTCATTCCATTCAGTGACAAGAATCTTTCCAGCAAAGCTCAGCCTTGGTTTCGATCCAGCTGTGGTCATGCTGTGGCTCTAAAGCGTGCGACATATCTAGACTGGGCTGATGCTCGAAAGCGCAAGTCTTCTGATATTCGGGCTAAGAAGAGAAAATTTAACGTTGCCGCTAAGACCTGCAAGAAGATACTTAGGAAGGCCCATTTTGATCACGTAAGTCGAATTGGGGCCAAACTGGCTTCATAACCCGCGGGTAGCAAAGCTTTTTGGTCCCTGGCCAAGTCGGTCGAAATAAACTTCTGCCGCCCCTCACTGCCACCATTGCTGAAACCTGATGGGTCACTAGCTCACACTGCTGGAGACAAAGCGAATTTATTTGCTTCTCTTTTTGCTGAAGCCTCACATCTAGATGCTTCTGGCATGACACCTTCCTGCCTTCCTCATTGCGGGGTTTTTATGCCCGAAATTCGCATTCGCCAGAAGGAGGTTCTCAGAACGCTTTCTTTCTAGCTCCTGATGGTATTCCAGCGATTGTGTTGAAAAACTGTGCGCCCGAATTGTCTCCCATCTTAACGCGTTTGTACCGCCTCTCTCTTCACTCAGGTAAAGTTCCGAAGAGCTGGAAGCTTGCCAATGTACAACCAGTACCAAAGAAGGGTAGTCTTGCTGATCCGGCCAATTATCGTCCCATCTCAATTACCTCCTTACTCTGTAAATGTATGGAGCGTGTCATAAACATTAGGCTTTTGGCATACCTTGAAGACAATGATCTTCTCAGTGACCGGCAATACGGATTTCTCCGAAACCGGTCTACTGGGGATCTTCTCGCGTATGCCACTCACGTACTGAGCGAAGCCATAGACATACATGGCGAGGCGCTTGCCGTCTCCCTTGACATATCGAAGGCATTTGATCGGGTCTGGCACGATGGCCTTTTAAACAAGCGGCCCTCATATGGTTTACCTGTTGGCTTATGCAATTGGATAGTTGATTTCTTGAGGGAACGATCTATTCGAGTAGTCTTAGAGGGCTGCTCGTCTGATCAAATGGATATCAATGCCGGTGTACCTCAGGGATCGGTTCTCTCGGCTACACTGTTTTTACTGCACATTAATGACCTTCTGAAGCCCGGTACCTTTGGGTATCCTGATGACAGTACTGTAGTTAAGAGATACACTTCCAATGCTCAAGCCAGCTGTGACGCTGTCCAGTTTCAGAGAGAGGCTATGGTAGACCGTTTAAATTTAGCCTTAGAAGCCGTGTCCGATTGGGGCGATGCTAACCTGGTTAAGTTTAATGCTACTAAAACGCAAGCGTGTTTGTTTTCTGCTAAAAATAGTCCTCTACACCGATCTCCGTCTTTCCAAAGTGTAACAATACCAATAGGCGACCATTTGGAGCTTTTGGGTTTCGAACTCACATCAAACCTGAATTATTCTTATATTGAATCCAAAGCCAAGGTAGCTGCAAAAAAACTTGGTATTTTGTCTAAGGTTAGGCTGTACTTCACACCGGGACAGCTTTTGAATCTTTATCAAGCACAGGTCCGATCTTGTATGGAGTACTGCTACCACCTCTGGGACGGCTCTGCCAAGTATCAGCTCGAGTCTTTGGATTCAATTGAGAGACGTGCTATCAGGCTCATTGGGGATGACACTCTGGTAAAGAGTAAGCTTCAAAGTCTGGCGCATCGACGTGAGGTAGCAAGCCTGGCGGTATTCTACAGATTGCACTATGGAGTGTGCACAAGAACTGCACAACCTGATTCCCCCATCACCTTCCATCACCGTACGACTAGGCGATCAGCAAAGCGCCACTCTTTCATGGTTGCAAATACCTCGCACAAGAACGAAGCGTTACGCTTCTTTATTTATTATTAGAACTGCAAAGGAGTGGAATGCCCTGCCCTCGTCAGTGTTTCTGGTAAATTATAACCCCGGTGTGTTCAAGTCAAGAGTGAATAGGTATCTACTAGGCAAGCGTGCTACACCTTCGACCACATCATCGCTTTCCATCAGGTAAGATCGTGGTCAAACGATTGCCTAGTCCGCAATAAAAAAAAAAAAACCTTTACTAGCAATTGGCCAAGAATTAGCGAACTTAACACACTACTTTTTAATTTCCCATCGTTTCAATTGTACTGAATTACTGACCTAAGTATTAGTTTGGGGTAATTGAGAAAAGAATTTTAACTAAGTAACATTCTGTTCAGAAAATCTTACCTACTGTACTTTTTTATACTGTGGCATGCTTGCCTAAACAATGTAGGTCGTCAACGTAAATCATATACTGTAAATAAAATAGTTAGGTAATTTATTAAATATCGGTAAGTATTTTTTGTTATACGCTACAATGATCATACATGTACTACGCGCGAGGGGTATTTTTGCGGAGACAAACGACACAGGTCCTTCCTCGGAGAAGCCTCGGCGGACACTGACCGACGACGACTAGTGCTCGAAATGCTAAATTTTGGTTGTTTTTTCCTTCTTGGAAAAAAATAAGAAGGAAATTAGAGTATTTTTGTCTTGCAGTTCCTAAAGAATAAAAAGCCACGTCTATTGGAATATTTTTCACATGGCTTTATGATAGTATCACATAACAGGACACTTTTTAAATACCGATTTAGAGTCATCTTCGGTTTTTTTTTTATCGAGCCATCAATTCTCAATCACGTTTCTATCACTTACAATTTCTAGAGTGTATATTCAAATTTAATAAAACATTTTTTTTTCATATTTTTTTATATTTTAGTGGATTTACAGAGGTTCAAAAACCTTCAAATGTACTAGAAGCCCGCCTTAAAATAATTTTGTATTAGTGTCCCGCGAGTGACGATTCTCACAAAGTGCTTCAAAGTGCCGTTGGCGGGAAAATGTTAACGTGAGTTAATTTTTGATAGTTTAATAGTTTTTTTTTTCGAAGTTCTTTATTGTTTTAGCTATAAAATGGTATATAATATTATGTAATTTATACCATAAGAAAATTACAAAAAAAAAGTTTTACGTACGTGTCTCAAGTGTCCGGCGAACATACGGGTGTTCTACGGGATATAAATAACTATTATTATGAAAGTATTTGGTTATCAAAAAATTCATTTTATTTTCGGTTTGAATTAACCCTTCTATCTATTTTGCACCAGTTTACTCTAGCTGCTAGCCGATGCACGTGTCGTGACTTCACAGGCCGTCATCGGCGGTGATTGGCGATCGGCCGCTCACTACAACTCACTGTAACTGAGAACATATGTTTATCTCTTTCTGACGAAGCGGTTCTGTATATCTCTGTGATCTTTTAGCCTCTTCAGTGATGCAAATATAGTTGCCTAAGTTCTATGTAAGTAGCTATAGTACAATTTCGCCGTGTATATTATACCCATTGGTATGACGTCTCTATTGGTAAAATCTCATTGCCCGCTACCCGCAATAAGCACTGAAGTGCCTGCGTAACAAGGTTGAATATCGCGAGCGCTGTTTGATCACACAATTTAGCTCGGAACTAAATGACGTTTGTTAAAGTTATTTATTTTATTGGCAGGCTAATAATTTAGTTAGGTAAGTATTGTCTAAACATTAGATGATAAACTATATTTTCTTGCTGTGAGATTTATTTTAGAGATAAAACTTAAGCTGTTGAGTAGAAAAATGAAAATATTACTGAAAATAACGTAATTTTTGATACGAAAATGTATATTATGACATTGATTTTGGTCTTACTCTTAGAGAGATATTTTTCGGGATCTCAAAAATATGTATGTTAAGTGTCACATTTATCAGGTTTGTGGATGACCAAGCTTATTTATGGAAGAAACCCTTAAAAAGCAGAGATAGGTCTTACATTTTTTTTAAAATAGGGTGAGCATAGACAACTGCATATTACTCCGTAGGGACAGGAACTGTTGTATATTTGGAAAAGAATCAAAATAAATATTTAGCGTTTGAATACTGCCAAAGAGTTTGTTTGAAGAGAGTTAAAAAATATTTTGTTAATGTTTGTTTGTTTGTTTGTCGTATGAGGTAGTGCTGGCCTCTGGTGTCAGAGTTTGTTTGTCTTTTTGTTAATTGGATGCCGTGGGTAGATGCAGGGAACTAACAGGGAGAAACGTTTTAGTAACTGGCTGCATTGTATTTTGCCGTTTATGATTTTGTGTAAGAAGGCCATGTAAAGATGAACTATGCATGTCATATTTCGTAGTCCAGTGGTCATTCATATTGTCTCCGTCAGTGCTCATTGTGTAACATTACAAGTTAATACTCTGCATCATTTACATATTGCATTGAGATTCTTGCTCGATGATTTCTCGTATATTTATCGGTGCAGGGGCGTATCTAGGGGCCGTATTAATAAACCAACCTCTCTGAGAGCGCTATTGAGAGCGATCTCAAGATGCTAATCTAATTAATAAACATATCTTAAGCTGTTGATTGAGATGCCGTAATCAGCTGAGTTAGTGTTTAATAATAAATCAATCTCGACTCTCAAGGGCGCACTTGCGATGTGCTTTGAGATGCAGAATGTTGAGTGCAGTCGATCCGTGACTTGAGAGCGTGATTGCCAGTTGCTAGAATCAAGGATTTCGAAAATATTATGTCAGAAGTTGATAATTATAATTATATTAACCATCATTATAAGAATATTTTTATATTCCTCTGGGAAAAAATAAATTTATTTGGCATGATTGCGAAAAGATCCGAAGATTTGGTAGATATCAGAACCTGGCGAGGACTCGCTGAAGTCTAAAAAGATCCGAAATCGTAACCAAAGGATACGCGCTGGAAATACTGCATTGCTAATAAACGAACTTTTATTTTCATAAATTATAGTATTTCATTGATGTATTGCGTTAAGTTCTTTAATAGATAGTGCAACTTTGAAAATATAGACAAATATGGCTTACATCCTTTCTACAAAAAAACTAAAGTAAGGTTACGAGAATTATCTAGAAAATAAACATTACGTTTAATATAATCGCATTTAATTTAATTCAACTACATCGAAGTAATAAATTTTAACCTTACGCTATATCTTATTTGAGCAAAAACCGAACTTTCAATAAAGAAAATAAACAGTTCATTCGTAGTTCATTCAATCTTGCTCTCAAGTTCTGGTTCGTGACGTAGCGTCTTGAGATGCGGCTCTTGAAAGGATCTGAGATGCTCTTGAAATGTCTTTATTAATCAGCGACGATCTTAAGATGCTGATCACAACTTGAGAGCGTATCAGTTGATATCGCACTTGAGAGCTCAACCAAGAGCGATTTATTAATACGGGCCTAGGTTCATTGGATCGGGTGGGCTTGTTCACCCGAATATTGATTAGTCATCAGTACGCCCCCCGTTAGGAAGCAAAATGGTGACAAATCTATGATGTTGATGACATTTATTTGTCACTAGCTGTACCTACGGCTTTGCCAGCGTTTGACACACCTGGTATAAAAGTACATATAAAGTAAAAATACCAACATTACTAAATTATCTACAGTAGTTTTTACGGGATGCGCTAACCAACTTTTTACTAATCGGATTGAGATACCATGTACACCAGTTTTTAAGTCAAACCCTAAGCTATCCAACAGTGAAATCGCACGCAATCGGTCCAGTAGTTTTAACGTGATGTGCGAACAGACAGACATTAAAAGTGTGGTTCTAAGTTATGATGGCCTGTGTAGCAGGATGATTTATTTTATGTACTTATTTGGAGATTATTAAGTTCTTATTGATTTATAAAAACAAGTTCACGCAATGAGATTTGTATTAACATCATTGAGTCCAGGTGTAAACAAATACTTCACTTTGAACACAGTGACGGACGATAGCTAATGATTTTGAAAATACTTAGGTACTTATAGTAATTCTATCTACTGGTATTACAAAACCGAAAATTTGTAGTTATGTGTGTTAGTATGTTCGTTACCACTCGGGCCCTTATTCGCTACTAGCTGTGCCTGCGGTTTCGCACGCGTGGTCATTTCTCTAGGTTAAAAGTACCTACTCTATGTACTATTCCAGGACCTAAAATACCAATATCAAAACATTTGATCAAAATTCCTTCAGCCGTCAAAATGTTTTATATCAATTGCTCGGCTTCTAATCATCGGATTGAGATACCAAGTACACCAGTTTTAAGTCAAACCCTAAGCTATCTAACGGTGAAACCCGCATCGCATCAGTACAGTAGCGTTTACGTGATGCTTGAACATACAGACAAACAAATAAACAGACAGACACGATTTTTAGAAATGTTATATGTTGTATTAAGTGTCCCAGACTTTTTTATTTATCTTCTTTGTACAGACTTTTTCGTACTTATTGCTTTATTATAAGTAAAGATAGATGACCATACACACGTAACGCATCGCGTTACGACAACTTCGTGGAATAGTTCGTGCATTGTCGTAATAACGCCACACGTTTTCTGCAAGGAATTTCGTGTGGCGTAGTCTCAGAGAAAATATTAATATAGTAGGCATAGCGAATAGCGTTTAGTTTGGCTTTCAACAATATTACATACATACACATCAACTTGAGAACCACGTTTTTTTAATCGGTTAAAACTGATCACCTTGCTCCCTTTAAAATCCCTGAGTACGGCCTTCCATTGCAGAATCAGCATTATGCGATTTGCGAGTCATTATAATCAGTTAGTCAATTTTACATAACGAAACGTTCGTGTTTTGAACATCACGTACGTGAGGGTATCACGCGAAAAAAGGGGCCATGCAACTCATGCAATCCACAGCCCAGTCCTCGGTTTCAGAATGTTTACTCAAGATCGAAGTGAATCGATCATCGAAGGCGGAAGACAGTAGGTATGACTAATAGGTAGGTATAATTGTAGGTATCAATAATATTATCTTTTCATTTTTTTATATCATCATCATCAGCCAGAAGACGTCTACAGCTGAACATAACCTCCCCCATAATAGGAGGAGTTCATATACTTGAAGAATCTTAATCATATTGTACACAAATTTTGTAAAGAGGTAAAGTTGTTTGAAGCAAGTAATAATATATGTAACTACTGATCCCATTCTGAAAACTTTCACTGATAGACAGTTACATGGCTACAAGGCTTACACTATTCCAGATGAACAGGCTACTTTTTTCCCCGGAAAATGCAAGATTTCAGTTCGTAGTACTATTATTTATTCTGTGGTGTCAGTTGGATAATGGTAAAACTTCGAGGGAGTACATAGTTTGCCCGCGCAATAAAATGCCAACGTAAAAGCCGTAGTAAAAGTAAGGTCGCACTTTAAAATGGCAACGTAAATGCTATGGTATAAGTAAAGTGCACAATTTGAATATAGAATGAGTTACATTTATATCATAGTTTTACTTTACGATGCTTAAAATAAATTTACGAGGTTAAAACCATTTAAATAATATTTTAAGTACTAAACTTAAAAGTAGCTGTACTTAATTAACTTTTCCTGAGTGATTATTTTAAAACAAACAATGTTTATTTTGTAAAATTATAAAATAAACCCAACAAATCCCTACCAATAAACACCCCTTTAGCCCGGCTGCACATCGTAAGAAAATGACTGTCACAAAAGTTCTTACGCGCCTAGGTAGGTACGGCGTTGGACTCGTGGTCAAACCATTTTGTCACACTGGTGTGACCACAAGGTATTATTTTTACTTATGGTCACACTGCTTGGTGTGACAAATAGTAAGCTACAAAATATAAGACTCGTACTCAAACAAGTGTGCGAAACCAAAAGACCAATTACTTATGTACTCTGCGCTTACACTTTGTATTAGACCCCGCACACCATAAGAAATTTGCCGGACTGATCTCCGTACTCTCTGCTAGTGAGAGCTACTTTGGTAGTAACGCAATATCTTTTCAGACATTTCTTACAATGTGCGCAAAACAAAATAATCACGAGCGTTAAAAATAAATAAAAACAAACACCATCACAATCGTGCGTATTAAATTCAATATCACACAACCGTGACTTTTGACATTTTAACTTTATGACAAAATCTATCGTTTAGAAAACAAAACGTCCAAGTCATAAAGTTTTAGTGCGCAATTTTTATATAGTTATTTTACTGTTACCAATCTTAAATTATACGTTTTCGTTTCGAAATATAATTCAATTATTTTGATGATCATTATTATTTTATAAAGGACATTTACCTAATTTACCATAGCATAACGGGACAACGACTAATAAATATTTTGAGCATATGGTTAGTAGGTAAGTACAAAATTAATTCTAAATAACAAGTACATTATCAAAGTAAGAAAAAAAACATGACTGCCCGGAAAAACAAGAACATTTTAAAAAAGAAGTCTCTCGGGATGATGTAAGAATTCTAACATACATCCAAATCTGATCAGGCATTTAAAAGTTATGCTGGAACAAAGAAACTCACATACATACATACAGACAAGAACCCTGAAAACATTACTCTTTTTTTGGGCAGTCGTGTAAAAAGACACCCATACCTATTATTTATTCTGTGCCCATACTTAGAATATTTTTATAAATATTTGACCCTAAATTCACAAAATAAGTGTTTAGGTATATTTACTTACCTATTTAGCTATTTTATCATAAGAAAATCGAATCAGTTCAATAGTACGTAAACAACTAATAAAATAGGTAGGTAGCAAAATATTTTGCCATAATAGTCACACTATTTCCAGTTTTTATCCAAAATAATATTATGATGCGTAAATCTTGTTTGGACAACATTTTCTTATATTTTTTTCTTGACCGTCAACTGCTTGCGTCATGGGTGCATGACCACGACCTCAAGACCACAAAGATGACAACGTGTAAGTAGGTACGCATTCAGCCTAGTTCTGAGAATCTTATTGGCGGCATTTGGATCAAAATTATTCGGATTACAAATAATTAATACAGAATGTAATGCAGATTGATAGCAGAAAGAAGTCTCCGATTTCCATGTCGGTCGGTGGGAGAAACATTAATGGAACATACCTACCTACCTTCATAAAAAAAAAACTTACTACGAATCTAAAATTACGATAACTTCTCTTTCATATCGTAATTTAAACACCAAAATATTACGAGAATTGAAACTAGGATTGCCTCAAATTATTATTTATCGAAACCACTGGTTTCCTCTATAACCAACAGATAAAAAAAAGTCGTAAAAACATACGCCGTAGTGATGGAAAAACCAACTTTAACATTATGAAAATAGAGATCTAAGTCTATTTAAGTAAAAATTAAAACTTAATGAAAGATTTCGGCTCGGTCAGTCTTTGTCCGCGATCCGCTACTGGCATTTATAGAAAAAATACTGACCTCGAATTAGTCTTGCCAGCAACAGTTTTCGTTCCATTCGCGCCACCAAACTCAATTTCACTACCGCCAAAACTAGCGACTAGTGGCACGTCACCATCCGCCATCATTTTCATTGCACTAAAAAAATTAAAAACAAAACACAAACGTAAACACCTAGCAGTTCGTAATTCGAGTAGGAACTTTTTTCTGACGTAAAGTGTGGATGAATGTACGCGCACTACACGCTCGCGCGGGGCACAGCAATGCACTGAGTCTAGGTACGTTTCTTTTATTGATGTAAATTTAATGATGAGCGGCCACTACTCGGATAACATGTGACTGCCGTTCGGACGTTGTTGTGTCAGTGATAATTGAAGCAGTTCATACAATATGCGCGCAATCGCATAGAGATGAGCGTACGAGACTAAGCGCTTGACAGTGGCACCATCCAACTGAGTCTTAACATCGCCTTTGTATCGATAAAAGCTAATTTTAAATCTGATCTATTTTTAATTACCGCATACTTTTTAATTTTCACATCGGTGTAGTGATATGAATGTCAAAGTAAAAAAATACAACAACATATTTAAAAACTTGCTGCTCTTACTTGTTGTACGCAAAATTTCTGTAGTCTCTCATTCTACCGCTCTCAGAATTTGTCTTCATTTTTCTAAATCGTCATCATTCAGTCGCAATCGCAGCATAAACTGCTCATTTCAATCAAGGCATAATCATCTTTCGTTTTTTGCGGTTCAATTTACTCAGTGTTCACTTTGACGTTGATGATATTTTTTACTTCACTATAATTTTTTTTATAGGTAGGTACCTAGTTTAATACCTAGGTACTTTTTTCTTTTATTGCGACTACAATATATTCAAAGATTATTTAATTTTCTGCCACAGCAGAATTACGCTCACATAAGCTCTAATATTTAATACTGAATACCTCACAATAACAGTTCTATTATAGAACAAAATTATGCAATTTAAACATTACCGTTCGTAAGACCTACTGCCCTTCAATGCTCTTAATAAGTAGCTAATTAAAACAGAAGTAACCTACAGAGCTAATTGAACCCACATCGTGCCTACGCTTGTTTGTCTTAACAACTGGCTCAAACTTGAGTTTAGCATCATTTACGCGGTGACATCTGGCTTAAGGCTAGGAATGCACACGTATGGTTTGTTTGATGTAACAATATAATCATTAAGTTTTTTTTTCTGTATTACATATTTTTATAATTTTATTCGTCTTATTATTTTGTAGTTAGTACACAAAAAATAAATGACGAATAGGTTACTCTCGTGCTGCAGTTTTTATAATAAACATATTTTATGAGTAGGTAAATAAAAAAAATATTTTTTTTTATATGAAATAGGTAGGTAAGTACATGAAATTCATATACCTAATAGGGATACGATACCCAGTTACTTGCATACGTACTTTAAAAAATATCAAACATGAAATGGAACAGAGTAATAAAAAAAGAAAAAGAAAAAAACTTTTATGCAGTACTACATGTAATGTCACGAGAACGAAACGTATGTGCCAAATTTCAGCCCGATAGCCTCGATGGAAGTGGGTGAAATATTGATTTCAATATTCCAGGTCATGCAAGTGAAGTTAAATAAAAGCTTTTAATTAAAAATAAACATGAAACAATATAAAAGTGGCAACAGCTTAGTTTTGTTTCAATATTTTTTTTAATAAGCTCTTAGACAGTCATACATTTTGTTTTATATGTTTTAAAATATATAATACAAAATTTGTAAAAAAAAGTTCTTGCCCACATTTCGCATACAGCTATCCAACCAGTCAGTCGTCGCCGTCAGCGTCACAATCTGTACCACGCGGTGACACCCGCGACGCGAATTCGGTATTTCCACACGGTGTTTACAATAATATTGTACGGCGCGAATCTCGGAAGGGGCGTCACATTCACGTGTTTTGCGACTTTTATCTATTTTTGGGGAATTTGAGGGCGTCCAATGTTTTAATGTGAGTCATAAAAAACTGAAGGTACCTAACTTATCTTCGCAAATTTCCAGACACAATTCAATGAATTGTCAAAATATTACTTAATGTGTTTCATAAAACAATAGTAGTGACCGGCAGTCAACTGACAATGATAGTTTTCCATTAGGCACTTTCACAGAGAATGCATGGACAACGATTTTATTGAGTTTTTTCATTTACGATTTGTCTTAGTTATTTTGGGAAAAGTTTAGATAAATTAAGTCATAGCAACTTTAAAAAAATATCAAATTCTGAGAATACACATTTCTGAGATTTAAGCATCACTCAATCTTTTATGCTTGTACTGAAAAACAAACACCGATTTTGAGTTGTGACAGTTTTTATGCGGGGGTGCGATATTATAATTGTTATGTGGCGTTGTGATCACACGTTTCTTGGAACAGGAGACTGGGGGGCGTATTTCCGATGTTTTTAGGATGTGAATAATCTTTTTTTTTTATGACTCAATAATTATTTCGTCTAAACCATTAACGATTATTGAACTTCCGGTTTCCTGATCTATTTTTACCCGACTATTAGATGAGGTTGTAACTTTAGTAGTTTAACGCATATGTATGTTTTTTTAAGACGAATTGACGATCAATGCCTCTAAGTCTGGAACGATTTTGATGAAAAAAGTTTCGTCAAGTTCGTATTAATTTAGATCATAAAATAAAATTCAGGCGCCCACGCGCCCTGCTAAATGTTAAGTAACTTTTAAACTTTCGCGACTCGAACACATAGCATACGAACGAATCAGCAATAACACTCATATGCACATAGTTAATTACTTAAATGGGACTATCTCGACGTATCGATCAAGTTGCATTGATCATGACGAGAAGACTGAAGTAGCAGTAGCCGTAGCGGGTGTCAGCGTCAAGAAGGGCGAGCGTTGTCTCCAACTATCCGCCATTGGTTTTGTAAAAATTCTGAAATGTCACAACACTAACGACATTTGCAGTATTTTTCCGATATATACCGCGATGCGTCTCGCGTGCGTCGTTTCACTTGCGACTTGATTGAAACCCAAAATATGAGAAAGGTCGCGTTTTTAGCGCGATTCAAGTCCTGTGGCTCTGTGAAGTGAGCTGTAGACCTCGCGCTTACAAACTTTTTTGCAAACAATCTAGCGGTGCACAGTAGCGCCATCTAATTAACTTATTGTAAAACTATCATTAATAACCAAGGTGCTCCATCAGTCCCTACCTAGTAGGTAAAGGGCTGATTCCACTGGTAGAAACCTAAAAGTGAGAAATATACTGCATTTTGAGGAGCTATTCTACTCATCACGCCGAAGATCGTCATCAGATCTACACCAAATTTTTATGAGACTAACTTAAAGTTACTTCCTTGGAAATAAAAAGAGAACCATCGAAATCAGATCTAATAAGGCGAAGATATTCAGTAGCCCTTTTTTGCCCCTTTTTGGGGGAAGTAAAATTCAAAAATCCCCGACGACTAAGATTCTTCTAGATCGGTTGAGAAATGCGACCAGTAGAGGAGGACAGAGATCCGGACAGACATCCGGACATACGAAAGTATTTTTGCCCAAGCTGAAACAGACGCTTCGCTCGCGCTTCGCGCTCGCTCTGTCAATATTCCCTATCAAAATGAAAGCTCCTTAAGCCGCGTTGACACGATCAGAGTCTGCTCGGTCCGAGTAGACTCGTACGAGTTAGCTTCATACGAGTGTACACGGATAGGTGTTTACACGTATCTAAGCGTACTTGTACATACCTAGTGTCACACTCACTTTTTACCCGACTACGGCGAAGCAAAGGGGTAATGAGTTTAACAGTCTATGTATGTTGGTATGTGAATGTTCCACATAGCATCGCCCCAATTGGTCCAATTTTGACAAACGAGGTGTCAATTGATTCGTCTTCATGCTTAGAGTATCATAGGCTAGGGTTTTTGGGGTGTTAGTTTGTTATGTTTAGTCTTTGTTTCGTAAGACGTCGACGAGACGCTTGTAAATTGTTAGTAGCCACCATTTTGTTTTCCTACTCGTATACGAGCTAGCTCGGATGAGTAGAACGCGGTCTGAGTCTACTTTGATCGGATACCATCATCCGATTGCGCTCGAATTGTGGGTTGCCACAGTACGAGTGGCATCCGAGTGCGATCGGACCGAGCAGGCTCGGATCGTGTCAACGCGGCTTTACATTCACCATAATATCAGCTCGATTTGCATCAAAACAATCAGATTAGAAGAAATAGGTTGTAAAGGTACAATCAAAAATGTTGGAAGGTACAAAGGTGTCCTATAGCTTTTATTTAACTTGCAACTTATTTATTCTGTGCTTGCAATGTATGTTTGTTTATGGTCAAATCTTGCAAGCTGAATTAGAACCACTTAGATGTTTTTTTATATGTTGGTTCAGTTCCGATGAAAATGCATTTTTATGGTAAGCATGACCTGAATCGACATCCAGAATTATTAGGCCCAGATAAAGGAACTCTTCAACGGTTAACAGCACAGGCACAAAATTTTGTGTATGCATTTTATTTTGCTAGCCGGTTGTAAGTTTTTCATGACATGGTTGCTGCAGGGGGATGTTATATGGGTTACAGGCCAGATAACCTCCAAGAGTGCCCAACGGTTGCTGGTCCCTTTCGATGCGGTTCATCTGGGGGGAAGAGCAGCAGTTGGGACGGTGCACTCGGGGTTCGGTCAATAATTCTCCTCGGGGGATTATTGGCCGTAGCCGATATCTGGCGGAGGCTTCTCCGCGTGTCCCTCTGATGAGCGGAGGGCACAGTGGATGAAGGTTGGTGGGTCCGGGTAGAGTGACTACCTGGACGGCAGGATGGGAACCTCTGCAAAGAGCTTTTATCTTTGCGGGGGTTCACAACCTGCGGATAGGGGAGTTCTGGGCGTGTTCAGCTCGGACAGTGGGATGAGAACTCCTGAATGGAGCTTTTATCCATGCGAGAGTTGTCATCTTACGTTTGTGGACCGAATCCCAATCCGGTTTTGGTGCTCGCCGAGGAAAACATGAAACTGGCGGCTTCTAAAAAGAATCTACCCCAGGAGGGTACCTACCTCAAACAGGTAGGAGAATCCCTCAGTGCTTCGGCACTCAGCCCCACGTATTCGGGCGGGGAGGGGGGGGGGGGGAGGGGGGCAATCGATCAAGGGATCGTGAGGAGACTGAGAGGGCGTCTGACTCGGACACTAGTGTTCAGTCAATAGCGTCGGTACGGTCTAAGGGTGCCAGGAAACGATGTCGTGATCCGGTGACATCGAGTGAAGGTGAAGAGGTACCATTCAAGACACCTTCTTTGGTGGATGGCCTCGATTCTCCCAGAACCAGCAGGAGAAAAGAATTTCGGAAGCAGAGCCGGGAGGAAGCCCGAGCACTGGCTGACAAGGAGCTGGACGAATTGGCTGAAAAGAACAGCCGGAGAAGGGCTGCAGTTGACCTTCACACGGGTGTAGATGGTGATTGCCGAACAGCCGACGCCCTAAACCAGAGTGTTCTGAAAGACGTCAACGTCATCTTCGAGATGGCGGTGAAGTCGAAGAACCTGAAAGACACGACTGTTCGAGCCTTCAAAGAATCTGCGGCTTCTATTAAAGCTGCGGTGGAGGTCTTGCATAAAAGGACTTCCACAGAGGAGACCGCGAAGCTACAAGCGGACAATGTCCGTTTGCAGAGCGAAGTAGCTGAGCTCCGCAAGGAGATGATGGAGCTCAGAAAAGAGATGTTGCTGGCCAGATGATCCGGTCCCTACTGAAAGAATTGAGATGTCGGAGTCTACGAATTCTTAAGAGTTTTTGGAGAGTTTGACACGGTCCATTATGCTGCAAGTTGGCGGCATGGTAAGCGCAAGGCTGGAGGGACTGGAGGACCGCCTCCTACCAGCAAAGCAGTTACGTCCTCCGCTTGAGGCTGACAGGAGAAATTCTGCTGCGGCAGCGGCTCTCCAGAAGCCTCAGGCTGAGATTTCAGAGGCAGGACAGTCGTCGGCGAAGATGAAGGCCCCTAAACCAAGGACAGGACCGTCTTCAGTGAAGGTGCCTGCTTCGATCACGGTGAGAACGGTGAGAACGGCTGCCCCTGCATCCCATAAAAGGAAGAAAGGGCAAAAGAAGGCGTCTACAGAGGTGGCCCCGCGACCCCTTCCGCCGGCGCCCGAATCCATGGATGAGGGCTGGGCGTTGGTAGCAAAACGGGGTGCGAAGAGGAGACCAGTCTCGCAGCAGGCAGTTTCCACACAAAGAGGTGTGGCTGCTGAAAAGCCCCGAGGTGAGAAAGCGCCGGTTAAGTTGCGTCAACCTCGGTCCGCGGCAGAAGTGATAACGCTGCTACCCGGAGCCGAGGATAAGGGCGTAACTTACGCGAAGGTGCTCCAGGAGGCAAGGTCCAAGATCGACCTTGCCTCCTGTGATATCACCAGCCTCCGTTTCAGGAAAGCGGCCACAGGTGGTCCCATCTTGGAGATTCCTGGTGCAACGAGTGGAGAAAGGGCGGACTCCCTGGCCCAAAAACTGAAGGATGCCCTCGATGCGGAAACGGTGAAGGTGTCCAGGCCCACCAAATGCGCAGATCTGCGCATCTCGGGTCTGGATGACTCTGTTTCCGCCGAAGAGGTAGTTGACGCCGTTGCACAGCGGGGTGGGTGCCCTAAGGAATCAGTTAAGGCGGGAGAGATGAGACGTGATTCCCAGGGCACCTGCACTATCTGGGTGCGCTGCCCCGTCGCTGCCGCCAAAAAACTTGGAGAGGGAGGTCGACTTCTGGTCGGCTGGGTTGCAGCGCAGGTACGTATGCAGCAGCCCAGGCCAATGCAGTGCCACAGGTGCCTGCAGAGGGGCCATGTGAGGGCCCAATGCACTGCAGAGGTCAACTGCAGCGATGAGTGTTACCGCTGTGGTCAAACCAGCCATAAGGCGGCCAAGTGCTCTGCGGCTGCGCCAAAGTGCTCACTTTGAGCAGCTGCAAACAGACTGGCGGCACATCGAGTGGGGAGCAAATCTTGCTCCCCACCCAAACCAAAAAAGGGGACGAAGGTGGGCGCAGCAGCCGCGAGGGCTCCAGTAGCACCCAGCCGTTCCTCAGAGCTGGCGGGGATTAATCCCCCAAAGCCAGCGGGGAAAGAGGAGGCGATGATCACTAATCAAGTTTGATTATGGCTCATCGCTTCCTCCAGGCGAACATCAACCACTCTGCCCGCGCGCAGGATTTACTCCTGCAAAGCATGGCGGAGTTGTTGATCGAGGTGACGGTGGTCTCCGAGCCATACCACGTCCCCGCCCGGGATAACTGGGTAGGAGACCTGGATGGCTCGGTGGCCATCATTACATCTAGTGTTGCTGGAGCTTCACCTCCCTCAGCCCTGGTAAGGGGCAGAGGTTATGTGGCAGTAAGGTGGGGGGAGACTGTCCTTGTTGGGGTATTTCTCACCCAACAGAAGTCGCCGAGTTCGAGTCGTTTCTGGATGGGGTAGGGGCCTTCTTAGGTCAAACCTTGCCCCGTCCGGCACTCGTTGCGGGGGACTTTAATGCCAAATCACAGGCTTGGGGTTCCCCTGTGACTGATGCTCGCGGTGAGACTCTCGAGGAGTGGGCGACGATGACCGGCCTTGTGGTACTTAACCAAGGGACGGTCTACACGTGTGTGCGACTGAATGGGGGATCCAGAGTGGATATCACATTCGCTTCCACTGTTGTCGCACGCCTTGTACGGGATTGGAGAGTGGTGGTGGATGCGGAATCCCTGTCGGATCACCGATACATTCGGTTTGACGTCTCCGCATCCCCAGATACCCCGAGTCGTCCTAGGAAGTACACCCCAACGACACCCAGGTGGGCGTTGAAGAGCCTGGACAGAGAAGCGCTAGTGGAGGCTTCAATTGTCCAGGCGTGGCAGTCCCCCCCAGAAGGGCCGGTGGAGGTTGAGGAGGAGGCGGAATGGTTCCGGGAAGCTATGTCGCAAATCTGCGATGTAGGCATGTCCCGAGCCAAACCCCCGCCTCCGAAGCGTCAAGTGTACTGGTGGTCTCGAGAGCTGGCTGAACTTCGTGCTGGCTGCGTGGAGGCGAGACGCTAGTACACCAGGCAGCGCAGACTGCGACGCAGAGACGAGGAGGCTGAGGGACGGCTGTATGAGACCTACAGGGAGCGAGTTAGGGACTTACAGCTGTCCATCAGCAATGCCAAGATCCAAGCGCGGGCACAGCTGTTGGAGACTCTCAGAAGTGATCCGTGGGGTCGCCCATACAAGGTAGTCAGGGTCAAATTACGCCCTTGGGCCCTCCCAATCACGGAGAGTCTCCCACCTCAGTTTTTGGAGGAAGTGGTGTCCACACTATTCCCGAGCCGACCGGAGCACGCTGCTCCGGCAATGGCATCTTCGGGAAGGGTGTCTAGTGTGGATGCCAAGGAAGCTGAGGTACCGGGAGTGTCACAGGGGGAGCTTGGCGCAGCGATTTTAAGGCTGCGTGCCAAAAACAAGGCTCCAGGGCCCGATGGCATTCCCGACAGAGCTTGGGTCTTGGCATTAGACGCGCTGGGGGACCGTTTCCGCAGGCTTCTAGATGCTTGTCTAGAGGCGGGCTCGTTCTTCTGAGGAAGGACGGGCGCCCTGCAGAATCTTCTTCCGCCTACCGCCCCATTGTCATGCTGGATGAGGCTGACAAGCTTTTTGAGCGGGTTATTGCTCAACGCCTCATTCGGCACCTTGGTGAGGTGGGCCCTGATTTGTCCGACGAGCAGTATGGATTCCGAGTGGGCCGATCGACGATAGACGCTATTAAGCGTGTCAAGGCCTACTCGGACGACGCGGTGGAGCGGGGTGGAGTGGTGTTGGCTGTGTCGCTAGATATATCCAATGCCTTCAACACCCTGCCCTGGTCATGCGTTAGGGAGGCGCTGAAGTTCCATAACGTGCCTCTCTACCTCTGTCGGATCATCGAGGCCTACCTCTCCGAGAGATACATTTTGTACCCTGGGCGGGAAGGCCAACTACACCGGAAGGAGATGTCGTGCGGTGTTCCACAGGGCTCGGTTCTTGGACCGCTTCTGTGGAACATCGGTTACGACTGGGTGTTGCGGGGTGATCTCCTCCCGGGCGCAGGCGTGATCTGCTATGCGGATGACACGCTGGTCATGGCCCGGGGGACAGGTACGAGGAGGCTGCCCGTCTTGCCACGTTGTCGGTGATGCTGGTTGTCGAGAGGATAGGAATGTTGGGACTCAAAGTGGCTCTCAGCAAGACGGAGGCCGTGTGTTTTCACGGTCCCCGGAGGGCTCCGCCGCGGGATTCCCACATTTCTATCGGTGAGACCCGGGTCGAGGTTGGGTCTGGTATGAGGTACCTTGGACTCTTCCTCGACAGTCGGTGGAACTTCCGCGAGCACTTCACTCGCATAGTCCCCCGGTTGATGGGAGCGGCGGCTGCATTGAAGCGGTTGCTGCCGAATCTAGGGGGGCCAAATGCAAGCACTCGCCTCCTGTACATGGGGGTGGTGCGGTCCATGGCCCTATATGGGGCACCCATTTGGGTGGAGGCCCTGACGGAAAAAGTCGTCACGCTCCTGAGGAGACCTCAGAGGGTGATGGCTGTCGGGGCCATCCGTGGGTATCGCACCGTCTCCTATGAGGCGGCGTGCTTGTTGGCGGGTTCCCCACCGTGGGATCTGGAGGCCGAGGTTTACGCAACATGTTCGATTGGCGTATGAACCTTAGCCTCCGGGGAGAAACTCCCCCGCCAAGGGCGATTGAAGTGTGGAAGTTCCACGCTCGACGGTCCTTACTGGGGAAGTGGCAGGAGAGGCTGGCCCAACCCAGGGCTGGCGCAAGGACTGTCGAGGCCGTCCGGCTGGTCTTAAGGGACTGGTTGGACAGGGCTCACGGGTCGCTGACCTTCCGGGTGGTGCAGGTGCTGACGGGGCATGGGTGCTTCGGAAAGTACTTGTGCCGCACAGCCGGAAGGGAACCGACAACCAGGTGTCACCATTGCAGCTGTGTCGAGGACACGGCGCAGCATACGCTGGAAGAGTGCCCAGCTGGGGTCAGCAATCGCCGCGACCTCGTCGCAGTGGTGGGGGACGACCTCTCGCTTCTGGCCTTGGTTAAGGCAATGGTCCAAAGTGAGAGGTCGTGGAATGCCGGCTCCGCCTTCTGTGAGGACGTGATGTCGCAGAAAGAATCTGCGGAGAGGGAGAGAGAAATATTTTCCGAGCTCCCTCTTCGCAGACGGAGAACCGGGCGTCGGAGGAGGCTCCACGCCCTCCTCCGACCCCCATAACAGAGGCTTGGGTGGCGGACCCTGGGGGTGTCCGCTGCCCACTAGATGCCTCGAGGTGGCGCGCGCGGTGTTTCCGCGCGTCTCTCAAAGGTAGATGGAGTGGAGAAACTCCCTTTTCACTCCAACGTGCTGGGGTCCTCCTTTTGAGGACCAACGTCGTCAGGGCCGCGGAAGAGTGCGCAAGCCCGTAGTCCTGACATTAGGCGTCCCGGAGAAACACCGTGGGGTTTTTAGTCGGTAGTGGCAACAGTTGTTGCCGAGTCCGACATAACCCGCTCGCCTCCCCCAGAAGCGGCGGGTATGCGTAAACGGCATTTTCCCCATGTCAAAAAAAAAAAGAAAAAAAAGGGGGATGTTATATCCCCGAAACTGTTCGCTAATGCCCTGGAAGATATGTTTAAGACGCTGGATTGGAACGGAATGGGAATTAATATCGATGGCGAGAACATCTCACACTTACGATTTGCCGATGATATCGTCCTAATGGCGGAGTCGCTGCAAGACTTGCAAAGTATGTTGACCAACATCCATGCATTGGTCTCAGAATGAACATAGATAAGACCAAGATCATATTCAACGATCTTATTGACCCGGAACCGATTGCAGTTAATGGTGTGCCTCTTGAAGTTGTACAACAATATGTTAACCTTGGGCAAATATTGCAATTGGGTAAAACAAAGCTTCGTCGAGTCTTCTCGTCGTCTATACCACAGTGCCTGAAGACAAAGGTCTTCACTCAGTGCGCCCTACCAGTCATGACCTATGGTGCCGAAACGTGGACTCACGGTCAAACTAGTCCACAAATTTAATGTCGCTCAGCGAGCTATGGAGAGAGCTATGTTTGGAGTTTCTCTGAAGGACAAGCCAATGAATAAATCCAATGAATGGCGTAATGAAGATATCCGACGGAGAACCAAGGTAACCGAATAGCTCAAAGGATAAGCAAGCTGAAGTGGCAGTGGGCTGGTCACATTTCCCGAAGAACCGATAACCGTTGGGGTAGACGAGTTCTCGAGTGGATACCAGGTTTAGGCAAACGTAGTGTATTTATTTTATTTTAGGAAGACTATCGACAATCAATAACATAATATGCACTAAGATATGGAAACAATAAGTCTCCACTGGTGTAGGACGCCCTGTGGCCATGTGGAGTGACGACCTGCGAAAAGCGGCTGGCAAAAAATGGATGAGGAGAGCTGAAGACCGAGCTCAGTGGCGTGCGTTAGGAGAGGCCTACGTCCAGCAGTGGACAGATATAGGCTGATGATGATGATGATGATGATGATGGTTGCTGCACTCAGGGTTGGCTCCTGACTAGGGAACTCCTCAACGGTTAACAGCACAGACACGAAATGTTGTATACGCATTTAATTGTGATAGCCCATTCTAAGTTTCACCATGATAGGCTACCACATAAAAGATTATTTTTAAAACGATTTTTAATTATTAATATTTTATCCATAACAGTGCCTGACAAGTCCACTTTCAAATAGTACCTACTTATACCAATAATTATTTATCTGGGTACCGACGTCTGCATTTGAGTCCCGATTGTACATGGCTGGTCTCACATACCATGGATGTGTTGTGTTAATTTGGGCATCATTTCAAATTTTATGGCGGTTAAGGCAAACAAGAACGCTTGTGCTAGGTTTATACCTAGCACAAGGTTAAGGTTATCCTTGTACTAGTATTGAATCAATGGTACAAGGTAAATGATGCTATTGGAGGCAGCCTTAATAGATATATTGTGATCCTAGACCTAGAGTCACCTCTAATTGTGTTATTATTCATGTCATTATTATTTAAATTCTTTATTAATGCAGGTAATCTAGTTTTGTATTTTACAAAAATAAGGTTACAATTAGCATAATGTTCGGTTATGTTTTTTTACACTTAAAACTGGTATATTCTAGTTACTTGGAATTTGGTATATTAATTTGTGCTAAGTTTTCTTTTTAATGACGTGGGAAATGGGACACACAATGCGATGTGTGCGTGACCGAAATACTGGAACTCATTTGGCTGATCGATTTAGCATTGCAATGCGAGTTAAGTACTCGGCCAACTGATAAAGAGCTGCAGCACACACACTTGGATACTTTTAAGCCTGTAATGGCATAGGTATGGGTTGTCCAACTGTTTCATGTAGGTTCGTTCTTGTGCGAAGTATTTCAACCATAAAAGGATGGCGCTTTGCCGATCGTCTAGTCGTACAGTAGTGGAAAGGTTATGGGGGAATCAGATTGTGCAGTTCTTGTGCACACTCTCCATAGTGCAATCTGTAGAATACCGACAGGCTTGCGACCTCACGTCGATGCGCCAGACTTTGAAGCTTACTCTTTACCAGAGTGTCATCTCCAATGATCCTCATAGCACGTCTCTCAATTGAATCCAAAGCCTCGAGCTGATACTTGGCAGAACTTTAATGTGTTTTTTTTTTAATTTAAAATTTTATTAGTATGTAAACCGGCGGTTTTTTGCGCTGAAACTATGATATATTGATATAAGCTCTTTTTTCAAAAACAAAACGCTAATTTAAAAAAAACGTATAAGCGTAGATTATATTATATGCTAGCGATTGATACTATAACAAAACATTCAACCACAATTTAGGGAGAAGAAAGTGATTTCCCCCAAAACACTTTAAAAAACTGTACTACTAAAACTCACACTCTCTATTTTTTTAGAGGGGATCGGGAGGAGGAGATCAGATAGCAATACATTTTCTCAATAGGTACGAGTAGGTGTAGGTAGTACTCGCACAGAACATGTCAAGCATATTATCATAAGAGGGTGAAAAGGCCTTAGTGATCTAGATACAGCAACAATACCAGGGTAAGTCCGCAGGACCAATGACTTTTATAAGTTACTGCGGATTTCCATCGCTCCGTGCTTCCTTGAGGAGGCTGTCGTTCCCGGCTATTATTGATTGATAACAGTCGTTAAGCCAAGTCAGAAACCCTCGGGCGGCACCAGAGGTCAGCACTACCTTGTACGACAAGATAGTAACTCTTTATTGACACCAAGGAAAATAAATAGATATAGGAATATACTTATTCAATATGTACAATGGGCGGTCTTAACGCTAAAAGCGATCTCTTCCAGACAAGGTTGCTACTGCACAGATGATGATAAATCCAATGATAGCCCTATCAAATTGCGATTTTATCACGTCACCAAATCTCACTTTTCCAATCGTCCTTAGAAATTAGTATGAAATACACATCGTCCAATCACAGTGCCCCTAAATTGGCGCTGTCAACTTTCAGAGTACGTGATTGGTTAACATTCTAGTGTCGCCGACCCATAATTGGCTAGGCCATGCTCCGTAGTAATAGTGCTTTCTCTGATTGTCTAACTTTCACTAGTTTCGCGACATTTTTTATTCTAAATTGTTTTTGCTAAATTGACGTGGCTAATCCACGACAATTACAATTATTTAATGCTGTCAAGTATTTCTAACCGACTTTAAAAAATGAGCTCCTCAAGTTGCGCTAAGCCTCATCAGCATCAGTAGGTACGGGCCAAACGGGAATTCAAAGCATTTAATTTAATTATTTTTTTGAACTTTGTATGTACGTGCCAAACGGGAATTCAAATCAAAAACTAAATTTGTTTTTCAATTTTTTTCCAAATCTTTCCCTGAGCTATGCAGCTTGTAGGTATATATGGAAAACACTATTTTTTATTATTATTTTTGTCGTTTCATTAAACTACTCTTTGATCATCTATCTAATATACAACAAAACCTCAAAAAAACTGCGTCCATCACCAATCGAGAGGTTAAAGATTGACTAAAGAACAAAGAGCAAGCTTGTGTATACCTAGCGGCACGTACGTCTAGCGGTGAACGAAACGTGGCGGGATCTTGACACCGCTAGCTATACTCCACCCACAGAATTCGATTTGACCAATCTAGCTAGGGGTATATAGTAAGCCTTTCTCAGTACGATTTAGATAGTCCTGTGTTAGCAAGTCTAGCTTGCTAAGTGTTGGACATTATTTATGCAGTAAAGGAATTATCTTCTACAAGTATGAAATATCTCATTGATGCATAAATAATAAATATGTATTGATTTATTTTGTAGTAAAAAGATAACAACAAGATAAACATAGGTTTATCGCGATCAAAATTTACAAGTTGTCCAACTTATTCTTTGAGTCAAGTATAGTCAAGGTCTAACTGTTGTGTTTTATTATCCTTGACTATCAATATTTATAGTAAACTAGCTTACGCCCGCGACTTTGTCCACGCGGACTACAGTTTATCGCGAAAAAAAAGCATCTTATGTTCTTCTAGGATGTTAAAAACCATTGCAAAAGTAGGTATAGCACCAACGCTCTTGATGTTTTTTGACATACTTGTTATTTCGTTTCCATGGCAACCGTTCCTTACAGCCAGTAATCAACATTTTCCAATTTTGCCCGTGGAAACTTACAATTTTCCGGGATAAAATTATCCGATGTTTTATTCCAGGGTAAAAGCTATCTCCATTCCAAATTTCATCAAAATCCGTCCAGCCGTAATCGCGTGAAAGCTCCCCAAACAAGCAAACAGACAACGTTTCACTTGTATAGGTACATTGGTATGGATTATATCCACAAGATGCGTTTTTTTTTGCGATTTTTGAGATATTGTATATTTATTTTGTTGATAGATATGTTGACCCGAAGAAACGATTAATTAGAATGATTGACTTTTGTAACAATTTTTCATCAATGGAACCTTCAATGAATAGAAATGAAAAAAAAATTAGAGCTAAAAAATGAGAATGTGAAAAAATCGGTTAAAATGGGTTCAAAAACAAAGACGTCAAGTTTTTTTTAATTTGTTATTTTGTTTTTTTATGACTTTTGGGTTATCGCTAAATAAATCGCAGCAGTACATTTTAAGTCATGTTATTTAGTATTTAAACAATTTTTAGAACCAGAACCCTTAGCAAAAGATTTGTCCCGCTAGATTGGTCAAATAGTATAACTGTGCGATTATAAAAGTATTAATTTATTTCGCCCTCGCTAGTCATAATAGCATTTATAGCCATCATACCCGAGCCAGTACTGGTAAAACAGTAATTAAATTATAATTCTTCTTGTGAATAATTGTATAAATTAACAAGCAATTTTTAAGCATCATCATCAGGTTAAGTGAGGTTATTAGAACTTCAATCATTTTATGACTTCTTATGATGTGATGATGCAATCAATGCAATGAAAAAATAATGCTTTTAATAGTTTGTAAACGATCCCAAATTGGAGAATTATTAATGTAGATACCTAATACTTTACGTAGAGGAAAGGTGTACAAGATGATCATCCCAAACTGGAGAATTATTAATGTAGATACCTAATACTTAACGTAGAGGAAAGATGTACAAGATGATCATCCCAAACTGGAGAATTATTAATGTAGATACCTAATACTTAACGTAGAGGAAAGGTGTACAAGATGATCAGCCCAAACTGGAGAATTATTAATGTAGATACCTAATACTTAACGTAGAGGAAAGGTGTACAAGATGATCATCCCAAACTGGAGAATTATTAATGTAGATACCTAATACTTAACGTAGAGGAAAGGTGTACAAGATGATCATCCCAAACTGGAGAATTATTAATGTAGATACCTAATACTTAACGTAGAGGAAAGGTGTACAAGATGATCAGCCCAAACTGGAGAATTATTAATGTAGATACCTAATACTTAACGTAGAGGAAAGGTGTACAAGATGATCATCCCAAACTGGAGAATTATTAATGTAGATACCTAATACTTTACGTAGAGGAAACGTGTACAAGGTGATCATCCCAAACTGGAGAATTATTAATGTAGATACCTAATACTTAACGTAGAGGAAAAGTGTACAAGATGATTCCCTAAGGGAGAATGCTCATATGGTAAAGAATGCCACAACACAATTTCAATTTTAAAGTGTATTTGAATTGTCAGTTTATCAATCTAAGTCTGTAAGTCTAACCTAATCTATGAGTGTTCGCATACATACTTACATTTTTCAATTCATTGATGTTTCATGAAAATTATAGTAATTTTCCAAAAGTCTACATAAGGATCATCAAGTACACCAGGGTCTTTGATGATCCCTGGTGAACTGACATGATGATCTTAGAGGATTTCCTATGATAATTCAATAAAAATATTAATTGTCTTATTATCAAATAAATATAACGCAAATTATGTTGTTAAAAAGGTTCGTATGCAAGTTTATGAAAAATTAACAGTTTTTGCATACAAAATAGTACTGCTCAAGTCTTAAAAAATATCTTTAAAAAGTACTAAAACTATGTTTAAAAAGTACAAAAATTAAATTTATAATGAAATATGCAGTCTGGTTTTCATCCTACGTTAAACAATTGGTTACCTATTCTTTTATACTTATGTGCACTATTTTGTAAACCATTTTTTAAATAATTACATATATAATTCTAGGGGATCATCTTGTACGCAAGCACTGATCGTCTCACTTTGGGAGTGAACCCAACTTTTGTATTTCAAGTTAAATATCAATTAATTTCTTAATTTTGCTCGTACTATTATTTATTCTGTAGGTTTGTGCTACTATCGCGCCTTATTTAAATGAAAATTGATCATTTTGTGGGCCACAAACAAGACATAAAAACAAATACAAAAATGTTGCATAGCCTCAAGTTAGTTTTAGCCTCAAGTTAGTTACATAGATCAGCAATACAAAACTAAATTTTGCTCATATTACAGAACTCGTCGCTCACACCGCCATGATGGTTTATCAGGTAGCTGGGGGACCGGCGACTATATACTCGTATAAGCCAACAAAACAGGATTAGTCATCACAATGGCAAAATATTCTGTCAATTTTAGTACTCAAACCTCAGTCTGTCCAGTAGACTTTTGATCCTTATAAGAAACAGGATCGATTGCCATCAAAAAAGTCTTTGAGTAAAATTACTATTTTCTTGCTGACTGTACATTTTTTCAAAAATTTGTGAGTGCAGTTCAGAATAAAAAAAAACAAAAAAAAAGCGGGTAGTTGGAGACAACGCTCGCCCTTCTCGACGCTGACACCCGCTAACTTCAGTCTTCTCGTGACCACGATCAATGCAACTTGATCGAAACGTCGAGGTAAATAAATATTAAGTTTTCAGCGCCATTAAGTCCCGTTTAAATATTTAACTATGTGTTCGAATCGCGAAAGTTTAAAAGTTGCAGTTCAGAATATCTCAAAAAGTTATGGATGGTCTCCTAGGAACGTTTTCCTGTAACTATAACGGTACCTGCCCTTTTTGTCTCACTATATAGTTTTTTCCAATATAAGTGGCATTGTTTTTATTAAAAGCTTTTATTTAACTTCACTTGTTAGATACAAGTGATGTTAAATGAAAGCTTTCTATGTATGTATCTATGTATGTATTTGGTCTGTCCTGGAATCTTGCAATTCAAATTTCGAGCACTTGCCGATTAGCTATCTGGCAGAAACTTTCAGGGTAGCTCAAAGCAAACCGATGACAATGCAAAAAAAAACTTAAAAATGTTAAAAGTGTAAAGCCAAAAAGAAAAAGAAAAAAGATATGAAAAAAAGAAAAGAAAATTAAACACTTAAAAAAGTAAAAGTACAAAGCAACAAAAATAGAAAAAACCCATAAAAGCTTTTTTTTTTTTTTTAATTTTACGTATTTGTTTTTGCTCAGGCGAAATAGAGGTTGTGTCCATTCCATTCCAAGTGCGGGGTTGTTAGACATCCCACCTTAAGTAGTTCTTCACACCTGATTTAGATTATTACTTTCATCATTTATACTTAGGTACCTACTTATTGCTTTATTATAAGTATTGATGTACCTACTTATAATAAAGCAATAAGTACGAAAAGTCTGTACAAAAAAGCTAAATAAAAAAAATTACTATTCTAGGGTAAGTACTTAAAATAAGCTACTGAACGAGAATATATCATTTTTTTAAATTGTTTTTGTCTGTATGTTCGTTTGTTCGCGCATCACGTAAAACCTACTGGACCGATTGCGATGCGGTTATCACTGTTGGATAGTTTAGGGTTTGACATAAAACCTGGTGTAATTGGCATCTCAATCCGATGAGTAGAAGCCGAGTAATCGATAAAAATATTTTTAATGGCTTAAGAAATTTTGATCAAATGTTGGTATATTGGTATTTTAGGTCCTCGAATAGTAGTAGTGTAGTACTTTTAACCTAGAGAAATGACCACGCGTGCCAAGCCACGGGTATAGCTAGTCTCATATAACCCAGTGCTTGCAGCTGCCGCTACTTAAAGGAACCTACTTATCAATAAGGTTTATGACTTATCATAAAAGCTGTGATAATAGTAAGAAGCTTTTACCCAAGTTCTAATCTAAACATCAAAGCATCCATCATCGATGGAACTGAACTTACGACTTACGACCTCAAAAAACCCATGAAGCTTGTCGTCTTATTTTAAACCTAGCCGTGTTTTCTTCCTTCTCTTTCTCTCGCTACACATATTAACATTCAAAAGTGCAACTATCTCGCTTATAAGATCAAAATCCATCACGAAAAGACGTAACTCACAAGCAAAGTCACGGTACTTACGCCTTTCATCTTCAACAGCTGTTATATCCAATTGCAATATCTAAGCTAGAGTAAATAAGGCGTAACTCGCGTGTTGGCGTTTAAGACTTTTTTTCTGGTAGTGTTGTGGTTTGAGGTTTGTTAGTGGTAAACACGCAGGTACCGTTGCTTCTCTTGCTATTTTGCGAGAATTTGTGATCTACAGCTGATGTCTGTGTTATGTTGCACAATGTTCCCTAAATGTACTATTATTTATTCTGTGCTAAAGCTTAGTTTGTGTTTCAGAACTGTTTGAACTTATAAGCAATTGTGTTTAAAACAATGAAATAAACATGACGCAACTTTCTAAAATAAGTCACACAAAAACATTTTAACTTCACGAATCGCATAATATTTTAGGTCCGTTTAGTTTGTTCCAGTCGTAGAGTAGGTATATATTCTTTGTTCCAGTTCTAGTTCTTGTCAACGCTTGACTCAGGAATCTCGGGATCATCTAGGATTGCATGTAGAAAGGTGGAAAAAAAGCAAAAAAAAAAGGAATCTACAGGGTTACTAATAGTAAGTTTCATGTTTATGCATTTAATTGTTTATAATTTGTGACCACCCGATGATCAAGTAAATATAATTATTTAAGAAGATGCATATTGCCGTAAAAGTGTTTATAAATAAAAGTGGCCTAGGCAAACACACGGCAGCTGGCAGGTGTGTGTCCTTTCGCTACAAAAAAGGTTAATAATAATGCACATGTTGTCTTAAAAAACTGCAACAGGGGTTGCAGGTTCTTCTATGATTATTTATATATTTTTTATGATACTTTAATAATCTAATAACAACAGTTATATTAAAAACTACATTATGCTGTGATGTAGGATGTTTCACGTTTACAAATAATATTGTTAATTCATGTAAATCTCTAGAATATGTTTTTTCTCTCTCATTTAATATGATAAGAAATCTATCATACAATATTGGCCAAATTGTATAACAGATTATCTATATCTATCGTACATATACTAAAAATAAATAAAATTGAAGTATCTGTTTGTAATGTCAAAATAACAGCTTTTTACTTTATGCATATGAAAGTTTATGGTACTTACAACAAAAAAGGATTTTTTTAAATTTTTGCCTGGCTATCTGTCTGTTTGGTCCGGCTAATCTCCGAATGGATGGCTGTCTTCGGCTGGACCGATTTTGACGGGAATTTCACTGGCTTATAGCTGATGTTAAGGATAAGGAGTAACATAGGAAGAATTAAGGTACTCCGCAAAAAATAAAGCATGAATTTTGACCACGCAGGCACGGCTAGTTATTACTCAAAGCGTAATTAACGCTTTTATTAATAATTAAATTAATTATTTAATTAATCTAGTTTGAAATATCTTACATAACCTTCCTATGACCACAGAATAAATAATAGTAGTATGACTCATAAAATTATCTAAATCCAGGGCAAAGCGTTTAAGAGGAGGACATTACGATTCAACTAAGAAGGAAGTCGTTACAACTTTCGCCACGGCTGATAACGATCTCAGACTTGTGTTGATAGATAGCGTAGGTACCTTATGGCTATCATTTAAACGGTCCGCTAAAAATCGCTATGCTATAATACGACCAGGAATATGCTGAGCTAGGCCATTTTGCAAATGGTTACATTTAGACGTACTTTAGTGTTAAGGTATTTTTTTTTATTTATGTTATTGTTCTAAATGTTATTTTTTGCATATAAATTGATTTTCTTCTTCTTCTTCTTCTTCTATGTTACCACGTTTTTATTAAGTCACTTGTCGGTCGTTCCGGGTGGAAACTTGCAACTCAATTTTCGAGCACTTCCCGATCAGCTATCCAGCTGAAACTTTCAGGGTAGCTCATAACTCAATGACAATTAATTTTGAAATTAAAAAAAACATTCTTAAAAAAAACGTGGCACACTACGTACATTGGCTGCTTGTTAGTCAGTTCACTCAAAAATATTATAAATGCGAAAGTAACTCTCAATTTCTGACTCTCTGTAACTCTTTCTCCTGTCTGTTTGTTTTATTTTCACGACTAAACAGCTGGACCAATCTTGATGAAATTTGACATGGATATCTTCTTGAGTGTGCTTCGGGGTCATGTGTGTATGATAAACATGCGTACCCCACGCATAATATGTTTTAGGAAATATAAAAAACCCATAAAACTAAGGAACACCTACGACGTGGATCAAGGTTCCATAAATATTAAATAATAAAAGTTGAAGACCAATATTTATCTTACCGAATGTTTAAATGGTAGACTAGACCAACTAATTCATACTTTCCCGCAGTTATAATTTATATATTATAATAACGGCTTATCCAATTAAAAAATGCATCTAAGCGAATACATATTTTTGAAAAACTAATTGTTTTCAATTATTTAAGTCACAGAATAACTAATAATACAAAAATACTGTTTTTTTGTTTATATACTATCGATAAACTTGAAACAAATGTACAGATTTGGATAGGATTTTAGGACGTGTTTCATGTCATCCTAAGTGGCATACGTGATAATTGGTTGCAGTTTTGTAGAACAATGTATGTTAAAAAGTGTACCTATATTTTACTGTATTTTACGGTCTTCGATATTAATGACCCATGCGACACCTTTTGTCTATCTACACTTTTCAATTCATAATTTAGCCTGATGACCAGGAGGGTCAAATGCAAAAAGAATTAACTTAAATTAATCTAAATCAACGATATTATTAATTTATAAACAAAAGATTTCCAGGCCTGAAACAACTTAATTTTTGAAGTCTACGTAAACGAAGTCGCGGGCATCAGCCATTTGTGTTTTGTAAGGCGATTTGCCGCGGTCATCGTAATTGCCACCTTTGGACCATCTTACGTCATCGCGATAATAACTAATAACAGCTTTTTGTACGTCTATTTTGGTATGTTATGCAAGTGAGGATTCAGTGTTTTATATTTTAGGTCTGTTTTAGTATGTTAGGCAAGTGAAGATTCGGTGTTTTATATTTAGGCCTGTTTTAGTATGTTATGCAAGTGAGGATTCAGTGTTTTATATTTTTGGTCTGTTTTAGTATGTTATGCAAGTGAGGATTCAGTGTTTTATATTTTAGAGACTAACTACCGTTCCTTCCTGTTGCAAGATTAATTATAACATAAACATAACTATTATGGTCAACAAGTAATAAAATTCGTAATAGATAATAATTATTCGGCATTCGGCGCAACCGTGAGGACTGTATTTTTTAAGTTTTGGACTGATGTATTTTTTAAGTCGTAGGATTTTATAAATAGTGCTAGGTAACTTATCTTGATGCTTTGCTTAAAATTGTACTTACCTACTATTCTTGATAAAATTATATTTTCAATTAATAATAAATATATTATGTTATCACAATAATTTAATAATAATAAGTCATATTACGGTGGTTAAAGCACAGTTTTTAGTAGGTATTTATTCTTCCTGTTTATTGTAGTACCTACAATGCAAGGTTTTATTTGTAATGTAAGTAGTAACAAAGAGTTATTGTATTGTATCGACTACTTTGTTGAATTATTATCACCAACGCTACTCTTAGGAAAACCTAATTGACAGCGTTCGTAGAAAGTAAATGAGCAGCACGCCTAGTATACCTACTCGTAAGTGTGTCGGTAGTTAAGTTCTAAATGGGCAAGCCGCAATAATACTTGTAGCGGCTATGTAAGTGGTCCCGTTTATTACCTGTTTGGTGCGTTCAAGTTACTGGACACATGCAAAGAAGCATGAATTAAAAAAAGTTAACAACTGAAAAAGTTTGAATGGCAAGTTGCCACATAATCCAGTTTAATATTTAAGTCGGTAGTTGTGTTGTTCTACATTGCTAACAATACAATTTATTTTTAAGAAAGATAACATTGTATTGTTATTATTGAACTGAAATTCATAATGATGTAGGGACCTACTTGTTTTTAATTTTATTCATGTTGTCTGCATAGAAATTAATGTTCTTCACTGCTACGCGAATATCTTCTTTATATCTATGAGCGTAAAGATGAATGGTAGCTCTGCATTTAGCAAAGTACCTGCACAAAAATAACTGTAGAAAACAGACAAAAGAATGAAAATGACTCATTCAACTCATTCAAGTAATGCAGTCAACCCTAAAAACGTCTGGAGAAAGTCTCAGATCACTCAAAAAAATACTTAACGACTTACCTGGCTCACTTAATTCCGATTTCACTCAAGACGACGTTCCAACCACTTGTAAATCTAAAACTTTGAGCACTAAACAAAAGACTTAACCACTGCTGGTACAATACGAGTTAAACTTTATATAACTGTGTAATAACTTCCTATAGAGCAGACCGGTTTGCGAATAACTTTTACGCCTTTTCCCGAACTTTTACGCGCACCACTTTATTAAAAAAACATTGAGAAAGTGTTTCGTTTTGTGTTTTTAAGAAGTTTTTGTTAGTTACGGTTCAGTAGTGGTGTAGAAAAGTATAGTTTGTCGGTACGACATGCGTTCAATGCGACCCCCCGCGTTCGACTGGCCCGTCCCGTCCCTGTCTACCTCCTAGTGCCTTGTGCCTCGGTTGGTCGTTCATGGCATGGAATTTGAACTAAAAACAGCTTTGTACACATAGGACTAGAGTACAGATACAGCCTCAGATTTCAAAGCCTTTAGGGTTATGTTTACTCGCGGCTTCAGCCGCATCGTCTACTTACAGGTTAAAAATGTTACATAAAATAACTACGTAATGTACTGATATGTTGGTTATATTTATCACACATGTATATACGGAATTACAGCTTATAGTAGTACAACTTACAAGCATACAGGCAGTTTTTGATGTGTAAACATATAATGGCACGGTACGGGGGTAACGCCGACTTGGTGTGGCGATCAAGCGGTGCGCGCCGACCCGTCGCCACGCTGCTCGCGTCGTCTCTTTCCACCTTAGCTCGGCCATATTGAAGTTATAAGCCATCATATAAGTTTTTTAATGTGAAAAATGTTAACACTCCTGTTGGGAATTGAACTCCGGTACTAAAGACCGGCAGTCGAACGGTCTCCCATAGCGCCAACTAGACTTATGGTATTGGGGTTAAAAAGTTAGTATAGATCAGATGAAGATTCACAGTTGACCAATGAGAGCGCGCGGTGCAAAACGTTGCACGTTGTTTTAGTTTCTTTTTTATATTTTTATATCTGCCATGTGTCCCACGACGTTTTTTTTATAGCCTTTTCTTGTACTGTTACTTATTCAGTGCCTGTATGGGAAATAATTATACTAATCTAGAGCACATATAAAGAAAATAAAAGTACCATACATTTTATTTTGAAAAATATGTAATTTCAGAGATACGCAATATTTGTCAAAAAAAAAAAAAACGCATACCTAATTAAATTCTGCTGCTTATGGCGAACAAAAAGTTTTTTTTTCTAATGTTTTCCAGGTAGGTACTGCTTCATGAAAATCCACTTTTTTATTATCACACAGTAAGTTAAGAAAGAAAAAATCAAACTGTAGTGTAGTTTTAGTTGGTTTGTAGTTTCATGAAGTTGTAGCAACTCTAGAAATAAGTGCCCGTACAACTTTTGGTGCTTTATAATTAGCAGAACCGAATCCTTCGCGTTCCACGAGTGAAAACGGCACATGAATTAATAGTTTAAAAAAAATAGAGTTTTTTTTTCTAATATAGGTGTCTAATGTTTTTTCTGTCTACTCAATTTCTTCCAAATCCCAACCCCTCTCTCACGCATTATTTGGTTGACTGGTAGATAATGCTTTTAATATTAAGTCCGCCATTTGTACTCTATTAATTGTGCAATAATGTATAAATAAATAATCCATGGAGAAGTTATTGCATGATTAGTTACTAGTATTAGGAAATTAGCCCACCCCCAAACAAAAATTTAGTAAGAAGATTAGTAAGATAGGACTAGTAAGCTTAGTAGAGTAGGAACCAATCTTTATGGCGCCTAAGAAGTTAGGCGCAAGGCACTGCGCAATAGCTAATTTTAGGTGTAAGCGGGCTTTGGAGAGGTGAGAGACCGGGGCACACCTTCCCGCTAGACCACCGCATCCCGCGCGCGCCCGCCGCATTTATGCTTGCGTGCACGCTACATCCGTACGCTGCACACATGCATGCGATTCTGTACAAGTACAGTCTAGTTAGTTATTTTAAAGTTGTTTGTTACCAATCAATACAATCTATCAACACGATATCAGCATATATTCCGATATTAATATTATTGTGTTGACGTATGTTAAGTCTTAACATAATTTCATGATTGGTTAAAAAAAAATGATTAGGTTAAAGCGTTAAATGTCGACGCTAATTTAGCTACTAGAAACATAGCTAGGTATATTTTTTTTTATCATTCCATTATTTGTATGTACTTAACACATATATTTTTTTCAATCAAATTGCCATGTAAGTAAGTATGGTTTATGTAGTTTATTAAATATTCATTTTTATTTTGCATGATTTATTGTATTGTTTTTCACTACCGTCCTTTTTAATTCATCATTTCTGTCCATCCAAAGGTTGCCTGGAAGAGATCGCTTTTAGCGATAAGACCACCCGTTTTGCCTATTATTTTTTTTAATTATATTCTTGTATATTTGTTCCATAATTCTGGTGTAATAAGTGTTTCTTATTATTAGCATGTTCTAGAAGTACGTAGTAAAAATTGACTCTAATAATTGCGAACCTTACTGTACCAGCGCGGAGTCACACTCGCAGCGCACTTCACAGCCGCCATAAAGATTGGTTCCTACTATACGTAAGATTAGTTTATAACACAGAGTAGGTAGGTACCTGCTTTTAAACTATTATCTGTATTGTGGATAAAAAAGACACCTCTACCGAGAACAATGTTAGATTCTCCACTTCATAATAAAACGCGTACTCGAGACTGTTATCGCTTGAAGGTTTGTTTAAAAAAGGATTTCTCACGTACCGCGTTATAATGAAGGACATGAGATTGAGACTCTTGAGTGTTGGGTGAAGTTAATGTTACAGTTTTGACCTAATTGTTAATAGTAAAGGACTTATAAGGCAAAACAACTGACGATATTTGTTTTAGGTCTACTATGGGCAAACTCGCAACTCGGCAAACGTAATGTAATACACCCTCTAGCTAGGTGGAGCGACAACATACGCAAGATGGCTGGCGGAAAGAAGAGGTTAGAAAGAAAGAGCCGAAGATAGGGCTCAGTGGCGTCCTTTGGGAGAGGGCTATGTCCAGCTGTGGACTGACACGGGCTGCTAATGATGATGATTATAAAGGGTTTTAGACGGCAGTGTTACTTACTAGTTTATTGACTACATGTATATACCTTTCTAATAATAGAGTAGGTCTCTCTCTATACGGAAAATATTATGCTTTCGTTTTAGTGGTTTTCCCTCTAGAACTGGGAAGTCACCATTTGTAGGATAGAAACGATATTACTTAGTCTACCTATATCTAGCTGCGTTTTATTAATGCTATACCTACTTTATGCGCGTGCATTTAGTGTAGGTACTTGATGGCAGCGGACTCGTGGTCACACCGATTTGTCACACTAGTGTGACCACCAATTTTTTTCGTAGTCATACAAAAAATATATACAAAAAAGCGTGTGTCTTTTCATACTGGGATCAATATGAATAGAGCTGCGGGTACGGGCGTTTTTGTTTGACCGTAGCAAGACAGGTTTTTAACAACGTTTGAATCGATCGTCTTCAACGCAAGACGCCGACGGTAATATATCGAGTGTCAGGCAATAAAGAGGGGCTATCTTTAAAAAAAAAAGTTCTCGGAGAATATAAAATAGGAGTGATGCTTATGCTGTGCAACATCTATACAAACATACCTACATACACACTTGACACATCCATGACATACTTAATGATACATACTTAAATAACATACATTATTAAATAACGAAATCCTTCCTGTGCTTCGCCGTAGTCGAGTAAAAAAGGCGTAAGTGACGCCATCACCACGAACAGTACAATAAAACACGATTGCTTTCCTATTTTACCGCAACAGCAAAAACGTGTCGTGCTACGGTAAAACAAAAGCGCCCATAACCGCAGCACCATTCATATTGATAACAGTATGAAAAGAAACACGGTTTTATTTTGTACATCTACCTTACACTCTTTTGGTGGTTGGACAACTGTACGTTACGCCGTACTCTAGACAGGCTGATGACAAACGTCACTCTGAGCGCATTTGACTATCGCCATTTTGGGGCTGATAGCAGTAGTTTGGCAGTAGCACAGAATAAATAATAGTACAAGTAGTGAGCAAGGCCGTAGCTAGGAATTCACTTCGGGCGGGTCGAGCTTTGGACCAGAGTTTTTTTACCCGAGTATGGCGAAGCAAGGGAAGGGTAATGAGTGACAGTTTATGTAACAGTTTATATGTGGGTATGTATGTATGTATGTATGTATGTATGTGGGTATATGGATGTCAGGCTATTATTTTTTACTCAACTACGGCGAAACTAAGGAAGGGTTATGTATTCGAAGTAAAAACTTAGTCAGATTTTGGCAAGCGAGCTATCAATCGATTCGTCTTCATTAGAGTGATTCGAGTTTTAGTCATTATTAGAGTGATTAGAGTTTTAGTCTTCACTAGAGTGATTAGAGTTTTAGTCTTTATTAGAGTGATTAGAGTATTATAGGCAAAAAAAAACGACTACGGCAGTACTTACTTTCACGACCGTAGTCGACTTTTAGTTTTGAACTTATTTCTTGTTTATATGTCGATCGCTTTTAGCGATAAGTCCGCCCATTGTGCCTTTTTTTTTAAATATTATCCCTTAAATTTGTCCTTTGTTTTGGTCTCTATTGACACCAAAAAGGTTTTTTTTTATAATAATAGGTAATGAACACTTTATTAAGAGTTTATTATTATCATGTTGTTAGGACCCCTGTGAGTGTTTATATGTAGGTACCCAAGATTGGAGCACTGAAAATCTTGTGCTACTCCCGTGGTACTCGAAATTGTGGCACTTGTTCCGGTTTTTTCAAAAAACTACACTAACAGAGCGATTTTCGGGTATCCTTAATCTACACATTTGTATAGGAAACTAACTTTTCTACAATTTTGAGCTCAGCTTGAACTCTGCTTGTGGAGATACAGCCAGTCAAAGATGAGCAATATTTTTCAAAAAAACTAGTCTCCTTCGGAATCCGGCAAGACAAGGAAATTGAACGCCGCGTCGAAAATGCCTGGAGAAGCTACTGGTCCATGAAGGACCACCCACCCTTCCTATAACATTAAAGCGCAGACTCATTGACATGTGCATCCTGCCCGTCCTAACCTACGGTGCTCAAACCTGGTCGCTGACCGAGTCTCAAAAGTTCAAGCTTGGGGTTTGCCAAAGAGCGATGGAACGCAGCGTCTTAGGTATCCGGAGGACTGACCGAGTTCGTAACACACCGTTGCGTTCTATCACAGGTATCGTGGATGTGGGACATAGGGCTGCCAGATTGAAATGGGATTGGGCGGGTCACGTAACGCGAATGCATTCCGACCGATGGGCCAAGATCGTAACGCAGTGGGTGCCACAAGATGGGCGGCGACGCCAAGGGAGGCCGAGAAAGCGCTGGCGCGACGATCTGGATGCATACCAAGACTGTTGGTCGGATCTAGCGGATGATAGAGATACATGGAAGAAAATGGGAGAGACCTTTGCCCAGCAGTGGGACAGTATAGGTTAAGAAAAAAAAAACGGTTTGGTCATTTCCAAGATAAGTACTGGCTAAACTTTTTTTTTATAGAAAAGGCATGAGAAAGGAACTCGTAGAGAAATTAATTAGCTTAAATTTAATTCAATTAGCTTTAAAACGCCTCATAATTTCCTCAAAAACTAAAAGTAAAGATAAGTACCCAAAAACACTTTCCTAAAGTAAAACTGAAACAAGTGCCAGAGTTTGAAGCACCGGTACCTGTAGCTCAGTGTTGCAAACTTGGATATAAACTACTCTCGCTCATGGGTCAATATAAAAAACTATACATTACATTGATACATTGCGATGTTTGATGGTTTTAATGACTGGTGTTATTCATACAGACATTAGTTTTAATTGAAAACATTACTTGGTAAATACTTCATTTTACTTTCTCTCTTAATAAAATCACCAAACACAAATAATTATAATAGAATTTTCATGTCGTTTCCAGTTTACATTAAAAAAAAGAAATTTTAACTGCACTTTTACAGTAAAAAATTATTATAATTGTACTATTGTTTATTCTGTGGTACGGCAGACCCTATCCGGTGTTAGTAGTAGAGATCAGTGGTCTAAGAGTTGTATAAATAGACCATAATGTAACTTAATAATGTTTTATTATTATCAAAGAGAATTTATGCGCTTGGCTATGATGTGGAGCTGGAGACCCATGTGGATAGTTCGCACGTGTTCGCCCGAACGTTCGGAGTTTATTTTATTTAATTTTATTCGGAAAACGAACAGTGATATATAACTAAAAATTAAACTAAAAACTTAAACTATACACCATTTACAAGTTTTCGCATATAAAAATCTGCTTGTTTATCATACGTAGGTGACATATCGAAAATAAAAGTTTAATTCTCTACGCGGAAACGGCGCAGAATAAAGAATAATGAAAGATTATTATTAATAAAGAACTTAAATAATACAAAAAGATAGCTAGGGAGTCACACAAAACCAGAATTTGGAAATTTTGGCTTTATATTCACAAGGAGATGAGTTAAATAAATCCAGTTCAGGAAAGTCATCCATTTTATTAATACAGTTTGCTGTCCTAACGAAAAAAGAGTTTTGCCTATAGTTGGTAGTTGGAGGGATAAATGCACCATCAGACTTTTAGATTGTAGACATAAAACAATTTCTAGCAAAATAGTAACTGGAATGCGTAAATGAAGCATGAAAAGGAATCAAACCTTTTTCATAATGAACAAAATCTATTGACGAGTGGGTGTATTAAACCCAATGATGTTATATATAAACTATTAAACCTCTTTTGTTACATAAACTTCTTGAAATTCTTTCCAATATTTTAGGTTATAGATAATCTTGAATAGTCTCTTTACGTAGTTAATACCACAAATTATAAAGTATTATGTACAAGGTTAATACACTTTATTTTATGACATGAGACATGAGCTTGACTTTGTTTACCACTGTGATTTTAAAGAAAAATATATTTTCTGATTAATTTTTGGATAATTCACCAACCGTTTTTGAGTCTTTATGGCTTATTGGTAAGTACCTTGTTATAAAACAGTCTTAACTAGGTAAAAGATAAACGATTAACTCGCTCGCCTTACGTACATAATCTTGGAATGAAATGCTAGGCGCTCCATGGCTAGGCACTACTTGTATAATGTTTACCTCTGAACACGATAATTTTATGTGTTCTTTTTTGCTTTTGTCCCCTAAATTCTTATCTGAAGTTATCGAGGATGCACATAATCGAATTTACTTTGTTTGAGACGGGAGCGGCCTTTACTGATGCCCGCTTGGGGTTTATTGTGCATTTCCTCCAGCCAACTCCTGCCGGAGTGTGGTCTTGGAACTCTTGGGTCGCTGGCACAGGAGCTCCGAGACAATAAAGGTGGAATAATGAGATGTGGGTTAGGTTGTAGATAGTAGTTTTTTTTTTTTTTTTTTTTTTTTTTGTAGTTTTAGTAATTTTGATTTCTTCTGTGGCTCTACAGCGCAGTTACACGTGCTCAACATATGTCTCGTGGTGAAATATAGTAGGTATAGATTCTGCTTAGAATGGGAATGGGGTTCTTATAATAGAAGAACGGCTACCGCCGAACATTATAGGGGGACAACAGATTTGTTGATTTGTTTCCCAACCAACACACTAGTGGAAAATGCAGCCTATTTTGTAACTTTAAGATGTATAATAGTGGCATTAGAGTTCGGGAATCAGTTTTAAGTTGCGTTACTGCTTCTGCAAACGTCTGTGGGTACAAAATATACCAAAAGTGTCAGTATCGGAACCAAATACCACCCTTGTCTTTATAATAGTTTATTCTAGGACCAATTTACCACTTACACCTATTATAGAGAGTTACGAAGAGCATTTGTCACTGAAAGTTTTATGAGGGTTTCTCTTGTTACTGTCATACGCCGCTCAACGCCTCAACTTTTTTCAAACGCCGCTCAACTGCATAAAAGAGTTAATTGTAGGCCATGGAAAACAATTGTATAGGAGTTCAAATAACCACTCTTGTTCTACTAGAATTTCCGTAATAAGGGTAATAATATACTCTAATACAGATTCAGTGCTGCCGTGGCAGTCTCGGCTGCCGTGGCGGTCTTGGCTTAGAATAAGACCCCTCCCAATCCTCCGGTGGATGTCGTAAGAAGCGACTAAGGGATTACACACCGGAAGGTGGGCAGCAGCGTCCTCCGAGCACATATTTGCTACTCTGCGGTCACCAAACCGCCTTCCAAGCGTGGTGACTTTGGCAACCCCCCCCCCCTCCGCCTGGATGAAGTAGTAAGCAAGTTGCGCTGGGGTATTATAGGGTTATCCGAAGTCCGAAGTGAGGGAGAGGATACGATGACCCTCAAATCCGGCAACTTACTCTATTACCGGGAGGGCGACCAGCAGTCCTTACATGGTGTCGGGTTTCTCGTCCACAAGTCCCTCGTCAACAACATTGTGAAGATCGAAAGCGTTTCGAGCAGGGTGGTATACCTTATACTCAGAATTACCGAACAGTATTCGTTGCAGGTCATACAGGTGTACGCCTCATACTCGAAACGCCCGAACGATGAAGTGGAGGCTATGTATGACGACATTTCTAATGCCTTACATGCCCCGAAAACACACTTCACAGTGGTGATGGGGGACTTCAACGCACGGCTGGGCATGAGGAATGGCGATGAAATACTGAGAGTGGGGCAGTTTGGATTTGGACAGCGGAACCAAAGGGGTCAGCGATTGGCCGACTTCATGGAAAAGCAGGACTCAAGAAGCGCCCGTCCAGGAAATGGACGTGGCTGCGATGGAATGGATTTTGACGACCAATAAGCATATATTCAATTATGTCTCTGTGATCAACAGGGTTTAGACCGGCAGTGATCACCGCATGGTAAGAGGCTCATTGAATATCAACATAAAGCTAGATAGGTCTCGTTTGATGAGATCTACTCTTTGCCCAAGTTTTTCCCAAATCCAAAACCCCAAGAGAAGTTGGAGCTCCAAAATCGCTTCCAAATCCTTACCGAATGATACAGTGGACAAACTAAATAACGGGCTGGTGGAAATTGTCCACGCGGTCGGGTCGAAGTTCTTTAAGACCCCCTGCAAAAAAGAACACAGAAATTTTCTGAGCATACACTCAAACTTATGGCAGAACGAGGCGAGATGAGGCTGCAGTCTTCAGTGGATATGTCGAGTTACAGCTTGCTTAATAAACAGATCTCCAAGTCAATGCGACACGATTTGCGTTCCTATAATACTACTTGTATTATGAACGCAATAGAGAGGAACAAGGGCTCCAAAGTGTTCGCAAGAGATCTGTCTATTGGGCAAAGCCTGTTGACCAAGCTGAAAACCAAAAGTGGCAGCATCGTTTCGTCGAAGCCAGAGATTTTAAGTGAGCTCGAGAAGTTCTATGGACAATTATACACCTCATCGCGTAGTCCTCCTAGCAGGACTAGCGATGCAAGAGCCTGTTTGACCCGACATTATACCGAAGATATCTCGGACGTCAGCCTATACGAGATCAGAATGGCTCTCGAACAGCTTAAGAGCAACAAGGCAACAGGGGAGGACTGAGCTACTCAAAGCGGGTGGAACACCGGCACTTAAAGTCCTTTAGAAGCTGTTTAACTCCGTTATCCTCGAGGGTACTACGCCAAGAGGCGTAGCACAGGAGCGTAGTGGTTTTGTTCTTTAAGAAAGGTGATAAAATCCTCTTGAAGAATTATAGGCCCATTTCGCTGCAGAGCTACGTCTATAAGCTGTTTTCTAGAGTAGTTACAAACCGTCTCGCTCGTAGGTTTGACGACTTTCAGCCTCCCGAACAAGCTGGATTCCGGAAAGGCTTTAGCACCGTAGACCACATCCATACGCGCCGGCAGATTATACAGAAGACCGAAGAGTATAATCGGCCACTATGTCTAGCGTTTGTGGACTACGAGACAGGGAGACGTTATTTCTCCGAAACTGCTCCCCTCTGCACTGGAAGATATATTCAAGCTTCTCAAGCGGAACGGATTTGGTGTTAACATCAATGGCGAATACATCACTCACCTCCGATTTGCTGATGATATAGTCATCATGGCTGAAACCCTGGTAGACCTAAGCACAATGCTCAGTGACCTCAATATTGTTTCCCAACAGGTGGGTCTTAAAATGAACATGACGAACATCATGTCAAATGCCCATGTCGTACCCATACCGGTTTATGTTGGGAACGATATTATCGAAGCTGTTGATCACTATGTCTACTTGGGTCAGACGATCCAACTAGGTAGATCCAACTTCGACAAAGAGGTCAACCGACGAATCCAACTCGGATGGGCAGCGTTCGGGAAATTACGCCATATCTTCTCGTCGCAGATACCGCAGAGCCTCAAGACGAAAGTTTATTATCAGTGCGTGTTGCCAGTGATTACATACGGCACTGAGACGTGGTCGCTAACTATAATTATTAGTCTCATACAAAAGCTCCGAGTTGCGCAGCGAGCAATAGTGAGAGCTATGCCCGATCATAAATAGTGAAACACCGATGTTTCACTACGTGATAGAATCAGAAATGAGGAAATCCGTAGAAGAACGAAGGTTACCGACATAGCTCTTAGAGTTTGCAAGTTGAAGTGGCAATGGGCAGGCCATATAGTGCGCAGAACCGACAACCACTGGGGAATAAAGGTTCTCGATTGGCGACCATGAACAAGCAAGCGAAGTGTGGGGAGACCCCCCACACGATGGACCGACGACATTGTAGCCATCGCACGCAGGAAGTCGGTGGATGGAGGTGGCATAAGATCGCTCGTCATGGCGCTCTTTGGGGAGGCATAGACAAATATATTGTTCCGTAAACGTGGGGTACGTTGAGACAAAGAAAAAAAAATTTAACCTTCAAGCGGTCGCGCGATGTTTTGTTTACGGTCAAAATTATATAGAAGGCATCGATTCAACGTCGCGCGACTGCTTGAAGGTTAAGGAAATTACAATTAAAAGAAAAGAAATAAAAAACATTAGAATTAATTAAACACACTATTAAAAATACTCACATTTGATATTTCACAATAAAGGCTCACAGATAACTTCTTTCCTTTTCGTTTCGAAATCGCTTGTTTCGCTGTTCAAATCGAACTAACTCTGGCGGGCGACACCGGGCTCTTATATATTCAGAGAGCTAGGCTCTAGGATATTCGAGAATGTTTGAGAATATTTTCTTTCTCACACCTTCTAGAATGTTCTCGACATTATCGTCCGCCGTAACAATAGGTTCTGCAGCTGTAGCATACGTAGTAAAGGCGACTAATTTGAATAACTAAAATTATGTCGATTTAACTCCAAAATATAAGTTAGCTACTGCTGTATAAATACACAAAATTTAATAACTTTATTATAGTAACAAATGTAATTTAAGACTTTATTGAAATTGGAATTTTAAATTTCGCGCCATTACTACACATGCTGCAATTGCTCGCAGCGCCTTTCGAAATGCAACCCAAATAATCATTGTTCTGAATGAAGTTCAAATACTCGACAACAGATAGCGCCACTACACTTAATTTCCATGTTGAAGGGTTGGAAAAGCCCATATATCTTTAAAAACACGCCCTTTAGGTTAAAACGGGAACTTTCTTGTTCGAGGGGGGATAAAGGGCTATCACACTATATAAGTCTCTTTATCGTGCCGGGACTCCTTTTTAAGTTTTATCGGCACGCACATTTTATCAACTTAGTTTTATTATATAATATAGATGTTATAATGATGTGTTGCATTGAAATTAACTTTGCTTTTGTCACTATACAAACAAACAATTGCAGATACTAAACTGTCGATACTTAATAAAAATACGAAATCATTTTATTTGAAAAAGTCAGTACTATTTAGCAAATATTTCTTACATTTTCATATTATTTCGAAAGCGCTTAAAAATTACTGGAGATAACATCATATATATGTACAGTAAACATGAAGGCATTTTTATCCGCTTATGTTATAAGGCACATATGAATTATTTACTTAACAATAATATTTTAATGATGGCCGATTACAATAATAATTACACTTCACGATTTTGATATATAATACGTTCATTCATATTCGTTCACTCATTCACAAAAGTACTTGTCGCGTTACGTTTACGTTGCAAGTTTTGAAGCACCGTTTTATTACTGTTGTGCAGTTGTAATGTAACTACGGGATGCTTAAAATTGTGCCCAAAATGGCGTAATAGCTGCTGCATTAGGCATCCAGCGAATGCTCTAGCAATTACGTCTTAGCACCTTTGGGCATAATCCAATTGGCTCTAAAGACGTTATGCTACTGTTAGTTTGTGTTGGTTGGGTTGTTTGTCGTATTAGGCAATGCTGGCCTCTAGTGACTGTTTGTCAGGTCGCCTGAGGGTCTCTGACATGGCTTAACGACTGCTTTGACTGCCTCCGATGTACGGAACAAAATCCGCATATAACTTAGATAAGTCATTGGTGCGGAGCCAAGGTCCGAACCTGGTATTGTTGGATTCTAACGCACACTGTATACCGCTCGGCTACCATCTTTTGAGGGTGATTATGGTAAACAGTCAGGGCTTGTACTATTATTTATTCTGTGGCCAGGGGGACACAGTGCCACTACTGCACGGGCAGTTTATTCTTACCTTTTGTCAACAGCTGTTCCCAATGCAGCTTCACGGCGCAGTTCGAGAGTGCTCTGCTGATGCATCACCAGCTCCATCATGAAGCTTCCCCAGGCGATGACTACCCGGCAGCTGTCTCACAGTCGATGAAGGTAACCTATCTCTGTACTAACCAGTCCAATTGATATCAGAATTTTAGGCCCTATTTAGAAATAATTATTTTGCCCCCTGTAGAAGTTAATAACCTCAGAGCCTCGAGACAAAGTGTACAACCGATGTGTGCTGGCACTTTAATGTTGCCAGTAAAAACTTAAGAGCTTAAGACATTGAAACGAAGTCACTAACTATTGACCTGATTCATAAGCTCTAATTGTTGAAGAGAACTTTATGATACTTCGAAGGCTTGCGAGCGCCTACTAAACTAATCTCTCAATACGTCAGTGCAACCTTCACAACTTTTGTAAGCTTCAGAAAATTAGAGAGACAGGCAAGGGTGTTTTAATGCTGGTTAGTAAGAACATGTAAAAAGTCACTCAACGAGCTATGGAGAGAGCTAGGCTTGGGATCGCTTTGCGAGATAAAATCCGGAATATGAATATCTGCAACAGAACTAAAGCTCTCGGAAATAACATATTGCAGTGGCATTGGGCAGGTCTAACAGCTCGTAGAACCGATAACCGTTTTGGAGAAAAAAGGTTCTCGAATAGCAAACGCGGCCCGGAAGACGGAGCCTAGAACGGGGCCCGACACGAGGTGGACCGAGCCGAGACGGACTGGTGAGAGTCGCGGCGCAGAATAAATAAAAGGTCGCGGGGCGGCGTTGGATGCAAACAGCGAAGCTAGCGATGGCGTTCTAAAGAGGAGCCCTATGTTCAGCTGTGGATGCCTTCCGGATGATGATAATGATGTTGGTGATTATGATGATGATCCTTGTATTACATATTATGAATTTAGGTTCAAAAATCTGAAGTTCTGACGCTAACGCTATAACAGACTGGTACGAAAGGACTGTACGATCCTATAAGGTTTCCCTGATGGACTACTGAACGTTAAAGAACTGACATAAATGTGAAAATATGACATCCCCGTAGAATTTCCCTCTCGCTTCTCTTACGGGCGGGCGTATTTACGAAGCACCGGTAAATTTCCTTTTCAAACTAACAGCTTACTTAACTCTGATATATTTATAATATGTAATGTTTTCTCCTTGTTTGTTAATTTTGAGATATAAAAGTGCTATTATTTTGCCTGTTTACAATAAAATACAATGTACTAGAAAAATCTCGAACAGGGTAAAAACCAGCACAGTGCCGTGCTGCGTAGTGCTTTGCTATTCAAAGTTATGGTGTAGTTAGGTGTATAGCTTGCGAGGCCTAAGCTGAGCTTTGCATTTGTGTGAGTATACAGTACTTAGGTCGCGCGAGGGACGCACCGCGCCTCAGGCCGGTTGGCAAAAAACAGTTTAAACCAAGCAAAGGATGCACCGCGCCTCAGTCCGGTTATCACCACTCTCTATGTACACTCACACAAATGCAAAGCTCAGCTTACGCCTCGCGAGCTTTATATTATTTATTATGTGCCTATACTGATATTATTTTATTTTCAGGATAAATCAAAAACTTTGCCCATTATTTCCCCGCGGTCTTCTCCTTATTCTAACACTATGAACAGAGGACTAAAACGTACGTTTACTATTTATATTCTCGTACTAGCTGTAGCCGCGGCTTTGTCCGCACTGTAATTATTTTAGGGAAAGTACTTATCCTATGGTTTAATCCGTACCTAGAATATCACTGAATAAAAATAGTAGGTAGGTACTACGTACAATATACCAAGATTAGTTCGGCTGTCAAATATATTTTTGTCGGTTGCTTGTCTTCTACTTATCGGATTAAGATACAAACTATTATTATTCCGATTTCTGTGGATACAAAGTACACTTGATTTTAAGTTATAACCTAAGTTATCGAACACTGAAATCCGAACTCGGTCCAGTAGTTTAACATGATGCACGAACAGACATACACCATTAAAAAAAGTTATATTCTTGATCAGTATCTTATTTTAAGTCCCCTACACTTTTTTTAATTGTACAAAGAATGTACAGACTTTTTTCTTACTGCTTTATCTTATGTATAGAAGATTCAATTCTCTTTCAGGCTAAACTACATAAGAATGCAACGAAATTGTGGGATTTCGAACTTTATCATACCAATTTAATAATAATAAATTTATTTTATTGCAACAAAAAATTATGTCTAGATACGAGTACATAGATAAGCTTTGCAAATTCAATTAAATCCATACCAATATATAAAAGTGAAACGTTGTCTGTTTGTTTGTTTGTTTGTTTGGGGAGCTTTCACGCGATAACGGCGGGACGGATTTTGATGAAATTTAGAATGGAGACAGCTTATACCCTAGAATAAAACATAGGATACTTTTTATCCCGGAAAATTGAAAGTTTCCGCGGGAAAACTGGAAAATGTTGATTACTCGCTGTAAGAAACGGTTGCATAGAAACAAAATAACAAGTATGTCAAAAAACATGAGTGGTGCTATACCTACTTATGGATTGGTTTTTAAAATCCTAGAAGAACACAGGATGCTTTTTTTCATAAACAGTAGTCCGCGCGGACGAAGTCGCGGGCGGGAAAACTAGTTCAAAATAAAAACCGGCCAAATGCGAGTCGGGTGGACTTTCCAAATAGTCCCGGGCAAAGCAGATAGATATGAGCTGCCTTAGACCAAATATTACTATGGTAATTAATCCTCCTAGGGGGCGGATATGTGCGTCATGTGAATAAACAAGTAATTCGAGAGCAATAATGCTTTCAAATTCCACACGGACGAAGTTGTGGGCAACGGCTAATAGATTCATACATCTCAGCTCAGTTCTGGTGGCTGGTATTGCCAAGGTCGGCCATGACTGTTCCACTTCTGGTGTTGTTAAGGAATAGCTCCCTGTCACGATGCAAAATATCGACAGAATAGCTAATGATATTCTATGATAATGTTCAGTCTTGGCTTTGCCTTAATAATCTATAAAATAAGTAAGATAAAAAATAGAAAAAAAGAAGCTTTTATGCAGTAGCCATGTCATGGTGAAACTTAGAACAGGCTATCACAATTAACTGCGTATACAACATTTCATATCTGTGCTGATAACCGTTGAGGAGTTCCCTAGGCGGACTCAACCCTGAGTGCAGCAAAAAAGACATGGTAAAACTTAAAACCGGCTATCATAATAAAATGCGTGTGTGTCTCTGCTGTTAACCGTTGAAAAGTTCCTTTATCTGGAGCTAATCCTTGATGTCGATTGTTATGCTTACCATACAAATGCATTGTCATCGGAACTGAACCAACATGTAAAAATTCAACTCCGTAGGATAAGAGGAAGTGGTTCTAATTCAGCTAGCAAGGTTTGACCTAAAAAAATATACACACATACAATACAAACAATGCAAGTTAAGGCCAGGCTCCATTAATACATTTCACACACACCCCCCTCCCCTTTACACTCTGCCACCCGCTACTCGGAACAAGCACTAAGGAGCAAGGTTGACGTAACGTAACGACGATGACGTAAGTCACAAAGGTTATTTATTTTATAGCCAGGCTAATAATTTAGTTAGGTCAATTTTGTCTTGACAGTGGATAATTAACTATATTTTCTTGCTGTGAGATTTATTTTAGAGATAAAAGTTAAGCCGTTGAGTAAAATAGTAAAATATTACTAAAAATGTTTTGAATGAAATTCTGTTAGTCACGTTTTTGTCTTAATCTCAGAGAGATAGAGATCTCAAAAACATATATGTTAAGCTCCACATTTATCAGGTTTGTGGTTGACCCAGCATATTTATGGAAAAAACCTTTTATATTGGACCTTTTATTTTGGTCTTAATAAAAGCTTTTAAAATCAGTACCAGGTCGGACGTCGTCGGCGACGAGGCTCCTCGGCAAGTTAAAAGCGCGTATTTGCAAGAGTCGCATCCTGTCCGCACATCCCGAGGAGACGACCCAGAGCGCTGTCAATGTCAACGTAAGTACACAGATACTCGACAACGGGTGCCGCTTGTGGGGACTGTACCACTATTACGAGTTGCAGTAGTAAACGCTCTTGACATTACAACTCATGTAAAAGTATCTACGTGACTGACCGGTTAGACAATACAGTGGGTAGAGTCCGACTTATGAAAGAAGTCTCACAGACGCGGGCGCTAGTTCCCTTGTAAAAGTGAAAAATGTTTAAGCGTTCAACGTTAGTTCCTCTTATCGCCGCTACTTCTTCGTGAGACGGATTCTCAGTTTGCTTATTTTTGGTATTATGGGTCACTATTTCTACAATGGCTATCGTCAGTTAACGCTGCTGCATTAGTTATGTCACTCACTGCCATTTATCATCGTGAGTGAGTGGGGCTGGGTTACATTATTACAATTTTCGTAGGAATTGTTTTTTTTTGTAAAATAAAATATAGACACCCATGTTACTCGTTGATAATGTAGCTTTATATAGGTGAAAGAATGTTTAAAATTCGTATAGTATTTTTTGAGTTTACCCATTATTTTTTTGTCACTATAATCGTATTTTACTTTATTTAAACAGATTTGATTTTTTGTTTTTGACAAATATTCAAACAAACAATAAAACAAATCTGCTTACTTTAAATGGAAAACACAATCGCTTGCTCGATGAAGGCTCTTACAACGCCATCTATCTGGATTTGGGTAAACAAAAATGACAATGCGTTTGCTAGCTGCTGTTTTTTCTGTCTTTTTCATATATTTAGGAACAGACAAATGCTAAGTAGATATTTTATTCTCACGTATTGACTATTTCTATTGATGTAGAGTTAGCCAAACTCATAATAGAGCTAAAGATTTATAGTGACAAATAGTTCCGCTAGTTGCGCTGTGCTGGATTTCATACAAAAATGTTACGATACTCGATAGCGAGTACAGATTTGAGCGTTTAATTGAACTCATAATAGAGGTACTGGTCCAGCAGAGATTATTAAAGCGGGGTAGGCTCTCAAATGTGTGTCCTGCTCGTCCAGGTGCAGTGTGAGCGGGAGAGGTGAGTCGGTTTAAGATAAATTTTGTGCTTTTCTATCGATATCTCATATAAAAATCAATAAAAAAAAGGTCCGTAATTTGTTTAGTTTTGTAAATAATACCGGCTTAAATGGCTTGCTTGTAGTACGAACTTTCCGCGTTGTGCCTGTTATTTACATTAGGTACAACTTTCTTTCGTACCTGGGATTAATTAACACGCTTTTATTAGCTTCACCTGTATTTATGTAACGGAATCTTTGAACTCGATTTTTACCCACTTTAAATGGTCAGATTAATTCATAATTTTGCACATTTATCAGCGCCCGAATACAGTACAATAATTTAAAAATTTCTTCTTTTTACAATGACTTTAATTTTCTTGTTAATCACTTTATTCTTATATTGAAATTAATTTTTTACTTATTATTTCGGTTTAATGGTATTAAAGCGTGATTATTAGTTTTTTTAAACTGTTTTTTTACGTATTCAAAGTATGGCGTTGTTTTAGTTCACAATTGTGTTGCTATTTAAATTTATGAGGCGTTGTTTTATAACAAAGTTTAGTTGTGTGAAGTACTGGTGAGGGAAGCCGACGGGAATCGGCTTGTACGGATCCTCCGCCACTGGTGGCTAAGTTTGTTTGTTTGTCGTATGAGGTAGCGCTGGCCTCTGGGTTCTGGTTCAGAGTTTGTCAGGCCGCCCGAGGGCCTCTGATATGGCTGTCGGTCCCGGCTGTTATTGATTAATAGCAGTCTAACGACTGCTATTAATCAATAACAGCCGGGACCGACAGCTTAACGTGCCCTCCAAAGCATGGAGCGATGGAAAACCGCACATAACTTAGAAAAGTCATTGGTGCGGAGCATAGGTTTTGAACCCGGTATTGTTGGATTCTAAATTGAACTATAGAACCGTTAGGCCATCACCACTGGTGGCTATTTTTTTTTTAAAGTTGCTGTCGCTGAAAATAACGAGAACAGCAATGCAACAAATTATTTTTTATTTGTAGTTCGTTCCTGATTTTTGTTTGACTCCTGAAAATTATGTTAGGGTATTTGTTTAGGTAGTATACTTTTCTATCCATAGTTCTTTTTTGGTTTTGCATTACGTCGTTCTCGACGTTTTGCTATTCGTCTTTTTGCTGATTTCGGGACTGACCCCGCGTTAAGGCTGGATTATTGACATGGGGCACTAAAGGCAGTTACATTAACCGTTGTAGCTACAGGAAAATGTTGTTAGAAGACTGTCCTTAACATTTGGAGATATTTTGACCTTACTGCCCCATCTAAAACATCCATCCAGGGCACCAATTCCACTAAAACAATTGTAACAAGACATAAGTTCAAAAATTAGAACCCGACTACGGTGGGGTAAAAAATATCCTATGACAATCTTGCGATGAAGACGAATCGATTGATACCTCGCGTGTCAAAATTTAACTAAGTTTTTAGTTTGAAAACTTAACTCTACCTTTGCTTCGCCGTATTCGGGTAAAATAAAAAGCCTATGACCGTCCTATGAAACTCTATAAATGAAGACGGATCGATTGACACCTCACTTGTCAAAATCGGACCAAGTTTTTAGGCTCTTCCTTTGCTTCGCAGTAGTCGGGTAACAAAATAGCCCATGACACTCTATACCTCAAGACAAATCGATTGACACCTCGCTTGTCAAAATCGGACCAATAGGGGCGGCGCTATGGTGGAACATCCACATATCCCCACATACTTACATGGATACATACATACATTATATATAGACTGTTAAACTCATTACTCTTCCCTTGCTTCGCCGTAGTCGGGTAAAATGCGAAAATTGATGAAAAATGGTAATTACAATTTTATTGTTTTATTAGAGTTGGGGCCCTGAATAGTAGTTATTGTGTTATTATTATCTCCGTTTTGATAATTATTGTGCACTTACCTATTAGCATTTATTAATTTCGCAATATCACGTATCTACTAATTGCGGAATTTTGATGAAATAAATAAATATATTCAGGACAATACACGCCAATTCATCATCATCATCATGTCAGCCTTTAGAAGTCCACTGCTGAACATAGGCCTCCCCCAAAGAGTGCCATGACTAGCGATCTTGTGCCACCTCCATCCACCGACTTCCTGCAATGGCTACAATGTCGTCGGTCCATCTTGTGGGGGGTCTCCCCACACTTCGCTTGCTTGTTCGTGGTCGCCATTCGAGAACCTTTATTCCCCAGCGGTTGTCGGTTCTGCTAACTATATGGCCTGCCCATTGCCACTTCAACTTGAAAACTCTGACAGCTATGTCGGTAACCTTCGTTCTTCTACGGATTTCCTCATTTCGGATTCAATCACGTAGTGAAACACCGAGCATAGCTCTCTCCATTGCACGCTGCGCATTGCGCTCTGAGCTTGTGTGTTAGACCAATAGTTAGCGACCACGTCTCATGCCGTATGTCATCACTGGCAACACGCACTGATTATAAACTTTCGTCTTGAGGCTCTGCGGTAACTGCCACGAGAAGATATGGCGTCATTTCCCGAACGCTGCCTATTCCAGTTGGATTCGTCGGTTGACTTCTTTGTCGAAGTTGGATCTACCTAGTTGGATCGTCTGACCCAAGTAGACATAGTGATCAACAGCTTCGATAATATCGTTCCCAACATAAACCGGTATGGGTACGACATGGGCATTTGACATGATGTTCGTCATGTTCACTTTAAGACCCACCTGTTGGGAAACAATATTGAGGTCACTGAGCATTGTGCTTAGGTCTACCAGGGTTTCAGCCATGATGACTATATCATCAGAAAATCGAAGGTGAGTGATGTATTCGCCATTGATGTTAACACCATATCCGTTCCAGTTCAGAAGCTTGAATATATCTTCTAGTGCAGAGGTGAATAGTTTCGGAGAAATAACGTCTCCCTGTCTCACCCCTTTTAGCAACTGGATAGAATTCGTGCTCTGATCCTGAAGATGGACTGTCATGGTGGCCTTGCTGTACAAACACTTCAACACTTCGATGTATTACCGGTAATGAATCTGGCACCGTTCTAATGACTGTAGCACTACCCAGGTCTCGACTGAATCAAAAGCTTTCTCGTAATCCACAAACGCTAAACAAAGTGGCCGATTATACTCTTCGGTCTTCTGTATAATCTGCCGGAGCGTATGGATGTGGTCTACGGTGCTAAAGCCTTTCCGGAATCCAGCTTGTTCGGGAGGCTGAAAGTCGTCAAACCTACGAGCGAGACGGTTTGTAACTACTCTCGAAAACATCTTATAGACGTGGCTCAGCAGCGAAATGGGCCTATAATTCTTCAAGAAGGTTTTATCACCTTTCTTAAAGAACAAAACCATTACGCTCCTGTGCCACGCCTCTAGCGTAGTACCCTCGAGGATGACGGAGTTAAACAGCTTCTGAAGGAGTTCCACCCGCTTTCAGTAGCTCTGTCGTTATTCCGTCCACCCCTGGTGCCTTGTTGCTCTTAAGCTGTTTGAGAGCCATTCTGATCTTGTATAGGCCGACGTCCGGGATATCTTCGGTATAATGTTGGGTCAAACAGGCCACACCAATTACCTAGCCCCAAACTAGGATACCCTGTTCTATGGGCAACGGATAAACATAGATACAAATATTACATCCATGACTCGGAAACAAACATTTCTGCTCGTCACACAAATGAATGCACCTTGCGGGATTTGAACCCGCGACCGTTTGATTTCATACTTAGGGTCACTAGCCACTATACCAACCGATCGTCAAAATTCACAAGTATAAAAAAAATACGATACACCCATTAGAGTATCTTGGTGCTACTGATTTCCTTTTTTCTGTGCGAGATTCAACTTTGAATAGGCACATGAAAAGGAAAAGTTTTCAAACTCAAGTTATAAGTTTAACAAATGTACTTATTGATTTCGTTATAAGAGTTTATTTTTCTCCTCGCTCATTAGAAATTAGGTTTTAGTCAAAAAAGCACACAAATCGCGCTCAAGAGCTCGACGCGTCTTTAAAGCCCACATTCCACTATACCCTGTTCCATAATCTTACATATTTTATGTAAACAAAGGGGATAACAGTGTAAAAAATCTGCTTACAAATAGTGCAATCCATAATTTGAGACAGAAATTTGTTTTACTTATTTTGAAAAAATAATATGATATTCTTGATTTATTGAACTGTTTTTAAGCTTTTACTTTTGCATTATAGTCAGTATAAACAAATATAGACTGAGCAAAAAAATATTTCGAGCAATTATTTTTCATAGACTTGGAGCACTGCAGGGATTCAAAACATTTCTACCATTTTGTTATTAGTAGGAGTGGGTCATAAAGTATGTTGTCCGTAATCGGTTGTACGCAGTTTCGTGTGTACGCGTAACTAGTTTAAAAAAAAAGACCTTATTTTTGTAACTAGTTAATTTTTATGGCACATTTGTTTCTTTGAGTTATGATTAAGAATGATGTAATTTTTTTCTGTATTATGTTTAATGATGAATCGAATTGAACTTTCCTTCATACTTTTTGCAGGCTTATGACTGGCAGCTAAATTAAATCATAGTAAAATTACTTTGCTGTCAGATTTTTTGTATAGACGGAATGCAGGCGTTGTTTAATCTTCTTTTTGTTAAGTTTGATACATTTGTTATTATTCATTTCCCGCTCAATACTTTCGTAGTGAAAGGCAGGCTTAAGGACTTTATCATATTCTGTGCAGCAATAACACCCAAATCTTTTGCAGAACTATTTATCACCAAGCGAGTGCACGTCGAAAGCCATGAAGGCGGAATCGTTGGAGTCCAGGGCCTCTGGAGTCTCCGCTTTCTTGGATGACAGGAAAGAGACGTATGGGTGTCACTTGTGCCCTTTTGACGCTGACAGGCTAGTTGTTCACCTTGTTCACCTAGTTGTTCACCTTGTTCACCTAGTTGTTCATCTTGTTGTTCTCCTTTTAACATATTAATAAAAACCCCTGAGCAAAAATAGTTTATAACCGTCTTGTTATGTACAAAAACAAAACTCCATTACAAAGTTTCTTGAGGTTACCTCGATTCTTCATATGCTACTCATCATCAGATCCTCAAATATGTGGATTCGAAGAATGCCATCGAAACTTAACATTTGAACACAGACGTGCCCGAGATCCCTTCACAAAGATATCACCAAGATAAGAGCTTATCTTGGTGATATCTTGGCTGCACCGAGTTCTTCCAAACCAAAATTAAAAATCTACGATGTCACAGACATACAGAGGCTTTAAAATCATAACATTTATTAGGCGTCGTGTAAAACGAAAAGCTGAAACATATAAGTAACGTTCTCTATGATTTTTAGTCTAGCAATAACATTAAGTATTATTAACAAAGTAGATGTCCTCGTTACAGAATTACAGCACTGGACCGCCACCTCCTTTTACACCACAAGATCGGTCTCGAGAACTTACTCCAACTTGTCATGACTAAAACCAAAGAAGGCCTGTCCGACGACCGCAATTCCATCGTCTATGGCATCAGGCAACCATACTATAGACCTCAAGATGAGATGATTCAAGAAGGGGAATTTATAATAGAAACTGTAACCCCTAAAATAAAAATCCTCCGACATGCAGCTACCAACACTGATGAGGCCAATACCACCAAAGACTTCAGCCTCGAAAAAAATTGTCAAATGATTAGCAACGAAATTGAAAGTTTACTTAATGGGGAGAAGAAATATGGAAATGGAGAATTTCTGTCTAAAATGAAGACGCTGAATGATTATATGTGCAAATTTGAGGATTCTTCTAATGCTTTAAAGAAAGTTCTTCATAAAGAGTTTGATAAAAAGACTGACAAAGAGCATTGTAATGTAGATGAACCATTTTTCGAGCTGGGGTTGGGAGAGTAAGTTATTTTGTTGAAAACATAATTATCAGCATTAGCTAGATGATTTTATTGATTAATATTGTAATAAATGTGATCATATATTTTCTGGTATAAAAGTATCCTATGTGTTATTCCAGGACTTAGGTACCTATATACGAGTATCAGATTTCATCAAAACTTGTCCAGCCGTCTATAGTTTATTATCGACTAGCTGATGCCCGCAGCTTCACACGCGTTCTGTTGGTTAAAATTACTCTTTGTGCTATTCCAGGACCTAAAATACCAATATACCAACATTTGATCAAAATTCCTTCAGTTATCAAAAATATTTTTATCAATTGCTCGGTTTCTACTCATCGGATTGAGATATAAAGTACCCCAGTTTTTAAGTCAAAACATAAGCTATCCAACAGTGAAAACTGCATCGCAATCAATCCAGTAGTTTTTACGTAATGCACGAACAAACAGACATACACGATTTCTTTAATGTATTCTTTAATGTATTTAATGTGTGTGTGTGTGTGTGTGTGTTTTTTAATGTATTTTATTTAAAGTAGCTTATTTTAAGTACCCTAGACAAGTTTTTTATTATTATGTTCATGGTACATACTTTTTGGTACTTACTGCTTTATAAGTACCTATACATAGATTATAAGTAGGTACCTCAGTTGATAAATCTTTGGTCAAAACTTACTCATTTAAATAGGACTTAATCGCGCTAAGAATGTTTGTTTTTATTTTCCTCGACGTTTCGATCATGTTGCATTGATTGTGGTTACGAGAAGACTGAAGCAGCTGATATCAGCTTCGAGAAGGGCGAGCATTGTCTCAAACTACCCGAACTTGGACTTGTAAAAATACAGGATTGTGCAAACAACACTAACAACTGCAGATTTCATCTGACATAAACCGCGACAAACACTTGCTAATCACGGGATTCCATGACGCAGCCATGTTGGAGCCCTCCTCCCGGTTCATCATCATCATCATCATCAGCCTATATCTGTCCACTGCTGAACGTAGGCCTCTCCTAATGCACGCCACTGAGCTCGGTCTTCAGCTCTCCTGATCAATTTTCTTCCGGCGGCTTTCCGCAAGTCGTTACTCCACCTGGCTACAGGGCGTTCTACTTCTTCCTTCACTACATTGCCTAAACGTAGTCTCCACTCCAGAAGACGTCTACCACAACGGTTATCGGTTCTCCCGGTTGAAATTGTGATACTTCTTCAACTGCTTCACGTACAAGCCTGGACTAGTAATGACGTTCTGTGAAGAGAATCTCCGAGTAGTGGGTAGTTTCATTCAGTGATTTGGATCTGACTCGAGCAAATGTTCATTCTTAGCTCAATTAAGTAATAATGATAATATTTATTTATTCGCCGAAAGTTAATTACATTGAGACATTTTAAGGTAACATAGTATAAATATACACCGGAAGATGGGCAGCAGGGTCCTCCGAGCACATTTGCTACACTGCGGTCACCAATCCGCCTGCCAAGCGTCGTGACTATGGCAACCCCCCCAATATGATAGACACACCAAAAAGACGGCGCCCAGTCCCCGGCGGCTCCGTTATTCCTGGCACCGGTAGCAGCCATGGTAACGGCAACTTGAGCAGGGGGTGCTACCAACCCCCACGATCTCTGGACCTGGCAACTTATAACGCACGCACCTTGAGGACCGATGAGAAGTTGATAGAGCTGGAAGAAGTAGTAATTAGTAAAGTAGTAATATTATAGGGTTATCAGAAGTCCGAAGAGAGCGAGAGGATACGATGACCCTCAATTCTGGCAACTTACTCTATTACCGGGAGGGCGACCAGCAGTCCCAACATGGTGTCGAATTTCTAGTCCACAAGTCCCTCGTCAACAACATTGTGAAGATCGAAAGCGTTTCGAGCAGGCTTCAGCAGGCGTTTCTTATACTCAGAATTACCGAACGGTATTCGTTGAAGGTCATACAGGTATAGGCCCCACACTCGAAACGCCCGGACGATGAAGTGGAGGCATTTGACGACATTTCTAATGCCATACATGCCCCGAAAACACACTTCACAGTGGTCATGGGGGACTTCAACGCACGGCTGGGCATGAGGAATGGCGATGAACTGAGAATGGGGCAGATAGGATTTGGACAGCAGAACCTAAAGGGTCAGCGATTGGCCGACTTCAAGGAGAAGGAGGGACTCTTTATGATGAACTCCTTTTTCAAGAAGCGCCTCTCCAAGAAATGGACGTGGCTGCGGTCATAAGCACGAGATAGATTTCATTTTGACGACCAATAAGCATATATTCAATGATGTCTCTGTGATCAACAGGGTTAAGACCGGCAGTGATCACCGCATGGTAAGAGGCTCATTGAATATTAACGTAAAGCTGGAGAGGTCTCGTTTGATGAGATCTACTCTTCGCCCAAGTCCTGCCCAAATCCAAAACCCCGAGAGCTTTCAGTTGGAGCTCCAAAATCGCTTCCAAATCCTTACCGATTGCGATACAGTGAGAACTAAATAACGGTCTGGTGGAAATTGTCCACGCGGTCGGGTCGGAGTTCTTTAAGACCCCCCCGCAAAAAAAAAACACATAAACTCTCTGAACATACACTCAAACTTATGGCAGAACGAGGCGAGATGAGGCTGCAGTCTTCAGAGGATATGTCGAGTTACAGCTTGCTTAATAAACAGATCTCCAAGTCAATGCGACACGATTTGCGTTCCTATAATACTACTTGTATTAAGAACGTAATAGAGCGGAACAAAGGCTCCAAAGTGTTCGCAAGAGATCTGTCTATTGGGCAAAGCCTGTTGACGAAGCAGAAAACCGACAGTGGCAGCATCGTTTTTTCAAAGCCAGAGATTTTGAGTGAGCTAGAGAAGTTCTATGGACAATTATACACCTCATCGCATAGTCCTCCTAGCAGGACTAGCGATGCAAGAGCCCGTTTGACCCGACATTATACCGAAGATATCCCGGACGTCAGCCTATACGAGATCAGAATGGTTCTCAAACAGCTTAAGAGCAACAAGGCACCAGGGGAGGACGGAATAACGACAGAGCTACTGAAAGCGGGTGGAACACCGGTACTTAAAGTTTTTCAGAAGCTGTTTAACTCCGTCATCCTCGAGGGTACTACGCCAGAGACGTGGCACAGGAGGGTAGTGGTTTTGTTCTTTAAGAAAGGTGATACAACCCTCTTGAAGAATTATAGGCCCATTTTGGTGCTGAGCCACGTCTATAAGCTGTTTTCGAGAGTATTTACAAACCGTCTATCTCGTAGGTTTGACGACTTTCAGCTTCCCGAACAAGCTGGATTCCGGAAAGGCTTTAGCACCGTAGACTGCATCCATACGCTTCGGCAGATTATACAGAAGACCGAAGAGTATATATTATATATATATATATATATATATGTCTAGCGTTCGTGGACTACGAGAAAGCCTTTGATTCAGTCGAGACCTGGGCAGTGCTACAGTCATTACAGCGGTACCAGATAGATTACCGGTACATCGAAGTGTTGAAGTGTTTGTACAGCAAGGCCACCATGACAGTTCGTCTTCAGGATCAGAGCACGAATTCTATCCAGCTGCAAAAAGGGGTGAGACAGGGAGACGTTATTTCTCCGAAACTGTTCAACTCTGCACTGGAAGATATATTCAAGCTTCTGAACTGGAATGGATTTGGTGTTAACATCAATGGCGAATACATCACTCACCTTCGATTTGCTGATGATATAGTCATCATGGCTGAAACCCTGGAAGACCTAAACACAATGCTCAGTGACCTCAATAGTGTTTCCCAACAGGTGGGTCTTAAAATGAACATGGGCAAGACGAACATCATGTCAAATACCCATGTCGTACCCATGCCGGTTTATGTTGGGAACGATATTATCGAAGCTGTGGATCACTATGTCTACTTGGGTCAGACGATCCAACTGAGTAGATCCAACTTCGACAAAGAGGTCAGCCGACGAATTCAACTCGGATGGGCAGCGTTCGGGAAATCACGCCATATCTTCTCGTCGCAGATACCGCAGAGCCTCAAGACGAAAGTTTATAATCAGTGCGTGATGCCAGTGATGACATACGGCACTGAGACGTGGTCGTTAACTATTGGTCTCATACAAAAGCTCAGAGTTGCGCAGCGTGCAATGGAGAGAGCTATGCTCGGTGTTTCGCTACGAGATAGAATCAGAAATGAGGAAATCCGTAGAATAACGAAGGTTACCGACATAGTTCTCAGAATTTGCAAGTTGAAGTGGCAATGGGCAGGCCATATTCGCAGAACCGACAACCGCTGGGGAATAAAGGTTCTCGAATGGCGACCACGAACAAGCAAGTGAAGTGTGTGGAGACCCCTCACACAAGATCTGGCACAAGATATCTTGTCGTGGCGCTCTTTGGGGGAGGCCTATGTTCAGCAGTGGACTTCTAGAGGCTGACATGATGATGATGATGATGAGTATAAATAATAGCGACGGGCCCCAAACTAGGCAACGCCTGTTTCTTGGAAACCCAGCGAGAAAGGTGTTTACAGGTGAAATGAATCGCTGCGCTTGATGACAGTCTAAACATGTTTGCTTGCTGCTTCAATCTCAATTATACAATATAATACCTGTATAATAAGGACATTATTATGGAAAATATTCTAATAATTTAGAAATAATTCTTAAAGCAAAGAAATGTACAGTAAAATATTTTTAATCAAATAATTCAATTAATGAAAACAAATTAATATCAATTCATATTTAAATACCCACTTAATTATTATGAAATTGGGAGCTAAGAGGTCTCCTTGGCCAGACATATATATATATATTTATATTACAGCGTAATTATGTCAGATATCAAAATGAAAAGTTTCTAAGGATAAGATAAATTTATAAATTTATAATAAAACAAAGTTGTACACTCATCTCCTCGCACTAGGATTATCTGTCTCGCGGGAGGTATGGACATACCCATCAACAACCACAAACATCTAAGAATCTGGTACAAGCGTGTATGCTCAGAATAGACATATAGAGAGAAGTATAGACTCACAGAAATGTTTGCCCAGACGGGATACGAACCTGGGACACTAAATTCACGTTTAAATGGCGACTTTATTTTACAGTAGAGACACACCACGAAATTGGGAAAGAGCACACAGCGAGAAAGTGGAGCAAAGTCAGAACAAATATGGAGAAAACTGCAGGTAATCTTGTCATTGCTCATCATCATCAGCCCATTAGTTCCCAAAGCTGGGACCTAGCTGCAATTTTTTTTATGTAGTGAATGTTTGTCGAATGAGATATTTCATACCTCTGGTGTCAGAGTTTGTCAGATCGCCAATGGGCAACTGACGTAGCTTTACTAACTACTGCTATCTATTTTTAGCTAACGGAACAGATACTTAACTTTTATTAAAGCATTTATCTATCTATCATCATCATCATCATCATCATCATCATCAGCCTATATTTGTCTACTGCTGGACGTAGGCCTCTCCTAATGCACGCCACTGAGCTCGAACTTCAGCTCTTCTCATCCATTTTATTCCAGCCGCTTTTCGCAGGTCATTACTCCACCTGGCTACCGGTTATCGGTTCTTCTGGAAATGTGACCAGCCCACTGCCACTTTAGCTTGCTTATCCTCAGAGCTATGTAGGTCACCTTGGTTCTCCGTCAATATCTTAATTACGAATCTTAGATGAATCGAATGTATCTATCTATGTATCTATGTATTTCTGTCTGTCCTACAATCTTGCAACTTAAATTTCGAGCACTTTCCGATCAGCTATCAGGCTGAACCTTTTAGGATAGCTTACAACTCGATGAAAAGGCAAAAAAAATTAATCAAAAGTGACAATGAATTTAAAGATAAAAATACAAAACAAAGGTTTAAAAGCACATAATAGCTTCTTTTTTATTTTATTTATTCTTATTATTATTGTGTACACTATGATCTTATGTTTCTACTAAACTACTACTAAGCCAGAATGTAGTACTCGTATATTTAATTTCATGGTTACTCTCAACAACTAGGAAAGAGGACTTTTCCGGGGTTCGGCTCTAGGACCTACCTCATTTGAATTCTTTAAATCATTATTTTTCTATTTCAGAGGTAACAAGGCAAGGCAGTCTGCAGAGAGTTTTTATTTTATGTTTTAGCAATAAAATATTCTTTGTTATTTTTCTTTTTAATATCTTCTACATTATAGCGGCTATGTTTCATGAGAGCTAGGAACGCAGGTGTACCACTTTTTAATATCTTCTACATTATAGCGGCGATGCTTCATGAGCGCTAGGAACGCAGGTGTACCACTTTTTAATATCTTCTACATTATAGCGGCGATGCTTCATGAGCGCTAGGAACGCAGGTGTACCACTTTTTAATATCTTCTACATTATAGCGGCGATGCTTCATGAGAGCTAGGAACGCAGGTGTACCACTTTTTAATATCTTCTACATTATAGCGGCGATGCTTCATGAGAGCTACGAACGCAGGTGTACCACTTTTTAATATCTTCTACATTACAGCGGCGATGTTTCATGAGAGCTAGGAACGCAGGTGTACCACTTTTTAATTATCTTCTACATTATAGCGGCGATGCTTCATGAGCGCTAGTAAAACGTAGGTGTACCACTTTTTAATATCTTCTAAAATTATAGCGAGCTGATATGTTTCATGAGAGCTAGGAACGCAGGTGTACCACTTTTTAATATCTTCTACATTATAGCGGCGATGTTTCATGAGAGCTAGGAACGCAGGTGTACCACTTTTTAATATCTTCTACATTATAGTGGCGATGTTACATGAGAGCTAGGAACGCAGGTGTACCACTTTTTAATTATCTTCTACATTATAGCGGCGATGCTTCATGAGCGCTAGGAAAACGCAGGTGTACCACTTTTTAATATCTTCTAAATTATAGCGAGTGGCTATGTTTCATGAGAGCTAGGAACGCAGGTGTACCACTTTTTAATATCTTCTACATTATAGCGGCGATGTTTCATGAGAGCTAGGAACGCAGGTGTACTACTTTTTAATTATCTTCTACATTATAGCAGCGATGCTTCATGAGCGCTAGGAAAACGCAGGTGTACCACTTTTTAATATCTTCTAAATTATAGCGAGCGGCTATGTTTCATGAGAGCTAGGAACGCAGGTGTACCACTTTTTAATATCTTCTACATTATAGCGGCGATGTTTCATGAGAGCTAGGAACGCAGGTGTAGGTACCATTTTTAATATCTTCTAAATTATAGCGAGCGGCTATGTTTCATGAGAGCTAGGAACGCAGGTGTACCACTTTTTAATATCTTCTACATTATAGCGGCGATGTTTCATGAGAGCTAGGAACGCAGGTGTACCACTTTTTAATATCTTTTACATTATAGCGGCGATGTTTCATGAGAGCTAGGAACGCAGGTGTACCACTTTTTAATATCTTCTACATTATAGCGGCGATGCTTCATGAGCGCTAGGAACCCAGATGTACTACTTTTTATTTAAAAGCAGCAGTTCAAATGAAAGTGGCGGAAAAAAAATGGCCGCCGTACATGATCGCTAGTGACGCAGAGAGTATGAAAATTTAGTATAAACTGCTCCAACCAAATATAGTTCTATAGAATTATCGATATTATTTCTTAATATAGAAATCTCTAATAATTCATGGGTCTAGCTAGAGGATTTAGCTTTACCTACTTGGTTAAATAAATAATGATAAATTTACATCGCACTCCTACGGCCCTAAAGTTTTAAATTCCTAAAACTTATGAATATTCATTCTTGTTTGTGACTGTTTAATCCACTAAGACAATAGTCGGGTTTTAGATTTTGAATTATTTTTTTTATTTAAATTATTGTGGGGTTATAATATATATATAATATATTTTCGAAATATGCTGTACATAACCCATGACGTACTATAAACAGGTTGAGTCAATAGATGAATGACAAGCAGTTAGGACACGAGGAAAAATAATACCTCGTGGCCGAAACAGTTAGGCAGCCTAGTTAGGCAACGAGGAAAAGCCCCTAATTAAGCCCTTTCATTTGATACCAAACCCAACACGGTACCAAAGTTTTTTTTTGTTTTTTTTTCTCTTCTTTATATCCTCTAGAGAGCGCCATATTCAATATAATGTGAAGTCACTTAACCTATAACTAGCGGACGATGAAGACGTTTCCAATACCTCATTTATCAAATTATGTTGAGTAGTTTAGAAGTTATGAGGGAACAGCTGAACATAAAGTCAAGTCAAAGTCAAAGTATTTTATTGTAAATAGGCAAAAATAATAGCACTTTTACAAGTCAAAATTAACATCTCCTGAACAAAGAGATATACCTAAAATATTATAAAAAGATCAAATCAATCCAAATTTAGATAAACTAAGTATTCTTTGAGTTTGAAAACGAAATTTCCCTTTCATGTGCCAACAGAGTTAAATCTCACACTGGAAAAGGAAATACCCTTCTGACTCTACCGGTGCTTCGGAAATACGCCCGTTAGAGAAGAGAGCACCAAGAAACTCTACGGGGATGTATTTTTCCATATTTGTTCATTCTTTATATTTTTTTCAAATGTCACAATTATAACAAAACATGTAAACTACAAATATAAAAGGTAAAAGTGACAATGAGATATCCCACAAACATCAAACAATCATACTGGAAAAAAATAAGGTAAAAACTTCTAACTCGATAATTATGTTGTATAAAACAACGTGATCTCATGGTATGTTTGAGACATCTCACAAAGTACTTTGAACATTTCATTCACTTAACGTTAACATCGAAGCTATCACTTATTATTATCATGGAGCTTGGAGACATCAGGCCATGCATATCTGTCATTAATATAATCATTTACATAGTAATACGCTTTCTTTATGAGATTTACTTTAACAAAAGTTAAACCTATGCATTGGTAATTGATCAATGCCGTCAGGTAACTTATTAAAAAATCTTATACAGTTCCCCATATATGAACCTCTAACTTTCTTTAACCGAAATCCAGACACTTTTAGTTTATTTTTATTTCTAGTATTAAAATTATGAAAATCCCTATTTTTAACAAAGGTATTGATATTCTTCCGAACATACATTATATTTTCATGTATATATATTGACAAGCCACTGTAAGAATATTGATCTCTTTAAAACGTTCCCTAAGAGAATCTCGGGATTTCATATTGTAAATGGAACGAATTGCTCTCTTCTGTAGCACAAATATTGATTGAATTTCCGCGGCCTTACCCCACAGCAAAATGCCATATGACATAATACTGTGAAAGTAACTAAAATATACTAATCTTGCAGTAGCTATATCGGTAAACTGTCTAATTTTACGTACTGCATAGGCTGCAGAGCTCAGTCTACCAGCTAACAACGATATGTGAGGACCCCACTGTAATTTTGAATCTACAGTAATACCCAAAAATGTGGTTGACTGCACAAGGTCTACAGGCTCACTATTTATTAAAATACTTGAATTCGTAGGAACCCCTCTGACATTGGGTAGTGAAAATTTGATACATTTAGTTTTCTTAGGATTTAACATTAAATTGTTAGTTGTAAACCAACTAAGAACTAGCGCGATTGCCTTGTTAACGTCGTCAAAATTATTCAAGGTTCTGTTAATCTTAAAAATTAGAGAAGTATCATCTGCAAACAAAACAATATCACATAAGTTCTTTATGAAAAAGGGAAGATCGTTAATGTAAACCAAGAACAAGAATGGCCCAAGTATTGAACCCTGTGGGACTCCCATTGTAATGAGAGATCCTGATGACCTCGCACCATTTACATCTACTTTTTGGATTCTATTGCTAAGATACGAGGATAAAAGATCGAGAGCTTTCCCATTAACTCCGTAATGATTCAATTTAAAAAATAATGTTTCGTGGCAAACGCAGTCAAATGCTTTGGATAAATCACAGAAAACGCCAATTGCGTCCTGTGACTCCTCCCAAGCATTGAATATATGCTTTAAGAGCCCTGTGCCTGCGTCTGTCGTTGAACGGCATTTAGTGAAGCCATATTGTTCATTATGAAACAGACCATTGAGATTGAAATGTGTTAATAACTGATTTAATATTACTTTCTCAAAAATTTTACTTAGAGCGGGAAGTATAGAAATGGGTCTGTAGTTAGTCGGATCATTTTTACTGCCAGACTTGAATAAGGGAATAAGTTTACTATTTTTCATTATGTCGTGAAAAACTCCTTCATCAACACAATTATTAAAAATAATTACTAAGTATGGAGCAATTATACCAATAATGGAACTTAAAATTTTAGTAGATATTCCCCAGAGATCCTCTGTATTTTTTATGTTAAGCAATTTAAATGTCTTAACAATGGAATTAACATTAATATGTTTAAATTTAAATGTAACATCACACTTTTCAACGTTGCTTGAGAGCATACAAGAAGCCTCAACTGAGGAAGATTTTAAAGACTGGGTAGTAACTATTGGTATTTTTGTAAAGAAATCTTCAAATGCATTGGCAACTTCGTGATCTTTGGAATAATTGCCGATGTTTAGGATAAAATTTCGGTCTCGAGGTTTAATTTTGCCGGTTTCGGTATTTATTATTTTCCATGTTGTTTTGATTTTATCTTCCGATTGTTTAATTTTCCTACTCAAATGAAGAGATTTCGCGGTATTACACACGGAATTAAATGTCAAATTTCGTGTCATTATCATTCATTTTTTTTTGAGAATATAAATCGTATAATTTGTTTCTAATTTTGTAAATACCTGTTGTAGCCCAGTCATCAAATCCCACCCTTATGCCCCCCTTACATTTTTTTAATTTAAATATATCGTTAAACTCTTTATCCATTATATAAAACAAGGAATTGCAAAGGTCATCAGAATTCCCATCAAACGGCAAGTGACTAAGTTGATTATCAATGTTATCTGCAAACCGTTCCAAACGCTTGCAAGTAGCCTGTAAGTGAACTCCTGAGAGTTTTTACCTGATTTACATTGAAACACAACACTTTGCCCACTATGATCAGAGCTAAGCTTATCACTTATAGCCCTGCTACGAGGTTCACAGTTGCAAAAAACATTGTCTAAACAGGTCGCTAAGTGCTAGTGATTCTGGTTGGCTGATTAAAAAGATTTTTTAAGTTGAAGCACAAAAACAAATTTAGAAATTTATCGCTTAATGAACATTTAACAAGTATATCTACATTGAAATCACCACATACAACAAGGAATTTTGAATTGTTAGAACATTTCCTCAGAACATCCTCCATAACAGACTCAAACACATTGACATCAGCCAGTGGGGGTCTGTATACACATACAATTATATGATGCTCCAGCTCAACACATGATAACTCAATAGTCCGTTCAACAGACAAGGCCACAATGTCTTTCCTCTCCTTAAATTTACATGTATTCACTAAATAAATTAAAGAACCACCATGAAACTTAGCTTTTTTTCTATTGAACGAACTACCAATCACATAGTTTCTAATGGATGGTATCAAAGTACCTACCGTGAACCAATGCTCAGTTACACACATAACATCGACCTTAGAAAAATCTAAAAAAAGTTCTAACTCTAATGCTTCGCTGGAAAGACCCTGTATATTGTTATGAAAAATATGTAAGTTACCAGGCCTTTCCATTGTCTTAACAGTCAGTTTAAATTAACAGATAAATTTGGCTCCGCTGTACCACGTCTAATACTGCTATTAACCGTGGCACCGTCAGAGTGATCCATTATACCATGTACAACTGGATCATATATATTAAATGCTAACAATATAGCGATGGTCACCTTGTCATTTTTGCTGAGATACAATGTATTCTTTGTCAAAATAAATTTTCTAACAAAATTGTTAGTTTCAAAATACAAAACGTCACTTTGACGACAAGTCAAATTATATAATGTCAAATTCAGATCATAGGCATGATCTGTTTGCGTTTGCGTCATTTTATTAGAATATGGAAATGAGCAGGCAATAATCCTGCCCACACCTATATTTTCTATATCTACTAGGGTCTGAACAAGATTAATGATATCAGTTTTTTTTACAGCTAGACTGTTACCTAATTGTAATACAATTGTGGTATTTTTGTCAAATGTACAGTTTTTTATTTTTGACTGAAAACCTTTTAGTGGCAAACCGGAGAAGCTATTATTACAGACTGTTTGAGTTAAGCAATTTTGAAGCAGGCTGCCCATGTCTGCACCTATTTGATCACTGAATACCAAAGTTTTTCTAGGGCACTCAGATGGCTTCAATAAACAATCTGAGCTTATTGGATAGGTAGTGAGAGGATACTGCACAGGTGACTTGTGCTCAGGAACATCATTGGGGCTATTCTTTACTCCAAGTGTATTAGGCACTATCCTGGAGTTTTCTATGACCTGAACATTGGAAGTGCACTTGTCAGAGCTGCTAGGGCTTTGAGCCACCAAGCAAGCCATGGCTGCAATATGGCCTTTGATTTGCTTATTTGATGCCACATATTTGCCGTTTAAGTCCCACAATTGTTTTTTTAAGCAAGTAATTTTACTATTCATGTAATCTATTTCTCTATTATTGCGGTCTAATAAACTATAAAATTCATCAAGCTCTTTATTTAAATTTAATTTTTCTTTGCATATCTTTAAAAAAAAAAAAACTTTTTTAACTTGAATGAGGTTCTTTTCAAAAATGTATTAATCTTTACATATTTTTTAATCTTATTAGACCCTCTAATACTGTTAATGTTAGAATTGTTTTTTTTACAAATTTAGTTGTAGTCAGGTCCACAATGACATATTATTACATACTATTGACTTATTTGAGTTAGTTTCAATTAACTCCGAATATAAATTAGTGTTATTATTTTCCATCTCGAAACTAATACTATTTTTAGATGAAAAATCTAAGGTCTCTAACTTAACCCTGTTAAGGTTAAGCTCCTGCTCTAAATTCGCGACCGACTAACCTTCACACTGCTCTGTCACACTGGTGTGATGGTTAGGAAGAAAATTTACTAACCTTCACACTGTTCGAATAGCAGTGTGAAGGTTAGGAAATTTAGTTCCTAACGTTCACACAAGTGTGTACGATAGGAAGTAACTTTCCAATCCCTTATACGCCTGAGGGCCGCCTCATATGTGTCTTGAAATGTATGTATGTATGTATGTATGTATGTGGGTGTGTACAAACATACACACCCACATACATACATACATACATACATACATACATACATACATACATAACAAACCAAATGAAGAGTCAAAAAAGCACAAATGATCAAAAATAATGTATTCAAAATATCAGTATATATTAAAAAAACTAATTATCTTCATCTAAAACATCATCTCTGCCGTGGTTGCATCGAAATTTCCATTCTTCGCGACACCGATCGCAGCACACCACACCGGCTCTCATTCTACGACTATTTTTATAATGGCAACACATCATATATACGCATTTATCACATTTATCGTATTTACTTTGTCTGTTATGGCAATACTCATTATGTTCGCATGAATCTCCGCTGGACAAGCAGTCATTAGTCTGGCAATATTTGTATGGAACTGAGATTTTGACTTCACTATCCAAATGGGTATTAGTGGTATTTTTTTCTCTTGATTTTACAACTGGCAATATCCTCGGCCCGCTTCTAACCAAAGGCCTGTTTGAATCATCCAAAGCATTGTGTCTTTTATTTTTTTTAACCGTTGCAAACATTCTATTAACCTCTTCAATAGCGTTTTTCGATTGCGTCTTCTCTTTCATTGCGTATTTCAATTCTTCTAACTTCATTTGGGGTATCGAAGAAGACTTGTGCTTAGGCAATTCTAGAGAATAACGAGATCTGACAAAATCTTCGTGTGACGTTATTATAGTGAACTTGTTGTTTTTACCAATTACATCATCGTCTATAGAGAATTGGAATACTTTGTTGACGGATAATTTAGAGTGCGTTGGTTGGCTCATATCGTCAGTAGATATGCTAGCATCTTTAACAATGGCAGTTTTAAGTTTGTGTTCCGAGTCTATTTGCTTTTTATTTTGAAATACAGTTAGCACTTCGTTTAGTAAGCTCAAGTTTTTGTTCAAATCTGTTGGTAAGGTTTGAATCGATTTATTTCTTGTAATAAGTGGTAAGGTATTTAATTTATTCTCATTTCTGGATCGGGCTTTTGGCTTTTCCATGCATTCACAGTTTTTTGGTTCTGATAATAATTTAAGAGTTCTTTTATCATCATCGTAAGCGGTATTTTTATTACATTTTGAGTTATTTAAACAAATGGAGCATATTGATTTCTTGTGTAACATTTTATTACAATTTCTTCTTTCTTCATTCAAGCTTTCAACCTTTGTTTGAAAATTATCTTTGAAAATTATTATATGTATGTTGACTGATTTATAATTTTCTCTTGATATCATATGTCACCAGATACCTGAGAATAATGTTAAATTTTGTTAGAGTTTGTTAACATGGTAGCTCAGAAGAGCATAAGTATAAAACTACTAAGTAGCTTAGGGCGATGGAACTTGCTGTGCTCTGCATTTTTCTGGAGTCCGAATTCCCAATGTCGAGATAAGATTTAAGGCGACGTCGCGGATGTCAGGAAAAGGGTCATAAAAGTGAAATGAAAGCGCAGGACATGAAAGTGTAATATGTGCACGAGCAAGAAGTAAGTAAAGAAATGGATTTAATCCTTGAGAGTATATTGAAACTGCTCGGGAAGTGTCAGGCCTGTGCGATGCAGTAAGAAAAGGAATGGAACAACCTATCAGATTTGTTTCCCGATGGCTATAATCTGGGTGTCTTCAAGTCAAGAGTGAACAGAAGCTATCTTCTAAGACAAGCATGCTCTTAAGTAAATCGTGTCAGTAGTTAGGGACATAGCAATAGATGATGGTGAGACAAAGGCTGTTGATGAGATGTATCCGTTACTGCTAAAAGATTACTGGTACATACGTCAGGAACCGAGTACATTAGACACAAGACATTAAGATGGAATGTTCCGTGACAGACTCGTGTCTCCCCTGATTGCCCCCCTCGGGGAGAGATCAGGATTTTCAGTACTGGTGTTTTCCCTAGCCTAGGGGAGATATCAGAACTTATATTAAAAATAAAGTATTCATGTTTTTTTTTGACATTTGACATCATCAGGATTTAAAAAATCTTGATGTCGCCCCAAGGGGGGAAATCAGGGGAGGAGGGAATCAGGAAGACACGAGCCCAGCACCGCATGTTCTGGAAGATGTCAAACCCTATTTTCAGATGGGAGATAAAAGTAAATTCCTTACCGAAGAATTGGCCGTGAAATAGATACACATGCTATTTTCAATGCATTTATTAACCACTGCATTGGATCTTTTGTAAAATATCCGAAAATTAATTCAAATATAAAAATGTATGAAAAATTCGTCTCCGTCTCAAAATCTGAGCCCAAAAGAATTTTTTGACATTTAGTCATACAAAGAGAATGTAAATCAAAGAGTATAGATGTAAATACTACGTAAAATAGTCCTCTAAAAACGAAGTGATTATATTCTCTTTGATTTAAATTTTTTAGGACAAAATAAAAAAAAAAGGTTCTTCTTCTGTTTAAGAAGAATACAACAACAAGACTCGTTTCGGCCAGCTTCACATCTAGCTGTTGACCACAATCACAGAATATAATCTCTACGAATGCGATCTAAATAAGAATAGGATTGATAATGCGCCATCTTGAACCTCGATTGTCATCAACTTCAGTTTTTTTAGTACATTGTGCAAAATAAAATGTCAAGGATGTAAGAACCAAAAATATTTTTTCTTTATTTTAAGTTAATACAATTGTTTTATTCCACTCAAACTGATGTCTTCTTCTCGTAAATTTACAAACTAATGGAGCTGAAGTGTTTTAATATAGGTAAGCTACAATAAGTTATACCATATATATAATATATATATATATATATATATATAATGTTTTTCGATAAGACGATGTGAAACATATCCTGATCTGTTATTAACAAATTTATATAAAGTTTTTCATATTAAAGTTTAGAAAACTAAAAAACACGCTTTAATACCATTAAACCGAAACAAACAGGTTTTTTTTAATTATTTTACTGTCGTCGGAACCTGTGTGTGCAAAATTTTGAATTAATATGACCATTATGGTGGGTAAAAATCGAGTTCAAAAATACATACGAGTACGTTACAAACATACAGGTGAAGCTAATAAAAGCGTGTTAAAAAGGGACGGAAATCATTATCAAAATCGTTCAATAAGATCCATGCTTGCAGGGCAGCCCTGCAAGCATGGATCTTATCGAACGATAAACTTACCGAATTTCAATGTCAAATTTGACGAATGTTACCGAATCGATAAAATTTTACTGAAGCTAGAAGATCCATGCTACCGAATTTCGATAAAATCGATAAATTTATCGATCTTTACCGATCGATAAGATCCATGCTCGCAGGCAGCATTGGCAACACGCAATACGTCAAACAATACCTATAAATGAGGTCGCTTCGTTAAATCCTTCATTCGTCAAGTTACTCAGTCGTTAAGTCACTCGTTACTCGGGATCTCGCGGCGTGAACTCCTGAAGAAGAGCGTCGGATACGCTCGAAACCTAGGTCGATGTTTTCGACTATATACACGTGAGTCATAGCCGGTAGTGATATTTTAAATTATGTATCAGGTTTACGAAAACTTTAACACTAAAATATGTATTATATATGTAACTTTAATAGTTAGTAGTGAAACCACAAATTAAAATTTAGACAAATCTGGACCATAGTTGTGTAGTTTTATGGTACTTCATATTTCACCACATTCAAGCAGTTAGGTGTTATCAGCCTGCTTAAATCCATTGTTGAACATCACTTCTTTTCTGCTCCATTATTTCCGGCCCTGATCCAATGTTGAGCCATGTTTTGTCAGCAATAACAATATTTTTTGAGTCAACCACATAATGCGTCGCGCTTTTCATTATTATTCTTGACTAGACTACGCCCCTTCAGTAAAATGTACCGAAACTGGAGCTATATAGAAGCTCGCGAACATTCGCGAAAATTATCCAGATTACTAGTTTTCCCACTGCGACTTCGTCCGCGCGGACTACTTACTGTTTATCGCGAAAAAAAACATCCTATTTTCTTCTAGGATATTAAAAACCAATGCAAAAGTAGGTATAGCACCCAATGCTGTTGATGTTTTTTTGACAGAAAAGTAATTTCGTTTCCATGGCAACCGTTCCTTACAGCGAGTAATCAACGTTTTACATTTTTCCCGCGGAAACTTTCAATTATCCGGAATAAAAAGTATCCTATGTTTTATTCTAGGGTTTAAGCTGTCTCCATTCTAAATTTCATTAAAATCCATCCAGCCGTTATCGAGTGAAAGCTCCCCAAACAAACAAACAGACAACGTTTCACTTTTATATATTGGTATGGATTGATAAGACCTGTCGTGGAGCTTCGCAGCATACCTTTATTAATGTAAAGCCGGTATGACTTGCTTTTATTGCATATTAAAATCTCTTTGTACAGTATTTTCTGCAGATGTTTACCAATGAGGTCTAACTCTACTCTCTTTGTTGTTTATCAAAAAAGAGAGACGAAAACAAATAGTGTTCTGAGAGTGTTCTGTGGAAGAAAATGTCCGACAAAATTGTCAATGAAATGGAAAATTATTAGTAATATCTCAGCGATAAAAGTAATAAAGTGTGATTAACCGACGGTAAGAACGATACCATGAAAATAACACATCTAGCCGTTTTTAGCGATCTGACTACAAGTATATATTTTTTGCAGAAGAGATCCAAAGGTGACGCAAAAAATGAGCAAAACTCTCTAAATAATGATAAACAAGAAGAAATGAAAGAAAGCAAAGCTGTTTACGTTAACAAACACAAGATTAGAGACGACCAGCAATTGGTCTACCATCTGCAGAGAAGCGAAAGAGATGAACTGTTTCCAAGAGCAGACAACAAGACGTACAACAGTAACTTCAGTTGTCAGTACAACAGCAAGATAGACAATGAAATTTGTACATGTAAAAATGTAATAACATTGAGGAAACATCAAGAAATTAAATACTACAGCGGCTTGCCTAAACAGATATACGCTTATCATGGGGCTAGGGATTTCACGGACGTCGGAGTAGGGAGCGTCAAAGCTCTCCCAAAGAAGAATGTGAAGAAGATCTATCTACCCGAAACAGACGACAGAGGCGTTGGCAGTTCGAATTTGTTTACTTTCATTTCTCGTTAGTATCTTAATCTATTAGAGTTGCTCGGTCAAGAACAGCGATGATTCTGCATGAATTTATGATTCATACAGAATCATAAATGCTTCATGGGCTTGCGCAAGTAAGCGCAATAAGCCTACTGTTTCGGAAATATTGCTCCAATATCGGCCATGCCTAGTTATTTCCTCTTATTTCTGAAGAAGGCCGGCATTGACCATTTTTTATGTATCGTAAACTGTGATGGACCTCTACCTTCTATCTATACCTATACAGGATGGATTTTTGAGACGGTACTGTAAGGGCAGGTACCTTAACCGTTATAGTTACAGAAAAACGTTCTTAGGAGACCTGCGTTCACAGATTTTGGAAAAAACAGTGTGCAAGATAATGGTAACCTTACACAAAAACTTTTTAGATGCTAATCGATCTTGTTTCTTATAAGGATCAAAAATCTATAAGGGACCGACTGAGGTTTGAGTCAGAAATTGCGAAAAACTTACCTTAACCGTATTAGCAAGACGAAAATGTTCTTAGGAGGCTATCCTCAACTTTTGGAGATATCTTGACCTGCATTCACAAATTTAGTAAAAAATGTTCAGTCATCGAGAAAATAGGCAATTTACACAAACACTTTTTTGAATGCTGGCCTTTACTTTGCCGAAAGACTAAGCATTGCCATACAACGTGGCAATGCTGCCAGCATTTTGGGATCGTTGCCCACTGGACGCAGCTAGTATAGACTAGTTAAAGCGGATAGACTAGTTCTAGTATTATTTAAATGCATCTTTATTATTTTTCATCTTGTTAAGTGAATAAATTGTGGTACTCAAAAGTTATGGATGGTCTCGTAGGTACGTTTTCCTGTAACTATAACGGTTAAGGTGTACCTGCCCTTACTGTCCCGTCTCAAAACTGACTGACTGACATATAACGCCGAGCCTAAACCGGTGGAACTAGAGATACGAAATTTGGAGGAAATGTTCCTTGAGTTTCCTAGAGATGCACCAATGAAAGTTTTTTTAATTCCGTGTAAGGGCACAGAATAAATAATAGTACAAGTACGGAAGGCTAACTGAGTAAAGTAATTTAAATACATAGCAACTCTCGCTACAACGCAATAAAGTGTAATTTAACTCGCACAGCGCTGCGAGATTTCAATTATATTTACCTAGAAGGCGCTCACCCATTGCGTGCAGGCTAGAATGTACCGTATCACAACGCGCGAGAGCTTCCATTGCTCTAATTGTTTCAGAATCACTCTGTCACTTTCACGCTCGGTAGGGTTGTATCAAGATATGACTAGGTACTTGCACTAGTAATTATTCTGTGATATAATATGACTTAGATATTGTAACCGAATAAACAATTGTTTTTTTTTATTACTTATTGTTATAAATGTTGATAGTTCTATTAACTACATATAATGACATTCTTATCAGAATAGACCTAGTACCTCATTATTTGATTATATCATAATAGGTTACACTTTCATGAATAAAAGGTGCCTGTCTGACTTCAATGCTTAATAATGAATGAAAAAGAAATGGCTACCTACGTAATAAAATGTCGGTATGTAGGTATTTTACGAGATTTGTCAGACCGAATGCGATGCAGTACCTTCTAGGTTTCTCCTTGGTATTCATAATTAAGAAAAGAATAATATTTGACAAAAACTTTACGTAAGTAGGTACTTTATCGTTAAGCACACGCGCGCGACTCATCGAGCGCACGCTTGACACTCTACTGAATGAACCCCAATATTACGGCCCCAAAGTATTTGTACTTGTTGCGGAGTGCGACCGCCCTGGTAAGGGTATGAACGGGCAAAATTGCACGCGGGCGAAGCTGCGGAGCGCAACTAGTTTTTCTATGAGTGGCCTTGTCTTTTTCGTTGTATGAATCGTTCTAAACGTGCTGTTTTTTTATTGACCTAGCGAAGCGAAGTCTCTTAATCAACTTGGACGTATCGGCGTTTGTATTTGTGTGTTTGTTTGTTCGAGAGCAACTTTCGAACCATTGATCCGTCCTATATGACATTTTGAAGATGGTCAATTAATAATAATATAAAATTTTATTTCGTATAAGAGTCAAAGAGCTGAATCTGTCTGGGGGTTGATCAGAAATAGGGTCTAAAAAGAGTTAACATATTTCAAAAGAGAATATTAGGTTATATTGGATGTAATTGATAGTGCTTTGCTAGCACATTTAAAAAATATTTAGTTTAATTTTTGGATTTGTAGTTTCTAAATTACAATCTCAGTTCAGGGAGGACCACTTGTTATTGAGACCAAATTAGTTGTGATTGAGATTATCAATACTCAAAGAGCTTTTTTAGCATTATTTATCAACGGTTTTACCTTTTATAGGAAGTCGACAACCAAAGGAAGCAGCCAATAATAGCTGCTATTACGATCACAAAAGGACATCGTCAAAATGCGTCGGCGGCATTTTGGAATACAACAACGGATGCGTTGTAAACCAGAAACTTTCACCCATAGTACAAACAAAATCAGGATGCACAAGCCCTAAATATAGTTGCGAACTAAAAAGCACGGAAATTGGTAGTAATATCGTGTACAAAAAGTTGGAATCGATTGGAACTCAGTTCGGAAGTAAAGAATCTGAAAAACTAGAGGTTAAAGCTAAAGTACCTGCGGCATTGGAGGTGGAAACAAAACCAGTCAAAAAAGTTTCAGAGCAGACACAGAAATCGAAATATTCTAACGAAATTACTGAAGATAAGAAGAAACCAGAAGTAGGAAAGAGAGCTAAGGAAGTCATTAAAAACTTTTCTTCCGACTCTCTTGTTCAACATATTCATAATCTGGAAAATCCTAGCGAAGACAAACATAGCAGAACTTCATTCCCAGATCCAATGGAAAATAAGCTAGAAAGGGAATACAGAAAGATGTTCTCAACAACAAAGTCTAAAGACTCTAAGCCAAGTTTTCAAAGGCCGTTGACGGAGTTCAAAAGTGTTTCTTTACTTAAACGCCGGTTTGACGCTCTTAGGCGAGGTATGCATAAGAAAAATTCTAATTTGAAGAAAATTGATTCAATAATGATTAGTACAGACGCTGGAGACAGTTATCCTACTCACAAAGATGCTTCTGTATCGTCGGACCCACCTTCTTTGATAAGCAGATCGATTTCTAATTCAAAGAAATACAGTCCGGTTGTACGCAGCGTGGAAAAGGATAGAAATAAAGATATTTCTTATAAAAATGAAAAATATAGTGAACAATGGCCTCAAAATGCTAGTGATATAAGTGAAGGTCAAGGAGTAAAAGGAATGTTTAAATTGTGGGGAAAGAAATTTAACTTTGAAGATGAGGCGAATAGTAAAAGAAGGGCAACACCTATGCCTTCATACAACACTGACAAAAAACCAGAAAAGGTAGTGAAACCAAAAGTTGAAACTCCAACAAAAAAAGAAGGCAAGAAATTCTTTTTTTTCAAAAAGAAGAGCAAAGACAAGCCTAGTCAGCCTTATAAATCAAAGAAAAATGTTACTGCTGGTCGATGTGAAATAGGAGACGGTCTCACACTAAAATTAGGAGGTAACACTCGTAACGGTCAGGTATCTACAATTCTTGAAGAAGACAACGAAATAACACGTAAAACGTGGCTGAAAAAGTTTTTATCTAAAACAATAGAATCAGCTAGAAGCGTCAATATTAGATGGAACAACATTATGTATGCTACCAGTAGCAGCACTATACTCGAACTATTGGACACAGTGTACACCAACGCGGGAGTTGTATTTAAGTCTCGTAGCGAAATCACTACTGAAGAGTCATCCTTCTACAAGTCATTCAATAAACCCAAAGTGAACTTTGTACGCGATATTGAAGCTTGGATGATTCCTAAAACCATCCCCGATAGGCCAATGAAACAAATGCCAGTAAACATAAATCCCAACAAAGAAAACAAACAGAAAAACATTGAAATCGCAATTTCTAATCAGAAATGGTTCGTAGACAAGTCTGAAGCCTTTTCAAATAAGATTGAAGTCGTGTTAAATTCTGATAACTGCAACATATTGAACAATAATAAGATAAGCTCCGAGTATTTGAAAATAAATATACCTAAAGATTTTTTTGACTCAATCACAAGTATCGAAAGCAAGCGACAAGCCAAACCAGTGATCCAGCGAAACCATTGGAGTGACGAAGAGGTTTACAAAATTGTAGAATACGAAACCAATTCCGAAATAAAAAGTGGAAATGAGGCCGCTACAGAATTAGAAAAAGGTGATTTCACCTCGCATGATATCGAAGTTATTGTAAGTTTTCAAGATAGCAGGAGTTTGGAATCGAAGATCTTAGAAACGGTCATAAAAAGACCGATGCATAGAGACGTGGTAATTCAAGGAAGTATTGTGAATGTCCCTAAGCGATGCGATGTAATCGGTGTTGGGATAATAACTCAAAGAGATTTGAGAGAAATCAGGAAACCTATGTAAGTACCTATGTTAGTACTGCTCGCACCCTTTATTTGATATGATCGGAGCACCTAACCGGGTCGCGTGATAGTAATAAAAGACGTGCTTGTCTGTTGACGGTTTAATAGGTACTGAATTGATTGATACCTTTTGCTTAGATTGCTAATTAATACAATTGTACGGGTGAGCCCGTACATGCTCCCCACGAGAAAATATTAAAATAAGATTTTTACTTAGTACACTAATTCACAACTGATACCGCGACGTTATTATTGGGGACGTACCCACACTAATACGCGCATTAACACTTTCACTTTGATCTGATACTGGGGGCGCGGGGCGTCGCGCGGGCTCAGAGCCCAGCGCGAGCGCAGCCCCCGGCGGCGGCGCGGGCGGCGCTGCTGCTGGTGCGGGGGGCACCACGCGTAGTGTGCACGTGCCACGCGCGCGCGACCAACACCATATTACACCTCCCATGATTGTCAAAAAGATGATAATGTATAACACCGTGTAATGGTGTATGTCGTGGTATGATATGCTAGATTCAAATGATTCATTTTTCATGATTTTGAGTTATTTCTCTATGTCTCCTAGTTCTTTATCTTGCTCAGACTCGAAAGTCTTCAAAACCTCGTGTGGAATAGAGACGTTGATTATATGATTAATTGGCGCTATTACAGGGGAGTATATGTCAGTCTGGATGCTTAATTCACTAGACGGTAACTGATGTGCTGTTATTTCAAAATCGTCGGTTTTGATTATGCAACCATTTTTTATTGTCACTATACCAGATCGAGTCAACTGATGTGTTGTAACTTGATCTCCACACATCACTCTCAACAGACATTGATTACAACAAAAATAAATGTAGTTGTTCAGGGCACTGCTTTCCAACCAAATATGCAAAAGCAAGGACTGATTATAGTTTCACATGCTTGTTCATTTTTCTGACAGAAATCTTTATCTTCTCCAATTCTATAGGTAGGTTTGCTAATATGACACAGGTACGTATCTGCTACTAAACATGATCTGATGCTGTTTTCCGACAGTGATAGGTAAGTATCCTTTTTCAGATTGACTGCTACGTAGTCTGATATGGGTTTGATATTTATCATGCTGTCTCGCTTTGCTTCCGGTATAGGTATGACCTTAAATATCTCAAATGAGTCTCGACTGATTAATGGTATTCGCAGTTCAAATATAAGGTAATCCGTTATCATTCGTGCTTTAGTTAGTTAGTTGTTATAAGTTTGAATATTTTTGATATTCCGGCGTGGATATTTTCAATAGGCAGTTTGACGTCACTTGTAAGATGACTCGAAATAATGCTTAGCTGATTTTGCAGTTGCTTTGGATCGATTAAATATGGATTAAATCGACCGTGATAAATGTCAGTGATTGTGTCTATCAATATTCTTTGTAAATGTTTGAAATTTTGCACTAAATTGCTTGTAAATAATGCTCCCATTGTAGTTGCTGGATATTTGTAGATCTGATTTCAATAGTGCCACAGTATTCTGTATCTCGTATAGTTTCTTATGAATGATTTTATGCTGCTGGGACATGACACTCTCTACTTGCTTTAGAATATTGAACTCTACTTCTATTATAGATGTCTGCTTTCTCCATAAAGATGAAATATGCTTTTGATTATCTCGTAACAGAGTGATATCTTTCTCGTACTATTCCGCGAATCTACTATCGAGTACTCCAAACAGGTAGTTCGCCAGATACCCGACACTGTCGATAAGCCCGCGGCGCCGGCGCTCTCTGCCTGCTCTCGTGCCATCTTGCTGATTAAGCAGCAATTGATTGTTATAATCTAACTCATTAAGCTCGTGCCGTAATTGCGACTGTTCTAACGTTTGATACTTTTTAATAAATGATTTATACTCGTTTGAAATATTTAGGTTTTTTGATAGTTTTTGTTCTTGCTGGGCGAACTGAGATATGGTATTGGATGTTGATTGATCGACTTCTTCTTCGAAGTTATGTTTGAGAGGAAGTCGGACTTGTTGCTGTCCATCCTCTAAACGTTCCATTGTTGATTGATTAAATTGAAGGCTTTCCAAGTGCTCTGATGTTTCCTTCTTGGTGATGTCTTCCAAATTATGTTTTTCGACAGTGTTCACTTGAACGACGTTACACTGCAAAGTTTTGATACTCCCGCACAAGATCCACCCTAATCGGGTCTGCTGTGCGATTAATGATGATTGCTCTGATCGGCATATACCTTCTAAAATGATATTTGGATATACATCAGCACCTAACAAAATATCGACTGGACGACTGATGTTAAAATCCGAATCGGCCAGTTGAATATTGTCCAAATAATCCCATGACGGCTTAGAAAGGAGTAGTTTGGTAAATGCTTGGTAAGGTTTTTCATGATGTATACATCCGTCCCAAATTGATAATTATTGCTCATTGATTTACAGTTGATATTGATAACTCCTTTACAGCTGTTATCCCTTGCTCCTATTCCACTGATAATTCCCTTACACTTCTGTCGAGGTAAGGCTAATTGCTGTGCAGCGTTCTCCGTGATCAGAGAAGTCTGCGAGACCTGATCGATAAGAGCTCTCATGATTTGATAGCTTCCGTCAGCCTTTTGTACCCTGACCATAGCTGTTGATAACAAAATTTCTGGCATTTCTTGTTGCTATGCCACGTGTGAGTGTACATTATATTGCTGCTTGAAAATAGGACTTTCATTACTTTGATTAAAAACAGCACCTTGTTTAAACACCTCATGTAGGATTGTATTATGATTCCCGTTGCACTCTCTGCATCGCTTAGTAGAAAAACATGCCTTACCGTTATGATCATAAAGACAGTTTTGGCATAGGTTATTTATAGATATGCATTGCTTCTTATTTGCAGGCGACATTTCTAAGAATTGGTTGCAGTGAAATATACCGTGGTTGTCAACTTTGCAAACTGGACACTTTTTGTGGGAATGGAATGTATTGTTCGAAGTTGGTTTCAAATTATCTTTGTTGCTGGAATATGATTGTTTTAATTGGAATGGTTTTATGTTGTCATAATTGTATGATGATTTTGTTGCTAGTTGATTTGATTTTTAAATGATGTTTTCTGGCTTCTTTCTGCTAGACTCCATGCTCATAAACTTGCCTTCCAAAAACCCCAAAAAAACAGATAGGACGGGTAATTCTTGAGGCTGCTTTAATGAGGACACATATTCATTGTGCGTCTCGCTGTCTAATTTTTGACATAGAATATGAACCAGAAGCGGGTCCCATGATGAAACTTCTACTCCTATGTTTTTGATAGCGTTCAATGTCTCGCGAATGACATCATGCATGCGTTTGATATGATTGATAGAAAGCTGCTGCATTACTGATAGGTTCAATAAAATGTTGATATGTGATGAAAATATCAATTTTTTATTGTTAAATCTGTGATTGAGAATGTCCCAGCAAATGTTATAATTGTCAGAACTGATATTAAGATGCTGAATAAGGCGTTCGGCTTCACCTTAGACTTTAAAAACTGCATTTTCTGTGCGTTTGATAGAAAACTGTTATTATGGATTGTTTCTGTGAATAGGTCTTTAAAGGATACCCATTGATGGGGGTTCCCGTGGAAAATCGTGACGTCTATATGTGGAGTAGTTTTTTCCCTGTGAACCATTGATCTTAGATTGCTGTTGAGGATTTTCTTGGTATTATTGTATGTCTGCTCATTCTCTGCGAAAGTCCTCTCATATTTTTGATTGCTGCCATCTAATATACTGTCTAATTCCCAATGAACTGCATCAATAACTGCTCAGCGAGACTCTAAATTTTTCAAACTATCTTCGAATTCCCATTTTTCTGTGATAATATTTATATTGATGTTTTGAACTGTTCTTGTGAAAGCTTTGAAGTTACTCATTTGCTTTTTGATAAGATCATCTAACTTGCTGTTTTCACCCTGCGATTTTGTTGAACTCTCACCGATTGGAAAATCAAAGTTTTTATTTGCTTGAGGAGTTGTAGGTCTGCTATCTGATGTGGTTGCCTGCAATTTCTCCCTTACTGATAAGTATAGATCGTAAGTTTGCTGATAATGGTTGCTAACAAAATATTGATGGCTTTGGTCAGGAAACTTAATTACCTGCACATGATTTGATTGAAACTCCTAATAACCAATAACCATCTAACGTTTCTATTCTTCTCTTGATATAGTCTGCTGTTTTGCGCTCCGGACCGTCTTTTTTTGAAGTTTAATAAAAGCGAATTTATACCCCCTGTGATTTGATGTAGATTTGCTAAAAGATCTTCCATTTTTATCTTGATAACAAATTGTCAATTGTATATTATAGAAAGGTCTTACTTGATTTGATTTGCTAAGAGTCTTGGCGGCCAATATCCAGCCCAGAACTGCTCGATGTCCAAGCACTGCTGCTGTGACGAGGACTGATTTTGATAATCCTCCTGGCGGCTGATACCATACCAAGAGTTGTTGCTGATAAATCCTGGCGCTGATGATGCGCCGAGGAATGATGATGCTGCATGTCTCGGCGGCGAAAGCCAAGCCAGAGACTGATTTTGATTTTGCTTACTGCTGGTTCCTCAGCGCAATCTTACACGAATCACTATAAATGTTCATTAATCACTCGCGCTGATGGTCTCGCCTTCGGAGGTTCGAAGGACCATGTAGGGGCTGCTGCTCGCACCCTTTATTTGATATGATCGGAGCACCTAACCGGGTCGCGTGATAGTAATAAAAGACGTGCTTGTCTGTTGACGGTTTAATAGGTACTGAATTGATTGATACATTTTGCTTAGATTGCTAATTAATACAATTGTACGGGTGAGGCCGTACACTTATAACATATATTTTATTGGCGCAATGGATTGCATTCTAGCCATACCGCTCACTCGATATCTCAAATTAACGTAATTTGCGCTAGCATGCGCGCTGTTCGAAGGATTAAGGACCTACTATAAAATTTCTGATTGTGTACTTTCCAACTTCAGAGAGGCTATGGTTGACCGTTTGATCTTGGCCTTGGAAGCCGTGTTCGACTGGGGCGACGCTAACCTCTTTAAGTTTATTGCTACTAAAACGCAGCCTTGTTTGTTCTCTGCTTAAAAGAGCATTCCATCGTTCCGTAGTATAACAATGCCAATAGGCGATTATCTAAAGCTTTTGAGTGTCGAACTCACATCGAACCTGAATTTCGGGTCTTGCGTTGAATCCAAAACCAAGGTTGCAATAAAGAAACTGGGTATTTTGTCTAAAGTCAGGCGGTACTTCACACCGGGACAGCTTTTGGGCTTTTTCAGGTCACAGGTCTGATCTTGGATGGAATACTGCAGTCACCTTTGGGATGGATCTGCCATGTATCAGCTCGAGGCTTGGATTCTATTGAAAGATGTGCTATGATGCTCTTTGGGGATAACGCTCTGGTAAAGAGTAAGCCTCAAAGTCTGGCGCATAGACGTAAGGTCGCAAGCCTGTCGGTATTCTAAAGGTTGCAATATGGAGACTGTGCACTAGAACGGCACAATCTGATTCCCGCATCACCTTTCCATCAACAGTACGACCAGACCGGACGGCAAAGCGCCCCCCTTTTATGGTAGAACTACCACGCACAATGACGAACCGTTACGCTTCTTCATCAATTCAACCATAGTATAAAACATAGTCGCTTTCCACCGTCTGTCTGTAACGCTTAATCTTTTAAACTACGCAACGGATTTTAATGCGGTTTTCACCATCAGATTATATTTCACGGAAGTTTTATATATGCAGAATGGATTTTTGAGAAGGGAAAATAAGGGCAGATACCTTAACCGTTATAGTTACAGGAAAACGTTCCTAGGAGACCTTCCATAACTTTTTGAGATATCCTGAACTGCATTCACACATTTTGGAAAAAATAAAAAGTCAGGAAGAAAACTGACAATTTACACAAAAACTTTTTTGATGCGAATCTTTGTTATAAGGATCAAATGTCTCTATTGGACCAACTGAGGTTTGAGTACTAGAAATGTCAGAAATCGTGCTATACTTTTTCCATACATTATGTACGAAATTACCTTAACCGTTGTAGCTACATGAAACGTTATAAGGAGACTGGCCTTAACTTCTGAAGATATTTTGACCAGAAAGTTTTCCTGTAACTATAACGGTTATGGTACCTGCCCTTACTGTCCCTTCTCAAAAATCCAGCCTGTATAGCTGTGCCCGTGGCTTTGCCCGCGTAGTCAAAATTCATGGATTTTATATTTTTGCGCGGATTCCTAATTCTTTTTAAAAATAATTGTTGTCTATGTTACTCCTAATAACATCAGCTATCTGCCAGTGAAAGTCCTGTCAAAATCATTCCAGCCGTTTAGGAGATTTTTATTATTTAATATGGATATGGATAATACGAGCATACAAGACCTGGCCCCCGATTCAGAACCTTTCGATAACGAACCGAATCGATTCGATTCGATATTGTGAATTAAAAATGTATTGAATTGAACGATATCAAACCGAATCCAGAGAATAAATAATACCTTATCGATCGACAACTGAGTTATCGAAAGGTTCTGAATCGGGGGGCTGAACGTAACGAGGCACGTAACGGCAGGCGACCCACAAAGCGGGCACAGAATGAATAAAAGTACAAGTGAGGGGCGAGTGTGCGAGAACTAAAATTTTCACCTCATTTTTTTTCTTAATTTCTCCCGTGCGTGTCCTTGGCGTGTTGCTTAAGAACTGCAAAGGAGTGGAATGCTCTGCCCTCGTCAGTGTTTCCGGTAAATTATAACCCAGGTGAGTTCAAGTGTAGAGTGTCTACTAAGCAAGCGTGCTACACCTTTGACCATTAATCGTTTTCTTTCAGGTGAGATCGTTGACGATTGTCAAGAGCGAAATAAAAAAAAAAACTTTCGGTTTCAGATTGAAAATTCAAGATGTGAACGAGACCGATGAGGAATCGGACTCCGCGAAGTGGCCAAACCAGAAGAAAAGTGAATTTGCTGAAAGCTTCTTGCAAGAATACTACCGTCATTGGATACCATTAGGGACAGATTTATATTCGTCGTGCGTCAGCGTCAGCCATCTTCGGTCATGTTCAGAGAGATCCATTTTGAGCTATTGTCAACTAGGGTTTGTGGGAGACGTATCAGTAACAAAGTCTTGTCCTGATATGTCTGACGGCCTTCAATCGACTACTATTGAGTCGTCCGGCGAAATATCATCGACTTATAACACTAACGAAGACCAAAGGGCAGAGCCCGACAATTGCACAAAGAAACTTTTAAATATTTTTAAAAAAAACGCCTTGGGAGCAAAAACTGAAATGGACACAAATTATAAGAGGATACTTCCAAAAGATTCTGTGGAAGTTTTTAAAAGAAGAAAGATGTATGCCGCCAGTAACAAGTCCCACTGGATTGGCAGCACTGCTGCTCAAGATAATTCCGCTGTAGTTTCAAGTATCGATAGTATAATAGGTGCACAAAAAAAAGCTTTACAACAAACAGAAAATAATAATAATTTCAAATCTAAAAAGAACCCCATTAAAAAGCATGTTTCGATGAAACATGTATCAGACAATAACCCGGAGCTTAGTTTACAATTCAAAGAGAAAGAGTGTAAAATTTGTAAGAAAAACGGCTCCAAATGTTCTAAGCATGCAGTTGTTAAACCTGTACCGCCGTGCGAAATATCTCAACCACCCTGTAAGGCATCTTGTGAGAGCATGAAAGAAGCATCCTGCAGCAAACCTGTCTCTCCATCTTGCAATATTTCGCGGCAGTCACCTGTCAGATGTGATCCATGCTTACCGCCGAGCCACCCTCCGCACTCCCGAACCAAGTGGCCCATTTGTACAGCCCCGCAAAACTCCAGTCGGGTGCAATCACAAACATCTTTGTTACCTTACAATATGGCAGATTGCTCAAGATCCAATTCAAAATGTTTAGGTTTTGTTCCAGAATGGGCTAAAACGCCTCGTGGGTCAACATGCCATGACAATTCTCCTTCAGCTACGCCCAGAACGAAAACTCAAAGTCGGGATACAATAGCTATTATATATCCTTGCACAAGTAACCCTTCACCTCCATCTCCACCTTGCCTAGCAATTGAAGAGCTGAATGCGTCCACAAATTGCAAAATGTGTATGGGCCCAGCTACTGTCCTCCAGAAAATAAATCCATCTGTTTATAATACTTCTTCTTCAAGTGGCAATATCAAGAAAAGATCATCTCCTGTTAGTCCGAGATCCTCTTATGATTCTCTAAAGTCAGTTAAGCATTCAGTTAAGCAATGTTGTAATAATCCGAAATCTGAAGAATGCAAGAAGTGTTGTATTGACATACACCCGCAAGTACGCCAGCGTTCGCCACCAAAGGAAATTAAACGGCTTTCACCTCCTCGCTCAATTCCTGGCAAAGATTGTTCATGTTGTTCACCTTCTTCCGATAATTTAAAGAAGAAGTCACTTCGTCAATCACCAGAAAAGCCACCTTTGTGCGATTTTTTACCGAAAAAGTTATCACCTTCCACATCGCAACCAAGCCAGTGCTTGCCATCAAAAGAAAATATACAAAAACGGTCATCACCTCCTCACCTACCTTGTTGCGAAGCTTGTCCATACTGTAACTCACCTCCTCCCGATAATATAAAGAAAAAGTCACCTCCTCAGATACTGCAAAGGTCACCTTGTCATTTACCAGAAAAGTCATCTAATCACTCACCTGTTTGCAATGAGTTTAACAAAAAGTTATCACCACGCACACCGCAAGCAAACCCTCATTTGCCGCCGAAGGGAAAAAAAATGTCATCACCTCCTTCCTCACTTCCTTGCGAAGATTGTTCAACTAGTTCAACTCCTTCCGATAATTTAAAGAAAAAGTCATCACTTCCATCACCTTCTTGCACACCGCAAATCTCAAGTAAAAAGTCAATGTGTCACTCGTCTTCACATAGCGATATATTAAAGAAAATTTCACCTCCTCACACACCGCATCGGTCACCTCGTCAATCACCTAAAAGGTCACCTTGTAACTTACCTAATTGCGATAAAGAAGTATGCCAAGATTATCCCTGGCCAACACTTCCCTCACCTTCTCGAACACCGGAAATCTCAGGTAAAAAGACAATGTGTCACTCGTCTTCTCCTTGCAATATATTAAAGAAAATGTCATCGCCTCCTCACACACCGCATCGGTCACCCTGTCACTCACCTAAAAGGTCACCTTGTAACTTACCTAATTGCGATAAAGAATTATGCCAAGATATTCCCTGGCCAATAAACAATCAAATATTTAATCCTCCGACGCCAAAAGAATCAGACAATAATTTACCTCAGCCAAAAAAGTATTCTAATAAATGCGACAAGCAATGTTCTATGATATCAAAGGAGCAGGAGCAGGAGCAAAAACCTAAGTCATGCATGAAGATCTGTCCACCATGTGTTCCACAACCACCGACAGTATCAGGAATACATTTGAAAATGAAAAAGAAACTTTGTTCTGATAAATGCTCATCTTGGAATAGTTCGGAACAGTTACAAGGAGTGGTTAGATTAAATTCACGTGAAATAATAACGATTAAATTGAGAGAACAGACACCTAGCGTTCAAGAGATTAGAAAGCCGATTTACCGTAAAATGGTAGACGAAGATGGGCAAACTATTTGCGAAAGAAAGGACTACACATATGAAAACCATCGTTCCTCGGTATTGAATGATATGTACAGAGATTCTAAAATAAACAGAGTGTCAGCACCAGCAGTTACAAATGTGTCAGAAGATATAGATCATAAAGAAACGTCCACAGCGGATGTAATTAATCAAAGTCTGGATAATTTAATAGAAATACAATTTAAGCTTCGTATTGCACAGGGTGACAAAACAACAGATATAAAAATAGGAAATGAGAACGAAGGAAAACACCGTGAAAAAACAGAGAGTTGGAAAGATATAAAAAACCCTGATATATACGTCGTCAATAGCGCTACAGAAGAGATTACCAGAGAGGTTGATCCTAAGAATGATATAGACATAAAAATTATAGTTAGAAACTATAGACCAAAAAATAATATAAAGTTTAGGCCAGATCATAAGGAATTTTCCAAAAAGATCTCTGATAAATTTCACGCGGTGTCTACAGGCTATAGCAATGTAAATGTAGACCCAAGTGCAGGTCCTGTTTTTTCTGTACATACAGCAACCGTAAATTTATCATCGTCAGCAGAAAAATCAAAAACACAGTCTAAGATAAGCAAGGAAGTAACAAGCACAGATCTTACGAAGAACGATAACGAGCCAAATCTTACATTTTCATCACTGAGCACTGAGCAATTGCCTACAGATGTAACAGAAGACGAAATCACTGAAGGAAAATCAATATCAAGTAAAAAGGACAGTCAAAGCGAAAAATTTGAAGAAATTAGTACGATTGCATCCGAATTGCCAGATTTTAATGACACAGACGATCAAGACGCAGCTGCTTTGCTGGCGCATACAAGCGATGAATGCAATGTCAAGGATGTAATATCGCAACATACTTCTAAGCAAATGAAAAAGAAGTTTTTGAAAAAAGTAATGGAAAAAGCGGATAGAAGTCAAGGTAATAATGAGTCTGTTAGACAGTTAAAAGATGTGTTAAAGATTATTTTAACGGACAGCAGCGAAAATGAAGATTGGAACGTAACTTGTAATGAAATAACCGATGATGTTACGTACATTTCACTCAACTCGAATTCCTTCCGAAATGCAGATAGTATGAATAATCACGAACAGGGTAGCCTTTTTTTGTCTACGCAAGCCAAAATAGAAGCTATATATCCCACAGTCGAAAATAACTCCATAGATAGCAAAAGTAATAGCAGCAACTCAGGCGCAAACTACGATACATACAATGGTTGCATGTGCAGGCAACTAGCAGAGAAATTAAACCAAAATAATATAAGTTGTTGCTGTCGCCAAAAAAATAAAAACGACGAGGAAACCACCTGTGATATAAAAAACGAATACGTTGACGTTGAAGTGCAAAACTCCAAATGTTTTACTCCCAAAGTAGACACTTTAAACGTTTCTGTACACAGTAAATCTTTTGCCAAAAATGGCCACATAAAAATCGTCGATGAAACGGAAATACTACACAGTCCTACAAACAAAATGCGAAGGTTAAAACACTATTCTTCGAAAAAGATAAAAGAATATGAAATCAAAAAGTTGAATACGGACACACTTCTTGGTATCTCTGATGATGACAAAGTGATCGTTCTATGTCAGAAGTCTACCAAACTTTCAAGAGTTGTATGTGTAGACGCGCAAGATACTAAAACACGTAAGAAAATTGAAAGCTTAACAAATCCAGAATCAGATATATTGCAAAGTTATGAAGCGAAGAAGGCAGTTTTGGAGATTTACGCAGAAAAAGCAGAGGACGGAAAGCATTTGGTAGCGAAATTACCTAGATTCGTTGCAGAAAAGGAAAGTGAAATAGTTAGAAACTATGCACAAATAGCGACAAATTCTTATAAAAGTGTTTGTAAAGAGAATATTGTTGTGATGTCTGTGAGAAGATAGTTTTTCAGTATACATTGAATTTTTGGAAAGTTATATACATATTACAAATTAAAGCTTTTTTTCTCTTCTTTGCTTGTAATAAAGCAGTAAGATACAAAAGTCTGTACCAGGAAGGGAATAATAAAAAAAAAAGAACTAGGTTACTAACTAAAAAATAAACAACTTCAAAATTGATTTATTAAAAAACGTATGAACTAGTACCGCAAAGGTATCCACATTATAAAAAAGCATCATAGAAAACACCCAAGAAATTTCGGTTAAATATAACTCGGGAACCTCTTTTTAGAAGTCGGTTAAATTAGCTACTGAACAAGAATATAACATAACATAATGTCTGTGTTTTTTCGAATCCCTTAAATACTACTGGACCGATTAAAATGCAGTTTTGGTGAACATCAAGTATTGAAATTTTCGAAATGCAGCAGTTCGAATAGGTGTAGGTCCTAGTCAAAGTGACAGAAGCCGTCAAAGTGACAGGTGTCAAAGCGACAGCTGTTAAACATAAAACAGCTATAACCCGGAAACTATTGATCTTTTATTAGTAGTTTCTTTACAGAAGTGATAGACATGTGTGCAGTTCTTGTGCACACTCTCCATAGTGCAATCTGTAGAATACCGCCAGGCTTGCTACCTCACGTCGATGCGCCAGACTTTGAAGCTTACTCTTTACCAGAGTGTCATCCCCAATGAGCCTGATAGCACGTCTCTCAATTGAATCCAAAGACTCGAGCTGATACTTGGCAGAACAATCCCAGAGGTGGCAGCAGTACTCCATACAAGATCGGACCTGTGCTTGATAAAGATTCAATAGCTGTCCCGGTGTGAAGTACCGTCTAACCTTAGACAAAATACCAAGTTTTTTTGCAGCTACCTTGGTTTTGGATTCAATATAAGACCCAAAATTCAGGTTTGATGTGAGTTCGACACCCAAAAGCTCCAAATGGTCACCTATTTATTGGTATTGTTACACTTTGGAAAGACGGAGATCGGTGTAGAGGACTCTTTTTAGCAGAAAACAAACACGCTTGCGTTTTAGTAGCATTAAACTAACATTTGCTGTCTGCGTCTCCGAAATCTTGAGCACTCTAACTTCTCGGTGATTTGGGTGCTGGTGGACACGGGCATAGAGAAAATTGTGTATGCTTGTGTGTACCGCTCACACAGCGGAGATCGGGGCCGACTTTATTGGTAGACTATTTAGGCAAAGATAATCGAAAGGAAAGATAACTAACGTCATACATTAATACAAAGCTCACGTAAAACTTATTATCGTCGTCGGTACCTAGTAGTTTGCCGTAATATATTAGATGGCGTTACTATACTAGCTGAAGTGTGATACACCTAGTGCCATCTATCGAACAATTGAAAACTAAAACTTCGTTGTAAGTGTGTGTAAAGGTATGTATAGCGTTACATATGAGTGGGTGTGATGGAGCGTAACGTAAGTCGACTAGCGAATGAATCAAAATATCACTGTTTTTATCCAATGATGCCACGACTCAATGATTATCTACCCTAGGTTCGATTCTGTTAACACTTTTTGGGTTTTTTTAGAATATTCTAGATAACTAGAATTTGCCTAAGTAAAATTGATAAATTAAGGTGAAGGGTAAGGAGAAAACACAAAAACGAGGCGTTTTTCGTGCCATTTCCTGGCGAAAATATAGCATGTGGAGCTTTGAAATTAAGATATCGTATTACACATATCTTGAAGTACCAAGATCTTAAAATCTTAGGAAGTCATTTTTTATCGGTGTGTCAAATTCGTTAAGTACCAAACTCGGCCTAGTTATTCTTATAGTTCGTAAGTTTTGTCTGTAGGTCCTATTTTTTCAAATATATAATTAAACATAAGGATTTTAACGTAAAAACTATTTGCGCCTACTAAAACGCAACTTTTCACGAACGTATTTTGCCCGTAAAATATGATCAGGAATTAGTATGCGCATGAGATAGCGACGTTGCATGCCCGCGGCATGGCGCGTAGACCGCGCCTTGACCTGTGCGCGAGGTTGCCAGACTTCAGTTAGAAGCTCGGCACATCTGCCGGCTGAGCTACCTCTTACGAAGTAACTATTAGTTAATCTGTGCTACCTGTACGTCGCGTAATTTTATTTTAGTTTTCTATTCTGTATGTTCTTAGCAGCGCGCGCGTGCGGTCTATTATTTATTCTGTGGTGCGGTGCACTAAATAATAGACTAGCTGTGCCCGCGGCTTCGCACGCGTGGTCATTTCTTCAGGTTAAAAGTACTCTATATGCTATTCCAAGACCTAACATTTCTTGAAACTGGTTTCGAATGAGCCCGAAGGGAAAATACCATATAGCAACATTTGATCAAAATTTCTTCAGCCGTCAGAAATATTTTTATCTATAGCTCGGCTTCTACTCATTGGATTGAGATACCAATTATACCAGATTTAATTAAATCCTAAGCTATCTAACAGAAGAAACTGCATCACAATCAGTCCAGTAGTTTTTACGTGATATAAGAACAAACAAACATATAGACAAGATATAAAAAAAACTTGCTCAATTGCTTATTTTAAGTACCCTAGATCATTTACCTAGATTTTTAGAATTATCTTCTTTGTACAGACTTTTTCGTACTTGTTGCTTTATTATACGAGTAAGTATACTTAGATATTAATTACTTCAAATTAACAATACTATGGACCCCTATCCCGCAGGAACCCTCTACTCTATATTCGATACTGGAGCCAAAACTGTGTTTAAAAGCTTTTATTTAACTTGCAATGTTTGTATGTATGTATGTTTGTCTAGGTCAAATCTTGCAAGCTGAATTAGAACCACTTCCTCTTATCCTACGGAGTAGAATTTTAACATGTTGGTTCATTTCCAAGGATTAGCTCCAGACAAAGTGATGATGATGATGAAATGTATCATCACTCACGCGATTCGGATTTTGATTAAATTTGGAATGGAGATAGCTTATACCCTGGAATTACATGTAAGATACTTTCATCGTCATCATCATCATTCCTCACGCGGGTGAGTGTTAGCTTATACCCTGGAATATCAAAAAGTATACTTTTCATCATCACTCACGCGGGTGGAACGGATTTTTAAAAACTTTGGAATGGAAATAGCTTATACCATGCAATATAGTACTAGCTTTCGCCGGCGATTTCGTGCGGTATATCCCGAAAAAAAAACATGTTCCTGAGCGTTGGGATACTCTTGATGCTTTTTGACAGACTTGTTATTATTTCGTTTCCATGGCAACCGTTCCTTACAGCCAGTAACCGACATTTTCCAGTTTTCCCGTGGAAACATACCATTTCCGGGATAGAAATATCTTATGTACAGTACCTATTTGCAAATTTTTATCAAAATCTGATCAGCCGTTTTGGCGTTAAATCTCCCAAAATAAACAAACAGACAACGTTTCACTTTTATATATTGGTGTGGATATACAGGGATGGAATTGTTTACAATTTCTTTTTGATAGGTAACTATGTAAGTAAAGCATAAATAACTTCACTCCAAAGCTTGAACTTTAATAAACTGTAGGTAGGTACTATAACTTCCTAGGTATTTATGAAGTGTTCCAAAACAGGTACTTAATAGGTAGGTAGGTCGGCTTTATTAGGGACCATACGTATTTTTAGGGACCATCTTTCATTGAGTGAGGTTGATTTGATAGGCATTATTTTATCTCTAATAAATATGGAAGTGAGTTTGTCTATCTGCATGTTTGATACTAAACTACTGTATGTACATAAAACGCTTGACGCCTATGACACAAACAAACAATGACAAACTCGCGAAAATCTTAACACTCAAATGTGCGCCATCTTCCGTTTTTTTTGTATAACTGCATGCTCCTTCAGCTAAATCGTGATATTGGTTCAATAAATCAACTGTTAAAAATACCTGCTTATGAATTTGCAAATTTCGTTACTAATGTTATGAAATTTTTGTATTTTATCCTCAAAATAAATAAATATGATAAACCAAAACAGTAAAATGCGATATTTCGTCGATTTCAAGTAAATTTTAGTTCTAGCGACCATACCAAAAAACCGACCACGCTGGTAGAGAGACGCGAAAGCTTGCTCTGGCGTTAGATCTCTCTCAGCTTGTGCAGGAGCCGACACGGGTACCTGACCGTGACGGTGACACTGCCAACTGTCTCGACCTGTTGATGACGACTGAACCAGACCGATACTCCGTATCAGTATCCCCACCTCTTGGTAGCTCTGATAACTGCCTGGTTAAGTCCGTCTCAGTGTATTCCCCACCTGATCCTAGCTTTAAGGGTAATAGGCGCGTGTGGAGATACAACTCAGCAGATTGGGACGAGATGCGGCAATTCCTTGCATCGTATCCTTGGCGGCAAACATGTTTCACCTCCCAGGACCCGTCGACTTGCGCGTCTGCTGTTACAGAGGTAATATGTCAGGCAATGGAATATTTCATTCCATTCAGTGACAAGACTCTTTCCAGCAAAGCTCAGCCTTGGTTTGGATCCAGCTGTGGTCATGCTGTGGCTCTAAAGCGTGCGGCATATCTAAACTGGGCTGATGCTCGAAAGCGCAAGTCTTCTGATATTCGGGCTAAGAAAAGAAAATTTAACGTTGCCGCTAAGACCTGCAAGAAGATACTTAGGAAGGCCCATTTTGATCACGTAAATAGAATTGGGGCCAAACTGACTTCATACCCCGCCGGTAGGAAAGCTTTTTGGTCCCTGGTCAAGTCGGTCGAAGAAAACTTATGCCGCCCCTCACTGCCACCATTGCTGAAACCTGATGGAACACTAGCTCACACTGCTGGAGACAAAGCGAATTTATTTGCTTCTCTTTTTGCAGAAGCCTCGCATCTAGATGCTTCTGGTCTTTATGCCCGATATTCGCATTCGCCAGAAGGAGGTTCTCAGAACGCTTCGAGCTCTAGATGTGAACAAGGCCAGTGGTCCTGATGGTATTCCAGCGATTGTGTTGAAAAACTGTGCGCCCGAATTGTCTCCCATCTTAACGCGTTTGTACCGCCTCTCTCTTCACTCAGGTAAAGTTCCGAAGAGCTGGAAGCTTGCCGATGTACAACCAGTACCAAAAAAGGGTAGTCGTGCTGATCCGGCCCATCTCGATAACCTCCTTACTCTGTAAGTGTATGGAGCGTGTCATAAACATTAGGCTCTTGGCATACCTTGAAGACTTCAGATCAGATCTTTTCAGTGACCGGCAATACGGATTTCGTCGAAACCGGTCTACTGGGGATCTTCTCGCGTATGCCACTCACGTACTGAGCGAAGCCATAGAGGTGCATGGTGAGGCGCTTACCGTCTCCCTTGACATATCGAAGGCATTTGACCGGGTCTGGCACGATGGCCTTTTAAACAAGCTTCCCTCATATGGTTTACCTGTTGGCTTATGCAATTGGATAGTTGATTTCTTGAGGGAACGATCTATTCGAGTAGTCTTTGAGGGCTGCTCGTCTGATCAAATGGCTATCAATGCCGGTGTACCTCAGGGATCGGTTCTCTCGGCTACACTGTTTTTACTGCACATTAATGACCTTCTGAAGCCCGGTACCTTTGGGTATGCTGATGACAGTACTGTAGTTAAGAGATACACTTCTAATGCTCAAGCCAGCTGTGACGCTGTCCAGTTTCAGAGAGAGGCTATGGTAGACCGTTTAAATTTAGCCTACTGTATAGCTAACTGTATATTTATCATATACCTACCACACCTATAGGGGTTAGTCCAAACTGTTCTACTCTTTGTTCGACTATAGAACAGTTTGGACAAATAGTACCTATAAATAGAATGTATCTGAAAATTAATAGATTACAAACATAAGAAGGTGCTATTAATAGCTTATAAAAATCAATTTTAAAAATAACTCTATCGCCTGCTAAAATTACTTGCAATCATCTATTCTTCATTTTGAAAGCCTCTCAACAATAATAAGATAGGCCTTCTTCCTTTTGAAAGCCTCTCAAAACAACAAAATAGGCCTTCTTCTTTTTTAACGCCTCTCAATAATACTAAGATAGACCTTCTTCCCTTTGAAAGCCTCTCAACTACAAAAATATAGGCCTTCTTCCTTTTGAAATCCTCTCAACAATAACAAGATAGGCTTTCTTCCTTTTTAACCCTTCTCAACAATGACAAGATATGTCTTCTTCCTTTTTAACCCTTCTCAACAATAACAAGATAGGCCTTCTTCCTTTTTAACCCTTCTCAACAATAACAAGATGGCTTTCTTCCTTTTGAAAGCCTCTCAACAATAACAAGATAGGCCTTCTTCCTTTTTAACCTTTTTCAACAATGACAAGATATGTCTTCTTCCTTTTTAACCCTTCTCAACAATAACAAGATAGACCTTTTTCCCTTTGAAAGCCTCTCAGAAATAACAGGTAGGCCTTTTTTCTTTTCTTTTTTATGGCTAATTTGTGGACTAGCGGTCGTGGCTGAGCGGTGACATGTGCGCTAAACCGTTCAACGGCACCCGGTTCAAAACTTGGGCCCTGCACCAATGACTTATGTTGTATTACTTTACTATATATCTTCTGTAACTAATTGTGCCCGTGTGGTCATTTTTCTGAGAAATAAGTAGGTATCCTATATGTTCCAGGACCAAAAGTACCTATGTAAAGTAGGTACAATACATAATATTTCGTTCAGCCGTCAAATAGATTGTTAACGATTGCTCGGCTTCTACTCATCGGATTGAGATAACAATCAACAACCAACCAAGTACACCAGTTTTTAAGTCACCACTTAAGATACCTACCCAACAGTGGAAACGGCATCGCAATCGATTCAGTTATTTCAACGTGTTTCGCGAACAGATGCCTGCCTAAACAAACAGAAAGACACCGTTTAAATAAACTTGTTCTTTATTTTATGTACCCAGGACTACGAATAAGGTCCATTTATTTTTAATTATCTGCATTTTGTACACTTTTTGTTACTTACTGCTGTATTTATTGACCGAACGAGCGTGAAGCGCGAGCGAAGCGTCTTCTTTTCAAGTTGGGCTAAGATGCTTTCGTATGTCTGTCTGTCTGGTTGGAACTCTGTTCTCCTCTACAGGTCGCATTTCTAAACCGATCAAGTCGAAACTTATTATTTTTTGTTTTTTTTAGTCGTCGGGGGTTTTTTATTGGGGCAAAAAGGGGGCTGCTGAATATCTCCGCCTTATTAGATCCGATTTCGTTGGATCGATTTCGTTGTAACTAAATTTCAAATAAAAAAAAGATTTTTATTTGAAATTTAGTAACTTTAATATGTCTCATAAAAATTTGGTGAAGATCTGATGAGGATATTCGGCGTGATGAGCACGATAACTCCTCAAAATGCAGTAAATTTCTGACTTTTAGGTTTCTACCAGTGGAATCATCCCTTTACCCACTAGGTAGGAATTGATGGAGTTCCTTGGTTATTAATATTAGTTGTACAATAAGGTAACAAGATGGCGCTAATGTGCACCGCTAGATTGTTTGCAAAAAAATATGTACGCTTGATGTCTATAGCTCACGGACCCACTAGTATTAGTAGGTATAGATAGATAATACCTACCTAGCTGTAATAAGTATGTTCAGGAGCACATTTACTCCTCCTTATCATCAGTATTCGTCCACTGCTGGACGTAGGGCTCTCCTTGTGAACTCCACTGGGCTCTCCTCATCCAGTCACTACTAGCCGCCTTTAGCAAGTCGTCACTCCACCTGGCCGGCGGGTGCCTTATACTACGTTTTCCTAAACGTGGTCTAGAACTCGTCATTTACTCCTCACGACACTCTAATTATAAACCGGTGTGAAGTTAGCGGCCAAAACTTAGCGGCTTATTATAAGCCGACCAATTTAAGAAGTACGTTTTTAATTTCAACAAATCAAATAATTATTGTTATTTTGAGGGAGAAAGTGCTCCATTCGTGATGATATGAAGACCAGGAATTATTATCTAAAACCATAGTAAGGTAATGTTACCTAAACACGATTTAGTAGGAACAGATGAGAAACGTTCTTTATTGTAGGTAAAACGTACCGGTATCTTGTAGACAAAGGTTGCGGATGACCAGGCTGATGAACTGGATCTAGCCAAGATGACATCCGTGTTAAAAAAATATATTCATGGGGAAGAAAGAACTTCAAAGCGCATGATGTTCGACATTGCTGGCACTCATTATAAAGCCACTATTCGTTGGTTTCTGTTTTGGACGGATTTGATCTTGACAATTAAAGACAAGCAGTACAACGAACTTATGGCTTGATAACTCTCACAAAGATCTTTAAAACGGTTTCTTTCTTCAAAATTCCTTGCAACATTTCTGAAAAGTGGCATTAACTTAATCGTTTAGGCCGGTAAGCGGCCTAAAAGGGTAATAAGGGTAATAAGATGCCGTGCAATTCGTGGAAATAGAAAACTTTAACAATATAACTGGCATCATAAGTAAAGTAAAATCAAAATCAGTACAGATTAATAATTCAATACCTCAAGGAAGTGTCCTTGGGTGTATCCTATTTTTAATTTATATTAATGACCTTCCAAAAACAATTGACGAATCCTGTGTACTGATCGCGGATGATATTTCCCTTTTGACTCCTTGTAGAAATAATTTAAATTTAAACTCAATAAAATACTCACAAATATTATGAGCTGGATGACGGACCATAATCTTGACATAAATTTTTCTAAATAAAAAATAATACAATTTAGACCTTATCAAAAAAACCCCTTGACATTATTTTTTCTTATAATAATACTAAATTGGTATGTGTTGACGCGTGTACTTTGCTAGGCTTAGAAATAGATTCAAATATTAACTGGAAATGTCACGTCCAAAAGATTAAAGCTAAACTGTCGAGCTTCACATATGCACTAAGGGAACTGAAAAGGGCGACTGACCTCAACACTGCCTTATCTGCGTATTATGCATATGCATACTCGTGGCTAAGGTACGGCATCATCCTGTGGGGCAACAGTGTTGACGCACCGGACCTCTTTATTTTACAAAAATAATGTGTCCGTATTCTTGTAAATATAAAAGTAACCGACAGTTGTAAAGCACATTTTAAATATTATAAGCTTTTGACATTAATATCAATTTATATAATGGAAATTTGCAATTTCGTACGGAAATACCCAATATTCTTTTCTAAAAAAGTAGACCAGCCTAGAAGATTCGCAACTAGGTATAGATATGATCTATTTCTACCTCCTTCCAAATTAAAAATTCACAGTTCTGGAACGAATAAAATGGCAGTAAAAATTTATAATAAACTTCCCGATATAATAAAAAAATAAGAAAAACAAACAACATTCCATAGTAACCTAAAGAACTTTACATCTCTCATATTCGGTAAGTAAGTCCTTATTACCCCCAAATGGGGCTTGTAGGTGACCAATTAGCGCTCTAGGGTAATAATGTAGCTAGAAAAGCCCTAGGGCGGTAAGTAATTAAAAAAAAAACTTCAGTCTTTAAAAAAGTTCGCGTACATCTAACCATCATACTGGCAATAGACATCATGCATTCAGCCCAATGACAAAAGAGGTCGCTTCGCTATTCAGCCTTGTCTTCGTATGAGTATAATAGTCATCAATTTTAAATATCGAACGGCGAAGCTCAATTTCGTTTTTGAAAAAAATAATTTAAAAAAAGATGAAAAAAGGCGGGAATAGAAAACTTTTACTTTAAATATTGTTTGTTTTTGGGTTTTTTTTTATAATTACGTGCTAATTAGGAAAAAAACATGAGTTCTGCAAGTGATGAAGATATAAGCTGCACTCCCGATTCAATGAAAATGGAAGCTGAAGCAGCAATTAACAATATTTTGCCTGAAAGTTCTAAAGAGAGATATTTGAAAACTTACGACGAGTTCATGAAGTGGCGAAAAGAAAAACTAGTAAAGTCTTTCTCTGAGACTGTATTCTTAACATACTTTAGTGAGCTATCAAAAAAGCTGCAGCCATCTAGTGCCAGCCATCTAGTTGTGGTGCATTTATTCAATGTTAAAAGCAACTATGAGTACTAAACACGACATCAATATCAAGAAGTTTTCAAAATTATCATCTTTTCTAAAAAGACAATCAGCTGGGCACAAAAGCAAAAAGTCAAAGGTTTTTACAGCGCAAGACGTGAAAACATTCATAAATGAAGCCCCTGATGACATATATTTAGCTGTTAAGGTACGTAAAATAACAAATCACATAATGGTAATACTTCATCATTTATCTTTTAAATTCTTACAATCCTATAAAACATACTTACTTATTTTTATATTTCGCTTGTTTTAGGTGGTTCTTATCTTCGGTATAACTGGCGCATGCCGAGGTATTGAATTGACAAATATAACAATAGAGAACATAGAACAACATGGTCAGTTGTTAGTAATTAAACTACCGAACACAAAAACTAAAATTGACCGAACATTTGTAGTTCCTCAAGAATTCTCTGAATTCATTCACAAAAATACAGAAATCTTCGCCCTGAAAATGTAAACACCAACCGATTTTTTTTGAAGTACCACCAAGGCAAATGCTACAAACAAGTTATTGGAAAAAATAGCATCAGAAGTATGCCGAAGCAAATCGCAAGTTATTTAAAGTTAGATAACCCGGAATTGTACACAGGTCATTGCTTCCGGAGAATATCGGCTACACTTTTAGCCGATGCTGGGGCTAACTTAACCACTATAAAAAGGCACGGTGGGTGGAAATCCAGCAAGGTGGCTGAAGGATACATCGAAGATTCCATACAAAATAAAAGTAAAATTACCAACCAAATAACGGAAACTATTCAACTTTCAAAAAATGAAACATCTTTCTCAAGAGATGATCCGCAACCATCAACTTCTGCTGAAGAAAGCTTCATCCCGTCAGATTTTGTCCATGACCAACAAATATTACAATCTCAAACTATTAACATACCCAAAAAACACCTGTCCCTAAAATTTGAAAATTGTTCTTATTTCACTATACATTTTAACTAATAAAATGTTTTATTCTTGTAATGCCGGTTTTTTTCTACTTACCTCACAATCGAGATGTAAAGCAGAGTAGTTAGCTCGGGTGTAAGCATCAATTGCACCCTCGAACTATAGGGTATATATAACTCGTACGAGATATTTATATATATATAAATATCTCGGGCTGCAATTGATGCCTTACAGCCCTTGGCTACTAATCTACTATTTTAATTAATAAATGCTATTATACCCTTGACGAGTATTTATATGATAAATCTACATATATCATTAATTGATATAATAGATAATGGCTCGGTCTGCTTGCTACTTTTTGCTATACCCTGTGGGGGTCATATGTTGACAATTACACTTTAATGCCTATGTTTTTTATTTAAGTACATATGTTTTTGCAATAAATAAATTGAAAATTGAAAATATACTACGGTTGATAGCCATATCAAAAAGCTTTTTATTGTATCTTTCAATTATCTCTACCGTCATATGTGAACGGAGGAAATCACCTATTAGTTTATGCCGACAAGTGTCGAAAATTATCAAAGTATTTTATAAGATTTGACAATGTTAACGAAAGGGTAAGAAGATGCTGTATACCACGGTTGATAGCCCTTACAAAGAGGTTTCATAAGTTTGTTTCAAATATCTCTACCGTCATCTGTGAACGGAGGAAATCACCTATTAGTTTATGCCGACAAGAAAGGGTAACAAGATGCCGTATACCACGGTTGATAGCCCTTACAAAGAGCTTTCATAAGTGTGTTTCAAATATCTCTACCGTAATCTGTGAACGGAGGAAATCACCTATTAGTTTATGCCGACAGGTGTCGAAAATTATAAAATTATTGGGTACTTCCCATCGGATCTCGATATCAGAATTTCTAATTAACTGATCTCGCTCGGCGTTCCCATCGGATCTAGAGATCCGTTGCAACTCTAATGAATATTAGTTTTTGTTCCCATCGGATATCGAAATCCGGTGCAACTCAAATGTATATTAAATTGTCTTCCCATCAGATAACGGATCTCTAGCTCCGATGTTAAGAAAAAATAATATTCATTTGACTTGCGTCGAATCTTGAGATCCGATGGGAAGAAAAACTAATATTAATTCGATTTGCAACGCATCTTGATATCCGATGGGAACAAAAACTAATATTCATTTGAGTTGCAACGGATCTCGAGATCCGATGGGAAGAAAAACTAATATTAATTCGATTTGCAACGCATCTTGATATCCGATGGGAACAAAAACTAATATTCATTTGAGTTGCAACGGATTTTGAGATCCAATGAGAACGCCGAGCGATATCAGTTAATTACTAATTCTGATATCTTACAAAGAGCTTTCATGAGTATGTTTCAAATATCTCTACCGTCATCTGTGAACGGAGGAAATCACCTATTAGTTTATACCGACAAGTGTCGAAAATTATCAAAGTATTTAATAATATTTGACGATATTAACGAAAGGGTAACAAGATGCCGTACACCATGGTTGATAGCCCTTACAAAAAGTTTTCTTTTGTATATTTCAATTATCTCTACCGTCATCTGTGAACGGAGGAAATCACCTATTAGTTTATGCCGACAAGTGTCGAAAATTATCAAAGTATTTTAAAAGATTTGACAACTTTAACGAAAGAGTAACAAGATGCCGTATACTCCGGTTGATAGCCCTTACAAAGAGCTTTCATAAGTGTGTTTCAAATATCTCAACCGTAATCTGTGAACGGAGGAAATCACCTATTAGTTTATGCCGACAAGTACGAAAATTATCAAAGTATTTAATAAGATTTGACAATGTTAACGAAAGGGTAACAAGATGCCGTATACTACGGTTGATAGCCCTTACAAAAAGCTTTTTATCGTATCTTTCAATTATCTCTACCGTCATCTGTGAACAAAGGATATCACCTATTAGTTTATGCTGACAAGTTTCGAAAATTATCAAAGTATTTTATAAGATTTGACAACGTTAACGAAAGGGTAACAAGATGCCGTATACCACGGTTGATAGCCCTTACAAAGAGCTTTCATAAGTATGTTTCAAATATCTCTACCGTCATCTGTGAACAGAGGAAATCACCAATTAGTTTATACCGACAAGTGTCGAAAAATATCAAAGTATTTTATAAGATTTGACGATGTTAACGAAATGGTAACAAGATGCCGTACACCAGGGTTGATAGCACTTACAAAAAGATTTCTTTTGTGTTTTTCAATTATCTCTACCGTCATCTGTGAACGGAGGAAAACATCTACTAGTTTATGCCGACAAGTGTCGAAAATTATCAAAGTATTTTATAAGATTTGACGATGTTAACGAAAGGGTAACAAGATGCGGTACACCAGGGTTGATAGCTTTACAAAAAGCTTTCTTTTGTATGTTTCAATTATCTCTACTTTCATCTGTGAACGGAGGAAATCATCTATTAGTTTATGACGACAAGTGACGAAAATTATCAAAGTATTTTATAAGATTTGACGATGTTAACGAAAGGGTAACAAGATGCCGTATATCAGGGTTATTAGCCCTTACAAAAAGCTTTCTTTTGCATGTTTCAATTATCTCTACCGTAATCTGTGAACGGAGGAAATCACCTATTAGTTCATACCGACAAGTGTTGAAAATTATCAAAGTATTTTATAAGATTTGACGATGTTAACGAAAGGGTAACAAGATGCTGTATATCACGGTTGATAGCCCTTACAAAGAGCTTTCATAAGTGTGTTTCAAATATCTCTACCGTCATCTGTGAACGGAGGAAATCACCTATTAGTTTATACCGACTTGTGTCGAAAATTATCAAAGTATTATATAAGATTATATGTTTTTTTAAGCTTCGACATTTTTATTTTTTTTATAGTTGCTTTCATTTGTGAGCTACCCTGAAATTTTTAGCGGGATAGCTAATCGGGGAGTGCTCGAAATTTGAATTGCAGGAAAATATATTTACATGTACATTTTTTTTATTACTCAGTCTTTTGACCACGATCTCACCTGATGGAAAGCGATGATGTGGTCGAAGGTGGAAAACGCTTGCCTAGTAGATACCTATTCACTCTGACTTGAATACACCTGGGTTATATTTTACCGGAAACATTGACAAAGGCAAAACATTCAGTGGAATGCTCTGCCCTCGTCAGTGTTTCCGGTTGCAGTTCTCATAAAAAATGAAGAGTACATAGATAGATAGAATACATACAAGTGAAGTTAAAAAAAAACCTTTTATTTAAAAAATTCCTAAAATCTAAAAGAACACGCCTGCCCTGCCAAAAAAGATCTTATGCCAATAAATTATATACTGTTGGAATGTGTTTAAAAAGGCATTCAATTTGATACCCATATTGTAATATTGAAAGATATTTTTCGCATTTGTAAATGGTGCCATACTGACATGCGGGCTGGTGCATGTCACATATGTGACATGCACCAGCCCGCACCAGCCCAGCGTTATAGCCCATCGTCTGAGAAAGTCCGTGTCCTAGCTGTGGGAATGTGATATTCTGATGATGCTGATGTGGTGGAGGTGCAAGAGAAAAGAGCTCGCTCCATGTACGGCAGGCAACGTGCGGGCAATGCCCGGTGCCTATGGACATCTGAACCACCAGGGTTCAGATGTCCATAGGCACCGGTTACCATGATCATTTACCATTCAGTGGCTGCTGGCCTACCCCCTGTACTGCTGGGTATAGATTTTTCATTTCCGGATAGTGTAAGCGTGACCGCCATGTTCAGTTCAAATGTTTCGGACATTGTGGGTGTTTCTATGGAGTTTGTTACATAAATCTGTTTAAGCATACATACCTACCGAACCAGAATAGAGGGGTAAGTAATTACTGATTTGAAATATTTGTTGTAGTAATTAATTAGATAAACTATTTCACTATGTTTGCATCTACAGAGGTGTTTTTTTACGAAATTTTATGCGTTTTCCTGATCGCACGTAGCGGAAAATAAGAGGCCCCCTTTCGCTGAAAATGAAATCTTATAATTCAGCATTAATTCAATAGATGGCGCTGCCGTCTCCATAACACCTTACGTAGTATTTATATACTCTTTGCAAAAGACCTTCGAGCACGAATCCAAAGAGTTGGTTCCGTGGTGAAGGCCATCATTCTTAAAGAAACAAATCTAAATCAACCTCTTTGCTATATTTCGCATCCAACTGGATGCGTGGTCGAAATAAACGGATGACGATAACGGATAACGGTTCCGTTTATGGCACTGACCTGAATAATAAACTCACATGTAGCTCAGTGGTTTATTGACCGAGCGAACGCGAAGTGTCTCTGTTTCAGCTTCGGCAAAAAATATTTCGTATGTCCGGATGTCTGTCCGGCTGTTCTCCTCTACAGGTCGCACTACTACTTGGTATACAGGTTAAGCAAGGGGGGGGGGGGGGTATTAATGTTAGTTTTACAATAAGTTTAACTAGATGGCGCCTGGGTACCGCTAGAATGTATGCAAAAAAAAAAAGAAGCTATTTTTCCTGACTATGCAGTATGCATGAGAATGAAAATTCTACACAAAATATTTGATATCATTTCAAACCTAAAAGTGAGAAATTTACTGCATTTTGAGGAGCTATTCTGCTCATCACGCTGAAGATCTTCATACCTTTCAAATAAAAAAATAACCAACGAAATCGGATCTAATAAGGGAGACAGTAGCCCCTTCTTGAGGTACCTACCCCCCCCCCCCCCCCCCCATAAAAAATCCCCGACTACTAAAAAATTCGTTTAACCTGTACACCAAGTTTCGTCTATATCGGTTGAGAAATGCGACCTGTAGAGGAGAACAGCCGGAGATCCGGACACACGAAAGCATTATTGCCCAAGATGAAACGGAGACGCTACGCTGGCGCGTCTAGTCAATAATCACATCAAATTTTGGATTTTTAAGGATAAAGCTATAAAATTATGGAAACTTATTAGTAGGACTGCTATCTTTACCCCTAACTGAATAGCAAATGTAGATTGATTGAAAACGAAATGTAGTTTTGTTTAGTTCCATACATTTACTGCCAGCGTCTTTAGCTCTAGCGGAAACATGCAGGAACTAAAATCGGTAGGACGGGTTTTATCAAATGGTAGTATACGAATTTGAAAGAAGTTTTCGAGTATGCTTTGCGTTTTAGCAGTACGAGTTGCCACTTTGACAATTTAGCGGTAGTAAACTTTGAAGTATTCGATCACTTTCAAAGTATTGTTACGAGCTGGGGTTCGGTTAAAATTAATGTACGCTAATTACACAAAAATTAACACTTTTATTCCAAAAACCACAAAAATAAATTAATCCAACAATAACACTCAAACACTTTTTAACTCGATTGTACACTCTTATCAATTATTACTGAATACTCGCTTCGAATCACTTTGATCGTTTGTTCTGAATGCCAAGTCAATACTGTCCCAGGCAGTCGACGCGCGCTCTATTTATACCGTGATGGAAGTTTCCAGAAGGTATTCGTATGTACTCGTATGTACTAGCAGTAGTCGGTAGGCACTTGAACTTTTAAAGTCGGCGGCGCCTTTGATGTCGCGCCGCTCTGTAGGTAGGTTCCTAAGGACGGCGGCGCCTTTGATGTCGCGCCGCTCTGTAGGTAGGTTCCTAAGGACGGCGGCGCCTTTGATGTTGCCGCGCCGCACTCGTATGTACCTACCTACCACGCGCACTGGAAACTCTGTAGGTACCTACGCGCAACTGGTGTATTCCAGAATGTTCTTTTAAATGTAGGTATTGCGTCATCCGACCGCAACTCCTCGAACATTTTAGTACCTACTGCTTTTTCTAAGGATCGACCGGCGTAACAGTATTGTTACTCATTAGATAAATTTTCGTGAGAGCTTCATGAGATCTTGCGATTTTTTATTTTATTATGATAACGAGACGGTATCTTACGTGGAGGTTAGCCTCGGACGCTGTAGAACTTGACCGTCGTGAAGAGGAGCGACAGGAGCTTATACGTAGGCACAAGCTCTTCGATGTTTTTTTTCGTGTAAACTTCATTTGAAAATATGATCTCGTCCTACCGATTACAACCAAAACTGATAGTTTAGCGAGCTCACGAAAACTTTCTCCGTTTTTCAATGTGCAGACTCGTACTAGGCGTACTGAATTCAAATGTTTCGAACAAGTGTGGGAGTTTTCCAAGAAACTAGTACATTTACTAACCGGAAAAGAAAATCGCATATTTGAAATATTTTTAGTAGTAATTAGATCGATAAACTATTTTTACTTACCATAAATTAAGTTACACCAAAATAATTGAATAGACATTTTCGTTTCCGCTGCATCCCACGCGTGAACATAGTAGATAGTAGATAAACATTCTCTATAGATTTTTCATAATAATTGTATGTGGTGTAATTTTAATATTTTGGGTATTTAGATACTTTATCTATCTAATTACTACTAAAAATATTGCAAATCAGCGATTAGCTTAAGATTTCCAGTTTCTAAATGTACTACTTTCTATGAAAAACATCTACTTATAGCAGGAGGATACCAATACATACTCCCGTCGACGCTGCTTACACTGTTTCAAAACAATTGAATTCAACATGGATTTCACGTCGTTCACGCATGCGCAATACAGCTGATGAAACGGTCTATTCCTTATTCTTTCTTTTGGTCACATTTATTATAGGTGACCAAAATACCTACTACCAGCTTTAGTCTGCGACTTCATCTGCGTGGACTACCTATAATTTAATCGTAGTGGTTTTCCTAGTCAAAATACTCGTAGTCGCAAAGTACCTATATACTTACTTAGGTTTTACTATTTAACTATACACAAATAAATAACGTAAAATGATTTTTAAATCTTTGTTGTATAACTCTGCGTCCCATACCATATGTAGAAACTTAAATTCTTATTTTTTTAGGTTGAAACCAAAGCTACCAAACGCAACTCCCATCAAAATCCATCCAGCAGTTTCGACTTAAGAAGCAAACGAAATCTAAAACTATTTTCGGGTTTAGTAACCTGTAAATCGACGATTCCAGTTAGTACTGAAAAATAAAATCAATGTAAAGACATGGCTCAAGAGATTTAAAATAACTAGTGTAAGTACACAAACGTAAAGTCAATTTTTAGAACTATAGGTACCATAGAGTGGATTTTTGGTCTCATGTGGTTTGAGTGCAGGTGTAGTCGGTGTTAATAAAACTCCCAGTTGAATAATAAATAGTTTCTTTAATTGCAGAGAAATGTCAAAGTATAAAATGCACACAACTTCAATAAAACCAGTACAACGATTGCTTTCTTTAGCACCCGCAACAATATAGAAACAAATTGAAAATGGCAACCATTTTAAACAATGGGGATATAATAAAGGATTAACCTTATTTCGTAAGGAAAGTCAATTCGGAGTTCCATTATCTTTGACAATTAAGGAAGTCAAAGATAATGGAACTCCGAATGAAATACTGAACTTTGGAAAGAACTACTTATTATTAATGCTAAGTAATATCGATTTCACCGAGTCGGGGTGCCCCAGTAAGCATAATTGTACCAGTTTAGGGCGCCCCGCCTCGCCTTTAGACCCGATTTTTCCACAAAACGGAGTAGGTTGGTTAGCTTGAAATTAATTATTTCGTTTTAGGTTCAAATGAGCATTAAACCTAAAATAATATGTTACATAGAATTGCACCCACTAAAAAGGGTATAAAGAATTAATTCAGCATTTTACTTTATGTATTACAAAGCATCCTATGTTCTTCTAGGATATTAAAAACCAATGCAAGAGTAGGTATAGCACCCAATGCTCTTGATGTTTTTTGACAGACTTGTTATTTCGTTTCCATGGCAACCGTTTCTTACAGCGAGTAATCAATATTTTCCAGTTTCCCGTGGTATCTTAACTTTTTCCGGGATAAAAAGTATCCTATGTTTTATTTCAGGGTATAAGCTATCTCCATTCCAAATTTCATCAAAATCCGTCCAGCCGTTATCGCGTGAAAGCTCACCAAACAAACAAACAGACAACGTTTTACTTTTATATATTGGTAAGGATGTTTTCGGAATTTTCAGTATTTCTTTCGGTAGTTTTTATATTTTAGTTGCACAATTATGTGCGCAAAGTTTTCGTTATGTAACTTACTAAATAAGGTAGTTCCTAATATTCTCGTATCTAAACACTAAAATTTAATAAAATTTTCGCAGATTTTATTTCCCCATTAAAATAAGACTGGTAGGACATAGCATGTGGGTGACTACCATGTTTAATTTATTCCTATAATTATGCGAATTAGAACAAAATTAAGGAAAAATCTCCCAAAAGAAGGACATCATTGTCGTAAACCATTTTCCGACATCGTAATCGTTAATTAGGACTTTTAGTCATTTTACATATTAAAAAAAATACAAATCAAAATAAACGCATGATTTTTTAATTCAATTAAAATTATAAACAAATAAAATAAATACACAAAGGAGGAACAGCTTAATGTATTAATTTAAAAGTATACAATTCGCAAATCTGTCACAAAAAACATAATATTTGGTAAGGACGTAGCTAGGATAATTGTAAAAGTGATTGGTTCATCATTGACTCAACGGGATTTCAATAGAATTATTGCTATATCGCGACTAGGGTTGCCAGGCACAAAAATGGAAAAGCCCGACACAAGTATTATATTTGGGCGGTCATTTTTAGCTATATCTATTCCTGTATATGATACCAGTTTCAAATTACGAAAGCCAAGGTTTTTTTTAATTTAGCTAATTTAGATCGTAAAATACTTTTAGAACTAATTTTCATTCGCTTCGTTTTTGGGATTTTTGAATCTTCTAATGCCATTTTCAATAAGTAAAAAGACTTTGCACGGACAAAGTAAAGTCTGTTTTACTGCCAATAGCATCTCAGATTTTACTATCTTGAAGCTATTTTAAAACTCAATTTCTTTACTTAAATACTAAACTTATCGGATCTATAATCAAAGCACGTGAAAAAAACTGAAGGTATTATTGTAATAAGTCAAATATTTGGTAACGTTATCACATCTGTATCTCTGGGGCCGCGGGTCAGCTAGTGAATAGACGACGAGACGAGCTGCGGATACTTACGAGTCGTGTTAGTTGGTTAGGTACTGTATTCATGTAGGTACACTAATAATTTATACCTACTATATTTTTCTATGACCCAAAGCCTGACAAAAGCCAGACGGCCGGACATGTCAATATTTCGCCGGACACGACTGTATAAACGCCGGACACCTAGCAACCCTAATCGTGACTCTACGAGTAAGCCCCGTTTTGCTTCAGAATTTGGACGAATTTCGATAGAATTCTATACTATAGTGAAGTATAGTGGGTTTTGACTTAACGAGCAAATGTTCTTTTTTATATATCTTCCTGTCTCTATCTATCACATTCATTGTAAAAAATAAACTTTTTTATATTCTTTACAATTCACATCAATTACCTAGCCCCAAACTAGAATACCCTGTACTATAGGCACGAGATAACGGACAAACATACATAGATACAAATCACACAAATGATTTTACCTTGCGGGATTCGAACCCGCGACCGTTCGATTTCGAAGTTAGGGTCACTAGCCACTAGACCAACCGATCGTTATTCTATCTCATTCTATAGCTCTAGAATGAAATAGGCAAAAAAAAACAAACCTATGGAACACAATATTGTATAGAATTATCGTAGAATTATTTCTTCAATAGTATAATAGTATGGGGAACTTAGGATAGACTGGTATGTTTAACTACACACACTACATGGTCTTCTTGCTAACATACTCTTATAATATAAGTGAGGTTTACATAATTATCGTAATAGTGATCTATAAGGCTTTGGCATACGTTACTTTGAAGAGGTATCTTCTACGGATTAGAGTCTCGTCTGAAAAATAAAAAGCATAGGCACAGAATTATTAATCTCGTACAGTAGTCGCAGCGAAAGTATGTGTCTCGGAAGTTATCTGTTAGTCGCTGCGCAAACTGCTATTTTTCAGGCGCAATCCCAATGTTGAAGGTGAAGACAGCATTGTATAACTGCCTCGCTCACTCCTTACCTTTTTCGCATTTTCTATCTCGCTCTTTCTTACTTTATGCTTTTTTTATCCCCACAGCAGTACCTGCGCAATCGTTCAAAGAGCCTAACTTCACAAACATATAGATTGGCTGCGAGTACTGTACCTACACAAATAGGCAATAGAAAAATATTTTCCAATGTTACAAACGTGTACTATTTTCATGGAAAATTCAATACAACCAACGTCCAGCACTTATTTATACTTATGTCTTTTTTATAAAATTTCATGGGACGTGACGGAAAAGTCAGAATGTATTCTTAAACTTAAATCATTATAATTAGAAGTACAACAGAAACTCACCACCATATTCTGATCACGGCACCAAAACCAAGTAGTTAGCACAAAACAAATAGTATCTAGGTACTGTTGCGACGTGCGACACAACACAACACAAAAAGTGCAGTTTAGTGAAAACAGAGATAATCTATACTTATAATAAAACTGTAACGCGTCCAATTCTGTACATTGAAGATATTTCGTTGTTTTTTTTTGGAGTTTACTCTAAATTCCGTACTGAAGCCAAAACTGTGTATTTTTTCATTTTTGTCTATATGTCTGTCTGTATCTTGGCTATGCATCACGACGAAATTACTGAATGAATTTAAATGAAACTTGGTATGATTTGATTTGATACTACGAGGTAGGACATAGGATACTTTTAATCCCGAAAAAATAAAGGGTTCCCGGAGGATAGGCGTTGAAAGTTATTTAAACGAACACGTATCACGCTGAAACTACTGGGCGGATTTTGTTGCAACTTGGCGCAGTCATAGTTTTTATAATGAGTAAAAATTAAGGATACTTATTATCCCGAAAAAATAAAGATTTTCTGCGGGATAAAGTCCCAAATTCCGAAAATTGAAGATATTTTGTAATTTTTATTTAGAGGCCATTCTATATTCAATACTAAAGTTAAAACTGTATTTTTTTTTAAATTTGTGCGTCGGACTGTCTGTCCGTCTGTCTGTTTGTACGTTGGCAGCGCATTACACCGAAAATACTCAATAAATTCTAATAAATGTGTTATGATTTCAGTTCATACTTCGAGGTAGGACATTGGATACTTTTCATCCCGAAATATTAAAGGGTTCCTGCAGGATAGGGGTGGAAAATTATATAAAAGAACACGTAGCATGCTGAAACTACTGGACGGATTTTGTTGCAACTTGGCAAAATCATAGTTTATATAAAAATTGAGGATAATTTTTATCCCGAAAAAATAAAGAGTTCCTGCGGGATAATGTCCCAAATTCTGTAAATTAAAGATATTTTGTAATTTTTTTGGAGGCCATATTTTATTCAATACTAAAGCCAAAACTGTATTTTTGTAATGTTTGTGTGTCTGTCTATCTGTCCGTCTGTCTGTCTGTACCTTGGGAGCGCATCACGCCGAAAATACTCACTGAATTGCAATTTATTGCAATTTATTCATATTTAAAAAAAAAACATTTTTATTGCTGTTATCTACTTGAATACTACTACTAGATTCTAGATATATTAGTGAGTTCCAAGAGTAACTGATTGCCAATAATGAAGGCCGGTAACTAGCAAACATTTTCTTCGAATTAGTTGTTATGAGTTGATTACTGCAGTATAGCAATTTTGCATTATTTTTAAATAACTTGCGCTTGCGTCGCCCCGGTGGAAAAGGATTACTGAGCAGATATGAAAATTCGTCTTCTACGGTATCATATATTTTATATTTTAGGGTGGTATGAAACATAATTCTTAGGGATCTTACCAGTAAGTCTATAAGGAAGAAAATTCTGAATAGTCTTACTAGTAAAACTATTGGGAAGAAAATTCCCAATAGGTAGTCTTAGTAGTAAGACAGAACGGCAGAATAGTTATAACCCTAGGGAAGGACGCGCAGACAATGTCACGGACAATAGCTAGCAGCCAATATAATCAATTTAGGATAATATAAGGTATTCAATCATATTACTCAGACTTTTATAATAAAATATTGGATTATATGTATTACTAGCTTTTGCTTGCGATTTCGCCTGCGCGGACTACAGTTTATCACGGTAAAAAGTACCCCATGCTATGTCCTTCCCCAGTCTCCATACCAAATTTCATCAAGATCAGCCGTTCAGTCGTGAAAAGGTAACAAACAGAGATACAAGTATGGATAAGAACTTAGCAAACTGAAAAACTGCGGGGCAGTTACGTATCTTGTTGCAATCAGATTTTCATTATCACGTAATGTAGGTACATTAGCGTTCCGTTTCGTTATACTTACTTCTTTTTTTTCGCATTATTGAGTAAATTGGAACGTTTTGAATGAACCGTTTTGTTCAATGAATGAAGGTTACACCTTATCTGTGTTTGGTCTGGAGTTTGCTTGGGATCGTCTCGGGATCATCCAATCTTTCTGTAGTCCCGCTACCATAATACAAACGTTTTCAAGTCCGGTCTAAACCTGGTCAAAACCAAAACTTTCCTTAGTCCCGAACTTCGTGAACCTAGGCTTAACCTTCAACCATAATAAGGCTCACTATGTTTTATTCCAGGGTAAAAACTATCTCCATTCCAAATTACATCAAAATCCGACCAGCCCTTATCGCGTGAAAGCTCCCCAAACAAACAAACAGACGTTTCACTTTTATATATTGGTGTGGATGTATATAGACAAAGTGACGCTTGCCAAAACAGATTCAAATTAAAACTGACGCCCGCTCGCATGTTTTCTTTTTTGACTTGCCTAATAACAAAATATATAGGGATGAAAACATTATCGGACATTTATTTTATTCTTTGTGTATTTCAAACAAAACAATACATTTTGAATAAAATATATTTAGCATTTAACTGACGCCAACTTCAATTTGATTATTTATTGTGCAGGGGTTTAAATAAAATAGTATTTTGGAACTACGCGTTTAATCACGATTTACATACATAAGTACAGAGTCACTGATACAACGGCTAGCATCATTCAACATGGGCGATATTGTATACATAACAATGATTATTAGATTATAGTTTGGGTAAATACTGAGTACGTATAGAAGTCAGGATGTGACAATGTGACTACAAACAAATAAAAATGTAAATGTACTTTTTATATATTTTTTAATATATAAAAAGTTTTTTCAAACTTACGTAAAATGTATCATGAAATCTATACTTATAATAAAACTGTAACAAGTCCAATTCAGTACATTGAAGATATTTAGTAAAAAATTTTGGGGGCTATTCTATATCTGATACTGAAGCCAAAACTGTAACTTTTTTCATTTTTGTCTGTCTGTCTGTCTGTCTGTATCTTGGATAGGCATCACGCCGAAACTACTGAATGAATTCAAATGAAACTTGGCATAATTTGAGTTCATATTACGAGGTAGGACATAGGATACTTTTCATCCCGAAAAGTTAAAGGGTTCCCGCAGGAAAAGAGTTTAAAGATTTTTATAAGAACACGTATCACGCTGAAACTACTGGACGGATTTTGATGCAACTTGGCAAAGTTGTAGTTTATATGATGATTGAGAATTAAGAATACTTTTTATCCCGAAAATATAAAGAGTTCCTGTGGGATAGGGGTCCAAATTCTGTAAATTAAAGAACTTTAGTAATTTTTTTTGGAGTCTGTTTTATATTATGTACTGAAGCCAAAACTGTTTTATTTTTCTTTTTTTCTGTCTGTCTGTCTGTGCGTCTGTCTGTATCTTGGCATAGCATCACGCCGAAACTACTCAATGAATTCAAATGAGACTTGGTATGATTTGAGTTCATACTTCGAGGAAAGAAGGACATTGGATACTTTTTATCCCGAAAAATTTAAGGGTTCCCGCAGGATGGGGGTGGAAAGGTATTTAAAAGAACACGTATCACGCTGAAACTAATGGACGGATTTTGATGCAAGTTGGCACAGTCATAGCTTATATGTTGGGTGAATATTAAAGATACTTTTTATCCTGAAAATATAAAGGGTCCCTGCGGGATAGGGGTCCAAATTCTATACATTGAAGAAATAATGTATTTTTTTTCCATTTTTGACTGTCTGTCGTCTGTGTGTCCTTCTGTCTGTCTGTCTGTATCTTGGCAGGGCATCATGCTGAAATAACAAAATGATTTCAAATGAAACTTGGTATGATTTGAGTTCATACTTTGAGGTAGGACATTGGATAGTCTTAATCCCGAAAAATTAAAGGGTTCCCCCAGGATATGGGTTGTAATTTATTTAAAAGAAAATGTATCACGCTGAAACTACTGGACCAGATTTTGATGAAACTTGGCACAGTCATAGTTTATATGATGGGTGGGAAATTAAGGATACATTTTAATCCGAAAAAGGGGTTCCTTCGGGATATGGGTTCAAATTCTATACATAGAAGACATTTTTTTATATTTTTTTTATGTTTCGCAGTATTCTATATTGAAACCAAAACTGTTTGATTTTTTCATTTTTGTCTTTCTGTCTGTCTGTATCTTGGCCGCGCATCACGCCGCTGGAACTACTGAATGAATTTAAATGAAACTTGGTATGATTTGAGTTGATACTACTAGGTAGGACATAGTATACTTTTCAACCCGAAAAAATAACGGGTTCTTGCAGGATAGTGGTTGAAAGTTATTTAAAAGAACACGTACCACGCTGAAACTACTGGATGGATTTTGATGCACAGTCATAATATAAATGATGGGTTAAAATTGAGGATACCTTTTATCCCGAAAAAATAAAGGGTTCCTGCGGGACAAGGTTCCAAAGTTATGTTAATATTGAAATAATAAATGATTAATTTTGGAGGGTATTCTATATTCGATAGTGAAGCCATAACTGTTTTTTTTTTCATTTTTGTCTATCTTTCTGTATGTATCTTGACCGCGCATCACGTCGAGGCTACTGAATTCACATGAAACTTGGTATGATATGAGTTCATACTACGAGGTAGGACATAGGATACTTTTCATCCCGAAAAATTAAAGTGGTTCCGCAGGATAGGGGTTGAAAGTTATTTGAAATAACACGTATCACGCTGTAACTACTGGACGGATTTTGATGCAACTTGGCACAGTCATCTATCTATACTTATAATAAAGCAATAGGTACGAAAAAGACGGTACAAAGAAATCAAATGAAAAAAATGGTCTAGGGTACCATAAAATAAGCTACGGAACATTTTTTTATTTTAATTCGCGTCTTTCTGTCTGTTTGTCTGTATTTTTGTGCATCACGTAAAAACTACTGGGCCGATTGCTATGCGGTTTTCAATGTAGGATAGCTTAGGGTTTGACTTAAAAAGTGGTTTAATTGGTATTTGGCGATTAGAGCCGAGCAATTGATATTTTGACGTCTGAAGAAATTTTTAACAAATGTTGGTATATTGGTATTTTAGGTCCTGGAATAGCACATTATGGTACTTTTAATCTAAAGAAATGACCACGCGTGCGAAGCAGCGGGTACAGCTAGTTATTAATATTTTTGGACTTTATTTTGTTACATACTCTAAAAAGAATTAAGTTTTTATTATTATTATTTTTATTTAAACAAAGTTAGTTTGTTTTCCTGACTTCATTATTTTTAGCCTATAAAATTGGAACACATTGATATTAAAATTACAGTTGAGTTGGTTTACATTGTTCCAGTAAATAAACAAACATGCATTCCATATAATCATTTTCATTTGATCACATTTAAAAGACAAGCTACACATACTCGAGTGAACACAGACAAACAACGAGACGTCATTTGCAAATAGGAAAATTTTCGTCTATTAAAATAGCGCCAATAGGATTATGACAACATTTGTCGTCTCTCTCATAGTGTATCAGACTGAAGCAGACAGCGAACTGACGCCAATTTCATATCGATTTTTTAATGGTGCACGTCGGAATCATAACAGGACTATTAGTATAATTGGCATAATCAATTCTGTGCGAAATCATAACTCTAAATATGAAGAAAATAAAGTTCAAATTGTATTTTTCGGTATCCATTTAGATGAACTTGGTTAATCGACGTTTTCATATAATGTATATGTGTGTTTATACAACGCTAACTTTGGAACCAATGATTCGATCTTCAATAACAGTTGGTAGTAGTGAGTAACCTTGTTTCGCTCCCTCAATAAACCTCTAACGAGGTTGAAATCTGTATCTCTGAGGTTGTATCCCATGGAGGGTAACTAAGAAAGAACATCCTTTAGAGAATAAAATGATTTGATGATATTACAATCCAAAAATTATATAAAATAAGTTTGAAATGTTTGTCTGTTCGAGTATCTCTTAATTATTAAAATTAATAAATGATGTAGCTATATAAGTATATTTCACATGTCACGTGGATTCAGATACTAAAAATATTATTATTTAAAGAAATCTATAAATATAAATACTTATTGTTTATAGATTTCTTTAAATTATATTGATTATAATATTTATTTATACTTATATTAAAAAAATGTTTAGACTATAAATAAAAATAATATAGTAGTAACAGTGGGTAGTACCTATGGTAATTTATAAATTTATATATAATATGAGTAAATAATATTTGTGTATCTTTCATAACAAATCACTGCTTGTATTATTACCTTCTCTGGTGTAATGACGATATACTGTCAAACTGCTATGCATTGAAGATAGTGGAAAAAACAATATATAATATTTATACATATATAAATTAAATGCTAATACAATTTCATGCATTGGTTTAATATGATTTCACTATCAAAACTTTATGTTGATAGAAAATTAAACTAAAAATAAAGGGTTGTGGCAGACAACTAAGATATCAAAACATTTTATGTAAAAGATCATACCTCATTCATGTCAAATGACAATGTGATCTCAATCAAATTATGCAAAAAAAAAAACAAGTATTTTTATGGTGTCTGTGTCGTTTGTGACAACCCTAATGATTTCATTAACGAATATTATTAAACAAAAATGATTGAGATGTTCTTAAAAACATTTATACTCTTAACATAATTAGGTACAAATAAATTAAATCAAAATGAGCACATACATTTTAGTAGTAAAAATAAATTAAGTTGAAAATCAGATCTTTTCAGTCTATTCAGTTGAAGAAAAATATATGGCAGCACAGGTACACAAAATCCGATAGTTGCCATGATTGTGTAAAATGCATAGACCTAGTTCTACATCCAGGTAAAATGACTAAAATGAGAAGAAATCAAGTTATAAGTTAAAACAGAACTTAAAAACAGCAAGCAGTCGGAATTTTATAGTAAAAATGAACAAATAAATAATTTAGCAGCCGCGATTTTTTCAAAAAGGAGTACTTGGTATGTCAAACTCTAAAAAATGTCATAAGCCCATAACGAAGTTATAGAATTGGGGAAAAAAACGATTGTGCTTATTTCATAGACAACTGCAAAATTTTTGGTCACGTATCCATGCTTCAGCTCGGCACATGCCTTTAACCTACGCCTTTGACAATTTCAGTCACCGCCATCAGTGGCCACCATCCAAATTTTTCTCTCATTTTTTGGTTTTAGTATCTGTGTTTAAATTATACAGACTTAGATAAATAATTGAAAATTTCATAGTTTCATTACATTTTAAGACGAGTAAGTACATTTTTCAAAATCAGCTGCATTTTATTTACCCTGACCATGACCAGGAAAATAAAATCTTGTCGTTGCATTCGTCTTTGGCATAGCAACATTAAGAACAGACATGTCACCCGTCTCTTACCCGTCATGTTTTACATCAAATAACAAGCAAGCGTAATGCGCCTATTTAGTTCCAACTTTGAGCATGCATTAATGTTCTATTTGCGGCACTTTTTCCCTATATCGGTGGTTGAACAAAAGCACCGAAACACTACAACGTCGGTATAAAGAGCTATAGTTGTAGAAAAGCTAAGTATTCAATTATTCTAAAAGTTTATAAATATGTAGTTGAGGAATACATAACAATTTTATATATATTTATTGCATTACAGACAAAATTAGGGCCAAAAGAAAATCCACTGAAGATTATACCGGTAGATAGTTATCCTAATATTTTAGAGTTTGCAAGCCACAAAAATAAAAATTGCGACCGGAAACTGTTATTTAGTTTATTTCCTAATTAGGTTTATAGATGCCTCAGACAGACTAGTCAAATGAGATTCTTGCGTTACTGAATCTACGTATACATATTTCTTCGTTGTAAAGTATGAAATATAATAACAAGCGTTTTAAACGTGCATTTTCACAGCTGAATCGAGACACACACTCGAAATGCTTGTTATTTTCTGTTACTAAGATTCTCATATATTTTTTAATCGAATTTTCAATAACGTAGCGTTCGTGATACGCATTCCATTCCTTAGAGAATGCAATCCTGCAACTAAATTTAAATTCCGGTATATTGCGGGACTGATAAATGTCAGTCCCGCAAAATGAAAATCCTCGGAAGAAAAAACCCGCGCGAAAAAATATATGTCTTTAAAACAAAACGATATGTGTAAGGCATAATTTTGGAATAAATTGCTCAAAAACCAAACTGCTAATAGATTCAAGTGCCAAAAGACTCCTAAGTTTACATGCTTATAGTATTGCTAGGTAACCAGCTGCAGGAAACGCTTGTTCTGCTGTCTCGATGTATGGAAGTTGGAGGCATTCACTTTTTAATCCACTCGACTCAAACAAATCCATCTCTATTCTTAATCAGTGCTTCAAGAGAATTACTTATAAAAATTGACAGCGTTATCGACTATTCCTAGAAGTAGTCAAGTCAGTTCTAGAGTTTCCAAACGCCAAATAACAAATGAAATTTTATGATGCAAAATCCCGCTAATATTGAGGAATCCCGATATTCCGGGATTCCAGTTTACCGAGATTACTTTCCCGACCCGCCCTTTAATTTATCCGTATTGCAATAAACAGAACACATGCGCTTAACAATTATTTAACAATCTTCTTCCGTATGAATAGAGCTCTCCTTAAGCTGTTGCACTTCGTAAGTCGATACGGTAATGCGAGATGTCTCCGACGAGAGATGCGTTATTTCCATCTGTTATAACAATAATAGGTCGTTAAATCGTTATAAAGTAGCAGATATAAATATCAGTTGCAGCTTTCGTTATCAGTGTTAAGAGAAATGAAGCCATTCGCGTTCGAAATCCTGTCAAGGACTACATGATTTGTGTAATTATTTTGAAATAAATGCTTGTAATTTTGTTAAGAAAATATTTTGAAACATGTCTATTTAGACAGACTACGATCAAATTTTTAACACATACATGCAAAATTGATATATCTTTATTTCGATCATATCGTTGCGAATTTACTAGGTGAGTTTTTTCCTCACATTTAGACGAAATAAAAATAGCAGATTTCTTTGATTACTAGCTAGTAATTTAATAACTGTGTAAAATAATAATATTAGATGCAAACTTACCTTTTCAAAAACTTTTCACTAAAATGCATTAGTTTCGCATAAAGCCATTCAATGTTGTAAGCTAAAAGCTGATTTCTACTATTTTAGTAGGTTGTCAACGATGGTGGTAGATTCTTATGGTAGAAAGTGAAGGCGAAGAGTTCATGTTTTAATGTTTTCTTCTATTAAATTTTATCATATTTCAACTCTTTCAATAAAATACAGAGTAGTTTATTTTTCAAATGTTTATTCTACACGTCGGTCGTCTTAAATAGTTAACAACAACAAAATATACAATATCGATATAATAGTAACAACGACAAGTTATATAACAGTTTTACACCAGACGAACGTGTTGCAAGGGTGACCTCTAATTTATAGCTAAATTTATAACAAAATACTTGAAAACAATTGTCGACAGCTAGGTATATCTAATCTGTCCGCGCACAAAGAATTTATGGTATTCCAATTAACAATGAAAACTTTGTATTTTTGAGCCTGATTTATGAATTGTGAAACTATTGTTATTACTTGCATAGTTTGAAATGTTCAGACTATAAGCATGTTATTCAAAATGGTTGTATCTGGAATAAACTACCACAATGAAAAGTATAGGCACGGTGGACTCTCCACGAACGCAATCGTCATTTCGCCTGCCACTTCGTTTACTTTGTGGGTCTTTTGTGAACTTAATAAACTTATGTTTATTGCTTAAATTTGTTTATAGAGGTCACCACTTACGAGAAAGATATATAATTGATCTGTAAGCAATTTTGTATTTAAATGAACGTTACAATTTTTCTATTTTAACCATGTGATAACAATAGGGAATACAATATTATGTACAGGTGAGTTTTTTTCTAGTCATTATGGGGAAATCCTAATCTATAGCACGAAGAGAATAATACTGAAAGGAACCATGGGATCAATTTTAAAGGAAATAAAAGTGTCATATTTTTAAATGTGTATTTTCAGAGATAAGTAAATTGTTAGGAAAGAAAAAAAACTATATTTTGATTTTCATGAAGTACTAACAGGCCTAATTGGTTAGAGGATCTCCTCTCCCCTTTGTTTCTTTATGGTTCGTACAATTTTTTCTGCGCGATAAGTATCGGAATAAAATTACAGTTTTTATTTATTTTCTATAATCTAATTTTACTGACCTGAATATAATTTTATTTAACTTTAATTCTTAATGTGTTGGATATATTATCGGTCTTTTAAGGACGATGAGTGTAGTAAAACTACTGAATGAGGTACATTTTTATGTCATAAAAAAGTGGGTGTTTTGTGACAACAAATGTATTGTTGAAAGAAATCTATTTTAAAATTTGAGAACAAAACAGAAGAGGGTAGAAACTTGAAAGCGGAATTAAACTCGGAAACTGGTTTGTGGCCAGTTTAGCAAAATCCTCGATTTGATACAGATACTCGATTTTAGTAAATAAAATATAAAAATGTGTCCGCAATGTGCTTACACTTATTATTATGTCTGGTAATGATAACTTATTGAAATTAAATTATTATTCCGTTTTCATGAAATGCTTACAGACCATTTATAGAATGAACCATTATTTTAAATAACACGCACATGAAAGCTGATTATATTATTATATGTATCTCAGAAGCGAACAACAAATTGCTTTATTTTATTTTGCTTTAGTTATTATAACAACCGTTGATTATTAATAGCCATATAACTAATTATTAGTTTTTTGGATTATTTAACAGCCAATAGTAGAATTGGTCGACTTTCAATTTGCGACACTGAATTTTGTGGTAGAAACATTTAGAATAGAACCTTCTACTTTCAAAATTTGGGAGAAGTATATTTTTTGTATAAACGCCTAGTTTTTAAAATTTGTACTCTGCAACCAATTTGATATGACTGATATTACGTACCTACATATTAGTCGCATTTTTTTAAACCAAAATGCTTACACTATTTGAACTACAGGGTGTTTGATGCAGTGTGGAGATGGTCGATAATGGTGCATTCACAATCACACACATTTTATTTTAACACACCCTGTATGATTTAACTACCAATTGTTTTTAATATCAGTCGTTTTTGAACGATAATGATGATATTTTTTTATGAATTCAGTCGATAATTCATTTTAAAGCTTATATCATGTGACAAGTATAAGTATAGCTACGAATGTTTGTACATTGTGTAATTTACTAAAAATACGTTGCAAGTAACTTCAATTTGTGTTAATTTGTCTAAATTAATAATTTGCGTTGCCAGTTACCAAAATTAATTTGGAGTAATATTTTATGCTAAATAACATAATATAAGCCTTAATAAGATCATCATTTATAAAAGTTATAACAAAACCACTACATCGTGTCAAAGTTACACGTAATAACATTTTAATCGACAAAATGGGTCCATGTTTTTCAATCAATTTGGCAATCAGTTATATAAGTAGCATACACGATAATATTTAACAATGGCAACACTCAATAAACAAAATGGCGCAACTGCATTTCGACACATATTATTGCTTGAAAGTCTGATCATTTTATAAGCTATTTTTGCATTCCTTAAAATGGAAGCACCGAATTGTATGTACTTTCCAAAGTTTTAAAACTTTTGACTCGTATTGACATAGAGTTTTCGTAATAAATCTTGACTTACGATACCGTGAGTCAAACAATTTAAACCTCGAGTCAAACTTCCGAAAGTTTCAACGTGTATAGAAATCTTAGAATTAACGTTATTAACGGGATATTTACAACGCTATCGACGTAAACACCTCATTCCTGACTTAAGTCACAGTACACATATATCATGTGTATTCTGTTGTTCCTTAATTTCCATGGAAACTTATAAAGTTTCAACATTTTGAAGTTGCCATGACAAAAAATCCTTCTAAAAAGCTAGCGATACAATACGAACAGAGTCAAGCGTCAAATACTATAATTACAATCATTTGTAGTCGTTTTCTACTTTCTGTTTCAAATGCAACTAGATATACATAAACCCACCATTGAAGCAGCGTCCAAAATAAAAGGATAGCATTAATATATTAGTCGGAAAATACCTATAATGTGTTAAATGTTTGTATCTGTGCAAGCAAGATATGTTTAGTCTTAGAATATACTTAAAAAACACTATACTTTTAATATATTTTTACTTGACGCTGGCTAAATGCACTAGTCATGCAGATACAATCAAAATAACAATAAAAAAAAAAAAACAAATTATGTGATTCTGTAAGTATATTCTAAGCATATGGCAAAAATGAATGGTATGAATATATTAACACTTTTAAAGTATTTAAAAGTGTTAATATATTTTATGTGTTGTAAGTGTTAAGTGTTATTTATCGCAAAATTAAACTTAAAACGGATAACTGCTAAGTCATCCGTTTTATTTAATGTCTAGTGCCCATTCATTTTTGAAGTTTTTGAAGCTCCATGTTCAAAGCCAATTCCACAGTGAAAGTTAGTGTTAATGTTAGTAGACAAACCCATGAAAATGTTACTCAAAACAACATTTTAATTCATCAACAAAGACTTACCATTCCGTAGGACAGAAACTTGTTTGACCAACAAATTGGACACAATTTAAGTAAGGTATCAGGTACAGTACCTACTAATTGTAGGTAGAACATATTTTTATCACTATGATTCTGGTAAGAATTTTATTTCAAACAATTTGCTATTCTGTTTTAAACTTTTGAGAAACAACACAACAAACGCTGATAGGACAGTTGTTTGTTAAAGATTACCAGTTGATGGTCAAACTACTTTCCTGTTGACAATACTAGCAAACAACGTTCTGTCACATTGTTAGTGTTGGTCAAGTAGCTTTGTCCTTTTTAAATATTAATAAAATAAAATTTCCTGTTGCTATTGGTGGCCAAACTACCTGTCACACCTGACCTGTTGTTAATGTTGGTCACAACTCTCCCTTTGTTAATGTTGGTCAAACAATTTTCAGTCATATTGTTAATACTGGTCAAAAACTCACCACTTCGCTGGTAAGACAGTTGATTGCGTTCATAGTGCGCGCCGGCGGCGGTGGGGGGCGCGGGGAGCGGCGACCTTCACGGACAGGGGTTATTGGGTAGCCTGGAACGATTGGAGTATACTTGTTTATTAACCCAAGAACGTGAAAAGAGAGGGGTATTATAAATTTATGGTGTGTATGTCTGTCTGTGGCATCGCAGCTCAAAAACGAATGGACCGATTTAGATGCAGTTTTTTTCTGTTTGAAAGCTGATGTGATCGAGATGGTTCTTAAGTGAACGAGCTGTGGAGACAGACATTCTAGGGATTTCTTTGCGAGATTGTATCCGGAATGTGGATGTCCGCAAAATAACTATAATGGCATTTCCATGTGGGTTGTCCAACTGTTTCATGTAGTAGTTAGTGGGTAGTGTTTTGTAGTAGTTAGTAAAGCCATTTTAAATAAAAGAACTAACGACGATCTCGACAAGTCAACATCTCCTGAGGAAGCCTCGTGCAGAGACGAAATACGTATCGTATTGTTGTCAGTATATCGAAACTTGGATATAGGTATATGTTTTTTATTGTATAATAATATATATTGTATAATAATTTACGATGGTAAATTTTGATAAAGGGTTGATTAACGTAGGTTGTTTATAATTTAATTTTATCTTTTTTTTTGCCACGATACCCGTTGTGTGTCACCTGAAATCCGAAGAATGCACTATCGCAAACGATAATGATGAAATCAAAAAGTCAACCTCTCAAACTGACGATGTTGAAAAACAAGCTACAGTAGCGACTCACGTCAGGCTGAACTCCATCGTACTCCAAGTACAGCATTAGTTTGACTTACAGACTGGAGGAAATAAGCTACATAGTTTCATTTTATTAAAAACTTTTATTTAACTTCACTTGTACGAGTATGTATGTATGTGTCTATGTATCGATGTATCTATGTATCGATGTATCTATGTATCGATGTATCTATGTATCGATGTATCTGTGTCTATGTATTTTGTCCTTGCAATTCAAATTTCGAGCACTTCCCGATTAGCTATCCGACTGAAACTTTCAGGGTAGCTCACAAATCGAAGACAAAAAAGAAAATATATAAAGTGAAAATGAAACAAAAAAAACTGAAAATGTTAACTGTGAAAAAATAAATAAATATACATTCGTTAAAAAAAAGGTCGTAAAACTTTTTTTTATTATGCTTATTATATAAAGATTTCCGTAAAGTAACGCCTGTGTCTATCGACTACAGACATAGTTCTCAGAATTAGTAAATTGAGGTGGCAACGGTAACTACTGGCAACTGTGAGAGGGAAGCTGATAGGCGGATTCAGCTGGGCTGGGCAGCATTTGGAAACTCCGTCATGTCTTCTCGTCGCCCATCCCACAGAGCCTAAAGACGAAAGTCTTCGAACAGTGCGTCCTACCTGTAATGACATACGGAGCCAAAACGTGGACACTGACGGTGAGACTGGTCCACAAATTTCAGGTCGCTCAGCGAGCTATGGAACGGGCTATGCTCTGTGTTTCTCTAAAGGATCGCATCCGAAACGAGGTGATACGGCAGATAACAAAAGTACCGACATAGCTCAAAGAATTAGCAAACTGAAGTGGCAATGGGCCGGTCACAGAGGAAGCCGCTGGATGCCATCAGCGAGTAACCGCTCGTTTTGGCGTTGTATGGGGGAGGCCAATGTTCAGTTGTAGATGTTCCGGCTGATGATGATAATGTAGGTATTTTTAAGCCCGAGGATAAGTTCTTGTCATACCATTAATGAAGCAGTCTTCGGTATAGCTCAAAGGATTGCTGAAGTGAAGCTGAAAGGCAAGCTGAAGTGGCAATGGGCTGGTCACATTTGTCGAAGGACGGACAACAGCCGGGGTGGACGTGTCCTCGAGTGGAGACCGCATCTTGGAAAACTTAGTGTAGGACGCCCACCGGTGGGGTGACGTCCTGCGAAAGGCGGCCGGCAGAAACTGGATGAGAACAGCCGAAGACCGCGCTCTGTGGCGTTCATTGGGAGAGGCCTATGTCCAGCAGTGGACGAGCACGGGTTGAATATAATGAATACTATTAGTGTGACTACTGATTAGGTACCTTGTTCGCTGCTACTGGACTCGGTGAAGCTTGGAGTGCCCTCTGTCCACGTCGGCGTCGATCCCTCCACGGACGCGGGGGGCGTCCAGCACACGCTGGAATTTCACATATACAGGTGAATTATTTTATTTATTTATTTCTCTGTTTCCACGTGTAATTCTAGGTCTTAATTATACAGTAGTATCTTAAAAACATGGAACCCTGGTGGGCACTACAGAATATTTCTAACAAGATAAGTAGCATTAAATATTATAATAATAAAAAAATGAAAGGAGTGTTCGAAAAAGAAAAACATTTATATTGTATTTTTATCGCCAAAGAAGTCTTGTAGAGAAGTAGCATTTATCGATTATATGTTTATTAAGTTTGTTAAAAAATATAGATTACTATTACTATTATTTTACTATTTCTTTGACCCGTCGAATGTCTTGTTTACGCAAATCTTTTGTCTATTAATTGTGAAAGTGTTCGCGCGACAGGCGAAGGTGTACTTATTAAACGTAATGTATGAAAAAACAATTGTTGAACAATTACTATAATATTTTAATTTTTGTTATTCAGGTATTACGTTACAGATTAAATTCATTCATTTTAACTGTTAGAAAAACAGAAAGAATTTCAACAATCCTTTAATGCTGTTTTAATACGTTTGAAAAACTAGATGGATAGAGTAAATCTTCCTATCTTACACCTATCTTTTTATCTTTCTTTGACGGTTATCGTAGCTACCGAAAAGTTCCCTAGGCTTCAAGTATGTTAGCTATTGACAATAAGCCTTGCGACACTGGGCAATGAGACTTAACAACCAATGTCTCAGGGTGACGAGCGCAGTGCGGTGACGCGCAAGACTTTTCAACTAAAGTTCTGGGTAGCACTGCAACTGTTATGGGCAGGCGTGACGCTTACCATCAGGCGAGCGACCTGCCCGTCTCATAATTCAACGAAAAAAATATAAAAAAATACTACGATACCTCTGCGATTGGACTGTCTATTCTATAGTATCTAATCAACACACTCATAAACAAATTTTATTTATGTTTTTACGTATGTTTTTTTTCTCATGTAGTGTGTTGAATAAATGTTTTTTTCTTTCTTACTTTCTTTCTTTCAAATTTGGTAGTCTGCTAAATCAAGTACGCTATCGCAGTTTTAAAGCAAAAGCAACGCAGTAGCACGGATGTGTCCGAAAATCCCTCGGATGTTGCCACTGAAATTAAATTGATACCTGGTATGTACGCCTTTGTGTGAAAGATGACATATGTAGTTGTGTAACTTTTTACCTACCAATGTGTAAAAGAGAAGAGATACATCGAAAAAAGTACCGACCCCATAAATAGTGGGATAAGGGTAGGGATATGATTAATTAAAAAATCTGGTTAGCCAAGCTTACACCGTTTTCAAGAGCATCCCAAATTTTGCTGCAGATATGATCTTATAATCCTATTTAGGGAGACGAATAATGCTTGCCTTTCTTCACGTAAAAATATGACTGACCCTGTGCATCAGCGAGTGGAAATATTGCTTGTTAGGTTTGCTAATTATGAAATGCTCACCACACTTCATTACTCCGGGACGTGGTCGTCGCTATCTTACGTCCCTGGTTTATGACCAGATATATTATGCTTACCGGGCTACTGTGAGCGAAAGTACCGCTTATTAATACTGTTGCGAGCTGGGGTTCGGATAAAATTATTGCAAGCCAATAAAACCAAAAATTAACACCTTTATTCAAAAAAACACAATAAGAAATTTAACCGACAAATAACACTCAAACACTCTTTAACTCGACTGTACATACTAATCAGTTATCACTGAAAACTAGCTTCGAATCACTTTGATCGTTTCGTTCCGAATGCCAAGTCAAGACTGTTCCAGGCAGCCGATGCGCGCCCTATTTATACCGCGACCGAAACCGAAGTTTCCAAAAGGTACTCGTATGTACTAGCAGTAGTCAGTAGGTACTTGAACTTTCAAGGTCGGCGGCGCCTTTGATGTAGCCGCTTCGCGCCGCACCTGTAGGTATCTAAGGCCGGTAGCACCTTATATTGCCACGCCGTGCCCGTATGTAGAGTAGGAACCAATCTTTATGGCGGCTGAGAAGTTAGGAGCAAGGCGCTGCGCAATAGCTAATTTTAGGTGTAAGCGGGCTTTGGAGAGGTGAGAGGCCGGGGCACACCCTCCCAATAGCCCACCGCAACCCGCGCGCGCTGCCGCGGTTGAGTGTTTGTGTGACACCTACATCCGTACACTGCACACACACGTGAGATTCTGTTCAAGTACAGTCCAGTTAGTTATTTAAAGTTGTTTGTTACCTATTGCTTGTCAATTTATTGTTTGTAAGAGTTTTTTTTTGTTGTTCGCTATTCTTGTTGTGTTTGCTTAGAGTTTATGTTGTTATTTTATTTTAATAATGCCTCGCGGAAGATACAACGTTTTACGAAGGCAAGCCAGAAAAATGGTACACAACATTTTACAGTTCATGAAAAAGAAGGCTGAGCAAGGATTATTTGCATGGGTACGCACTACTGGTGTGATCCAGAAGATTCCTTTAAATGTAGGAATGCCGTCATCCAACCACGCTTCTCAAAAATTTTGGTACCTACTGTTTTTCTAAGAATCGACCGGCGTAACAATACTATGCTCACCTCGCTTCATTACTCCAAGCGCTGCTCAGCGCAGAGGACGATCAGAAGCTCGCTTCACTTTAGGCTATGGTCATGGCAACTCGACATAAACCTAAAGACACGACTGATCCTGGACAAGACGACTGCAAGCCGAAGTACCGCTTGTCTACACTAATATTATAAAAAGGATTTTCAATCGTTTTTTTGTGTGTTGTACGAGTATGTGTGTTTGCTTGTAATGGATAAACACAAACAATCCTGAACCGATTTTAGTTAGTTAACAAAAAAAATGTTATACCTACGAAAATTGCATTAATATAACCCAAGGTTATCCTATAAAAGTCATTATTTGTCCTGCGCTGCGAAAACTATTGATGATACATAAAATAATGTAATTACATGTTTATAGTACTAAACATTACACACAAAAAAGTCCACTATGCTATATATATATATAACTGTTATGGTTAGGTCACAATAACCGTTTCTTGTTCAATTTAGTCATTCAAAACACTGGTAGAATCGAAATTTTGTATAAATAAATTTTTAGAGAAACCCATAACTACCCGTACGAAATGGGGGCGAGTCAATAGTTACAAAGTAAGATGCTCACCTCGCTTCATTACTCCTAGCACTGCTCAACGCAGCAGACGTCAAAGCGAGCGACGAAGCGCTCGATGTAGTCATTACGCTCGCCGCGCTCGACGCGCCCCGACGCCTCCCAGACGCACTCGACGACGTAGTCGAGGAAGAGTTGGTGCGACTGGTCCTAGGCGGGGGCGCTTCTTCAAACGGCGGAGGCGGCGTGGAGCAGCAAGACAGGGGCGCCGTGGCTGATTGAAAACTAGCGTTACTGACTAGCATTGATAAACATGGGGAGCTACAGCAGGTAATACTGGCTCTACACTCTTACCAAGAACATGAACCAACGATTATAATATCTTATGGACGTCGCTCACTACAACGACTCAACGCCACCTCGACTCATAGAAGAGCACTGAATTATGAGTTTCCAGCACATTTTACAAAATCAACGAAATTACTAGAGCACGCGTCACTTGATTTTGTAAAATGTTTTCTATGTAACACGATTAGAGATCACTTTTAAACGCTTTGTTTTGGTTGAGTTGGTGTTCAGTCGTCGTAATACGTGATGGCCTATGTGTATAGCATAAGGTAAGTAAAAATGTTAGACAAGGAGATATCATCTTAGAGACCTATCTGAGTGCCTGGTCGATGAGATTTATCAACGGGATTCTCTTATTAGAGTACCCTTGCCAGGGATTTTCAAGAATTCATGCGAGAGTGTAAAGCCGGTTTTAAGGGATACTTGGTAGATAAATAGCTACGGTAGATAAACAAAACAATGATAAAAATACTTAATGATATCAAACTGGTAATAGGTTTGATTATGGTACCTCTATGGTCTATGGATGTACGCATACAAGTGCTGTAAACAAATCTAAACCAAACTAAGTACCTATGTAATTAATCGTATGTGTGTCGCAAGTTGCAGCAATACAATGAATGATGATTACAATAAAGTGGTATGTACAATGAACATAATAAAAAATGGTCTATGGTACTAAACAACAAGAATAAAAAGTTATTAAAAATCGTGACTGTCTGTATGTCTGTTCGCGCATCCCGTAAAAACTATTGGACTGATTGAAATGCGGTTTTCACTAATGGGTAGCTTAGATTTTGTTTTAAAATCTGGTGTACTTTGTATCTCAATCCGAAGAGTAGAAGTCGAGCAAACGATACAAATCTATTTGACGCCTGAATAAATTTAGATGAAATGTAACTACTTTGTAGGTACAATTGAATATAGATAAATGATCACGCGGGCAAAGACGCGGGCACAGCTATTAGTCAATAATAAGCAGGCTTAGTTACAGACATTGATAAAAAACAGGCAACACTATAGAGTTACTATGTTATGGAAAAAGGAAAAATTTGACCTCGTAAGTTCACGCCTAGCATACTCAAGAGAATTTAATAAAAAAATAACGGACGTTATTCCGTCGTTAGAGATAATCTAAAATGCGGGTTTATATTAATTCTGATGGATGAGACAGTTAAACTGATCTAAGAACAAACATTATTAATAGAAACAATGTTCAATCAAATATATACAAAAGTGAATGACGTCAGGATTCCTTATGGATTTAGTAATAAAATGTGCAACTAATTAAAAAATATGTGAACGTATTTGAAAATAAAAGATGCTTAATGGCAACACTAGACTACCGGCGACCGAGCAAAACTAACACTAATATACTGTACACATAACAACATTAGTAAATATTCAAAATCACAACACATTCTCTAAACACAACTAAGCAAGCTAAAGGAACTAAAGTTACTGCTAAATTAGTCAAAAACACAATTAAATGCATCTAAAATATTCATCAATATATTTTTGTTTTGTAGTAAATTGCAAATCCGATCCTCCCTTTCAGTAATTTTGTCTATGAGCTTTCTTATGCTCATTTGTGATGTATATTTGTCTCCGACTCGTTTATTTTAAATGCCTTAATATTTAAGGTCCATTTATTGCTATTTGTCATCACTAAGCTCTTGTGTGTTTTACAAAACTTCTTCAATGTCTTTCTTCATTTTGAATATCTTCATCTTTTCAGATCTTTTCTTGAAACTACCTAATTTCTTCTTCTGTCTTAGGACTTTTACGGGTTGTTTGGAATCAGAGTCTGTGCCTTCAGAGAACTTTTTAATCTTTTCATGTACATTGCCACTTATTGTTTTAGAGACTACGGGGCTTACTGATGTACTTTTGAGAGAGTAATGCTTCTTGTCGACAGAACTTAAGCTTCCATGATAGTACTCAATTGGCTCGAATATCTTTTTGTTATGTTTAACAGCAATTTGTTTTTTGATTTTGAAAGCGCTATCAGATTGTTTACTATCTTGAGAAGACGAGATTGAGCTTCGTCTAGAACTGCTCTCTGAATCAGATTGAATTTTCCAGATATGTTTTTGAAACATATCAATTTTGGTTTTAGCTTTCTTGTGGCATATTACTTCGTCCTTAGTCATTCCGCCTTTCGAACGTCCTTCAATGTAAGTCCTTATTTCTACTTTAGGTTTGGTTTTCTTTGTTTCTTGCACCTGAATTTTATCTCTCTTTAACTGACTGAAGTTAAGCTTTTTAGTCAAACCAGATATGATGCCAGGTTTGGATCCGTTTTTCCCAACTTCCTTTTCTACGTCTTGTAAGCTCGGGTTTTCGTCAGTTTTATGGGTTTTTTTCAATGACTTGGCTGCAGAAATCAAATCTGAAGACTTAACGTTGTGCACACTAACATTTTCTGAAGATGACATAGTGACATCAGTAGTTTTTCTAATAAACTTATCTCCGATTTGTGTGACCATTCCTTTGATAAATTGAGATGGGCTCTTCGAATGTCTACCTCTAGCTTCATTGACATCATCAAATATTTCATTAACTTCGATAACAATCTTCTCTTCGCTGCTAGATTCAGTCAGAGATGTGTCATCGTATTCTCCAGAATCTAGGTGCTCTCTGACAAGTCTATTTATATTAAACTTAGCCATCATCGTCGATTGAGCTATCAAGCCTTTCCCCGGATGAGATCTCTCAGTGATGCTGTCTCCTTCTTCAACGTAATCTAAGAAAGAGTTAGAAGCAACTAATTTGGTGATTCTAACGGAATGCTCGGACACGGACGGTGCAATGCGGCATGCAGAACGCTCTTGGAACTTAAAATCATGCCCGTAAAAGCTGAAATCGTCGTCGCTACTTGTGATCGGCGTCGGCGGTGGTATATCGTTCACGGATATACTTAAATTGGGATAGTCACCTTTGGTATCGAGGCTGGATTGCGAGTGGCCTCCCCCTCGTTTCGCTTTGGGCGATCCTCTTGGAGGGACCGGGGGAGGGACTCTCTGTTTTTGGGAGCCTTTTAAGACCGCTGGGAAAGCGACGTCCGGTTCAGAAGACGCCGTCGGTTTAGCTGACGACATAACGACTTTAGCAGCGGTCGACATGGGCGACGTCACCGAAGTCGGTGTTATATGCGCGGTAACATCAGACAACGAAACTGAATTCAGAAAAACACGTAAGTATAGTTTGTAAAGGTTTATTAATAATTAAAATGTATAAATGGGAAGAGGTTGGCACGTTAGTTACAATTTTGTGTGACAAAATGGAAGCGTTAGATAGTTTAATGTAAACAAAATTATATGTCGAGAATGGCATGTTTATAAATATATTTTTTGTGTTGAGCTTGACCGTTCAAGTTGTCGGTTTTTATTGGTGCATTTTAAGTTTATTTTAGAAGTAGTGAAAGCGAGCAGGTTAACAAATAAAGTTAAAGTGGTATACCCAATAGAAAAGATCCGAAAGGTCAGAGCAGCATGAAATATAGGAGAATACATGAAAATAAGCTTATTCATTTGTTTAGTTGGCAGGATTAATTTTTTATTTAATTTTCAGGTTAAAAAGCGAAAGCGTAGCAAGGACTAAACATTTTTACACATAGGCTGCGTTAAGGTGATCGCGCGTTGCACTGCGCGTAAGTCAAATTTGGGGCTCACGCAGTTCGCGCATGTTCGTTGCACGGACTTGACAGGACATCAGCGTGAGGTTTCATTTGATTTACATGAATCAATATATATTGTGCGCGAGCCATAGAAAATTGCGTATTAGTGGCGCGAGCGTAATATGAACAAGTAATATATCACGTCAAATATTTTTTTCCAGCAGCAGCCCCGTCTGGTGACGGAATGGCACAACGCTGGCCGGCGATAGTGGTT